>JAJHSJ010000004.1:75882221-77223347 GCA_021015155.1 Magnolia officinalis | reverse complement strand
CTCTCTCTCTATTGTTTTTCCACATGCTGGAAATCCAGCAATGTCTGGACCAGGCCCAAACACAACCCGACTTGATTGAGTCAAACTCAGTTTCAGCCGAGTCAACCCAACAGTCACCTACACCTCTCCTACTCTCTCCGTTCTCCTTTTTTCTTCTTCTTTTATGCTTCTGGGAAGTCCAGAGGTGGCTGGACTCGACTCAGAGACGACCCAACTCGGCTTGAGCTAGAGCAGGAGCGCGGCAGCAACCCATTCTCTGTCTCTTCTTCTCTTCCTCTTCTTCATCTTTCCTTCCTGTTTCTCCCTGGTCTTCCACAAGGTCTAGAATGGACCAGACCCGTGCCTAAATTAGCCTGGTCCCTCAACACAGCAACTACCCCTCTACTCAACTTGGTGCGGCAGCAGCAGCCGCACCTCCCTGCCTCTCTCTTTCTCCCTCGTTTCTCCTCCTTCTCTGCCATCTTCTCCTTCTCTCTCTTCTTTTGTTGGAGCTCCCGCAAGGTCTAGAGGTGACCCGAACCCCCATACTCAGTCCGACTCAGTCTGAGCTCGAGTGGGAGTGCGGCAGCGACACCCACCACGAGCAACGGCTACCAGTTTCTCTCCAAAACTCTCTCCTTCACCATTCTCTTTCTCACATTTACTTCTTTTTCTTCCTATTTCTTTCTTTTGTAGGAACTCCAGCATGGTACGAACCGGCCCAACTAAGACCGCGACTCGGTGCTGTTTCGAACGAGGAAAATGCTCAAGCTTCAATGGCAGATCTCGAACAATGGCTCCTTTCCTCAAAACGAAGCCGCTGGACTGACTCTATACTGTCAACAGAGCTTGGGAAATTGACAGATCGAAGCTTCATGGAAGTTTTCATGGTGGATTCGATCATTGAAGGTGGCGGCTAGTTTTCTAGGTTTTTGTAAAAGACAAGTGGAGAGGCATTTTCTCTCCCTTTTTATAGGAAAACCTAGCTTTCCTAGGCCGTCAGATTGTCAACAAGCGTTCAAGATTTAATCTGGTAGAAACCACCTCCAAAACGGTGGGTAGGGCTGAAACCTGTCGTTTTCTGTTTTTCTAGTATAGAGAGAACCCTAAACCACGTAGCTAGGGGTGAAGGGCTGAGATTTTTTCCACAGCTGGATGGGTAGGATCGAAGGAGGCGTGCGTATGCAGACTGCCAGCTTGGTGGCAACAACAGTTTTCGTTTTTGGAAACGTGCTGCACGCAACTTGGATTGCACTCAAGCCTGTGTGCAAGCACGTGCGCTATATCGTGTTCCATGCATCCGGTTTTGGTCGAAACCACCTTCCGAACTTGATGGATGGTTCAAATCATCCAATCAATGGTCGATGGTGGGCCATCTCGTGGCCAAAAACGGGCTCGATCCGTTTAAAATCCCAGTAGCGGGAAAAATGAGAGAAATCTCTCTTCTTTTTGAGGTTTCGTCGGGTCAAGCTGGTTTGACCAAGCTACCCTGTGCAGTGTGCTGAGGGTGCACAGTCACTGCAGTACACACACTATGTAATGTGGGGTCCCCATAATGTTTTGATGAAATCCATACCGACCATTCACTTCAAAGGTCCCAATAGGGCCTCTAACCAAAAATCAGGCAGATCCAAAGCTCAGGTGGGCCATACCAACTGAACAACGATTTTTAAGTGTCTATTGTGGCAATCCGATGGTCAGATTGATTCCAATTCAATCGTCAACAGTTAAAATGTACTAATGGACCATATGTATATTCAAGACCCTCATAATATGTTAGTAAGCAATTAATAGATTTAATGTTTTATTATTACTTTATTATAAATTATTATTATCTTAATTTAGAATTGTAGGGCCTACTTCTAAACAGAGCCGCCCTTGCAGTAGATCAAAATATATGAGTCGTGCTTCTAATTCTCAAGGTATTTTAATTGTTAAGTGGGCCACACAGAATGATTTATTATTATTATTATTATTATAGTTTTTAATGATAAATTATAGATTTTTGAAAATCAAATATCTAATTGATTTTAATTTGTTGATCTCTATCAATTCTATGGGTGGATAGCTACTAACTTGACCTAGAGTGGTTTTAGGGGTCAAAAACTAGTATAGGTGCATCTGAATAGTCACGTTCACATGATTCTTAACAAACTTACAGGCTATAGTGCATCTCTCCATCCAACCATTTGATTAAGTTATTTTGAGCAAATGTGCATCTCCATAGTTGTACACTCAACCGCAACGTTTGCTCTATAATTCAATGGTCGGTTTGCCTCAAATCATTCATCAATGGTCCTAGTAGTCCTAAGAACTACTTAAGTGGACTTTAATGCTTGATTTAATACCTAGGTTATTTGATTAGCACGTTCACGCAGTGCATCACTATGCGGGATGTTGCGGACTCAATGATCGGTGGATCTTATGAATCAAGGGCCGAATTATAGATGTGTGGTTGATAGGACGATCCATGACCTAATGCTGAAAGTGGACCGTTCACCCTTCCTAATAAGGTGTCCTGCTAAGTCTTGTTGAGATTGAGTCGTTATAAGTAGAACGTTGTGTGTAGTTTCAGTTTTTCAATGCGATGATGATTTGATGAGCCACGATCAAATGGCCTGGTATATTGATGAAAATTACTCCAAACAATTGACTTCATGTTAGAATTAAGGTGAACGTTCTATTTAGTTAGATTTGTGTTTATACTAATCTATGTCTTCATGGTAACTCCCGAGTACTGAAAAGTACGGGGTGTTACACGGTCTTACCGAGATTATTACTACATCGCAACCCTGCACTTGGGGTACAAGCGAACACCTTTCACCATGGATATCCTATATGCCCAATATGCTTCAAACAAATTTTTAATGTCCATACTCATATACATCGATCATGCCGAAGGCTATGGCCCTTATGTCACTACGGTGTAGACTACAACGCCAATGTTTTTAGGGTGTAAATGCAATCATAATATACATAATATGTGAATGTATGAGTCCATCATTTATGTCATGCAAGCCGTTCATACAAGTATGGTGGACCCATCTCATACGGGTCTCCTGAA
This sequence comes from Magnolia officinalis, assembly GCA_021015155.1. NCBI lineage: Eukaryota > Viridiplantae > Streptophyta > Magnoliopsida > Magnoliales > Magnoliaceae > Magnolia > Magnolia officinalis. The sequence goes on along the minus strand of JAJHSJ010000004.1, from coordinate 77,220,304 downwards.
ATATCCTATGCCGTATGGTCATCAAAACGGCCTTGCCATACATAGGCAAGCCAAAAACCATGATATGAGTACCAACCGCGGTCCGCTGGCTAATAGGTGTGCCACTAGCTAGACAACATCCCAAATCCAATTGTACTTATCATGAATAAGCCATCATCTAAATAATGTACACGTGGTATGGATGAGATATGATACCTACAATCATATAACACATATGCATGTAATATCACATCAATCATAAAAGTAGTGCTAAATCATTATAAAAGTAATGCTAAATCAGTGTAAGAGTAATGCTATATCAAGTATAATATACTTGTCACATTAATATAAAGGAAGTGTCATGTCAAGCACAATAATAAAGCTGCATAATACTAGACTATCAAGTCGTCACATTTAGCTAAGTATGTTATGCTAAACATGGCCAAATCGCACCATGCACAAGAGATGAGGACCACTTGGAATCCAAGTCTAACGGCCCACAAGACTACACTTGAGTGGGCTTCCAAGCGAACAACCCACTTAATAAGTTAACTTAATCGTACTCTTGGCGATGAATAAGTATGGAGATATAGTTGGAGTCCACCAGCGATCATGGTAGACCCCATAAGGGCACTAAGGTGGACCTTAAAGATCGCACAGGGCAAGGCTCGAGTTCGGCAACCCATATCAAAACTAAACATCACCCATGTATGAGCTTAAATAAGGAATCTCGTTGGGCCCCAAGAAAAGGTCCCACTAGCGATGTGAACTGTCCATGTGGCATGGTCCACTTGAGACTTAAATCTACCCCATCATAGGGCCTATGCACTAAAATGGGTTGACGAAATGGATGACCAACAAGGGTAACACATAAACAACATTTTGGGCCTTACGAAGGTTGAAACAACGGGTGTCCAATCCATCCTGCTAGCCGAGATGATGTGGCCCACTAAGACTTGAATCTATCCCCTTCTGGGTTCATGTACTAAAATGATATGGAAAAACACATGTACAATAAGGATAAAACATATACAGCATGGTATAACCACGACAGCCCCCAAACGACGCCCAAAAGGCAGCCCACACTTGATAGCATGGGTAGGCTCCATTGTCTAGCGTGGATTCCACTTGGGCTACGGATCTGCCTACTTTGAAATGAATTGATAAAAACAAATGGACGACGTGAATAAAACACATGCATCAAGGTGGGTTCCGCGGCTAGCCCACTTGCTAGGAAGCGTGTATAAGACATAATGTGGTGGGGTTCACTTAGGACAGTAGGAGTAAAACCCATACAACATGGTGGGGTCCACATTGGGCCTCACAGACCATTTGGATTTGTTTTTTGAAAACCAAAAAAAAAAAAAAAAAAAAAAAAAAGAAAACATCACAGTGAGCCTTAGGAAGCTTTCAATAATAAATGTCAAACCACCACTATTTCCTTGGTGTGGTCAACCCAAAACCGGGCCTCACACTCTCTATTGCACTGACAAGATGGATGGTCAGCGCAGATACAATAAATACATCAAGGTGGGACCCTACAGCAGGCCCCACAGTGTAGTACAATTCGTTGGGTAGCAGTGCTACCCAGCTGATGTAGTCCATTAGAAATTTGGATCTTCTACAAAATTGAAAGGCCCACAAGGGCCCATGGCCCATTGAGACAGTCAAGCGAATGGATGGCTTTAGGGGCTTCCCTACAACATAACAGAAGTCCAAGGTGGGCCCTGCAGCGCCGAGAGGTGATGGGAAAAGAAAAGTAAGTGGGCCCAACCGCTACATGTGATTTACCTGAAATTTAGATCTACCTTGTCTTAGGTTTGCCCACTAACGCCCATGGGTCTTTCCAATGGTCGGATAGGTGAGCCAACAGGGGAAAACACATACATCATGGTGGGACTCCACAATGGGTCCCAAGGCCCCTGGATGGGCGCTAAACAAACATCACGGTGGGGTCATGAAAGTTGCAATGGTGGACATCAATACCACTATTTTCATGTGGTGCAGTCTAACTGAGATTTGGATCAGTCTCATTCATGTGGTGCACCATCCTCTGGACGTTGCTGGCAACAGTAGCAATAGCAGTTGCCAGTATATATTTTTTGTATATATGTATATTTTTATTTTCAACAGGTGGGGTCCACCTCTTGTAATCCACTCCGTCCATCTTCTCAGACAGCTTGTGGTTGGCCCAGGAAGGTTAGGACCAAGCTGAGCTTTGTATTTTCCTTCATCCAGCTGGTCTGACATTATCAACAAGTTATATGGCAAATAAACATCACAGTGGGGCCACGCAGGGCGTTTCCATATTGTCTCGGGGGTCCCGTTGGACCACAACAAAGAGTAAAGGGAGAGGGAAATAAGTGAGTGGGAGAGGGAATTCTTGGTAAGGTGGGCCCCCACCACTATGGGCCCAAGCCAACACATCTCATACATCAAGGTGGACCGCACATTGTCCACGCTACCCAGTGTGGACCCACATGATGGCCCAACATCAAGAACTGGGTTGATTGACCGATTCACTCACACTTCTACGGTCAGCTCGAAGGTGGGGTGCAGACGAATGGTTCGGATTGGATCAAGGTTCTTCCTTCTACTCTCTAAATCTCTCTCTTTTCTTCTATTAATATCTCTCTCTCCCCTAATCTTTCTTTATCTATTTCTTTTCTTTTCCTTCCTCCTATTTTCACTCTCTTTTCTCTCTTCTTTCCTAGGGGAGAGGGAAAGAAAGGGGGAATTGGTTAGCATGGGAGATGGAGTGAGCTAGCATGGCTAGCTTGGACTTTCTCAGACAGAAGGATGGGGAGTGTGGAGTTTTATGGCAAGAGGGGTATGGAGAGGTAGGAGTAGTTTGGGAAAGTAAGGGGTGTAAGGGTACCTTGTAAGGGTGTTTTTTATCATTTGGCTAAGTGGTGGTCGTGGTGGGTAAAAAAATATGAGGGGTAGTCTTGGGATTATAAAAAGATGCTTTTTAGAGATTCCTTACGAGTGAGCGTCACTCACATTGTAATGTGTGTCCACCATGATTTACACAAATGTGTGTATCTCACACACCGGGTATCAAAATGGGGCATGTTGCACGGTGCTGGAATTGTGGTGCCACATAGTCGCTAAAGTATATATCTTGGGTTATTGTAGTAAGAAAACATAGGAAGGATCGGCATTCGACAATCTAGTCGATCCCCGCATCGGAAATAGGCATATAGAAGGTTCCAATGGAACACAAGTCTCACAATGATCATCTCCTTTATGGCCTAATGATTTTTTTGTGTGGTCCAAGCCCATTTAAGGCCCATTGGTGTGGCCCATCCATTCAGCCCATCATGATGTATTTTTGGCCCATGTGCAGGGCCCACCTGTTTGTATTTTTTACCCGTGTGCAGGGCCCACCTGTTGTGTGTATGAGGCCCATTGGTGCGGCCCATTGATGCGGCCCACTTATTGTATTTGAGGCCCATGGGTTGCAGCCCATTATGATGTACTGACGCCCATGGGTCATGGCCCACTGAGATATATTTTTGGCCCACGTAATGGGGCCCACCTGTTGTGTATTTACGACCCATATGACGTGGTCCATTGTGATATATTTGAGGGCCACAAGTTGTGGCCCATCCTGATGTATTTGAGGCCCAGTTATGAGGCCCATAGCGATGCATATATAGCACAAATATAAGGCCCGTTGTGATGTGTTTTCAGCCCATTTGAAGAGGCCCATTATGGTGTATTATGGCCCATTTAGTGAGGCCCGATGTGATGTATGTGTGACCCATGTATAAGGCCCATCTTGATGTATTTGTGGTCCGTCCGTTGAGGCCCACCTTGGTATATATATGAGGCCCATTTGATGTATTGGAGGCCTATGAGTCGATGCCCAATGGGATCAAGTCCATTAAAATGTGTGATTCTACCGGGGTTTATGTAATGATCTGTATAACGGGCTATGCCTTGGGAGCAATGATGGTTTGACGCCCATATTGTAAGTACAATGTTCGTTAAATGTCCGCATTGTAACTCTACTTAGGGCCCATTGATAAGCCCATACTTGTTGTATGTAGGTCGTCTAAGCCCATCTGCGTTGTAAGGATAGTTAATAACATGCTTAGTATAATTCCATGACTCATGCCATACGCTTGAGATGAATAGTGACTGATCATAGCATATGCCATTGGGCAAATTATTTATGGGACTCACTGATAAGAGTTATCCACATGAGCGCGTGATATACACAAAATTGCTGCATGACTGGATGGTGTGACTCATGCATCTCGCATATGTGTGACATGATCATTGTATGCCTTAGCGACATCAGGGTCGTGGCCTCTACAAGCACATCGTGGATGGCCAGATGGGACACCGGAAATACTTGGTTCTAGCAATGTGGGCACTTAGGATGTCCGGGGGTGAAAGTCCCTAAACCTCCTTGGTACCAGGAGATTCTCCAATGTCTAGACCGAGTGGAATATGAGCGTCGGTGCCTATACCATAAGGCCATGTCTCCCACTGTGTCGTGGTCGGTTAGAAGGGGGTGTGGCCTTATTCGCCCGAGTGAGGGGACTATAAGCTAGGCTGAGTATGACCAGCTCATAAATGGGTCCACTATCGACGAGCCGAGTAGGTATTGACAGACCGCTGGTTAGGCGGATAGTGAGGTCTCTTCCACTCGTGGGCTGTGCGGCTAAGGAGGCGGCAGTCAGTGTGAAGTGTAATAGACCCCGGTGATTCCCCAAAGAGGAACCGTATTGATATGTGGACTTGATATGAGGACTAACATGATATTATGACACCCCGTCACTGTTGCACATGTGGGCGGACGCTGATGTGGGAGGGGCTGAGGCCTGGGCGAGCTACCAGTGGTTGGCAGGGTACTGTGCTGGCAGGGTACTGAGACGGAGTTGCATGCTCATTCATTCATCCATTCACTATCCACTCGGGCTGGTGGTGCGCAACTATTTGTTACGTGTACCTTCACAATGGCCAGGATTTCGGTTGGGGCATGCAACTAACCTGAGATCAGGAGTTTACCACATTATGTTTGACTATCCAAATTTAGGTATGGGACTGGTTTGGATAGAATTCCCTTGGGTTGGACCCCGTAGCCTGTGATACTACGTACTATCATCCCGACTTCACACTCCAGCTTGGTCACTTCATTCACATCACATATTGCATTACATCCGCAGGCATATGGCATTTTGGGTTGCTATGTTTCTGCACTTATATGGCCTAGACAAACTTAGTAGGATTTGTATATTGCATTGCATCCTCGGCATCTGATATTTGACTCTCTATGATTCCGCGTTTACATTACATATTCTGATATTGTATGACTCAAGGACTTACCAGTATATTTCCACTTACTCTGATATCGTATGAGTCATGATCTTGTCAGTATTTCTGCTTATTCTGATATTGTATGATTTATGGCGTTGTATTTGTGTGCTTGGCACTTACCTTGTGCACATACTTTCACTACCCTCTAAGCTTTCTATAAGCTTATGCACGATAAATGCGTGCAGGTGATGTTAGAATGCAGTCGATCTGTGGCCGGAGCGTGCGGTGGAGCTTTTGGAGTTTCCTTTGATATCTTCATATTGTATTTCTATTTCATCATTGTAATCAAATGATTATATTAGTGGATATGTGGTGATGATGTTGTTTTGTGACTTGGTTATGCTTGTGGTTATGCTCCATTACAAAAAAAAAAAAAAAAAAAAAAAAAATTATACTGAAAATCCTCTTTGTAGGATCCCAAGATAGGAATCTGGCGCATGCGCGCTAAGAGCCGAGAATGGGGTACTACGGAGGCTGTCGGCACCGGATTCGGTGATCAGGAATTTTGTGAGCCCGGTTTCCGAGTTTGGGGCGTGACACAATAATAAATCAAATAACTTTACAAATTGACTCTTTCCCCCGATCTAAGAATAAAATCACATCTAATCACAATTCAACATATATAACTAAATTTTCAATGAAAATAAATTAAATATCAAATATCCCTCAAAAGGTTCATCCCTTACCTTAGCTAAGAAATTAGTTAAACATGACTAACATCTTAAACAAAAATGAAAGAAAAACTTGAAAAATAAACTAGAACTGAAGGATTGAGGAGTGATAATTCCAAAGAAGCTCCGCTACCCCTTGGCGTCTCTCTTAAGCTCTAATTCCTCCTTAGAAGAGCTTAGAACACCTCTTTAAATAGACTTGATTTACACCGACTTTATAATTCTGCGCTTCACTACGCTTCGGTCGCACCAACTGTAGCCTTCGGTCACACTGAACATCACTTCAGTCTCATCGAATTATTTTCTTAGTTGCAGCCGAATTTTCTCAAAATTCTTCTAAAGTCTCGTTCCCCTCAAGTCGAACCGAACTCGCCTTCGCTCGCACCAAATGTCTCTTCAGTAGAACTGAATGTCATGCCAAATTTACTCTGAAAATCACAATTTCTCGTTGGACTGTTTTAAGCACTTTCGATCATACCGAACCAACCTCAGGTGAAACCGAATAGTTTATTATTTCTGCTAATGGATTATGTAATTTTCATCATTTTCTCTCATTTGTGCTTGGTTTTCTTAGATATTTGGCACTTAAATTCTTCAATATTGACCTCCAAACATCCAACTCTTCGCTTAATTAATCCTTGAGCTTTAATTCTCATTCTTAAGCATGATTTCCTCTTTATCTTCTGAATTACCTTGCGTGTACAAAATATATGTTATTTTATCAATTTAGCACTTGAATGCATGGAAATTAATGCAATTAAAAGGATAAATATGTAATGTTTAGACTTGATCATGTATCTACTCAATATAGACATTGGAGCATCATGTAACCACAAGGTTTAGGGCCTTTTGTTGAGTATCAAATATTGCATATTTCTCCCTGTTTATACAGTTTTATTAACATGATAGCACCTAATCGATATATTTATACATGTTTGTCGTGTAAGGTGATTTCAAGAGCTTAAGGTGAAAAGGATGCTAAAAGCATGAGAATTGATGCTCAAGAATTACCAAGGCAATGATAGATCTTTGGAGACTAAGATTGAAGATTTCAAAAGTTCAAGATCCAAAAAAATCAAGTTTGCAAAGTGTAGAATTCAAAAGTTGCTAAACTTGACTTGTCGATGACATCGAACACACTTTGATGTCATCGAAGATAAGTGTTCGATGTCAAAGAAGGAGGATCAATCACATCAGAATTTTGAAAAAAAATCAAGTTTGGTTGCTAGACTATTGGGTTCAATTTTCGATTTCATCGAAGACAGGTGATCGATGCCATCGATGCAAGTTCGATGACATCAACAATTCAAAGATTTCAAGCTCAACTCGTTGGACTGTTCTGGACGATTTTCGATACAAACGAGTAGTTGTCTAATGACATTGAAGCCAGTTCGATGCCATCGAAGGTCGGACAATGACATCGATAGATATGCAGTGCGAAAAATCTTGAGATTTCAAATTCGTATCGAACTAGGTTCCGAATCTTCGATGACATAGAAGTGTCATCAAAGGTTACGCAGTGCGTAAATTTGAGGTAGTTTCCAAAGTCGATCAGGCAAAGCCTATATGTTTGGGTTCTCTAAGGGATTCTGAGAATGAATTAGGGTTAAAAGGAGTAGAGCAAGGGGTGTAACTACATCCAAGGAGTTCTTTTCTAGTTAGTTTTTCATGTTTTTCTTTAAGAGTTTTAGCTTAATCTTGTCTTTGGTTGGCTAATCTCTTAGCTAGAGCTAAGAGGTAAAGCTTGTAGTTTATTTTAATATTTTTTTCTACTTTGATTCACGTTCATGATCTTCATGTTAAATATTTCATAGTTATAGTTTAATTTAACAAGTATTTTGATTATAACTTTGATCTATCGTCGACTCCGGGCATGGTGGATGCTTAAGATCTTCCATGAATGCTTTCTTTCTTTCTCTGTTTGCGATTATTTGATCTGTAGAATTCTTTGATCTATCATTGACTACAGGCATAGTAGATGCTTTGAACTCTCTACAATCAAAACAACAAGACAGTTTTATATGGAACCATTGATATGAATGTTCAGAATCTGTTTGGAACTATTTATGGTATTTTAACCGCTCTATCTTCCAACTAGATACATTAGGACTTCAATTTCAGTTGAAGTATTGAGTTAATCAAGTAGGGATGCATTGAGATGACTATGAGTGGATCATTGGCGCTCTAGTGTTTCTTTTATTAATATTTCACTACACAAAATAATCTCTTCAATTACGGCTTTAAGTTTAGTTTCTAGTTCTAATTCTTAATTAGTTCAAAAAAGTTATACAAAATCAGTCCTTGTGGGTACAACCTCGGTCTGTAGCGCCCTGTGTTTTCAGGACCCGAGTATATGACTCGTTTCACAAAAACCTGAGTGTTTACCTATAGAGAGCCAAATTCCATTTTTTTTTATATATATCTTTCAGAGTTAGCAGTTTAGCGTAGAATGGACAAATCAAAATAAAGGAAAATTTGCAATTACATTTAAAATATACAAGAGGCTGCCCATGATAACTTATACAAACCAATGTCTCGATATAAACAAATACAGGATTTATATATTTTAATACATGAGAAATATTAAAATGCATTTAAATGTAAGTCGCACGATCGCACAGCTTCTCTAGGCAGGTACAACCATGTATCCTCGACAATTACACCCGGCTCCTCATCAGATTAAACCTGAATATCACTTAAGCCACCTTGCTACCTATATAATTATATATTTGATGGATGAGTGACCAGCTCAGTGTGAATTTCCCTCAAGATTACACACCGCCGCCCTAGCTAAGAATAGTTAAAAACAACAAGGCAATCAAAATAATATATGATATAGTCTTTTTAAATGCGTGGATGCGTGAATGCACATCGACCTGGGGATGCTCATCTAGTCGAACTTAGGCTCGTCACCTATGCATAAGACTGGTCACTAGCGTAGCATATCTCATACAGCATAGTGACCAAGTCATCATACATATCACGTACATGGGTCGATAATCGATGGTCTGGGAGCTAACGAAATGATACCCCACTAAACCTAAGGGCACATGCTACAACATCCAGAATTAGCCACCCGTCATCGCTAATATGTTATGAATGCATAATTAGCCAAACCATTATTATTCCAATTACAACCAGCCAATTTAAGTAAACTCAAAGGTCACTACGGGGGGCTCGTCACCCAGCGTAGGCCGACAGCTCAGGCATAATGTCCCATGACCACCATCCCCGGCTCATGCGTTTTCCGATCTTACATTGTTTAATGGATGTCCTTCGACCAGTGGCCAATAAAATTCCATAAGTAGGGATTACCATCGCATGGTTATAGGCCATCGAAGGCACGCAATGCAATCATCAAAACATGGGGCAGATGATAAATCGCAGCGATAAAATGATGCTCGGAACATTAAATCGAGATGACAAAGGGGTCAAGTAAGTTTAAATCAAAGCGTTTAAAGACGTCATTTCTAAGCTACTCAAGCCGTATGGCCTATGGATGGTGAATCCCACATTAATGTTCCCTATCCCATGTTACCTCCAAGTCAAGGGCCCATTCCTTGCCACGCTCCATCTTTTTACATTCTAAGTATGGGTTCACATACACAAGAGGGCTTGCCCACTAGTGAGTGTAGTGAATAAAGATCTATAAGCGACTCACAACAATCCATGAGAAAACATATAGTTATGGCATGACAGACATAAGTTAAGCACAATAATCACAATAGGTCATGATGTGAACTATCGATTAAAATGAGAGCTATCATGTAAGTAACAATCGCAAGCAACCATGGTTCACAAATATCAACCATAAATCAAATATAAATTATGTCTTAAGAATTCATACTAGTGGAAGAGGTCGCATGCTATGAGATAACAATTGTGATTCTTAATAAAGACTATAACTTAAACTAATTTGGAAATAGAAAGCTTAAGAGGAATAAATCATCACCTTATGTTTTAAACTGCTTACGTCATCGTTAGGAGGTGTGTGCGCCCTTAGGGTCAAACCCTACCACAAATCATGAACTTGTACAATTAGATGCAAGTTCTACGCACTACCTAGGGTTATGATCATAGCCTAGGGTTAATTTTTATATAGAATTAAGGCTTCGTCTTAGGGTTTAGTTATAGGCTTAGATTTTAGGTTTTGAATGCTAATTGATATACAGTTGGTCGCCTTGTTGATTATATTAACAAATATAAAAAAATCATCATGAATATTAACGATATAATTAATCTTAGCTATCGTGATAATAATAATTATTATTATGGTCGTACATGGTATGACCTGCTATTAATGAAAATTTTCTGAGTAATGAATAAAATATAAATATCTAATAATTGTAACTTTGTTTATAATAGCTAATATTAGCGTAAATAGTCTATTAATGGCTAATCATGTCTATATTAAAAATTATTATGATAATAGTAATAAGGATGATAATTATAAATCAAAATACTTCTAGTTTGGAAAGAACGTATCGACTCACCATAGTCAACTTGATAGCTCAAAGGTTTACAATTTATCGATAGTTAGGATCAACGTTAGGGTCTTGATCATATCATCTAGTGGACTTTGACCCACACTCTAACTTAAGGTTAGAGTTTTGAGAAGTACAAGCTTTGTAGTGGTAATGTCTAATTAAATAATTAAATTTAAATTACAACACAAGAGGTTAGAGAGTTTATACCTCAGCAATAGTTGAGTGTGGCCCAACTCATACTCCAACGAGTTAACTCGGTCCTGAGTCAACTGACCGATGACTCTCCCTCTCTCTCTCTTTCCTCTTCTTCTCTCTTTCCTTTCTCCTCTATCTCTCTCTCTCTCTCTCTCTATTGTTTTTCCACATACTGGAAATCCAGCAATGTCTGGACCAGGCCCAAACACAACCCGACTTGAACGAGTCAAACTCGGTTTCAGCCAAGTCAACCCAACAGCCACCTACACCTCTCCTTCTCTCTCTGTTCTCCTTGTTTCTTCTTCTTTTCTACTTCTGGGAAGTCCAGAGGTGGCTGGACTCGACTCAGAGACGGCCGAACTCAGTGAACTTGGCCTAAGCTAGAGCAGGAGCGCGATAGCGACCCGTTCTCTGTCTCTTCTTCTCTTCCTCTTCTTTATCTTTCCTTCTTGTTACTCCTTAGTCTTCCACAAGGTCTAGATTGCACCAGACCCGTGCCTAAACTCGCCTGGTCCCGCAATACAGCAGCTACCCCTCTACTCAACTTGGTGCGGCAGCAGTAGTCGCACCTCCTTGCTTCTCTCTTTCTCCCTCGTTTCTCCTCCTTCTCTGCCATCTTCTCCTTCTCTCTCTTCTTTTGTTGGAGCTCCCGCAAGGTCTAGACCTGACCCGAACCCCCAGACTCGGTCCGACTCAGTCTGAGCTCGAGTGGGAGTGCAGCAGCGACACCCACCACGAGTAACGGCTACCCGTTTCTCTCCAAAACTCTCTCCTTCTCCATTCTCTTTCTCACATTTACTTCTTTTTCTTCCTATTTCTTTCTTTTGCAGGAACTCCAGCATGGCACGAACCGGCCCAACTAGGACCGCGACTCGGTGCAGTTTTGAGCAAGGAAAATGCTCAAGCTTCAATGGCAGATCTTAAACAATGGCTCCTTTCCTCAAAACGAAGCCGCTGGACTGACTCTGTACTGTCAACAGAGCTTGGGAAATTGGCAGATCGAAGCTTCATGGAAGTTTTCATGGTGGATTCGATCATTGAAGGTGACGGCTAGTTTTCTAGGTTTTTGTAACAGACAAGTGGAGAGGCATTTTCTCTCCCTTTTTATAGGAAAACCTAGCTTTCCTAGGCCATCAGATTGTCAACAAGCGTTCTAGATTTAATCTGGTAGAAACCACCTCCAAAACGGTGGGTAGGGCTGAAACCGGCCGTTTTCTGTTTTTCTAGTATAGAGAGAACCCTAAACTACGTAGCTAGGGGTGAAGGGCTGAGATTTTTCCCACAGCTGGATGGCTAGGATCGAAGGAGGCATGCGCATGCGGACGGCTAGCTTGGCGGCAACAGCAGTTTTCATTTTCGAAAACGTGTTGCACGCAACTTGGATTGCACTCAAGCCAGTGTGCACGCACATGCGCTATAACGTGTTCCTTCCATCAGGTTTTAGTCGAACCCACCTTCCCAACATGATGGATGGTTCAGATCATCCAACCAATGGTCGATGGTGGGCCATCTCGTGGCCAAAAAGGGGCTCAGTCCGTTTCAAAATCCCAGTAACGGGGAAAATGAGAGAAATCTCTCTTCTTTTTGAGGTTTCGTCGGGTCAAGCTGGTCTGACCAAGCTACCCTGTGCAGTGCGCTGAGGGTGTACACTCACTGCGGTACACACACTATGTAATGTGGGGTCCCCATAATGTTTTAATGAAATCCATACCGACCATTCACTTCAAAGGTCCCAATCAGGGCCTCTAACCAAAAATCAGGCAGATCTAAAGCTCAGGTGGGCCATACCAACTGAACAACGATTTTTAAGTGTCTATTGTGGCGATCCGATGGTCAGATTGATTCCAATTCGATCGTCAACGATTAAAAGGTACTAATGGACCATATGTATATTCAAGACCCTCATAATATGTTAGTAAGAAATTAATAGTTTTAATGTTTTATTATTACTTTATTATAAATTATTATTATCTTAATTTAGAATTATAGGGCCTACTTCTAAACAGAGCCGCCCTTGCGGTAGATCAAAATCTATGAGTCGTACGTCTAATTCTCAAGGTATTTTAATTGTTAAGTGGGCCACACAGAATGATTATTATTATTATTATTATTATTATTATTATTATTATTATTATAGTTTTTAATGATAAATTATAGATTTTTAAAAATCAAAGATTTAATTGATTTTAATTTGTTGATCTCTATCAATTCTATGGGTGGATAGCTACTAATTTGACCTAGAGTGGTTTTAGGGGTCATAAACTAGTATAGGTGCATCTGAATAGTCACATTCACATGATTCTTATCAAACTCACAGGCTATAGTGCATCTCTCCATCTGACCATTTGATTAAGTTATTTTGAGCAAATGTGCATCTCCATAGTTGTACACTCAACCACAACGTTTGCTCTATAATTCAATGGTCAGTTTGCCTCAAATCATTCATCAATGGTCCTAGTAATCCTAAGAACTACCTAAGTGGACTTTAATGCTTGATTTAATACCTAGGTTATTTGATTAGTGCGTTCACGTAGTGGATCACTATGCGGGATGTTGTGGACTCAACAATCGGTGGATCTTATGAATCAAGGGCCGAATTTATAGATGTGCGGTTGATAGGACGATCCATGACCTAATGCTGAAAGTGGACCGTTCACCCTTCCTAATAAGGTGTCCTGCTAAGTCTTGTTGAGATTGAGTCGTTATAAGTAGAACTTTGTGTGTAGTTTCAGTTTTTCAATGCGATGATGATTTGATGAGCCACGATCAGATGGCCTGGTCTATGTATGAAAATTACTTCAAACAATTGACTACATGTTAGAATAAAGGTGAACGTTCTATTTAGTTAGATTTGTGTTTATACTAATCTACGTCTTCATGATAACTCTCGAGTACTGAAAAGTACGTGGTGTTACACGGTCTCACCGAGATTATTACTACAACGCAACCCTGCACTTTTGGTACAAGCGAACACCTTTCACCATGGATATCCTATATGCCCAATATGCTTAAAACAGATTTTTAATGTCCATACTCATATCCGTTGATCATGCCAAAGGCCATGGCCCTTATGTCACCACGGTGTAGACTACAACCCCAATATTGCATGAGTCCATTTATGTCATGCAAGCCATTGATACATGTACGGTGGACCCATCTCATACAAGTCTCCTGAAATATCCTAAGCTGTAGGGTCATCAAAACGGCCTTGCCGTACATCGGCAAGCCAAAAACCATGATACCAACCACGGTCCGCTGGCTAACAGGTGTGCTACTAGCTAGACAACATCCCAAATCCAATTGTACTTATCAAGAATAAGCCATCATCTAAACAATGTACATGTGATATGGATGAGATATGATACCTACAATCATATGACCCATATGCATGTAATATCACATCAATCATAAAAGTAGTGCTAAATCATTATAAAAGTAATGCTAAATCAATGTAAGAGTAATGCTATATCAAGTATAATATACTTGTCACATTAATATAAAGGAAGTGTCATGTCAAGCACAATAATAGAGTTGCGTAGTACTAAATTATCAAGTGGTCACATTTAGCTAAGTATGTTATGCTAAACATGGTCAAATTGCACCATGCACAAGAGATGAGGACCACTTGGAATCCAAGTCTAACGGCCCACAAGACTACACTTGAGTGGGCTTCCAAGCAAACAACCCACTTGATAAGTTAACTTAATCATACTCTTGGCGATGAATAAGTATGGAGATATAGTTGGAGTCCACCAGCGATCATGGTAGACCCCATGAGGGCACTAAGGTGGACCTTAAAGATCGCACAGGGCAAGGCTCGAGTTCGGCAACCCATATCAAAACTAAACATCACCCATGTATGAGCTTAAATAAGGAATCTCGTTGGGCCCCAAGAAAAGGTCCCACTAGCGATATGAACTGTCCATGTGGCATGGTCCACTTGAGACTTAAATCTACCTCATCATAGGGCCTATGCACTAAAATGGGTTAACGAAATGGATAACCAACAAGGGTAACACATAAACAACATGTTGGGCCTTACGAAGGTTGAAACAATGGGTGTCCAATCCATCCTGCTGGCCAAGATGATGTGGCCCACTAAGACTTGAATCTATCCCCTTGTGGGTTTATGTGCTAAAATGATATGGAAAAACACATGTACAATGAGGATAAAGCATATACAACATAGTATAACCACAACAGCCCCCAAACGACGCCCAAAAGGGGGCCCACACTGGATAGCATGAGTAGGCTCCATTGTCTATAGCGTGGATTCCACTTGGGCTACGGATCTTCCTCATCTTTGTGTCCATACTTGAAATGAATTGATAAAAACAGATGGACGACGTAAATAAAACACATGCAAGTTGGGTTCCTCCGCTAGCCTACTTGCTAGGAAGTGTGTATAAGACACATAATGTGGTGGGGTTCACTTAGGACGGTAGGAGTAAAACACATACAGCATGGTGGGGTCCACATTGGGCCCCACAGACAGTTTGGATAGTAAAAAAAAAACAAAAAACATATCACAGTGAGCCTTAGGAAGCTTTCAATAATAAATGTCAAATCACCACTATTTCCTTGGTGTGGTCAACCCAAAACCGGGCCTCACACTCTCTATTGCACTGACAAGATGGATGGTCAGCGCAGATACAATAAATACATCAAGGTGGGACCCTACAGCAGGCCCCACAGTGTAGTACAATTCGTTGGGTAGCAGTGCTACCCAGCTGATGTAGTCCATTAGAAATTTGGATCTTCTACAAAATTGAAAGGCCCACAAAGGCCCATGGCCCATTGAGACAGTCAAGCAAATGGATGGCTTTAGGGGCTTCCCTACAACATAACAGAAGTCCAAGGTGGGCCCTGCAGCGCCGAGAGGTGATGGGAAAAGAAAACCAAGTGGGCCCAACCGCTACATGTGATTTACCTGAAATTTAGATCTACCTTGTCTTAGGTTTGCCCACTAACGCCCATGGGTCTTTCCAATGGTCGGATTGGTGAGCCAACAGGGGAAAACACATACATCATGGTAGGACTCCACAATGGGTCCCAAGGCCCCTGGATGGGCGCTAAACAAACATCACAGTGGGCTCATGAAAGTTACAATGGTGGACATCAATACCACTATTTTCATGTGGTGCAGTCTAACTGAGATTTGGATCTCTCTCATTCATGTGGTGCAGCATCCTCTGGACGTTGCTGCTGCCAGCAGTAGCAATAGCAGTTGCCCATATATATTTTTTGTATATATGTATATTTTTATTTTCAACAGGTGGGGTCCATCTCCTGTAATCCCCTCCGTCCATCTTCTCAGACAGCTTGTGGTGGGCCCAGGAAGGTTAGGACCAAGCTGAGCTTTGTATTTTCCTTCATCCAGCTGGTCTGACATTATCAACAAGTTATATGGCAAATAAACATCATTGTGGGGCCACGCAGGGCGTTTCCATTTTGTCTTGGGGGATCTCGTTGGACCACAACAAAGAGTAAAGGGAGAGGGAAATGAGTGAGTGGGAGAGGGGATTCTCGGTAAGGTGGGCCCCCACCACTATGGGCCCAAGCCAACACAACTCATACATCAAGGTGGACCGCACATTGTCCACGCTGTCCAGTGTGGACCCACATGATGGGCCCAACATCAAGAGATGGGTTGATTGACCGGTTCACTCACACTTCTACGGTCAGCTCGAAGGTGGGGTGCAGACGAATGGTTCGGATTGGCTCAAGGTTCTTCCTTCTACTCTCTAAATCTCTCTCTTTTCTTCTATTAATATCTCTCTCTCTCCTAATCTTTCTTTATCTATTTCTTTTCTTTTCCTTCCTCCTATTTTCACTCTTTTCTCTCTTCTTTCCTAGGGGAGAGGGAAAGAAAGGGGGAATTGGTTAGCATGGGAGATGGAGTGAGCTAGCATGGCTAGCTTGGACTTTCTCAGACAGAAGGATGGGGAGTGTGGAGTTTTATGGCAAGAGGGGTATGGAGAGGTAGGAGTAGTTTGGGAAAGTAAGGGGTGTAAGGGTACTTTGTAAGGGTGTTTTTTATCATTTGGCTAAGTGGTGCTCGTGGTGGGTAAAAAAATATGAGGGGTAGTCTTGGGATTATAAAAAGATACTTTTTAGAGATTCCTCACGAACTCACATTGTAATGTGTGTCCACCATGATTTACACAAACGTGTGTATCTCACACACCGGGTATCGAAATGGGGCATGCCGCACGGTGTTGGAATTGCGGTGCCACATAGTCGCTAAAGTATATATCTTGGGTTGTTGTAGTAATAAAACATAGGAAGGATCGGCATTCGACAATCTAGTCAATCCCCGCATCGGAAATAGGCATATAGAAGGTTCCAATGGAACACAAGTCTCACAACGATCATCTCCTTTATGGCCTAATGAGCCACATGCATATGCATCATCACTCATATCATGCTATCTAATGCCCTTATATCTACGTGTATAGCATCGTATATCATCTCATCCATTGCCTTAAAATACCTAACTTGGCCTTATCCTAAAAGACATCCAATCCCTTTTATAGCCCTAGTTGCCTTCTTTACGCCCTCTGCTGGGCTAATATTACACGAACTCCTAAAAGTTTGTGATCATTCGACATACTCATATTGATCATATTATCATCTTTCACACGTATGGCTACTCATACGATGAACTAGGAATAGTTATTTCTTGAGAAATTCTATAAAATTATGGGTTATTAGCCTTGACTCCTTGTCATATGGCTACGAGCATAGCCGGCCTAGAATGGTGAGGAAGCTCCCTATCTAACAGCTAACATAGTCACCTCTTATGCTATTACGTGCTGACCCCACAAGGCTAACATCACTCTAACTATACTTGAGAAAGAAGCCAACTCTCACAAGCCCATTGAGATTAAAAATATCGCTCATCGAGGGATCATTTATCTTTTAAGCATTGCCCATTGCTATCCACTCCATGTAGTAATCATATTACAGCACCAAGCTAGAGATCTTAAGCCCTAAAAGGTTAAAGTGATCCCTTTATCACCTTAGTCTATCATTGTATAGAAGGAACAGTGCATCGTGCACCATATAAAGCTCACTGAGCTCTGTTTTAGAATCAAAGGTTATTTCCTTGGAATGTATATGAATCTAAAGAATAAAATAGCCCTTCATCTACTTACCTCTTGTCTCTTATGTACCTCTGAGTGCTTCATTTATGTCTATAAAAAATCCCGAACCAAACACCACCCTCGGGCTAATTATGGGCTATTCACAATGAAAAAAAAAAAAAAATCCATATATGGTTGAAATCCTTACCACTAAATGATGGGAAGTGAGTAAAATCCCAGCTAAGTTGATATGCACCAGTTTTATGGAATTCCATAAATAGCCTCCTCGAACTTCAAAATATTGTCCACAATCCATTGTCCTTTCAACTCTCAAAGTTTACTACCTTCCGATAACTGAGAGTATGGGAAAAATCATTCGTCTGCTCGTCACCTTATATATAGTAGATATTTATTAAAATTTATTTTGCTTCTTTTATTTCCATCATGTTACTATAGCTTGAATAGCTTGAATGAAGGACAAGTTTTGGAGCACACAAACTTATAAGGAAAACATTAGTATAACTAGCCATATAGGCACTTGCCTACTACTAACATAGGAAACAATTTCACATGAATGAGATCCACCCCATACCCACACAGGTTATACTAGATTAGTTCTCGCTACCATGTCATGGCTTGAATGAAGGTGGCTTACGAATCTTGGTCGCTTGTTCAAAAGCATATGCGATTTCGATAAGCTTGGGTTCAGATCCCCTTAATCCTCCGAAGCAAATCCCAATAGGCATCCCATCCATTTTATATCCCGCTGGAATACTTATTCCTGGAAACTCACCTATTGCAAGGACCACTGAAACAATCGAGTCAGGTGTCACCATTGCATCCAAGTTATTGTCCTTCATCATCCTCTCAAATCCATCCTTCGACAGTCTCTTCATGGTCTTTATGATGTTTTTGTTTAGTCCATTTGTCCTTTGAGCTTGTAGAAAGAAGGTCTGACCAAATTCCTTGACATTTTCCTGCGTAAAAGGTATTTTTTTATTATTTGAAAACACATTTATAAATTAACTTGTGAATAAATAACTAATGAATACATACATAAACACATTTGTAATTTCAAGCAAAGTCCTATCTGGACCATCTCTGATAAAGTTGTCAATGGGCCATGCTTGGGGTAGGTCTCGGCCCAGATTTTAAACTATTTTGGGCCAACAATCGAGCCGACCCTATTCAAAATTCAGAATTTTCAAGCTCGAGCCAGCCCATTAACACTCCTAATATCTATCAAATGTGAATAAGAATATGACAAATTAAACTTAGAGAGATTGCAAGGTTGTCCATAGAATTGTTGTTTTCAGTATTTCATATATTACACATCTCATAATTCCACTATTGTGAGAGTTGTCCTTAGATCTCTTAGATTCTGACAATCGTAATTTTTTTTTCTTGTAGGTATTTGTTTTCTTACATGTGAACTATTATTATATTTATTTATGAACCATTTAGACTTCATAACCTACTATATAATTGAAGTTATGCCCTTGATAGAACGAAATGGTGGATAATGATTCATGTAGCTAACCCTAATTAGTTGGTATAAATCTTAAATGATGATGATGATTTATAAACAATTTGCTTTCTAGCCCACCAGTCACAAATAATAATAATAATAATAATAATAATAAATAAATAAATAAATAAAACCAGCTATGTGTTGATATAGGCAAATGTACAATATGGGGATTCAGGTGGGCCTTAACAGAGAGGAGGCCACACCTATCGTATGAAGATAAAAGTGTAAGAAGTGAAAAAATAAAAAAGAAAAACAGCAGAACAGGGGAATCAGCTGAAGTTCAAGTAGAAGACAGCTGCATTGAGATGGCTGCCAGATAGGGGAACCTGTCCAGGGGAGAGGGAGGCTCCCAAGAGATGTAAGCAGGAAGGGAGGACAGGACAATGGAGGGAGCCGCACGCAGCAATGGGCAATGGGCGACGGATGAGTCAGCCAACCCCTATTTTCGGTTTGGATAACCTGATGTGGCCAAGATTAGATCTGTCCAGAAGAATGGAGCCTCTGATGGGCCTTGGAAGATCATTTTGATGGAGGAAGAGTTTGTTCGGGGCACCCCTACTTGCCAATTTAGCGAGACCGTCAGCTACAGCGTTACCTTCTCTGTAACGTCAGCTACAGCATTACCGTCAGCTACACCAGTCACAAGTTCAGAATCATTCTTTAGGAGAGTTTATAGGCCTTTTATTTATATGGGACCCATCATATCAACTGCCTAGACCATATCTTGTTGCTCCACATGCAAATGAATCAAATAAAGGTCATGCTACAATGAGGGATCTTTAATGTGTTGGGACCAAACACATGTCAAATATACAAGTAGATAACACACATGTCAGAGATTTGAGCCATTAACCAAGTAGGCTAAACTGGACAGGCAATGGAGAAAAAGTAATGCGATTAGGCAGGTTAAACTTGTATTATAAATATAGGTGGTTACTAGGAGAACATGAGTATGCATGTTGTAGGTGAGTGAATTTAGGGCAAATGGGATTTGTTAGCTTTTGTGTCCTTAAAAGCCAATCACATTGCTCATAGCAATGTAAAACTATATCGCCTATGATCGAAAGTGCACCATGGTTCCATTCCAATGGATCTTCATCATAAGAATTATGTGATTATCAAACTGGTTGGTTGCTTTCAATGAGTCTCTGATGACATTGTAGCATACAAGTGCATTTATTTAGTCAATGACATTAAGAAGCTTGACCTTGTAGTTTCTTGACAGTGTAAATGAGTTCACAACCATTGATATGCTTTGTCAATACATCAAGGTTGTCATGGTAATTAGATGATTTCTAAATAGTTATGTCACAAGCAATTAGTGATGGGTTCTTACTCCAATATATGAGTATGCACGGCAAGTTTAGCAAGCACAGCAAGCAGGATTAGTGCAAAAAGATACTCTTCAATCTCAATATAAGGGATTATTCACTTCTATTATTTTAAATAAATAAATAAATAAATAAATAAATAAAAATTCAGCCGCCTAACCATAGGTTAGTGCATGGACATCTATTTTCTCTCCTTGGATGACTTTGATACATTCCAATTAATCCCCAACGAGTGGTAATGTCTAAGCAGCATTGGGTTATTTGAAAGGGAAACTATGTATGCCCTCATTTTCTCGACTAAGATCCACTAGAGTAGTCACCTAGTGATGTTTGTTTTCACTATGGAAGGACATCGTTTGCAATTGACCCAGTGATTCATGCCATTATGCCATCTTTTGTGTCGAAATGATGTTTTTAAAACACTCTTGAAAGGAAAAAAAAAAAAAAAAATTGTTGTTTACTTAAGGTTTCACTATCAAAGAATAAACATTTGCAATTGACCTAGTGATTCATGTCATGATGCCATCTTTTCGGTTCATGCTCAATTTCAAATACAATGATAAATCTTGAAGTTGACTAAGGTGGATATCACTTTGAGGCTAAGGCTCACCTAATGGAACAATGATTATTGAGTGGAGGAATAAACATAGGCATAGATAAATAGCTGGAACTCGTGTGTGAATACCTCTTTAATACATGACATAGTAATGTCACCTTTTGTAATGAAATTGAGGCTATGATTTATTTACCTAATGAATGGATCTCTAGAAATGGCCCTATAAGGTCCTATTCCTAAGAATTATTGTTCTCCCTCCACAGAACTTTGGGTTTTTAATGGAGAGCTTCCATCCTCATCTAAAGGGCTAAGCACTTAGCACATTGAGCTTAGGGAAGCCATTATAGTCTAGGGTTCGATAGTTCATCTTCTTCAACACAAGAAATCTTCTTCTTCAAAGGTATGCCAAGTTCCCTCCTCTATTCTTCAATATATGCTTTTAAACCGTTCTTATAAAGGCTATTGAATTCTTTCTTGTCATATAATAAGTTTCTAATCGTAAGTGAAAATCTTTGTGGAAGGTGTTTTGATTTTGTTGTAGCCTCAAGTGTGTTTCTACAAGTTTAAAAAGATTGCTTCATGTAAAAAATGATTTTTTGTTGATGAATAGAATGGTGTTGGAGTAAAAAAAAAAAAAAAAAGTCTAAAATTATTCCAAGTAAAGAGAAGGCACGACCCAGACTTGTGGAAGCGCATCCTGAATACACAGCACAAAGTTAGGAAAGAGGGGTATGAAGGCGCAGACTTAAGTATTGAATGTGTGGCTCGAAGTTCCATTAGTGTGCCCTGTGTCTAAGTTGACACCATCCCTTGCCATGTGGACTGACCAGAACCTCACTATTGCCACGTGTACAAGCATAGCATGACCCTTATCCAATGCATGAGAGTCGCATCATCATTAGGGCCCCAAGGAAGTCTATAAATATCCCATGGGATTTCTCTTTCAGGCACTTAGCATTTCATTTCTTCATTCTCACTGTGTTTTGAGCTCTAAGGATTGAGTGACTTTCCCTAGGTGAATTTTAAAGGAATAATTTCACCATCTCTAATGAAGGTGCAACCACGCCACAAACCCGACCAAAAGGAAAAGGCTCACTACCCCCTATGAGTTAAGAAAAAGCCACGCTACCCCCCTTTATGATATTTTATCAACATTTAAGTGAATTCCCTTAGCCATTATGTCGTCTGAGGCGATGTTACGATCTCACCATTCTCCATATAACTCACATTTGACTCTTTATTTAGTACTAATTGCTTATTTCTCCATTCTTCTATAACATTACACATTTAATGCACTAATGCTAACTAGTGGCCACTACCATGCTGAATCAAACAGTCTAAGAAGAGATGAATAATCTATATTCACCAATCCAACATGGATCTATAGATGCATCCCACCTCGGATTGCACCAACAATACCATCTTCCAAACCAGATATTGCAATGGGGTGTGTCGCGTAGTGTTGGAATCACAGTGCCTGCACAGTCACGAGGGTATAGTTCTTGGGTTGTTACGGTATAAGAAAAAGATACTTGATCGATGCTCGCCAATCCAGTCCGTTCCGAGTATGGTGACACTAGAAACGAAGCATGAGGGTTAATTAGGGTACAAGTCTTATAGCTCTCCTATCTTAGCAGAAAATTTCATCCTCAAAATTTGCACAATAAACCCAAGCTCACCAAAGCACACAAGGGAAAGGAATCACATCAATATGTGTGTGTGTGTGGATATATATATATATATATATATACACACACAACACAACGTACAGATACAATCAAACATTGAAAAGATGGGGATAATGCTTGTGAATCTCTGCCTCTCGCTCCTAAGACACCTCATTGGTACTATGATGACCCCAATGAACCTTCACCAAAGGAATGACCCTAGTCCGAAGGACTTGCTCCTTCCGATCAAGGATACGGACCGACTGCTCTATATAAAAAGTATCCTCACAAACCTCCAATAGCTGCCAATCTATCACGAGAAGCACGTGAACCACGTCTGACCCATACTTCAACAACAAAGATACATGAAAAATTTTGTGGACACCAGACAACTGTATTGGCAATGCAAGCTAATAGGCTGCAGTGCTCACGCGCTCCAAAATCTCAAAGAGTCTAATGAACCTCAAGACAAGTTGCCCATTGGCTCCAAAACAAAGCACACCTTTCATAGGCGAGACCCTGAGATACACTCAATCTCCAACAACAAACTTTAGGGGGTGACGCTGATGATTTGTAAAACTCTTCTGTCGGCTTTGAGTTGTGCGCATCTGCTACCTGATGATATCGATAACTTCTAATGTCTTCTGCACCTGCTCAAGACGTATGAGATGACCCTCTCTGAGTTCAGTCCAACAACTAGGAGACCTGCAAGGTCTGCCATACAATGCCCCGAAGGGAGCCATGTCAATAGTCACCTAGTAGTTGTAATTGTACACACTCAACCAAATGTAGGTTTTCATCCCAACTACCTGAGAAATCTAGCATGCAAGCTCCAAGCATGTCCTCAAGAATCTAGTTGACCCTCTCAGTCTGCCCATTAGTTTGTGGATAATAAGTGGTGCTAAACTTCAAGGTAAGCCCCATCACCTTTTGAAACTCCTTTAGAACTGTGACATAAATTTTGGATCTCGGTCAAAAAGGATTGAAACTAGGACACCATGTAGTCTCACAATCTCCTCAATGAACAACTCTGTAAGTTAGTCCAATGGTCAAGTCGCACTTATCGCAAGAAAATATGCCAACTTCATTAGGCAATCAACGACAACCCAAATGGCGTTGTGACCGCCCTGAGTCATCGACGGTCCCATAATAAAATTTGTGGTCACGTGCTCCCATTTCCACCACGAGACATCCAACGACTGTAAGGGACCTGGAGGTTTCTGATGATCGGCCTTGATACGCTAGCAAGTGTCGCACTCGAACACAAAAATGGCAATCAAATGCTTCATATCGGCCACCAATACTACCTTCTCACATTACAATACCTCTTGATGTAGCATGGGTGAATAGTGAACCTCGATCGGTGTGCCTCATTCATGAGATTTTTGTGCAACTCTAGAATATTTAGGACATCACCAGCCTCTAAAACGAAGTCCATTAGGTGACCCTATCTGTTAATCTGACTGATCCTCTGACATGGCCTCTGCTTGGTGACTCTACAACGTCTGATCTACCTGCTAAGCCTCGATAACCCTAAATACAAGAGAGGGTTGAATCAACAAGCTTGATAAATACACAATAGAAGACAAAAGGTTTAGCTCAAGGCCATACTCAATAACATCCTCAAGCATCCTCCACTCCTGGACCATCATAAACGCCACTAAGCCCCATGGCTGGCGGTTAAGGGCATCTACCACCGCATTGGCCTTGTTGGGGTGGTATTGAAGATCGAAATCATAATCCTTTAGGAGCTCCATCCAGTGCCTCTGCCTCATGTTTAACTCTGACTGCAAGAAGAGGTACTTCAGGCACTAGTGGTCTGAAAAGAGTTCAAATCTGACCCTATAAAGATAGTGCCTCCACACCTTCAATGCGAAGACAACTGTTGTTATCTCCTGATCATGTGCGGGGTAGTTCTGCTCATGAATCTTGAACTGGCAAGATGCGTACGCCACTACTCTGTCGTGCTACATTAGAATGTAGCCCAAACCAATACTTGAGGCATTTGTAAAAACTACGAATCCTTCACTTCCGATGGGAAGAGTGAGGACTAGTGTGGATGTAAGATAGTCCTTCAGCTCTGCGAATGCTCACTCACATGCATCATTCCAAACAAAGGGCTCTTCTAGGTAAACCTGATCGGTGGGGTTGCAATATAAGAGAAGTCATCAATAAAACGATGGTAATAACCCACTAACTCCAAGAAACTCTGGATCTCGGATGCGTTTGTAGGCTAGCACCACGACGCATGACATCAATCTTCACCAGATCCACTGCTACTCCCTGCCTCATCACGACGTGACTGAGGAATATCACCTCCTCCTTTCAAAACTCGTACTTCTCCAACTTCACATAGAACTGGTGTCTGCGAAGGGTCTACAGGGTGATCTCTAGTTACTGCTCATGCTCCTCCTAGGTCTTCGAATAGATCAAGATGTTGTCAATGATCATCATAATGAAATGGTCAAGAAACGGATAGAAGACCTCGTTCATTAGTTGCATGAACACCGCAGACACATTGGTAAGCCTGAAGGACATGACATGGAACTAAAAATGACCATAGCGGGTCCTGAATACACTCTTTGGGATATCCTCCTCTTGAACACAAACCTGATGATAACCGGACCACAGGTATATATTTGAAAAGAATTGTGCCTCCTATAACTGGTCAAACAAAACATCAATCCTTAAAAGCGGGACTTATTCTTGATTGTGACCTTGTTGAGCTTACGGTAATCCACGTAGAGCCTTGACGAGCCATCTTTCTTCTTCATGAAGAGTACTAACTCTCCCCACGGCGAACTGCTCAAACGAATGAAGCCTAACTCATACAACTCATCTAACTGCTTCTACAACTCCGACAACTCCAACGGTGCCATGTGATATAGGGCATTTAAGATGATGTGGTACCGTGCACAAGAACTATCTAAAACTTGATGTCCCAACAGGGTAGCAAACCCGGGATCTCTTGGAATATATCCAAAAATCGCAAGTGATCGGCAGCTGGTCAATGCACAAGGAAATCGATTCTTCAACAACACAAGACAAAAGGGATGTGAGCTGCTCTCCTTTAGGTGCGGCTATGAAGTGAAACTGCAACAAGCCGGGTATAAAGAAGGTGATCGTCCATGCGAAGCAGCCAAATGTGGCATGATACTCAGCTAGCCAATTTATGCCCAAGATAACATCAAACTTAGACATTGGCAACATAAATAGGTCCATAGGAAAAAAAAAAAGTCTCCTATTAGGACAAGGTAAGACAAGCATTACAAACCCAACAATATGGTCTTCCCTAAGGGTATCGACACCGATAAAGCCTCATGTGCAGGTTTTAACGGAAAACTAATCAATCAAGAAAAAACCTCGGAAACAAAAGAATGAGATGCACTGGAGTCAAACAATGTGTGTGCTATACATGCGGAGACAAGGAGTGTACCTTCGACAACTCTCACTGCCTGAGGATCCTACTGGGCTGCATAGAACCTGACATGAGCCTGTTAGGGAGGTGTTGTCCCCTCTGTGGTCATTATTACTGTTGTTGTGGCATGTACTACTGCCTTTGTTGTTGAGGGGGAGGTCTCGGCGGTGGGTACTTCTACTGTTGCTGCTGTTGAGGCCTTGATGGGTGATACTATTGTTGTTGTTGTTGCTGCTGAGGTCTCGACAGCTGATACAACTACCGCTACTGAAAGTGGGACAATCCTGCCTATGATTGCCCGCTTCTACGCACTCGAAACAGATGCTTGAGAGCTATTGCTACGATTGTGATGGGGATACTGCTGGTGTGGAGGTGCTCTGAAGAAAGGATGGGTCGCGAGCCTCTACGGCAGTCAGGTTTATTGCTACTGAAATCAGCTAGAGGGCACCTTCCTCTTGCCCTTCCTATCACTGTGTTAGTCTCAGGCCCTCTACGACACCGCCCTAGTCTCATAGATCTGCGTTCAATCCACCACATCCTTGACAATGGAAAGCTTGAGTCCAATCAATCGGTATCATAGTCCAGGACGCAGCCTATAGTCGAATCTATGGGTTCTCCTCCCTCCGTTGGTGGTCAGGTACGACACATACCAAGATAGCTCAATAAAGTGTGCCTCATACTGTGCCACTGACAAGTCTCCCTACACCAAGATCTCAAACTCTAAAGTGCGTTGCTCACAAACATGCTCCAAATAGAACTTCCAATCGAACAGGTCTAGAAACTCCTCCCGAGTCTACTCAAAGTTTGAGCATGTTGCTCAGGTAACTGAGGCCCATCACTACTCAGCCTCTTACTAAAGAAGGAAGACAACTAGGGGAACTCACTGATTTGATGTGCATTGCATCATGGTGAAAATCTTCTCTACCTTAGATCTCTATCTCTTCGCTATTATCAAGTCCTGCTCGCCTTGGAAACACAGGGGATCCATCTATCTGAAATCCCTCAGTAAAGGACAAGTGCGATCTTGCTCAGACGAGGCAGGTACATCAGCTGACCTCCTCTCCTGGTGCTCTATCATTAAGGTCATCATGTGCATCATTTGCTTAATTTGGTTCGCAATCATAGCTGGAGTTGGACCTAGCTAGGATGTGCCAAGTTCGCCCTTCGACTTCTTGGGTGTCATGTCCTATAGGAATGAACAACGAACCTTTTATCATGGAATCTTTTTTTAGGCTAAGTTGTAATGAGAGCCTAGGGTGAGTTTCTAAGTTGTTGAGATCAGGGTCCTAATCATTTTAAGTTTGTAACAATTACAAAGTAAAAGGTAATTAATCTAAGGCCATTAGTAGATATGTGATATCATTAGCAGGTATTTCTAAGTTATACTCTGGTGCCAACTTCTATCACACCCTAAACTTGATAAACAGGCTCAAAGAATTCTTGAGCTTCAAATCCGGTGGTAACATCCTCCATGATACTCTGATTTCGGCCCCTAGCCCCGATACGCCAGGTTCTAATCCTAGGATCCCACAGGGAGAAGTTTTAGAGTTTTTTTTTTTTTTTGTAAAAGAGCATAACCACAACTGTACCAAAACCAAAAACATTATCACATATCACTATATAAACTATTTTTGCAATGATGGAAAGGGAAAATACAATATATAACAAAATTTCAAAAGATCAAGCACGTGATCCAGCCTTAGTATAAACAAACATGCATAAACTTCCTACGAAACTCAGTAGAGTGCATGTGTGCATGCGCAATGCATATGACAAGTATATCAATATCAGAGTAAGCAAAAATTGATGGAGGACTAAACTGGCAAGCCCATGAATGCTATCATCCATACTAAGGCTATGTAATGCAAGGACCTACAGGGCTAAGTGTCATATGCTAGACATGCAACGCAAGCATGCCAATCCTCAACTAATCCATATATCATAGTGGTTCCCAGACTGGAACATTGTCGAGGTCTAGTACACCCCATCACCGGCTGCCGCCCAACGTGCCCATGACCAAGCAAGTTGAAAAGACCTTACTATTCGTCTCATTAGTCGTATGCCAATGCCCCACCCGGCTTATTGATGGCGAATCCATTTAACAAGTTAGTCAGACTCAACCTAACATATAGCCCTCTTAACCTAGGCAAATAAGGTCATGTCCCCTTCCAACCAACCCTGACACAATAGGAGATGTGGCCTACTGGTATTCATCCCTCGTGCACTCATGAATCCACTTTGTCTATACATTGGAGCATCCTACTAGTACCACAAAATTTAAGGACTTTCAGCTAGGGACGCTTGTTACGCCCTGTAACCTTAATAGATTTTAGGTGTCAATAATCAATGGGAGACGCGGCCCACTAGTATTCAGCCCTCGTGTACTCATGAATCCACTCGATCTAGACATTGAAGTATCATGTTGGTATCAAAGGATTTAGGGACATTCACCTAGGACACCTGTTATGCCCTGTAACCTCAATAAATTTTTGGTGTCCATAATCTCATCTGTTAGCCACATCAATGTTGTGGGAGTACTTTCCTGGATTTGTTAGGACGTAAATGTAACGTGACATACGTAATGCACAATGCATGAATCACACTATCCAAATCATGCATCAAAACCTATGCGCATTGTACGATCACATGGGGTGACCCTATCTCGTATGGGTCCCCTAAATATCTCAAGGCCATAAAGCATATGCTATAATCAATCATTACCCATAACAAGCATACAAATGATGCGTATGAGTATATAAATGAGCATGGTATCCGTTCTACTCAGTATATTATCAATGTCAACCTATCAAGCTAAATACACCATCATGTAATCAAAATGTATCACATACGTACATGTTCTCATTCATAAAGAGAGTATGGCCTAGGTGGGGTACCCTTAGATTCCACCTAACTAGTGCTACAAGATATACATCAAGGTAGGCTATGGGAACATAGAATTGGACCCCGTATCAGGTCATAAGTGTGCATACAACGTGTTGCGCAGCACGCCAACAACGTAGTGAACCGAGATCCAATCTCAAGTCTCACCCACAAACGATAAACAAGAACAAATATAAACTAGAAACAGATCAAAGCAATCCAAACAAACCACAAGACAAGATATAGGTGGAAAACCCCAAACTAGGGTAAAAAACCACGGATGCAAGCTTCCACTATGAAGAATAACGAAGATTACAAGGCAATATACTAACCTCTCCCTTTGGAAGTATAGAGAAAATCCCTTGCCCACACCTTAGAAATATTTCCTAATATTCACCTTAACCCTAGAATAGCCCTAGGGACACCTATTTATATTTTAGGCAACTTCCCTTTCGCACCCTTGCGAAAGCCGACACAGAAATCCGCAGTCCGTATCAAATTTGGAAACGAATTTGTGTAACCACGACCGGTCGAGCAGACTGCACCACCGGTCAAGCGGACCCCACGACCAGTCGAGAATGGCTCACGACCGGTCGAGCACCTCGGACCCAAAAAACTGATGCTCGCTGGAGTTCGAGTCGAGCTAGTCCACAACTGGTCACAACTGGTCAAGTGGACTCCACGACCGGTCGAGCAGAGGCCACGACCGGTCGTGCGCGGCCCTAGATGTGGCTCCACTTCTTAACAATCTCCCACTTGGAGACGCATCGCCATAAACCTTTGTCTTCTTCATCCGGAGTGCACCACCTCCCCGTCTTCAAGCCTGAAGACCAAACAAAGCTAAACAGAGCTTCAGCTTCTCCCGTGTGACTGCCTTGGTCAGCATATCCGCAGGATTCTCACTTGTATGAATCTTCTCAAGAGCAATCGATCTATCTTCCAGTAGCGAACGTATGAAGTGATATCTAATGTCAATATGCTTGGTCCTTGAATGAAAGGCTGAATTCTTAGCCAAGTGTATTGCACTCTGACTGTCACTGTACAACTTACAATCTGCTTGCTTCTTACCCAACTCTTCCATGAAACCTTGCATCCACACCATCTCCTTGCATGCTTCTGTAGCCGCAACATATTCTGCTTCCATCGTACTGATAGATACTATCTTCTGTAACTGAGAGACCCAACTGACTGCAGCACTACCCAGAGTAAAGACATAACCTGTAGTGCTTCTTCTGCTATCGATATCTCCTGCCAAATCTGAATTCAGGTAGCCTTGTAGCTTGATTTTCGATCCACCATAGCACAGCCCTACATCCTTAGTACCTACCAAGTATCTGAGGATCCACTTCACAGCTTCCCAATGTTCTTTCCCGAGGTTGTTCATGATCCTGCTAACAACTCCCACTACTTGAGCAATGTCTGGTCTCGTGCTCACCATAGCATACATGAGACTCCCAATAGCTGACGCGTATGGGACTTTAGCCATGTAGTCCCGTTCCTCCTGCATCTTTGCACCTTGCTCCTTAGATAGCTTGAAGTGGTTGGCTAATGGAATGCTAACCGGTTTAGCACCTCCCATATTGAATCGATCAAGTACCTTGGCTATGTACTCTGCTTGTGACAAAACTAATTTCCTGTTTTCCCTGTCACGTTTTATCCTCATGCCTAGTATTTGTTTTGCAGCTCCTAAATCCTTCATGGAAAATTCTCTAGACAGTTGTCTTTTGAGATCTGAGATGTCCTTCATGCTTAAACCGGCCACAAGCATATCATCAACGTATAGAAGAAGGATGATGTACGACGTATCAAACTTCTTCAAATAACAACAGTGGTCTGCATGACATCTCATAAAACCGTTTCCCGACATGAAACTGTCGAACTTCTTGTATCAATGCCTCGGGGCCTGCTTCAGGCCATATAGACTCTTTTTCAGTCTACACACCTTGTTCTCCTTTCCTGGTGCTACGTATCCTGTCGGCTGATGCATATATATATATATATATATATATATATATATATATATATATATATATATATATATATATATATATATATATATATCTCTTCTTCAAGGTCCCCATGAAAAAAGGTTGTCTTAACATCTAGCTGCTCTAGATGTAAGTCCTTTGTAGCCACTATACTCAAGACCATGCGAATCGTAGACATTTTCATCACAGGTGAAAATATTTCAGTGAAATCGATACCTGCCTTTTGTTGAAACCCTTTCATAACCAATCTAGTTTTATACCATTTCAAACCATCGTGCTCCTCCTTCAGTCTGTAAACTCACTTGTTATGAAGAGCTTTCTTACCCTTAGGTAGAGTGACTAGCTCCCATGTACGATTAAACTCAAGAGAGTCCATCTCATCATCCATGGCCTGCTCCCACTTAACCCGTGTATCTGACTGTAATGCCTCTTCAAAACACTCTGGTTCACCATTATCTGTCAGCAGTAGATAATGTAAGGAGGGTGAGTATCGGATCATAAGTCTTCTCTCCCGAATAGACCTCCTCACAACTACTGTATGTGGCTCTGCCTCATAATGCTCCTATGCATGATCATCATGTGGCGTTGTAACACCCGTGTCCGGTAACTCTTCAAACTCTACGAATTCTTTTTCCTCGGCCTTATTTTCCTGCACACTGTCCTTATGCATAGCTTTTTCATTAAAGACTACGTCCTTGCTTCTGATGATTTTCCTGTTTCCTGCATCCCAAAACCTGTAGCCAAAATCATGCTGCCCGTAGCCTATAAACGTGCACCTACTGGACTTCGCATCCAGTTTGTTTCTGTGCTCTGCATCAATGTGAACATATGAAATGCAACCGAACACTCTGAGATATGCAAGGTTCACTTCTTTCCCAGTCCACGTTTCTTCTGGTAGCCCACCATCCAATGGTGCTAAGGGACTTCTATTGATGAGATATGAGGCAGTATTCACAGCATCTGCTCAAAAAATCTTGGATCTGACAGGTGGTGGTGCCGGTGACGATGGGGTGGCCGGATTTGGATCAGTAGGGCTTTGATACCATGTAAACTGTGAAGCCAAAAGGTTTTTTGTATTTGAGACAACCCAATGGGGTTGAATATATAGAGATTACAACCATCTATATAAGGAAAATAATAAACCCAGAATCCTCTACCTATGGAAATAAACTATACAAGGCATACTAGTTATACAAGGTATGTGAGCTGTCTAATAGGGCAACCCTGCATGTAACCTCATGCTCCTGGCGAGCTCAAGGATGGTCCTGTTAATGCGCTCAGCCACACCATTCTGTTGCGGTGTCCCTGGAATCGTTTTCTGATATTTGATTCCATTTGTTGCACAATACTCCTCAAATCTCTTCTCACAATACTCTCCCCCATTATCAGATCTGAGACATTTTACTGTTTTACCTGTCTCGTTTTCTACCATAACTTTCCACTTCTTAAATACATCAGATTTGTGCTTTAAGAAATAAATCCACAGTTTTCTACTAGCACATCAATAAAAGAAACAAAATAACGTGAGCCACCAAGAGATGATACCTTTGCCGGTCCCCACACATCAGTGTGTACAAGCTCCAGTAGATGTGTCTTTGGAGCACGTCCTGTCTTCTTGAAGCTTACCCTCTTCTGCTTGCCATGCACGCAGTCCTCGCAGAATTTCAAGTCAATAGACTTCAGCCCTGGTAGCTTCTCCTTTGACAATAACACTTTCATCCCTTTCTCACTCATATGTCCCAACCTCTGATGCCATAACTGCCCATTCACTCCAGTTGATGCGACTGCGAGTGAACTATACGATCCTGAAGTCACGTACAAAGTACCTTCCTTTTTGCCTCGAGATATCACCAAGGCACCTTTTGTGATCTTCCAAGAGTCACTGGTGAATGTCGTCACATAACCGGTATCGGCCAACTACCCCACTGAGATCAGATTCCTTTTCAAACTCAGTACATGTTTGACATCCTCCAATTTCAACGTCGTTCCGTCTTTCTGATTTATATGAACGTCTCCCTTTCCAACGATACTGCACGGCTCATCATCACCTAGGTAAACTCTCCCGAAGTCACCTGACACATAATCACGCAGAACTTCCTTACACGAAGTGGCATGAAACGAAGCACCCGAGTCTATAACCCAAGACTCATTCCTCGCATCAAGAGACAAGATCAACGCCTCTGTGTCACTCTCCTCAGATAGATTCACTGAATCCTTCCCGACTTGAGAGCTTCCTTCTTGTTTCTTAAGCGACCTGCAATCACGTTTCACGTGCCCCTTCTTGCCGCAATGCCAACACCCGTCTTTGTCTTTCGGTCCCTTGGACTTCTTTCTCAACTTAGAACGTCCGTGTTTATTGCCTCCTTTGTTCAGCGATCTTCCTCTTCTTTCAACGTTTAGAGCATTCCCTGAATCCCCTGAAACTCCTGATGCCTTTCTTCTAGATTCTTCATTGAGAATTAGACCGGCCACATCATCAAATTTCAGCTTTGTCAACCCTGAAGAATTGCTCACAGCAATCATCAAACCAACCCAACTGTCTGGCAAACTGGACAAGATCAATAACGCCCTGACCTCATCCTTAAAAACAATGTCAACGGATTCCAACTGGCTCGTGACTGTATTGAACTCGTTTAGATGTTTAGCCACGCTCCCACCATCTGACATCTTCATGTTGAATAGTTGTTTCATAAGATGAACCTTGTTGGACGCAGAGGGTTTTTCATACATGGTGGCTAGGGCTTCCATTAATTCTTTTGTAGTTTTCATCTTGGATATGTTGAAGGCGATAGACAAAGAGAGTCGGATCATTCCTAAAGCCTTCCTATCGAGTAAAAATCATTCATCATCTGTCATCTTTTCTGATTTCTTCTCTTTTCCTCCTAGAGGAATATAGAGGTCCTTCTAATACAGATAATCCTCCATCTGCATCTTCCAGAAGGCAAAGTTTGAACCATCAAACTTCTCAATTATAGTTTTCCCTTCTTCCGTCATCGCTCCCAATAGAACTAAATCAATAGCTCTGATACCAGTTGTTGCGCAGCACACCAACAACGCAGTGAACCGAGATCCAATCTCAAGTCTCACCCAAAAACAAGAAGAAATATAAACTAGAAACAGATCAAAGCAATCCAAACAAACCACGAGACAAGATATACATGGAAAAACCCCAAACTAGGGTAAAAAACCATGGATGCAAACTTTCACTATGAAGAATAATGAAGATTACAAGGCAATATACTAACCTCTCCCTTTGAAAGTACAGAGAAAATCCCTTGCCCACACCTTAGAAATATTTCTCAATATTCACCTTAACCCTAGAATAACCCTAGGGACACCTATTTATAGTTTAGGCAACTTCCCTTTCGCACCCTTGTGAAAGCCGACACAGAAATCCGCAGTCCGCATCAGATTCGGAAACGAATCTACATAACCACGACCGGCCGAGCAGACTGCACGACCGGTCGAGCGGACCTCACTACTAGTCGAGAATGGCTCACGACCGCTCGAGCACCTCGGACCCAAAAAACTGATGCTCGCTGAAGTTCGAGTCGAGCCAATCCACGACTGGTCACGACCGGTCATCCGCGGCCCCAGATGTGGCTCCACTTCTCAACACAACGTAGGTCCATAATACATGTGATAATCAGCATAAGATGGGCCCAATGGATAGGGAGTAGGATCCAAACGATGGCCCCCTCTATAAATGAAAATGACCATTTGGCATGGCCCACTTAAGACTTGCATCGGCCGCACACTTGGGCTTGTCCACATAAAATGGGCTTTAACAAAACAAATGTACAGTGCAGATAAAACATATACATCAAGGTGGTGCCATGGTGACCCCAAACAAGTGCCCCAAGTGGGGACCACACAGTGTCCACATGTGGTCCAACTGAACCAAGGATTTGCCTCACTTTTGGACTCGTGCTCCGAAACGAGCTGTCAAATTGGATGGACAACATGAGTGTACAGCACGTATATCAAGGTTGGCTCCGCTACTGTATAGCGTTGATAAGACACATACTACATGATGAGGTCCTGTTTGGGCAGCTGGATGGGACACAGTAATTATGGTGGGGTACATAGCAGACCCTAAAGAATGGTTGGACGGTAAATAAGCATTACAACAAGCCCTTGAAAATTTTTAATGGTAAGCATTCAAACACCAGCTTTCTTCGTGGGGTCATCCAAAACTGAGCCGCACACACTTAAATGGGTTGTCTCATGGATGGATAGCAAGGATACAACAAATACATCAAGGTGGGACCCCACAGCGGGCCCCACGTGCTGGTTGGATGAAAAATAAACATTATAGCGTGCCTTTGGAAGTTGGACGATAGGTGTCCAATCGCCACCGTTTACTTTGGAGCGGTCCACCATTACCAGGCCCCACACCCTAAAGTGGGTTGTCCTATGTATGACAACATGGATAAAGCAATTACATCATGGCGGGACCCTCACAGCGGGCCCCACAGCATGGACAAACAAGCATTCCAACTTCAAGTCGGCCCACCAAAGCTTGTTGGCCTTTCCGGCGGCCAACATAGTGGGCTGGTTGGGCTAAGGCACATTCATCATAGCGGGAGTCTATAGTGGGACCCACATCCCCGGATTAGCTTGGGGAAATAAAGATTAAGGTGGGCGTAAGAAAGGTTCCAACGGTTAGCGTCATTTCCCACTGTTTCCTCTGGTGCGGCCCATCTAAGAGTCGGATCTAACTCATTTTTTGGCCCATAGCCTAAAATGATCTAGTTGACAGAATGGACGAATGGATAGAATGCATACATCACGGTGGGTCCCACAAAGTGGATCACCTGGTAGACAGCGTGCAAAGGCACGCTGTCTCCCGTCGTGGCTAACTGTGGCCCCCAAAAGGCTTTGAAACAAAGCTGATATTTGTGGTTTACCTTCAGCCACGTCCGTGTGACTTCATGAACAGGTTAGATGGAAAATAAACAATCGAGGTGGGGCTCAGGAAGGTTTCAATGGTGGACATCATTGTTCCTACTGTTTTTGTGGTGTGGTCCACCTGAGATCTGGATGTCTTATTCTTAGACCTTATGCCTAAAATGATATGAAGATACGGATGGACGGTGTGGATGAAACATATACATAATGGTGGGACCAGCATTGGCCACCTCGTCACACCCTTTTTACAATAGAGCCGGTCGCTGGCACTGGCACCAACAGCGTATATTGATGTTGTCTGCAGTTATGTATTTATTTTTATTTTTTAAATATATTTTTTATTTATTATCACGTAGATTCACATTTGTACCATCCACTCCGTCTATCAGATATGCCCAAGGAGCTTTTGTTGTAGAGTGGGTGGTGGACAGTTTCATGACCAAGGTAGATCAAAAAAGGCCCGGTCGACAACAGAAGTGATCAGGACAGTCAAACCTTAAATCAGGCGTATCTCACAATCCGAAATGAGTTATCGAACGTTAAATATATGATTTGGGGTAGGACGAGCTAATTTAGCCACCCAACCTCGTTACGACGGGTTGCGCAAGCTGGATTTGCGAAATACCATCAAATCGATGACTGTTTCCCTATTTTAATTCCGTTTTTACTATAAATAGTGAGTTTTAGTTTGATTATAACTCTTCATCCATTGAGCTTTAGGAGTTGCGCCCAACATGAAAAGTGCTTAGAATGATTAGGAGAATAGCGTGGTGAAGCCAAATAGGACAATTACTATTTTTGGCTGAAAACCTTGCGCACTAGTAGACATCACGACCATCTATACATAGTAAGTTTATTATTTATAGTAAGTTGCGAATTCTAGGAGTTTTAGTTGTAGTTTGATTCTAAAATTTCTCTCTTTGCTTAGTATCCCTATTTAAAGGGTTGTGAACTCGTTTATTTCATTCATCAATCAAATTACGAATTTTATAGAATTTATTTCTATTTTTCTTGTTTTTTCCTCGTGGATTCGAGAAGTCTCTATGAGGAGTCCAGAGAAGCTCCGTGGATTCGGAGTAATTATCCTTGAGGAAGATGGTGATTGACCTCATCACGTTCATCCATGTGTTAATTGGTATCAGAGCGAGAATTCCCTTTGGACCGATGGCAAACAATGAAGGTATAAAGCAAAATCCTATGGACGATGATCCAGAGATTCGTTATCTTTCGGAAAGAATGAAAGCTTTCCACCAGGAGAATCAGTTGACCATGCAACGGCTGCAAGCAACCCTCGACCGTCTGGCGGATGCGTTACTTCTGCCCCGAGCCCTAGGCGATGCTCCACCGCTTGTGGTTGTTGTACGGCACAACCCCGATTTCCGTAAAGCACTACCGGTGGTAAATCGTAGGGCTACACCAAGTGATTTGAGATCTAGTGACGAGGACCTTAATGAAGGCTTTGCCCGATGACCAATCCATAAAGGCGATCATCTAGATCGTCCTGAGATAGACTATCGAGGTAAGGTTGAACTTCATAGTTTTAACGGTTTATTACGCATAGAAGATTTCCTCGACTGGCTAGCCGAAGTAGAAAGGTATTTTGATTACATGGACGTGTCAGAGCATAAAAAGGTGAAATTAGTAGCATTTAAATTAAAATTTGACTCTTCTACATGGTGGGAGCAATTACAACTCTCACGAGCCCGACAAAATAAGGCGTCCATCTCATCATGGCCATGAATGAGACGTCTTCTTCAATCTCTATTCCTTCCTAGTAATTACGAGCAGGTATTGTTCCAGCAATACAAAAACTGACGACAGGGAAATCAAACCATCACCGACTACACCAAAGAATTCCAGCGGGAGACAACGCGAAATGATCTATCAGAAACTGAATCACAGAAGGTAGAACAATTTATAGGTTGGTTACGATCGACAATTCAAGACCGAGTTCAAATGCACCCAGTCCGGATCGTGGATGAAGCAGTTCAATTGGCAAGTAAGGTAGAAACGCAACTTGTAAGAGTTCCTGCTCGGCCTTATCCTTCAACTTGACCCCCCATGACGGGTCCCACGTAGGATCCAGTGCTGGCACGAGTAAAAGAACAAGTAGGAGAACGTCATCAACATCCTTCAACTACAAACTATGATACGGGGAGCGGCTCATTTAGGCCTCAACGTGTAGCACCCACAACATCGTGCTTGAGTAGGATTCCAAATCCTATGTTCGGCCAAAGTCGAACAATTGTTACCGCTATGGCCAACCAGGCCACTTATCAAACACCTGTCGTCAACATCCCTGAGCACACTTGACCATAAACGAAGGGGGCATTGAAGGTGAGGCAGCAGAACAAGACCCTGGGTTCGATGAACATGAACAAGCCACTAAGGGGCAGATGGCAATGAATGGACGGGCGAGGATCGTGGCGAATCTCTAGTTGTGAGGTGATTACTGTACACCCCATGAAAGGAATTACATCCACAGTGACATGATATATTCCGTACACGGTGCACCATCAATGACAAAGTCTATGATATAATCATAGACAGTGGCGGTAGTGAAAACATCATCTCAAGAGTGATGGTGGACAAGTTGCAGTACCAACGACCAAACATACTTCCCCATACTTAATTGGTTGGATAAAAAAAGGTGAACGAAACAAAGGTAACTGAACAATGCACTGTCTCATTTTCAATTGGTAAAACTTATAAGGATCAAATACTTTGTGACGTGGTCGACATGGAAGCATGCCATATGTTTCTCGGTCGACCATGGCAATCGGACCGTGATGTGCCCTACCGAGGACAAGACAATGTTTACATCTTCGTCAAGGATAGTCGAAAGATAACCATTGCCCCTATGGCACCAGAGAACCACCCTGAAGCTTCTAAAGTGGAGGGGAGTTCCCTCCTGACCATTCAGGATTTCATGGAGGAATCCAAGGAAACCGCCGAGATATACGCCATAGTGGTGAAGGGCGAGGAATCGGAGCCCTCAAACATTCCTCCAGCTTTAAGGCTATTGCTAAATGAATTCAAAATAGTCTGGCATGAAGATTTACCCGATAGATTGCCCCCCATGAGGGACATGCAACATCACATAGACATTGTCTCTGGGGCTAGCCTGCCCAACTGCCCCCATTATCAGATGAGTCCCAAGAAGTGTGAGATACTTCAAGGGCAGGTGGAGGAATTGATCTGTAAGGGTCTTTTGAGAGAGAGCATGAGCCCATGTGTTGTGTCAGCATTGTTAACACCCAAAAAAAGATAGGCGATAACACATGCGTGTCGATGGCCGGGCAATCAACAAAATTACCATCAAATATCGTTCCCAATACTATGGTTGGACGACATGCTCGATGTGCTAGAAGAGGCCAAGGTATTCTCTAAGCTAGACTTGAGGAGCGGGTACCATTAGATTCATATCCGACCAGATGATGAGTAGAAAATGGCATTCAAGACCAAGGAAGAGTTGTATGAGTGGTTGGTCATGCCCTTCGGTCTATCGAACGCACCAAGCACTTTTATCCGTTTGATGAATCAAGTACTAAAGCCGTTCACCGGCCGATTTATAGTAGTATATTTTGATGACATCCTGATATATAGCCAGAATGAGACAGAGCACAGGGAACATCTCAGGCAGGTGTTGCAGGTCCTACAAGTTAACAAATTCTACCTCAACTTGAAGAAGTGTAACTTTTTAACAAACCATTTGTTGTTCCTAGGATTTGTTGTAACGTCCACGGGCATCCATACGGACGATGAAAAGGTGCGATACATTAGGGAATGGCCGATCCCGACAAACAATCATGAAGTGAGGAGTTTCAATGGGTTGGCGACCTTCTATCGTCAATTCGTGCAAAATTTTAGTACGATAGTCGCACCTATTACAAATCGCATGAGAAAGGGACCATTTCAATGGACCGATGAGGCTGACAAGAGCTTTCATGATATCAAGCATCAGTTGTCCACAACACCAGTCTTGGTTCTTCCTAATTTCGACAAGTTGTTTGATGTTGAGTATGACGCTTCATTTGTCGGAATTGGAGGAGTATTATCACAGGAAGGCAGGCCGGTAGCCTTTTACAGCGAGAAGCTCAGCGAAGATCGAAAGAAGTGGTCGATGTATGAACTTGAGTTGTACACAGTTGTCCAGGCACTGCGACATTGGCGGCATTATCTGATTTAAAGAGAGTTTGTTCTATACACTGACCATTAAGCATTAAAGTTTATTAATAGTCAGACTAACGTGAATCATGAGCATGCTAGATGGCTTGCATTTTTGCAGGAATTCTTATTCGTTCTAAAGCACAAGTCAGGACAACAAAATAAGGTGGCCGATGCACTTAGCCGTCATGCATCACTATTTATTACAATGAGCAATGAGGTGGTCGGCTTCGACTGTCTCAAGGAGCTGTATGTCGAGAACAAGGACTTCAAAGATTTTTGGATGAAGTGATAAGAAGGTCATCTCAATGACCTACATATGCAGGACGATTTCCTCTTTAAAATGGAATCGATTGTGCATCTCCCAAAGTTCTCTGAGGGAGAATATTATTCAGGAGCTACATGGAGGTGACCTTGGTGGACACCTTGGGCGAGACAAGACGCAAGCTCTTGCGGATGAGCAATATTACTGGCTGCAATTGGCACGTGATGTGGGACAAGCAGTACAACGTTGTCATGTTTGTCAGATCTCCAAGGGGCAATCTCAGAATACGGGCAACTACACCCCGTTACCTGTGCTTGACGGCCCTTGGGAGGATTTATCTATGGACTTCGTGCTTGGTCTCCCACGAACACAGCGCGGCATGGATTTGGTGTTCGTGGTGGTAGATCGTTTCTCCAAGATGGCACACTTTATCCCATGCAAGAAGTGTTAGACAGCTCACATACTACCTTGTATATCTTCTTACCTTGTATAGATGATTGTAATATCTTTCCTTTCCTGTTATAGATGAGTGTAATATCTATATATTCAACCCCATTGGGTTGTCTCAAAGACACAGAAAACCTTTTTGGATTCACGGTTTTCATGGTATCAAAGCCATACTGATCCAAATCCGGCCACTCCCTGCTGCGTCCCTGCTGCGTCCGGCCTCCCTACCCCTGCTGCGTCCGGCCTCCCTACCCCCTGCTGCGTCCGGCCACCCCCTGCTGCATTTTGGATCGTTAAGCCACCCCCTGCTGCTCGATTTTCCTGCTCCAGATCCAGA
Source organism: Magnolia officinalis (assembly GCA_021015155.1). Lineage (NCBI taxonomy): Eukaryota > Viridiplantae > Streptophyta > Magnoliopsida > Magnoliales > Magnoliaceae > Magnolia > Magnolia officinalis. The sequence goes on along the minus strand of JAJHSJ010000004.1, from coordinate 77,179,058 downwards.
TCCGACGCCCCTGCTCGTATTTTCTGCTCCAGATCCAGCGCCCCTACTCTAGATCCGACGCCCCTGCTCGGTTTTCCTGCTCCAGTCTGCTCCAGATCCAGCGCCCCTGCTCCAGATCCAGCGCTCCTGCTCCAGATCCAACGCCCCTGCTCGGTTTTCCTGTTCCAGATCAAGATCTGACGCCCCTGCTCCAGATCCGACGCCCCTGCTTGTTTTTCATACTCCAGATCCAGATCCGACGCCACTGATAGATTTTTCTTCTGCTCCAGATCCAGCGCCCCTACTTGATTTTCCGATTTTACATATCCAGATCAAGATCCAGCGCCCCTATTGCCTCTGTTGCTGATTGCTTCCGATCTCCCTTTTCCAGATCCAGATCCAGAGCTCCTTTGCCAGATCCAGAAACTGCAATTCCTTGGGTATCTCCTGCTGTACGGTACTTCTATGACCTTCTTCTGCTGCAACTTCTTGTGTGCTTTACATTACTTCAGATCAATGGACAAGAACTCATCACGTACAGAGGCCCCACGTTGTAGTTTTGATGGTACCAACTACTCTCTGTGGGCCATCCATTTTCAGAACTTTCTCAAGGGTCGTGGTTTGTGGGGACTAATTGATGGATCCGTTACTATCCCCACTTCTACAGATGCCGACAAATTAGCTGATTGGGAAATGAACAATGGAAGGATTATTACCTGGATTCTTGATTCTGTCGATCGGTCCATTGCTGTTGGTCTCACACCTCATCGCACTGCTAAGGCAATGTGGGAACATCTCCAGACGATTTATCAATAGAGTAATGCGGCCCGGTTATACCGCCTGGAACAGAATCTCGTTAACCTTACTTAGGGTAACGATAGTATTCAATTATTTTACTCCAAAATTGTCACAATTTGGACAGAGATGGCTATGATGGATCCACCATTTCCTCATGACTTTAAAATATTCCAAACTATGCACGAGAGTACGCAAGTTCGTCAATTCCTTATGAAGCTACGTCCGGAATTTGAACATTGTCGGGCTGCTCTCTTGAACCGTAGCCCTACTCCTTCACTGAATTCAGTTATTAATGATTTATTGGCTGAGGAACAACGTCTGAAAGTTCTCTCTCTTCCTTCCTCAACTCCGGGCTCATCTGATATGGTGCTTGCTGTGTCCACCACTCCACCAACACGTGGTTCTGGTTCCTCTCCTTTGACTTGTCGCGGGTGCAACAAGGTGGGTCATGTTGTCGCTCAATGCAAGGAATGGTGCGCTTATTGTCGACGGACTGGTCATGGTATTCAGGACTGCCGTACACGTGCCAATGCATCTTCGTTCGGCCGTGGACGTGGAAGTCATGGTCGTGGCTGTGGTCGTGCTCTTTCTGCTACTGCTGCCACTATTTCTTGTGAGCCGTCTGTTAGTGATTCTGCATCTACTGCTTCCGCTGAAGGTCTTTCATCTCCGTTGACTCCTGCGATGCTCCAGCAAATCGTTCAGGCCCTTTCTGCGGCCGGTATGTCAGGTATATCCCCATCTTCTACATGGTTCTTCGATTCGGGTGCTTCCAATCATATGACCAGTGTTGTATCCCATCTTCATAACATTCGTTCCTACACCGGCAATCAGGCTATTTCTACTGCGGATGGCACTAGACTACCTATTTAGTCTGTTGGATCATTGACTTTCTCTCCTTCTGCTCATCGCCAGTTCACCCTTCGTGATGTGTTTCATGTCCCTAACCTCTCCTCCAATTTAATTTCAGTTGGTCAACTCACATCCAATAACTGCTTAGTTATATTTCTTCCCAATTGTTGTTTTGTGCAGGATCTGGCAACGGGGAAGGTACTTGGGAGGGGTAGGCGGCATGGTCGTCTGTACGTGCTGGATTTTGATCCATCTGTCACTCCGGCTCGTTGTTTCTTTTCTCCATCTTCATCAGATATTTATTCGGCAAATAAATTGTGGAAATTGTGGCACTTTCGCCTAGGTCATCCACATTCTGATCGGTTACTTCAGTTAATTTCGTCTGGCATGTTAGGGAATATTTCTCTTAATAAAAATGATTTGGATTATTCTTGTTCTTCATGTTGTCTTTCAAAAAGTAAGTGTGTTCCATTTTCCCTAAGTACTACAAAATCATCTTCTATGTTTGAACTTGTGCATACGGATGTCTGGGGTCCTTCACTAATTATGTCTCTCTCCGGGTTACGATACTATATTATATTCATTGATGATTTCACACGTTACACTTGGATTTACTTTCTGCATTCGAAGTCACAGGTTTTTGAAAAATTCAAGTCCTCTCACTCTATAGTAAAGACTCAATTTCGGGTTCCAGTTCAAACTCTCCGTTCTGACTCAGGGGGGGAATATCTCTCAACAGATTTTCGTACATTTCTTCAAGGTCATGGGATTATTCATCAGACCACCTGTTTTGATACTCCACAACAGAACGGGGTGGCTGAACGAAAAAAATCGTCATATTGTTGAAACTGCCAACACCCTGATGACAGCTATGAGTGTTCCTCGTTCTTTCTGGGCGGAAGCAATGTTACATTCTGTCTACTTGATTAACCGGATGCCAACCAAGGTTCTGAACAGTAAATCTCCCTACTTTGCTCTCACCGGCTTACCTCCTGCATATTCCACATTTCGTGTTTTTGGTTGTATCTGTTATGTTCACCTGGCTTCACGTGAACGTCACAAACTATCTCCAAAATCGATCAAATGTATGTACTTGGGATTTGGGGAAACTCAGAAGGGTTTTCGGTGTTATGATCCGGTTTCTCGTCGTGTTCGGGTTTCACGAAATGTTGTCTTTCTTGAACACATTGCTTTTCATTCATCTCCTCCTCCTCCGCACACTCAAAACCCTCCTGGTTTAACCACCTTTCCAGAAATTCCGGTTGCCTCAAGTACTCTCCCTCGTCCGTTGCAGGTTTACTCACGTCGACCACGTACAGATCCACCACCTATTACTCAACCCGAATCTACTGTACCTGTTGCAGATCCCGAACCTACCTCAATACGACGTTCCGCTCGTTAACATAGAGCGCCTGATCGCTTGATATGCTCTATGTCTGCCATGAATGCTACTCTGGATACTGTTTCTATTCCTACTTCATACTCTCAGGCAGCCACTCATGATTGTTGGAAGAAGGCTATGGCAGACGAACTTGCGGCATTGGATGATAATCATACGTGGGACATTGTCACTCGACCTGCTGACCAACAGCTGATTGGTAGCAGATGGATTTATTCTGTCAAGCTCAAGTCTGATTGATCATTGGATCGATATAAGGCTCGACTTGTCGCTCAGGGATACAAACAAGAATACGGAATTGATTATGATGAGACTTTTGCTCCCGTGGCCAAGATGAAAACTGTTCGTACTCTTCTGGCTATATCTTCTGTTCGCTCATGGCCATTCGCTCAGATGGATGTGAAAAATGCATTTCTTCATGGAGACCTCCAAGAAACCGTATATTTGAAACCTCCTCCTGGCTCTTTAATCCCTGACAATAAGGTATGTCGCCTAAAGAAAGACCTGTATGGCCTCAAACAGGCACCTCGGGCATGGTTCCAACGCTTTCACGATGTTGTTACGAGTGCTGGCTTTACTCAAAGTAGTTATGACCCATCCTTATTTTTGCGAACCACTGCTCATGGAATTGTCATCGTTCTGGTCTATGTTGACGACCTCCTCCTGACTGGTAGCGATGCTACTGGCATTTTGGCTTTAAAGGAAGTTCTGCAATCATCCTTCAAGATGAAAGACCTCGGCCATCTAACATACTTTCTTGGACTTGAATTTTCACGTTCCAACCGTGGGATCCTGGTCAGCCAGCGTAAATATACCAAGGATCTTCTCGCCTTGGCATCATTGACGGATCAGAAGACAGTTCAGACTCCCTTAGAACTTAACGTTCACTATGGCCGTGACGATGGTGATCTACTTGCACAGCCCGACTTATACCGCCGTTTGGTTGGGAGTCTGGTTTACTTAACTATGACTCGCCCTGATATTGCCTACGCTGTCCAAGTCGTCAGTCAGTTTGTTTCTGCCCCTCGGACTCTTCATATGACGGCAGTGTTGCGCATCCTACGGTACCTTCGTGGAACTCTAGATCGATCTCTGTTCTTCTCCTCCACGGCAACTCTGAAACTTCGTGCTTATTCGGATGCTGATTGGGCTGGATGCGCTCTCACACGAAGATCTACCACTGGCTACTGTGTTTTTCTTAGCACTTCTCTCATCTCTTGGAAGTGTAAGAAGCAGGCCACTGTTTCCAAATCGAGTACAGAAGCCGAGTATCGGGCGATGTCAGCTGCGTGTAGTGAGCTCGTCTGGTTACGTGGACTTTTTTCAGACTTGGGCATTCCTCTACAGAATCCCACTCCACTCCATGTCGATAATCTCTGTGCAATTCAGATTGCCTCTAACCCGGTTTTTCATGAACGGACGAAGCATATAGAAGTTGACTGTCATTTTATCCGCGAGAAATTTCAGTCTGGGCTCATTTCTCTTCCACATGTGGTATCCCATGATCAGATTGCTGACATTCTCACCAAGTCCCTCACGTCTGCACGTCACTCTTTTCTTGTTTGCAAACTATTACTTGTTGATGACCAGCATTAGTTTGAGGGGGGATGTTAGACAGCTCACATACTACCTTGTATATCTTCTTACCTTGTATAGATGATTGTAATATCTTTCCTTTCCTGTTATAGATGAGTGTAATATCTATATATTCAACCCCATTGGGTTGTCTCAAAGACACAGAAAACCTTTTTGGATTCACGGTTTTCAAGAAGACCCTCGATGCAACACACGTGGCGAATCTACTCTTCAAAGAGGTTGTGCGACTACACGGGGTCCCTAAGACCATTATCTCTAATCATGACAAGAAGTTCATTGGCCACTTTTGGGGGACTTTGTAGACTCGATTCGATACACGACTTCAGTTCAGCAACGCCTACTACCCATAGACTGATGGGCAGACCAAGGTTATGAATCACACGTTGGGAAACCTCCTTCGATGTATTTCATGAGAAAAACCGAAGCAGTGAGATTTGGCCTTGTCTCAAGCGGAGTTTGCATTCAACAACATGGTGAACCGCTCAATAGGAAAATCCTCGTTCCAGATTATTTACGGACGAGTGTCTCGCCACACACTTGACTTGGTCCCTCTACCCATGCTCCCAGGCATGAGCATCGCAGCAGAATATATGGAAGACAGGATCATGGGCATTCATGCGGAAGTGCAAACCAAGCTACATGCCTTAAACGAGAAGTACAAGAAGCAAGCAGACAAGCATCGCGACAAAAAGTATTCAAGGAGGGTGACCACGTAATGGTCCATCTGCATAAAGAGAGATTTCCGACCCGGACGTACAACAAATTGAAGAATAAGAAGATTGGAACAGTACCAATCATCCGAAAGATCAATGACAATGCTTACGTTGTTGATCTTCCAGATGACATGGCGATCTCATGGACTTTCAATATCTCGGACCTGACCGAGTATCATGAACCAAAGCAAGACGAGAACTCGAGGATGAGTTCTTTTGAAGTGGAAGGGACTGATGTAGAGTGGGTCGCGGACAGTTTCATGGCCAAGATGGATCAGAAAAGGCTCGATCGATGACAGAAGTGATCCTAACAGTCAGACCTTAAATCGGGCGTATCTCGCAATCCAGAATGAGTTATCGGACGTAAAATATATGATTTTTTATGCAGGACATGAAATTCAAGTATGATGTGCAAGAATTTAGGCTTAGATCATACCAATTCAGAAATAATTACACAAATTCCACATCCCACATGATAGTCCAAACGTTCAATGAAAGGGGAATCTATGCGAGTCCAGCCGACACAGGCTAGGGCTGGACCAATAAAAACTATAAGCCAAACGATGTCAAAGGGAAATAGAGATCAACACATGCATAGCAATCAGTCCCTAATCCAAGGGATTAAGAAATTCCAATTCGGGGAACCCTAAGGTAAGAAAATGGACATAAAATTGGAGATTTGAGTAATTTAGGGTTAGGTTTAGGGATTTTGGATGGAAGCGGAGTGAAAGAGAGGAGAGAGACGAACCAGAAAAGTACCACACATGGGACAACAACAATAGCCAAGACGCACGTACATGTGATCCCGACCGCACGTGTGGGGCCCACTATTAAGAAAAAGACCACCTTGGCCTTGGTCGGCCAGGGATGGACTCCAAAACCCTTAAATCTCAGCTCGATCCGATGTACGATTTGTGCGTGGTGCTCCGCCGAAGTTTCAGCCCTCCTATAGGGCCAGATTCTGAAATTCTGCTGTGAGGAGGAGAATTGCAGTAATAGATGATTGATTCGAAGTGTAGATGATGGGGTGAGATGAGAAAAAGGGATGATAGAAGATGGGTAGTAGAGATGGCGATGAATGGGGGCAAATCGGGATAGATGTGGCTTCGCACCACAATAGTTAACCCTTCGATTAAGGGAGAGCTTCACACCCAATTAGGCTTCACAACTCAGAGAATAGGAAAACGCACAATTTTTATTAATCTTTAATGAATGATAAAAACTACAAGGGGTGCCTATTTATAAGAAAACCATATACCCCAAAACTCGCGCCATGTGCGCAACCTATTACTTGGCGATGAAGTAAACTAAAATAAAAACTAATCAAAGAAATCTAAAGCGTCCATGATGTTCTAAATAATATTAATAAGCAAAACCTAAAATATGAAATCAATCTGGCTAGTGAGCCACGATTATGAGATCTCATGATGGGCTTTTCTTGACTAATGGGTCAACTCTTTTGAATCAAACTTCGTCTTCTACCTAGGAAGCCCTCCCTGGACGTCGTCATCGATCTAGATCGACGGTGGGGCCCTTCTGGCGTATGAGCGTAGGGGGGGTGGTGTGCGTGCACGTGTGGATAGCATGCACGGGATATCCCCATCAATTTTGGGGTAGGACGAGCTACTTTAGCCACCCAACCTCGTTACGCCGGGTTACGCAAGCCGGATTTGTGAAATACCATCAGATCGTCAGTTGTTTCCCTATTTTAATTTCGTTTTTACTATAAATAGTAAGTTTTAGTTTGATTATAATAACTCTTCATCCGTTGGGCTTTAGGAGTTGCGCCTAACGTGAAAAGTGCTTAGAATAATAGATGATTGATTCGAAGTGTAGATGATGGGGTGAGATGAGAAAAAGGGATGATAGAAGATGGGTAGTAGAGATGACGATGAATGAGGGCAAATCGGGATAGATGTGGCTTCGCACCACGGTAGTTAACCATTCGATTAAGGGAGAGCTTCACACCCAATTAGGCTTCACAACTCAGAGAGTAGGAAAACGCAGAATTTTTATTAATCTTCAATGAATGATAAAAACTACAAGGGGTGCCTATTTATAAGAAAACCCTATACCCCAAAACTCGCGCCATGTGCGCAACCTATTACTTGGCGATGAAGTAAACCAAAATAAAAACTAATCAAAGAAATCTAAAGCGTCCATGATGTTCTAAATAATATTAATAAGCAAAACCTAAAATATGAAATCAATCTGACTAGTGAGCCACGATTATGAGATCTCATTATGGGCTTTTCTTGACTAACGGGTCAACTCTTTTGAATCAAACTTCGTCTTCTAGCTAGGAAGCCCTCCCTGGACATCGTCATCGATCTAGATCGACGGTGGGGCCCTCCTTCTGGCGTGTGAGCGCGGGGGAGGGGGGGGTGTGCGTGCACGTGTGGATAGCGTGCACGGGATATCCCCATCAATTTTGGGGTAGGACGAGCTACTTTAGCCACCCAACCTCGTTACGCCGGGTTACGCAAGCCAGATTTGTGAAATACCATCAGATCGTCAGTTGTTTCCCTATTTTAATTTCGTTTTTACTATAAATAGTAAGTTTTAGTTTGATTATAATAACTCTTCATCCGTTGGGCTTTAGGAGTTGCGCCTAACGTGAAAAGTGCTTAGAATAATAGATGATTGATTCGAAGTGTAGATGATGGGGTGAGATGAGAAAAAGGGATGATAGAAGATGGGTAGTAGAGATGGCGATGAATGGGGGCAAATCGGGATAGATGTGGCTTCGCACCACGGTAGTTAACCCTTCGATTAAGGGAGAGCTTCACACCCAATTAGGCTTCACAACTCAGAGAGTAGGAAAACGCAAAATTTTTATTAATCTTCAATGAATGATAAAAACTACAAAGGGTGCCTATTTATAAGAAAACCATATACCCCAAAACTCGCGCCATGTGCGCAACCTATTACTTGGCGATGAAGTAAACCAAAATAAAAACTAATCAAAGAAATCTAAAACGTCCATGATGTTCTAAATAATATTAATAAGCAAAACCTAAAATATGAAATCAATCTGACTAGTGAGCCACGATTATGAGATCTCATGATGGGCTTTTCTTGACTAATGGGTCAACTCTTTTGAATCAAACTTCGTCTTCTACCTAGGAAGCCCTCCCTGGACGTCGTCATCGATCTAGATCGACGGTGGGGCCCTCCTGGTGTATGAGCGTAGGGGGGTGGTGTGCGTGCACGTGTGGATAGTGTGCACGGGATATCCCCATCAATTTTGGGGTAGGACGAGCTACTTTAGCCACCCAACCTCGTTACGCCGGGTTATGCAAGCCGGATTTGTGAAATACCAATAGATCGTCAGTTGTTTCCCTATTTTAATTTCGTTTTTACTATAAATAGTAAGTTTTAGTTTGATTATAATAACTCTTCATCCGTTGGGCTTTAGGAGTTGCGCCTAACGTGAAAAGTGCTTAGAATAATAGATGATTGATTCGAAGTGTAGATGATGGGGTGAGATGAGAAAAAGGGATGATAGAAGATGGGTAGTAGAGATGGCGATGAATGGGGGCAAATCGGGATAGATGTGGCTTCGCACCACGGTAGTTAACCATTCGATTAAGGGAGAGCTTCACACCCAATTAGGCTTCACAACTCAGAGAGTAGGAAAACGCAGAATTTTTATTAATCTTCAATGAATGATAAAAACTACAAGGGGTGCCTATTTATAAGAAAACCCTATACCCCAAAACTCGCGCCATGTACGCAACCTATTACTTGGCGATGAAGTAAACCAAAATAAAAACTAATCAAAGAAATCTAAAGCGTCCATGATGTTCTAAATAATATTAATAAGCAAAACTAAAATATGAAATCAATCTGACTAGTGAGCCACGATTATGAGATCTCATGATGGGCTTTTCTTGACTAATGGGTCAACTCTTTTGAATCAAACTTCGTCTTCTAGCTAGGAAGCCCTCCCTGGACGTCGTCATCGATCTAGATCGACGTTGGGGCCCTCCTTCTGGCGTATGAGCATAGGGGGTGGTGTGCGTGCACGTGTGGATAGCGTGCACGGGATATCCCCATCAATTTTGGGGTAGGACGAGCTACTTTAGCCACCCAACCTCGTTACACCGGGTTACGCAAGCCGGATTTGTGAAATACCATCAGATCGTCAGTTGTTTCCCTATTTTAATTTCGTTTTTACTATAAATAGTAAGTTTTAGTTTGATTATAATAACTCTTCATCCGTTGGGCTTTAGGAGTTGCGCCTAATGTGAAAAGTGCTTAGAATAATAGATGATTGATTCAAAGTGTAGATGATGGGGTGAGATGAGAAAAAGGGATGATAGAAGATGGGTAGTAGAGATGGCGATGAATGGGGGCAAATCGGGATAGATGTGGCTTCGCACCACGGTAGTTAACCCTTCGATTAAGGGAGAGCTTCACACCCAATTAGGCTTCACAACTCAGAGAGTAGGAAAACGCAGAATTTTTATTAATCTTCAATGAATGATAAAAACTACAAAGGGTGCCTATTTATAAGAAAACCCTATACCCTAAAACTTGCGCCATGTGCGCAACCTATTACTTGGCGATGAAGTAAACCAAAATAAAAACTAATCAAAGAAATCTAAAGCGTCCATGATGTTCTAAATAATATTAATAAGCAAAACTAAAATATGAAATCAATCTGACTAGTGAGCCACGATTATGAGATCTCATGATGGGCTTTTCTTGACTAATGGGTCAACTCTTTTGAATCAAACTTCGTCTTCTAGCTAGGAAGCCCTCCCTGGACGTCGTCATCGATCTAGATCGACGTTAGGGCCCTCCTTCTGGCGTATGAGCATAGGGGGTGGTGTGCGTGCACGTGTGGATAGCGTGCACGGGATATCCCCATCAATTTTGGGGTAGGACGAGCTACTTTAGCCACCCAACCTCGTTACGCCGGGTTACGCAAGCCGGATTTGTGAAATACCATCAGATCGTCAATTGTTTCCCTATTTTAATTTCGTTTTTATAGTAAGTTTTAGTTTGATTATAATAACTCTTCATCCGTTGGGCTTTAGGAGTTGCGCCTAACGTGAAAAGTGCTTAGAATAAGTTGGAGAACAGCGTGTTGAAGCCAAATAGGACAATTACTATTTTTGGCTGAAAACCTTGCGCACTAGTAGACATCACGACCGTCTATAAATAGTAAGTTTACTATTTATAATAAGTTGTGAATTCTAGGAGTTTTTGTTGTAGTTTGATTTGAAATTTCTCCCATTGCTTAGTATCCCTATTTAAAGGGTTGTGAACTCATTTATTTCATTCATTAATCAAATTACGAATTTTATAGAATTTATTTCTATTTTTCTTTATTTTTCCTCGTCGATTCGAGAAGTCTTTGTGAGGAGTCCAGAGAAGCTCCATGGATTCGGATTAGTTATCCTTGAGGAAGACGGTGATCAACCTCATCACATTCATCCATGCGTCAACTTTGAATCAAGCTGAAATATGTATTTTTCCATCATCCAGATCTATGTGATCTTATCAACATATTAGATGGAAAATAAATATCATAGTGGGCTACACGTGGTGGTCCATGTTGTGACAATATGTGGTGCCCGCTAACAGTTCACAAAAACCAAAAAAGGAAAGGTAAAAGGAAAGGAAAGAGGAAAAGGGAACTTTGGCCATCGGGTGGGCCCATCACTAGGGGGTCTTCTACACACAACCATACATACACAAAGTAGGTCCCACCCTTGTGGACCCACTAAAATGAAAGGAACAAAGGGAAAATGAGGAAAAACTCCACCCTTGCACTCACAATGAAAATGAACAGTCGAATCAGGTCAGATGGGTGATCAAACGGCTTGGATCATGATCGGGGTCTTCCAAATTAGCCTTTTCCCCTAATATTCTCTACTTCCCTCACAACTCTCTCTAAGCCCTCTCAATCTCTCTTCTTTTTTTTTCTTCTAATCTTCTCTCAAATCTCCCACCTTCTCCTGATCTCTCCTCTTTTCTTTCTAATCTCTTCTTCTTCTTCTTCTTCTTCTTCTTCGTCTTCTCTCTCTCTCTCTCTCTCTCTCTCTCTCTCTCTCTCTCTCTCTCTCTCTCTCCTCAAACCCTAGCTAGAGAAATGGGATAGACTCATACATATGGATTTTTGGAGTTGTTGAGATTTTGGGATAGGGAGGATTAGAAAGGGAGAGGGGTAGGAAGGAAAGAAAAAGTGACTCATACGTATGGATTTTTGGAGTTGTTGAGATTTTGGGATAGGGAGGATTAGAAAGGGAGAGGGGTAGGAAGGAAAGAAAAAGTGAAGAGAAATAATGGGTTAGCTAGGTGGGAGGGTAGATGTTGACTTTGGAGGCTCTCTTACATGCGGAAAGGGAGAAAAGTAAGGGGTAAAATGAGTAACTATAAAGGTTAGGTGGCACTTAAGTAGGGTTATTAAGATAATTAACATGATAGGTGATGGATAGATAGAGAAAAAAGTGATGGGTGATGGATTGATGGATTGATTAACAAGATTCCTCAGGATTTACGTAAGTGGGGCTCGTGCCTCGTGTACGTTGTGTGGCTCGCCTCTAATTGTGCCAATGATAGCATCTTCCAAACCAAATATCGCAACGAGGCATGCCATGCAGCATTGGAATCGCAATGCTTGTCCAGTCACCAGGGTATAGGCTTGATTCATTGTGGTACAAAAACATGGTATTCGATCGGTGCTCGCCAATCCAATCCATTCTAGGTATGCTGACAACAAAAACAAAATATACAAAGGGTTAATTAGGGTACAGGTCTTACAAGATGAGTACTAATGTTATGTCAGGAAGTATCGTAATTGGTACCATTTTACTATGACCTGGACACAGTACTGTTGATTTTTGGAGCAGCAGTATTATTCCCAACATCATCGAGATAGAGATGATTATTACAAGCCACCGCGCAACTCTATGTGGGTCTAAGCCACAGCCAGTCACATCGTTAATAAGTATATTTCTTAATTTCTATTTCTTTTACTTTTGAATAAATTGTTTGTGTTTTCACATGGGTCTTTATACATTTGTAAATGTTATGCATTCAATTTAAATATAAATGTATTAGTTCAGTCAGACAGTATATACCTTAGGACCGTATACAAAGGGAACCTATTATCTGCACTTCTTTTTTAAGATGTTGTGATTTAAAAGTATGTATGAAGGCCTTTTTTCACAATCCCTAAAGTTTCATTGAAAAATTCAACCATTTTTCCAATGTTTCCCCATGTTTCCCAAAAAGTTTGATACAATATTACCCAATACAAGCAATATATCCCATGCAATAACTGATACATATCCGTATCCAAAGGATGTGATACGTAATACGATACCGATATTTTGAAATACTGGTTGGAACAAGGGTCATTAAGTTTAAAGATTTTTCTAAAAGGGGCAAGTGAATGTATACAAATATTTGTACTTATTTTCCTTCTATGCAAAGTAGGAAAAATTATTGGAAAGATGTATTGAAAGAGTGAATATCTCGTAGTTTTCCATTTTGGATGTGTGATAACCATTATTTTGATTTTTGAGTTAGCATTGTGCTAATGTTGCTGTCCTTTTACTTGAACTTGTGTGGTTTGACCTAGGATCTTTGATATTCCAACATGAAGACAGATGAATTGCTATCAAGCTTTTGAATTTTAGAAAGTTATAAGTTATGGTTAAGACCACTAGAAGGGAATGAGTCACCACCATTTTCAAAGTCTTGTTCATGAAATATACTTTTGAAAATTAAGGGTGCATCCAGTCATACAAATATCAAATAATTTCATGATTAATCAGGTGTAGTTTAGTGCACAATTTCATGACATTTCATGAAATTCAGTGCAACCCAAAACACCCTAAACTAAAATTTTGAATTACAGTTGAGCTGAGTATGCCATTTTATTTTTTTTGAGGGGGGGGGGGGAGGTGGAAAAGTTTCACCAAGGAGTATATTGTAACACCCCAGATTTTTGCCAACCTGGAGATAGACGTCCTTAGGCAATGGGTCAAATCCTAACACCTTATTAACTTGTCAAAACTCAATCCCGAAGTCTCAAGTCCCCTTTCAACCCATTTCCTTCAAAATCTCCTATTTCACCTTTCACCACCTTGTTCTTTAGATGTTTCTGAGTACTTTCATATTAGGCATGAATCCTATAGTTTAGGTAATGAAGAACAATACTTTCGAAATCCGTACAAAGACCCGAGTATCACCTCAGGCAGAAATCATACAGGACCAAATCCTTTAGAAATTAGACAAGGATTAACTAGTGGTAAACTAGATTACATATGAAATTCGCACTAATCATTTTAAATACAATCTGCAAGACCCAAAACTTGTAGAATCATTGACGCTACATTACCCAAAAATCTAGGATCAATCTCATTACCCGGCTGCTCTCGGGAGCATCACGAAACTCCGTATCGGATCTGGACCGCACATCGAAAGTCCGATTAACGCGAAGTTAAGCGTTTAGGACCACCTTGCTGGGCTTGACAACCATCTCGGAAATCAAATCCAGATAGTGTCCCGGGGCTATTCGCTTGAGCCCGGAGTGAAGTGTGTGAGAAACGTGGATATTTTAGAAATAAATATCTAAATTTAAGTAATCTGAGACTTGTCACTTGCGGGCCTGATGTAAGCAATCAGACCTTCAGAATCTGACCCAATTACACCCTCGGATCAGGGAAAATTTTCCATACATGGCAGTACACTTGTGGCCCTGATCGATGGACGAGGACCGTTGAATTGAAACTGGTCCGCCACGGTCGATCTGTCAAGCTGATCGGACTGAAAGCTTAACTCGACCTAGATCCATAGTCAGTGAGCTTAAGTCCGACCTTTGGCTCAAGGGGGGGCTCCAGAAGTGCTCCGTTGAGATGGAACAGTCCGTATTTGGACATAACCTAAGTATACGTTGGCCCTGGGTCTAATTTGGTGAGTTCTGGGCCTATATAAGGACCTTAAACCCTCACTCTCTCATTCCATACGAATTTGAGAAAACCTAGGAGAGAGAAGAGAGAAAAGAGAGAGAAAGTGTGAGAGTAGTGGGAGCAGCTTCCTGATATTCTATCCCACTGCTATACGTGCTTAGCCATCACCTTCTAGTCGCTCTTCTGGCGATTCTGACATCATTCTTAAGTAAGGAAACTCTAACCCTAACTTGTTCTAGGATTTTAAAGGTTGTAAGTTGCGAAATAGCTGACTTAATTCTTGTTATAGGTTGATATAGCATCGTTGAAGAAGACTTAGCATTTCTATCAAATTCGTTACGCTTCTACGGCATAAGGTGCAGACTTTAAACATATAAGTTATGGTTTTCAAGGCTTTCAATGTCAGATAATGATATATTACTGATGTGGATGCTATTACACATGTACAAAGTTCTGTCCGTTTCATTTTTCAGATATACGCTAATTATGTTGAATATATTGTATTCCTCATATTTGTAAAAAAATACCGTATACGTATAAAATACGGATTTATGCTTGCCATGATCAATTGATGTCCATGTATGCTAGATGCATGTGTATCAACTTCTAGGTGAACGGATTAGCCTAATATATGTTATATCAACATACGTTACGTATGTTATATTATGTAGCCTAAGTGTTTGTGAAAATGACCGAATGAGTATAGAATTCGCATTCGTGCTCGCCATGACTAATTGTCATGGATATATGATTGTTGTATAGGCGATACCCCTTTGACGAAAGGATTTGCCCTAAATCACACCCCGGCCAATATACACTATATCTGTTAAAGCGTGTAGCCCAAGCGTTTATGGAAATGAATGAATGAATATGGAACTTGGATTCATGCTTGCCATGATTATCCGCCGTGGGTGCACGCGTGTTATACATGGGGCAGCTCCCTAGTGAAAGGAATTGGCCTAATACCTATGTGATCAACATACGTCATGTATGTTGATGTATGCAGTCTAAAGTGTTTGTTGGAATGTCTGAATGAGTAGTAGTTAGTAAATTGTAATGTATAAGGGTGTTGAGATATGATTTTTAACTCCTTTAACTATGTGTATGTTTTCCTCCATGTACTGTCTATTATAATATCTGTTTCTCTATGTAATGCATATGTTTAAATCCATGTTTAAGTTGTATTCCATAAAATCCGTTATGGGTGATGGGGGAGTGGTGTAACGATTCCATGCAACAGCCCTGGCAGCCCTAAGCAAACAATATCAGACTTTGATTGTGTGATTTGAAATCTTGATCCATTATTGCTTTAACTATCTATACTTGAATGTGATTGGGGCTATTGTATAGTCCAGGCAATCGGTAACAGGCCTTGAGTTCGTGGCTGAGATTCATTCGCCACGAAGGACGTGTTTGACGAACCCGAGCAGTACGTCGGTTGTCGGCAGTGGTTAGGCCACACGGAGTGCTTAGGCACTTCATGTCGATCCACTTGATGTGCGCTCATGCTAGTCGAGCTCGTCAAGTAACCCGATTGGCCATTGTATGTTTACCATGTTTGGATGCTACTGCTTGAACCTAAGGCACCGAACTCACCAGTGGAATCCCGTTAACCTTGGTACCTCGATCCGCTAAGACTCATGAGTCGGACGTGGTGGTATGGGACACCGTGGTCGAGCTGTCGGCCTACGCCGGGGCGATGTGCCTCCCCGTAGTGACCAGTGAGCAACCCAGACTCGTGAGCCAAATACGGTGGTATGGGACACTGTATTCGAGCTGTCGGCCTACACTGTTTTGATGGGTGATGGGGGAGTGGTGTAACGAGTGCATGTAACAGCCCTGGCAGCCTTAACCGTGCCTGGTGTAGTGACCTCGAGCATACTCTGAATCTGCGGTGAGGCGACGAGTCTTCCCGTAGTAACAGAGTATAAACTAGGCCTGTATTGATAAGGTGATGGGGGAGCGGTGCAACGAGTGCGTGTAACAGCCCTGACAGCCCTTTACAGCGACCTGGAACCACATCATCGTATGAGATTATCTAGGACTGACGACCCTAAAATAGATCATTGTTTGAGAATGATATAAGCAGTGTTCGAGTTGTAGGTATCGCTACAAGTTTCGCTGGCTGGAGATAACGATATAATATCGTTATCGCCAATAATATCGCCGATAACCGGAAATGCAGGGAAAAAGGGGGAAATATGGGAAAAATGGTGGAATTTTTCAGTGAAACTTCAGGACATGTCTAAATACACATATTTACATATTCAGGATTGAAAATTTTGCAAAAAGAATGCTTTAAATTAGAAGTTTTCATTTAATGGGAGGCCAAAAAATTATGCGTTGTCATAAGAAATCACTCAAATAGTAACCAAAATTA
This sequence comes from Magnolia officinalis, assembly GCA_021015155.1. NCBI lineage: Eukaryota > Viridiplantae > Streptophyta > Magnoliopsida > Magnoliales > Magnoliaceae > Magnolia > Magnolia officinalis. Next base: position 77,162,411 of record JAJHSJ010000004.1, on the reverse strand, counting down.
GTTTATATAATACAAATGCAAGCTTACAACAATTACGACATGCAAAAGTAAATGATTTTTAAAAAAATACACATTTCTGCCCATGTTTCATCCCCACATAGAGTGACGAGGTGGCTCGTAATCATTGTCCGGATCCCGTGGCAGTTGAGAGTAGTACTGCTGCTCAACATATTGGCAGTACTGTTCCCAGGTCATCCTCTGCTCGTACCAATTGAGGAACTCTCTTATGTACCTCTGATAGTCATCCTCCCCAAACTGTACGAGTACGCCCAGACGTAGGAATTGCGTGACATACATCGATGGCATTTCCTCAGTAGGGTACTGAGGGAACAGATCAAGTCTAACCCCGACTCCTGGATAGTATTGCTGTCAGTCATACGGGTACCCCAAATATCCTCCTGTCAAAGGGTCATGACTCGAAGAACTATCTTCCGGCTGCCTGTACCCATGGGTAGAAGAGCGTGACTGAATGTCAAAGCTGTCATGGCCATACCCGTGATATCTCCCATGAGCATAAGGTGGGACAGAGGTGGAGCTCCCCTGATCTGAACTTATGTCCATAGATAACAAGCTGCGTGTGAGAGCATCAGCCGCGGCGCGTCCGGCTTTCTTCTTCGAACGACGCTCGAACATATATCTGGGCTCTGATGCTCTCACCCTGGATGGTGGACGAGATCCATGATCCTCGTCCTGAGTGGCATGGTCAAAGCTCTGCTCCTCAGTGAACTGGCCAACGGATCGTTGGCTCTGAGCCGTCCTGTACCCCCCACCACTGCCACCCCCACCCCCACTAGTACCACCTATACCAGTGTCGGTGCCTCCGTCCCCTCCCTCATCACCGTCGTCATCGTCGTCGTCCCCAGGAGCAGTGTCAAGTGGGGGTTGAGTCTCATCATCATCATCATTCACTGTGACTTGATGATGAGGAGGGGGCCGTGAAGATGCTTCCCACCCTCATTGGAATGTGCTGAACGCCTCACCAAAGGATCAAAGGAGTCTGTATCTGCCTTATATTCCTCTACTACCTAATCGACATCGATACCCAGAGCCGCTGCTCCCTCGGCTACCTGTGGAGCAGGGCCCCCCTCCGCATTATCTAAATCAGCTGATTTGACCCACTCATAAAGTGGGTCCTCATCATCATCACCTATCTGTGCCATGTTACCCATAGACAACAGGTCTAACGGGTCTTGATTTTCCTCCATGTCTCGGTCTACCCGCAACTGCCTCTCTCTTAACTTCATATTGTAATGACAGTAAACGAGCTTTTGCAGCTTCTCATATGCTAGTCTGTTCCTCTTGCTAGTGTGTATGAGTGACCATGTGCTTCAATTCCTCTCACACGGTGAGGAGGATATAGTCTGTGCGAGAACACGGACTGTCAATAACTGCAATGCTGGCGTGTCGACTCCGTACATCGCCCACCACTCACCTATATATCCATGAGGAGCTTGTTTTAGTTTGAAGTTAAACGAAAAATGCAATTACTTAATTATGTTAACATACTCACACGGCATCATCGTTTCAGTCGATGCTTTTGCTAGTGCGGATGAGAACGTACCTCTCGCATCCCTAAACCGCAACAACTGTAATTACGGATTCACAGGTCATTATTTTTAATCACCCATATTTCTAGAGGCTATAAGGAAGAAATTTTATTGCATTACCTGGTTACCGAAATCTGCTTGCGCTGTTGATTCTGGGAACAATCATTCGAACGCCTCGTGGACAGCCATCGTCAAATCTTGATTCTCATGGAGCCGACGTTTATAATGAAATTTGGGATTCAAGTAGTATGCTGAAACTCAAATATTAGTTACTCAGTTGTATTAACATGCAAATAGAAGTGATGCTTAAAGTACTCAGTTGTCTTAACAAACTTACCAGCTTGGTGGAGTGGATGCTCGAGAGTCCCAGTCCATCGACGATCGATGATATCGATCACCCACTGATACGCAGTGGGGATTGCAGTCATTATCCCGTCTCATAATTCTCATAAGCTCATACATTGACCCCATCGAAGGCCACATCTCATTATCTACGGCTCGTAGGACCTTGTACATCGGATGTAGGAAGGAAACGACGTTGTGAACTTTATCCCAGAAGGCATCGAAAAGCACTATATTTGAACAGGTCTTTGCACCCTCAGTCTTCCTCTGATTCCACTCCATGTATCTCTCGGATCTGAACAAATTTCTAAGACCCACGCGGTGCCTGTATAAGCTGTCAAGTGTAATGAAGTTCGTGGCGAATCGTGTCGCTCCTGGTCTAACGATGTCCCCTCTACAACACTCACGCATTGCAGCCAACAACCATGAATGATTGTATATAAAGTTTGTCACTTTCCTCGCATCCTGGATGGTTTTCCTGACAGAATTCCTCTGGCCAATCTCTTCGAGCATTAAATCAATGCAATGTGCCGCACATGGGGTCCAATAGAGATTGAACTTCCGCATCAATTTCTTCCCCGCCTTAACGAACACACTGCCATTGTCCGTTACAACTTGGACAACATTCTGGGACCCAACATTTCTAATCACTCCTTTCAGGAGAGCATATATGTATTCGTGATCTTTTATGCTAGCTGATGCATCAATGGATTTGAGGAAAACTGGTTGTCCTCTACAGTACACCATGAAATTGATAATGGACAATTTCGTGGGTCCTGTCCACCCATCACACATGATTGTTACCCCATACTGCTTCCAGTTCGGCTCGAGTCCACTTACCCAAGCCTGCATCTCCTCGTACTCTCGATCAAGGTAGACGCCAAGAATCTCTTGTGGCGTGGGAGGCTTCACGCCGGGCCCGGCACGCTGCACCTCCTCAATCATATTTTTGAAGTGAGGACTGGCTGCTGCATTTGCTGGTACATGGCTCGAGATGAACCACCTAGATATAGTGCCACCCACTTTCTCCCTGAGCCCCTTGCTCCATATATTTTTTAATCTTTTTTTATTAACGCCTGCGATGGGTGCATCTGGGACACGAGCGCTTTGCGTGCGTTGTAGGCCATGCCCACTGCCTCCCTCAAATCGTCTGCTGCTCCCACCAGCCTCATGTCGGGACGTCCCAAACGACGACCTACTCTCATCAATCCGTCTTCTTTGCTCCCCCTCCCACTCTGAAGCCTGAGACTCACGAATCACTTGTCTAAAATCACTCCTTTCTTGAGCCGTAACACAGTCATCGGGGTACACGATCCCCTCATCGTCGTCATCATCGTACTCGTCGATAGCACCTAGGCCCCGTCCAGTGCCTCGTAGCTCCTCCCTCATATCCCTCTCCCAATCCTTTTGTTGCAACTTGCGTGACTTCGCTTCAGTCGACACTCTTCTCATCTCCTCTCTCACTGGCCTTGTTACACTTGGACAGTCTTTCACATTCTTGTATCCCCCTGCCAAATGTTCCTTTAGCCTAGACACTCCCCCACTCTGTATCACTTGACCACAATAGTTGCAAATGGCCCCATATTTATTCCCCTCCACTGGCCGTCCATGTTTTCACCCAATGTCCCTTGCTCATCCTTTTCCCGATCCAAACGACATTTTGCTCCCCAGTAGTATACAAATTTATGTGGCCTATTGTGATTTATACATACAACATGATGAGTACTGGAAAAAAAATGAAACAGATATAGTCTCAGGTGGACAATGCAAAAGGAAACTGTTGTGATTGTATAGTCCACCATTAAACACTTATTAGGACCCACCATAATGTGTCCATAATGTTTATTTTCCATCCAACCCGTTGAAAAGGTTGCATAAATCTAGATGCAGTAAAAAAACAAATATCAGCTTTATACAAAACTTTTGTGGCCCATAATAAAGTTCAAGTGGACCCCACCATAGAAAATAGGGACTGTGATTGGATATCCACCATTAAAATCCTCCTAAGGATGGCTGTACTGTTTACTTGACATCCAATCTGATGATTAAGTCATACAGATCCAGATGAAGGGAAGAAACAAAGATAAGCTTGATCCAAAACTTTTATGGCCCTCAAAAAGTTTTTAATGGTTGAATTTATTCAACGCTGTTTCCAATAATGTGGTCCACTTGAGACTGTTATATACCTAAGTTTTGGTCTCATTTTATCAAATGATGTAGGAAAATAGTTGGACGGCATAGATGAAACACATTCATCATGGTGGGGCTGGTGGTAGAGGGCATAGCCAATTTTTTTGGCTACAGTTTTTGGCTACAGCTTTTATCTGTAGCCAATGCACCTGAAATCAAATTACTTGCTAAGTAAGCTCTTATTGTACTGAGTAAACTCAATTGGGTGCACTGTGAATTTATGTGGTTTATCCACACCTTTCATACGTTTTCCCATCTCATTTTAGGCGTTGAGCCCAAAATTGAAGCTTATATAAATCTCAAGTGGACCATACCACAGGAAACAGTGGAAAAAATGATTTCCACCGTTGAAACCTTTCTATGCCCCACAGTGATGTTTATTTTTCATCCAAACTGTTCATAAGATCAAGCAAACATGGATGAAAGGAAAAAACAAATATAATCTTGTTCCAAAACTTCTATGGCCCCTAAGAATTTTTCAACGGTATAACTTCAATTCACACTGTTTCCTATGATGTGGCCCATTTTAACTTTGTATATCCTTCTGTTTTGATATAAGGCCCTAAAATTATTTTGTAAAATGGATGGACAGACTGGATAAAATACATAAATCATGGTGGACCCCACAGAGTTTACTCAGCTTAGCGTGCCAACACGCCCATTCAACGGTGGCACGCCCCCAACGGAATCGGGTTGCGTACTGAGTAACTCAGTAGGCTCTTATGGTACTGAGTAAATTCAGTTGGGCCCACCATGAAAATAAGTGGTTTATCCACACCGTCCATGCGTTTTTTCAGCTCATTTAAGGGGTTGAGCCCAAAGTTGAAGCATATCCAACTCTCAAGTAGATCATACCACAGGAAACAGTGGGAATAATGATTTCCACCGTTGAAACCTTCCTAGGCACAACAGTGATGTCTATTTGTCATCCAAGCTATTAATAATATCACAAAAACATGGATGAAGGGAAAAAAATAAATATAAGCTTAATACAAAAATTCTGTGACACTCAAGAAATTTGCAACGGTATGAGTTCAATTCATACTGTTTCATATGGTGTGGTGCATTTGAGCTTTGGATATCCTTCAATTTTGGACCCATATCATAAAATTATCTAATAAAATAGATGGACGGAGTGGATAAAATACATAGATCATGGTGAACCCCACAGAGTTTACTCAGTACGCTTAGCATACTAAGTTCCTCAGTACGCAATCTCGTTCCTTTCAACAGCAGCGCAGGACGATTTCCTTCCTGCGCTGCAAGCTTAGGTGGGGCCCACTGTGATATTTGTGAAAAATCCTCCCCGTCCATTCGTTTTGTGAGTTCATTTTAGGAAATGATGCAAAAAATGAACCGTATCTAAAGCTCCAGTTAGCCTAAAATGTGATAATTAAACGTCCACAGTTGAAATATTCGTGGGGCCACAGAAGTTTTGATTCATCTAATATTTTTGTTTTGGGTTAATCTCAACAGTAATGACATTATTAACAGTACGGATGGCATCTAAACATCACTGTTGAACCCCAGTAAGGTTTCAACGATAGGAATTTTCGTAGCTACATTTTTTAGTACGGCTCTTTTGAGCGTTGGAAATGGATTGGCTACTCCCCTGCCATGCTCTATGGGCCCCACCACGAGGTATGTGTTTCATCCATGCCGTCCATATATTTTTATAGATAATTTTATTATATGAAAAAAAAAAAAAAAAAAAAAAAAAAAACAGGTATATCCCAATATCAATTGGACCACATTACAAGAAATAGTGTTGAATGAACTTTGACCATTCAAAACTTTTTGAGGGCCATGAAGGTTTCAGAACAACCTGATCTTTGTTTTTTCCCTTAATCTGGGTCTCTATGACCTAATTAACAGATTGAATGTCAAATAAACAGTACCGTGGGCCTTAGGAGGATTTAAGTGATGGATATCCAATTACTATTATTTTCCTGTGGTGTGGTCCACCTGATATTTTTATCCATCTCGTTTTTGGGATAAAGCCCTACAATGATCTGAAAAAATGGATGAACGGAGTGGATAATACACATACATTAGGTGGGGCCCACATACATCATGGCTGGACCACACTACAGGACCGTTGCAAAATTCTTGGGGCCACGAAAGTTTTGGATATGCTTAAATTTTTGAGCTCAACCCCTTGAATTAGATGGAAAAATGGATGGACGGCTTAGATAAACCACACATGCATTTAAAGTGGGCCAACTGAGTTTAGCTGGTACGATAGGAGCATACTCCGTCGAATTTATCTCCACCGAGAGGTATTTCATTTATCTCCCACCGAGAGAGGTTTTCGCTCCTCACCGCGATAGGAGCGTCCTCCTCACTGCTCAGTCCTCACCCCGAGAGGGATTTTCGCGCGAGAAGGGTTTTCGCTCGGCGAAATCCGATTTCCCGGTGCGGTGCGAGAGCGATTTTCGCTCGGTGTGAAATCCGATTTCAGGGATTTTCGCGAAGAAATTCAAAAATGAGAAGCTCTGTCGAGAAAAGAGGGGAGATGACAAGAAAAGAGGGGTTTTGCGTACACATACCCGCTCTGTAAATCGAGAAGCTCCTCTTCCAGCTCCGATTCCGACTGCCGATTAGCCAGGTACGTCTGAAATTTTTTTTCCCGATATCCCTGATATTTATCAGAGAAAAGAGGGGTAGGTAGCTACAGTTTTCTCGTGGGGTTGGTGGCTACAGTCGAGATTCCGAAAATATCGGACGGACGCCGATTTTCACCGATATTTTCGGAATCTCCGATATTTTCGCCGATTTTCGCCGATTTTCGCCCATCTAAAAAATCGCCGATATTTTCGCCGATTTTTCACCAACAATTGGCAGAGAAACGAATTTAGGGGGTTTCGGTGTCGCGGAGCTGGCGACACCGATATTATCGGCGATATTATCAACAATTCGCCGATAACTCGAACACTGGATATAAGGGAGGTACCTTAATTTCCCAATACTGCTGTATGAAAAGGACTAATAACAACTCGGTAATCACGCTCATAACATAGCACTGCATGTGCCTGGAAGATGTGGAGCACTGAGGGATGAAAGCATGCCGCGAACGTAAGATGGTGTCACACAAGGGTGGTTTGGCAAAGGCATGCATCATGACTACATTTCATACTTGCATTAACAAGATTATTTAGGAATGTTTGATTGTACTGCTTTATCATTACTACTTGACTGAATTGATAACATGTTAACCTATGCTTTATTGTTCCACTGAGTTGATCACTCACTCCCACGTTACGGGACGGTGTTGTACACACCAACCAGACTTTGAGTTTCAGATGATGGCGATGCTTGCGAAGCGGAGCCGGACTTTTATGATGATGAGGAGGATTTCTCCTTTATGCTGTTTTCAGGCGGATTCATGTGAGTCGTGTCCTGATCGATAGGGATTTCTGGGATGTTGACTAGAGGACATTACACCTTTTGTATATTGTGGAAATTTACATGTAATTATCTACCCTGGTAACATTATCACACTCTGGAGACTTACCACAGTTTATATATTTTATATATCTATCACAGTCTTCCGCTTGCTTAAACTAATCGTCTCTGGAGTATGATATGCTGTTTTGGCTTAATCTCATTCATGTTTCATGTACTAATACAGACAACATTCAATCATCAGCATATATGTTGCATAAGTGATGTTTTGAAACTCGGGAGCTGAGCTTCTGCTCGACCCCCGATTTTCAGGGCGTTACATATATAGATCAACAAAATTACACCAAAAGTGGAGGGGGTGACCAAATTGATCAAATTGAGCAAGTTATATTTATAATGATCAAATTAATCTCTTGAAAGTAATTAAAGGCAACTAATAGAACATGTTCTTTAGTTAATTCAACTGAATATATCATGTTCTTTAGTTGCTTCCAACATATCAATTTGATCATTTCTTTAGAAATGAAACAAAAAATCTTTCCCTTTCCATGAAATAATATTGGTAATCAAGTATATGATTTTAAGTAAATGAATACCTGTGCCGAGTACTTATTGTTGAAGGCAATCAGATCCGCCAGAGATCTAACAGGAGAATGGACAAGCTCCGAAAGGTATCTATTTATTGATTCCTTGAACTCCGTCAATAATGCAATTTGTTCCCCACTCATAGTGAATATTTCACTCATGTTTGCTATCTCCAAATTGTCCACCAAGATTGCACCTCTTCGCCTTCAATGAAACAAAATATATGGAGGGTTAGTTTTTTTTTAATTGTCATTGAGAATGGTTTTTGTCTGTTGGGCAACCTCAATGTGATGGACAACACTCCATGTACCTTAAATGTCAAGGTTAGAAGATTCTATCCATGGAGTATTTGATCTCTTTCACATTACCAATCCATAGCGAGGTCTCATAGTTAACAATTCTGATCACTATACAAGTTCATTTGTAAACTAGAAAATTGATGTAAGACAGGTAATGGCCAAATTAATTGGAGGGCCAAAATTGAACAAATTTAGGATGAACGAGCTCAATTGGGTAGAAACGGCTTAAATGTGCACTATAACTATTAGCAGCCACAACTTTACAACTAGATTGTGCATGTATAATATACCATTGGAAGAGATTTTAAAAAGAAAAAAAGTTAAAACTTAGTCTTTTTAGTAAGTACAATTTTTCTTAGGGTTTTCAAAGTCTAACTATGGTCTAGAGTCCTTGTTGTAGACATCCCAAGGTTGTTTACGAGTTTTGTTAGGATTATACATCTTTTTTATATTTTGGAAAAGTGTCATGTTTCAAGTCAAATTAGGGTATAGGGTTTCTTTGCTTATATGAGGCCATCATATTCATTGTAGACTTTACTCAATACTATCAATCATATTTATCATTTTTAGAGGTTTCACTCCTCTTGTGGATTCAAAAACTATTTTTGAGAAAAAGATGGTAATATCTTCTCTTTTATCCATGCACCAACTTCATTAAAAACCCAAGTGAACTATAGATATCCTCAGTCATGCATCATATTTGAATTACAAGTAGAAATGGGAGGGAAAATGAAAACTAAAGCATTCAATAATGTTTGCATGAATACTATTGAAAAATAGCTTTATATTGTTTGGAAAGCATGTAGAAATTTTATTTTCATTAGATAATGGTCATCTCATTTCATTTGCAAAATAAATAAATAAATCCTAACTATGGAAAAGTCTAATAATTGACTTCAGGAATTCCCTCTTTTCATTGTTATCCAAACATGCTAGTACATCCAATTAAGGGAAAACTACATTCTTTTATTTGCAATTCTATTGCATCCGTTGTATCCAAACATGAAAAGGTTAAAAATAGGATAATATAGCATAGCATATGGATAATGTAGCACAATGAATTCATTTCGCCCTACAATAAAAACAACGGCTAATACGGATTTCTCTGAGAAATGGCCACAACTTCAATCTGCATAAGACTCACCAATAATCTTGTGCCTACTATCAAATAATGTGTAAAGATGGTTGGTTGGTATCCACCTCCATTTAAAAAATAAAATTTCAAAAGTCATTTTTAAAATGTATTACCCACCCACCCTTTATGGACTGTGGGAGACATGAATGGAAGTGCTTATATGCATTTGAAAGCTTTTATATCTAGAGATATACTTTCATATATTGGCATAAATATATAGAAAAAAGTGTTTGTATGCATCTGATTGGATTACTAAGTTACAATCCAACTTATCACATGTGCATAGCATTCAACCGGTCTGAAAAGCCTAGCCCTACTATGAAGATCACCCAGTGTAGAAATTAACCCAATCTACACATCAGGCTATCCAAATACCACACTTGACAACAAAATAAACACTTGGTTCCCTGAGTGATGGCCTCATGTGAACTCTTTGGCAGCACCCTTGTAGACATGCCAGTTTGGATTGACCTTCGATTGGAAATTGTAATTTAAATTGATGAATTCTCATAAGAATATATATATATATATATATATATATATATATATATATGGATGATCTATGAAGATATGTGGCCCACAAGTCCATTGGATGACCCATAGTATTTTTATTGTGGGATCCTCTGGTGGGCCAATAAAATATCCTTGCCCTTTCTGCGGGCTAGTGGAACTTGCTTGAAACTACGTGTCAAGGATTGCCTATATGTGGGGAGTAGAATGTACTCAATTACAACTATATATGTTGGAGGAGCAATAATTTTGGAGCTGCAATATCTCCCACAGTTTAGATTGTATTTAGACTTGGGTCGATCATATAGTAATTAAAAAAGATCTATCAAATGGTGGTAAGATTTCTTTGGCACAAACTCATATTTTAAGATATGAGCCTCATAAGTGAATAGTATGTTGTTGTCCAGATTACACTGGGCCATCAAATGAATGTTTTGACCATGATTTGAATGGTGATTGTGTTGTGTTTTGTTTGATCTTTCAGTCCATCACATTAGGGATTAAAAGAGCTTTCAAACAGTACCATCTCATTATTTGGACATGTATGTTATAATGAGATCCGCAACCCACATTTTTTTAAAATGATTCATGAAGATGTGTCTATATCAGATATTGATTATAAATGAAGCATTTTTAGTAAACAAAACAAAAAAAAAAAAAAAAAAAAAAAAAAAAAAAAAAAAAAACAGAGAGAAACAGAAACTAATACCTCTAAATCTTTTAATAACTAGTTCTTTTTCATTGTGAACGTTTTGTTAATTAGAGTGACTACTATATAGAGCAAAGTCCAAATAAGGACCTTGTTGTAATTTCCCAAAATAAGTATCTCAAACAAGTGCAAAAGCAAGTGATAGTTTTTACTCTTATACCTTAGTGTACTAAGATGCTCCTCGAAAGTTTGCTTGATCGCAGGTTCTGAAAGCAATTCAAAGAATGGTTTCCTCACAATTCCTAGTCTCTTTCCTTTGAGTCCATCTGCCTTAAGAAACTGAGTGTAGCCACCGTATGGAATAAGCTTTGATGCTCTCTTAGTTGCAGCATCTCTTGGGTCGAACCCAACAATAGCGTCCAAAACGTAAACTGCGTCCAATACCGTCCTACAGATGGGACTGCCACATGAAAGAAGTTGATCTTAAGTTTCTGTCAAGAACATAAAGACTGTAGTACATTTAACATGAATGGTGGCCCATCACATGCATATATCCACCATGCACATGCGATGCAATTCCATCAAGGTAGGCTTCTTGAATAGTGCACCAACTACACATGGGACATGGTTCCAAAAATACACTGATCTGATGATCCTACCCAACTAATTGCTTTACCACCAGTGGATGTGTTAAATAAAACATGGTCAGGGGTCCAGAATGAGTAAAATCCAATGGTTACACTCATGTAATTTTGGACAATGCACCATCTGTAAGGAACCCAAGTATCATATCCTTAAATTGACATACACGTATATATGCCAAATCCACAATGAACTTGTGCACTCCAAAAGAACCCTTGTTAATTTTTTTGGCAAACCTTTCAAATACTGAAGGGCTGCTATTTACATTCCCAAGTTCTCATCCAAATTAAAAAATTATTTAAAAGAGGTACCCAAATACACCACTTTTTTCTACTTACCATAATAGAGTAGAACAAGAAGTTTGATAGAATACTCTCTACATATTGCTATATGAAATTTCAGAACTTCAGCTTTTGGATCTGCGGTCATCCTTCAACGATACAAACTACTTTTATGATGGGAAGAACCTTGGATAGGGTACGGCCAAAAATTGATAATCATATATTAGAATATTCCAATCCTTTTTCATTTTACACTTTTTCCTTTCCATATGGAAAGTGATCTCCTTTACCATTGAATAATCAAAGGGCTAAAATATTTCAATAAGGGAGTTTTCTTGGTTATCCTGTATCCAGGATAATCCTGAAGACAGTATGGGTGACTGAATAAATACCCAAACCAATAGTTTAAGTCCAAAAATTTCCTATTGTAATACCTCTAAATGTATTTTAGCAAACCGCATAGAAGAAAAAAGGAGTGGTCAATAGATCACAACTGAAGATGAGATAACATTTAGCCAATGATTATTCTGCACCGTGGGTTAAGTATATAGCCTTGCATGAGTCAACAAGAAGAAAGTATAATGAACAGTATGTAAAATAATATTATTCAACTGCCTGGTTTGGGCCCACTGTGATGTATGGATGCCATCTAAACCATGCACCAGGCGATTCCCACAATGATGATTGGATACCCAACAAATAAGGCCACACCATAGAAAATGGTGAACAACCCAAAAACCTCCAAATTCACATGGTGTCTTATGTAATGCTTGGATTGAACTGATTCTTGGGGAATCCGACTTTCACATTGGAATGATCCTGTTGGACAGGTTGGATGTCATGCACACACCATCCCCTCATGCAACAGTTGTAGAACAACCTTATTCTACATGTGCAGAGGAGCCAATTTTGAATGGTATTCAGGTCTTGGTGACCATCTCTTACCCTACTGTATCCTGCCTTGGAGAAATTGGGATGACCCCACTTCGACTGGTGAGGCCGACAGTGGGTTTTATGCCTACCACTGAATTGTAGCTGGAAGGGCAGAGGATCGAACCATCTGTCTCCGAGCCTAATGACACTGTCACCAGATTTGCAGCCACTGCAATGGCTGGTCCACTGCTTGATCCACAAGGACTGGCCGACAACACGTATGGATTCTGCACTCACACAATAGAGTATCATCCTTACTACTAATTGTTATAATGCGAAAAGGGTTGCAATGGTGAAAATGATATGACTAGACTTGTCTAACTGAAGAGAGGAAATAAGAAGGGACATGCATTAAATCACCGCAAGAGTCAAGAGGAATGTGACTGTGATGTGCCTTCCATTATGAGACGACCAAAACATTCTTGTGTAGGATGTGCGTATACTTATCAGGCACTTGATTAGCCGGGGCTTCGTCGTTCTTTTGGAGCAGTCTTGTTTCAAGCTGTTTCTTTTGGTGCTGTATAGGAGATATATGATAGATGTGGCCTGGTCTTTTTGTGGTTCCCATCCGAATGGTGTATATCCAGTTTTATATCAACAAAATTTCAGGTAAAAAAAAATGTGGATGAGGCAAGCCCAAAAGGCAAGCTGATTGGATAATGGTAGCCATACAAAGGCCTCAAAAACATATGAACAACTCAAAAAAGTAAGCAACAGTTGTGATTCAGTGGGCGAAATAGATGACGATTGGATGGTCAATGTAGCTCACTAACTAGTTGTTTTAGCTCATGAACCATCCACAGTTGCCCACCAAATCAGAGGTCCACTTCTTGAACCCTATCTTCCTGGCGACAATGCTTTTTTCTTATGTGAACAGATGGATCCCAGTGAAGATTTGTGGACTGTAAGTTATAAATATTAGAGTAGATTTATTCTCTATTTTGTTTAATTGAAACTATTTCTCTATATGTGATCAGCTGGACCAGTGAAGACTTGTTATTGTAAGTTGTTGGAAATATTAGAGTACTTATATTCTCTATTTTATTTAATTGGAATTATTCCTGTTTATAGAGAAATTCTCCAGTGCTCTAGAGCACTTACAAGTTATAGTGCTCCCAGTTGCATCTGTCACTTGGACAGTCCAAACGATCCACCTAAGCTCTATATTAAGTCCAGAACACATTTTGTAGGCTACCAAGCAAAAACCATACTGATAGTATGATCCAATCCACCCTCATTTGTGAATATTTTTGTACCCATCCTTTGACAAGCCATAGATGGGATAGTTAGGATTGCTTGACAAAAGTGACTCTTTAGAATCATAAGCAATGCATGATGGGTTCCAATAAATAGATTGATCAAAATGTTGATTAGAGCTACTTTGTGTAAATGATATGGATTGTCCAGATTAAAGGTTAAAGATGAGCTTAGATACAACATTGCATTGCAGCCCATAAAAATCTGTGTTGGACCTAATGTATAGCATGGATCAAGGGATTGGGCTAAGTGTGGTTTTTTGTGTAAATCTAGGTATTGTGAAAGTGCTCATTGAATTTGACTCCAAATGGGTGATCGATTGTCTTAATGGAAAATCCATCCCCACCTGGAAATGGAGATATTGGCCGGATAGAATTAGAAGGCAAGGAAGTAGGGGATCTCTTCGGTTCTCCCTAATTCCTAGAGAAGCAAATGGGCTGGCTGACGGTTTGGCTAAAGAAGGTAGTGCGAGGCAAGTGAACCAATTCTTCCGAGATATCTCCAGTCTCCCTCGTCTTGTCAAGGGTCGGATTCTTCTAGATAAAGTGGGGTTGGGCTCTATTAGAGAGTTTCATAGGAATTCTTCTGTATAGGATATGATAGACAGGCCTTTCCTTTTGTCTCTGGCCCCGCCCGAATAGCCGCTTTTTGTATCTTTTGCCATCAATGAAATGCTCATTTAAAAAATAAATAAATAAATAAAGTAGGAGCACTATAACTACAGTGCCCTGGAGCACTGGAGCATTCTCCACTTTATAATATCAGGACGAAAAAGCTTCTTTTATATTTTTTTAGGCATGATTACATATGAGATGCATATATATATGATGGTAAGGGGAAAAACGAGGAGAAACTCTTCACAAGACAATAGAGTGAGTGATGGGGGGCACCCCTTACTGTAGGGCTCACCGTGATGTATGTGCCTTAAATCCACACAGTCCAACCATTTTGACTGCTAATTTTAGGGCATGATCCAAAAAATGAAGCTGACTCAAATCTTAGGTGGACCACACCACAGAAACTATCAGTGATTGAATCCTCACCATTAAAAACTTCATGGATTCCACCGAACTGTTTATTTTCCATCCAACATGTTGATAAGGTTTTAAAATATAGACCTAGACGAAGAGACCACGCAAATATCATCTTGATCCAAAGCTTTTTTGGCCGACATTAAGTTTTTAATGGTCAATCACCATTGTTTCTTGTACTATGGTCCATCTGGAATTTGGATTTGCTTCATCTTTTGGATAATACTCTAAAATGAGCTTTCAATATAGATGGACAGTGTGGATGCAGTCAAATACATCACAGTGGGCCCCATAGTCAGGGGTCCCACCCACCTTGGTGGATTCGGGGTCTCACTAAATCCGCTCCGAGAGGGAGAGGGAGAGGGAGGTAGATTGCGTGGTGTGCCACACACCACCAAGGTTGGTGGTGTGTTGATGTCACTAAGTTATGTGGGGCCCACCATACACCGTCCGTCCATTTTTCAAAATCATTTTAGGGCTTGAGCTAAAAAATGAAGCTGATCGAAAGCTCAAGTAGACGATACCACAAAAAGCAATGGGGACAATGATTCCCATTGTTGAAACCTTCCTAAGGCCCACCATGATGTTTCTTTCCAATCCAACTTGATCATAAGGTCACGCAAACATGTACGAAGGGAAAAAACAAATATCAAATTGATCCAAAACTTTTGAGATCCCAAGGAGTTTTCAATGGTAGATGTGACCTCGGTGGTGTGTGGCACACCATGCAATTAATCCGCTTCCCTACACCGTCCCTCCAATCGACCAACTCATTTTATGGCATGAACCCAAAATGAAGCAAATACAAATTTCTAGTGGACCACACCACAGGAGAAACTATGGTCATTGAAAGCCCAACATTAAAAACTTCCTAGGGCTCATTGTAGTGTCTATTTTCCATCCATCCTGTTGATAAGGTCACATAGATCTGCATGTAGGGAAAACACAAATACTGGCTTGATTGTGGCCCACAAAAGGTTTTTAATAATCATTCACCACTGTTTCCTATTATGTGGTTCACCTGAGATTTGTATCTGCTACATTTTTGGGCTCAAGTATGGCAAAATGAATAGATGGCTTAGATATACAAGGCATACATCGAGGTGGGCCCATGGTTAGGGTACCACCCACATGGCATGTCCGGGTACCAGCCAAGTCGGACCAAGTTGTCAGTGGCAGTAGAGATCAGATCCTATAGAAGAAAGTAGGAAAAAGGAAACACAAAAGAAAATAAAGGAAGAATAATGATTCCCCTTTTGTCAGCAAGATCTAAAGACCAATCCACTGAGCTTTCGCAATGGATGAAAGAGGATTTTCATTGAAGAAAGCACCCCAAAAAAAATTGGTATATTAGATTTTAGAACCTATAGCCATTTATTAAAAATCTGATTGCTAGAAGCTTATTTTACACTACTGATGGAATATCTACAGATTGAGTATTAACCACCGGAAGGAAGGTAGTCAGAGGATCACTCATTCAGGTTCAAAGAAAAGCTATGTGATTATATGATTCACTAAAGCATCAACACCTTATCTTTCCCTGGGTAGATAAATCCAAATG
This sequence comes from Magnolia officinalis, assembly GCA_021015155.1. Lineage (NCBI taxonomy): Eukaryota > Viridiplantae > Streptophyta > Magnoliopsida > Magnoliales > Magnoliaceae > Magnolia > Magnolia officinalis. The sequence goes on along the minus strand of JAJHSJ010000004.1, from coordinate 77,146,044 downwards.
ACAACTAAACACATACAGCCCAAGTAACTTCTATAAAAATCTGATTGCTGGAGGATTTATTTTATAATACTGATGGATCATTTACAGGCAAAATATTAGCCATGAAGGCAGTTCGAAGGGACAATTGGCCCACACACGTCAACGTGGAACACGACTAAAATAGCTTGTCATGGTGCATTCTTACTGAGTGAAGTTGCATCTCCTAGTGGACTACAGCGCGACACGATGGGAAGTGGAGCACTTGAACCCACAACTGGCCAAGTTCAAAGAAAAGGCTGTGGTGCTATCATTCACCTAAAGCATTAATGCTTTATCTTTCTCCTGGTTTAGACAGAGATTAACACCTTATCTTTCCCCGCATTGAGACAAAATGTCCTGTCGCTGTAAGTTCTTTCTGAGTGGGTTGCAAATGTCCTGTCGCTGTAAGTTCTTTCTGAGTGGGTTGCATGTCCCGGAGGACCACCGTGCAGCACTATGGGGGAGTGGAACACTTGATCCCTCTACCGACACAAGTTCAAGGGGTGTATGGCGCATGGTATTAGATGGGATTAAGTGGTATGGGATTAAAAAAGTATAATTATTACATGTGACAAGGATTGTCCCCTATTACCATGGGATACCAATGCACAAACATAACTCCTGCCCTGTTTATGTCACGATGGTATTCAGTTGTTAGTTTGTTGCCCATTGAATAGATATACCAACTATCATTTGAAATAATTAAGAATAACATATATGTGTTATATCCGTACCGTTCATTCATTTTACAACTTAATTGGGCCCAAAAATGAGGCAAATCCAAAGTTTACATGGACCACAACATAGAAAACAATGAGATAATAACGCCTACCATTGAAATCTTCCTAGGGTCCACCGTGATGTTTATTTGCCACCCAACCTGTTCATAAGGTCAAACAGACCTGGATGAAGGGAAAACACAAATATCAGCTTGAATTAAAACTTCAGTAGCCCCCAACAAGTTTTCAATGGTAGGCGTTCAATCCCCACTACTTTCTATGGTGAGGTCCACTTGAGCTTTGGATATACTTGATTTTTGGGCTCATGCCCTAAAATGATCTCGAAACATAGGTGGACGATGTGGATATAGTCCACACATCATAGCAATACCTACAAAACTTGCTCATATATACAAAACTTTTCAAAAATATAGGTGGGACGGGAATGATCTTAATCCAATAGGAACCAAATGAAAATCCATCTAACCTAATCTCAGCCTTTTCCATTCTCCTCAGATGCACGGTAGAATTTGCATTTTATCTTTCTCTGGATTCACATAAAGCATTAACACTTTATCCTTCCCCACATAGCCACAAACCAAAAGTGCAAGTACACTTTTATAACTTTGTCTTGTCACCACATCTTTGAAAATGTTAAATCATAAGTTCACCTCACCAATGGGAACAATGAAACTGCCCCTAAAACCTCTAAGTTCACATGCCGAGGCCTGCCTAATATTTGGATCAGGGTAATCTTCTATTGAAAATTCATCCTCGCAAAAACCTATGGTTGGCATCTCATCCCTATTGTTTCATGTGAAGTGGCCCACTTAAGTTACAGAACTCTCTAATTTTGTTGCTCCAGGTCCTAGAGTTGAGGATGAACCTGATGGACAGAGTTGATTTTACATATAAAATCTGCACAAGCCAGGGTGTTTTATGCACGGTGTAAAACTGATTTCGCAGAGGATACCGATCCTCGCCCAAAGGCTTTGTACGGCTGTATGGTGTAGTTTCATTTTTTGACGATTGGGCCCAATGGTTTAATGATCCACACTAACCGTTACTGTATAGACCGTCCCAAAAGGTCTTCAGGCTAGAATATCCTATTCTCTTGATCATTTGCCTGCAAACAGACCCTCAACAAGAGAAATATAGCAACAGTCCACGTTCAACGGATAAATAAACCATCCCAAAATACCTTCGGCCGAGAAAATCCTTAGTCAGCAGCGAACAAACAGACCATTGATAAGAGAAATACGGTAAAAGACCATGTTCATATTAGGATAGCTTTAGGGCACCGCCCATCCATGGCCAGATGCAATAGACAAATCACCAGTGAGTTGCAAACCCTCAGTTGGAGGATCCTCTCCAGACGTAGTTTATTGAAATGGATACCAGGGATCATTGATTCTGTGGCCGAGATTGATGAAGTGATACCAAATAGATACTGACACATGCATGCCACGTGGGCACGTTTACAATGAAAACGTGCCCATGTGAAGTGAAGGCGGAACCTACAATAAAAAGGAAAGATCGGAGAATTTTCTTTACGCCACGTCAGGCAATTCGCGTTTCCAAGTAACCGGAGCGGATTAGCTGTACTCAGGTAGCACCATGGTGTGTTAACTTAACCGTGTGGGCCCACATTAATGTGCGTGTGTATATATATATATCCACATATATCCATCTCATTCCAAGATGATATCCCAGACTTTAAGTAGCTGAGCACACCACTCCAAATGAATGACCATTAAAAGATTTTTGCGGGCACAAAAGTTTTTTTTTTATGAAATCCGATCTTTATATTTTACTTTCATCCAGGTATTTTTGAAATTATCAACGGGTTGGATGTAAAATAAACATTACGAAAACATGGGCCCTTTGAAAGTTTTAATGATGTGGTATTCAATCACCACTGTTTCCCGTGGTCCAGTACACCTGAAATTTGGACCTGCATTATTTTGCTGCACATCCTTAACATGGGATGGAGAAACAGATGGACGTCCCCGATATACAACACGTCATCACGGTAAGGGTAACACCTAATCTGCTCTCCCAGTAGCCATGGCATGCTTACTCGTATTGTACACCAAAAATCATTAATTCGGAGATTTTTTTTTTAAAGCAAGAAGAAACACAAAAAGGAGTAAACTCACATTTCCTTGACCACCTCTGGCATTCCATCCAGGAGGTGCAGATTCAGAACGAAAACCAGACCACTCGCTGAGGCTGGCCTTCCCCAGGATGACAGCACCAGCCTTCCTCAGCCTCCTCACCACGCCCGCGTCTCGAGGAACGACCGAGCCGAGCAGGGCCAGTGAACCTGCGGTGGTGTTGAGTCGATCGGCTGTGGCAATGTTGTCCTTGAGTAGGATGGGGATGCCGTGCAGCAGGCCCTTGGAGTATTTACCCTCCCTCCTTTCCAGATCTGCCACGTCAGCCTGGTGGAGGGCATCTGGGTTTATCTCAATGACAGCACGGAGGATGGGGTTAAGGATCCGAATCTGATCGAGGTAGAAGAGGACGAGTTGCCTGGAGCTGAGCTTCTTCTGCTGGAATGCCACCTGGATGTCATGGACTGTTGCTTCTTTGATGTTGAAGCCTTGATTACATGGAAGCAGTAGCAGCAGGAAGAGGAACGATAATGCTAATGATGATGGCAAGGAGAGGACTGCCATGGCTTTGGTCCATATACTAAAAGAGGAGTCCGGATCCTCTGTTATCGGGTAAAGGATTTCCTGTTATCCTGATTCTCATTGGTCCACGTCACCACTCACTTAAAAAATTAAAAAATTTAAAAAAATAAAAGAAAGCATCGGAACACACAAAGAAAACGGGAAGGGATGGAAAAGAAAAAGAAAAGAAGCTTTCGGACTCTGCACACACATGCAGGTGAGAAATCTCCTGCAATTCCACCCAACTACGTGTATTTTTCAAAACCCTAGGAAAAAAGCTATCAGAAATCTCCATTCTTGGTTAATTCGAGCTCGACTTTAGCAGCCGATTGCGGTCAGACTTCATCAGAACAGTACGTAATCCATCTATCCATCTTCTTCATTCATGAATTCTGTTTTCTGCTTCCTTTTCCGTCGATCTTGGGGTTAGTGTTTGGTTTTTAAACTTGAGCTCTTAAAATTATCCTATTTTAAACGAATATTAGAGAAAAAGTTACCCTTGTTCAAGAATAGGCGTGTATTTTAGCGGATTGGGAAAGGGAAACCCAACAAATTAGCCCGGTTTATGATAATGTTAACCATAAGATAAGAGGATTCAAGAACGGGTTCGATAGAGGAAGAAACTCAAGTTGATTTTAGCGGATGAGAATAAGGAATTCTAACCCTGAACATGTGTGTTTAATGTTGTTAACTGGAGAGAAGGGAGAGAGTCTCATCTCCTCTCTCTCTCTTCTATTGGGTCATTTTCCTTCCTTGCAGAAGATTTACGAGGTTTGTATTTGAATTTTCATATATTTTAGTTGGATTTTCCTTTAAATTTAGACTTCACATTCTTTAAAAAGATTCACTGCTTTGATTCTTCTCTGTCATTTCAACGCCTTTCGGCAAAATCAATACAGTTACCGTGTAGTTTTTTCCAACCAACTATGGATGGAGTATCAACAAAATTTACAGGGAGATAATCTTAACTATCTGATTTTTTTTTCCATTTTCTACCGGACCACTCACTTTTTTATTCTTAACCATCCATTTGGTAGACTTTGATTGGACAGTTAGGACTACCTTAATCAGTGTAGTTTTAGAGATATAGTTCAATTAAAAAGGAACCAACAATTTGAATGGTCTGGATTGCTGTACCGGTACCACCATGTGACGGACAGGGAACCAGACTGTTTTTCCCAACCAACTTAATTGCCCTGATTGTTTTGTTAAATTACCAAAAAAGCCAAGCATTTATCATGGTATGGATAATAAGTACGGGGAATGATCACATACTCAGACTTATTTCAATTCAATTTGTGGGGACTACTTTAATGTGTGAAGAATCCAAACCATGCATCAGGTGATCCACATCCTGCTCATTATATAACTCAAAAACTAGGCTGGTCTAAAAAAACTCGAGTCCGGATCCTCTATTATTTGGTAAACAGGGATTCCCTGATTGCCTAATCCTCTTGCTTTTGGATGGCCTTATTTGTCCGTAAATCATTTTACATACTGTAAATGATTTGCAATATTTATAGGCAAAAAGTTCGGATTTTTACAAGCTCGAATGGTTCTCCATTCACAGGACTTAAAATGCTTTACAGGCTATCCAAACACACACAATCATTTACCTGTAAATCATTTACTACTTAAAGCCAAATAGGACAGGCACCTGTAAATCATTTGCAACTTAAACCATGCCGCAAAGGAAGGATGTCTCCTCTTAAAATGTTCATAAGACCAGTTTGATTGATCATTCTAGGTCATTCATTAGGCCATTCAAAAACTCTAGTGGCCCACAAATTATATAGGATTTGGGGATAATTTTCGTCGATTGCTCTTAGTGGTGACCCCGTAGATTTATTTAAAGATTTTTTAGATTTATTTGAAGTGTTTTATGTTAGATGACGGGTTATATATATTATACAACTTTTTTTAAAAAAAAAATCATATTCCTCATGTTAAATTTCTCTTGATATTATAGGTTAATGAAAAATAGAGCTCTTATGGCTTTTTTGCACGCCATGCTTGGTGGATTCTATGCCTCATTTATGATGTGATATAGACATCGACTCAGCAGTGAAAGTTGGTATGGATGATCCAGACATGGACGAGAAGGTACCGAATCCAGAAATTGGTATGGAGTTTAAAACAGAGAAAGATGCATATGATTTCTACAATAGTTTCGGATAGTTTCGGAAGGAAAGTTGGTTTCAGTATTCGAAAGCATAGTGTAAAAAAAGACAACAAGACAGGTGTATTGAAAATGAGAGATTTTGTTTGTTCCAAAGAAGGTAAACGTTCATTTGATAAACGTGATGTTAATGTGAAGCATCATCGGGATGAAACAAGAACAGGTTGTAAGGCACATATGAAAATTAGATTGGGAGTTGACGGAAAATATCGTGTTACTGATATTAAGATTGATCATAATCATATTCTTGCATCTCCTGAAGAAGCTCATTTGTTGAGATCACAACGGAAATTTACTCAAGAAGTAGTTGCCGATAATTGTGATAATGCAGGTATAAAGCCAAAAGCGACATATGATTTCATAACTAAACAAGCCGGTGGTCGACAAAATGTTGGATATAATTTGGTAGATTATAAGAATTATTTACGGACGAAAAGGGTGAAAGCAAAGAAGAAATTTGATGACGAAGGTCTTTTGATATTTTTTAAAAGAAAGCAAACTGAAGATCCAAAGTTCTTTTATTGTATTCATTTTGATGTTCAAGATTATATTACTAACATTTTTTGGGCTGATGGAAGAATGATTTTAGATTATGAACGTTTTGGAGATGTGATTTGCTTTTGTCACACCCCGAACTCGGAAACCGGGCTCACAAAATTCTCGATCGCCGAATCTGGCGCCGACAGCCTTCGTAGTACCCCATTCTCGGCTTCCAGCACCCATATACCAGGTTCCGATCCTGGGATGCTACAAGGAGGATTTCTAATAATCAATTTGATTCGTAATGAGCATAACCACAAGCATAACCCACGAACAATAACCACGAGAACACCATCACAAAATTCACTATGATAAAAAACTTTGAGTACAAGGGGTATGAAGGGAAATACAAGATAGTGATAATAATAAAAACTCAAGAAGCTCGGCTGTACGCTCCAACTGCGGCGAGACTATGGCTGCGTCCTGGCGTCACCTGCACGCATCAATCATGCATAAGCTTATAGAAAGCTTAGAGGGTGGTGTAAGTGTATGCGCAATATGAGCGTGCTCAGAATGCAACGTCAGAGTAATGCGGAAACATGCTGATGAGTACATGAATGCAGTCAGCCGTACCTAGGCTATGCGGTGCAAGATATGAATACTATCGGCCATGTCAAGGCGATGCGATGCATAATGCAAGTCAAGCATGTCAATCCACCTCCACATATCAATGCAGCTCCTCACTAGAGCATCAAGTCAGTACGGTTCTCAGTCTGGATAATCACCGGGGTTCAGTACACTCCAAATGGCACTGTCTCTCTCCTAGCAGCACAATCCAAGTGAGCGTAAGAAACCTCACTATCCGCCTGGCTAATAGTCTGCCAACATTTATCCGGTAAGTCGATAGTGAACCCATTTCCGAGCTGGTCAAACTCAGACTAGTAATGCCCCCTGCTCTCAGGCGAGTAAGGCCACACCCTTTTCCAACCGACCACGACACAGTGTGAGACGCAGCCTCATGGTATTTGGCCCTCGTGCGCTCATATATCCACTCGGTCTCGACGTTGGAGTCATCCTCTGGTACCATCGGGTTTAGGGACTTTCACCTAGGGACATCTATGGCGCCCCAATTGCTTAGAACAATGTTTCCGGTATCCAACCAGCCACCCACGATGCGTCTGTGAAGGCTATGGCCCTGGTGTCGCTGGGGCATACAATAATCATGATCACACAAATGCAAGTGCATAAATCACCCTACCAAACATGCAACAATCCTGCGCGCGCCGCGCGCTCATGTAGGGCAACTCCGCCTATCAGGGAGCCCATAAACAATCCGCCCGAAGGCATATGCTATGATCAATCACTCGTCATATCAGACATACATATGATGCGTATGATCATGAATCATGAGTCTATACTAAACATGTCATAGGGTGATGGGCTTGTGCATAACGGATATGGGCCTAGATGACCTACTCACTACATGTATGGGCCTATCAGTGGGCTTTAGGGAGAGTGACAATGCGGACATTTAACCAACATTATCCCTACAACGTGGGCGTCAAACCATCATTGCTCCCAAGGCATAGCCCACTAAAACATCATTACATAAACCATAGAAGGATCATATATTGCAATGGGCCTTAGGTACGTCCCGTTGGGCCTCGACCCATGGGCCTTCAATTCGTCAAATGGGCCTCAAACCATGGTCTTATATATATCAAAGTGGGCCTTAGTGGGCAGACTACAAATACATCAAGTTAAGCCTAGTCACATGGACCTCATATATATCAAAGTGGGCCTTAATATCGGGCCACGAACACATTTAGGTGGGCCTAGTCATACGGGCCTTACATACATCGTAATGGGCCTTGTAATATGGGCCACCAGAATGCTTATTTTCCACCCAACCTGAGATAAGGTCACACGGCCATGGGGCCCACTGTAATGTATATTTTCCATGCAACCTGTTGATAGGGTCACATGGACCTAGGGCCCACCATAATATTTATTTTCCATACAACCTATTGATAGAGGCACATGACCGTGGGGCCCACTGGAATGTTTATTTGCCACCCAAACTGTTTATAAGGTCGCCTGGACCTGGGGTGGGCCTGGAGCCCACCGTGATATTTATTTGCCACCCCACCTGTTCATATGGTCACGTGGACCAGGGGCCCACAGTGATGTTTATTGCCATCCAGCCCATTCAAAAGGTCACGTGGACCAGGGTAGGGCCCACCGAGATGTGGTTCACAAATCCAGCCCACCCATTCTGCGTGTCCCACTTGACTGAGGGTTTAGACCAAGTTCCAGCCGTATCCAAATTTCAGGTAGGCCCCACCAAGTGACTTTATATGTTTTAGGCATGTCTTCACATAATTTAAGATGGTATGGCCCACTTGAGTTTCATATACGGCTGATTTTTGGGATATCCCATAATTTAAAGGGGACGTGCCAAGTGCACGGTGTCGATGTTCGAAATGCATCACGGTGGGGCCCACAGCTGGGCCGTGAGGCCCAGCCCGTTCGCCCGTCCGCCGACACGCAGGTGCTGCCTGCGTGCGCTCTGACAGCAGCAGTTTTGAAATTTTTTTTTTAAAAAAAAAAAAAACGAGATCTTCCACGGTTTTTGGTAGGTGGGGCCCGCCTTAGACAAATTCGACTCAGCCACTCACTCAATGACTCAAGACAAGCCAAAAGAGTCCAATATGCAGTATGATCTGGCAAGAAAAAGAGATCAAGGTGTGTTTTAATGGCAAACACCACTATTTCCTATGGTATGGCCCGCCAGAGAATGGGATCAGCCTCATCTTTTGGCTCAACGCCTAAAATGGGTTGGGAAGTGAAATGAACGGCGTGGATTATATACATACATCGAGGTGGGGCCTACATGAGCGGCCCACCCCAAAGCAAATATATTATTATTTTTTTTGTTAGCTGTTAGTACATGCCCATGCCAGTACATGCAATCCATGTTAGCCATCCCTGCCTCAACTCCAGCGTCGAGAGACGCTGGACGACTTGAATAAACACACCATCATGGTGGGTCCCACATGTACGTGGCCCACCCCATTCGGATCAACGTGATATTTGTGTTTTCTCATCATCCAGGCCACTGGATGGCATGGATAAGATAGATGGACGGCGTCGATAAAATACATCCATCATGGTGGGTCCACGATCGGTGTGGATCTAGTGGACCACACCCGTAACAAGAGAGAGAGAGAGAGAGAGATCGGTGAGGATGGAGGGACCCCGCCACTATGGGCCCCTCTAGATTACAACACATACATCAAAATGGGTCCCACTTACAAGTGGACCTTAAATTAAAAGTTAACGGTGGATCACCCACCTATCTTCCTTCTTCTTGGTCCCCTTAGCCTCTTTAGCTCCTTGTCTTCTCTTTTGACGGTGGATGATGGAATTTTGATGGTGAGGATGAGGAATGGACGGTTGAGATGGGAGATGAGAGAGTGGGAAAATGGGCCACACTTGTTGTTTGAGGAGAGGGAGAGAGCTTGGACGTATGGAGTTTGGGTTGCTTGGGATAAAATGAGAAAAAGAGAGAAAAAGATATTAAGGGATGGTGACATGGTGGTTGTAAGGAAGGGTGATGTGGAGGTATGGTTTGGTTTGATTTTTTTGTAAAAGAGGGATGGTTAAGAGAGAGAGATAGTTGACTTGTGAAAAGGGAGGGATGGGTGATGTACTTGAGGTATGGTTGTACTTGACTTGTACTTGACATTGATTGATTGATGGGACATGTCGTAGAGATTCTCTCGATATTCGTAACGCGCGGCATTTTCTGAAAATGAACGTGGGCTGACATCTTCTATCCTGGGTATCGGTTCGGTGCGCGAGTCGCGGCGTTGGAACCGCGGCGACGGCGCGGTCGCCAAGGTACAAGTTTCGGATCGAGTCAACTTCGGTATGCTGGACTCGACTTAGGATCCTGCGCAAACGTCTGAAACGGGTCAAGGATTGCAGGAATTCGACCGGAAGGATCGCGGAAGCCTACGGAACGGTACAGACTAGGATACGGGTCTTACACCTTTAACACAACATATAAAACAAATAAGTATGGACGGCCATTTGCACCATTTATTGGTGTTAATCATCATAGATAAACAGTTATATTTGGGGTTGCACTCCTCTACGATGAAACAATCGATTCTTTCAGATGGTTGTTTAGAACATTCTGTGATGCAATCTGTAGAAAAGAACCCCAAACCATTCTCACAGATCAGGATAAGGCTATGTCAAATGCCATCAAGATAGAGTTACCTGAAACGGTTCACTGTATTTGTGTATGACATATGTTTCAAAATGCTTGCAAACATCTAAGTCATCTATTTTGTTCTTCCAAGTCATTTGGCAATGATTTTAGTAGATGTGTATATGATTTTGATGAGGAGCATGAATTTCTTGAAGCGTGGGAAAGAATGATCATGAAATATAATCTCACAGATAATATATGGTTACAACAGTTATTCAATGAAAAAGAGAAGTGGGTATTAGTATATGGAAAGAATAGTTTTTGTGCAAATATGAAGAGCACGCAGTGTTGTGAAAGTTTAAATAAGGATTTGAAGAAATACTTGCATCCTGGTCAAAATATAATTAGATTTTTTGAACATTTTGAATGCTTGGTGGATGATAGACAAAATGCAGAATTAGAAGCCAATTTCAAAATAACCCAAAGTTCACCAATTGTAACTTTTCCTGTTAGTATCCTGAAGCATGCAACTAGTGTATATACACTAACTATTTTCAAATTATTTCAAGCAGAATTTGGTGATAGCCTTGATCAAATAGTGGAACAAGTAGATGAGTCCGGTACAGTCAGAAAATATCAAGTTTTGAATAGAAGAAATCAAAGTCTTCACATTGTTACCATTGACTCAATGGATGAGTCCATCACTTGCAGTTGTAGAAAGTTTGAATTCATGGGTATTTTGTGTTCCCATGCATTAAAAGCTATGAATCATACCCTCACAAATATCCCAGCTAAGTACATCTTGAAAAGGTGGACTCGAGAAGCTGCTTCAATTTCATTCCCCTCATTAAGTAGTGGAAGTGACTCCATTGACAAAAGCAAGAAATCACAATCCTGGCGTTACAATAGTTTACTTTGCTATTTTATGAAATTGGCAACAATAGGTTGTGAAAGTGAAGAAGCATTTGAATGTGCTTCCAAGCATTTAAAATGGATGTTGCAAGATTTGAAAAAGATTTTGAAAGAAAATGAAAATGAAAAAAGAACCCTCATCACATGTTGAAAGCCTGAGTAATGAAAAAGGCATTCAAGCTTATCGGGTAAAATTCGAAGATGATGATGTGCAACAAAGAAGTGAAATCATTAAAATTAAAAAAGAAGCTCATGAGAAAGCAATGGAAAGTTATTATATCAAAAGAAAAAGCGCTGAAATCATCGAAGTAGGAGAAAAAACTCATGAAATTAAAAGAAAAGAGAATTGTCGTGGTAGACGTAGAATTAAGAGTAGCTTGGAGAGAGGAAAATCGAAGAGATGTCGATAGAAAGAGCAGAGAGATACACCGAATCCAGTCCATCCCAATCAACAGCCCACATTAGTACGCTCTAATGTTTAATCTCCATTTGCTCGGGTAGCATTTTGATTACCCTTAGAGTAATGAAAATTTATTTTATAGTGAAATTGAAATTTTCCAATGAACTTAATATTTACTTGTACATTATGTTAAGGATACAATAATGTCGGGCCTCTCCCCATGACCACGTACTATATACCGGAAGCACAAATTCAACCACAACTCTCTCCTTCTTGGTGTCAACCACAACTGTTTCCTTCCATGGATCAACCACATCCATATATCCAGCATGAAGTTGATTCAAATTTTCATATGCTTGATAATTTCAACTTTACCCAATTACTCCAGGTAATGAATAACATTTAAGGAAAGCTGATATAGCTTAGTTTTGTAAAATAAAAATGTATGCATATGTAAACTTAGGTATTTTAGTAATTAAAAAAGTAGTTGTTATTCAATTTGAACTTTGATTTGAATTATATCTTAATAAAATTAACTCGAAATTTATGTAGTATCCCATTACATATGGTGCATTTCAACAGTTCATGGGAAGAGGCAGTAATTTAAAATTTGGAACAGAGGAACAACGACCTTTATCGAAATAGAATATGGTAAGGTTCATCGTATCTAATATTTTCTTAAATCATTTTCAGATTTTTCCTAAAATATCTTAGCCCCTAAGTATAATCACATACTCCATCCTCATCACACCCTTACGTGTAATTACATCACACTTCCTTATAATACACAACAGATCGTCTAGTGTAAGCCAATCACACTCCACCATCCATATCACATCCTCAAGTTGAACCTCAACACACACTTCATCACCAATATGATACTGTCAAGTGTAATGAGACCACTCTAACTGAAAATCCCTTCGCATCCTAAAATGGAACCAAGTTATACTCCCAATCAACCACATCGCACTCTCAATGGTAATCCCATCACATATTCTAACTCAGATATATACTACAACCACATCACATTCTTAAGTGTAACCAACTCACACACACCTTCATTTTCATTACACTCCTAAATGTAAATGCATATCATATGATCAAGTGCAACCTAATCACACTATCGTTAAAACCCTATCATATTTGTCTTCAAATCTCTTTGCATTCTCATGTACAATGTAAATATATACATCTCCAAGTGTATAACCCAACTATATAAAACGTGGATTAAATGTGTAATTATATGTTGCTTTCATTCATTTTTTTCAAGCATTGCTTTGAATTAGGAATGGTGTGTTGTTATGAATGGGATCTTCATGAGGGTGAACTTCATTTTGAATTATATGCTACGAGAGGGCAATTCAATTATGGATGGGCTTATGCAGATAAGAAGTTCAAGCAACAACAACTCCTTCGTTATATGCTGCAGGAGGGTAATTCAGTTGTGTTAAGGATCATTGTTCAAGTCGAAGGATGCCCAAATTTTAGCATGTTTGAAGAATTCAGAATGGCTATATTTTTTTATTCTTTTTTGGTTTATAACAAATGTACATTTTGTATAATATACATGCCTTATATGATAGGAGGGGTCTTTTTTTTTTTCTTTTTTTTTTTTTTTTTTTTTTTATGGGGCCTATCCTAGTTCATGTACATTTTGTGCAGCTATAGGTCCATTATACGATACGCGAGGAAGGTGAACTCCATTTCTTTTTTTTTTTTTTGTGGGGCCCACTTGAATTAATGTACATTTTGTGTTGTTTAAGTGCATTATACGATATGTGAGGCATGTTTCTTTTTTATGGGTCTTCAAGAATTCATGTACAATAATTTTGAAAAATGATGAAATTACATATTGAAATTCTACTTATGGATGTAATGGAATGTTGTTTACATATTGAATTTTTACCTTTGAGATGCGATAACGATCAAGGAAGTTGAAATCATAAAAGTGACAAATTTGGAGATTGTCGGAGGCTCTTGAGGCTCTTCAATTGAGTCGGTGCTTACTTTTGATAATTTACAAACATAACATACTTATATAACGAATATCACATCTCCAAGCTTAGGTGTTGAATTGTAATTTTTGTCGTCTTGATTATTGGGTTTGATTTTGATGCTTCTTGCCTTAATTAGTATTCGACAGGTCGGGGCTGGTGCTGTTTTGGGATGTACAGTATCCTATATAATTCTATTCAACATCCAAACATGACCTTTTATTCACCAACTGTCATGACCTCTTATTTAACTAAATTTTGTGACTTGAATTTATCTAGGTAACTATTACTTTTGCTTTATCACCTACAATTATTATAATAATAATTATTTTTTTTTACTTTTTGCTATTTTTTTTATGCAATTTCTTTTGAGGGTTTTAAATGAATGAAGATTGAAAACTGGAAATAGAAAAATAAATTATAATCTTTGCCAAAATAAATAACCATATCACATTTCTAAGTGAAATCACTTCATACTCACACAACCATATCATATCCTCAAGTGCAACCTCATCATATAGTCTATCAATTGTATCACATTCTCAAGTGGATCCACCACACCAACTGTTAAACAACCACATCATATCCTCAAGTGCAACCTCATCACACAATCCATAAAGTGTTTCACATTCTCAAGCGGAACCACATCACACTATCACACAACCATATCATATGCATCCTCAAGTGCAACCTCATCATATAGTCCATCAATTGTATCATAATCTCAAGTGGAATCACATCACACTATCGTCTCAACCATATCATGTGCTCAAGTGCAACCTAATCACATATTCCATCAACCATATCATATCCTCAAGTGTAACCACATCACATTATCATACAACCATATCATATCCTCAAGTGCAAACTAATCACGCTGTCCATCAATCATATCACATTTCAAGTGGATATATACCTCATCACACTATCACACTACTATAGTACATCCTTAAGTACAACTCCATCATGTTGTCCATCAACTCTATCACATTCTCAAGTAGACACATTACACTCACACAACCACATATCATATTCTCAAGTGTAACCTCATCGCACAGTCCTTCAATTTCTTTTATTCTCAAGTGTAACTTCATTACATTGTCGCACTACAATATCATATCCTCAAGCGTTTAATTATATCATATTTTCAAGTGTAACATGATCACACTGTTACACAACTTTGGATTATCCAACGTCATGACATAGTCCATCAACCATATCACATTCCCTAGTGGAGATCATTTATCACACTACACAATCATATTATATTCTTAAGCGCAAATAGTCCATCAACCGTATCACATTCTTCAATCTGGAACCAATTCACACTGTCACATAATTATATCATATGCATATGTGCAACCTAATCACATGGTATATCAACTATATCATATTCTCAAATGTAACTACATCATACTATCACACAACCATATCATATCCTCCAGTGCAACCTCATTGTTACGCCCCAAACTCGGAAACCGGACTCACAAAATTCCCGATCGTCAAATCCGGTGCCGATGACCTCCATAGTACCCCATTCTCAGCTCCCAGCGTCCATACGCCAGATTCCGATCATGGGATCCTACTAGGAGGATTTTTTTTCCAACTTACATTTAACTCGAAATAAGCATAACCGCAAGTATACCCAAATCATAAAGGCAACATCATCATCATATATCCACTAATATAAACAGTTAAATACAGTGCTGAAAGGGAAATACATATGTCAAAAATCAAAGCTCTAGAGGTCCGCTGCATGCTCCAAGCTCAACGCTGCTGCACCCTAACGCCACCTGTACGCATCTATCGTGCATAAGCTTATAGAAAGCTTAGTGGGTGGTGAAAGTGTGTGCACAAGGTAAGTGTCAAGTATGCAATACAATGTCATGAATCATACAATGGAATAAACAGAAATACTGACAAGATACGATATCAGGGTAAACAGAATTATACTGGTAAGTCCACGAGTCATACAATATCAGAGTACGCAATACAGATCAGCTATACAAATGAGGAATCAAAGAGAGTCAAATATCAGATGCCGAGGGTGCAATGCAATATGTAAATCCTGTTAAGTCCGTCAGGCCATATAAGCGCAAAAACATAGTAACCCAAAATGCTAAGTATTGTGGATGCAATGTAATATGCGGTGCGAATGAAATGACCATGCTGGAGTGTGAAGTCGGGTAGTATCGCAGGCTACGGGGTCCACCACAAGGGAATTCTATCCAAACTAGTCTCATACCTAAATTTGGATAGTCAAACTCAATGTGGTAAACTCCTGATCTCAGGTTAGTTGCGCGCCTAACAGAAATCCTGGCCATGCGAAGGTACACGTAACAAATAGTTACGCACCACCAGCCCGAGTGGATAGTGAATGAACGAATGAATGAATATGCAATTCCTGCTCACTAAGTCCACATATCAATAAAGTTACTCTCTGAAAAATCACCGGGGTCTATTACACTCCAAACCAGATTGTTGCCCCATCGCGCGCAACAAGGTGAGTGGAAGAGACCTCACTATCCGCCTGCCAATATCGAGCCCGACTCATCGATAGCGGACCCATTCCTCAAGCTGGTTAGACTCATCCTAGCATTGCCCCCTCCTCTCGGGTAGGTAAGGCCGTACCCCCTTCCAACCGACCACGACATAGTGGGAGACGCGGCCTAAAGGTGTACGGCCCTCATGCGCTCATGCATCCACTCGGTCTAGACGTTGGAGCAACCTCTGGAACCAAGAGGGTTCTGGAACTTTCACCCAAGGATATCTATAGCACCCCATGTAGAACAGATTTCTGGTGTCCCATCTGGCCATCCACGATATGCCTGTGGAGGCTACGACCCTGATCTCGCTAGGGCGTACAGTAATCATAGCACACAATGCAAGATGCATGAGTCATACTGCGCATACCATGCGCTCATGTGAGACAATCTCCGCCTATCAGAGAGTCTCATGACAACCGGCATTATGACATATGCAATGGTCAATCATATCTCATAACAAACATGCAGATGATGCGTATGGGCATGTATCATGATGTTATGCTGTCACATACTCATAATCGGTATCAATAACTGGCATCGACAATCGACCTCGACAATGTTGACATTTAACCAACATTGCCCTCGAGGAATGGCCCTCATAGATCCTAACATATAGTGGACCCATGACCTCACACAAGGGTCAAATATACAACACCATAGGCCTCACTCAAGAGCTAATACACATCACGATGGGCCTTTCACATGGCCTAACATACATCAGAATGGACTTCAACTACGAGTCGCATATACACCATATAGGTCTCGACAATCGAAATCGGCCTCGACAATCGAAATCGACACTCAGACTCGGCCTCGACAATCGGAGCCGACCTTGATACTTGGCCTCGACAATCAGGATCAATCAATAATCTGAACCGGCAAATCGGTCACGTTAATCGGAATCGATAATCGGCCACAACAATCGGGATCGATCGATAATCAGAGTCGGTAAATCAGTCACGTCAATCGGCCATGACAATCGGGATCGATCGATAATCAGAATCGGCAAATTGGTCACGTCAATCGGAATCAGTAATCGGCCACGACAATCGGGAGTTGGCAAATTAGTCATGTCAATCGGAATCGGCAATCGGCCACGACAATCGGGATCGATCGATAATCAGAACCGGCAAATCGGTCATGATGATCAGATCGATTGATAATCAGAATCGGCAAATCGGTCATGGCAATCAGAGTCGGTAATCGGTCACGACAATCGGAATCGATCGATAATCAGAATCGGCAAATCGGTCACGACGATCGGATCGATCGATAATCAGAATCGGCAAATCGGTCACAGCAATCGGAGTCGGTATTTAGTCACGACAATCGGAATCGATTGATAATCAGAATCGGCAAATCAGTCACGACGATCGGATCGATCGATAATCATAATCGGCAAATCGGTCACGGTAATCGGAGTCAGTAATCGGTCATGATAATCGGAATTGATTGATAATCAGAATCGGCAAATCGGTCACGACGATCGGATCGATCGATAATCAGAATCGGCAAATCGGTCATGACAATCGAAGTCGGTAATCAGTCACGACAATCGAAGTCGGTAATCAGTCACGACAATCGAAGTCGGTAATCGGTCACGACAATCGGAATCGATCGATAATCAGAATTGGCAAATCGGTCACGTCAATCGGAATCGGTAGGAATGGGCCTAACAAGGCCTAAGGGAAGGTCACAATGAGGACATCTAACCATCATGCCCATCAATGTGGACATCTAACCAACATTGCTCCCAAGGAGTGGCCCACATAAGGGATTCATACGCAACGTAACGGCCACACATACATCACATCGGGCCTCGTCCATGGGCCTCAAATACATCACAATGGGCCACAACCCATGGGCCTCAAATACACAATAGGTGGGCCTTACACATGGGTCTCATATGCATCAAATGGGCCACGCGTCATGGGCCTCAAATACATTGCAATGGGTCACAACCCATGTGCCCCAGTGCATCATAATGGGCCGTAACCCATGGGCCTCAAATACAACGAGTGGGCCACATCAATGGGCCGCACCAACGGCCTCACCTACATTTTTTAAAAAATGAATCATATCGAAAGATCATCTAAAACACACCCTAAATAGGGGCGGAGATGACGATGGGAAAATCATCTGGACCATACCACAAATGGCAGTGGAGATAATGATTCTCACTGTTAAACAAATTACAGGGCCACCATAAAGTTTATCCTCCATCCAATCTGATCATAAGGTCACAAAGACCTGGATTAAGAGGGAAAACAATTTCATATAGATCCAAAACTTCTGTGACCCAAAAGGGATTTCAATGGTGGACGTTCAATCTACACTGTTTTCTCCAGTGAGGTCCACCTGATAGATCTGCCTCATCTCTTGTCTCAGGCCTTGAGATGAGCTTGACAAATGGATGGACGGTGTGCGATCATCACATAAGGGGTGGGTCCCACCTGTCCAGAATTTTGGACAGTGTGGGTAAGACCCATACGTCACAGTGGCCCTCACGGCAGGTGGTTCCCATGTGGAGTCCACCATAATATTATAATAATAATAATATATGTATGCATGTATGTATATAAAGTTATATATATTATTTTATATTATTTTGTCAATGCAGGTGCTGTTGTTTAAACATCCCAGCGCCTGGACGTCTGTTGACGGATGGCTTGGATACAATATATATCAAGGTGGGCCCCACCCCACACGTGCAACACGTGTGGGTGGGTCCCACGTCCTGCCAGGATGGACGGATAGATTGGATGGCAATTACATCACGGTGAATCCCACCGTCCTTGCTGGACGGTGTGGATAAACACCACACGTGCAGGAGGTAGGCCCCATGAATGGATGGCCTGGGTGAACACATACCTCAGGGCAGGATCCATCGTCCCAACAGATTGGACGGTGAGGATGGGACCCATACAGATGGACAGTGTTGATGCAAAACTGGTGAATGGTATTGGTATAACACATACCTCATGTAATACGTCCACATCCACCGTCCAGATGGACGGTGCACATACATACATCACTTAAGGGCCTGCACAGCACCGTCCAGATGGACGGTGCAGATGGCACACACATCACGGAGGGGCCCCACGTGGCAGGTGGACGGTATAGGTAAAACACATACCTAGGGGTGTACACAAATCGGGCTAGCCCGGTTAGCTCACTCGACCCGGCCCGAAAAAGCCCGACTCGGCCTGACCCAGAACTGAGTTCGGGTCAGGAAGAGCTAATTTTCTAGGCCCGAAAGTGAGTTCAAGCCGAGTTCGGATACCTCCCAGTTCGGCCCGACTCGGTCCGAAATCCGACTCGCTCCGGCCCGACCCGTGTATTACTGTATTTAATTTGTATAAAATGTTTTATTTTATGCTTTGTCAAATGTATGTAAATGTCCTTGGCTAGTTAGATTTTTTGTGGAGTCTATAGTTCAACTATCTAAACCGTTGATCGAGGGACTTGTAATAGGACGTGGATTACCTGCCAAAGCCCTTCCCATGAACTTGCTGTAAGGTTCGAAACTGGCCCGAACTCAGGTTCGAAACTGGCCCGAACTCGAAGGTTTGAAACTGGCCCGAACTCGCGCCGGGTCCGGTTCGGGCTCGAGATGTTGGCCCGGTGACTAGGCCCGGTCGGGTTCGGGCCTTGTGTCGCTATTGAACGGGCCTGGACGGGCTGAGGCCAGTTCGACTAGGCCCGACCCGTGTACACCCCTACACATACCTCATGCAGGCCCCATAGAATTTGGTGACGTCAATATGACAACCATCTTGCTGTTGTAGAATGGTTGGACGGTGTGGCTACATACATCAGGTGGTGTCCCACCTTGGATGGATGGTACGGAGATAACACATATATCATGTGGTCCCACCGTCCCAACTGTCTTGACGGTGAGGATGAACACAAATATCACGGTGGGGTCCTTCAAATGGATGGACGACATTGATAAAACCTATGCATTATGGTTGGGTGGATATGGCCCACAAGTTTTGAATCAGCTGCCATGTGCCTTTCCCTCCAGCAGCGCATGCTGTTGGACGGTCTGGATGACCCAATATCAGGGTGGGCCCGTGATTAGGCAAAACAGATGGACGTTTGGATGAGGCACATACCTCGGCGGGATCCACGGAGTGCTGACAATACTCATAGCAGCAGCGTCCAGCTGCTGGATTGCTGGCCCAGCGTCCAGCAGATGGGCGACTGGATGTACACATACGTCGAGGAGGGGCCACACGGTGGACGGTGTAGCTAAAAACCCATATATCATGGTGTGGCCCACCGTCCAACAATCTGGACGGTGAGGATGTTGCACATACATCACAGTGGGGTTCACCATCCCAGCTGGACGACTGGATGAAACACATGAATCAAGTGGGCCACACCATTAACACATAAAGGAAAAGAAAAAAAAAGGGAGAAAGAGAGAAAGAGAGAATGGTGGAGATGGAAGGGACCCCGCCCCTATGGGTCCCTCTAAGTACAATGCATACATCAAGATGGGTCCCACATATATGGACCATCAATCCACAAATCAGCTCAAAAATAGACACTCACCTATGATCTTCTCCTCCTTCCACAAAAGCATGCTAGAGCTCCAATGGATGGACTTCAACGGTTGAGATTGGTGTTGGAGGGTGGGAATGGGAGATAGGAAGTGGGTCACACAAAGCTCTCTCATAGAGTTCTCATGGACGTGGGTTGCTTGGGAGGAAATGAGAGAGAGAGAGAGGTGTAGAGAGAGAGAGAGAGAGAGAGAGAGAGAGAGAGAGAGAGAGATAGGTGAGTGATGGGTGAGGGATGGGTGAGTGATGGGTGTACCTTGTTGTAAGAGAGTGTTGACTTTGGGGTTGCTTAGGGATGGGTGAAAGGTGATGTATACTTGACATAAGTTGTGATGTGGTACTTGATTGATGGGATGTGATGTGATTAATTTGATTAAAGATTCTTTTGGGTTTGTAAATGCGCGACATTTTTCTCGAACTGAACGCGGGCCCATATCTCCTTGCCCGGGAATCGCCTCGGCGCGCGAGACGCGGCATCGGAACCGCGGTGATGGCGCGGTCACTAGGGTACAGGTCTCGGGTCAAGCCGACTCAGATCTACGGAATATGACTCAGGGTCGCGCGCAACTGTCGATAACAGATCGCGAGTCGCCGAAATTCGACCGGAAGGACCGCGGAGACCTATAGAATAGTACGGTTTAAGATATGTGTCTTACACTCATCACATAGTATGATAACTATATCACATTCTCAAGTGGAACCATATCACACTGTCACACAACCATATCATATCCTCAAGCACAACCTCATCATATAGTCTATCAACCATATTATATTCTCAAGTAGAACCACTTCACACTATCACACAACCACATCATATCCTTGAAGGGTAACCTCATCACTTAGTCCATCAACTGTATCACATTCTCATGTGTAACCCCATTATACTGAGACTATTATATCAATGCCTTAAATATAATCTCATCACATAGTCCATCAACCGTATCACTTCCACAGATGCATGTACCTATTCTGATATAGATTGTAGTCTCTTACATGGTGTCTGCCACTTCTTTCATTTATATTTGGAAAATTTCAAACCCTAAAAAAAACACAAAAAATTATTTATCTTACCTGCATTGGGATGCCTTCTAATAATCCAAGTCATTCCATTGTACAAACATGTTAAATCATACATTTTTTTTGGTCAAGTGGGAGTACATCTATAAAAATCTAAAAATGTAAGGAAAAAACTGTACAAATATTCAGGTGGGCACTACAAACAAAAAGTTCCTCACCTATCATATAGCCCAGACACAGGCATATAAGAAATAACCCATCGTATTAAGTAGATATACTTCCCAATAAAAAAGCTACCTAACAAGTTCTGTGGGTTTGATCATGAGGTATATGTTATATCCAAACCGTCTATCCATTTGGCGAGTTCGTCTTAAGGCTTGAGATGAAAAGTAAGACAGATCTAACTATCAAGTGGATCACATTGCAAAAAGCAGTGGGGGATTGAACGTCTACCATTGAAACCTTTTTTAGGGTCACAGAAGTTTTGGATCAATATGAAATTTGTTTTTCCTCTTCATTCAGGTCTTTGTGACCTCATGAGCAGATTGGATGGAGAGTGATGAGGTTACACTTGAGAATGAAAGAAATAGAAGGTCTATGTGATGAGGTTACACTTGAGGATATGATATGTGGTTGATATGTTGTTGTGTGAGTGTGATGTGTCCACTTAGGAATGTGATATGGTTGATGGACAATGTGATGGAGTTGCACTTGAAGATGTGGTATGGTAGTGTGATAGTGTGATGAGGTATATATCCACTTGAGAATGTGATATGATTGATGGACAGCGTGATGAGTTTGCACTTGAGGATATGATATGGTTGTATGATAATGTGATGTGGTTACACTTGAGGATATGATATGGTTGATGGACTATGTGATTAGGTTGCACTTGAGCGCATGACATGGTTGAGACGATAGTGTGATGTGATTTTACTTGAGAATATGATACAGTTGATGAACTATATGATGAGATTGCACTTAAGGATGCATATGATATGGTTGTGTGATAGTGTGATGTGGTTCCGCTTGAGAATGTGAAACACTTTATAGACTGTGTGATGAGGTTGCACTTGAGGATTTGATATGGTTGTTTAACAGTTGGTGTGGTGGATCCACTTGAGAATGTGATACGATTGATAGACTATATGAAGAGGTTGCACTTGAGGATATGATATGGTTGTGTGAGTGTGAAGTGATTTCACTTAGAAATGTGATATGGTTGTTTATTTTGGCGAAGAATATAATTTATTTTTCTATTTCCAGTTTTCAATCTTCATTCATTTAAAACCCTAAAAAGAAATTACATAAAAAATAGCAAAAAGTAATATATATATATATATATAGTATAATGCAAAAAGAAACATGCATCACCCTATCATATAATGCACTTAAAGAACACAAAATGTACATCAATTCAAGTGGGCCAAAAAAAGAAAAAGAAATAGGGTTCACCTTTCTCGCGTATCGTATAATGCTGCTAAAAAGCACAAAATGTACATGAACTAGGACAAGCCCCATAAAAAAAGACCCCACCTATCGTATAAGGGACATATATAATACAAAATGTACATCTGTTATAATATATATATATATATATATATATATATATATATATATATATATATATATATATATATATATATATATATATATATAGCCATTCTGAGTTCTTCGAACATGCCAAAATCTGAGCATAAGGTAAATGAACAATGATCCTTGGCACAATTGTTAACTCCCGAAAAAGCACCTGTAGAAAATATGTTAGCTTTGTCCTTCGTAAAAATTAATATTGATGGAAGGCATTTTCGGTCATGCATATTGCCTTTTGTCTATTCATTAAATTGCAGAAGTCAAGACTAGTAATTCCTGTAATTCAGGTCTAATAATGACCCGTAATAGTCGTAAAATGGGCATGTAACGAGAATTTATGGGTTCCTGAGCTCAGCCATCATTAGCTAGCCCTCAAAATAAATATTAACACTACAAGAACAATAGGCTTTACCAGCGGCCAAAACTGCCCCTAAAAGTCCTAAAAACCGCCGATATAAGAATTATCGGTGGTCAGACAGGTGCCGGTAAAGGGGGGCGTACCGGCGGTCACACCTTTTTACCGGCATTTTTTATGGCCGCCACTAATATAGGTGCTTTTACCGACGCTTATTATCCTTTATCGGCACTTCTGTTGACTGCCGGTAGAAACTGTAAAAGCGCCGGTAGAAAATGTAAAAGCACCGGTAGAAACTGTACGAAGCGCTAGTTAAAATCTATGAGAAACGCTAGTTAAAAGGTATGATAAATGCCTGTAAATCATTTACAATGTAAAAGAAAAGAAAAGAAACAATTAAAAATTCTGCTAGGCTGAATCTTCTAAATCAGAAGACCTTTACGAGCTTAAATTAACATTCAAACGCAACCTATAAATCATTTACAACCAGCCCCATTTACAGGCAACCTAAGAATGAAAGGTTATATAATGGACAAAAAATTTATAGATGCACCCCAAGAAATATTTCCTGGGATGAAAAAAAAAAAGCAACGGATTTCAGCGACGCCTGAGGCTGGACTTCTTAAATGCACCCCAAGAACCAGAACCCATGCCATATAGAGGACCTTTGTCAGCAACCCCCTGCCATGCATAGAGGTCAGCTAATAAAACAGTATGTATACTCATAATCTGAGTTACACTATGTAAAATTAAAATTTTAGTCGTAAATATTTCATGCAAAAACAGTCATACCGATTGAAGTCCATATCCATCCCCATATGAAGCAGCAAAGCCCCCCTCTGGGCTACCACGTTTCACCCCAAATGCTCCACCTTCAGTCACCAATGCAGAGACAAAAGTTTACAAAACAAAATAAAATAACCAAAAAACAAATTTGGTTATAAAACAAAAGGAACCAATAACTATTTGTAACTAGAAATGTGAGGTTGCACTTGAGACGACCATCATAAGTTTGTGTTTGAGGCTTTGGATGAGTTGATTTTTAAGATGTACAGTGATACTAGATGGACTGAGTGGTTGCCACATCTACAAGTCAGTGGGCCCAGTAGAACTGAGGTATTACGTTTATAAAAATTGTGCACCAGCCTGTCCCTAGTCCACGTAAAAGTGCTGATCTCATGTAGCACTAGTTTGCTTGTTGTCAAACTTTTTCCCACCAACCATGATAATTGTCAGAAAGCCAACATCAAACAGATGGGACAAGGTTATAGTGATGATGATCATGATTCATGCATGAGAACCATGTAAGTCAATAATTTGATTGCCCACATATTTAAAAAGTATAATAAAGTAGAGAACTGCTCCAATGCTCTCCTTGTAGCATCAAGTAATTAATTACAGTTGGATGTAAACTATCCATTAAGTACAAAATACATTAAAGATTTACTGTGAAAAAATCAAACCGATCTGATGATCAAATCCATGCTCAGTTTGCCTTCTTACTTATAGACATCCTTTTTCTAACCAATTAATTGAATGGTTAGAATTGCCCCACAAAAGAATTATAAGCAATCCATGATGGGAACCATCAAATAGATGGACCAAATTATGTATTAGACCAATTTTTATGCAAACGGTTTTAACAGGACCATTGATAAGATGGTTAAGATGATTAGAGCAATTTGATATTGGCTGGTTAGCCCAAGAATGTGTGCTTGACCTAATGGACAGTCTAGATCAATTAATTAAAGGCAACAAGGAGCACTATAACTTATAAGTGCTATGAAAGTAGAGGAACATCCCTCATTAAAATATATGTGATGAGGAAAGATTCTACTAGACCCTTCAACAATAGTGAGTGAGAAAAAAATCTGTTGATTGACAAACATATATAACAGATTTGGGAAAATACTAAATTCCTGAAATCCATAGGTTTGTCAAATTCGAAATTTATTATTTTTTAAATCAGCAAAAAGAGAAACTCATAAAAGCTATAAAATCTCTCTCCTTGCAATATCCAAAGGCCTTGTGAATTTGCTAAATCCTATTCTCATTTCCTAGAACCCAAAGAGGCCCTTAAGTCAAATCAAGAAGTGGATTTTTGAAAAGTTTGAAATTGTTTTGGGTTTATATGGTGGTAAATACAGTCTTAGGTAGCTATTTTGGATAGCCTTTCTTTTGCAATTCTATTGAAGTAGTGAGTTATTTGATATGCTCTTGAATTCAGGAGAATGTGTATAAAACATCGTACTTGTTGTGCTGAAATGTTTAAATTTTCTCATTAGATTATGGTGAACATAACTTTTGAAAATTATGAGTAAATTAGTTAAAGTGTTAAATTCAAATCACATACACACAACAAACAGATCTCGACTCTGGTAAGATACAAAAAGATGCCAAAGGTAACTGAGTGAAAAAGCAAAGTCTTCCCACTAATGATCAAGATTGAAGAATGGGAGCATGCTGCAAAGGACTAGAAACACAAACACACATCTGGGACCCCTCAATGCCCTAGCCAATTAACCCTGCGTGATATGACATATAGGATTATGATGCAAAATGCACATTAGGCACGGTAAGCTTGAAATATTTCCCAAGACATTGTTGTTGGTCTGTTAAAGGAAAGAAAGAAAACTCACCATTATGGAATATAAAGCAATTTGGGATCTCAAACCATCTGATTTGAAGGTCATCTTTTGCATATCGTGGAGTACACCAAAGCGAGCTTTCTTTGTCGCATCAAATGAGAAGATTAGCTTCCCACCCTTCACCATTTCTTGAAAGTAGGAGTAAAGCAAGCAAAGAATTCTAGTTAATGTAATGGAACTAGTCTCACAATTATTGATTGCTCCAAACATTAACAAAAGGCATACATATGTAATAACAATCTAATCAGAAGCTAGAAGTGGTTGATGCTGTGAAAATCATCAAAGACACCTGATCGACCTCTGCACAATCTCTCTTGCAGAATAAGCAGGGCACATATGTTTCTATAGGGTAGGCAATCAAGCTTGGTTCGGTACCATGACCAAAAACTTAGGATGCTTTGGCCAATTTCATCAATGCAGATAACTTCTATGACGTGGATTTACACAAATAAACTAAATTTCTCCTTACTCAAAGAACTCAATGAAAGAATGCTACATTCACCACTAAAAACCATTACTGATATGATAACCAACCGCTTCTTGCAATAGTGAGTTGATCCATGCTCTTGTCATACATAATTACTAATGTTATAGCAAAAAGATAGCTTGTAATCTACTGAAAAAACATGCACTTAAAGCACTTCACCCAAGATTTCTGGCCTTCAAAGGTTTTTGGAAAATTGCTATGTTGAATGATGAATCTTCTCATTCGTGTAACTCAAAAGCGATATTTCAATCGAGATTCGGTAGTTTGAGAAAACTTTCATAATAAAATCATACACACTGCCACACAACCCTATCATATCCTTAAGTATTGATTACCACCAGCCCGGCTTGTAGGAACAGGCTCATGAGTTATTTTAGTATAAATAGTAGCACCTTATTTTTAAGATTTAAATAGGGATTTGGTTTGCAAGTCTTTCTTTTATAGAAGAAGCTTCTTGGCACATGTGAGGCAATTGAACGTGATATAGTGAATGGTTGCTATTGCAATGTGTAACTGCTCATCCAGTATGATATCATAGAGATTTATAGGTTTTTAAGGTTTGCTAACTCTCAGATGGAATAGGTACATTTTTAACAGAAATCCTCCCTCCTGTTTTTGTTAGTTTCACATTATTTTTCCATCAATGTGCCAAACCGCTGTAATGCTCTCTTCCACCTTTGGCTTGATTTAGATATGGAGTCCACTTGAAAGTTTGAGGTAGTTTGGTTACGATAGTTTGAGGTAACACTTGAAAGTAATGTAATTGAAATATGGAGTCCATTCCATCCATATGCCCGCCTGCCTGCCTGCTAAGGGAGGAAATTGCAGTTTGGTTATTTCCATTATATTATATCAATGTTTGCAATTCAATTTGATAGTGCATTGAAATTCACCCTAACTACCAAATGGTTTTATTGATAATTGGACAGTTCCTTTGTTTCAATGCCATTGATGCACAACATTTTCACATTTAAAAAAGAAAAAGAACAAAAAAAAAAGAAGAAGAAAAAAAGCCTTGAGATATAGTTGGTGTTTTTGTTCTGGGAAAAGCTTAAACCTTGAATGTCAGTTTTTTGCAACATGAGTTGTTCTTATTCTAATTCTGTGAATTTTCTATAATTTGCAACATGAGTTGTTATTAATAGATATTTTAAAATAGTTAGATCTTGTATAAGTAATATAAATCCTAACTCACAACAACAATATAAATCCTGTATGTCTTGAACTAAGTGTCTTACTTTGTATGGATTGTCTATTCGTCAACACTTTTTAAGCCTAAGTACAAAGTTCTAATTTTAACTGCTCTTAAGTTTCAGTAGTGTATTGATTTTGAGAGGAAAGGCTATTGTGATTAGGCCTTTCTATTATAATAAACATATCAGTCAAGGCTAGTAATAAATCATGTACTAATCATATGTATTAATGAGAAAGTCGTTTTAGTGGTATATTCATGCTTATGAATATGGTGGCCCTTTTTGTTTTGTGTTTTGCAGGAAGTAAATGATGTAATAGGTGAAATTACAATTTTAAGAAGACTTGATCATAGAAACGTGATTCCTTTGAAGGAGATTGTAACTTCTTTAGGATTGTCAAGGTGGGCATTATCTAATTGTGATTGAATGCCCACCATTAAAAACTTCATGCAGCCCACTCAATTCAATTCAATTCAACAGTATATGAAAGACAACCTTATCATCATCTAAGCCTTATCCCACTAATTGTGGTCAGCTACAGTTGGACAATTGGTTTTCCATTTTTTAAAGATATTGGAATGTTTTGTATCATGAGACCTAAGTTCTTAACAATATATTCAGCATTCTACCAGACTTGCCATATTATTTTCTTCAATGTTACAATCTTAACCTTTCAGAGTGTCGCCGTAAAAGTAGATGGCCAAGTATAGAAAAAGCTGCAATGGGTGACATTCAACTGAAAATTGACCGACCTTTCATGTCTACAGTCCAGTCTTGGGAGTCATTGGGGCATGGTCTGTCACAATGGGCACCAACAGAGCAGCTTCTATCAAGGAATATTATGGGCTTTTGTACTCTTCATTTGCATATGAATTCTATCAAATAAGAATCACATTGATCATGAGTTGTTTGTGAATGGATTTCTATCTACATTTGTGTTTTGAATTGTTATGGCATATTGAATTATTAAGGGTCCTTACTAACAGAGACCAGTCGGCATGAGTTGTTTGTGAATGCTCTTCATTTATCAATGAACTCGAGTAACTCGTCCTTTCGGGAACACATTATGTTCATGGAGAGATGCAGAAATGGGTCCTTACTCATGGCTTAGTGATAGACTTATAAGATTTTCAACACTAAAGTCACTGCACAACTTCTATGTTCTAAGGTCATTGCTCAACACTAAGGTCACTGCCAAGCTTCTTCGCTAGACAGAGAGTTGTTAAGGCTGTGTTTGGATGCAACTATCTGAGTATCCTACTTAACCATAAATGTTGTGAGGAAGTTGTTAAGGCTGTGTTTGGATGCACATTTGAATTGCATTGATATTCAGTAAATGAGAAATGTTCAAACCACAATTACCTTCCCTAGCATGCATATCATCTTCTGGGTTCCAGATTTGGATTACATTACCTTCTGACATGAGTGCTGCTTCATCACTATGAATGTTTGACTACTTGGATATTTTACTGCAGTGTGGACATCACAATTCAAATTCAGTTTTGCAATTGATTGCTTCTGGTCCATGTAGGCCTTTCTTGCTAATTAGTTATAAGAGCTATGTGAATTTGTTGGAATTCTCAGTTTGCATTTTGGATGCATCTAAAAAAATTTATGGAACAATATGTAGAGATGTAATGGAAGCATTTTTCTGATTGCATTTGAAGCTTAAATCAAACTCTTATTTTGTAAATCTTATCGTTGATCTCCCTAATGTTTTTGGTTAGGAACTGCATATAAGAACATAAGTTCTAGCAGCTCAAAGGTGCTACTAAAGGGAATGGATTACAACAAACTTGAAGTATGTACCATTTCTCTCATTATTTTCACCTTCTTAGAAAATTATTGTGTATTTCTCAAGTTTTGGTCAGTATTAACTGCTGACCGGTCTCTGTTAGTTTGTTCAATGGTCACAAATTGTTATTTCTGCATTTTTATGCTTTATAAAATCTGAACTTGTATTCTTTTTTCTCTATCTAGAGCAGTCAAGTTGGCTTTTCCTATTACTAAATCTGTTCAGTAGTAGAGGTCTGGATCCAATCTTTTTAGTTCATCGTCCTTAAATCATATGCATTCGGAATAGTATTTGTTCTTCCATTTCACCTAGTACTGTTTGTATTGGCCTTGTCAAGTGCCAATGGTCTTCATATGCAACAATTGCTCAAAATTTTCTTTTTATTTCTGTGGAAGCTGTTTGTCCGTATTGGTAATAACTTGTCTTCCACATCAAGCACCTCGTCATGATACTAAAATAAATCCACTATATTAAAAGTTGGCGAGATATTTAAGTTATCTAGCAACTCAATCTCATAAGCGTTTCCATGCACATTTCTCTTAACTTGGCATAGTTCAATCTTTGTGGCGACTTTGTGTGAGAGATTGAATAGGCAACATCTGGTGTATTTGCCAATGTGATGCATTCAGTAGCCCAGGTCACTATTGCTTAACACAAATTCAGGTTTCTTTCTTTGAACTTAGAAGAACTTTTATGAAGAAAGACCATTTTTATTTTAAAAAAGAAAAAATAAAAAAGGTCACTACTAAGTATAAAAACCCTACAAATCTCACTGCACAACTTAATTCTATGCCTGCAAATTCATTTCCCCGCCAACTTGCACCGGATATATACTTGTATTCTTATTGTCCAATTCCTTTTATTTTCATTGTTTGGCAGGTCTTGGATGCGGATAAAGGAGATAAACTAGAAATGTCACGACCCTAAATCTAGTGTTGGTAATCCACGATTACTATACACTAAATTTTGGTTGACAGCCTCCGTAGAACTCCGATTCTTGGGACTTTCAAGTAGCACATACTAAGTCCCATAAGCGGGGCTCCACAAGGAGGATTTCTATAAGTAAAACCAACAAACACATTGCATATCTCAAAATTTTATCATATTCAATATATATTACTGTGTACAACTGAGCACCTCAGGGCAAAACCAAAACATAAACTATGTCATATTTACTATACCTGATGTACATATGCAGGGTATTACAAAAAAAATATACACACTGATATGTACAAAACAAAAAGGACGTCTGTAGCCTTTACTCCTGCAGTTCCCTACTCTCACCTGAAAAAAATAGAAAGGAAAGCTTGAGCTACTAAGCCCAATGAGTGCGTGTGTGCCGTGAAAATGCATGTTTCATGTCATGCTCATTTAATGCACGTGAATGCATAAGCTTCCAAATCATTTTTTTATTACATACAGAGGTGGGACTTCTACCCACTTGTAACATACACACTCTTTCAACATTTCTACAACTTTCCATATTTCCCAAGGATCACCAAAGTCTAAAACAGAGGTGAGATTCTACCCACTTGTATAGCCTTTTCCACCGTGGTCAACTACAGAGGTGGGACTACATAGTTCACGGGCCGAACTAGTCTAACCCACTTGTGTTGCACCTCACTATCTGCCTAACAGCGAGAAGTCATAAGTCGCCCGGCAAAACGATAGGGGACAATTTTACGAGCTCGTCACACACAACATATCTTTACTTGCCCATAAGCAGGTCAGGTCAAACCTCTCAACCAATCGACACATGTCGGTGGGAGTCGCTGCCTACTTTGGTATTTCAGCATTCCAGCGCTCTGTTTTTCCACCCGGTCTAAGCATTGGTCTCTCCCAATGGTACCAATCGGGGTTTAGGGACTTTCACCCATGGACCCTCTAATTATGTCCTGTTGAATTATACATTTCTGGCATGGTGTCCAACTCAAGTTATAACAAAGTATGTTCATATGCATAAGCTCACATACAAGCACAACATGTCATGGTCTTCAAGGCAAGCATAAGACGACCTCCATCATGTGGTCTCCTCATACATTTAAGTTCCACATTTGAGTTCCTCATAAGGATCTTATGTAACACATCATGTATCTAGACGGTTTACATAGTCATCATAGACACATCGTGTGTCGCACCACAACCCACTATGATCACCCTATCATGAGATGAATCATTCACTCTCAAGCATACAATGATACAATAACTATGAATCATGCATATGATATGCACATGAGTTAGCCAATCTAACTCCAATCCGAGATTTATTCTGCTATAAAACTTCATGCTACAAGCATGCTCTTTCTCAAGAAGTAACTACATTAAAAGGATGAAGGATATTTCTTTGAAACAATTTATCAAACAGGTAGCGGGCGGATATTGTAAGGAACAAAGAGAAAAACCATTAGAAAGACGTATAACTTTAAACAAAACTAAATCATATCTATCATCTAATCTTCCATTTATAACCTAATCAACTAACTCAGCAAATCTAGCCATACCCGTAAGAAAATCTAGCAATAACCGAACGAATTGAAATCAGAAAAGTTAGTCTGTTTAGGGCTTTAAAAGAATATCCAGCAACAAATTATCGCTTATAGGGCTTTATAATTCCAGCAATACCTAATTCCAGCAATATCTAATTCTAGCAATACCTAATTCCAGCAATACCAAATTCCAGCAATACATAATTCCAGTAATACCTAATTCCAGCAATATCTAATTCCAGCAATACCAAATTCCAGCAATACATAATTCCAGGAATACCTAATTCCAGCAATACCTAATTTCAGCAATACCTATGAAAATCTATTAACCCTAAATGAAAAGCCAGCAAAAACCTAACCTTAAAACAGTAAAAGCAATAAATCCAGCAAGAATCTAACCTTAAATGAAATTCAGCCATAACCTAACCCTAATACAACAATTCTAGCAATAAATCTAGCAAGAATCTGACCTTAAATGAAATTCAGCCATAACCTAACCCTAATACAACAATTCCAGCAATAGGGTTTTGAAGGAAACCCCAACGTACACGCGTGCTTCTAATCTATGCACTCACCTTTAACTAGCAGAGGATTGAATCTCAACCTCTTCTTCTTCTTCTTCTTCTTCTTCTTTTTCTTCTTTTCCTCTTCTTCTTCTTCTTTTCCCCAATTAGAGTGCTGGAAATGAAATGTTTGAAAGAGGTTTTCCTATTTATGGGCTTAAAAAGGGTCTTAAATTGGCTTTTGTCTACAAATGAGGGTTATGGGATGTTTTGTGTTGATTTTGAGAAATTTAAACTTATGGTAGCAATAAACAAAAGGTTATTTAAGTGATTTGAACTAACGTATTCCAAGGATTTGAAAAACATCAAAGTTATTTGAGTATATTTTCTTAAAATATATATGTGCATCTCTATTCATAACTTACAATCCGGGTATCCTATTGACATAACGTTTTTGCCAGTAACTCCGTAACTTGACTACGACCACAACGGTTAGGCTCTCCAACCTAACGAATTTTGAAAACTATATGATGGCGGAGCCCCACCTAAAAGGACATAATGGTCATTTCTCAGATTGTTTAATTTTAAGTCTATATCTTAACATTCGGACATCGGGTTGAAATACAGCTTGCAGCTCGATAATAGAACAACATTATGATCAAGTCAAAACATTCTCGGGGCCAATGAACCTACAGCCAACGACTATCCAGTGTACAAACCAGATTTCTGGGGCATCGGGTCTTACAAGAAAGCTCAGTCGGAAGAATTGCAACACGTGATATCGTGCAATCCACTGAAAATCAGATAATCTAATCATTACATTAATAGAGGGGCTGGGCTTGAGCTTGAAATCTAGATCAGACTAGTCCGTTGGTTCAATCCAATTATCAATTGGGCCACCCAACAAATTGTTGAGTGGGCCACATGATCAATTGGTTCAATCCAATTATCAATTGGGCCACCTCTATCCATAAAATGGATAGCTTAAAGATACCTATTAACAGTTTTGCGTTCCCATTTAACAAGCATGACCTGACTTCATGTTTCAATGATCCAAATTGTTATACGAGTTGATGTTCGATGGGTCGGGTGGACGGTGAGAGAAACCTTGGCTTTCTCAACCAGATGTCAAGGAGTCGGGATTCGCTATGGTAAGTAATGGTGAATGGTTTCAGACAGAAAATTTGAATGAAAGTCGGGACTCGCTTTCTCAGCTAGAGGTCTTGATTACTTTCATTTCTCTATCATGTCTTTTTCTCTTCTTGATGTGTGTTTTATTATTCTTCTTATTGCCTGTATCAGGTGGAACACACTGTTACATACAATGAGCCCAAGCCGAGAAAACCTCCCCCGAATTTGCCATCTCTACTTCTGCATGGACGGATAGTTTACATTGACATGCCTGTAAGTGTTTTAAAATTTCATTTGCCATCTTTTCATGACTTATCATATCATAAATTGATCTCTATGTTTTTATCTTGAATTTCTCATGACATATGGCTGAATTGTTTTACAATTCCAATGTGGAATGTGGAGACTCTTGGTTTTGGATAACACAGTTAGAGAAGCCATTGTATTTATCAATATCCAAAAATAAGGTTTTTTTGCAGAATTTTAATTTTTGTTGGTTGTGCTTCATCCAGCACTAGGTCAGCGATTTGGACAATCTGATTTTTTTTTTTGTTATGGTTCATCCACCACTGGGTCAGCGATTTGGACAGTCTGAATTTTTGTTGTTATGCTTCATCCATTGCAGATTTTCTGCAGGTCATGTTTTATATCCACTCTGCCCATCCATTGCACTAGCTAATGTTAAGACATGAACCAATAGTTGTTTGCTAGAAGATACTGTAACGCCTTGAAAATCGGGGGTCGAGCATAGGCCCAACTCCCTAGTTCCAACACGTCACTTATTACACCCCAGACTCAGTAACCGGACTTACAAGGAACCCGATGGCCGGTTCTGGCCGCAACAGCCTCCGTAGTACCCCATTCTCGGCTCCTGAGATAGGTTCCGATCCTGAGATCCTACAAGGAGGATTTCCATAACAACATAATCATTTTCAATACGAGCATAACCAAGATCACAACAAGTACATCTGAGAATAACAAAGGCACACATCGCAAAATCCACTATAAATTTGAACTTTTACAATCATCCATAAGGTCCAAAAGGACATACATGAGATAAATGGAAAAGAGAGAGAGGTCAGCAACACTGGAGTCCTCAAATGCTCAGCTATACTCCACGCTCTGCTGCTACGACGCCTGCCTAGAATCTCCTGCACGCATCAATTGTGCATAAGCTTATAGAAGCTTAGAGGATGGTGTAAGTGTGTGACAATGGTGCACAAAAGAATAGTAGGAGATGCAAGAAGGGAAACATGCTCAATGAGAATATCACTAGCCTTACCAAGGCTTATTATGAATATGATGCGATGAGTACTGGACGCCATACCAAGGCAATGCATGAAGGGGCTTACACAGTCAATGCTAATGTGATGCAAGTAATACCAGTACACATATCCAAACCATATGTCAAGTACATTTCCAATCATAAGGAAATCACCGAGGTCCATAAGAAAATCACCGGGGTCTATTACACTACCGAATGATTGCCGCTCTACAGACCCCACATAGTCAAACGAGCGTAAGAGACCTCACTACCCGCCTGTAGACAACTAATCACCAATAAGGCCTGAAGGTAGCGGACCCATTTACGAGCTGGTCAGACTCAGCCTAGCAATGCCTCCTCACACCAGGCAGGTAAGGCCACACTCCTATCCAATTGACTACACGACAGTGGGAGTCGCGGCTTAACGGTATAAGGCTCTCGTGCGCTCATATATTCCACCCGGTCACGGCGTTGGAGCAGATCCTTGGTACCATTAAAGTTTTGAGAATTTCACCCATGGGCATCCTATGCACCCGGTATGCTCAAGTAATATTTCTGGTGTCCACTCATACGGTCATCCACGAATATCCCTGTGGAGGCGAGACCCTGATGAAGCAAGGGCGGTATCATCATGAAATGTTATGTCAATGCGTGAGTCACACACACAGATCATGTACTAGCTGCAGGCACACAATGTGCACAAGGGGAGAAACTCCATCCTTCAATGACCACCATACAATGTAATCAATACAGATGATGCATATGGGTCATAATGATGTAAGTGTGCTACCTGTAGAATGTATTCCTCCGTCCTAAGGAGGGACAAGGTCTAGGTACATAGATAGGTATTAAGGAGAAGTGAAGTCCTCTAGTGGGGGTCTAATACTTTAGGATAACCAACAAGCTAGGAGAATCATAAAGCCTCAAGGAGGAGACAGGCCTAACAAGGTCCATAGTGGGCCTTCAACCACCTATAAGGGCCTTATGGGCCTACCTTAGGGCCACCAAGGAGGACATCTAACCTCAACTGGGTCCCAAAAGGTAGCTTGCTACGTATGTAAGGAAAGGTCCAAGGCACAATCAATTCATGGCCTAGTGGTCCATACACTAAGCTCAATACATAGGCAACCTGGTGGGCCCTTAAGCAAGGTTAGGGCCTAACCATAAGGGTCATGGGTTCACTCATTGTGGTGGGCCTAATGGGGAGCCCATTATCCCAATCATATGAAAATCCTTATTTTTAACACAAGTAAGTTGGGCCTCACATCTTGGCCCAAGTATAGATTTACTATAGTGGACAACCAAGGGCCCAACTACTTGAGTATTGGCCCATAAAACCCATCACAATGGCATGGTAAATATAGGATCCAAGGGTTCAACGGGCCTATCAAAAGTTTCAGCCCAACCAAGACTATAAGGCCCATAATTAACTAGAAGACTAGCCAAAGAAGAATCCAATTGGAATGGGCCTTTAATCATGCACTAATTAAGCCCAATGTAACGCCTCAGAAAAATCCGTACAAAGACCCGAGTACCACCTCAGGTAGAAATCACACAGGACCACATCCTTTAGAAATTAGACGAAATTAACTATATGCTAAACTAGATTACCTATGAAATTAGCACTAATCACTTTAAATACGAACTGCAAGACCCAAAACTTCCAGAATCGTTGACGCTACATTACCCTATAATCTAGGATCAATCTCAATACCCAGTTGCTCTCAGGAGCAGCACGAAACTTCGTATTGGACCTGGACCGCGCGTCGAAAGTCCGATTACTGTGAAACTAAATCGTTATGACCGCTTTACTGGCTTGACAACCATCTCGGAAATCAAATACAGATAGTATCCAAAAACGCACAACTTGAACCCGGAGCAAAGTGTGTGAGAAACGCGAATATCTTTAGGAAACGTGCTCAGATTTAAGTGAATTGAGTCGTTCCCTTGCAGGCCAAATATAAGGATTCAGACAGTCAGAATTTGACCCAATTACCCCCTCAGATCAAGAAAAATTTCTAACACATGTCAGTGTACTTGTGGCCTTGATCGAGTGGCGATGACCGTTGAACTGAAACTGGTCCGCTACGGACGATCTGTAAATCCGATCAGAATGAAAACTCAACTTGACCTAGATCCAATATCAGGGAGCTTAAGTCCGACCGCACACAAAAAAGGGGCCTCCAGAAGTGCTCCGTTGGATCGAAACGGACGATCTTTGGACATAACCTAAGTATACCTTGGCCCTGGGGCCATTCCCATCAGTCCTGGGCCTATATAAGGGCCTTAAACCCTCTCTCTCTCTCATCTCATACGAATTTGGGGAAACCCTAGGAGAGAGAAGAGAGAAAAGAGAAGGAAAGAGAGAGGAAGTGAGAGAGTGTACTGGCGTTTGTCCTTGGGATTTAATCCTACCACTCCACACGCTTATCTATCGCGTCTGTAGCGATATTCCGTCGTTTCCGACAACGTACTTGGGTAAAAAAACCTAACCCTAATCTGTTTTAGGGTATCATATAGTGTAAGTGGTGAAATAGCTAACCTAATTCATGTTATAGGTTGCCATTCTGCCGTTGACCAAGACTAAGTGTCTAAAATGAATCTGTTACGCGTTTACCGGCGAAAGGTGCTGACTATATACGTTTAGGTTATGGTTTTCAAGACTTTCAATGTCGGTTAATGATTTATTACTGACATGGGTGCCATTTCACATGCCAAACGTGATGTTTGTTTCGCTTTACGAATACGTATGAACTATGTCAAGTATAGTGTATTCTATGTATTTGTTGAAATAATTGAATATGTATGGTTTTTGGATTCGCGGTTGACATGATTATCTGTCGTGCATATATGCTTGTTGTATATGCTGCAACTCCTTGGCGAAAGGTTTTGCCTTAATAATATTATAACCAACATAAGTCATGTATGTTGGAATGTGTAGACTAAGTGTTTGTAAGAATGTCTAAATGAATTAGTAGTTAGTTAATTGTACTTGTATGAGTGTTGAGATATGATTCTTAACTATCTTAACTATGTGTATGATTTCCTCCATGTAATTTATACTATAGTGTCTGTTTAGGCATGGAATGCATATTTGTGAATTCATGTTTAAGTTGTATTCCATAAAATGCTCGAATGATTGTATGATTTGAATTATTGCTCCATTACTACTTTGACTTTCTCATATGATTACTTGTTGTAATTGAATGCGGTTGGGACTATTATGTAGTCCAAGCAATCGGTAACAGGTTCTGACCAGTTGGCTGAAGTTGTTTCGCCATACAGGATGTGGTCGATGAATCCGAGCTGTACTTGGGATGTCGACAGTGGTTAGGCCACACAGAGTGCTCACGCACTTCATGTCGATCAACTCTACGTAC
Organism: Magnolia officinalis; assembly: GCA_021015155.1. NCBI lineage: Eukaryota > Viridiplantae > Streptophyta > Magnoliopsida > Magnoliales > Magnoliaceae > Magnolia > Magnolia officinalis. The sequence goes on along the minus strand of JAJHSJ010000004.1, from coordinate 77,107,476 downwards.
GCTCGTACTAGTCGAGCTCGTCAAGTAACCCGATATATGTTCACCATGTATGGACGCTACTGCTTGAACCTAAGGTACCAAACTCACCAGTAAAAACCATGTTAACCTTGGTACCTCGATCCGTTAAGACTCATGAACCGGACATGGTGGTATGGGACACCGTGGTCGAGCTGTCGGCCTACGTTGGGGCAACGAGCCTCCCCGTAGTGTCCAGTGAGCAACACTGCCTCGTGATCCGAATACGGTGGTGTGGGACACTGTATTCGAGCTGTCGTCCTACACTGATAAGGTGACGGACCCTTTGTAGTGACCTCAAGCATACTATGAGCCCACGTTGAGGCGACGAGCCTTTCCATAGCAACTAGAGTATAAATTAGGCCTACACTGCATCGAGGTGACGAGCCCTTTGCAGTGACCTAGAACCGCAACATTGTATGAGATTTACAAGGATTGACGACACTAGAATGGATCATTGTTTGGGAAATGATATAAGGGAGGTACCTCAGTTTTCTAATCCTGCTATATGAAAAGAACTAATAAGAACTTGGTAAGCACGCTCATGCACCACATTGCATGTACCGTTTGGCGTTGGGTAGAGCACTGAGGAAGTGACTGACATGCGCGACCGTGAGATGAAGATCGCAGAGGGAGTGGAGGCGAGGGCATGCATCATTTATATATACCATTCTTATATTAACCAGAGTACTTAGGAATGCTTGTTGTATTGCCTTATCATTACTGCTTGACTGAATTGATAACATGTTAACCTTTGCTTTATAATTCCACTGAGTTGATCACTCACTCCCACGTTACGGGAGGGTGTTGTACACACCAACTAGACCCTGTCTTAGTTGCAGGTGGTGGCGATGCCTACGAGGCGGAGCCGGACTTTGAGGATGATGAGGAGGCATTCTCTTACATGTAGTTTTCAGGTGGGTTCATGTGAATCGTGTCCTGATCGACGGGGATTTCTGGGATGTTGACTAGATGGCATCACACATTTTGTATATTTTGGAATTGTACATGTAATTATTTAACCTGGTAACATTATCACACTCTGGAGACTTACAATAGTTTATATATTTTATATATCTATCACAGTCTTCTGCTTGCAATTTCACTTGTCTTTGGAGTATGATATATTGTTTTGGTATAATCCCATTCATGTTTCATGCACTAATACGGACAACATTTAATCATCCTTTTCTATGTTGCATAAGTGATGCGTTGGAACTCTGGAGTTGGGCTCCTGCTTGACCCCCAATTTTTAGGGCGTTACACCCAAAAATAAAATTAAGATGGTAAGATAACTGACTTAAATCCTCCTCAAATCTAGTGAGCCATACTGCCCCAAAACAGACATTTATGGGGCAGCAACATTGAGCCCATTGCTGAATTTCCAGCCCACCCACTTTCTGGGTTTGTTGGAGTCCAACAAATAAATTGATTTATAGTATTTATTTTCTGATGACCCACATACATCACTGTGGGTCCCACCAGATGAGAGGGGAATGCATAACATACACTAGAAGTGGGCCATGCTGTTGGAATTCACGCCCAGCAACAGCCCAAAGTAGGGGCGTCCCATGGTGTGTAGTTCTACGGGCCTGGGTATTTGGCCCAAAACTGAACCAAATTTGTAGGCCGCATCACGATCAGGTCAAATATCCGTTGGGTCTGAAATTTTGTAAGGTGACACTTCCATGGGTGAACCACACCCCCACAAATTTTTAGAATTTTTAAATATTCCTAAGTATTTAAATTAATTTAAATGAAACAGTCTATCCAGAAAATCTGACAAACCTGGACGTCCCAACGTGGTAGGCCAGTCCGGCCCTTGCCACGGTGTACACAGGAATCCATTGGCCCTGAAATTTAGTAGGTGGGTCTTAAAATGAGTGGTCCACCTCTCTGTAAAGTTTCGTAATTTTTAGACACCCAAAAGTATTTTAATAAATTTTGGAATTCCAGCCTATCCAGGGTGGAATGTTGCTGGAATAGTGCAGAAAATTCAGACTGTCCACCTCACTTGGACCACACCTTTGGGACCCCAATGAAGGTTACATGGGGCGAAAATTTGGGGGACATCAAGATGAGATTCCCACATTTCAAAAAAGTATATTTGATGGGTACAAAAGGTCCCCCAATCAGTTCCAAATTCAAGCCCAAGTCCAGCAAAAATCTGTCCAGAAATTTCTGGACGGCAATACATGCGTGGAATAAAATAAATGTATGGGCCTATTAAGGTAGGGATTGGCCCATAAATTGGGTGTCATGGCCCACCTTAGTGGGCCCCACAATTGTCCAGAACAAATCCCTAAATTCCCACCCTTTCAAGAACATTTAAGGTGACAAAAAGGGGCATCTAAACCATGGTGTAGGTTGAGTATAGATGTACCTTCCTTACTGGACTTTTCTGGGTAATCCAGGCCCACTAAGTGGACCACACATAATATCATCAGATTACGAAAGAAGGAAGGAGAAGGAAGAGTATCTGGCCATCAGGGGAGGGCTCCATCACTATTGAACTATCCCCACACAATCATCATTACAAACAACATTACAAACACATGTACAACATAGATCTTGTGACGCATGGCCAAGATCCTTGAGATGAAGGGTTGGGATGTCATCCCAGCCATGTGCAAGGGTCTAGATGATCCATCATACTTGGGGAAATAGAGAAAATCCTCATGCAAGGGATCCATCAAGGGAGAAATCCCATGCATGGTCATGCATGCACAAGATGGGCCCATTGGCCACATCCAAAGGGTTAGATGGGATCCCCACCATGGATTAGTGGGTCCCACTTGTTCCCTACATGAAGAAACAAAAGAACTAAGAAAGGGAAGGGAGATTAGCATTTGTCGAAAACACCCACCTTGCATCTTCAAGCTACCACCAACACTAAGTACTCCAAGCTCCAAGCTTTAAGGTTTAATGGTCAAGATGAGTTTGTGGTGGTTAGATGGAGGAAGAAAGGAAGGAGAAGTTGCTGGAAATTGGGAGAGAGAGGGCTGGACATTCCACCATGGAAGAGGAAAATGAGAGAAATGAAGGAGGAGAGAGGAAGGGAGGGTTGTAGGAGAGTCATCATTGCTCTCTCTCCTTGGTTAGAGAAAGCAATCATGATCTATGGTGATACAAACAATGTTTGCTAGGGTAGGTTAGGTGTGGGTAGTGTTTAGTGTGGGTAGTGTTTATTTCATGGGAATTGTAGTGTGTGTGGGTGGTGTGCATGGGAACTTGTGCCATGAGAGTGGTCCATATACTTTTGTACAAAAAGTGGGTCACATGATGAAATGCTCACAACTTTGATCTATAAGTCGGATGAACGCACAAGACGCGTCGTTGGAACCGCAACAACGATACGAACGAGATGACATAGGTTTAGGGTTGACCCGAGTCAGGTCTACATGATCGGACTCAAGGATGACCGTAAACACTATTCGAGGATCGCAGGTCACCGAAGTTTGATCGGTAGGACCGCGGGACCAAAAAAATGAGATGCATACACACACACATGCACACATGCGAACTCGGGTCGTGTCTCACATCACTTATGCAATATAGATAATAATGATTAAATGTTTTCCGTATCAGTGCATTAAACATGAATATGATTATACCAAAATAACATATCATACTTTAGAGACAGTTAAATTTCGCAAGCGGAAGACTGTGATAAGTATATATAAAGCATATAAGTAATTGTAGGTCTCCTAAGTATGATCATGATACCAGGTCAATTAGTTACATGTAAAATTTTAAAATATACAAAATGTGTAATGGCATCTAATCAGCAACTGTAACATCCTGGATTTTTGCCAACCTAGAATTAGACGTCCTTAGGCAATGGGTCGATCCTAACACCTTATTAACTTGTCAGAACTTAATCCCACAGTCTAAAATCGCTTTTTAACCATTTTCCTTCACAAATCTCACCTTTCACTACCTTATCCTTCAAAAGTAACTAAGTGCTAAACTAGATTAGCTACGAAATCCGCTTGATCCACTTTAAATACGATCTGCAAGACCCAAAACTTGTAGAATCATTGACGCTAGGTTACCCTAAAATCTAGGATCAATCTAATTACCCGGCTGCTCTCGGGAGCATCACGAAACTCCGTATCAGATTTGGACCGCACATCGAAAGTCCTATTAACGTAAAGTTAAACGGTTAGGACCGCCTTGCTCGGCTTGACAACCATCTCGGAAATCAAATCCAAATAGTGTCCCAGTGCTATTGGCTTGAGCCCGGAGCGAGGAGTGTGAGAAAATGTGGTTTTCTTTAGAAATTAAATCTAATTTAAGAAATCTGAGACTTGTCGCTTGCGGGCCAAATATAAGCAATCAGACCGTTGAAATCTGACCCAAATACACCCTCGGATCAGGAGAAATTTCATACACATGGCAGTGTACTTGTGGCCCTAATCGAGTCTCAGTGACCATTGAACTTGAAACTGGTCCGCCACAGACGATCTGTAAATCTGATCGGATCAAAAATGTAACTCGACCTAGATCCAATGTCTGTGAGCTTAAGTCTGACCTTTGGCTCAAGGGGGGCTTCCAAAAGTGCTCCATTGAGACGGAACAGTCTCCCTTTGGACATAACCTAAGTATACCTTGGCCCTGAGTCTAATTTGGTTAGTTCTGGACCTATATAAGGACCTTAAACCCTCACTCTATCATTCCATACGAATTTGAGAAAACCTAGGAAGAGAAGAGGGAAAAGAGAGAGAAAGTGTGGGAGAAGTGGGTGAAGGATCCTGGTGCTCTATCCTACCATCATACGTGCTTAACCATCAAGATCTAACCACTTTTCCGGCGATTCTGGCTTCGTTCGTAGGTAAGAAAACCTAACCCTAAGCTGTTTTAGAGTTTCCAAGAGTGTAGGTGATGGAATAGCTGGTCTGTTTTATGATTCAGGTTGTCGTTGTGCCGTAGACAAAGGCGTTGGGTTCAAACTGGTTTCGGTTCAAGTTCACCGACAAAAGGTGCGAACTTTAGACGTACAGGTTATGGTTTTCAAAACTTTCAATGTCAGATAATGATAGATTCATGATCTGCATGCAATTGCACAAGTACAAAGTGCTGTCCGTTTCGTTTTTCAGTTTTACGTTAGCTATGTTGAATATACTGTATTCTTCGTATTTGTAGAAAATACCGTATGCGTATGAAATACAGATTTATACTTAACATGATTATTTGTTGTGACTATATGCTTGTATGTATGCAACAACTCCCTAGCGAAAGGACTTGCCCTAAATCACGCCACGACCACTATATGCTATATATGTTAAAATGTGTAGCCCAAGTGTTTGTGGAAATGACTGAATGAATATGAAACTTGGATTCCTGCTTGCCATGACTATCCGTCGTGGGTGCACGCGTGTTATAATTGGGGCAACTCCCTAGTGAAAGGATTTGGCCTAATACCTATGTGATCAACGTATGTCATGTATGTTGATGTATGTAGTCTAAAGTGTTTGTTGAAATGTCTGAATGAGTAGTAGTTAGTAAATTGTAATGTATAAGGGTGTTGAGATATGATTCTCAACTTCTTTAACTATGTGTATGATTTCTTTAGATATCTATGTGATTAGGAATTGAATATGTACAAACTCATGCTTATGTTGTACTTCATAACATGCTCAACTGATGGTACGATTTTATCTATGTAATGCATATGTTTAAGTTCATGTTTAAGTTGTATTCCATAAGGACCGTGAAGGGTGATGGGGGAGTGGTGTAACGATTCCGTGCAACAGCCCTGACAGCCCTAAGCGGGCAATATTGGATATTTGACTGTATGAGTGAAATCTTGATCCATTACTGCTTTGACTCTCTATACTTGAATGTGATTGGGGCTATTGTATAGTCCAAGCAATCGGTAACGGGATTGAATTCGTGGCTGAGATTCATTCGCCACGTGAGATGTGTTCGACGAACCCGAGTCGTACTTCGGTTGGCGATAGTGGTTGGCCACACGAAGTGCTTATGCACTTCATGTCGTTCAACTCGTCGTGCGCTCGAGCTAGCCGAGCTCGTCAAGTAACCCGATCTGTCTAATGTATGTTCACCATGTTTGGACGCTACTGCTTGAACCTAAGGTACCGAACTTACCAGTGCAACCCCGTTAACCTTGGTACCTCGATCCGCTAAGACTCATGAACCGGACATGGTGGTATGAGACACCGTGGTCGAGCTGTCGGCCTATGCTGGGGCGATGTGCCTCCCCGTAGTGACCAGTGAGCAACCCAGACTCGTGAGCCAAATACGGTGGTATGGGACACTATATTCGAGCTGTCGGCCTACACTGCTTTGATGGGTGATGGGGGAGTGGTGTAATGATTCCGTGTAACAGCCCTGGCAGCCCTGACCGTACCCGGTGTAGTGACCTCGAGCATACTCTGAATCTGCGGAGAGGCGACGAGCCTTCCCATAGTAAACAGAGTATAAGTTAGGCCTGTATTGATAAGGTGATGGGGGAGTGGTGCAACGATTCCGTGTAACAGCCCTGGCAGCCCTTGCAGCGACCTAGAACCGCATCATCGTATGAGATTATCTAGGATTGACGACCCTAGAATGGATCATTGTTTGGGAATGATATAAGGGAGGTACCTTAGTTTCCCAATAATGCTGTATGAAAAGGACTAATAACAACTCGGTAATCATGCTCATCATCACACTGCATGTGCCTGAAAGATGTGGAGCACTGAGAGATGAACGCATGCCGCGGACGTAAGATGGTGTCGCATGAAGGAGTATGTTGGTGAGGGCATGCATCATGACTGCATTTTCATACTTGCATTAATAAGAGTATTTAGGAGTGTTTGACTTTACTGCTTTATCATTACTGCTTAACTGAATTGATAACATGTTAACCTATGCTTTATTGTTCCACTGAGTTAATCACTCACTCCCACGTTACGGGACGGTGTTCCGGACACCCACTAGACTTTGTTTGATTGCAGATGGCGACGCTACTCCTGAGGCGGAGCCGGACTTTTGTGACGACGAGGATGCTTTCTCGTATATGCTGTTTTCTGGCGGCTTCATGTGAGCCGTGTCTTGATCGACGGGGTTACAGGGATGTCGACTAGATGACCTTACACAATTTGGTATCTTGTGGAATTGTACTTCTAATTAGTTAACCTGGTAACATTATCATACTCTGGAGACTTACCATAGTTTATATATTGTATATATCTATCACAGTCTTCCGCTTGCATTATTTAATCGTCTCTGGAGTATGATATGCTGTTTTGGCTTAATCTCACTCATGTTCAATACACTAATACAAACAACATTCAATAATCATTCATTATATTGCATAAGTGATGCTTTGGAACTCGAGAGTTGAGATTATGCTCGACCCCCGATTTTCACGGCGTTACAGCAACCCTGTAAGCCCCTTCTATCAGAACATGGTCTACATAAACCCGCCTGATAGTTGTATGTAGGAGAACTCCTCCTCGTTATCATAAAAGTCTAGCTCTGCTTCGTAAGCTTCGCCATCACCTGCAGTTAAGACAGGGTCTGGTTGGTGTTTAAAATACCGTCTCAGAACATGGGAGTGAGTGATCAACTCAGTGGAGCTATAAGGCAAAGGTTAACATGTTATCAATTCAATCAAGCAATAATGATAAACCAATGCAATCAAACATCCCTAAGTACTCTGGTTAATGCAAACATGATATGTATTAATGATGCATGCTCTCGCCTGCGCTCCCTCTGCGATCTTCCTCTTATGGTCGTGGCATGCACCCCTTCCTTTATGCTCAACACCAACGCCAAAGGCACATGCAATGCGGTGCATGAGCGTGATTACCGAGTTCTTATTAGACCTTTTCATACAGCAGGATTGGGAAGCTAAAGTACCTCCCTTATATCATTTTTTAAACAGTGATCCATGCTAGGGTCGTCAATCCTAGCTAGTCTCATACGATGTTACAGTTCCAAGTCGCTACAAAGGGCTCGTCACCTCAATGTAGGTCTAGCTTATACTCTAGTTGCTATGAAAGGGCTCGTCGCCTTAGCGTAGCCTTAGAGTATGCTCGAGGTCACTATGAATGGCTTGTCACCTAATCGTAGGCCGACAGCTCGAATAAAGTGTCCCATACCACCGTATTCGGCTCACGAGCTTAGGTTGTTCACTGGTCACTACGGGTGGGCTCGTCACCCCGGCGTAGGTCGACAGCTCGACCACGGTGTCCCATACCACCATGTCCGGCTCATGAGTCTTAGTGGATCGAGGTACCAAGGTTAACAGGATTTCCACTGGTGAGTTTGGACCTTAGGTTCAAGCAGTAGCGTTCATACATGGCGAACATACATCGGGTCAACCGGGTTGCTTGACAAGCTCGAATGGTATGAGCATACATTGAGCCGATTGACATGGAGCACGTAAGCACTCCGCGTGGCCTAACCACTGCCGACAAGCAGCGTACGACTCGGATTCATCGGGCGTGTCTTTCGTAGTTAAACAGTTCAACCACTGTTCATAGATAATTATCGATTGCCTTTACTACATCGTAGCCCCAATCACATTCCAAACTATAACATTCACATATAGTGATCCAAAACAGCATGTGACAACTAAAATCAGATATAAATCTTACTTGAGCAATTTAACAAACACATACTACATATATTATCATACATAGACATTTCATTTATACAACACATAGTAGTAAGATAGGTTACATAAAAGATACTATAACCGTAATTAAGGAGATTGAGAATCATATCTCAACACCCTCATTACATGCATTTAAACAAGTATTTTTACATTCAAGCATTTTATCAAACACTTAGGCTACACATATCATATACATGTAGTAAGGTAGTTATATAGGTATTATAGCAAATCCCTTTACAAAGGGTTCACCATACGTACAACAATCGTGAATTCTCAATCAATAAACATGGCAAGTATACATCACAATTTCATACTCATTCACACATTTCAACAAACACATGGAATGCGTTATAAATCAACATAGTTCATATATACACATAATGCATGGAAACCCTCGTATCTAAGCACATGTGATAGCAATCAGGCCAGTCATAAATCATTACTGACATTGAAAGCCTTGAAAACCATAACCTAAACATTTATAGTCCGCACTTTTCGCCGATAAACAAGTATCGAACTCAGTTTGTATGTCAAGTCTTTATCTACGGCACGACGGTCACCTATAGCATGAAATAGGTTAGCTATTTCATCACTTACACTATTTGAAACCCTAAAATAGGTTAGGGTTAGGATTTCTTACCCGAAAATGCAACCAGAATTGCTGGTATAGCGATATGATAGCGGTGATACGATACGTAGAGCGGCAGGGAAGAATCTCTGCAGCAAACCCTAGCTTTCCCTGACACTTTCTCTCTCTTTCCTTCTCTTTCTTTTCTCTTCTCTCACCTAGGGTTTCAAATTCGTATAGAATGAGAGAGAGGGGGTTTAAGGCCTTTTTATAAGCCCAGAACTGATGGAAATAGCCCCAGGGCCAAGGTATACTTAGGTTATAGCCAAAGGCTGGACATTTCAGCCCAACGGAGCGCATTTGGAGGCCCCTTTTCTGCATGTGGTCGGACTTAAGCTCCCTAACATTGGATCTAGGTTGAGTTAAGGTTTCGGTCTGATTGGATTTACAGATCGACCGCGGAGGACCAGTTTCAGTTCAACAGTCACCGGTATTTGATCAGGGCCACAAGTACACTGACATGTTTTGGAAATTTTCCCTGATTCGAGGGTGTAATTGGGTCAGATTCTGACGGTTCGAATCCTTAGATTTGACCCGCAGGCGAACGGCCCAAATCACTTAAATCTGAGTTCAATTCCTAAAGATATTCACGTTTCTCACACATTTCGCTACAGGCTCAAGTTGTACGTTTCTGAATATTATCTGGATTTGATTCCCAAGATGGTTGTCAAGCCCAGTAAGGCGGTCATAAGCGTATAGTTTCGCGGTAATCAGACTTTCGACGCGCGGTCCAGGTCCGATACAAAGTTTTGGTGTGCCCCCGAGAGCAACCGAGTTTAGAGATTGATTCTAGATTTCAGGGTAAAGTAGCGTTAATGATTCTACTTGTTTTGGGTATTACAGATCATATTTAAAGTGATTAGTGCTAATTTCACTGGAAATCTAGTTTAGTACTTAGTTAATTCTCACCTAATTCTTAAAAGATCTGGTCCTAAGCGATTTCTTCCTAAGGTGGTACTCGGGTCTTTGTACGGATTTTTCCGAGACGTTACAGATACCCTCCGTAATTTTGAGCATGTCTTTTCTGGCATTTTTTGCATATATTTTCTGGTGTTTTGACAACCTTATTACGGTGATCAGAAATACTTTTATTGGTGCTTTGATATGTCTAAATTACTTTTCCTCAGGCATTTACTGGTGTTTCTGCGTATCTTTTCCCGGCGTCGTGGCAACCTTTTGCGGTGCTTTTTTATTCATTTATTGGCGCTTTTTCCATCTTTTATTGATGCTTTTTACAGCTTTTACAGGCGTTTGTTACATCTTTTACTAGTGCTTCGTAATGTTTTAGCTGGCATTTCGTACATCTTTTACCGGCGTTTTAGTTAGCTTTTACCGGCGCTTCGTACAGTTTTTACTGGCCGTCACTAGGAGCGCCGGCAAAGGATAATAAGCGTCAAAATTTTTATAAACCCATGAAAAAAAATAAGCCTCACCTATCATATAATGCACCTAAATAACATAAAATGTACATGAATTGAAGCGGGCCCAATAAAAAAATAAATGGGGTTCACCTTTCTCGCTTATCGTATTATGCACGTAAATGCACATAATGTACATGAACTAAGAAATTTTTTTCTTTTCTTTTCAATTATTTATTTTGAGAGATTTAAATGAATGAATATTGAAAATTAGATATATAAAAATAACCATATCACATCCTCAAGTGCAACATCACCACGTAGTCCATCAACCATATCACATTCTCAAGTGGAATCACATCACACTATCACAACCATATCATATCCTCAAATGCAACATCATCACATAGTTCATCAACCGTATCACATTCTTAAGTAGATATACCTTATCACACTATCACACAACTATATCATATCCTCAAGTGCAATCTCATCATATAATTCATAAACTGTATTACATTTTTACGTGGATATACTCACACTATTACACAACCATATCATATCCTTAAGTACAACCTCATCACATAATCCATCAACCATATCATATTCTCAAGTGTAACCATATCACACTATCACTCAACCATATCATATCCTCAAGTGTAACATCTTCATATAGTTCATCAACCGTATCACATTCTCAAGTGGAGCCAGATCACTCTCACACAATCATATCATAAATCCTTAAGTACAATCTCATCACATAATCCATTAACCGTATCACATTCTCAAGTGGAACCACTTCACATTTTCATACAATCATATCTTATCCTCAAGTTTAACATCATCATATAGTCCTTCAATTATATGACATTATTCAATTTGGAACCACTACACACTGCCACACAACCATATCATATCCTTAAGTATAACCTCATCACATAATCCATCAACCATATCATATCCTCAAGTGTAACCATATCACACTATCACTCAACCATATCATATCCTCAAGTGTAACATCTTCATATAGTTCATTAGCCGTATCACATTCTCAAGTCGAGCCACATCACTCTCACACAACCATATCATAAATTCTCAAGTACAATCTCATCACATAATCCATCAACCGTATCACATTCTTAAGTGGAACTACATCACATTGTCATACAATCATATCATATCCTCAAGTTTAACATCATCATGTAGTCCTTCAATCATATGACATTATTCAATTTGGAACTACTACACACTGCCACATAACTATATCATATCCTTAAGTATAACTTCATCACATAATCCATCAACCGTATCATATTCTCAAGTGTAACCATATCACACTATCACTCAACCATATCATATCCTCAAGTGTAACCATATCACACTATCAACTGTTTCACATTCTCAAAGGTGTAACCTCATCATATTACACACTCATGAAAATGTGTAATTTATATAATATTATCTTTTAAATTTTAAATATGAAAAAAAATGCAGGTTACAATCAAATATTATAAACATTGGCCTGCACATATACAAACCTTTTACCGGCACTTCCACATACCTTTACCGGCTGTTTCATAAGCGCCTTTACTGGCGCTTATAAAAGTGATGGTAAATCTTACTTATAAGGGTGTCCATGTGAGACCCGACCCGAGTTCGCATGTGTGCATGTGTGTGTGAGTATACATCTTATTCATCATGATCTCGCGGTCCTACCGGTCGAATCCCAGCTACCCACAATCCTTGGATAGTGTTTGCGGTCATCCTTAAGTTCGGTCATGTAGACCCGACTCGGATTGACTCGAGACCTATGCCATTGCGACCGCATCGTCACCGCGGTTCCAACGCCGCATCTCGTACATAAATCCGATATGTAGATCAAAAGTTGTGTACATTTCATTATATGACCATTGATCATGTGGCCCACTTAAGTGGAATGCATGTGGACCACCATCACCCTTGGCACATGTTCCAAGGTACACTACCCACACACTACACAATTGCATGGAACTAACACCACCAACCACAAACACCACCAAGAGGCCTAGTCTAACCTACAACTTTATAAACTCTTCCCTATGGTAATGATGGATTCTCTTACAAACCCATCATGGTCTCTCTTTCTCTCTCTTTATTCTCTTCCTCCCTCTCATTTCCCTCCATTGCTGAAATTTTTAGCAACTTCCCTTCCATCTCCTTCTCTTCTCCAGCCCCTTCTCCCTCTAATCCCCCATCATCTAGCCTTTGGAACATGATCTCAACCATAGATCTATAACCCTTGGAGCTTAAGAGCTTGGAGATAGGAGAATCTTGAAGATTCAAGGTGGGTGATTCATAGGATTAATCTCTTTCCTTTCCTCTTGCATGAACCTTTTTCATTTGATTGGGAGTGTGTAGGACCCACCAATTAATGGTGGAGGTCCTACATGACTCCATGAGTGTGGCTAACAACCCACTTTATGCATGCATGATTGCCATGATGGGGCCATTCTCCATGGACCCCATCATGAGATTTCCCTTTGATTTATAGGTTTGTGGGTCATTTAGACCCTTGATCCTTGGTGGAGATGGCATCTCCACCATTGGATTTTGATTAGAGGATGCATGCATGGGTAGATCTTGTAATCCCATCAATATAGTGATATGTGTGGTTTGTGATGAAGGAAAGGGCCTCAATGTGGCGGAGCCCCTTCCCTTGTGGCCGATTTTTACTATTCTTTTGTTGATCTATTATTCTCAGATGTGTGTGGCCCACCTTGTGGCCTGGAAGTATTCAGACCTTCCAAGAGAGTGGAAGCCCATGTCTGTCCAGTCTATGAACATAGGTGCCCCATTTGCTCCTTTTTGGACACATGCAATGAATTTTATGATATGGATTAGGTCTTAATATTTGTGGGGCCCACTAAGGTGGACCAGAACTCAAATTTCATAGGGTGATTTCCTCTTATTTTGGTTCCTATGCTCATTTTATTTCATGTGCATGTTGCTGCTCAGAAATTTTCTAGACAGATTGTTGGACTTTGGGCTTGAATTTGAGACTGATTGGGGGACCTTTTGTTGTCACGCCCCAGACTCAGTAACCGGACTCATAAGGATTCCGATGACCAGTTCTGAATGCAACAGCCTCCATAGTACCCCATTCTCGGCTCCTGAGGCAGGTTCCGATCCTGGGATCCTACAAGGAGGATTTTCATAACAGTATAATCATTCCAATACGAGCATACCCAAGATTACAGCAAGAACATCTGAGAATAACAAAGGCACACATCGCAAAATCTACTATAAATTTGAACTTTTACAATCATCTATAAGGTCCAAAAGGACATACATGAGATAAAAGGAAAAGAGAGAAAGGTCAGCAACACTGGAGTCCTCAAATGCTAGCTCTACTCCATGCTCTACTGCTATGTCGCCTGCCTAGAGTATCCTGCACGCATCAATCGTGCATAAGCTTATAAAAGCTTAGAGAGTGGTGTAGGTATGTGATAATGGTGCATAGAAGAGTAGTAGGAGATACAAGGAGAGAAGCATGGTCAATGAGGATATCACTAGCCTTACCCAGGCTTATCATGAATAAGATGCAATGAGTACTGGGTGCCATGCCAAGGCAATGCATGAAGGGGCTTGTACAACCAATGCTAATGCAATGCAAGTAATGTTAGTGCTCATATCCAAACCACAAGTCATGTACATTTTCGATCATAAGGAAATCACCGGGGTCCATTACACTGCTGAATGACTGCCGCTCTACAGACCCCGCACAGTCAAACGAGCGTAAGAGACCTCACTACCCGCCTGTGGACAACCAATTACCAACAAGGCCTGAAGGTAGCGGACCCATTTACGAGCTGGTCAGACTCAGCCTAGCAATGCCTCCTCACATCGGGCAGGTAAGGCCACACCCCTATCCAACCGACTATACGACAGTGGGAGTCATGGCCTAATGGTATAAGGCCCTCATGCGCTCATATATTCCACCCGGTCACGGCGTTGGAGCAGATCCTTGGTACCATGGAAGTTTTGGGAATTTCACCCATGGGCATCCTATGCACCCGGTATGCTCAACTAATATTTTCGGTGTCCACACATACGGCCATCCACAAATACCCCTGTGGAGGCAAGGCCCTGATGAAGTAAGGGCGGATATCCATAAGCTATGCAATGCCAGATGCATAAATCATACAATCACCCATGCATTAATCCCAGGCATCCATCTCTCGGGGAGATATCAACATGTCTTACACAATGACACAACCATGGCCAATCATACCTCAACCAAGCATGCATATGATGCGTATGGGAGTGGGCCATGAAGATGAATAGGGGTGCCAATGAGGTGAAGATGAACTCTCTACCTAACCATGAAGGGTCTAGGTACTTAACCAATTCCTCATAAGGAATACAACCTCTAGTGGGGACCCATATACCTGGGGTAGTCCATGAGATTAAGGAAAACAATGATATGGGCCTAAATAGATGAAACGAGCCTAGCAAGGGTCTATGGTGGGCCTTTAACCACCCATAGAAGCCTATGGACCTACCTTAGGGCCACCAATGTGGACATCCAACCACAATTGGTCCCCAAGAGGTAACCCATCTCTAATTGATTACAGATCAAGGCCCAAGGCCCACACAACATTAGAAATAAGAAATGGACAGCCATTACATACCACATACATTCATGTTGGGCTTCAGAAAGGCGGCCCAAGGCCTAACCAAAACATGGGTCCAAGGGGAACACACATAGCCCAACCCATATATACCACTATGGGCCTATAGGGGAAAGGTTAGGGCCCAACATAAAGGCCACTAATCCCATATATTGTGGTGGCCTAGTTGGCAGTCCATTGCTCAAATCACATGGGCAAATGTCATGTGCTTAGTCAAGTAAGTTGGGCCTACAACCCGACCCAAGTATAAAGTTGATTTGGTGGGCAATCAAGGGCCCATATACTTGTGTAATCTGGCCCACTAATCCAACACAATAGTATGGTAAAAATGGCCCAAGAGTTCAATGGGCCTATCTAGAAAGTTCCAGCCCAATTGGGCTCAAAGAGTTCGACAACTAGCCACATTCATGGACCCAATTAAATTCAACTGTGGTGGGCCTCAAAAGTGCATTTATTAAGCCCAACATTTAAGGAACTAAATGTATAAATTATTACCTCTAAGATTCTTCACAATGTGTTGGGCTCCACTCCTCAAAATTTCAGCCCAAAGGCCAAACAAAATTATAACATGTTGCTGTCCTAAATTTGAGCACTCCATTGGAGTGGGCCCAGGGCCTCTAAAACTCTGAAAATTGAGGGCCAAGGTCCCTCATCATGCATACAATGAGAGGAAACCCAAAAAGGTGGCCCACCATCAGAGAAAACATTTTTGAATTATAATTTTTATAAAGGCATATTGCTGGACTGCACAGCAGAAAATTCTGGCAAGCCAACCATCTTGGCCCATTCTTTTCAATGCCCAAATGGGGTCAGTTGGGGCTGAAATTTTTCAGAGTGATACGTCCATAGGTGGGCTACATCCCCACAAAATTTCAGAATTTTTGGATATTCCTAAGTATTTTAATTAATTTAAACAAAACAGTCTGTCCAAAAATCGGACAGACCTGGACGGCCCAACATGGTGGGTCAGTCTGGCCCTCACCACGGTGTGCACAGGGGTCCATTGGCTCTGAAACTTAGTAGGTAGGTTGCACCATGGGTAAAAAATAATTCCAAAAATTTTCAGAATTTTTGGATATTTAAAATATTTTAATTTATTTAAAGAAATTAATCTATCCTGAAAATCGGACTGATCTGGACACCATATTGTAATGGGCCGGTCCAGCCACCACCATGGTGTGTACAGGTGTCCATTAGCCCCAAAATTTTGTAGGTTGGTCCTATCATGAGTGGAACACCTCCCTGTAAATTTTCATAATTTTTAGACACCCAAAAGTATTTTAATAGATTTCGGAATTCCAACCTGTCCAGGGTGGAATGTTGCTGGAACAGTGCAGAAAATCCAGACTGTCCACCTCACTTGGACCACACCTTTGGGACCCCAATGAAGGTCAGATGGGGCTGAAATTTGGTATGGTTATAGGTGGGTCATAAGGCTACAAGAATAACATATTATTTTATTTCAGTATTCTCAACAAAGACACATAAATCAGGCCCCAAGGTGGCCCAAAAATCTGTCCAGGCAGATTTGGACAGCAACATGTAATAGAAATGATTAAAATATAAACATGGTTTTCCATGAGATTTAATCCTAAGAATTTGTATGGTGGACCACCCCAGTGGGCCCCACAAATGTCCAGACCATCCCCATCATCAAATACCCCTTGCATGTGTCCCATTTAGGTGGATTTTGGGGCCACATGTCTAAGGATGGACCGCTGTGGGCATCCAAGCTCCATGGTTGGTCTGGATTTTTGTTGGCCTACAAGGTGGGCCACACATGCAAGATCAAAATTCTATCATAAAAAAAATAAATAAATAAATAAAGAATCGGCCAGAAGAGGAGGGGCTCCGCCACATTGAGGCCCTCCCCTTCATAAATCACACCATACATTCCTTCTATTCATATGTTACAACAAAGATCCACCACATGCATGTTCTAGATTCAAGATCAATGGTTGGGATACCATCCCAACCATGATTCTAGGGTCTAGATGACCTATCATGCTATGGAATCCAAGTAATCCTCCATGATGGGGGCCTATAGAGGGGAAACCCCATGCATGGACATGCATGCATCAAAAAGGCCATTTGGCCACAACTAAGGGATGATGTAGGATCTCCACCATGGATTGGTGGGCCCTACACTTCCCACACAAAAAAAAAAGAGATCTAAGAACATGAAAATAGAAATCCTAAGTCTTAGGAGTACACCCACCTTAGATTGCTCCAAACTTGGACCTCCTAGCTCCTAATGCACCAAGGGATCCATATCAATGGGTGAGATTGGATTTAGATGGTTAGATTTAGAGGGTTAAAGGGGAAATAGGGCTGGAGAAGAGAGGGAGATGGAAGGGAAGTTGCTGGAGAAGAAGAGAAGAGAGAGAGAGAGAGAGAGAAATGAGAGGGAAAGAGAGGGAAAATCTTTTTAAGGGAAGTAATCATAACCTATGGTGACAATAATAATGTTGCTAGGGTAGGTTAGGTGTGGGTAGTGTTTAGGGTGGGTAGTATTTATTCCATGCAATAGTGTAGTGTGTGTGTGTGGTGTACATGGGAAATTGTGCCATGGAGGTGGTCCACATGCATTTGTACAAAAAGTGGGCCACATGATGAAATGCTCATAACTTTTGATCCATAGGTCGGATTGACACACAAGACGCGTCGTTGGAACTGCAACGATGATACGAACGAGATGGCATAGGTCTTGGGTTGATCCGAGTCAGGTCTACGTGACTAAACTCAAGGTGACCGAAAACACAATCCGAGGGTCGCGGGTCGCCGGAATTTGACCGGTAGGACCACGAGACCATGATGAACAAGATGCATACTCACACATACACATGCAGACATGGGAACTAGAGTCAGGTCTTACATTTGTACCTATCAAATATACTTTTCTGAAAGGTGGGAATCTCATCTTGATGTCCCCCAAATTTCAGCCCCATATGACCTTCATTAGGGTCCCAAAGGTGTGGTCCAAGTGAGGTGGACAATCTGAATTTTTTGCACTGTTCCAGCAACATTCCACCTTGGAAAGGTTGGAATTCTAAAATCTATTAAAATACTTTTGGCCGTCTAAAAATTATAAAAATTTACAGGGAGGTGGTCCACTCATGGTAGGACCCATCTACAAAATTTTAGGACCAATGGACACCTGTACACAACATGGTGGTGGCTGGACCGGCCCATTACAATATGGTGTCCAGATCAGTCTGATTTTCAAGACAGATTGATTTTTTTAAATAAATTAAAATATTTCTACATGTCCAAAAATTTTGAAATTTTGGACGTCCGATTTTCTGGATAGACTGTTTTGTTTAAATTAATTAAAATACTTAAGAATATCTAAAAATTCTAAAATTTTGTGAGGGTGTGGCCCACCTATGGAAGTGTCACTCTGTAAAATTTCAGCCCCAACTGACCCCATTTGGGCATCCAAAAGAATGGGCCAAGATGGTTGGATTGCAAGATTTTTCTGCTGTGTGTCCAGCAATATGCCTTGATAAAAACTATAATTCAAAAATGTTTCCTCTGATGGTGGGTCACCTTTTTGGGTTTCCTCCTATTGTATGCATGATGAGGGACCTTGACCCTCAATTCCAAGAGTTTTAAAGGCCCTACACCCACTCTAATGGAGTGCCCAAATTTAGGACAGCAACATGCATTGCAGAAATTTCCTATACATTATTGTCCCCTTTGTTATTTCAGAACTTTTGGTCCCCAGCCCATTAGGCTTTGTGTATGGTTAGTTGGGGACCCATCCCTGATGTTCTAGGGCTCATTGGGGCCCTGATTATGGGCCCCACCATATTGAGGAAATTGGGCATCTATTGCTCCCTTATATTTTAGAATACTCTTGGGCCATTTTCTTTTACCATACTATTGTCTTGGGCTAGTGGGGCAGGTTACACAAGTAGATGGGCCTTTGGTTACCCACCAAATCAACTTTATACTTGGGCCGGGTTGTAGGCCCAACCTTACTTGACTAAGAGCAAGACATTTACCTATGTGGTTTGAGCAATGGGCTGCCCATTAGGCCACCACAATAGATGGGATTAGTGGCCTTTATGTTGGGCCCTAACCCTTCCCCTATGGGCCCATAGTGGTATGTATGGGTTGGGCTATGTGTGTTTTCCTTGGACCCATGTTTTGGATAGGCCTTGGGCCGCCTTTCTGAAGCCCAGCATGAGTGTATGTGGTCTGTTTATGGCTGCTCATTTCTCATTTCTAATGTTGTGTGTGCCTTGGGCCTTGATCCGTGATCAATTAAAGATGAGCTACCTCTTGGGGACCAATTGTGGTTGGATGCCCACATTGGTGGCCCTAAGGTAGGCCCATGGGCTTCTATGGGTGGTTAAAGGTCCACCATAGACCCTTACTAGGCTCGTCACATTTATTTAGGCCCATATCATTGTTCTCCTTAGTCTCGTGGGTTACCCCAGGTAAATAGACCCCCACTAGAGGTTGTACTCCTTATGAGGAAATTGGTTAAGTACCTATACCTTTCATGGATAGGTAGAGAGTTCATCTTCACCTCATTGGCATCCCTATTCATCTTCATTGCCCACTCTCATACGCATCATATGCATGTTTGGTTGAGGTATGATTGGCTATGGTTGTGCCATTGTGTAGGGTATGTTGGTATCTCCCCGAAGGGTGGAGTTTTTCCCTCTAGAGCATGATGGATGCTTGAGATTAATGCATGAGTGATTGTGTGATTCATGCATCTGGCATTTGCATAGCATGTGGGTATCCGCCCTTGCTTCATCAGGGCCTTGCCTCCACAGGAATATTCGTGGATGACCATATGTGTGGACACCAAAAATATTAGTTAAGCATACCAGGTGCAAAGGATGCCCATGGGTAAATTCCCAAAACTTCCATGGTACAAAGGATCTGCTCCAACACTATGACCGGGTGGAATATATGAGCTCACGAGGGCCTTATACCGTTAGGCCACGACTCCCACTGTCATTTAGTCAGTTGGATAGGGGTGTGGCCTTACCTGCCTAGTGTAAGGGGCATTGCTAGGCCGAGTCTGACCAACTCGTGAATGGGTCCGTTACCGTCAGGGCTTGCTGGTGATTGGCTGTCCTCAGGCGGGTAGTGAGGTCTCTTACGCTCGTTTGACTGTGCGGGGTCTGTAGAGCGGCAGTCATTCAGCAGTGTAATGGACCCCAGTGATTTCCTTATGATTGAAAATGTACTTGACTTGTGGTTTGGATATGAGCACTGACATTACTTGCATTGCATTAGCATTGGCTGTGTAAGCCCCTTCATGCACTATCTTGGTATGATGTCCAGTATTCATCGCATCGTATTCATGATAAGCCTTGGTAAGGCTGGTTATATCCTCATTGAGCATGTTTCCCATCTTGCACCTCCTACTATTCTTCTGTGCACCATTGTCACACACCTACACCACCCTTTGAGCTTCTATAAGCTTATGCACGATTGATGCATGCAAGAAATTCTAGGCAGGCGTCGTAGTAGCAGAGCGTGGAGTAGAGCTGAGCATTTGAGGACTCCAGTGTTGTCGACCTTTCTCTTATTTCCTTTTTATCTCATGTATGTCCTTTTGGACCTTATGGATGATTGTAAAAGTTCAAATTTATAGTGGATTTTGTGATGTGTGCTTTTGTTATCCTCAGATGTTCTTGCTGTGATCTTGGGTATGCTCATATTGGTAATGATTATATTGTTATGAAAAATCCTCCTTGTAGGATCCCAAGATCGGAACCTGCCTCATGAGCCGAGAATGAGGTACTATGGAGGCTGTTACGACCAGAACCGGCCATCTGGTTCCTCGTGATTCCGGTTACCGAGTCTGGGACGTGACAGGAGTTGGTATCAAAGCATAGCAAGTAATTATGGAATAACTCAGGATAACATCGCATGTCTGCTAAGAACATAGGACAAGTAGTGTCCCGAGATTCTTCCTTTCACTCCGTATTGAGCCTATAATTGTCCTGATTCCTTGCGTCTTCATTATTTTGTAGACGATGCCGCGTGGTCGTGGTGCCCGTGGACGAGGCACCCGAGGTACCCATCCTACTCGAGCACATCCTGCTCCCATTATTGAGGATCCTATTCCTGAGGTCCCGATCTGGCTTACTCCCCTCGTTGAGGCAGTAATACCCGTACCTCCAGTTTCTTTAATTCCCCCACCTATCCTCTCTCCTCAGCCTGCTGTTCTGGTAACAGAGGCTCCAGTTGCTTCGGTTCCCCCACCTATTCCCCCTCCTCAGTCTGTTGTTCCAGTTTCGGAGGCTCCTGCTCTAACCGCCACACCCATGCCTCCGCCTAAAGCGAGTGCTGCCCCTGCTTTTCCGACAGTACCTATAGGAGCTGAGCATTTCCAGTAGCTGATGCAGCTGGTTACCACCGCATTGCAGACCCGTAATCCAGCTACCACTGAGGTTTCCAGGCAGTCTGACTTATCGCGTGCTAGTGCGATAGCCGAGAGTTCCGGCAGCATGATCCCCCGAGGTTTAGTGGTGATCCTGACCCTTCTGCAGCTGAGGCTTGACGCACTGAGGTTGTGAGGATTTTTGACACTATATAGTGTCTTGCGGGCCAGAGAGTATCTCTTGCCACCTACCTTCTTCAGGGTGAGACCCGTCACTGGTGGTCATCCATGTCCAGGATGGTCGGGGCTCAGTTCGTTTGGACATGGGAGGAGTTTGTGACCTACTTCGACTAGAAATTCTTCCATGAGCATGTTCAGATCCAGAGGGCGATCAAGTTTGAGACCCTAGTGCAGGGCGATATGACTGTATCTCAGTATGAGGCCCGTTTCTTAGCCTTATCTAGATTTGATCCTCATCTCACTAGCGATGAGAAGATGAAAGCCCGTCGTTTTGTGACTGGTTTGCGCCCTGCCCTTCGTAGCTGTGTGGTAGGGCACTGTTTGGAGACATTTGACCAGGTCGTCCAGCGGGCACTAGTTTATGAAGAGGACTGGGCTATGAACCAGAGGTCGAGAGAGCAGAGTTCCGGTGGAGACTGGAAGAGGAGAGCACCAGCCAGCAGTTCTGGGCAGCACAGTCAGCAGAGAAGGAGGGCAGATCAGTATTTTAGCAGCCTGCGGTTCAGACAGTGGCTTCTTCCTCATCATCAGCACCGCCAGCCACTTCATCTTCCGGCCCCTTTTCTGGTGTATGCTTCGGCTGTGGACAGGCCGGGCATCAGAGGCGCGAGTGCCCTCTCCCCATTCAGCAGCAGAGGCCATCGCAGTTGCCTCCTCCTCGTCCTCCTCAGCAGCAGCAGAGAGCTCAACTTCCACCCGCCGCTCCTAGGGCTCCTCCTCAGCAGCAGAGGCAGCTAGGCAGACCTCCTCAGTAGTGAAAACAGTAGCCGCAGCACCACAGCAGAGGGGATATTCGTATGTTGTTCAATCCCTGGGTCCAGTATGTATAGCATCCCAGTAGGCTCAGACTCAGGACCCTCAGTCTTCCGGGTTGCTTCCCCTACCAGCTCAGGGCCACTTTTATTCTGCGCACCAGGCTCCAGGCCAGGACCCGCAGTCATCGACCGGTGGAGTCGTTGAGAGTATTCTTCTTGTTTCTGCTTGTGTTGCTCATGTTTTGTTTGATTATGGTGCTTCCCATTCTTTTGTGGCCGAGCAGTTTTACCGATCGACCAGTATTCTGTCAGAGGCCGTGTTTAAGGCCTTGACCATTTCGACTCCCATGGGGAAGTCTATTTTGTTGACCTGTCACTGTCCTTCTTGTCTGGTGTTAGTGGACGAGATGTTCCTCCCTGTCGATCTATTCATGATGTCGATGACAGGATTTGATGTGATTCTGGGTATGGACTGGCTTGCGGAGTATCGTGCCATCTTAGACTGTGCCGCGAGGATGGTTACATTTCACATTCCTGGCTTGCCGGTATTCCAGTTCGTCGTCGAGCCCAGAGGAGAGTCGTTATCTAGTTTCTTGGCTTCGGTCGTTGAGGATTTTGTGGCAGAGAGTATCGAACAACTGCCAGTTGTTTGTGAGTACCCAGATGTGTTTCAGGAGATACCGGGTTTGCCGCGACGTTAGCAAGTGGAGTTCCAGATTGATTTGGTGCCTGGTGTCGCGCCTATCTCGAAGGCCCCCTACCGGATGGCACTGTTAGAGTTGAGGGAATTGCAGGAGCAGTTGGATGAGCTCCGGGAGTTAGGTTTTATTTGTCCCAATAGTTCACCTTGGGGAGCCCCAGTATTGTTTATGAAGAAGAAGGATGGTTCGTTGCGGCTCTGTGTGGACTATCGCGAGCTCAACAGAGTCACCATCAAGAACCGATACCCGCTTCCCCATATTAATGATCTGTTCGATCAATTGTAGGGTGCGCAGTATTTTTCCAAGATAGACTTGCGATCCGGTTACCATTAGATTCGGGTCCGAGAGGAGGACATTCTGAAGACGGCTTTCCAGACACGCTATGGTCACTTTGAGTTTTTGGTCATGTCATTCGGACTGACCAATGCGCCCGCCGTATTCTTGCAACTGATGAACAAGGTTTTTCGGCCGTTCCTCGATCAGTTCATGGTGGTATTTATTGATGATATTCTTGTATATTCGAAGACCCGAGAGGACCATGCTGAGCACCTGCAAATTGTGATTGAGACCCTCCGTGCCCACCAGCTGTATGTGAAGTTAGAGAAGTGCGAGTTTTGGCAGGAGGAGATGAAGTTCCTCGGTCACGTAGTGACGAGGGAGGGTGTCGCTGTGGACCCCTCGAAGGTTGATGCAGTGCGTCAGTGGGGTGTTCACTCCCCAAGTGCAGGGTTGTGATGTAGTAATAAACTCGGTGAGACCGAGGTCGAATCCACAGGGATTGAAACCTGTACGTTATCTGAAAATAACCAGATCTAGAACTAGGTTAAGATGAAATCTAAACCAATTGTGATTTGAGGAATAATGGTGAAATATTAATCTAAACTTAAAGAATTCAGAGAAAGGGAACTAGGGATTCAGAGGATCCACTTGTAGAGATCAGGGAGATCTTATGACTGCCTCATGGATATTATACTGAACTTGATATAGTTTTCAAGAGATGAAAGGTATAAGAATTAGGTATGATTCCATCACAAATCCATGCCTAAGAGACAAGGTAAACAACAGAACTTAGACCAATCCATAACCAATCAAAAGATGTATGAGTGTTAGGAAGGATTCCATCATCCAGCCATGTCCATGAGACGATGGTGAACAACAGGGTTTCCGAACATCAAAAATAAAATTAAAGGAATTATTTAAGCTATCACAGATCTACTGTAATTTAAATCACAACAAACCATTAATGACTACAAGAATTTCTTAAATCAAACTATAGTCAATCAGTTCAGTTGAAATCAAACCTGTAGAAGCTCCCATCACGCCACAAGCTTCACCTCTTAGCCCTAGCTAAGGGGTTTTAGCCTGACATGGATGGACTGATCTCCATGTAAAGTATCAGAAAAACAGAGAAAAGAAAAATAAATAAAGAAGAAGAAAGAAAACTTTAAACTCCTTGTTCTCTCTCCCTGTTACCACGTTAACCGCACTTCACGTTAGATCTGGATTCCAAAACCTCCCCCTCCTCCTGTCCTCTCTCTCCCTTTTATATGCACCAGGAGAAGAGTTTCCGCAACAGAGTCGGAGATGGAGTGCGTTAACTCTATACGCAGCAACAACCACGTACATATCTGAACCAAAGTTTCTGGTTCATCTTCCTTCTTTTCTTTTAAAAGGATAACGTCCCCTGGGACATTTTTGAATGAACTAGACGATGGATGGCCTGGATTAGCCATCTGATCAGCGATGGTGGCCCACCTGGATCAGCCGCAACCTCTGCTGCGGAACAGAGCTCGCAGACTTCCGCTGGGATGTCGGTGGGGCCCAGAATCAGTGACAGACGGGAAATCCACCCTGTCCATTACGTTCCTCTCGGAAAACCGTTCGGGATAGGCTGATTTTTCTTGAGTTTTGATGTGGTCCCTTGAATCTTTTCTTCCACCGTTCATTCTACGTTCAACGGCTAAGATTTTTCTATAGATTGCATGGTTTTAAAATATCACCTAGGTGAGGGTCAAGACCCCCCTCTGGACTCAATGGACGGTTCAGATTATCAAAATGAATGATGGGTGGGTCCCACTACTCAAAACCGGCAAACGCGGTGCGTTCGCTGTTTCAGTGCGTAACGCTCGGGTCAAACGCAGTTTGACCCAGCCCTAGCATTCAGTGCGGCACTGGAGTGCACCGTGCGGTGCACTCTCGCCTTGTACATGGGGTCCAATGTAATGTATATGTGAAATCTGCTCCGTCCATCTGCTTTTTAAGCTTATTCAACACGTTGAGACAAAAATTGAAGCATATCCAGATATCAGGTGGGCCCCACTTTACCATTTTATAGGCTAATTTGTCCGTTGGGTCACTTCCAGAGGGATCCAACAGATGATTTTTGACGTGTACGGTTAATCAATGGTCCTCAGGCCATGTATGACGTTTCAAGCCGAACGGATGGTGGAAACCCTGTGATCTTGCATTCTACACCAATTTTGGGCCACTTTGAGCTTCAGTTTCTTGATTTTTGCAGATCTCTGGCATGTAAATTTCTTGATCTTGGTCCCCTGGAGTCCGTCCCATGCTCTGGTGAATTCTGAGTGTTAAATCTCAGCTTTTAGCCCCTTATCTAGTTCCAAGTTCGTAAACACACCCTGCGTCACAAACACAGTAAAAATAGGGTCCATTAAACAGTATAAGTTCATAAATCCAGACAATAAATGGGGTCTAATATGCAATATTTGACCCTCAACATGGGGCCAGCCCACGAACGCGTCCGAGATTCGTAGCTTCCTTGGTCTACCGGGATATTATCGATGGTTTATCGAGGGTTTCTCCCGTATTGCAGTATTGCTGACCTGGTTGATGCGAAAGGGCGCCGAATTCATCTGGAGCGACACTTGCGAGAAGGCATTTACGGAGTTGAAGGACCGCCTCACGTCCGCTCCTGTTCTCACTCTTCCTGATGGGAATGAGGGTTTTGTTGTTTTTACTGATGCCTCTAGAATTGGCTTGGGTGCTGTACTGATGTAGCACGGGAAGCCAGTAGCGTATGCCTCGCGCCAGCTCAAGGCCTATGAGCTGAACTACCCTACTCATGATTTGGAGCTTGCAGCAGTTGTCTTCGCACTGAAGGTCTGGAGGCTTTATCTATATGGGGTCAGGTTCAAGCTCTTCTCGTATTATAAGAGCTTGAAGTATCTATTTTCGCAGTCCGAGTTGAACCTGAGACAGAGGCGATGGATGGAGTTGCTGAAAGACTATGATTTTGACCTTCAATACCACCTGGGCAAGGCAAACGTGGTGACGGACGCACTCAGCCGTCAGCCATGAGGGCTGATTGCACAGATGATGGTGCCAGAGTAGCAGATGCTCGAGGATGTTTCAGAGTATGACTTTGAGTTCGGCCTGCAGTCTTCCATTGTTTAGCTTTCGAGCTTATCGATTCAACCCTCTTTGGTGGCTATAGTTGCGTCGTGATCTGATGAAAGAGGCACACCGATCGAGACTTACTATCCACCCGGGCTCCACGAAGATGTATCGTGATATGAGGAAGCATTACTTCTGGCAGGGGATGAAGAGCCAGATTGTAAGTTTTGTGGCCGAGTGTGACACATGCCAGCGTGTCAAGGCCGATCAACAGAGACCCCTGGTCCCTTACAGCCGTTGAGCGTTCTAAAGTGGAAGTGGGAGCACGTATCGAAGGACTTCATCGCAGGTTTGCCAAGGACTCACGCGGTCATGATACCATCTGGGTTATCGTCGATCGTCTGACGAAGTCGGCTCATTTCATTCCAGTGTGTGCTTCCTGGTCTATGGATCGGTTGGCGAGGATATTCATTGAGAAGATAGTGAGACTGCGCGGCGTTCCAGTTTCGATCGTTTCAGACCGAGACTTCAGATTTATGTCTCAGTTTTAGAGGAGTTTCCAGCAGGCGCTGGGGGTGACTTTGCGTCTCAGCTCCGCTTATCATCAGCAAACGGATGGGCAGACCAAAAGGGTCAACCAGATCCTTGAGGATATGATCAGGCCTTGTGTGATCGACTTTGCGGGTAGTCGGGATGAGCATATGCGCCTCGCTAAGTTCGCGTACAACAACAGTTATTAGGCAACTATCGGCATGGCTCCTTTTGAGGCACCTTATGGCAAACCGTGCAGATCTCCTAGTTGTTGGACCGAGGTTGGAGAGCATCGTCTCTTAAGTCCCAAGCTTGTACTGCAGACGTCGGAAGCTATTGATGTTATCAGGCAGAGAATGCGCACAGCTCAGAGCCAGCAGAAGAGTTTTGCTGATCGTCGGCGTCGACCCCTCGAGTTCGCGATCGGGGACATGGTATATCTCAAGGTCTCGCCTATGAAGGGCGTGGTTCGTTTTGGTGTGAAGGGCAAGCTCGCCCCGAGATTTATTAAACCTTTTGAGATTACCGTGCGCGTGGGTGCTGTGGCCTATAGGCTTGCCTTACCCCCCGAGTTGTCCGCGATCCACGGTGTGTTCCATGTTTTTATGTTACGGAAATGTGGGTCGGACACTATTCCCGTGATTGATTGGTAGCCACTTGATGTCTGTGAGGATGATTCCTACATTCAGCAGCCAATTCTTATTCTTGATCGGAAGGAGTAGGTCCTCAGGACCAAGGTCATTCCCTTGGTGAAAGTGCAATGGGCTCATCATTCGGAGGCCGAGGCGTCTTGGGAACGCGAGGCCGAGATTAGAGGGTGTTATCCCCATTTGTTTGTTGATTGATATATGCAAATTATATTACCTTCTCTTTTGATGATTGCTATATGATGATGGTGTTTGCCTTTTATTTTGTCCTGCATTGGTCAATTTCGGGGATGAAATTTCTTATTGGTGGGGAGGGTTGTGCGACTCGACCCGAGTTCGCATGTGTGTGTGTGTGAGTATGCATCTTATTCATCATGGTCTCGCGGTCCTACCGGTCTAATCTCGGCGACCTACGACCCTTGGATAGTGTTTGCAGTCATCCTTGAGTTCGGTCATGTAGACCCGACTTGGATTGACCCGAGACCTATGCCATTGCGACCGCATCATCACCGCGGTTCTAACGCCGCATCTCGCACATAAATCCGATATGTAAATCAAAAGTTGTGTACATTTCATTACATGACCATTGATCATGTAGCCCACTTAAGTGGAATGCATGTGGACTACCATCACCCTTGACACATGTTCCAAGGTACACTACCCACACACTACACAATTGCATGGAACTAACACCACCAACCACAAACACCACCAAGAGGCCTAGTCTAACCTACAACTTTATAAACTCCTCCCTATGGTAATGATGGATTCTCTTACAAACCCATCATAGTCTCTCTTTCTCTCTCTTTATTCTCTCCCTCCCTCTCATTTCCCTCAATTGCTGAAATTTTCAGCAACTTCCCTTCCATCTCCTTCTCTTCTCCAGCCCCTTCTCCCTCTAATCCCCCATCATCTAGCCCTTGGAACATGATCTCAACCATAGATCTATAACCCTTGGAGCTTAAGGAGCTTGGAGATAGGAGAATCTTGAAGATTCAAGGTAGGTAATTCATGGGATTAGTCTCTCTTTTTTTTCCTCTTGCATGAACCTTTTTCATTTGATTGGGAGTGTGTAGGACCCACCAATCAATGGTGGAGGTCCTACATGACTCCATGAGTGTGGCTAACAACCCATTTTATGCATGCATGATTGCCATGATGGGGCCATTCTCCATGGACCCTATCATGAGATTTCCCTTTGATTTATAGGTTTGTGGGTCATTTAGACCCTTGATCCTTGGTGGAGATGGCATCTCCACCATTGGATTTTGATTAGAGGATGCATGCATGGGTAGATCTTGTAATCCCATCAATATAGTGATATGTGTGGTTTGTGACGAAAGGAAGGGCCTCAATGTGGCAGAGCCCCTTCCCTTGTGGCCGATTTTTACTATTCTTTTATTGATCTATTATTCTCAGATGTGTGTTGCCCACCTTGTGGCCTGGAAGTATTCAGACCATCCAAGAGAGTGGAAGCCCATGTCTGTCCACTCTATGAACATAGGTGCCCCATTTGCTCCTTTTTGGACACATGCAATGGATTTTATGATATGGATTAGGTCTGGATATTTGTGGGGCCCACTGAGGTGGACCACAACTCAAATTTCATAGGGTGATTTCCTCTTATTTTGGTTCCTATGCTCATTTTATTTCATGTGCATGTTGCTGCTCAGAAATTTTCTAGACAGATTGTTGGACTTTGAGCTTGAATTTGAGATTGATTGGAGACCTTTTGTACCCATCAAATATATTTTTCTAAAAGGTGGGAATCTCATCTTGATGTCCCCCAAATTTCAGCCCCATATGACCTTCATTAGGGTCCCAAAGGTGTGGTCCAAGTGAGGTGGACAGTCTGAATTTTCTGCATTGTTCCAGCAACATTCCACCTTGGACAGGTTGGAATTCTGAAATGTATTAAAATACTTTTGGGTGTCTAAAAATTATAAAAATTTACAAGGAGGTGGTCCACTCATGGTAGGACTCACCTAAAAAATTTTGGGGCCAATGGACACCTGTACACACCATGGTGGTGGCTGGACTGGCCCATTACAATATGGTGTCCAGATCAGTCCAATTTTCAGGATAGATTGATTTTTTAAAATAAATTAAAATATTTCTAGATGTGCAAAAATTTTAAAATTTTGTAGCGTTATGGTCCACTCATGGTAGGACCTGTCTACCAAATTTAAGGGCCAATGGACCCCTGTACACACCGTGGCAAGGGTCAGACTGGCCCACCACGTTGGGACGTCCAGGTCTGTCCGATTTTTTGAACATACGGTTTTGTTTAAATTAATTAAAATACTTAAAAATATACAAAAATTCTGAAATTTTTTGAGGGTATGGCTCACCTATGGAAGTGTCACTCTATAAAATTTCAACCCCAACTGACCCCATTTGGGCATCCAAAAGATTGGGCCAAGATGGTTGGACTGCCAGATTTTTCTGCTGTGCAGTCCAGCAATATGCCTTGATAAAAACCATAATTCAAAAATATTTCCTCTGATGGTGGGCCACCTTTTTGGGTTTTATCTTATTGTATGCATGATGAGGGACCTTGACTCTCAATTCCCAGAGTTTTAGAGGCCCTAGACCCACTCTAATGGAGTGCCCAAATTTAGGACAGCAACATGCATTGCATAAATTTCCTGTACATTATAGTCCCCTTTGTTATTTCAGAACTTTTGAGCCCAGCCTATTGGACTTTGTGTATGATTAGTTGGGGACCCATCCCTGATGTTCTAGGGCCCATTGGGGCCATGATTATGGGACCCACCATATTGAGGAAATTAGACATTTATTCCTCCCTTATATTTTAGAATACTCTTGGGCCATTTTCTTTTACCATACTATTGTCTTGGGCTAGTGGGCCAGGTTACATAAGTAGATGGGCCTTTGGCTACCCACCAAATCAACTTTATACTTGGGCCGGGTTGTAGGCCCAACCTTACTTAACTAAGAGCATGACATTTGCCTATGTGGTTTGAGCAATGGGCTGCCCATTAGGCCACCACAATATATGGGATTAGTGGCCTTTATGTTGGGCCCTAACCCTTCTCCTATGGGCCCATAGTGGTATGTATGGGTTGGGCTATGTGTGTTTTCCTTGGACCCATGTTTTGGATAGGCCTTGGGCCGCCTTTCTGAAGCCCAGCATGAGTGTATGTGGTATGTTTATGGCTGCCCATTTCTCATTTCTAATGTTGTGTGTGCCTTGGGCCTTGATCCGTGATCAATTAAAGATGAGCTACCTCTTGGGGACCAATTGTGGTTGGATGCCCACATTGGTGGCCCTAAGGTAGGCCCATGGGCTTCTATGGGTGGTTAAAGGTCCACCATAGACCCTTACTAGGCTCGTCAAATTTATTTAGGCCCATATCATTGTTCTCCTTAGTCTCGTGGGCTACCCCAGGTAAATGGACCCCCACTAGAGGTTGTACTCCTTATGAGGAAATTGGTTAAGTACCTATACCTTTCATGGATAGGTAGAGAGTTCATCTTCACCTCATTGACATCCCTATTCATCTTCATGGCTTACTCCCATACACATCATATGCATACTTGGTTGAGGTATGATTGGCTATGGTTGTGCCATTGTGTAGGGTATGATGATATCTCCCCGAGGGGTGGAGTTTTTCCCTCTGGAGCATGATGGATGCTTGAGATTAATGCATGAGTGATTGTGTGATTCATGCATCTGGCATTTGCATAGCATGTGGGTATCCACCCTTGCTTCATCAGGGCCTTACCTCCACAGGAATATTCGTGGATGGTCGTATGTGTGGACACCGAAAATATTAGT
The DNA here is from genome assembly GCA_021015155.1 of Magnolia officinalis. NCBI lineage: Eukaryota > Viridiplantae > Streptophyta > Magnoliopsida > Magnoliales > Magnoliaceae > Magnolia > Magnolia officinalis. Next base: position 77,075,794 of record JAJHSJ010000004.1, on the reverse strand, counting down.
TGAGCATACCGGGTGCATAGGATGCCCATGGGTGAAATTTCTAAAACTTCCATGGTACCAAGGATCTGCTTCAACACCGTGACCGGGTGGAATATATGAGAGCACGAGGGCCTTATACCGTTAGGCCGCGACTCCCACTGTCGTTTAGTCGGTTGGATAGGGGTATGGCCTTACCTGCCTGGTGTAGGGGGCATTGGTAGGCCGAGTCTGACTAGCTCGTGAATGGGTCCATTACCATCAGGCCTTACTGGTGATTGGCTGTCCTCAGGCGGGTAGTGAAGTCTCTTACGCTCGTTTGACTGTGCGGGGTCTGTAGAGCGGCAGTCATTCAGCAGTGTAATGGACCCCAGTGATTTCCTTATGATTGAAAATGTACTTGACTTGTGGTTTGGATATGAGCACTGACATTACTTGCATTGCATTAGCATTGGCTGTGTAAGCCCCTTCATGCACTATCTTGGTATGGCGTCCAGTACTCATCACATTGTATTCATGATAAGCCTTGGTAAGGCTGGTTATATCCTCATTGAGCATGTTTCCCATCTTGCACCTCCTACTATTCTTATGTGCACCATTGTCACACACCTACACCACCCTCTGAGCTTCTGTAAGCTTATGCACGATTGATGCGTGCAGGAGATTCTAGGCAGGTGTCGTAGCAGCAGAGCGTGGAGTAGAGCTGAGCATTTGAGGACTCTAGTGTTATCGACCTTTCTTTCCTTTCCTTTTTGTCTCATGTATGTCCTTTTGGACCTTATGGATGATTATAAAAGTTTAAATTTATAGTGAATTTTACGATGTGTGCCTTTGTTATCCTTAGATGTTCTTGCTGTGATCTTGGGTATGCTCGTATTGGTAATGATTATATTGTTATGAAAAATCCTCCTTGTAGGATCCCAGGATTGGAACCTGCCTCAGGAGCCGAGAATGGGGTACTATGGAGGCTGTTACGGCTAGAACCGGCTATCGTGTTCCTTACGATTCCGGTTACCGAGTCTGGGGCGTGACAGTCTAGCACAACCATCGATAAAAGTCTCTGATTGCCAGTAAAGCCTTTACCGACGACACTTTTGCCGGCGCTTGCCTGATCGCCGGGAAAGGCTTTACCCGTGGTTTTCTAGGCCTTTGCCGGCAGTTTTAACTGTCGATAAAGGGTAGTTTTCTTGTAGTGACTCCTTTTACCGAATGCCTTGATAATTGGTGAATGATTTCTGAATTGGGCTAGAATTGAAATTTTGAATATGCTAAATGGATTTGAAATGTACATAGAAACTTTTATTTTTCCAAGTTAATTTGTAGAGGGTATTTTAGGGTGAGTAATTTTATCATATTTATCAATATTCTTGGCTATTTAAATTTATCTACTTTTAACTCACTCTCCCTTACACATGCACTACTATTACAATTCTAAGAGAATGCTCCATAGCAAGAAAAAGAAATTCACTTTCGAAAGGCCTGGTCTTGTGTTTGTAGGAGTAAGATGTATGATGTTTGCATGACAGCCCATGAAATGTGTACTAGAACTAATAACTAGTTGAGATTGATGACTTGGATTATTATAAGGCATCCCAATATAAATGAAAGAAGTGGCAGACACCATGTAAGAGAGTACAATCTATATCAGAATAGGTACATGCATATGTGGAAGTGATACAATTGATGGACTATGTGATGAGATTACACTTAAGGATATGATGTAGTTGTGTGATAGTGTGAAGTGGTTCTACTTGAGGATATGATATGGTTGATAAACTATATGAAGAGGTTGTGCTTAAGGATATGATATGATTGTGTGACAATGTGATATGGTTCCACTTGAGAATGTGATATGGTTATCATACTATGTGATGAGGTTGCACTGGAAGATATGATATGGTTGTGTGATAGTATGATGTGGTTACATTTGAGAATATGATATAGTTGATATACTATGTGATTAGGTTGTATATGTGACAGCGTGAAGTGGTTCCAGATTGAAGAATGTGATATGGTTGACGGACTATTTGTGCTTGAGAATATGATATGATTGTGTTATAGTGTGATAAATGATCTCCACTTGGGAATGTGATATGGTTGATGGACTATGTCATGACGTTGGATAATCCAAAGTTGTATGATAGTGTGATCATGTTACACTTGAAAAATATGATATAAATGATGGACTATGTGATGAGGTTACGCTTGAGGATATGATATTGGAGTGCGACAATGTAATGATGTTACACTTAAGAATGAAAGAAATTAAAGGACTATACGATGAGGTTACACTTGAGGATATGATATGTGGTTGTGTGAGTGTGATGTGTCCACTTGAGAATGTGATACAGTTGATGGACAACGTGATGGAGTTGTACTTAAGAATGTGGTATATATCCACTTGAGAATGTGATACGATTGATGGACAGCGTGATGAGTTTACACCTGAGGATATGATATGGTTGTATGATAATATGATGTGGTTACACTTGAGGATATGATATGGTTGATGGACTATGTGATTAGGTTGCACTTGAGCGCATGACATGGTTGAGACAATAGTTTGATGTGATTTCAATCACTTGCATAACTCAACTTGCATAACTCAACTTGTCCACCATCCATGGCGAGGCCCATCATTCCAAGGTCTGTATATGTGCAAGCTAATGTTTATAATATTTGATTATAACCTGCATTTTTATTTTTATTTTACATATTTAAAATTTAACAGATAATATTATATAAATTCCATTAATATTATATAAATTCCATTATCAATTTTATTGCCACACTCGAATCAGCATTTTCACAATTGTTAACTCCCGAAAAAGCACCAAAAAATATGTTAGCTTTGTCCTTCGTAAAAACTAATATTGATGGAAGGCAGTTTCGGCCATGCATATAGCCTTTTGTATATTCATTAAATTGCAAAAGTCAAGCCTAGCAATTCCTATAATTTTGGCCTAATCATGGCCCGACGCTTTTGCTGGCTACTTGTATTTCTAACAGAAGCGCTGGCAAAAGCATGGTTTCTAGACACTTTTACTCACAAAAAAGCACTGACAAATGTCTATACAAGCACCGGTAAAAGTCATTATATCGATTTGAAAGGGCCCAGTGCAGGCTAGTAATTTATTATTATTATATATAATTCAATCGAAACCTGTATTTTTTTAATATTTGAAACATAAAAATGATGCAATACAATTAAAACTAATATTAAACAAAATTTATATTACTACAAAATATATATATATATATATATATATATATATATATATATATATATATATATATATATATATTACAATAAATTGAAAATGGTCCTGAATATAAATAAATAAATAACAAATCCTCTATATGGCCTACTCCTAGCACGAGTGGTGTCAAAAGGCTGAAGTGCTTGTAGGCCTAAATTTAGGCACAATTGATTAAAATCCTGCACGAGTGGCGTCAAATCTGATGACTGATAATGGCATTTCCTTCTATTTGCAATGGCTTCAATTTCCACAACTCGCCAAAAACATCTGTACTTTTCTGGTCTGTAAAATTACAGGACACGGCAGCAACATTTTCAGATGGGGGATCTTCATCTTTATCAGATGTCACACTTGATGCAGATGCTTGTATGCTAGTCTGCTCTCTGTTCATGTTCAGGATCACTTGTTGTAGGATTAGGAGGTTCAGCCGTGGAGAGTGTCAACTGACCCTATAAAAACAATCAAGTTTGAGAATTTTTTATACAAATAACATAATTATTGCTGTTGGGCAACAAACACATTTAAATAACATAATTGTTACTGTTGGGCAACAAACACATTTGAAGTATTCTGCCCATAAGAAAATAAATAAAATGAAAGATAGGCATTTAAATACCTTCTCCTTTGATTTCTCCCTCTTGGCTTGGGTTTCTTTACCATTGAAAGCTTATTTGTTGCCAGAAGAAAACAGAGAGAAGTTAAGTAGCAGACAACCACAAAAAAATTAAATTAAATTAAATTAAATTTAAAAAATAAAATAAAATTAAAATTAAAATCCATGAAAAGCATGTGTAAATGCTCAAAACAATGGTGTTCCCCCTCCAAGTACAAACAAAACACATTGTTAAATAGAAAACCATTACATGCATTGGGATGCATACCTGGTGGCTGTATGGACTGATCATCTAACAACTCACTCACAACTAGCTTTGATCTTCGATCAACGACTTCGAATAAATCTGATAGCAGCTAATGATTTTAGATTCCCAAAAGATCATCATATCTGAATATTAACCTCTTGCACTTAGTTAACATGAATAAAGCCTCACAAAAATTTCATGAAAAATGCCCATGTGAAAAACAAAACTAGATCAAGCCATCACATATTTGGTTGAGGAGCAGATAATTCCTCTAGACTCCAATTCACATTAAAGAAGTATCTGCATTATATTCAACCACAGCAATTCAAGTATAAGCATAGATCAAAACCTTTAAACCGATTAGGGAATGATAAGCCCCTTGCTGAGCTCTGACTGAATACCTATATCAGTAGATGCAAAGTCATGAAGCTCTATAACCCACTGATGACAGCTAGACGCTTGAAAAGGTACACGATATGCAAGAAAGGGAAAGGCAACCACAACTTGAAGAAAATTAACTACCTCACTCCGTCTCTGTTCTTTTGCTTCTCCTTCAGCGTCAATGCTATCCAAATTCAACAATTGCACCATGAATAATTCAGTCAACACCACAAACTCCTTTTCAACAACCTTGGTCCCACCATGCACGATTGCCTCCAAAGAAGACGCCTGCAAAATCTAAGCCACATCATTTCTAAAAAAAGGAAAAGCACATGAATCTCAACCATAGTTCTAAAACTCGCTGACTCAACTCGAAGAAACTCGGCAAGATTTTGAGACTAGTCAATGGTAAACTCCAATCTTAGAGTGACTTGACCTTGACTTGGGGAGACTCCGTCAACTCAACGTGATTTCTGTGACTCAGGCCTTTTTAATAAAAAGTAGAATAACATAGGTGTAGGCATGCAACACATTCAACCAGTGAGCTATGTGATATTTAGTGGCTTGGTATCTCATTTTATAAGACTAATAACAAAGATAACTAGTTTAAATGTTCCTTCTTATTCCTACTATTTTTAATTTATTGTTACTAGCCACCAAGTCAAGTCAGGTAGAGTCTTTGAGTCAAGCTGAGTTTTCGGGTTTTTAAACTATGATCTCAACTACAATGCAGTCGGCATGTTTTTGGTAGAATTTTAGAAGTCACCTTTTGTGAGAGCTTATCAACCTATGCTCTGACTAGGGCAACTGAATTAAGAGCTTCAGAGATCACTTGATCTCTCTTCATCTCCTCAAGCTTCCTCTCCTTGCTGGCTGCATCCTCCATGAGGGCCACCTTTGACATGTCCTTCACACCTACCATGTGCAAAAACTCATCATCATCTTTCTCTTTGCCCCTGAACAAAAGCTTTTGTTCCTTTGGCTCCAAACCAGTCTCCTGAGCAAGAACCCCCTTCAGATTCCCTTTATTAAAAATATAAAAATTCATGATTAACCAAATTCACCAAAAGAAACTTTAGCAGGCATTGTTACTAGTTAATGACTTGTAGAAAGAACGACCCAGAAAACTCAAATGCACAAAGATAAAAATGAAATAATATAATATAAGAAATGCAAAAGTACTTGGTAAAATCACCAAAATATGCCAAATAAAAAATAGAAAACGTAAGAAAGAAGAGAACTCACCTTGGGGATATTCATCAATCATGGGGAGCATATAAATCCTAGAGTCACACAAATGACCTTACTGAGGTAAGAATTGTTAGCGTTGGTTAAAGACAAACAATTTCTAGTATGATTAGCTTCCGTGTCATTAGGATAAGCTTCCTTCATCTGTTAAAGTCCTTGCTGGACTTGATTTTGATTTATCTAGGACTCTCGCATCGGGATTTTGAATGCATATGGAATTAAAAAATAAACTACCATTACTGGAATGAAGCATAAATGAAAATTTTGCATTTGTAAGATAATATTAACCATTTGACTTTTCCCTTCAAATTTGGACCACTCCCTACTTATAGCCATCCATTTGATGGCCATTAATTGGTGATTATTGTGATTTTAGAGATATGCTTCATCCACAATTTGGATGGTCTAGATGTACATTAATATCACATGCGAGGATGATCAGTCAATACATAGCTAGCCTAATTAAAACAATCATATCCAAAACCCCAAGAAATTGGTAATAATAATAATAATAAAAAAAAGAGAAATAAAAAGAGTTTCTGTGTGTTTGGAAAAAGTAGATGGTTAATGAGAAAAATTACAACATTGAATGGCATAATTGGTGGGATGTGGCCATCAGACACCATAGAGATTCATGGAGACTGTACAAGAGAAACCATGAGTATTACCACATATTTCAAGAAAGGGTTTGAATTTCTTGTATTCACCACCACCAGTGGCTTGAATACTTTTGATTATACACACTCGAAGATATTCTCATTATTCAATTTTAGTCTTTGAAAAAACACAAGTGCATACCATGCAAAAATACCATGTAAAGCTACTAATATCAATGAAATGTATCTAATAGCAAAACCAAGTACATCCCCAGGTATCAAAAACTATCAATTCCAAAAGTTTATTGCCTATGAATATATTATAAAAAAGAAGTTTAAGACTTCTGCCCATATAAGGGGAGGAACAAGAGTTCACAGATTTATCAATGGAGACGGGAAATTGAAAGTGAGAAAGCTGATGATGAGCATTGGATGATAAGCACCAGAAATTTGTAGTTGCCTCTAGATATAAGTCTCCTTTCCTCAAGCTACTCGGAAAAAATCTCCTATATTGATGTACCTTTGCAAAGAAAGAATAAAGTGAATACCAATTAGCCAGATCCTGACTTGGATGTGAGATGCATCTGTATGCATGTGAAGGCGGTATAGCTACAGTATACTATGTATACGCTATGGGTGTGCTATTTAAAACACTAGTTTGTACATGTATTTGGAGAATGATAAATCTGTGATGATCATCAGCTAGAATACTTAGACATATTATGTCCACAGAGTGCTTGCCAGGAATATCATCTAGTGAAAAGAAGCACCTAAAACAATAAATAAATAAATAAATAAAATAAAATTGGCAGTACTCTAGCTAAAAGAATTCAGTACCAAGGTGGATGGCCGAATAGAACAACTAGCAAAAGGAAGAAAGTTACCGAAGAGAATGAAGATAATGATGAATGTGAGCTTCATCAGATGATACTTGAGATTTAAGTGCTGCAAGACTAGCCTGCTGCTTAGCATTTTCAACTTGGGCTTCAACCCACTGTCTCTCACTTGTCCCAAATCCGTGCAATATTAAATAGTGGATAGACAAAAAATTAAAGTCAGATATTATATAATGAAATTATGTGAAAATGTATAATTACCTTAGAATGAAATCAAAAAGAAAGGTGGCAAAACACAATGATATCATGCTTAAACAGAAACAACATCATTTGACAACTAAATGTTTATTTACTATTCTATCATTCATTGTACATGGGTGTTTTAGACATTCTTTGAATACATCATAAAGTGGAATGATAAGCAGGATTTGTGTACCCGAACCCAGTTACTTGAGATAAGGCTTAGATGATGATGAAGATGATGAAGTCATGTAGCTTGAGTTGGGGAATTTTCATACGTTCCTCAAAAGAAGTAAATTGTTTATATGGCTTCAAATAGCTGGGACAAGATAATGATGATAAAATAAATAATGCACATGTGTCATGTCAACCCAAAGTCAAAAGTGCTCTATACCTAAATTTCTCCTCTATGTCATGATTTTCATCAAGAAATTGCGATCTGAGAGGGGAATTAGGGAGAATATATCTTGATGAGCATAGGCTGATCTACAGATTTGCCAGAATCTTTCACTATGGAAAAAAATATTTTTTTTTTAATAAATAAAAAGACTTTTTTTGGAGAAATACATTATTACAGAGCTATGCAATGGTGATCACTTTGATGTGGATCTGAAACCAAGGTACATTTTATGTTCTTCTTAGCCCTTATAAAAATGTAGTCTTGCTTATTTTAACCATTTTTTTTCTAAAAGATGAATTTTTTTTTAGGCAAAAACAGTGGGAAAAGAATACACCGAGCCAGGCCCAAAAAAAAAAAAATGTACAAAAGGGCCACCAAATCTACAAACTACAAACTGCATTAGGGCACCCACACTCTGATCATGATGGATACCTTGCTCGTGGATGGGGTTGTCCTTAAGGATAAGGGTCTTATTTCTGATGTCTCTGGAATTAGGAAGAGTATATCTTGATGAGCGTAGGCCAATCTACAGATTTGTCAGAATCTTTCACTAATTAGAAAAGAAAAATAAATAAATAAATAAGCAAATTTAAGCAAAGAGACTTTTTTTAAAGAAATACATTATTACAGAGTTATGCAATGGTGATCCCTTGCATGTGGATAAAAAGATTGGATAATCTACAGGTCAGCCTACAATCATCAACATATTTTTTTCACATTGAAATTACAATTTTGAAGGGTGAAAAGTAAAGAAATTCAGTTTGCATATTTCTTCCATTTTTAACCTTAAAAATTGACATTACTTGCTCGAAATCCATGTTGATGCATGAAACTCATGCATAAATATCATATCAGAAAGAGTAGTTCTACAAACAGCAATGCGACTTATCTCAATTCAGGGATGAAAACCTATATATTATTCGCAGTAGTCTTAAAAATGTAATTTTTCTTTCTGCAGTAAATCTGACCAGAAATAGCTGAGGGTAAACAGTCGCATGTAAACTCTCAATCTAATATTTTTTCTTGAATTCTTCCTATAGTAAGTAAATCACAGTAACAATTATTTTTCACGATTTCTTTTCTTTCTTTCGTTTCCTTTTTCCTTTTCTTTTATTCGAGAAAAGAATAATATCTCACGTTACATTTTCTGCAACTAATTGGCAGTTTAATTTCCTACAAAACTAAGGAAACACATCAAGAAAATCTTCAGTGACAGAACATCATACGAACCTATGAATAATGAAGCCAATAAAAGCAGCATATTTAAGTTAAAGATAAATATTATGTTTGGATATGTCACCAAATGAATTAAAGGTGCAGTTCCCACGTCTGGATACATTATTTTTGTATAATTTGATATCCAACATATACCATGTTTCCACCATTTTATACTAGATTAATATGGGATGGGGCCTAGCCCAGTTTCATCCTGAAGTAGGTCAAGATCTAATTAAGAACAACTGTCTTTTGAGGGGTTGAGAAAAGAAATCAATGAGAGAGAGATAGAGAGAGATGTACTTGAGCTTACTAGACGAGCTTCAAAGAAGAGGAGAGATTTCATTCCCATCTCAGCACATCTGACGAGAAGAGAGATCTCCTATGCCATCTCTTTCTTCAGTATCAGGGGCTGCCTGATCCTTTGCTCCTTTTCTTTACCTATATAAACCCTACATTTCACAGCAAAACACACGCACAAACCCTATACTCAACTCAAACATGCCCTTGTAAATCATACATGTAAATCCCTAATTAGGGTTTCAACATTGTAAATCCCTAATTAGGAATTCACCGTTGTAAAATCCTAAAGGTTTCAACATTGAATATACTCGATCTCAAGAGAGAGATTGAGAGCGAGATTGACATAGAGAGAGAGAGAGAGAGAGACCTGAGAGAGGGAGACCGAGAGTGATTGTGCCACGTACTCTGGTTGCTTCGCCTGGTTTTACCTAGCGTTGGCAAATGATCCAACCAAAGCGTCGGTTAAACCTTGTTTTGTTGTAGTGAAAGTATAAAAACATACATAAATTAATTATTTTCGTGCATGATGTACATACCTAGAAGATTTATGCATATGATGTAACATTTTCGTGTTGCGGCCTTTGTTCTTTCCTTTCCTAGATCCTCCACCAGACTTCTCATTGGATTTATTCATTAGGGCCTTCAAATCATCATCACTAGGAAGCCAACTCAAATACTACTTGGACTCACAATCACCTTGATTTGTGATTTAAATTCCAATGCATTTCAAAGACAAGGTCCTAAATGAATTATTTGCCTATCTCTTTCAAATATTTGAAAAGAATTCAGATCATACATAAATCAAACATACCTTTGGAGGGCTAAGGCTTAGTTAAAGGCCCTACAATAATTTCATGTTTTCAAAATGTAAAAGAATAAGAGAAGCAAAATTATGATAGAAAAATTGACTCTAAAATAGGATATAGTAAAAGTTGGCATTGGGATAGGCCATAAACGGTTAATGGAACTTTATAAAGCGTCGTAGCATTGCATTGTTTTTTATATATATATACACGCGCACACATACCCCACACACTCATGCCATAGTGGAATTTCACCACCTATGGGTACTCAAACCCTTGACCAGGTGTTGAAACTCCTAAGAGTACCACTGGAGCAAGAGTAAGGACCCAACATTCTTTAAGCAGTCACACCCTTGTACAATGCCATGGCCTTTTTCACATGTCAATAGATGCATTGATCAGCCATATGTGTATCAAAATAGTCACCAACATTCCACTATACAAACATGTTAAATCGTACCTTTTTTTTGTAAAGTGGGAGTACACCATCAATAAAAATCCAAACATGTAAGGAAAAAACTGTACAAACATTCGGGTGGGCACTACAAACAAAAAGTTCCTCACCTATCATATAGCCCAGACACAGGCATATAAGAAATGACACATCATATCAAGTAGATATACTTCCCAATAAAAGAGCTACCTAACAAAAAGTTTGAGGCCATGAGTCACAACAAACAACCAACAAAAAACTATACGATGTCAAACTGAGCAACCCAAAAAAAATCTGAGGCCTACAAATACAGAATAGGCATTGAGGCCCCTCGACCTCTTCTTCATACGAACTTCTTCCAAGAACCAGTTTTAGAGCACGAGGGCAAAAAGAAACAACAAGGGCTATGGAACATAATCACGAGAGATAAACAATCACGATCTCTTTAGCTTGTAATATCTTCCTTAGACGAATCCACACAAAGACCCCACTCGAAAAGAGAAGAAAATCATATTCTGGTAATCAGTATCATCCTTAGCCACACAAGCCATCTCCAACTCATGTGCACCTGCAATATCACATTGAGCAGGCCATAAAAGTATAGGAATGTCATACTCATACTTTCGAAGTCTTGCTTCACATCCAAAAAGTATAGGAATGTTTCATATATGGAAATGACACAATAAACCCAATCGGTTCATAATGTCTACTAGAAATAAAAGAAATGTAAGTAGTAAGCACTTTTTGTGATTCTGAACTTAGTAGGAAATTAAAATCGAAACTAATACCTTATTTCTATGGACTTATCTTGCCAAGAAAAAGTTGTACAGCTATCTTTTTTCGTTTAAATTGCATATCTCCCTGACCATGACATTGGACTGTAAATATATCTCATAAATGATACATAAATGAAAAATCCTAAAGAAGAAGTGAAAATACCAAATTGAAATAAAATCTATCTCCTTGGGACAAGCAATCCATAAATTTTATCACAAAAGGACCGCAATCATACATATTTACATTAAAATGATAAAAGTGAGTACCTATTAAAACAAAATCAACACACATCCGTACAAAGAAGTGATTGAAGGATAAACATACAAATTTTTTTTATTGAGGGCATTCATTATCCATAATGAGTTGAAAAGTACCGCAATCGGATATACCATGTATTGAAAAATATTTCTTTACACTTGTAACCTGCAATAATAAAAAAAGAGAGTAAATATTCTTATAATCATATTATTCGAGTTTAAACAATTTACTTCGAAAAAATAATTTAAATCGAAACATATAAGCAACTACATACCATTGTGTTGATGTAGCTAGATGTATGATGACCTTTGATAGAGTTGTAAACTAAAAATATTTTTTTCTTCGGATTAATAGTGAGTAAGTACTAGTGTGATACTTCATTCATAGGAATAAAAATTTTATCTCTACTCCTCAAATCATAAGGTATCATCTCAAAGACATGTTGAATTTAACGACTAAAACTATTATCCGTGTCTTCACTTTTCTTTCTTTTTGCCTTATCATTTTTCCTTGAACATATAAATTGTTGAAATAGTTCAATCATGAACAAATTAAAATACTTGCTAAATACATCAATATTTGTATGAACATTGCGCATTTATATAAAAAACTTACATGAAACCAGGTATTTAAAAAATGACATTTTAATAAATCATGTCTATCTCTATTTCGTCGACTCTTCAGCAATTCACTTGTTAGATGTAGGCTAGTGGAGCCCACTGGTGAGCAATCACTAGTGGGTGGCTTGTTCCGGCCTTTTTCATTCAGTTGAAATTTCAAATTTGAACTTGATATTGGATAGGAGATGGGGAGAAGACCGGATCATCCGGTCTCATCCTATCTCCTTCTTTTCCTATAAAAAGAGATGCGCTCTCTCTCGCATTGAATCATACAATAAACCGAGAGTTTACAGAGAGATACAGTGTGCGTTATAGTCTGTCCATTTTAGCTTGTCCTTGGGACGATCTGATCCATAGATCGCAATCCGGGGCCACTTATACCGTAGGATCAGAGGTGTGAATAGTTTCATCTGCTCCAGTAGTAGATAGGTGGGCCGTTGGAGCACCGTTCTTCTGCTTTGTGAGGGTTCCAAACTTCATGTAGACCGTCAGATCTTGAGGGCTCACCTTCCGCGCTTCCCAACATCACTATACTTGTTTATAACCTAAAACACAATTTATATATATATATATATAATATGTTAAATAATTATACTCTTTATATCCATTAATAGTAGATTAATATATGTTGCTACATGAGGTAGTACGAGAATGAAAACAGTATATGTGGATATACCTCATCATCAAGCCATCCTTTTGGATCAATTAATAAGTTTAATGAACTTCGAAGGACATAAAGTGGTCCACAAGAATCCTCCCTAAAGACATGTATAGGGTATTAGTGTGAGGAACTACCACAATGAAAGTAAGTGAATAATGACAAACTAATTAATTTATGTGTCATACTTGCAATCAGTCATGTGAACGAAACTTTTAATTGCAACATCCTATTCTTGAGACAACATAAGCCCAGCCACCCTCTCTTCCATTGTTGAATCATTATCAGGTGATTTTACTTTACTTTTAGCATTACGTTTATGATATGTTATCATGTACGGTGATTGTAAGACCTTTGAAGCATTTTTAATCCTACCATCCTCTTTCACACGCTTCACTATGGAACAAGTACAAAATCATGATTGGTGGCCATCACATTCATAGGAGAGAAAATATGTGGCTCCTTTGCAGCTAATGGTGTATCCAATATTACATTTATACGAGAGGAAAGTTGTGGACTACATGCTGCCATCCAATTATCCTCCATTGTCTCACACATTGGACTGGCATAATTGTATTTCTTCTCTGACTTTGTCAATTTATCAAATATCTCTGTGATGAGTGTTGTCTACGTATCTAGCTTATCTTGCATTCCTTTTAACACCTCCAATAATTGTTTACGTTCCTTCAACATTTCTTTCTAATGTAAGCTTTCTTCGTGATTCCTATTTTGAGTCATAGACTAGTCCTATTTTAATAGCATAAAATTCAATACAAGTTGAAATAAACTGCAATAAAAATAAAGTATTTCAAAATGATTTTTTAATTAGAAATATGTGCATGTATATAAATGAAATAACCATTATGTAAAAAGTACTTAAGATTTTCTCTTCGATCCTCGCAAGTATGGGTTTCAGCCACTGACGAATTTCTTTATTTGTATTTGAAGTCACCTTATATAAAGTAATGTGAAATTAGTTATATAATCTAAAAATATGTATAAAAAATATATAAAATTTTACTTATAATTTTCTCATCAATCTTCAGAAGTATGGGTTCCAACCACTGACGTATTTCTTTATTCGAACTTGAGGCGTCCTATATGAATATCACAACCATTGCTTATATGATTAAGTGTGAGATCATTTATATTACCAAGAATCTATGTTATAAACAAAATAATCACTATATGAGGAATATTTACTATTTTCTCTTCAATCTTCACAAGACATGGTTCTAACCACTGACGTATCTCTTTGATTGAATTTGATGTCTCGTGTATATCAATCACAACAAAGACTTATATATCTCAAGTGTACAACCATGGGGTAATTACATAATGGACAAAAACATAAATATAAAGTGCTTACAGTGAGAGATAAAAGGTGACTCTCCTCATTTGTAAGGGTTATATCTTCAATAATCTGATGGAGATAAATATATCAATATAAATGTACACTTGAACATAATAGTGATGAATGTTTAAATAAATAATTCTTTAACAAATGTATATACCTATGTGCAGATAAGATTGTCTAAAATTTTTTTATGTGTGCCCGTCTGTCGATAACTGCTATCGACCCATCTTAAAATACGTGGATACACCATCTTCGTTAATAACCATGACGAAAGAATAATATGCTCGTGTAACCATGACTGTTGAAAACAATATCATTGATGAGAAAGACATGCAAAGCAAATATATATATATATATATATATATATATATATACATATATATGTTGATTGAAAACAACCTCATTTATATAAGAAGTAATACTTACTTCCAAAACCATGACACATCCATTCACGTACGTTTTCTTCTTCCTCACACTTTCAGAAATACTCCTAACCAGAAATGTCCAAATGGCAGTGGCCCATGCATAATTATGCAAATTTTCCAACTCATTCACATAGTGTAACAAAAATATAGGAGTTGTCTCGCTGGCGATTGGAAAAAGAATTGTATTGAATAAATACAGGATGAACAATTTCACAAAATCATATATAGATTCTTCCGAACTTTCTTCCAACAAATTCTTAATATTCTCCTCTATTAACTCTCTCTTGAGAAGAACATTTGCAAAATATTTTTTCTTTAGTTCTTTCTCACTCGTACTCAATTCCCTTCTCAAATATATATGTTCTCCATTCATACTCAATACCAATATAATGACAATGTCTTAGGGTTTAAGAAAGATCCTCTTTCCTCCGAGGAGGAAACAATTATGTTCGTCATCACATCTAGTAAGAAGAGTACTTAGAAATGTGTCTTGAACTAGAAACTTGGGAAAATGCATAAATCTTTTAAATGGAGTATCTTCTATCACTTTAATATGTTCATCCTTCGTATTCACTTTCTTGATAAAATTATAAAACTTTGACGGCGCACATCTAGTAGTATAATTGACTTTTTGTGAGTGAATGTTCTCCTACATTCAATGAGAAACAATCATAATGAGTCCATCACATACCTTTTTAATATTGCATATTAAATCATTCTAAACTTGATTTATATTATCTGAAAGAGAGGGTAAAATAACTCACCATGGCATACCAAAAACCACTTCAATATGATGTCATAGTATGGGAATATAATAATCCTGTTTATAAGACAAATAAATGATGAGAGATAACTAGATGATAACATAAGAAAAAAAAAATATTCCGATCCATATATAAACAGATTTTTGGTGACATCGACATATTTGCAATATTATTGAAATATTGCTATACACTAGCGATACAAGCAACACCTGGAATTTACATAGTCAAAAATATTGGCAATACAAGAGACTTGGAATTTACACCGTCGAAAATATTGGCTATACATTGGTGATATGTAGTGATATATCGCCAATACATAGAATTTTTAATACTATCAGTGTTATCGGTATCGCCGAGCTAGAGATATGGATAATATCGGGGATACTCTGATTAGGACAATTGTTATGCCCCATGTGCACTGATGTTGTCAGATAGTGGGCCCATCATGCGACCAATTCTCACACGTTGGGCCATATTAACAAGTCACAGTTGGCCATTCACATTTGTTTCTGGGGGGGAACCAACTTGGGAAAGTGACTTGAATATGTAAATTGGATCAAAGTCACAAATGTGGTAAATTGCTTACATATGTAAATGGATTCCTATGTATATAATTTACTATGTGAAGCATTTAAGCATTTAAATGGTTTGTAGACAAACATGCCCGTAAGTAATAGAAATTATCTAATAAGTGTTAAAACTTGTACAAGTATACCAGAACCCAGCTATTGGGATGTTCCACAGTTTCTAACTTCTTGAAGGTTACAACTTACAAAATGTGGCTAACGAAGAGAAGATTATAATGAATTGATATAACCACTTTCTAAGTGGGTTTACTTCAATTTCTAACAATATTAGAAGTATTTGCATGTCTTTGTTTCCTTCTCACTAAATTTACAACGTCACTGCTATGCAGCTACAAAGAATTACAAATATGAAAGGAGTGGTCTGCGTTGTTGAGCTTGTGTTGTGCAGAACTTGAGGATGAAATCTGACAGACTATCAACATAAATGTGATTTTTTTTTAATGCTTTTCTCATCAAAGTGGGTATTTGTGGATGAGATCGAGTGGGAGAAGATTTGAATTGTTGAATGACATCAGCGGTTGCTACCGCTGGAGGAAATGGCATTCAAAAAGTGGGCTGGCTGCATGGTGGTGCTGGTCACACGGCCAGAGCTGGTTTGGAGTCCGAAGTTTTCTTTTAGTTTTTTTTTCAAAGTGAGTGGTGACATGGACCAATGAGGATTAGGCAATCAGGGAATCCCTGTTTACCAAATAACAGAGGATCCGGACACAGGATGGATTGGATAGTGACTTCAGCACCACCCAACTTGTGTATTGGGCAATGTGGGACCCACCCTAATATATGTGTTTTATATTCTAGCCCTCCATTCATTTTGCTAGCTTTATAGGGCATCAACCCAAAAAATAAATAAATAAGCCCAAGCTCGAGTGGACCACACCCACTGTTTATTTACTATCCAACCTGTTGATAAGGTCACATGACTTGGAGAAGGGAAAATGACCTTATGAAGTTTTTAATAAGGGCCCTCAATCATCATTGTTTCCTATGGGCTACTTGAGCTTTTGATCTATTTCATCTGGCTGTGGATAAAACAAATACATCACAGTGGGCCACACAGCACCCAAGAACACATGGTGTTGGGTCACCCCAATATACTTTCGTTCACAGCACCTATTTGACAAGTGCGTAAGATTCCCTTGCTCTGTGGGGCCACGTATTATATATGCAACATCCACTCCGTCCACCAGGTTCTATGATATATTTTAGGTCGTTGGAGAAAATATCATCTGGATACGTAACTCATATGGGCAACACAACAGGAGACAATTGGGGATGGTATACCAAGTATGGGTTTGTTTGTGGGGCTGCACTGGTGTGAATCTTTCATCAAATCCATTAATTAGGTGTAATTCACTAGGATGAAGTTAAATACAAAAACACCATGATAAAAAAAATATCAAGTGGGCCACACCATCTCAGCCTAGATTTTTGGGAGCAATTTCACATTGTTCCCATTGGAATGGACCGTCAGAGCTTTTTATCAGGAGGATCTTGTGTATTTTAATTAAAATAAGATTTCTCACTTGATTTACGGCATGGATTTACATAAAAAACACGGTGGCACCCTACAGAGCTTGGGTGCTGCATAAAAAAGAAAAGAAAAGAAAAAACAGAAAATCAATGCATCCGAAAAATCCATCACAATTTGGGAATCCAGATGCACGATTAAATGCTGGCTCACTTCATCTTTCAGCCAACCAGTTGCAGCTGGCCCATTGCTACTCTATGGAATCCCTACGATAAGTGAATCTGGAGCCTCCTGTTGGTGGGCCCAACTACGGATGATCGGTGAATCTTGAAAAATACCAGCATCTGATGAACAGAATATTCCCTTTTTTGAATCAAGAGCATTGACTTTCGAGGCTTTCTCTACCACTAAGTCATCCCCTCAGAGGGACCACTTCATGGATGGTCCAGTATCACCAAACGTACAACCACGTGTACGGTGGAGCGGCAACGAACCATGTCTGGTTCACTGCGCGATAGTCAAGAGTCTGCCTCACCTTCAAAGAGCATGATGAATACATGTAGTGCATAGATGAAAGAATAAAATACAGACATATACATGCATGCATGCATGGTATAGATGCATGAATACATTTCATGCATGCATACTTTCGGATGCTTCTTTCTTACTTTTGCAAGCTCAATCCCTCTGTCGCGCCCTTTGTCTCACTTGGCGTCGTTCCTCCTTGAAACTATATCAACCTCAAACTGAGGATACGTGTAGTGTCCTCGACCGTTACTTCTTGACAGTCTGGACACGTGGTAATCGAGACTGTTGATGTGATGGGTATTGTTCTAATGGGGGATTCCTCTTCCCCGAGGGGTTGTTTGGATGCTTCTAATGGCTTGTTTGGAAAATGTTGGTTATCTCACAGTGATGACTGGAAGTGGGTCTTTGGAAAGAGCCCTCCCTTCCCGTTTTCTTTTTCTGGTTTTTCTTTTCCTTTATTTTTTTTAATAATGGTTTGGTGTAAGCTTTCTTTTATTTTATTTTTATTTTTTCAGTGAGTGGTGACATGGACCAATGAGGATTAGGATAACAGGAAATCCATGTTTACCTGGTAACAGAGGATCCAGACTCTTCTTTTAGACTCTCTCCTTTGCTAGTAACCAACACTGGGTTATGTATGGCCACTATTAATAGAGTAACATCCTACATGAGGCCACACGTGCGATAGATTTGGGACGTTTATCCGGTTGGTGGCATGGGCTACATGCCCTGCTTGTAATATAACCTCTGACAGGCGGGCTGTGCATGTACGAAAAAGTTAGGGAAAATGACCGTATTGACCTTGATGTATTGTCAAATTCCCTAAAGAAATTCAACTTTTCATCTTTCGAAATGCCTTTATCCTTGTTTTAGCAGTTGTACGATTTTTCTAGGGAATAAGAAGTTACGTCGTATTTAAGTACGAAACCTTTTTTGTGCACGTGGGCAAGGACCAAACTCATGGGGCCCACATTGATGTATGTATATAATCCATGCCGCCCATCCTTTTTGTCGTGTCATTTTAGGGCTAGGGCCCAAATATCAGCCTGATCCAGAGCTTGTGTGGGATCACATAATAGAAAATAATGGTGACAATGACACCCACTGTTGAAACTTTTCAGGTTCACTGTGATGTTTGTTAGAAGTGGACACTACCTGAGTTAGGACTTTTTGGGCCCACGACGAGCTAGCAGACAAGGTGGACGGAATGGATCACCCCCTTATGGGCCTTAGGTTATTGTACCAATGGTTATCCTTTCATTTGGTAGTAAAGAAAGTGAACATGTAACAACCGCGACCCATATAACATGACAATCACGACCCATATAACATGATAACTACGATCCATGACAATCACGACCCATATAACATAATAACCACGACTCATATAACATGAGAACCACGACCCATATAACATGATAACTACGACCCATATAACATGATAACTACGATCCATGACAACCACGACTCATTTAACATGACAACAACGACCCATGACAACTATGACCCTTACCACATTACAACCACGACCCTTACCGAATTACAACCATGACCCAGGTATGGGTCGTGGTTGCCATGTTATATAGGTCGTGGTTTTCATGAGATAAGGGTCGTGGTTATCATGTTATATGGGTCGTAGTCTTCATTTTATAGGCCTTGGTAAGGACCATCTAGTGAGGCATACATTGATGTATCTGAATAATCCATGTCGCCCATCCTTTTTGCCGTGTCATTTTAAGGCTAGGACCCAAATATCATTCTAATCCAGAGCTCGTGTGGGCTCAAATATCAATAGTGGGTGCCATTATCACCATTTTTTCTATTATGTGGCCTACAAGAGCTCTAGATCAGGCTGATATTTGGAACCTATCCCTAAAATGACACGGTAAAAAGGATAGGCGGCATGGATTATTCACATACATCAATGTATGCCCCACTAGTTGGTCCTTGCCAAGGCCTACAAAATGAAGACTACGACCCATATAACATGACAACCACGACCCTTACCTCATGACAACCACAACCCATATATCGTAGCAATCACAACCCATGACAACTATAACCCTTATCACATTACAACCACGACCCTTACCACATTACAACCACCTGATGCGACTTATGCTACGATACAAATATCGTTTGCACGACTATGGCGTGACTTGTGCTAACTTGGTGACTACATGGGATAAACATACATAAGATCCTTACCGTCCTTCAGATGAAACTTCATGGGTCGTAGTTTTCATGGGTCGTGGTTGTCATGTGTTGTAGTTATCATGTTATATAGGTCGTGGTTGTCATGTTATATGGGTCGTGGTTTCCCATGGAGTAGCCCACCTGACCGTTGAATCATTCTCATCTTTGGGTCGTAATCTAAATATAAGGTGGGGCATCTAACAGACAGTGTGGATCTTATCCTCATGAAGTTATACCGTACAAAGTTAGAAAAGTAACGTGCTCATCCATACCAAAGCTAGCCTGGCGTTTTTCGAATATGTGATTACTATTGATAGACTACAGGAGCAGGAAATGCAAGTTATATGGGTCGTGGTTGTCATGTTATATGAGTCGTGGTTGTCATGGATCGTAGTTATCATGTTATATGGGTTGTGGTTGTCATGTTATATGGGTCGCGGTTGTTACATGTTCACTTCCTTTACTACCAAATGAAAGGATTGTCATTGGTACAATAGTCTAAGGCCCATAATGGGGTGATCCGTTCCGTCCACCTTGTCTGTCAGCTCACCGTGGAACCAAAAAGTCCTAATTTGGGCAGTGTCCACTTCTAACAAACATCACGGTGAGCCTGGAAAGTTTTAATAGTGGGTGTCATTGTCACCATTATTTTCTATTATGTGACCCATGCGAGCTCTGGATCAGGCTGATATTTGGGCCCTAGCCCTAAAATGACACTGCAAAAAGGATGGGCAGCATGGATTATACACATACATTAATGTGGGCCCCACGAGTTTGGTCCTTGCCCACGCGAAAAAAGGGGTTTCGTACACATCACTTTCTTGGCATTAAATGACACAGACCTTATAGATGCAGGTTACTCTAGTTCAGCTTTTACTTGATGCAATAACAGATCCGGGAGGGGCTGCATATGGGCGAGATTAGATAGAATGCTAATCAATGCAACCTGGATGCGATCTCTTCCAATGTTCCAAGTCGCCCATTTAGCAAGGTCTCATTCAAATCACTCTCTAGTCCTCCTAAGCTTCAAAGATGAATCAGCCAACTTCCCTCATCCATTTAGATTCCAGAGAATGTGGACTGTCCATGATGATTTCAAGAGGGTGATCAAGCAAAGCTAGGAGATAGATATAGGGGCAGCCCCCATGTACAAGGTCCTGATAAAAATGAAGAATCTCAAGATGGCCTTGAAAGCTTGGAACAAGAATACATTCGGCAACGTGAATAGTAATGTGTAAAAGGCCGAGGACAAAGTCAACAAATCGGAATTCAACCTCCTCAACACTCAATCAGATGCTGATTTAGATATGCTGAACCGAGCGCAAGCAAATCTGAAAAAAGCCCAGCTTCAAGAAGAATTATTCTGGAAACAAAAATCTAGGAATAAATGGCTAAAAGAAGGGGATAGAAATACGAAAATTTTCCATGATTCGGTCCTGGACAAGCAGAGAAGACTGGCCATAGGTAAAATTAAGAATTCCTCAGGGGAGATTCTTGAAAAGTTTGATGACATCGGTAGGGAGGTTGAAAGATACTATAAGGCCCTATTTTCCTCAGAAGGAAAAGAAGTTCAAGAAGACATCATTGTTAGCATTCCGTTGATCGTGACTGACTAGATGAATGAAGACCTCATGAGGCCTCTCACCATCGATAAAGTTAAGCTTGCGACTGTCTCATCCCGGTTGACAGCGCTCCAGGGTCGGACAGTTTTGGCAGAGCCTTTTACTCTTCCTGCTGGGACGTGATAGGTAACAATATCTTCGAAGCCGCTAAAGACTTTTTTGCCAGACGGCCCCTACCAAGAGCTTTCCAATGCACTCAAATTTGTCTTATTCCGAAGAAGAGTAACCCAGAAACCATTGAAGACTATAGATCGATTAGTCTTTTTAATAGCATTATGAAGATATTCTCCAAGATTATTGCATCCAGGTTGGCTCCCTTTCTCCCTACCATCATCTCGGAAGAACACGGAGCTTTTGTGAGAGGTATATCCATAACAGAGAGCATCTCCATTGCAAGAGAAATTATTCACGAGCTGGACCGCAAGGTCTTTGGAGGCAATTCGATTCTGAAGCTTGACATGGAAAAAGCTTATGACCGTGTAGAATGGGGTTTTCTTGCCCTTGTGCTAAAAAAGTTTGGATTCGATTAGTGATGGATGCTCCAAGCGCAACACTGCTGGATTGGGAGCTGGTTCTCCATCCTAATCAATGGTAGAGCTTTTAGATTTTTTTTCAATCTTCCAGAGGATTAAGACAAGGAGATCCTCTCTCTCACTCTCTATATATTCTTGCAGCTAAAGTGCTAAGTCGTGGCATCGGCAACCTATTCACAACAGGGACATGTCAAGCGCTCAAACTTCCTCATAACTGCCCCATGGTAACTCACTTATTTTTTGTTGATGATATAATCTTGTTTCTGAATGGCAGGCTAGCCACAGTGCGATTGCTTCTCAAATTCATAGGAGTGTATGAAAATGCTTCAGGCCAAAATGTGAATGTGGATAAAACCTCCTTTATTGTCCCAAAGAAAGCTTCGAAAACTAGATCTCGGAAAATCAGTCAAATGACAGGTTTCAAACAAGCTTTCCTTCCATGTTGCTACTGATAGACCAGATCTCAGAAAATCAGTCAAATGACAGGTTTCAAACAAGCTTTCCTTCCACATATCTAGGCGCTCCTCTTAACAGAGGAAAAATTCACACTCCCCTGTTGCTACTGATAGTCCAGAAAATTTTAAGCAGGACCGAGGGCTGGAAATCCAGACTCCTGAACCCAGCGGCGAAGATAGTCCTGATCAAGCACGTCTTGTCGAGTATCCTTGTTCATGTCTTATCTGCTCTGAACATCCCCACAACTGTTTGCAAATCGCTAGAGGTGGGCTTCGTCAATTTTTTCTGGGGTAGTGCGGAAGGTAGAAAGAAAAAGCATTGGGTGAAGTGGTCTAGAATTTATCTGTCACTCTCTGAGGGACGCCTGGGTATCAGAAGTATTGAGGATGTAATGCGAGCCTTTAGAATTAAAATGAGCTGGAATCTCCTACAAGGGAGATCTCTCTGGACGAAATTCATATCAGCTAAGTATATCAGCAAATTCATTCAATCTAGAGGGAGGAACATCACAGCTGCTTACCCGGTATGGAAGGATATTCTCAAAACACTTCCTTTTGTAATTCTTCATTCCAAGTGGCTCATAGGTGAGGGGAAGGTCAACTTCTGGAATCAGAACTGGTCAGGGGGGGGGGGGGTTTCTTAGCAGGCGCAACTCTTTGCCCAATCCCGCACCACTTCCGGGACGCGATGGTGAGGGATTTCAACTCGCTGTCTGGTAGGTGGAACTTGTCTCATTACAACCCCTTCTCCCTTCAGCTACCATCTAGTCGTTAAAAGATAGCTCCATAACTCTCTTAGATAATGGCTTGGGACCTGACAGCTTCAGGCAGTTTTTCCCTGAAGTTTGCCTGGAATGGTTACAGAAAACAGCAACCGAAGCTTCAATGGGCTGCGTGGGCCTGGAACAAGATGCTTCCACCAAAAATGGGCTCGTTCCTCTGGAAGATAATGCTCAGTGTTGTCCCTATAGATAATGTAGTTTATAAGTCTGGTGTGAACATGGCCTCTAGATGTGAATGTTGTAGGGAGTTCTTTGGCAGCTCTGCTGCTAATTCGGTCTTAGGAGATGGATTTATTCAAAGCCACTCAAAATCTATGGCCCAGGGGATTCAAAGTCTTCAACCTCCTCAATCCAGTGGGACAGTGTCTTCAGAGAGGGAGTCTCGTCCTCTTCGTCAAAGCAGGGGTGAGTTGTGTGATCACCTCCCTTCCTCTTGATCCTCTAGCCTTGCATAGTCCGTATCGCCATCTCCAGTCGCATCTGGTACTCAGAGGCATTACCTTCCTCCCTCATCTTCTTCTTCAACTTATCGTGTGGAAGACCTTGACCTCCTTTTCTGCCAAGGATGGATTGCTTGTGATGTTTGGGCTCATTTTTCCCGCATTTTTGACATTCCCCTAACCCCTAATCATTCCATCCATAATAAAATCATGCTTTGGTCATCCAAGGCATCCAGATCCTCCCGCCTCAAGCAGTTGTTGGGGCTGACCCCCTATTTAATCACCTGGGAGCTATGGTTGAGTCGAAATGCCTCCAGATTTGAAGGTGTGAAGATGTCAGCTAATCAGATCATCTCTAGAGTCATCAAATGGATGCAGGAAGTAGGAAACCCAATGCCAGAACAGGATAACGCCTCTTCAATGGAATCTATCACTAAACAAGCTCTTCATTTGGACAGATTATGCTCCCCTCCGCTAGAGAAATCATTCATTGCCAAATGGTCCAAGCCAAGATGTGGTTGGTTTAAGCTGAACACAGATGGTTCTTCGCATGGGAACCCAGGGGAGAGCAGTGGAGGGGGTGTCTGCAGGGACCATCAGGGGCAGTTGATCTTTGCTTTCCATAGAAGCTACGATAGAGCTACAAACACGATCGCGGAAGCTGTAACGCCCCGTGTTTTCAGGACCCGAGTATATGACCCGTTTCCCAAGAACCCGAGTGTTAACTTAAAAAGAGCCAAGTTCCATATGTAATCTTTTTCTTTTATCAGAGTTAGCAGATAAGCATAAAATGGACAAGTTAACATAAAGGAAGATCTTCATTTACATTTAGAGTATACAAGAGTTTGCCCATACTGACTTATACAAACCAATGTCTCCACATTAACATTACAAGATTTACATACATGAGAAATATATAAAAGCATATAAATGAAAGCCATAAGATCGCGCAGCTTCCTTGGTAGGTATGACTACGCATCTTTGACCGTCATAATAGCTCCACATCAGTTTGAACCTGCATATCACTTAAGCCACCTATGCTACCTGTACGGTTATATATTTGATGGATGAGTGGCCAACTCAGTGTGAATTCCCCTCAAGATTACGCATTGTCGCCTTAGCTAAGCATAGTTTAAACGACAAGACAATCAAAACAATACATGATGCAATCTTTTTATATGCATGGATGCGTGAATGCACATCGACCTGGGGATGCACATCTAGTCAGACTTGGGCTCGTCACCCATGCAATCATCGACTTGGGAATGATCATCCAGTCGGAACAATGGACCGATAGTCGGTGGTTTAGGAGCTAGCGAAACGATACCCCAACAACTCTATAGCACGTACTACAACATCCAGAATTAGTCACCCGTCATTGCCAATATGTTATGAATGCATGATTAGCCAACCGTTATTAATCCAGTTACAATCAGCCAATTTAAGTAACTCAATGGTCACTATAGGGGGCTCGTCACCCAGCGTAGGCCGACAGCTCGGGCATAGTGTCCCATGACCACCATCCCCGACTCATGAGGTTTTCCCATCTTAGGATGTTTAATGGATGCCTGTTGACCAGTGGTCAATCAAATTCCATAAGTAGGGATTTCCATCGCATGGTATAGGCCATCGAAGTCACGTCGGCAAATCTCAGAATATAGGACAGGTATCAAATCGCAGCAGCAAAAAAAAGGGTACACAAAACATCAAATCAATCAGCAAAAAGGGGTCAAGCAAGGCCAAACCAGTGCGGTTAAAAGAGATCATTTCTAAGCCACTCAAGTCATATGCCCTATGGATGGTAAATCCCACATTAACGTTCTATATCCCATATAACCTCTAAATCGAGGGCCCATTCTTCACCAACCCATCTTATTACATCCTAAGTATGGGTTCACGTACACAAGAGGGATCACCCACCATTAAGTGTAGTGAATAGAGAACCATAAGCGACTCACATGATCCATAATAAAGCATATAATTATGGCATGTCAGACATAAGTTAATTCATGATAATCGCAATAAGCCATGATAAGAACTATCAATTTAAATTTAAATGGAAACCATCATATAAGCAATTATTGTATGAAATCATGTTCACAACTGTCAACTATCATTCAAGTATAGGCCATGCCTTAAGAATTGATGAAAGATTTCATGTTATGAGATAGCATCAGTGATTCTATTAAAGACTATTACTTAAACTAATTTCGAAATGGAAAGCTTAAGGGGAAGAATCATCACCTTATACTTTGAACTGCCCACTAACGTTGTTAGGTAGCGTGCACGCCCTTAGACTTGGATCCTACCATGAATTGTATCATTAGATCTCAACTTAACTTACTATTTATATTTAAAGTATCGACCTAGGGTTTCGATTACTTAGGTCTAGGATTTTATCTTAGAGTTTAGGTCTAAGCTAGATTCTGTGAACTTAACCTTAGTGTTAATTTAATAATTATAAGATATTTATTAACACTAGTATTATAGTTGACATTAGTTAATAATTATTATGACGACACCAATTAGTACGATTTGATCTAAGTTCTATGCACCACCTAGGTGTGAGGTCATAGCCTATAGTTTGAATCATTTATCATAGGGTTTTTAGTGTAAGATCGGGACTTTCATTCTAGGGTTTAGTCTTAACTTAGATCCTAGGATTTTGATTAGGGGGTTTGGACCCTAATTTGTGTGGCCATTAATGCTATTGTTAATGGGAATAATTGATGAATAAAAGTTATAAAATAAATTAGTTATTAATTTTAGGAATATTACAATGGCTAATATTATATCGATTTATTTAATAACGCCACAATGAATAATGATACTTATAATTTTCAAAACAATTATTAACATTAACAATGTACTTAATATTAGTTAATGTGACCCTGATAATCATTGTGATAAACGTAAATAGTATGCCCTAACGTTAATAATAATATCTTAAGAATGACGAATAAAATACTAATATTTTAATAATGATAACAATATATATATATATATATATATATATATATATATATATATGTTAATTAATATAAGTATGGACAATTACCAATGGTTAAAAAAAATCCTAAAATGATATTAACAATGATAATTTATTCATTCCAATATCCTAATATTAATAGAAATGGCAGAAATGATAAACTTTAAATTGGAAGAATTTCAATCTGGAAGGAAAACACGGACTCACCTTGTTGGCTCGGTTCGAGTCAAGTTGACTCGGCTAAGCACCCACCTTCTCTCTCTCTTTCCATCTCTCTTTCTTTATTCTTTCCCTTTTCTTCTTCTCTTCTCCTCACCCAAGACCCTACGTCAGCAGTCTCTGGACTAACCAGAACCAGCCTAACTTACCCAACTCGACTCAGTGAGTTTCAGCCGAGTCGAGTTGACTCGGAATGGCTCCCTTTCCCTCTTTTCCTCTTCTCTCCCTGCTTTTCTCTTTTCTTTCTCCTCTTTTTCTATTCTGCTTCTAGGAAACCCAAAGGTAGCTGGACTCGGCTCAGGGAAGACCCAACTCAGTGGACTCAACTGAGTCAGTGGGTCGACTCGACAGGAGACAACATCCCTTTCCTCCTTTCTTCTTTCCATCTCTTTTTCTCCCTGGTTCTTCTTCCTCTCCTTCTCTTTTCTCTTTCTCCTTCCTCTCTTCTTATTTAAATGGGTTCAACAATACCTAGACTCAGTCCCTGGCGTCAGGCCCAACCTGGCGGACTCGGCAGCGAGCGGGCGCACCCATCTCTCTCTGTTTTTCCTTTTCCTTTCTCTGATTCTTTCTTCTTTCTTTTTCTTTTCTTTCTTTTCTTCTCTTTCTGTCCCAACACCATCACCAGGCAGTGGGAGCCCGAAAATAACATCCCAAACCGAGCCTAGCTCGGTTTGGAACAGTGGAGAGGACGAATGCCATTAATGGCAGATTCTCCCGCATTATTTCTTTCTTCATTCCGTCAGCATGGGAGGGTTTCTAGGCTTGAAATAGAGCTAGGTGCATGGTTGGAATGAAGCTTGGATGCCATTTGGTTGGTGGGTTGGAGTTTGGAAAGAAAGAACTATTTTCTCTCTCATTCCCTTTTCGTTCTAAAAACCTAGCTAAGACGGCTAGGATTTGCATTTTACAGACGGCTGAGATGGAGGGATTTCACCTCACTCGGATTGCCAAGCTGTCAAGGAGAAGCAGTTCCCATTTTTGGAAAACATCATTTTGTAAGGCCTGTTTTTGCCGGAGATTGTGCCCGCACACGTGTGATTGGTCGAGTAAAACTTTGGGGGTTTGGATGCACATGTGTCCTCCATCAGATGGACGGTTTGGATTGTCCATATGGACCATGCAGGTGGGCCACTGATCAGATCTTCAGACGCACATGCGTTAGCTGTTGAAACCGGAAGAATAGAGGGGTATTTCCTTTTTTGGGGAAACAGTCGGTCAGAGCCAGTTTAACCAGGCGTTCTAATCTAGTGCACGACGAGTGCACGTGTTGTGTACACACTCGATCGACAAAATGGGGCCCGCAAGTGGATTTGATGAAATCCACTCCGTCCATTCCCTTTAGAGGCCCCACTAAAGGCCTTTGACCGAAGATCAGTCAGATCCAAAGCCTAGGTGGGCCCCACGACTTGCTTCGGGTCTCATTCATGGATTTCCCGCTGATTTGTTGGTCGGATCAGCCCGAAATAGAACGTCAACAGTTAAAATGGCCTAAGGGACTATTTAAGCTAAGACTCGATGGTCGGATTACGAATATATGGCCTGTTCTGATTTTATAACACTAAATATTATGTTATACTACTTTTAATAATATTATTTACTATTATTATTATTATTATTATTATATTCACTATTATTATTTCCCCCACGTATGCATGCATTTTAGTCATGTTGTGGTCCCACTTTGTAGGCTATTAGGACTAATCCATCCCATGACTTTATATTATTAAACACCTAATTATTATTATTAAAATTATATTTCTAAGTTGTTTATTGTGTTTGCATCTTGACCAACGTCATTCATTCACTTGATCAGCCGCCTATAGGGCTTTGTTATGAAGGATTTTATTATTTTAATTTTGTAAGTGAACGTCCACTCATCAGTTCTCGTCATCCTAATGATTCAACAGTTAGATTTAGGCTGGGATGAGCCTGAATGTTCACCTAGCCAGGCTTGCATTATTCTACATTTGGTTATACGGTAACGCCCGAGTACCGAAAAGTATGGGGTGTTACAGAAGCTCAAACTATGCTTGATGGTATCGTCATCTGCTCCGACTTGGTCCTGTCTAACATTATCGTCGAATCCGAGTCAAAGATCATTGTGGATGCAGCTAGCAACCCCTCGGCCCCCTGCCCGTGGAATATCTGGTACAAGATGGGTACCATTCATCAACTGAGTCACCCTCTCAACCTCTCCTTTTGTCATATTTTCCGTGAGGGTAACTCAGTGGCGGATGCTTTAACAAGATTAGCCAGCGAGGGGTGTGCCAACAGTCTCTTAAGATCCCGCGCAGATCTTCCGAGAAGCATTAGGGGATCCCTGGTTCTAGACAAGGTGGGGATTGGTAACCTCAGATTTTCTTGATCGGTATCTCCCCCTCTCTTGTGTCGGTTTGGTATTGTGTAACAGCCCGAATTTTTCCCAACCTGGAATTAGACGTCCTTAGGCAATGGGTCAATCCTAACACTGGTTTAACTTCTCAGACACTCAATTAAAGCCTCAAATCCCTTTTCAAAACCATTTTCTTCACAAATCCCACCCTTCACCACCTTGATCTTTCAATTTTTCAAAGTACTTTCACCCTAGACACTATCTTAAACTAGCTAAGTAGTATAACTTGGATCACTTTATATACAAACTACAAAGGACTAAGTACCACCTCAGACAGAAATCTTACAGGACTAAATCCTTTAGAAATTAGGCGAGATTTAGCTAGTGTTAAACTAGAGTGCCTGTGAAATTAGCACCAATCACTTTAAATACGATCTGCAAGACCCAAAACTTGTAGAATCATTGACGCTAGGTTACCCTAAAATCTAGGATCAATCTCATTACCCGGCTGCTCTCGGGAGCATCTCGAAACTCCGTATCAGATCTGGACCGCACATTGGAAGTCTGATTAACACGAAGTTAAGGAATTAGGACCGCCTTGCTGGGCTTGACAACCATCTCAGAAATTAAATCCAGATAGTGTCCCAGCGCTATTCGCTTAAGCTCGGAGTGAAGAGTGTGAGAAATGTGAAATTAATTCAAAATAAAATATCTCAAATAGTAATATGGCACCTCTCGCTTGTGGATCAGTTTTAAGCAACCAGACCATCAGAATCAGACCAAATTATACCCTCGGATCAGGAGAAATTTCATACACATATCTATGTACTTGGAATCTCCGATCGAGATCCGCTGACCGTTGAACTGAAATTGGTCCACCACGCGTGATCTGAGAACCCTACTGGAACGAAAACTTAATAGAACCTAGATCCATAGTTTGTGAGCTTAAGTCCAACCTTTGGCTCAAGGAGGCCCACCAGAAGTCCTCCTTTGAGCTGAAACAGGTCCGCTTTGGTTATAACCTACGTATACTTTGACCTGGAGTCTATTTCGGTGAGTTTTTAGGCTATATAAGGACCATAAACCCTCTCTCATTGCAGCCATACGAATTTGAGAGAAGCCCTAGAGAGAGAAGACAGAAAAGAGAGAGAAAGTGTGGGAGTTGTGGGAGGATCTCCCTGTCATGCTTCCCTGCCGTTATGCAAGCACAACCACTCCGTTCTAATCGCTTTCCCGGCGATTCCAGCCCCGTTTTTAGGTAAGAAACCCTAACCATAATCTATTTTGGGATTGTATAGGTTGTAGGTTATGAAATAGCTAACCTACTTCGTTCTCTAGGTGGCCAAACGGCCGAATACGAAAGCTTAGCAAACCTATTGGATTCGTTACGATTCTACGACAAAAGGTGCGGACTTTAGGTGTATAGGTTATGGTTTTCAACGCTTTCAATGTCAGATAATGATAGATTCATGATCTGCATGCAATTGCACATGTACAAAGTGCTGTCTGTTTTCCGTTTCGATTAAAGATGAAAAATATGGAATTCTACATACTCTAGGTATTTGTAGAAAGTACGGTATACGTATAAATTTTAGAAATGTATTTGACATGATTATTTGTTGTATGAATATATTATATATGGATAAATTACTAGTTTGGCGAAAGGACTCGCCCTAATACATGTTTTGCTTATATACACTATGTATGTTGAAATTGTGTATTCTAGAAAATACAGTATACGTATAAATTTTGGAGATGTGTTTGCCATGATTATTTGCTATATGAATATACTATATATGGATAAAATACTTGCTTGGCAAAAGGTTAGCCCTAATACATGTTTTGCTAACATACATCATGTATGTTGAAATAGTGTATGCTAAGTGTTTATGAAAATGACTGAATGAGTATAGAATTCTCATTCGTGCTCGCCATGACTAATTGTCATGGATTCATGATTGTTGTATTAGCGATACCCCTTTGATGAAAGGATTTGCCCTAAATCACGCCACGACCAATATACACTATATATGCTAAAATGTGTGGCCCAAGTGTTTGTGGAAATGACTGAATGAATATGGAACTTGAATTCCTGCTTGCCATGACTATCCATTGTGGGTGTATGCGTGTTATGATTGGGGTAACTCCCTAGTGAAAGGATTTGGCCTTATACCTATGTGATCAACATATTTCATGTATGTTGATGTATGTATTTTAAAGTGTTTGTTGAAATGTCTGAATGAGTAGTAGTTAGTAAATTGTAATGTTTAAGGGTGTTGAGATATGATTCTCAACTCCTTTAACTATGTGTATGATTCCCTTGGATAGCTGTGTGATTAGAAATTTAATATGTACAAACTCATGCTTGTGTTATGCTTCATAACATGCTCAACTGATTGTATGATTTTATCTATGTAATGCATATGCTTAAATTCATGTTTACGTTGTATGATCCGTCATGGGTGATGGGGGAGTGGAGCAACGAGTGCGTGCAACAGCCCTGGCAGCCCTAAACGGATAATACCAGACCTTGACTGTATGAGTTGAATCTTGATCCACTACTGCTTTATCTATCTGCAATTGATTGTGTTTGGGCTATGATTATAGTCCAGACAATCGGTACCAGAATTGAATTCGTGGCTGTGATTCATTTGCCACGTGAGATGTGTTCAACGAACCCGAGTCGTACTTCGGTTGGCGATAGTGGTTGGCCACACGAAGTGCTTATGCGCTTCATATCGTTCAACTTGTTGTGCGCTCGAGCTAGCCGAGCTCGTCAAGTAACCCGATCTGTCTAATGTATGTTCACCATGTTTGGACGCTACTGCTTGAACCTAGGATACTAAACTTACCAGTGAAATCCCTTTTAACTATGGTACCTCGATCCGCTAAGACTCATGAGCCAGGCATGGTGGTATGGGACACCGTGCTCGAGCTGTCGGCCTACGCTGGGGCCACGTGCCTCCCCATAGTGACCAGTGAGCAACCAGACTCGTGAGCCGATTATGGTGGTATGAGACACTATATTCGTGTTGTCGGCCTACATTGATAAGGTGATGGGGGAGCGGTGTAACCTTTGTGCGTAACAGCCCTGACAGCCCTTTGTAGTGACCTCGAGCATACTCTGAAATTGCGGTGAGCCTTAGAGTTTTGCCGCGGTGTATAGAGTATGAAGTAGGCCTGTTTCTGTATAGTGATGAATCGTTAAAGAGGTGATGGGGGAGTGGTGTAACCTTTGTGCGTAACAGCCCTGGCAGCCTTTGCAGTGACCTAGAAAACACACCATTGTCTGAGATTAACTAGGACTGACGACCTTAGAATGGATCATGTTTGGAAATGATACAAGGGAGGTACCTTAGTTTCCCAATCTTGTTGTTTGAAATGGACTAATAATAACTCGGTAATCATGCTCATCATGCATTGCATGTGCCTGGAAGATGTGGAGCACTGATGGATGAAAGTATGCCGCGAACGTGAGATGGTGTCGCACGAGGGAGGGTGTGGTGAGGGCATACATCATGACTGCATTCATACTTGCATTAATAAGAGTAGTTAGGAGTGTTTGATTTTATTGTTTTATCATTACTGCTTGACTGAATTGATAACATGTTAACCTATGCTTTATTGTTCCACTGAGTTGATCACTCACTCCCACGTTACGGGACGATGTTGTACACACCAACCAAATTTGTTGAGTTTCAGGTGATGGCGATGCTTTTGAAGCAGAGCCAGACTACTATGATGTAGAGGAGGAGTTCTCCTACATGTAGTTCTATATCAGGTTTATGAAGACCTGGTATTGTATTGACGGGGCTATGGTACTTGGGATAGAAGCCATTACACTTACACATTTGGTATATTTTGGAACTATACTTGTAATTATTTAACCTGGTAATGTTATCACATCTAGAGACTCACCACAGTTTTTATATATTTTATATATCTATCACAGTCTTCCGCTTGCTATTTAACTGTCTCTGGAGCATGATATGTTGTTTTGGCTTAATCTCACTCATGTTCAATACACTAATGCAGACAACATTTAATCAACATTATCTATGTTGCATAAGTGATGTTCTGGAACTCGGGTGTTGAGTTACTACTCGACCCTCGATTTTTCGAGATGTTACATATTGCCCTCCATGCAGACCCCTTCCTGGTCGTGTCTTCAGTGGATAGTTTGTTTGTCCTTTTGTCCATAGCCTTTTGTGAATCCTGGTATATGATAGGCGAGGTTTGTTCCTTTTTGTTGGTACCCGCCTGGCTGTACATCCTTTTGTTTTAATAAAATTCTAGTGACTCAGTTTCAGACTTAAAAAAATAAAATATATATATACGACATAACATCTTATTCCCTAAAAAACCGTACAACTACTGAAACAAGGATAAGTGTATTTTGGTCCGAGTAGTTTTCGAAGGCGTGTCAGAAGGCCACCTATGGAATATTTGAAAGGTTGAATCTCTTTAGGGAATTTGACCATATATCAAGGCCAGTACAGTTAATTTCCCAAAAAGTTAAATGGACCAGCTCAGTCAAAAAGAGCATGCTCATCTTTTGACTAATAATAGTAACTCTACAATGGGGGAGGGACTGCCTGAGGAATGTGCTCATCTTTTGTCTAATAATAATAACCTCACAAGGAGGGACCACATGAGGAATGTGCTCGATCTAGAAAAGCATTAGCCATTTTTAGCATGCCTTGCTTTGCCCTTGACATCAGCATTTCCTAGAGCTCAATTCAACACCCAAGTGTTTTTTTTTTTTTTTAATTCAAATATTTTGTTTTCCTTCATTCATCTAAAATTTGTGTTGCTTTTGTGTTGTGAGTTCAACCCAGCATTAGATTTTTCCAAAAACTTTTCTTATATATAAGAAAGGCTTTTTTATCTAAGAGCTTAGTGCCAGTTTGATTTTCCATGATACTGGTAAATTCATGGTAAATAAGTAATTATTACTTTTCCACTTGTTTGAAGATGAGTGTGTAATTCCACCTCGAAAACCAGTCTAAAAATGTTTAACTTAAATATGTGGGCCCCACCGTGATGTATATGATATATCCATGTCGTCTATTTATTTTATCATAATATTTTAGGGCATGAGCCAAAAAATAAGGAAGATCTAACGCTCAATTGGCCCACAGGAAAGGAAACAATGGACTTAATTTGTCCACCGTTGAAAGTTGATTCTTTTACTAGGCCCACATTGAGGTTTATTCACCATCTAACCTATTCATAGGGTCACATAGACATGGATAAGTGAAAAACATAAATATAAGCTTGATTTAAAACTTCTAAGGGTCCCAAGAAGTTTTTAATGGTAGGTGTTATGGGAAGATCCGAACCCCTTCAAATCCTAGGAGCCACAACACACTAATCCGATTGGATGCATAACAAGTAATTTGAATGGATAATGTCGCTGAAGGAAAGGAAGAATTCTTGGTGTGGTCCCAATCGCACTCCTCGTCCGAGGCTAGTAGTCAGTTCAGAGTGATCCAAGATAGACAATGTGAAGCTCAAGTCAAAAGCTAAAGGCAGTCCCGACCAGAAACGAATAAGTTAACCACTTGCATTAGTTACGGGAAAATTCAACTCGACCAGACAAATCTGCCAACCCGCCTCAGAGCTCGGAGGGAAGACCTCTAGAATGCTCGACAGATGAATAAAGTCAAGTCCACATTCCGTCCAGATCGGTGCTCGGCTCAGACCGGTGCTCGGCTCAAACTTATGACACAATCCACGTTTAACAAACCAACAGTGAAGGCCCATGTCCACATTAGTCAGGGCCTCTTCGACCGGAAGTCACGAGCCGAGGCCAGGGAGGAATACGGACGCTCCATGTGCTGAAATAGGAAATTGCCTTAAGCAGACAACACCGGTTTCCTCGCTCGCAGATACGCACGATATGCTACACGATCCCAGGATTGCAAGCAATATCTCCACGATCTGAAAATCCTACTGATTGACCGAATCGTGTCGAGATTAGCGGACCCAGTTCGTCCGATGATCAGGTATAAATACAATGAAGACCCCATTGCTACAGGGATGCAACATCTTGCACTCTCCCTCTACTCTTCAACTTAGACACGGATTCCCTTGACCTGACTTAGGCATCGGAGGGTCCTCTGCTTAGACCAGGGTCTCCTTTGCTCATTACGAGTGTGCAGGTCCAAGGGGCTGAAGTGATTCAGAGCTCATGAGTCAGAGCGGGGAGTCATCCAGATTTTGTCATCAATATTTTTGGCACCGTCTGTGGGAATCTGATACAAAAAGTCAAGTTCCTATTCTTAAGCATAATGGCGAGAGGAAAGAAGAAAGTAGTGGCTGCGAAACTGGAGTAAAATGAGCAGACTCGTACCTCTTCACTACTTCATGCCGAATCAGCCCCAGGGCCTTCCCAGCGTTCTCGCAATCGGGTGAGTAAGTATCGAGCCATGCAAAACGAGATACAGGCCCTGCGGGACGAGGTTAACTAGATGAAGTAGCGACAGGAGCCACAACCACGTCCTGCTCAGGAAAACCTTGTTCCTGAGCCGATTGGTCTGGTCGTGGAAGCCCACTCCGCGCCGAGGGGTATGAGGCCCAAGGGGCCTCAATGCCCTCGGGCGCCAGTTTCGGTTTAGAATCCTCCCCCTACCCAAATCTGAATCTCGGCTCGAAACACAGCTACTCGAGCTCCAACAAATGCCTGGGTCACCTTGGCCCTGGTACCTACGGATCTCCGTCACGAGTTGGAACGGAGGAGGGGAAGGAGGACTCCCGAGATAGAAAACACCCAGGAGATAGTTGCTGAGAACAATGATCCCTAGGAAACACGATTCGCGGAGCTCAACGACAAGATTTTAACACTGGAAAAGAAGCAGCAGACATCGTCAGTTCCCTCCATGTTCAAGCGATGATGAAAGAGACCGAGACTCTCTTCACTTCGATAATCATGAATGAGGTGATGCCACAGAGGTTCCGGATACCTCCCGTCATCCAATACTTCGGGTCCAGTGACCCATACGAGCACGTGGAAGCTTATCGTTCGTGGATGCAGATCCCGACGGCAATAGATGCGATGTGTGCAGGGGGTTCTCGATTACACTCACAGGATCTACTCGGAGTTGGTACCATCAACTCAAGCCTAATTCCATCGGTTCCCTTGCAGAGCTTAGTCGATTGTTCCTTACCTAGTTCATAAGTGGTAAGAAGAGTCGGAAGCCGAACACTCACCTGTTCACCATCAAACAAGAGCCTAAGGAGTCGTTGAAGGACTACATTGCTCGCTTCGATGAAGAAGCGTTGCAAGTGGAGGACTACGATGATAAGATGACACTCTCCGCTGTGTTCGGAGGTCTGAAAGAAGGAAGGTTCACCTTTTCTATTGGGAAGAATCCATCAAAAATGTTAGCCAACCTCATCGCCAGAGCTCAAAAGTCTATTAACGCCGAGGAATTCTCTAATGCCCGCAAAAATGTTCAAGTGACAGATTCGACTGGGAAGGGAAAGAGGCCTAGGAACGAAGAATCTCAACCGACCAACAAGGGACCAGATATCGCGCCCCTTGCGATCGTCGCCCGAGCAGAAAATCGAAGGGAAAATTTTGTTCCTACACCCCCCTTAGCACGTCCACCGAGCAGATTTTACTGAACATCTAAGGAGAAAAGCTTCTGAACTGGCCTGTCTGTATGAAGGTCGATCCAGAGCATCGAGACAAACGCAAGTGTTGCCATTTTCATCCGGGTCACGGCCATAATACAGCCGACTGCGTGGACCTTAAGGATGATATCGAGACCCTTATTCGTAAAGAATATTTGCGCCGATACGCCAAGGGAGAAAGAACCGCTCAGAAAGAAGAGCGAGAGAGAAAATAGCCGAATAACACCACGGAAGAGCCAACCGAAATCTGCACCATCTTCGGGGGCTCATCCGGTGGAGGAGATTCACACCGAGCTCAAAAAGCTAACTCTAGGAAGTCCGATTCGGAGCATTACGTCCACTTGACCGAGCGGCCCAACAAGGAACCCCAGGTCAGCTCGTGCAGTTTGACCTTCACGGAAGAAGATGCATGCGAAATCCTGTACCTGCACGATGACGCCTTGGTAGTTACTATGACCATAGCGAACCACAAGGTGTACCACATCTTGGTCGACACCGGAAGCTCGGCCGACGTAATCTATTTCGAAGCCTTTGAAAGAATGGGGATTCCGAGGTCACATCTCAGACCTGTGAAGACCCCCCTACATGGCTTTACCAGAGAAAGAGTAATCTCCAAAGGAGCCATCTCCCTCCTTGTGACCGCGGGAGAAGGACAACATCAAGCCACCCTCATGGTGGACTTCCTTGTTGTCAATGTGTCATCTATACATAACGTCATCCTAGGCAAATCTTCCCTCAATGCAATGAGAGCAGTTGTTTCCACCTATCATTTAATGATGAAGTTCCCCGTTGAGGGTGGAACAAGATACATCTGAGGCAATTAGTGCGAGGCTCGGAGATGCTATGCTATACTAGTCAAGAAGGGGTCGGTTAAGCAAGCACTCACCATCAACATACTAAACCCCAGAGGACCCGTGGAAGGTTCGTCTGTAGAAGACCTAGAGAAAGTACCGCTCAACGAGGCAAACCCAAGTAGAACTGTTCAGCTCGGAACATCATTGAATTCTGAGCAATGGTCCGAAGTGCTAACCTTCCTACGATAGCACAGAGATGTCTTCGCATGGTTGCATGAAGATATGCCCGGAATCTCTCCGAATGTCATGGTCCACAGGCTAAACATGGACCCGGATCACAAACTCGTGAAGCAAAAGAGGCGACCGTTCGACACTAAGCGGTATGAAGTCTCCACTCTACTCGATGCCAGTTTCATAGAGGAGGTACACTATCCCAAGTGGATCACAAACGTGGTCCTCGTCAAGAAGGCCAATGAGAAATGGCAGGTCTACGTAGATTACTCGGATCTAAATAAGGTGTGTCTGAAAGATAGCTTCCCATTGCCTCAGATTGATCAGCTGGTGGATAGTACAGCGAGACACAAACTACTTTCCTTCCTGGACGCTTACTCCGAGTATAACCAGATCGCGATGCACCCTCCAGACAAACAGAAGACTACCTTCGTCATGGATAAGGGACTTTACTGTTACCGGGTCATGCCGTTTGGCCTGAAAAACACTGGGGCCACATATCAAAGGCTGGTGAATCAAATGTTCGCCAGGCAGATCGAACATACGATGGAAGTGTACGTCGACGACATGCTAGTAAAAAGTGTCAAGGTGTCCGACCACCTAACAGACCTCGGAGAAACCTTTACCATCCTCCAAGAATACCAGATGAAACTGAATCCCACAAAGTGCGCCTTCGGAGTCGGCTCCAGTAAATTCCTCGGGTTTCAGGTTAGCCAGAGGAGTATTGAAGCAAATCCTGACAAGATCAAAGCACTCCTCGACATGAGTTCGCCTCGAACTATCAAGGAAATATAGTGCCTCACGGGACAAGTAGTTGCGCTTAGAGGATTCATATCCAAAGCCACAGATAAATGCCTCCCCTTCTTTCAATAGTTGAAGGGTCGTAAGAAGCCAGAATTGACGTCAGAATGTGAACAAGCCTTCCAGCAATTGAAACAGTATTTAGGCTCACCACCCCTGCTGTCTAAACCTGAAGAAGGTGAGCCCCTGTTCCTGTACTTGGCAGTCTCGACCTCAGCCGTCAGTTCGGCCCTGATTAGAGAAGTAGGAGGCAAACAACATCCCATATATTATGTGAGTAAGGCCATGGTGCCCGCCGAGACGAGATATCCGGCTCTGGAGAAGCTAGCGCTCAATCTCGTCGTCTCGGCTCGGAGGTTACATCCGTATTTCTAAGCTCACTCCATCGTCATGTTGATAGATTCTCCTCTCAAACAAGTTCTCTAGAGCCCGAAGTTTCGGGTCGGCTTACCAAGTGGGCCATCGAACTTGGTGAATTCGGCATCCAGTTTCGTCTGAGAACAGCAATTAAGGGCCAAGTCGTGGCACTCTTCATTCCGGAATTCACCACTCTGAGCGAAGAAGGGATCAGTACCGAAGTCGAAACGACTCCACCTGTTCCCCCATGCGATCATAAGGCGTTATCAGAACTAAGGTGGATCCTCTACGTAGATGAGTCGTCTAATGTCAAACGTGTCGGAGCGGGAATTGTCTTGATCGCACCTGATTCCACACCCATCCAATACGCGATTAAACTTGGCTTCAAGGCTTCTAACAATGAGGCGGATATGAGGCTCTGCTCATCGAACTCAGACTGGTGGCCGGTCTGGGGGTTCAGAGTCTATTCAGGTCCGATGTGATTCTCAGCTAGTAGTGAACCACATCTCCACTGAGTATGAAGCCAAGGAAACAAGAATGATTGCTTATCTAGACGAGGCAAGAAAATTGATTTAAAGATTTTGGAACTGCACTATCCATCAAATCCCTAGGGCAGAAAATTCATGGGCCGATGCCCTGCCAAAGTTAGCCTCGACCACATAAGGAAAGATCCCGCGAATCATTCCCGTGGAGTTCATAGAACATCCGAGCATCGACCAGACGAAGAAGAAAATGGTCAATCCAGTAAGTGATACTCCGAGCTAGATGGATCCGATTTATAGTTACCTCACAATAGGTGAGATTCCTTCGGATAGGTTGGAAGTAAAGCGCCTGAGAGTCAGAGCAGCGCGGTACGTAGTTCTGGATGAGATTTGTATAAGAAAGGGCATTCGCAGCCCTACCTGAAATGCCTACGACTTGATGATGCAGATTATGTGATTCGAGAGATTCACGAAGGAATTTACGAAAACTACTCTGGTGGCCGAGCCCTGGCCCTGAAGATACTCCGACAAGGGTACTTTTGGCCGACCATCAAGGAGGACTCGAAGCGCTATGTTCAAAGGTGTGACAAATGCCAACGATATGCGCCTGTGCCAAGGCAACATGCAGAGGAGATGACTCCCATGAGCTGTCCGTGGTCGTTCGCTCAGTGGGGGATAGATATCATCGGCCCCCTGCCCACGGGAAAAGGGCAAGTCAAGTTCTTCGTCGTTGCAGTTGACTACTTCACCAAATGGGCCGAGGCCAAACCCGTTGCAAAGATCACAGAACAGAAGGTAATCGATTTTGTCTGGAAAAACATTATTTGTCAATTCGACATCCCACGAACCATTGTATCCGACAATGGCAGGCAATTTGATAAAGACAAGTTTCGAGGCATGTGTTGGGGGCTCGGTATCACAAACGTATATTCCTCGCCTCGGCACTCGCAATCCAACGGGCAGGTGGAAGCAGTTAACAAGGTCATCAAACACCATCTTAAAATAAAATTGGAGAAAACAAAAGGTAACTGGGCCGAGGAGCTCCCATTTGTCCTCTGGGCTTACAGGACTACAGGTCAGTCGTCTACTGGGGAAACCCCATTCTCGCTATCTTACTGCTCAGAGGCAATGGTGCCAATTGAAATCGACCTCCATACAGCTCGGGTCAGAAATTATCAAGAGAACCAGAACGCCGAGCAGATGACAGCCAACATAGACATACTTGCAGAGGCCAGGGAAGTCTCCAGACTCCGAGCCACTGCTCGACATCAACAGGTGACGCGATTCTACAACACTAAGGTTAAAACCAAGCGGTTCCATCCAGGGGTCTTAGTCCTTCGCCGAGTCTTCCAAAACACCGCAGAACCGGGGCCGTAGCACTCAAACCTAATTGGGAAGGGCCATATCGCGTGGTCCGATTGACTAAACCCGACTCTTACCACTTAGAAGATCTCGAGGGTCGTCAGCTCCCCCACCCCTGGAACGCCGAACACGTGAAAGTTTACTATCCTTGACGAAATGGCCTTTAAGACCCCCAATAAATGTACGCCTCCGAGCGACCAGCCTTCAAGGTTCTCAATAAAATTTGTATTCCCAATAATCTGCCTGAGCGAACTATCTATTATAAACAAGTTACCTCTCGTAAGCAAAGGCAGACTCAACAAACTGATCCCTTAAAGAAGGCGTTAGTACGTTATCCCATGAAAATTCTACAAGGCATCTCCTCATGCTTAAGGGAAAAGCCAATAGATGACCCGACTCCCCGACAAAGGAGTCGGCTCGTCGCCCGACTCATGGATAAGTTAAAAGTTACTCACCAATCGTGGGAGGAGCTGATCCCCTAGGGGTTCGGACCTAACAATGTCAATACTATAAAGATTCAAAGTTCTGTAAAACGGCACTAAAACAAGCTAACCCGCCAAGAGGTCGGCTCAGCAGTGCCCCAAAGAAAATCAACCTGTCGGCAAATTAGTTTAGCAATCAACTTCCAAAAACCAAATACGGGTTAACACTTAAATCATCATCATCCATGCGCCCTTTCTAGAGGGTCAAAAAATAATATCCACAAACCATCCATCGAAGAGATAAGTTCAAAAAGCCATAAAAAGAGAAATATTCTAAGCTATGCAGTTGGAGGAGGAGGAGCTTGGGAGCTAAGGACCTGATCCGAGCAGGCATCGTCAGCGGGATTCTCTCCTGCGTCTTAAGGCAGCAGAGGCTCAAGGTTAAGGTCCGGGTACAAGTCCTGGACCGCTTCAATACAAGCGTCGAAGCCACAGTTGTAAAACTTAGTGGCTTCGGCGGCCCTCTCTTTCGAAGCCTTAAAAGCCTCTACTGCGGTGGCCACAGCCAAGGCCAGGGATGCTTCATCTTCAGCCCGCTGGGCATCCCTCGCCTGGGAAACTGCCCTGAGTTGTTCTTCTGCTGCTTCAGCACTGGTCCGCTCCAGCACTTCCCCCAGCCGAGCGTTCACCTTGGCGAGCGAGTCCGCGTGGGCCCTGGCCCGGGTCATCTCAGCTGCAGCAGCACCACACCGTGCCTCAAGATCGCTCTCCACCCCCCCCCCCCCCGAAGCTAGAGCTCTCGGGCCCTCCCTTCATCCATCTGCCGGCAGAGT
The DNA here is from genome assembly GCA_021015155.1 of Magnolia officinalis. Taxonomy (NCBI): domain Eukaryota; kingdom Viridiplantae; phylum Streptophyta; class Magnoliopsida; order Magnoliales; family Magnoliaceae; genus Magnolia; species Magnolia officinalis. The sequence goes on along the minus strand of JAJHSJ010000004.1, from coordinate 77,033,310 downwards.
TCCACCTGCTCCATCCGAAGGAAGGTGGCCTTGTCTCGCAAGATCCCGGCCTCGCTCCTGAGGGCCTCCGCCTAGCATCCTTCTTGACGGCTTCCTTCAATCTCTCCCGAGTCAGAAGGAGCCTCGGAACGGACTGCGCGAAAATGACAAAGTGAGTGTTCGAATGTAGCAAAAAACTGAAAGCAAGAAAAGCTAATAAAATTACCCGATAGAAGACGGAGGCCAAGTCATTGACAAAGGATTCATCCGCCTTCTCGAAAAGGCCGGCGATCTCCTCATCTGGTGCATGTTTACGGGCCTAAGGAACCAGGCAAGACATCTGGTAGCCCGGTTCAAACCTTCCACCGCTCGTCCCCACCTGGGCCGATCCTATCGGTTCCTCAGCCCTAGTCCGGCTGCCCTCCGAGGCCTGAGCCTCGGCCCTGAGATCATTCCCTGCCTCGGGAGGGGAGATCATGGCGTCAGCCATCCAAACGGCCTCCTCCCGCTCGGATGAAGAGGGGATGGTAATACAGGGTTCTGGGGCCGCGAGAGGGGCCTCGACGGCAGGAGGGGCCACGGCGGGAGGAAGGGTTAGAGCCGGAACATTGACGGCAGCGGCCTCAACCGCAATAGGCGTTGCAGTCGAAGCTACGGCAACAGAAATTAAAGTTACAACCGGAGCTGCAGCAACAGAAACTGAAGCTACAGCTGGAGCTGCAGCGACAGAAATTGGGACCAAGGGGCCCTCGCCGCGAGGAGACGCCTGCCTCCTCTAAACGGTCGTCTTCGTTCGAGGCTCGGCCCTCAGCATCTCATCAATAGTCGGGGTAGCCTTTCTCCTCTGGGACCCGGCTGCCTCGGCCATACCCGCACATTCGATGAAAAATCAGCAACCAAGTTAAAGGGATTTAAACCTTCCAGAGGTAAGGGTTAAAGATAAACTTACTGAAAGAAGTGGGGAGCGATTCGGACTTGCAAAGCCCAGACCAGTGAAGATTGGCGGCGGTGATCAGATCCGACCAGGAGCATAGGTCTCCTGATCGCGCCCGGGCCTTTGCGACCCGATTCTTCTGGTCCGAGGAGAGGAGGGGTGAATCTTTCGGGAAGTCTACAGAGATAAGAAGAAACTTTAGTTCAACTACTACGGAAGGAAGAAAGATATGAAAAAGAACATGCGTACGGTCCGACCTGGAGAAGTAAATCGGGTTGAAACCCGAGTGGTCAAGCTTCCGAGCTCCGTCGCCGGTGCCTCCCATTCGCCCAAAGCCCAGAACCATTTATTCTTCCAGTCCTTGTTGGAGGACGGAAGATTCAAGACCAGACCCGACCCCTTGCTACATCGGGTCGCGAAGTAGTACCATGGCTCTTGGCTGTTGTGCTTGACCAAGTACAGACTTATTAACTCCTTTGGTGTCAGCTATGGATTTTTGACTTGACACCAGATGATGAAGGAAGAGATTAAAACCCTCCAAGCATTGGGGGTGAATTGGCCAAGAGCCAGCCCCAGATAGGCTGTCAAGGCTCGGACGAAGGGGTGCAGAGGAGGTCGAAGCCCGCACTGCAAGGCGCAGAGGAAAATGGCGACTTCCCCTTCAGCAGCTGCGTCGACGGTATCAAGGGGCTCAGGTGCCCTTATCAGAATAGAGTTTGGAATCTTAAACTCCGAACGGATCCACCCCATCTGAGACTCCGTCAATACGGAGCCTCCTGAGATGACCTCCGATGCCCGCTCACTCACCGGCATTTCAGCTCCACCTGTCGTCGAGTCTCGGGGGGTTTGGGTGGCTTTCTTCTTGCCGACCTGACAAGTCCGAGCGCTTGCCTCCTTATTTCTTCGGGGCGGAGGGAACAGGGGCACCACTTCCAAGGGGCCTTCAGATGCCCCCCTCCCATCATCTAAGCTCGTCGGCTCGGAGTAGTTGTAATCTTCTCAGACCACGTCCATATCAGACGACATCTCATAGAAGCAGATGAAAAAGAAATGATGCTGAAAGAAGGGAGGAAATACTCACCGGACTACCGCCAGAAATCGCTTTCGTCAAGAAATCCCTTATCTGTAGGAATCGCCCTGCCGAAAACCTCAAGATGGTCGGAATCGCTTCTGCCAGAAATCGCCTCCTCAGGGAGTCAACAGCCACAAGATTTCAAATGTGGAGATGAGAAGCATTTTCGAAACGCTAAAGATTATATAGCCAAGGAGGAATCTCTGCATTAATGGCAAGGCATTAATGGCCGTAGTTGAATCGTCGCGAGCCAACTCTGGAGCATACGTGGCTGTTGACTATTGGCTTGATCTCTGCCAGGCTGAACGGTTCTGACATTGAACGACAGGCTTCATCAACCAAAAGCGGTGCCCGAGTAGGGGAAGCGTCATTGGGACGCCTCCCAGGGCCTACGTGTCAGTCAGCCATAGGCCAAGCAATTATTCAAAATCTTAACCGTCGACACGCGTCAGCTAGAGATTTACCCACTGGGAAAGACCCGAGGACGCGTTTCTTCGACACAAGTCATAATGATAAATGCATGCATGAAAGGTGCGACAGCAAAAACCGTTGATCTTCCATACATGTTTACTCTCCGAGCCCGTATCTGAACTCGAAGAGTAGGGGGCTTCTATTATGGGAAGATTTGAACCCCTTCAAATCCTAGAAGCCACAACACACTAATCCGATCGGATGCATAACAAGTAATCCGAATGCATAATGCCGCTGAAGGAAAGGAAGAATTCTCGGTTTGGTCTCAGTCGCACTCCTCATCCGAGGCTAGTAGTCAGTTCAGAGTGATCCAAGATAGACAATGTGAAGCTCAAGTCAAAAGCTACAGGCAGTCCCGACCAAAAACGAATAAGTCAACCACTTGCATTAGTTGCGGGAAAATTCAACTCAACCGGACAAATCCGCCGACCCGCCTTAGAGCTCAAAGGGAAGACCTCTAGAATGCTCGACAGATGAATAAAGCCAAGTCCACATTCCGTCCAGACCGGTGCTCGGCTCAGACTCATGACACAATTCACGTTTAACAAACCAACAATGAAGGCCCATGTCCACATTAATCAAGGCCTCTTCAACTAGAAGTCCCGAGCCGAGGCCAGAGAGGAATGTGGACGCTCCATGCACTGGAATAGGAAATTGCCTTAAGCAAACATGACCTGTTTCCTCGCTCGTAGATACGCATGATATGCTACACGATCCCAGCGATATCTCCACGATCCGAAAATCTTACTGATTGAGCGAATCGTGCTGAGATTAGCGGACCTAATCATCCGATGATCAGGTATAAATACAATGAAGACCCCATTGCTACAGGGACGCAACATCTTGCACTCTCCCTCTACTCTTCAACTTAGACCAGGATTCCCTTGACCTGACTTAGGCATCGGAGGGTCCCCTGCTTAGACCAAGGTCTCCTTTGCTCATTACGAGTGTGCAGGTCCAAGGGGCTGAAGTGATTCGGAGCTCGCGAGTCAGAGCGAGGAGTCATCCAGATTTTGTCATCAATAGTAGGCATTCGATTCTCACAATTTCGTATGGTGTGGTCCACTTGAGCTTTGGATCTGCCTAATTTTTGGGCTTGTGTCTTAAATTTGGTTGGCATAATGAATGGACGGTGTGGATAAGCCACACTCATTACGATGGGCCCCATATTTATTTTACAAATTTCTCGATTTAAGTGTTTAAAAAGTAACCAGTCAAGTAGCATTGGGAAAGATGCAGTAATTACCTTAGTAAATATGGATTACTTACTTACAAGGTAATTACAGTTGAGCCAGAAAATCAAACAGGCCCTTAAGCCCCTTTCAAAAACATGTGAATTTGGTCTTGTGGAGGGCTATGTCATTAGCTCTAATTGGTTATTGTATCTTGGCGGTCGATTGCCCTAGAAATCTATTGCACTTGTGACATCCTTCAAGGAGAGCAAATTTGATTTCAAGCTGAGTAACTCATGTCATGCCTCGGCTAAATTCTATAAGTCTTTTATCCCATTTTTTCTATTTTCTTTTTAGTGTGCGATCTTGCATGCATTAGTCATTTTGGCATGCCTTACTTTGCTCTTGAAGCCATGAGTGAGTCGGCATTCCCTGGAGCTCAATGTCATTGCCCAAGTGCTTTTTGTGTGAACCATTTAATAGTCATCTCACAGTCCTATCAGTAGAGCTATACATGAGTCAAGTTAGTTCGGTTGGCTCGCTCGAATCAACTCGGAAAAGCTCGACTCGCCTCAGCTCGAAATTGGATTTGGACTGAGTTGAGCTAGTTTTTGGAGCTCAAAAAAATTTTGATCTAAGTTCGAGCTTGCCTGAGCTCAACTCAACTCGGATTGAATTAGCTCGATAACTCGGTTATTTTGATATTGATGCTGCTCGCTGAGTGTTTGATGAAATGACTCAATGATGTGTTGTTTCGGGTGCATAAATTCTCCACGGGATTGGCTGGTGGCAAGGAAGGAATGGATTTAAAAAAAAAAAAAAAAAAACTTCGCATTATAAGACTGCTCTCATATGTTAATTTCGATGTTGCTCCGAGTGTTTGATGAAATACCTGTAAATTGTTATTACCATTTTGCATTCTGTGAGAAATTGAAGATGCACTTTATGTGTTTGATAAAATGTTGCATAGGCTCGAACTCAGTTCGAATTGGCCCCACCTGGTAACCGAATCGAGCTGAGCTGGCCAGTCAGGCTAAAGAACAGAGTCAAGCCAAGTTCAAACTGGGGTTAGCTACTGGTCGAGCCAAGCCAAGTTGTGCCAAGCTCGACTCGATTCGATCGACTTGTGTACGGCTCTACCTATCAATCTCATCGTTAGTGAGTATGCATTCCCAACGTGCACATACCACCTACTAAGTACCCCAATTTTATAGAATGCAAAAGAGTTACAAACGCATGGAGGAATAACTTGTATTTAAATAGAGCTTTCAAACTTGGAATTCTTTTTTACTTTGTTGAAAGCAAGGGTCTTTCCCCTTATATAGATTTAAAAAGCTATTAAAACCCACGCATGTAAGGTTAAGACTGTTGCACGTGACAATCATCTTTGAGTACTCATCCAATAATTAAGAATTATCTAGAACAATTCTAAAATATTTTGCTATATTCAATGTCTTAATTCTAGTCAGATACAGGGCCTATCGATGCCTTCAACAGACTATTCAATGTCACCTTCGATGGCATCAAATAGTGATCGATCCCATCGAGATTTTTTGGATTTTCTCCAGTTGGTCACTGGACTATCAAGGCATTTTTTAGATGCCATCGGAGGGTGTTCAATGACATCAAAGATAAGGTTCGAAGTCATGAATATAACTCAATGCAATCGAGAGTTTCCAGAAAATCATGTTTTGCCTCTAGTCAGTTAAGGTGTTATTTCGATGCCATCGATGTGGCTTCAATGCCATTGAAGGATTAGTTTCGATGACACCGAAGACTCTTCATGCCATCGACAGTTTCAGCGCAATTTTGCGCAGAGTTGCGATTTTGTGGGATTTGTTTTCGATTTTGCTTGGGATACTTCTATAGGCTATATATATACGGGTGCAAGTGGGATTAGGAGGTACTTCTAGGGTTTCTAATTCGTCCAAGGATTTCAAAGGGTGTGGTAAGGGTGAGATTTGAGGTTATTCGAATCAAGTAAGCTCTCTCTCTTTGTAATTTCTGCTTTCATAGTGATTATCCGTAGCTTTGTGCCATGGTTTTTTTCCCGCAAGGATTTTTCCACGTTAAAATCATTGTGTACTCTATGTTTGATTGGTGCGATTGGATTACTCCTCTTGATTCTACTCTATGTACTTCCATGGTCCCCCAACATATTCGACACTTTCTTTGCAAGACTCCGCAAAAGTTCTCTAGGAACTTTCATAGATATCTTCACAACTCTATATCTCTAGCACAACTTTTAAATTTTATACAATTATCTCAACTCTTTTACTATTTTATTCCAGTTTTCACACACTTCCACTCTGTAATAAAATTTTCTAAACTCATATACAAAACATCTTTAGCATACGAGTGAAAGCATGGATTTGGCCAAGTCCAACTTAGTCCCATGTCGATGATCAGTCCATGACATTGAACTCTACTGGCGTACGATCTTGCGTGTATCACATTCCCTATGTCCATCGATTCCTCCCTATTTGTTAAGCCCCGTTGCCAGAAGTCAGCAAAATCCACAACTTAAGTAGGTCAGACGGTAGGGAAGTGTGAGTCCCAACATGTTGTATATCGGTGTGTCTCACTTTGATTAACAGACACACCAAAATCTAGACTGATCCAAAACTCAGGCAGGCCTCACCACTTGAATCGAGAGGTTTTAGGTGTGATTTTACATGCTTTAAACGGGTAGGGCAACCTAAGCATTGGTTGGACTGAGTTTCAATATGTACGGTGAAAATGAGTCTTTGGACCTGATGGACGGAGTGGATGTTAGACGCACAACACAGCAGGGTTCACAGAGTTTGGGTGTTTCATGAGCAATGCACAATAGGATGTTGTAGAATAGAATAGCATCACACTCTTCAAGAGCTAAGTTTCCACTTGTCCATGACACTACAGTCCAGCCAAGAAATGCCATCGGTAGAATGGATCGAGGCATTGAAGGTAAGGAGCGGATCCAGGCCGTAGGTGAATGGGTCGTGGGTTAAATCATCCAGACAACTTTTTGATGACTCTCAGCTAAAAATCACAAAGAAGGGAGGCCATCCTGGCCATGTGAAATATATCCTCAAAATGAACGGTGACAATAAAAATTATTATCTACGGCTAAAAAGAAAAAAAGAAAAAAAAAAAAAAAAACCTAAGGGATATTGTTATGGGAAGATCCGAACCCCTTATAATCCCAAGGCCTGGCGGCATGTTGGTCCGATCGGAGGAATAATTGATGACTCGGCTCAGTTAATCAAGAAAGGACAACGCTTGATTAAGGCTTACGATGGCTAATGGAAACCTTACCTACTTAAAGGTCCGAGCTGACTCCATACTCCGGGGCGGAGGCGGACACTCCTCAAGCTGAACTTAGGAACTGCCATAAGGGAACGTGGCCGATTTCTCCGGCCGCAGATACACACGACGAGCATGAGATACCACGCGACCCTTGGATTGCGTATAATATCTCCATGATCCGATAATCTCCCTAATTGAGGGAATCATGGCGAGATTAACGGACCTAGATCATCTTGTGCTCTCCCACTACTCTGCAACTTAGACCCAGGTTCCTGTGTCCAGACTTAGGCATCGGAGGGTCCCCCAGCTTAGCCAGGGTCTCATTTGTTCACCGTTTATGTACAACTTCAGGGCTCGGGGACGCCATGAAGTACGTAGGACAAGGGGGAGAGTTGACCAGATTTTGACCTCAACATTTTTTGACGTCGTCTATGGGAATTGATACAAAAAGTCAGGTTCCTATTCTCGAGTATAATGGCAAGAGGAAAGAAGAAAACAGTAGCTGCAGAACCAGAACAGAAAGAGCAAACTCGTTCATCCTTACTACTTCACGCCGAATCGGCTCCGGGACCTTCCCAGCGTTCTCGCAATCGGGCGAGCAAGTATCGAGCCATGCAGGGCGAGATACAAGCCTTACGTGATGAAGCGAACAGGATAAAGCAACAACAGGAGCCGCAGTTGCATCCGGCTCAAGAAGATCCTGCCCCTGAACCGGTCGGCCCGGTTGTCGAAGCTCACTCCGTGCCAAGGAGTGTGAGACCCGAGGCACCCAAGCATCCTCAAGTGCCCGTATCGGGTCACCATCCTCTTCCGACCCAAAGCCGACCCTTAGCTCAGAATACCGTGACGCGAGCTCCGACCAATGCTTCGGTTACCTCAGCCCTGGCACCAACGGATCTCCGTCACCGGCTGAAAAGGCGGAGGGGAAGGAGAACTCCGGAGATGGAAAACATTCAGGAAATTGTGGCGGAAAATAGAGACCCATGGGAGAAGCGGTTCGAGGAGCTCAACAACAAGTTCTTAGCTCTGGAAAAAAAACAGCAATCAATGTCAGTTCCCGCTGCCATCCAGGCAATGATGGAAGAGACCGAACCTCCCTTCAGCTCGAAAATAATGAACGAGGTGATGCCTCAGAGGTCCCGGATACCTCCTGTCATCCAATATTCCAGGTCCGAGGACCCTTCTGAGCACATGGAAGCCTACCGCTCCTGGATGCAGATCCAGACGGCGACGGATGCAATGATGTGCCGGAGGTTCTCGATCACACTTACGGGGTCCGTTCGGAGTTGGTACCGACAACTCAAACCGAACTTCATCAATTCCTTCGCAGAGTTGAGCCGACTATTCCTTACCCAGTTCATTAGTGGTAAGAAAAGTCGAAAACCCAACACTCACTTGCTGGCCATCAAGCAAGGGCCGAAGGAATCGCTAAAAGATTACAACGCTCATTTCAACGAGGAAGCACTATTGGTAGAAGGCTACGACGATAAAATGGCGCTCGCCGCCATGTTCAATGGTCTAAAAGAGGGGAAGTTTACTTTCTCCATCGGGAAGAACCTGCCAAAAACGCTGGCCGAACTTATTGCCAGAGCTCAGAAATATACCAACGCGGAGGAGTTCACTAATGCCCGTAAAAATGTTCAAGCGACTGAGCCAAATGGTAAGGGGAAGAGGCCCAGGAACGAGGATTCTCAGCCGCCTAACAAGGGGACCGACGACCGCACTTCTCGTGATCGTTGCCCGAGTGGAAGGCTGGAGGGAAGATTCTATTCCTACGCCCCTCTTAACACTTCTGCCGAACAGATCTTATTGGACATCCGAGGAGAAAAACTGCTGAACTGGCCTGTTTGCATGAGGGCCGATCTGGACCATTGAGACAAACGCAAGTACTGCCTCTTCCACCGAGATCACGGCCACAATACGGATGACTGTGTAGACCTTAAAGATGAGATCGAAGCCCTTATTTGAAAAGGTCACCTGCGTCGGTACACGAAGGAAGGAAAAGCTGATCGGAGAAGAGAAAGGGAGCGGGAGCAGCCAAACAACGCCACGGAGGAGCCCGCCGAAATACGTACCATCTTCGGGGGCTCGTCTGGTGGAGGAGACTCAAATAGGGCGCGAAAGGCTCACTCCAGAAAGTCCAAAATGGAACACTATGTCCATTTAACCGAGTGGCCCAGTAAGGAACTTCGAGTCAGCTCATGCACTCTGACCTTCACGAAAGAAGATGCGTGCGGGATTCAGCACCCGCATGACGATGCTCTGGTAGTCACCATGACTATCGCGAATCGTAAAGTATACCGCATTTTGGTCGACACTGGAAGTTCCGCCGATGTGATCTACTCAGAAGCTTTTGAATAAATGGGGATTCCACGGTCTCATCTCAGACCCGTGAAGACCTCCCTGCACGGCTTTGCTGGGGAAAGAATAATTTCCGAAGGAGCCATTTCCCTTCCCGTGACAGCAGGAGAAGGACAACATCATGTCACACTTATGGTGGACTTCTTAGTTGTCAATGTGCCATTAGTACACAGCGTTATCCTAGGCAGACCCTCTCTCAATGCAATAAGAGCAGTCGTCTCTACCTATCACCTGATGAAGAAATTCCCCGCTGAAGGCGGGATAGGCTACCTCCGAGGCGATCAGCGGGAAGCTCGGAGATGTTACGCAGTAGCAGTAAAGAAGGGATCAGTTAAGCAGGCACTTTCCATCAACGTCCTAGACCCCAGAGGGCCTGTGGAAGGCTCGTCCGTGGAAGACCTGGAGAAAGTGTCGCTCGATGAAGCTGATCCGAGCAGAACCGTTCAGCTCGGGACGTCACTGAATCCTGAACAACGGCTCGAAGTCCTAACATTTCTGTGACAGCATAGGGACGTCTTTGCATGGTCTCACCAAGATATGCCTAGGATTTTCCCGGAAGTCATGGTCCACAGGCTGAATGTGGATCCAGATCATAAACCTATTAAGCAGAAAAGAAGGCCATTCGATGCTGAACGGTATGAAGCAATAGCCGACGAGGTCTCTGTTCTGCTCGACACAGGATTTATAGAAGAAGTGCATTATCCAGATTGGATCGCAAATGTGGTGCTAGTGAAGAAAGCCAACGGGAAGTGGCGAGTTTGCGTAGATTACTCGGATTTAAAAAAAGCTTGTCCGAAAGACAGTTTCCCGTTGCCTCGGATTGACCAGCTAGTAGACAGCACAGCGGGTCATAAATTACTTTCTTTCCTGGATGCCTACTCCAGATATAATCAGATCGCGATGCACCCCCCAGACATGTAGAAGACTATCTTTGTCACAAACAAGGTACTCTACTGTTACCGGGTCATGCCATTTTGCCTGAAAAATGCTGGGGCAACGTATTAAAGGCTAGTAAATCAGATGTTCTCCAAACAGATCGGACGCACAATGGAAGTATATGTCGATGACATGTTAGTGAAAAGTATTAAAGCCGCCGATCATCTGACAGATCTTGGAGAAACGTTCGCCGTCCTCCGAGAATACCAGATGAAGCTGAATCTAACAAAGTGCGTTTTCAGAGTCGAGAAAATTCTTCAGTTTCCAGGTCAGCCAGAGAGGTATCGAGGCGAACCCCGATAAGATCAAAGCACTCCTCGACATGAGTTCACCTCGGACTATCAAGAAAATACAATACCTCACAGGACGAGTCGCGGCACTCGGACGTTTTATATCCAAAGCAACGGATAAGTGTCTCCCCTTCTTCCAACAGTTGAAAGGTCACAAGAAGGCAGACTGGACGTCAGAGTGCGAACAGGCCTTCCAACAACTGAAGCATTACCTGGGTTCACCCCCACTGTTGTCTAAACCTGAAGAAGGTGAACCTCTATTCCTCTACCTCGCGGTCTCAGCATCGGCAGTCAACTCGGCTCTGAACAGAGAAGTCGGAGGTAAACAGCACCCTGTTTATTATGTGAGCAAGGCTATGGTACCAACAGAAACAAGATACTCACCCCTGGAACAGCTAGCGCTCAGCCTCATTGTTTCAGCTCAGAGATTGCACCCATATTTCCAAGCTCATTCTGTGATCGTGTTGACAGACTCCCCCCTTAGACAAGTTCTTCAGAGGCCGGAGGTGTCAGGTCGGATGACCAAGTGGGCCATCGAACTCGGCGAGTTTGACATTCAGTTTCGTCCAAAAACGGCAATCAAAAGTCAAGCCGTAGCTGACTTCATCACCGAATTCACTACTCCGAGCACCAGAGAGATCATAACTGAGGTTGAGACAAGCCCAGCCGCCCTTCTGAGTGACCAAAAAGCAGTATCAGATCCAGGATGGGTTCTCTATGTGGATGGGTCATCCAATGTCAAAGGGGCCGAGGCCGGGATCGTCTTGATCGCACCCGACTCCACGACCGTTCAGTACGCAATCAAATTAGGGTTCAAAGCCCCGAATAATGAGGCAGAATATGAAGCTTTGCTAGCCAGACTCAGATTGGCGGCGAGTCTAGGTGTCCAGTCTCTTCAAGTACGATCCGACTCCCAGCTAGTGGTAAATCACATCTCTACCGAATACGAGGCTAAGGAAACAAGGATGATCGCTTATCTTGATGAGGCGAGGAAATTAATCAAAAAATTTTAGAATTGCACGATCCACCAAATCCCGAGAGCAGAAAATTCATGGGCCGACGCCTTAGCGCGGCTCGCCTCAGCCGAGGAGGGGAAGATCCCGCGAATCATTCCCGTCGAATTCATAGAGCAACCAAGCATCAGCAGGGAGGAGAAGGAAGTCAACCAAGTCCGAGCTAGATGGACCCGATCTTTAACTATCTCACTACAGGTGAGATCCCTTCAAACAGGCTGGAAGTCAGACGGCTCAGAGTTCGAGCAGCCCGATACATCGTCCTGGATAGTATCTTGTACAAGAAGGGACATTCCCAACCCTACCTCAGGTGTCTCCGTGTCGACGAGGAGGAATACCTCATGCGAGAGATTCATGAACGAATCTGCGAAAATCATTCCGGCAGTCGAACCTTAGCCTTGAAGATACTCAGACAAGGGTACTTTTGGCCAACTATCAAGGAGGATTCCAAAGATTACGTCTGGAAATGTGATAAATATCAGCGATTCGCGACCGTGCCGAGGCAACCCGCAAAAGAAATGACCCCTATGAGTGGCCCTTGGCCATTCGCTCAGTGGGGAATCGACATTATCGGCCCTCTACCCACGAGGAAAGGACAAGTCAAATTCACCATTGTCGCTGTTGACTACTTCACCAAATGGGCCGAGGTTGAGCCCGTCGCCAAAATTACGGAGCAGAAGGTGATTGACTTCGTCAAGAAAAACATCGTTTACCGGTTCGGGATTCCGCGAACCATCGTATCAGACAATGACCGACAGTTCGATAACGATAAATTTCGAGGCATGTGTCAAGGGCTCGGTATCACGAATGCATACTCTTCTCCCTGACATCCCCAGTCGAACGGACAAGTGGAGGCAATCAATAAGGTCATCAAGCATCATCTCAAGATAAAACTGAAAAAAGCAAAAGGCAGTTGGGCCGAAGAACTTCCGTTCGTTCTCTGGGCCTACAGGACCACAACTCAGTCCTCAATGGGAGAAACTTCATTCTTGCTCTCCTACGGCTCGAAGGCGATAGTGCCGGTGGAAATTGGTTTGCCTACGGCCCGAGTCGGGAGCTACTAAGAAAAATAGAACTCCGAGCAGATTGCCACAAACCTGGACTTGCTCGAAGAAGTTAGAGATATCTCGAAGCTCCGAGTCGCAGCTCTGCATCAACACGTAGAACAGTTCTATAATTTGAAAGTCAAGGCTAGGCGATTCCGACCAGGGGACTTAGTCCTTCGTCGATTTTTCCAGAATACCGCCGAGCCGGGGGCTGGTACACTTGGACCAAACTGGGAAGCACCTTATCGGGTCGTCCGATTAACCAAGCCAGGCTCCTACCACCTAAAGACCTCGGGGGTTGTCAGCTCCCCCATCCCTGGAATGCCGAACATCTGAAAGTTTATTATCCATGACAGGCTAGCCTTTAAGGCTCTCAATAAATGTACGCCTCCGAGCAACAGGCCTTTAAGGCCTTCAGCAAAATGTACGCCCCCGAGCGACAAACCTTTAAGGCTCCTAATAAAATTCGCCTCTTCTCATCCACATGAACGAATCATCTACTAAGGAAAAGTTACCTCTCATATGCAGGGGCGGATTCAATGGATTAATACCTTGAGGGGGTTAGTACATTATCCCACAAAAATTTCTACACGGTATCCCCAAGTTAGGGGAAAAGCCTAAACGTTGACCTGACTCCCCTAACATAGGAGTCGGCTCGCGAACTAATGGGTAAAGCGGAAGGTTCTCGCCAATTGTGGGATGAGCCGACCCCCTAGGGGTCCGGACTCAATAAACAGGCCATAGGGTAAAGCGGAAGGATCTCGCCAATTGTGGGATGAGCCGACCCCTTGGGGGTCCGGACTCAATAAATAGCCCATAATGGCCTCAAAAACTCTACAAAGTAGCATTGGAAAGGGGCTGACCCGTCAAAGGGTCGGCTCGGCCATACCCTAATGAAAATCATCCTACCAACGAATCAGTTCGGCGATCAAATAATCTACAATAGACATTCGAAAATCAATTACGGATTAGCAGGAAAGAAAAATCATCATTCATAAGCCCTCTCCAGAGGGTCAAAAAATCACCATCCACAAGCCTTCATCAGAAGGCCAAAAAAAAGAGAGGAGTTTCAACCAGTTCACAAAACAAAAGGGGGAAAAAGTAGTCCAATCTACGCAGGTGGCGAAGGAGCTTGAGCGTCATGGGCTTGAGCCGGGCGAACTTCGTCCTCGGGCATCTCTCCAACTTCCTCATGCAATAAAGAGTCAAGGTTAAGGTCTGGATACAAACCCATAACTGCCTCGATGCAATCGTCGTAGCCACGGTCATAGAACTTGGCAGCCTCAGCATCCCTCTCTTTGGACATTTTAAAAGCATCTACCGCTGCGGCTATCGCCTCAGCAAGAGAAGCTTTATCCTCAGCCTGTTGAGCTTCTCTCGCCTGGGCAATAGCTCGAGTCTGCTCTTCTGCAGCCTCGACCTTGACTCGCTCAAGAGCCCCGCCAAGTCGAACGTTCTCCTGAGCCAACGAGTCCGCATGAGCTCTGGCCCGAGTCAGTTCGGTCGACGTAGCATCACATCTGGCTTTGAAGTCATCTACGACCCCCTTCAGCCGCAGCTCTCTGGCTTCAAGGTCAACCACAATCCCTTGCAGCCGAAGTTCCCTTGCCTTTGCATCCTCAAGCTGCCGACGCAAATTGTCTTGCTCAAGTCGGAGGAAGGTGTTCTCATCCCGCAAGGCTCCCATTTAGGTTTTGAGAGCCTCCAACTCAGCTTCTCTTTTTTCTGACCCCCACGCTCTCTCCTGAGCTGATAAAAGCTTTGGGATAGACAGCACAAAAATGACAAATGAACATTTGAAAGCCACTAGTATAACAAAAACGACGAGAGTCAATAGAGATACCGTGTAAAACACGGAAGCCATGTCATTCAGAAACGAGCTGTCTGACTTATCGACGAGGTTGGCTATACTCTCCTCAGGGGCGTGCTTCGCGGCCCAGGGAGTCAAGCAGGAAAGATGATAGCCCGGTGCAAACTTCCCTCTGCTCGTCCCCATGTGAGCAGAGTCTGCCGCATCTGTAAAACCAGTTCCGCTACCAGCTGAGAACTGAGCCTCAGCTCCAAGGTCACCTCCAACCTTGGGGGGGGGGGGGTAATCATGGCATCGGCCATCCAAACGGCTTCCTCCCGCTCGGATGGTGAAGGAATAGCTATGCAAGGAGCCGACGGATGAGCCTCCCCAACGGGAGGAACGATTGCGGGCGGAATGGAAGGGACTATGGTTGCGGGAGTTGGAGTAACGACCGTTGAGACGTGACCCTCAGCAAGCGCCGTAGCAGGAGTCATCGGGACAGGAGATGGGGCCGTAGTGACCAGGCCGCAGGTATAGTCGCGACCACGGCCGTAATTGGAGTCATAGCCACTAGACTCGGACTGAGGGACCTTCCCCGCGAGGAGTTGCTTGCCTTCTCCGAACAGTGGTCTTCGTTCGAGTCACAGGCCTCAATAGTTCCTCCACCGTCGAAGCCACCTTCCTCCTCCTAGAACCAGATGCCTCAGTCATGCCTACATGAAGAACGAATTAGCAACTAAACGAATAAGTCTGAACCCATCAACATAAACAGAAGGAAAACTTACTGAAAGAAGTCGGGAGAAGCAGAGATTTGCATAATCCGGACCACTGAAGGTTGGCAGCAGTAATCAGGTCCGACTAGGAGTGAAGCTCCCCCGATCGCGCTTTTGCCTTGGCGACCCAATTTTTTTGGTCCGAGTCGAGGAACGGCGTGCCTCTAGGAAAGTCTGTCGCAATAGAGGACAGGTTTCAGTCCGACAAGCCTAGTAGGAGAAAATACGAGGATAAAAGAAATTAAATGGTTCGACCTGGTTTTAAAAATTGGGTCGGAACCCGAGTCGTCAAAGTCCTGACTTCAGCAGCAGGTACATCCCATTCGCCCGCGGCCCAAAATCATTTATTCTTCCAATCTTTGTTAGAGGACGGAAGATTCAAAACCAGCGTTGACCCCTTGCTGCCTCGGGTCACGAAGTAATACCATGGCTCGTTGCTGTCATGCTTAACCAGTTATAGGCTCATCAACTCCCCCGGAGTCAGCTCCGAATTCTCGACTTGCCGCCAGATGATGTAGGCAGAGACGAGCACTCTTCAGGCGTTGGGGGTTAGTTGCCCAGGAGCCAATCGGAGGCGCGCAGTCATGGCTCGGACGAAGGGGTGCAGGGGAAGTCGAACCCCACATTGCAGTGCGCAGAGAAAAATGGTGACTTCCCCCTCAGCAGGTGCACCAGCGGTAACGAGGGGCCTAGGGGCCCTTATCCGAACGGAGTCTGGAATTTGAAACTCCGAACGGATCCACTCTATCTGGGACTCCGATAATATGGAGCCTCCAGGAACTACCTCAAAGGCTCGCACACTGCCGGCATTTCAGCAACCTCGGTGGTGGCGGTCTGGGAGATCCGTGCAGATTTCTTCTTGCCAACCTTGTGAGTCCGGGCCCCAATCTCCTTCTATTTTCGAGGCGGAGGGCATAAAGGCACAGCCTCGTAAGGGCCTTTAGAGGCCCCTCCCCCGTTGTCAGAACTCTCCAACTCGGAGCCCTCACAGTAATCCCGCACGGCTTCCAGGTCGGATGACATCTCAAGTAAGAAGGAAGGAGTGTGAAGAAGTGTAAGAAGACTCACCTGACGTTCACCAGGAATCGCTTCTGCTGAAAATACCTAATTGGTCGGAATCGCCTAACGGAAAGTCCTATGTGGCCAGAATCGCTTTCGCCGAAAATTGCCTCCTCCGATATCAGCTCGAACGCAGCACACAAAAGTAGACCTTAAGTTTTTGGAGGGTTTATATAGGCCCAACTGAATCTCTGCATTAATGACCAGCAATGATGGTCATAGCCGAATCGTCGTAAGCATCGCTCGGAACTAACGTGGCACCATCCCATTGGCTCGAGCTCTGTTGGGAAGTACACCTCTGACATCAAGCGGCGCACTTCAGATAAACGAAACGACGCCTGAATAACGAAAAGTTCCATCCGAGGTATTACTACGGGTGTATGTGGCAACAGCTCATGAGCGGACGATGATTCGAAATCTTAACCATCGTCACGCGTCCACCATGCCTAGACTCATGGGCGGGAAACCCTATGAGTATAATGATTTAAAAAGCAAGGGTTACGATGTGCTCAGAGGAACCCGTAAACGAGGCGATCGATTTTCCATGTGATTACTCTCCGAGCCCTTAGCAAACCTCGAAGAGTAGGGGGCTTCTGTTATGGGAAGATCCAAACCCCTTATAATCCCAAGGCCTGGCGGCATGTTGGTCCGATCGAAGGAATAATTGACGGCTCGGCTTAGTTAATCAAGAACGGACAACGCTTGATTAAGGCTTACGATGGCTAATGGAAACCTTACCTACTTAAAGGTTCGAACCGAATCCATACTCCGGGGCGGAGGCGGACGCTCCTCAAGCTGACTTAGGAACTGCCATAAGGGAACGTGGTCGATTTCTCCGGCCGCAGATACGCACAATGAGCATGAGATACCACGCGACCCTTGGATTGCGTATAATATCTCCATGATCCAATAATCTCCCTAATTGAGGGAATCATGGCGAGATTAACGGACCTAGATCATTCGATAGTCAAGTATAAATACATGAAAACTCCATTGCTACAGGTACACAACATCTTGTGCTTTCCCACTACTCTGCAACTTAGACCCAGATTCCTGTGTCCTGACTTAGGCATCGGAGGGTCCCCCGGCTTAGACAGGGTCTCCTTTGCTCACCGTTTGTGTACAGCTTCAAGGCTCGGGGACGCCACAAAGTACGTAGGACAAGGGGGAGAGCTGACCAAAATTTGACCTCAACAGATATAATTGCATATTCAGCTTTATCCTCAACAGTCGCCATCCATGGTGCGTACCATTATTGCTGATCAGAACCGACTCCGAAGGCCGACGACAAACGCAGTCAAATAACAAACCCTCCATGACGGAGAATAACAAGGTAAAGCTGACATGCTTCACAGCACACATGGCACCATCACTTCAGTCTACACAATTTTTTCTATAATAAATGGCAAATGTTCCAAATGAATATTCTTCGACAATTTCTAGTCATCTTATCATTTACCTTCAAATGAAGTACGGAAAAATTAATAACCCACATTCATTTGCGTAGAAGTAATGAACCGATCCGTTTAATATCTGTTGGTTATCCATGGCCCAGCCTTTTAAATGGACTGCGACAAATAGTAAGTAACCATGTTATATCTCAAGAAAGAGCTTTGTATTACGAAGCAGGGATGAACGTGATGAGGTTTATCACTATCTTCCTCGCGGATAACTACGTTGAATCCACAGAGCTCATAACTCATCACGCAGACTTCTTGAATCTACGCAGAAAGAAAGCAAGAAGAAAAGAAATAAATTCTAATAAATTCATAATTTGATAGATGAATGAAATAAACAAGTTCACGACCTTTTAAATAGAGATACCAATAAATGAGAGAGAAATCAGAAGCAAACTACAACTAAAACTCCTAGAATTCGCAACTTATTATTTATAGATCGGGGTGATGTCTACTAGTGCACAAGGTTTTCGGCCAAAAATAATAAGTGTCCTATTTGGCTTCACCAAGCTGTTCTCCTAATTATTTTAAGCTCTTTTCGCGTTTGGGCGCAACTCCTAAAGCCCAACGGATAAAGAGTTATAATCAAACAAAAGCTTACTATTTATAGTAAAAATGGAATTAAAATAGGAAAACGATTGTCGATCCGGGGGTATTTCACAAATTCGTTTTGCGTAACCTGGCATAGCCAGGTTGGGTGGCTAAAGTAGCTCATTCTACCCCAAAATCATATATTTTACACCCGATGACTCATTCCGGATTGCGAGATACACCCGATCTAAGGTCTGACGGTCTGGATCACTTTCGTCGTCGACCGAGCCTTTTCTGATCCATCTTGGCCATGAAACTATCCGCAACCCGCTCTACATCAGTCCCCTCTACTTTAAAAGAACTTGTCCTCGAGTTCTGTTCCTGCTCTGGTTCATAATATTCAGTCAGGTCCGTGATGTTGAAAGTCCGTGAGATTGTCATGTCATCTGGAAGATCAATAACGTAAGCATTGTCAATCTTTCGGATGATTGGTACCAATCCAATCTTCTTATTCTTCAATTTGTTGTATATTCCGGTCGAAAATTTCTCTTTACGCAGATGGACCATAACGTGGTCGCCCACCTCAAACACTTTTTGTCACCGACGCTTGTCCACTTGTTCCTTGTACTTCTTGTTCAAGGCATGTAGCTTGGTTTGCACCTCCACATGGATGCCCATGATCTTGTTTGCCATATGTTCTGCCGTAATGCTTGTGGCAGAGAGACCAAGTCAAGTGTGTGGCGAGACACTCATCTGTAAATAATCTGGAACAGTGATTTCTCTGTCGAGCGGTTCACCATGTTGTTGAATGCAAACTCTGCTTGAGACAAGGATAAATCTCACTGCTTCAGTTTTTCTCCTGAAATACAGCGAATGAGGTTTTCCAATGTGTAATTCACAACCTCGGTCTGCCCATTAGTCTGTGGGTGGTAGGCGCTGCTGAAGTGAAGTCGTGTATCGAATCGAGTCCATAAAGTCTACTAAAAGTGGCTAACGAACTTTGTGTCACGATCAGAAGTAATGGTCTTGGGGACCCCGTGTATCCGTATGACCTTCCTGAAGAATAAATTCGCCACGTGTGTTGCATCGAGAGTCTTCTTACATGGGATAAAATGCACTATCTTGGAGAAACACCTACCACTATGAATACCGAATTTATGCCGCATTGTGTTCGTGGGAGACCAAGCACGAAGTCCATAATTAAATCCTCCCAAGGATCGTCAGGCACAAGTAATGGGGTGTAGAGGCCCATATTATGAGATTGCCCATTGGAAGTCTGACAAACATGACAACGTTGTAAGGCTTTTCGCACATCACGTACCGATTGCAGCCAGTAATACCGCTCTTCCACAAGAGCCACATCTTGTCTCGCCTAAGCTGTCCACCGAGGCCACCTCCATATAACTCCTGAATAATCTACTCCCTCAGAGTACTTTGGGGGATGCACAATCGATTCCCTTTGAAGAGGAAACCGTCATGTATATGAAGGTCATTGGGATGACCTTCTTAGCACTTCATCCATGAATCTTTGAAGTCCTCATCCTCGACATACAGCTCCTTGAGACAGTCAAAGTCGACTACCTCATTGCTTGTGATGCACAACGGCTAAGTGCATCAGCCACCATGTTATACTGCCCTGACTTGTACTTCAGAACGAACGCAAATTCCTATAAAAACGTAACCCATCTAGCATGCACACGATTCACGTTAGTCTGACTACTAATAAACTTTAATGCTTGATGATCAATGTACAGAACAAACTCTCTTTGAATCCGATAATGTCGCTAATATCGCAGTGCATGAACAACTACGTACAACTTGAGCTTATACGTCGACCACTTCTTTCGGGCTTCGCTGAGCTTCTCACTGTAGAAGGCTACCGGCCTGCCTTCCTGTGATAATACTCCTCCAATTCTGACATATGAAGCGTCACACTCAACCTCAAACAACTTGTCGAAATTAGGAAGCACCAAGACCGGTGTTGTGGATAAACAATGCTTGATCACATAAAAGCTTTTGTCAGCTTCATCGGTCCACTAAAACTGTCCTTTTTCATGCAATTTGTAATAGGCACGACTATTGTGCTAAAATTTTGAACGAATCGACGATAGAAGGCCGCCAACCCATGAAAACTCCTCACCTCATGAATGTTTGTCAGGATCGATCATTCCCTAATGGCTTGCACCTTTTCATCATCCACGGGAATGCCCGTGGATGTTACAACAAATCTTAGGAACAACAGGTTGTCCATTAAAAAACTACACTTCTTCAAGTTGAGGTACAACTTGTTGATTTGTAGGACCTACAGCACCTGCTTGAGATGTTTCCTGTGCCCTGTCTCATCCTAGCAATATACCAGTATGTCATCAAAATATACTAGCACAAATCGGCCAGTGAACGGTTTTAGAACTTGATTTATCAAATGCGTAAAAGTACTTGGTGCATTCGATAGGCCGAAGGGCATGACCAGCCACTCATACAACCCTTCCTTGGTCTTGAATGTCGTTTTCCACTCATCACCGGGTCGGATAGGAATTTGATGGTACCCACTCATTAGGTCTAGTTTAGATAACACCTTAGCCCTTTCTAGCATATCGAGCATGTCGTCCAACTACAGTATTAAGAACCGATGTTTGATGGTAATTTTGTTAATTGCCCGACTGTCGACACACATGCGCCAACTTTCATTTTTTTTTTACGTTAATAATGCTGGTACTGTAAGTGCTATGTTATATAAAGCACTCTTATTTGTCAAATTTCGATGAGAGAAAACAGCTTATAATGTGGTTCACACATGTGATGGAAAGTTCACCTTCAAGTGAATCAAGATGGAAAGTTCACCTTCAAGATCAATGTATGAAGTTGGAAAGTGCAAGTTTAAGAACAAGACATGAAGATGGTTAGTTCAAGTTCAATGTATTCAAGCTCTACTTCACTTCAAGTTCAAGATCAAGGTACAACTACAAGATTACTTCAAGTAAAAGATCCATTGATCGCTACTGAAGATTCAAGTAGAAGTTTCATGGTATATACTTCAATGTCCAATAATTTTAAGTATAATTGACCCTAGAGAGACCTTAGACTTAGGTTCTTTCATATGCTAAACATATATGGGTTTTTATACTTTGGTTAGGCTTTAGTTTAAGCAGTCTAAGCCTTAGTTCGACTAGTCCAAGCTTTAGTTCGACCGATATAGGGAAAGTTTCGACTAGTCTAAGATTTGAAATGAAAAACAGATTTTTTCTATTGGTTCCTCGACCAGTCGAGCAGGGTGCTCGACCAGTCGAAGGCACACCCTCGACCAGTCAAAGGGTGCTTGACTCGAAGTCCAGCAGCCATTTCAAGGCACCCTCGACCAGTCGAAGGCTGTGATCGACCAGTCAAATGGGGCCCTCGACCAGCAGAGCAGGGCTTCGACCAGTCGAAGAACGGTTTTAACCTATCGCGCCCAAAATTTGAAATTTGGTTGATTCTTAGACGAGTCGAAGGAGACCTTAAACCAGTTGAAGCAACAACTTTTCAGACTATAAATAGAAGCCTTTTCTCACTCCGAAATTATTCATTCAAGCCACGAAAAACCTTCACTTTGAGAGAGAAAAGTCCCCATCTTCTTCAAGCTATTGCGTGGTATTTTAAATCTTTTTAATATAACTTTTTGTTTTTGTAATTCCATAATCTCTTTTATGAATCTTATGTTATAGAGGGAGTTTATACTCTTCTTCGTGAGATCTAAGGAATTCAAACAAGTAGCCTAAGGTTTGAATTAATTTAAAATTAATTTAGAACCTATAACCCTTGATTGTGTTACTGGACATTAAACATTTCTACATCAAGTGAAGCGGTTCTACGGGATACATCAAATAGCGTCTTTAGAAGAAGATAAGTATTATTCTTTATTTATTGTTGGTTTATTTTAAATATCCCGGAAATCTCATGTATTAGTTTTGACTAAGATAAGCCAGAAAATCTCACCGTGGGGTTTTGATTGTGATAGCCCTTTTAAAATCACAACTGTATAGGTTTTAAGGTGAACCTGAGAAAACCTTGATTATTAGTGAACGCCAATATCACGTGGTTGTGATTATTGGGAGTGGAGTAGGTGTGGCTCTTTGAGAACAGTTGGTGTACACATCGAACCACTATAACTCCTGGTGTTTTGTGGTGAATGATGTATGTGATGTATATGCGGTAAATGGTTGTAATTCATTTTATGTACATGTGGTGAATGCTTGTAATAGATAGCTTTCTTTTCTTTTCTTCTTCTTTTAGTTCATGATCTTGATCCTTACTAAGTTCATGAAATCAGGTTGTCCTACCTAAAACCTTAGTTTTTGGTATAAGGTTGTCCTATGAACACAGTTTGAATCAATTTCTCAATACCATTACAATATTTGAGATCTCTGATTAGTTCTGATTTATTTAATCTTTCAGTTCTTTAATTTTTTAATTGGCATAGTCCTATTCACCCTCCCCCCTCTAGGACTGATAGCTCGCCTCTTTCAGGTACGACACATGGGCTCATGCTCTCTCTCAAGAGACCCTTACGGATCAAATCCTCCACTTGCCCCTGGAGTATCTCACACTCCTTCGGACTCATCTGATAATGAGGGCGGTTAGGTAGGCTAGCCCCAGGGACAAGGTCTATGTGATGTTGGATGTCCCTCATGGGGGGGGGGGGCAATCCATCGGGTAAATCTTCAGGCCAGATTTCTTTAAATTCATTTAGCAATAGTCTTAAACTTGGAGAAATATTTGAGAGTTCCGATTCCTTGCCCTTCAAAACTATAGCATATACCTCACCGGTTTTCTTGAATTTCTCCATGAAATCCCGAATGGTCAAAAGGGAACTCCCCTCCACTTTAGAGGCTTCGGGGTGGTTCTCTAGTGCCATAGGGGAAAGGATTATTTTTCGACTATCCTTAACGAATATGTAGACATTGTCTCGTCCGGTCGATGGATCATGTCCATCACGGTCCGATTTGATCAATGTCGCCAATTGTGAGACCATTGAGATACATTTAGTTATAGCCAATGCCAATTGTCGTTGATAGCTGCAACTTGTCCACCATCACTCTTGAGATGATGTTCTCACTACTATGACTGTCTATGATCGCATCACAGACCTTTCCGTTGACAGTGCACCGCATATGGAATATATTGTGTCGCTGTGGATGTAATTCCTTCCGTGGGATATACAGTAATCGCCTCACAACTAGAGATTCGCCACGATCCTGCACCGTCAACTCATCGCCATATGTTCCTTCCTTAGTGGCTTGCTCATGTTCATCAAGGTCAGGGTCTTTTTCTATGGCCTCATCTTCAATGCCCCCTTCGTTCATAGCCAAGTGTGTTGCGGGACGTTAAGGACAGGTGTTTGATAAGTGGCCCGTTTAGCCACAGCGGTAACAATTGTTTGACCTTGGTCAGACATAAGGATTTGAAATCCTACTTGGGCCCGCTGTTGTGGGTGCTACACGTTGAGGCCTAGATGAGCCGCTTCCCGTATCACAGTTTGCGGTCGCGAGAGGTTGAGGATGTTCTCCTACTGGTTCTTTTCCTCGTGCCAACACTAGATCCTGCGCGGGACCTGTTATGAGGGGTCGAGTTGAAGGATACGGTCGATTCGAAACTCTTACAAGCTGCGTTTCAACCCTACTTGCCAACTGAACCGCTTCATCCACAGTCCCAACTGGGTGCATCTGAACTCGATCCTGAATTGTCGATCGTAACCCTCATATAAATCGTGTCACCTTCTGTGACTCAAATTCTGACAGATCATTTCATGTTGTCAACCGCTAGAATTCTTCGGTGTAATTTGTGACGGTTCGATTTCCTTGTCAACAATTCTGGTATTACTGGAATAATATCTGCTCATAATCACTGGGGAGGAATCATGATCGAAGAAGACGTCTCATCCGTGGCCATGATGAGATGGCCGCCTTATTTTGGTGGGCTCGTGAGAGTTATAATTACTCCCACCATGAAGAAGCACTAAATTTTAATTTAAACACTACCAATTTTACATTTTTATGATCTAGCACGTCCATGTAATCAAAATATCTCTCTACTTCGACTAACCTATCGAGGAAATCTTCTATGCGTAATAAACCATTAAAACTAGGAAGTTCCGCCTTATCTCGATAGTCTCTTTCAGCACAATCTAGTTGATCGCCTCTATGGATTGGTCGTCGGGCAAAGCCTTCATTAAGGTCCTTGTCACTAGAACTTGAATAATCTGGTGTAGCCCTACAGTTTTCCACTGGTAGTGCTCTAAGAAAATCAAGGTTGTGTCGTGCAACAACCACGAGCGGTGGAGCAACCATAGGCGGTGGGACATCGCCTAGGGCTCGAGGCGGAAGTAGCACATCCGCAAGACGGTCGAGGGTTTCCTGTAGTCCTTGCATGGTCAACTGACTCTCCTGGTGGAAAGCTTTCATTCTTTACACAAGATAGCAAATCTCTGGATCACCGTTCACAAGATTTTGGCTCATACCTTCGTTGTTTGCCATTGGCCAGAGGGGAATCCTCGCTCTGATACCAATTGACACAAGGATGAACATGATGAGGTTGATCACTGTCTTCCTCAAGCATAACTATGTCAAATCCACAGAGCTTCTCTGGACTCCTAACAAAGACTTCTCAAATCCACGAGGAAAGAAAGCAAGAAGAATAGAAATAAATTCTAATAAATTCATAATTTGATAGATGAATGAAATAAATAAGTTCAAAACCCTTTAAATAGGGATACCAAGTAATGGAGAGAAATCAGAAGGAAACTACAACTAAAACTCCTAGAATTCGCAACTTACTATAAATAGTAAACTTATTATTTATTGACGGTCATGATGTCTACTAGTGCGCAAGGTTTATGGCAAAAAATAGTAAGTGTCCTATTTGGCTTCACCAAGCTGTTCTCCTAATTATTTTCAGCTCTTTCCGCATTGGGCGCAACGCCTAAAGCCCAACGGATGAAGAGTTATCATCAAACTAAAAGTTACTATTTATAGTAAAAACGGAATTAAAATAGGGAAACGACCATCGATCTGGGGGTATTTCGCAAATCTGGCCTACGCAACCCGGCAAAGTAGGGTTAGGTGGCTAAAGTAGCTCGTTCTACCCCAAAATCATATATTTTACGCCCGATGACTCATTCCGGATTGCGAGATACACCCGATCTAAGGTCTGAGGGTCTAGATTACTTCTGTTGTCGACCGGGCTTTTTCTGATCCATCTTGGCCATGAAACAATCCGCAACCTGCTCTACATCATATTATAGGAGATTTGATGGAAGATATTGAATCTATATATAATATTCTTATAAGTATTGTTGGCACTTGGTTTGTTTTTTTGTATGGTGTGTGTTGGCGTGCCAAAATTGATATAACATGTAATGACCTAGATTTTTTTTACCAATATGACACCCTAATTAAATTAATTAATAGTTTTTTCTTTATTAATTAAACCAAGCACTTAGCCTAGTTATTAGGAGCACTTTCGATTGAAGGATGGTTCAAGGGATTGACTCCTAACACCATAAGAATTTTATTTTTACTAAACTAAGAAAATTTTTTGGTGGAATCTTTTAGAATTAAGGCTTCATCTTTTCAAAGGAAAAAGTTGTGGGAAATTTCTACAGTAGTGGGGAGAGAGAGAGAGAGAGAGAGAGAGAGAGAGAGAGAGAGAGAGAGAGAGAACCCTGTGAAGGAAGAGCCTCCGTTGATAAGTTTTCATCTTCTTCTTTTTTCTGTAATTTTCTATCTAAAAACTCTGGATTAAACCAATGGACGTGATGGGTTTACCCTACGTCCATCATTTTGTTAAGAAGTTTTTTAACAATGAAAAATGATTTTTAAACAAGTTTATGCAACTAGGATCATCAACTGTGAGAAATCCAGTTATTCCAATCTAAGGAAATTCGAATCTACGAATCTTAAGGCCAAATCGTGTTAAAGTCTCAAATTTTAGATTTGATTAGTGAATAGATTCCCATAGCGATTTGCAAAATTTTATAGTTAATGATAGTTTTGTCGAAAACAATTTTAACGATCAATTGTAGATGTCAAATATTCCGATCTAAGCAATCCTTTGGTTTTTTTTCCAAATTCAACTATGAGAAAAATCATTGGATTGGTTTAACCCAATTCTGTAATCAATGGTATCCATCAAAACTAAGGAAGAATAAAAAAAAAGTCATAAAATACCAAAAAGTTGGACTGTGTAATAGAACCTATTTGGCTTCGTCGATCAATCGACTGAAGTGTTTGATCGATCACTCGTGTCAAATTTTCTCCAAATACCAAAGCCTGAAATTGTGTTAAAGTTTTGATTGATCGATGACCAGGTTCAATCGATCGAGGGTCTCTTAGAGCGATCTTGATTGATCGAGGGTTCCAATCAAAAGTGACCAAAAGTGTCTAGCAAGCAAACTGATTTCATTTGAGTAGTTTCGATCGGTTGAAGGAAGGCAAATGTGTTTAGAGACTTAAACTGAAAAAATCGTTTTTCATCGATCGATGGTCGATCGATTCCCTCGAGCTGGCTCGATCGATCGATTGCATTAATCAACAAGCCCTATTATTTTTCAAATTTAAACTTAAGGATTTATGTTGGGTCACCTTACATTAATCAAAGGTGGACCCCACTTGGTGAGATGGTTTAATTAAATTATGAATCAGTCTTTTAGGGATTTGGATTCTAAATTTCAAAGCGTTAAATAGTAAAATGGATTCGACCTTACCATGAATAGGTGAGTGAATCCCAACTTGTTTCATACATGTATGGTTAAGATAGAAGATGTGATTATCATGATTGATGTATATGATATGAATTTCATGTGATTGTTGTATGATTGTGATAACATGATCCTTGTTATATGACATTTGATATGAAAGAAATTTGATACATACATATCAAACATGTAAGCATGCCAATCATTAATATTTAAAGCTCGTTATTCCTTTAAGAGAGAAATGTATCTGTTAACTATACATGACCACACATAAACATTGAACACACATGACATGCATCCATCGTGATTGCATGCACATCTTATGCCTGAGTTTCCTGAGAGATCTCCTTGGATGGATACACCTGGTAGATTCATTATCATATGCTCATGTTAGTGGAAGCTATTATGACAACCCTAAGTGCAGGGATGTTGTAATAACTCGCATTAAAATAAGGCAACGCCGACGGCTAAAAATAGTCGGCGTTGACCTTCCCGAACAGCTTTTAGTCGTCGGACATGCCATTAGAAAAGGGCCATTGCCGTTGCCGACGATTTAAAGTCATTAGTGAGCAATGCCAATCAAAGACATGATTAGCCAATTAAAGACATGATTAAACTAAAACTTAAAAGAAAAACATAAAAACCGAAGAAGAACTGAATGATTGGAGAAGGACGACTCCGTTGAAGCTCCACAACTCCTTTCTCTATCTCTTCCACCTTAATTTGTGTTTTTGAATACTAAGGTCACCCCTTTAAATTGAAAAAAAAAAATCACACTAACTTGGAACTGACTTCAAATTTACGCATTTTTGTTATGCTTTGGTTGCACCAACTGTGCGCTTCAATCACCCCAAATATCACTTCGGTCGCACCGAATTAGTCACTTGATTACAGCCAAATTTCTTCAATATTCATCTAAAGTCTTTGTCTCCCTCAGGTCGCACCGAACCTCCCTTCAGTGCTAGAGAACACAATTTCGATCGGACCTAATGTCGAGCTGAATTATCTCTTAAAATCATAATTTTTTGTTGGACTATTATGTGCACATTTGGTCGGACCAAACAACCTCAGGTGCAACCGAATAGTCTATTATTTCTGTTGATATATTTTGTGATTTTTTTTCAATCTTTTTTCACTTTTGCACTTGGTTTTT
Source organism: Magnolia officinalis (assembly GCA_021015155.1). NCBI lineage: Eukaryota > Viridiplantae > Streptophyta > Magnoliopsida > Magnoliales > Magnoliaceae > Magnolia > Magnolia officinalis. The sequence continues at coordinate 77,005,255 of JAJHSJ010000004.1, read as the reverse complement.
TTAAATCTTTGGCACTTGAAATTTTCATTAATCGCTTCTAAATCTCGAAATCGTCACTTGGTCATTATTTGAGCATTAAATTTTCTTTTTAATCATTGATTTCATCTTTGCTCTTCAAATTACCTCTTATAGCAAATCATACATAAATAAATCAATTAAACACATCTATGCTTATAAAATCAATGCATAATAAGGAAAAATATATAATATTTTACACTTAACCTGGGACAATCCTTAGTTAGGTGAGCATCGGTCTTGCAAATACCATATACGGTTTCAACAGCTTTAATGGGTTGGATTGCTTCCTTTCTTAGTTTCATGGCCTCAATCTTCCTTACGAGATCTGCCAACCTTGCACTTACATCTTCCTCGTCTTTGAGCACATGTATCGCTTCTCTTTTGGTACTGTCTTAGGATTACTAGAGTGGTTGGATATGTCCCATGATTGGGCATTTTCAGTTAGCATGTCAAGGTAATCACATGCAACTTTTGGATCATTACTCATAAATTCATTGTTATACATCATCTCTATGAATTAGCACGTGTTTAAGCTTAGTCCATCATAGAAAAACTAATCACCTGCTAAATCTTGTTGTCATGGTGTGGATAAGTAAGAAGTAAGTCCATGAACAATTCCCAACACTAGAAAAAAGCTTCATCTCCTTTTTTTGGATAAGTTCATGTTAGCGCACTCATTTTTGCACTCTGGTTTGTCAATCACGTGAGTCGTTGTGTCATGTAGTCAATTGAGCCTTTGGAAAGTGAAGACCGAAGACACAAGTGAAGACGAAGCATTAAGGAAGCAACAACAGGTAAAACAGGTGTCGTAGTGATCCCAACCATTGACCCAAAACAACCATATAGCCTCTAGATGATCTTGACCTAATACAAATATAAATTTGATCATCCATTAGCCTTAGGAGACCAAAGAAAACATGATAAAGAAGCCTGGAAGAGGTGTGAATCTGTCGTGGAGAAAATAGCCAAAAACAGCAGATTACAGGCCATGTTCGATGGCACTGAGCTACCAACGAACGGTCTTCGATAACATCAAAGACTTGGCCAATGGCATCAATTGAGAGTCAGGAATGTCCAACAACCAAACTGAATTTTAGTTGGAATTCTTTATGACATCAAGGACTCTTCGATGGCATCGAAACTTAAGTTTTGATGGCATCGAAGTCCCCTCAATGACATCGATTTGAGATCTAGAAATGTCCAGCAAGGTTTTTGGAAATTTCCCTTGATTTTCTCGATGGCATCGAAACCACTTCAATGGCATCAAAGGAGATGTTCGATGCAATCGAAGGTCGGGTCGATGCAATCGAAGTGGGTCCGGATTTGTCTAATAAGCAAACATCATTTTTGTCCGGATATTTCGATGGCATCGGGGAGCCTTTCGATGACATCAAAGGAATTCTCGATGGCATCAAAGACCCATTCAATGGCATCAATAGAGCCTTTTTTTACCCGTTTTCTGACCGTTGGAGCTTGAATTGTATAAATAGGGCATTCGGTTCTTGAGATTTTTTATGAGTTTTTAGAGCAACCAGAGGTAAGGTGATCCCATATACATATCTCTCACCCTATGCCTCTATTCCTATGAGTTTCAAGCAATCTCCCTTGAGATTTCAACTCTAATGAGGATTCAAACCTCACCATTGGAGATGTGTTACTCCTCCATTTCCTAGAGATTGGACTTAAGCTCTTAGTAAATCATTGTCCAGATCTTCTAGGAGACCCATCTATTTGAATCCCCTAAGATAAACTACTACCCATTAGTTGTAGGAGATTCAACCCAATCCCATCACCTTGGTCATCTTGAAGAAGCATCAAATGCAAGGAAATTGATCATGGAGCTGAAGCCTTGGCGAAGCTGTAGCAACAGGATCGGGGGAGCATGGAGGAGCTAATTGAAGTACCGGAGAGCGGAGATCAAGCAACCCAATAGGAGCATCGAAAGGGACTCAATCTGACAAGTAAATGTCATGTGTAGGAGTCCATGTTTGCACTCCTTCCTTGTGTAGGTTGGAGTGCAAGAGTTTGTGTTCAAACTCACTTAGGTTTTTTCGTAAGACCTTAGCTCTTCCGTAGGGCCTAAATTTTGTGGTTCTTGTGTAGGACCAAGGTTGTTGATTAGCCTAAGAAAAAACCAACCAAAGTCCATTTATAGGCCTTTGGCAGGAGAGTACGTGTCGGGTTCGAGATTATGATCCGGTTTGGGAGTAAGACCTTTGCTCTTATATAGGGCATAAACCGTCGGGTTCTTATGTAGGACCTTAACTCTAGTGTGGAGTCTAAATTTCTGGTTCTTGTGTAGAACCTTGGCTCTCATATAGGGCCTAAATTGGTGGATTCGGGAGTAGGACTCTTGCTCTTGTGTAGGACATAAAATTTAGAGTCCTTGTGTAGGATTGTAAAGGTTAGATGTTAACCTGATTTAAAACCTCCGATAGTGAAATCTGATACACTCATGGGTTGAGTGCGTTCGCAGAGAGTGCAGTAAGCAAGTAGCCGAATCACTATATATGTTTGTGTTTGGGATTGTCTTTGCACATTTATTTAATTATGATTATGTGTTTTAAATGCTTAATTACGAATGCATGATTAGATAAATGTTTAGTGTTGATAGGTAGCACATTCCACACACTCATATTCATTATCTCTATAGACTAGTTGCTTATTTGCATATCTTTATAGTTTATGTGATTGGATCCTCTATTGGCTTGGAAGCCTTAGAGTTACATTACCTCACTTAGTTTAATTACTAATTAGTTTAAGTTAGGCATTATTATTTTTAATAAGTAAATATTTTTAATTGGTCCTAATCACCTCACCCTTTAGGACATAGCCTTCATTCCTTAGCTCTGTCATACTTTCGCACTTAAAGGCTTAGTGATCCATAAACTGCAATTTTAGTTCATAATGTCATGCCTGAGAGTGTTAGTTTTAAGAGCTGGGAAGAACTTTTTAAGAAACTCCCAGGTCATCTCGGCCCATGCTTTGGCCTTCTCCTTGAGAGAGAATGGAAATAACTTTAGTCTAATTACATCTAGAGGTAGGGGTGCACATTTAACCATTGGAACCGTGTAACCAGACCCGAACTGTTGGATCGGTTCGGTTTGGTCCGGTTCCAGGGTGCTAACGGTCCAGTTCTGGTTCCCAAATTTTCTAAACCGTTGATTACAGATCAGTTCCGGTTTAAGGTCCTGTAGAACCAAACTGAACTGTTGATACGAACCGTTAACTGAACCATATATCCGAACTGTATAACCGATCCATGACAGGAACCGTGGATCCAAACTGTCTATCCGATGTATTTAAAACCAAAAAAAAAAAACCCTAATGCCTAAGTCGTTTAACACCCTGCCCTCTTTCGCGCTGCACTCCCTGCCTTCTGCCCTCCCTCTCGCAGCACTCCCTCTGCCCTCCCTCAGTCCCTCTGCTCTCTCTCTCTCTCTCTCTCTCTCTCTCTCTCTCTCTCTCTCTCTCTCTCTCGCCGTCGCGGTCCCAGACACCAGCACCCCCTAGCCCGAAGGCCGTGCGGCGCATCTGAGCTCTCTCTCTCTCTCTCTCTCTCTCTCTCTCTCTCTCTCTCTCTCTCTCGCTGTTCGCCCGTCCCAACTCCCAATCACCAGTAAAAAATCAATTATATTTTCTGCAATCTCTCTACAATTCCAAGAAAACTGACATCACTGTATACTCAGGTACCATTTTTCTGCCATTTTCTCCACAAACCCATTAAAATATATTAGTCAAAAAAAAAAAAAAAACCCATTTTTTAGCAATCTCTCTGTGATTAAAACAAGGCCAATGCTAGTTTCTAACATTTTTTCCCAATCCATGCAAAACCCATTGTCCAAAACTTTAATATTTTTCAGCAATGTATCTGCAATACCAAGAAAACTGTCATCGTTGTATATTGAAATGGCATTTTCCCACAAACCCATCAAAACCCATCATTCAAAGCTCAAAACCATTCTCAGCATTCTCTCTGCTACAACAGGAAGGCCATCATCACCATCTCTTTCTCTCCCATTTTTTTTCCCAATTCATGCAAAACCCATCATCCAAAACTTCAATATCTTTTCAGCAATCTTTCACCGGCTCCAAAAATCACCACCACCATCTACTCTAATCTCATTTCCTCTGTCATCTTTCTCCCAAATCCATGAAAACCAAGCTACCAAGAATCACCATCTATTCCAATCTCATTTCCACTGCTATTTTCTTCAAATCCATGAAAAGCCCATCAACCAAAATTCTATCTTTTCTCAGCAATCCCTCTGCAACCTGAAGAAAACCATCACCAGTTCCCACAAAAAATCAAGTAAATTTTCTCCTTTATCAATGGAATAAATCCATCTGCCAAAAAACCTTTTTTTTTTGCCTTTCTTCTCTAGCAATGCATTAAAACCAAGCAGCCCCAATACTACTTTTCACCCATTGGATCAAAGCTCTCTATAATTCCATAAGCTGGGCTGGATTTTTAAAAGCCCAGAACCGCGGATCCGATCCGGGACCAAACCATTCTTCACGGTCCGGTTCTAGTTCGGTTCGAGGGTGCTAACGGTCCTGTTCCAGTTCCGGTTCCAATAATTGCATAACCGTTAGGAACGGTTCGGTTCCGATTTCACCCCAAAACCAGACCGAACCAACTCGAGTGCACCCCTATCTGGAGGGACGTTGTTAAAGTATATGGTTGCAATAATATCTTTGAACTCTTTTATGTGCAAGTATGGACTTTCTGAATCAAGTCCATGGAATTTATGGAGTAATTAAATCACCCCCGGTTTAAAGTCTACATTTCATGCATTGGTTGGAAAATCATGCATGAAGGTATACTTGTTCTTGTCGGTTGTAAATAATCACGTAAGGTCTGAACCGATGGAACTTGGTGTACCTCATTCTCATTATGCATCGTCCTAACCAGTGGTGTGTTACGCACAAGATTCTTATCAAAGTATTATTCAGTTTCGGCCATATTTTCGAATGATGTTTTAGGAGTATTTAGGTGTTTTGAAACTCATCGATGGATTACGAGCCAGTTTCTTAAACCTCATTCGCTCGAAAGTCTCAATGTATGGTCCCTTACCCACCTGGGCATGAACCACACAAAAACTAAGTCCTACATATTTAAAAGAGCTAGTAGAGGGAGTAAGGAAGGATATTACCGGTAGGGAAAACCTAGACTTGAAGATCCTACAAATAAAGACAAGCAGCCAATGTTAATAAGGTTAGAAATTTTGAAATAGCACAAATCCTTGAAATTTTTTGAAATTAGAGAACTTAAAAACCCTAGGCTAGAGAAATTCAAACAAATAGGACAGCTTAACCTAGAACAAAAATCAAATTAGAAAACCTAAACCTAATTGTATTCACACCACTCCCCATTAATGGCGCCAAAAACTTGATCAAACCCTAGGGTTGAAAACCCCCAAGTATAGGGCTACGATGTAGTTTTACTTGGTGATGTTGAGATTGAAACATCAAGGAATAGGGAACACAACTAAGAACTAATTTAGAGGTAAAGGGTGTATGGATATTTAATCTAGTGAAGTAAAAAAGGGTTTTAAAATAATAAATAAAAGACTAAAGATACAGGAATCCACTTATAGCAATCACAATATCTCATTCACCGATTCAATGTATAACTCGATACGAATATGAATTTGATTGAATGATTCTCTCATGATGTACTCAGATTTCAATCGCAAGGAATGAAAAGCATCTAAAGTACTCTTAGGTGACAATAGATTAATTAATTATACATATTGAATCCTTTTCTAATTCAGGATAAACAATTGTTAAATCAAAGCATTCATTGTACCTGTAGTGAACAACAAATCCAAAAATCAATAACTTAAAGACTTTAAAGTAAAATCTAAATTTATTTCAATCTATTATCATCATTAAGCCATTGTTATTGAATCAAATAAACTAAATATTATAATTAACTACAAGCTTTATACCTTAGCCTTAGATAAAAGATTAGCCTAGCATGGGTAACATCTTAAGTCGCACCAAACCCTCCTTCGGTGGCACCTAAGTGTCGAGCTGAATTATCTCTGAAAATCACTATCTCTTGTTGGACTATTCTATGCACATTTGGTTTAACCAAACTAACCTCGGGTGGGACCGAGCTATCCGTTATTTCTGTTATTAGATTATGTGATTTTTCAGTCTTTTCTCCATCCTTTGTACTTAGTTTTATTAGATCTTTGACACTTGATTTATTCATTAATGTCTTCCAAATCTTTAATTTTTATTGAACATTCTTTTGAGCTTTAATCTATCTTTTCAAGCACGTATTCATCTTAGGCTTCTGAATTATCTCGTACGTAGAAAACATATATAATTAGATCAATTTATCACTTAAATACCATAAAAGCTAATGCAATTAAGAGGATAAATATGCAATATTTAGACATTATCAACCACCATATTGTGAAATATAATTCATAAAATTCTGGCTCGCTCTGCATCCCATAATTACGAAGATTCGTTGACGTGTCCGACACTATCGTGAATTTACGTAACACCTCGAGACATAACAACTCATGGATTGAAAGAATTACATTATATGATTTGTTCATGGAGCAACTAATTGCGACAACCAGTCCCAAAAGAGTGATGAACCACACACTCACAGATTACATACATAGATGTGTACACCACTAATCAAATCTTATGCATCGACCAAGAGGGTCACTACCCGGAGCGTATTACATCCACGATACATATAAAAGTCACTAGTTGTGAGTCTTTCAGCACATTACTTGCATCAATATATAACTAAATCAAACCATGATAGTTTTGGAACTCTAAGACACATGCCCAAGCCATAAAATAATGGAGGTAGTACAAGGCTAACCTAATAAAGGGAGAAAGAGTAGCAATAAGCTAACTCATGAAAAATAATGGGAGATGAGTAAAAAGTAGCTCAATATAGAGTGGAAACATGTGTCGCTCTCAAAATCGACAAAGGGTAAGGCTTGTATCCATCACTCCATATGAATTCATAAAAATTAAGTATGATCAAAATCATATCTTAAACATGTTGAGATGTGGAGCCACATCTGGAGGTCGCACGACCGGTTGTGGCCCCTGCTCGACCGGTCGTGGGGTCCGCTCAACCAGTCATGAGCAGTTGTGGACTAGCTCAACTCAAAGTCTAGCAAAAATCAATTTTTGAGGTCCGAGGTGCTCGACCGGTCGTGTGCCATGCTCGACGGTCGTGGGGTCCTCTCGACCGGTCGTACAGCCTGCATGACTAGTCGAGGTTACACAGATTCGTTTCCGAATTTGATTCGGACTACGGATTTTTGAGTCGGCTTTCACAAGGGTGCGAAAGAGAAGTTGCCTAAACTATAAATAGATGTCCCTAGGGCTTTTCTAGGGTATGGGAAATAATTCTATGGTGTGACCAAAGGGTTTTCTATGTACTTCCAAGGGAGAGGTTAGTATATTGCCTTGTAATCTTCATTTTTCTTCATAGTGGAAGTTTGCATCCGTGGTTTTTTACCCTTGTTGGGGTTTTTCTACGTATATCTTGTCTTTTGGTTTATTTGGAATGCTTTGATTATTTTTTTAGTTTATATTTCTTCTTGTTTATCGTTTGTGGGTGAGACTTGAGATTGGATCTCGGTTCACTGCGTTTGTTGGCGTGCTGCGCAACAACTAGTATCAAAGCTATTAGTTTAGTTCTATTGGGAACGATGATAGAAGAAGGGAAGACTAGAATTGAGAAGTTTGATGGTTCAAACTTTGCCTTCTGGAAGATACAAATGGAGGATTATCTGTATCAGAAAGACCTCTATATTCCTCTAGGAGGAAAAGAAAAGAAACCAGAAAAGATGACAGATGATGAATGGTTTTTATTAGATCGGAAGGCTTTCGGAACGATCCGACTCTCTTTGACTAAGAGCGTTGCCTTTAATATATCTAAGATGAAAACCACAAAAGAATTAATGGAAGACCTAGCCACCATGTATGAAAAACCCGACTCTCTTTGACTAAGAGCGTTGCCTTTAATATATCTAAGATGAAAACCACAAAAGAATTAATGGAAGACCTAGCCACCATGTATGAAAAACCCTCAACGTCCAACAAGGTTCATCTTATGAAACAGTTATTCAACATAAAGATGTCAGATGGTGGGAGTGTGACTGAACATCTAAATGAGTTCAATACAGTCACGAGCCATTTAGAATCCGTTGGCATTGTTTTTGAGGATGAGAGCAGGGCGTTATTGATCTTGTCCAGTTTGCCAAATAGTTGGGATGGTTTGGTGATTATTGTGAGCAATTCCTCAGGGTCGATAAAGCTGAAATTTGATGATGTGGCCGGTCTAATTCTCAGCGAAGAATCTAGAAGAAAGGCATCAGGAGTTTCAGGGGATTTAGGGAATGCTCTAAATCTTGAAGGAAGAGGAAGATCGCTGAACAAAGGAGGCAATAAACACAAGCGTTCTAAGTCGATGAAGAAGTCCAAGGGATCAAAAGAAAAGGACGGGTGTTGGCATTGCGACAAGAAGCGGCACATGAAACGTGATTGTAGGACACTTAAGAAATAAGAAGGAAGCTCTCAAGGCGGGAAGGATTCAATGAATCTATCTGAGGAGAGTGACACAGAGGTGTTGATCTTGTCTCTTGATGCGATGAACGAGTCTTGGGTTATAGACTCAGGTGCTTCGTTTCATGCCACTTCATGTAAGGAAGTTTTGCGTAATTATGTATCAGGTGACTTCGGGAGAATCTACTTGGGTGATGATGACCCATCCAGTATTGTTGGAAACGGGGACGTTCATGTAAATCAGAAAGATGGAACGGCTTTAAAATTGAAGGATGCCAGACATGTACCGAGTTTAAAACGTAACTTGATCTCAGTGGGATAGTTGGCCGATACCGGTTATGTGACGACATTCACCAGTGATTCCTGAAAGATCACAAAAGGTACCTTGGTGATATCTCGAGATAAGAAGGAAGGTACTTTATACGTGACTTCAGAATCGTATAGTTCACTCGCAGTTGCATCAATTAGAGTGAATGGGCAGTTATGGCATCAGAGGTTATGACATATGAGTGAGAAAGGAATGAAAGTGCTATTGTCAAAAGGGAAGCTACCAGGGCTGAAGTCTATTGACTTGAAATTCTGCGAGGACTGCGTGTATGGCAAGCAGAAGAGGGTAAGCTTCTAGAAGATGGGACGCGCTCCAAAGACGCATCCGTTGGAGCTTGTACACACTGATGTGTGAGGACCGGCACAGGTATTATCTCTTGGTGGCTCACATTATTTTGTTTCCTTTATTGATGATGTTAGTAGAAAACTGTGGGTCTATTTCTTAAAACATAAATTGGATGTATTTGATGTATTTAAGAAGTAGAAAGTTATGGTAGAAAACGAGACAGGTAAAATAGTAAAATATCTCAGATCTGATAATGGGGGAGAGTACTGCGATAAGAGATTTGAGGAGTATTGTGCAGTAAATGGAATCAAACATCAGAAAATAATTCCAGGGACACCGCAGCAGAATGGTGTGGCTGAGCGCATTAACAGGACCATCCTTAAGCGCGCCAGGAACATGAGGTTATATGCAGGGTTGCCCAAGACCTTTTGAGCAGATGTTGTGAATACTGCCGCATATCTCATCAATAGAAGTCCCTCAGCACCATTGGATGGTGAGCTACCAGAAGAAACGTGGACTGGGAAAGAAGTGAACCTTGCACATCTCAGAGTGTTCGGTTGCACTTCATATGTTCACATTGATGCAGAGCACAGAAACAAGTTGGATGCGAAGTCTAGGAGATGCACGTTTATAGCCTATGGGCAGCATGATTTTGGCTACAGGTTTTGGGATGCAGAAAATAGGAAAATCATCAGAAGCAAGGACGTAGTTTTTAATGAAAAAGTGATGCATAAGGACAGTGTACAGGAAAATAAGGTCGAGAAGAAAGAATTCGTAGAGTTGGAAGAGTTACCGGATACGGGTGTTACAGCGCCACTGGATGATTATGCACAGGAGCATTATGAGGCAGAGCCGCATACACCAATTGTGAGGAGGTCTACTAGGGAGAGGAGACCCACGGTCTGATACTCACCCTCCTTGCATTATCTACTGCTGACAGATAATGGTGAACTAGAGTGTTTTGAAGAGGCATTACAGTCGGATACATGGGTTAAGTGGGAGCAGGCCATGGATGATGAGATGGACTCTCTTGAGTCTAATCTTATATGGGAGCTAGTCACTCTACCCAAGGGTAAGAAAGCTCTTCATAACAAGTGGGTTTACAGATTGAAGGAGGAGCACGATGGTTCGAAACGGTACAAGGCTAAATTGGTTGTGAAAGGGTTTCAACAAAAGGCAGGTATCGATTTCATTGAAATATTTTCACCTGTAGTGAAAATGCCTATGATTCGTATGGTCTTGAGTATAGTGGCTACAGAGGACTTACATCTAGAGCAGCTAGATGTTAAGACAGCCTTTCTTCATGGGGACCTTGAAGAAGAGATATATATGCATCAGCTGATAGGATACGTGGCACCAGGAAAGGAGAACAAGGTGTGTAAACTGAAAAAGAGTCTATATGGCCTGAAGCAGGCCCCGAGGCAGTGGTACAAGAAGTTCGACAGTTTCATGTTGGGAAACGGTTTTAGGAGATGTCATGCAGACCACTGTTGTTACTTGATGAAGTTTGATACATCGTACATCATCCTTCTTCTGTACATTGATGATATGCTTGTCATCGGTTCAAGCATGAAGGACATCTCAGATCTCAAAAGACAACTGTCTAGAGAATTTGTCATGAAGGATTTAGGAGCTGTAAAACAAATCCTAGGCATGAGGATAAAGCGTGATAGGAAAAACAAGAAATTGGTTTTGTCACTAACAGAGTACATAGCCAAGGTACTTGATCGATTCAATATGGGAGGTGTTAAGTCGGTTAGTACTCCATTAGCCAACCACTTCAAACTATCTAAGGAGCAAGGGGCAAAGACACAAGAGGAACGGGACTACATGACTAAAGTCCATACGCGTCAGCTATAGGGAGTCTTATGTATGTTATGGTGAGCACGAGACCAGATATTGCTCAAGCAGTGGGAGTTGTTAGCAGGTTCATGAACAACCCCGGGAAGGAACATTGGGAAGCTGTGAAGTGGATCCTTAGATACCTGGTAGGTACTAAGGATGTAGGGTTGTGCTATGGTGGATCAGAAATCAAGCTACAAGGCTACGTAGATTCAGATTTGGCAGGAGATATCGACAATAGAAGAACCACCACAGGTTATATTTTTTCTCTAGGTGGTGCTGCAGTCAGTTAGGTCTCTCAGTTATAGAAGATAGTATCTATTACTACGATAGAAGCAGGATATGTTGCGGTTATAGAAGCGTGCAAGGAGATAGTGTGGATGCAAGGTTTCATGAAAGAGCTGGGCAAGAAGTAAGCAGATTGCAAGCTGTACAATGACAATTAGAGTGCAATACACTTGGCTAAGAATTCAGCCTTTTATTCAAGAACCAAGCTTATTGTCATCATATATCATTTCATACGTTCATTACTGGAAGATGGATCGATTGCGCTTGAGAAGATTCATAAAAGTGAGAATCCTGCAGATATGCTGACCAAGGCGATCACACGGGAGAAGCTGAAACTTTGTTCAGTTTTGATTGGTCTTTAAGCTTGAAGACGGGGAGGCGATGCACTCCGGATGAAGAAGACAAAGGTTTATGGCGATGTGTCTCTAAGTGGGAGATTGTTGAGATGTGGAGCCACATCTGGGGGTCACGCGACCGGTCGTGGCCCCTGTTCGACCGATCGTGGGGTCCGCTCGACAAGTCGTGAGCAGTCGTGGACTGGCTCGACTCAAAGTCCAGCGAGCATCAATTTTTGGGGTCCGAGGTGCTCGACCGGTCGTGTGCCATGCTCAACCGGTCGTGGGGTCCTCTCGACCGATCGTATAGCCCGCACGACCAGTCGAGGTTACGAAGATTCATTTCCAGAATTGATGCAGACTACAGATTTTTGAGTCGGCTTTCGCAAGGGTGCGAAAGGGAAGTTGCTTAAACTATAAATAGATGTCCCTAGGGCTTTTCTAGGGTATGGGAAATAATTCTAAGGTGTGGGCAAAGGGTTTTCTATGTACTTCCAAGGGAGAGGTTAGTATATTGCCTTGTAATCTTTGTTTTTCTTCATAGTGGAAGTTTGCATCCATGGTTTTTTGCCCTTGTTGGGGTTTTTCCACATATATCTTGTCTTATGGTTTGTTTGGAATGCTTTGATTCTTTTTCTAGTTTATATTTCTTCTTATTTATCGTTTGTGGGTGAGACTTGAGATTGGATCTCAGTTCACTGCGTTTGTTGGCGTGCTGCGCAACAAAACATAATTCTCTCATAGATAAATAATTCATAACAGTCTATCACTAAATTATATGAAAATCATAGTAAAATTAAACAATGCAATAATAAGAGAAGTTCCGCATAATTTCAACCTAAATTGGTGTAAGCTTAAAGGAATCCCCCACCTCCCAATTCGGATCACCCTCAAACATGGTTAGATGTTCGTAGACGCACTTTAGACTCAAATTCTACTATAGATCACATAATTTGTAAGGTGAGGATTCAATCTAGGGTTATATCTATAACTTAGGCCTAGGGTTTAAACTATTTAACAATTTAAGGGAAACTTGAATTAAGATGTTAAGTAAACAAGCGCTTTGCCTCTTTTAACATTTATTCTTAGCCTGACAACCCTGCAATTTAGTGAATACCTCTGCAAAGTCGACTTAGATTGACTCGGCCAAACTTAGTTGAATTCTACATGCATTATTTGGGAATTAGGGTTTGAACGAATCTTGACAATAATCGAAAGGAAAAGTTTGACCCTTCATCTTACCTTTAGATTCAACGACTCAACACACACTGCCAACTCAGCGAGTCATGACTCGGTGCACTGTGCCTCTCTCTCTCTCTCTCTCTCTCTCTCTCTCTCTCTCTCTCTCTCTCTCTCTCTCTCTCTCTATTCTTCTGTTTTCTCCCTTTCAAATTGGCTTTCTGTTGTTCTATTTTCTCACGTGAGAGAGGAGGGTTTTTATAACATTTCTGAGAGCCCAGGGGTTCATGCGTAAGAACAACAATGAACAAATGTTGTGTTATACAGATTGTGCGAAGATGAGTTTCATGGTGCTACGATGTTCAACTCAGTTTTCTATTCTAAGTGATTGATCTTCTTTCCATTGAATTGTTGTGATCATGTATTAATCCTAATGGCCCATTAGATGACCATTTTGGATCCAAAGATAATACTTAGGGAAGAATGAATGGTTGGGCTTGAAACGAAGAAGATGATCAATGCTTTAATGGCATATTATGTTCTGGCTCATCTTTCTTCATAACATTTGTTCCTGACTATCTGTATTGATCAACTGTCGCTTCATGGGCCATAAAATTAAAGGTTCAGATCAAAAATGTTGGTGGGTTCAATGGTTTGAACAGTCGGGCGTCCGCACATTGTTATAAGGGATTTAGGAATTCCGAATACCATGGGTTAGATCTTTTGATTGTTTTGACGTTGCTGGAAATAGTATTGGGTCTCACAGGTTTCAATGATCAAGATCTCTTGTGTTTCCCCAGATTTTCTAATTTCCTTCAAGCAAGGTAGTTGAAGAGGAAGATGATGCATTATTTCTTGATGACCCGCTATCTGAATGATCTGTTTTGATCGGTTGGAATCAAAGAGGTGAAGGGTCGAGATCTAATGAGAATGATCCTTCTTGGATTGTGCTTGCATTGGGGGGAAGAAATGGAGACATTACATTTTAACAGAGATTGTACACGAGAAGGAATCTATGTAACTGGTTGATTGGATAGATGGTTTGCTCTTCCCCATAACGGTTGGTTTGATTTAATTCATTATTGATGCATGTGATGTGTTTAAAGCCTCATAGCTTAGGGACTTGTTTATATATTGTGTATGTAATGTGCTCTTAGTAGTTACCCTCTTGTTTAGCACATAATTCTTTGGAGCGGCAGTAGTATCACACTTTGATGTATGTAATTCACGCTATAGTGGTCGCTCTAGGGATTTATATGTCACAATTACTCATTCCACATATAAATTGTGTCACATAAATCTACCAATACATGTGTAGCGTCATCTAGGAGTGTTCACATAAATCCACGGTAGCATCAGACACGCCGTTATTCTCTCCGTAGTTATGGGATGTGAAGCATACCAAGTATATGAATTATTATATCATATGGTAGTTATTTTATGTGTTGTGTCATACTCACTATGCTAGTTTTACATGTAAAGGCATGCATTAATGTAAGTTGCTTGTGCATAACTAATACCATTTGCAGTATAAAAAGTGAGAATATCAGGACCCATGTATTGTTTTACTATGACGAATTACTTGAATTGTCGTTAATCTTGGACGAAACTATCACTACGAGTAGGGCATTGACCCTCTTCAATCATATAGATAATTGCGAGTGATGTAGGCTTATATTGCCTGATGCATCTAGTTTATCTTTATTTTATGTTTCATGTCATGGATTTAAACTGATTTAAGAATGATTGTAATAAGCTCCCTTCTGAATGAGCAGTAGATTTAAATAGTTAGTTAAACACTTTTGCGGTTAAATGGAATAAGATTTTGGTGTGGTTGATGTTATCCTTGTGATTGGATACCTTTCTGAATATAAATGCATTGATGTATGAAAGGTATGATGGGTTACGCCTTCAGTACATTTCCTAACACCACAGAAGTAGAATCCTGTGCGATGTACATTAGAGTTGATTTTTGAGGTGTTAGATGCACTCCTTTGAATTGAGATGGACAAAAGAGCACATGCTAAAGTTTTTTGTATGGAAGAAGATTTATAATCATTAAGTGTTTGTAAGCCCCAACCGATAAATGCATCTTGTCTCATAAGATGCTCAGGGTCAGTGGGAGTTCAAATATTACAGTTACGCATGTGTTTTCATTTAAAGGCTTAATTTACTATTTAGGTTTTAATTTTCTATTCAATAATGTTCAATAAAGTATACTCGATGTGCATGCATAAGGTAAAATGAACACTGAGTTTTAGTTATTGTTGAAGCGTAAGACATCTTTTGGTAGAGATGAATTGGATCGCTTGGAAGTCTGTATGCGAGTTCATACTTGGCATGAGATTTTCATACCACACACCCATTATGTTAGGATCTATGTCGTTAAGAGTGTTGGTATTTGTGATCATGCCTAGTCCTACTTTAATAAATGAAATAACGACTGTCATGGTCCCATATCTGTAGTCTCAATGGACCGACCTATATTGGATACTGCCAATGATCCATAATAGATACCTAGTAAAGTTTCGAGCTCTAAAGTTAAATACTAGGTGTACCTATCCTTGACATATCATCATACCACATGTGACCCGAGTGGGAGAATGTTGGAATTTATCCAAGTGGTGGGTCATACATGGTACATGCATCAAGGTGGAGGATGTAGACAGCTTGGATTAGTTAAATAGGCATCAGTGGGGCCCACATAAATGGAGTGTGTACCACTCTTTTATGTAACCATAGAGTACCATATCCTCTACTGCAAAAGAAGAGTTTGATTGGGCTCTCTCCCCTTGAGGGGAGAGTGGCATATAATGTACATACCATGAATCCTATGATAGGAAGGATTCATCGTAAATGGTTGCCTATATTAACATCTGATCCCTGACTTCGGCTTGATCCAAATTCGCACAAAAAGTGCTTCCCGTCCTGCAGTGCATAAAGGCAAGCAAGGAGAATGATGTTCGAAAATATTGTATCATCAATCAATGATTCAGGTACATCATCTTCCTTCTTGATTATGCTCCTTAAACAAGTGTGTGAGAGATTCAAATATGGTTCCAGTTCAACATCGTATCTCAATAATTGATTTTCATCAAAAATTGTAGATTGACCCTGACATAAATCAGTTAGATTTTATATTTGGCGATGAGTCTCGACCAAATGCGTGGAAAAATTAATTATAACAGGTCTACTGCCATTTACCGAGGAATAAAGAAAACAAATAAGCCCTTAAAATAATAAAAATAAAAGTAATAATAAGCCACCCAACAAAAAAAAAAAAAACAGTCCAAGTTTTAAAACATTAGGCCATTTGGTTGCAACTTTCAAGCAAAGTTTATTCATAAATAACTTGGTTTTTGTCAAACAACTTGTTCACAAGTCATTTAGAGCCCGTTATTAAAATTTAAATTAAGAAAAAAATCATTTCCATGAAAATAGTGTTTTTGTTTTTGTTTTTTTAATTTTTGGGAAGCTCCGTTTCTATTTCCCTTTCTTTTCTTAAAAAATACTTCATTTTCAATTCCTTGCTCAGACTTAAGAAACCGCATTTCCAATACATAGAGGCAAATGAGAAGAAATGACTTCTTTTTACAAAGTGTCTCACATGTTAGTCACATGTGCTACACCTATCTTCCAAGTACTGACATATGTAACTGTCCATCTTCAAGTGCCCTAGATATGCAAATGTACCACATGTGCAACACATACCATCTATCTTAAAGCACCATACATTTTTTATTGTGCCACATGTTAAACATGTGTCATCGCCCATCTTTTAGTGATCCATATTTCAATGTGCCATAAAACCCAATTTGCCATGTGCAGCATATGCCACCATCATCTTCAAACATCCTGCATGTGGCACATATGCTATCGAGTCACATGGCAACCATCCATCTTTCAGCACTTCACAAACGCAACATGTGCTAGTATGCAAAATGTTTAACATGTACTGTAATGCCCTGAAAATTGGGGGTCGAGCAGAAGCTCAACTCCCAAGTTCAACGCATCACTTATGCAACATAGATGATGATGATTAAATGTTGTCCGTATTAGTGTATTAAACATGAGTGGGATTATACCAAAATCTTCATATCATACTCCAGAGACAATTAGTTTACACAAGCGGAAGACTGTGATATGTATATAAAGCATATAAGTAATGGTAAGTCCCCAGAGTATGAACGTCACCAGGTTAAACAGTTACATGTATAGTTCCAAAATATACAAAATGGTGAAGTGTAATATCATCTATCCATATCCTTGTAGCCCCGATACGCAACTCCAGGTCTACATAGACCTGCCAGAGAGTTGCATGTAGAAGAATTCCTCCTCGTCATCATAGAAGAGAAGCTTCATCCCGTAAGCCTCGTCGTCCCCTGAAACTACAACAGAGTCTAGTTGGTGTTTTAAAACACCATCCCAGAGTGAGAGTGAGTGATGAACTCAGTGGAGCTATAAGGCAAAGGTTAACATGTTATCAATTCAGTCAAGTAGTAATGATAAAGCAATACAACAAGCATTCCTAGGTACTCTGGCTAATGCAAGGAAGATATGAGTTAATGATGCATGTCCTCGCCTACACTCCCTCTGCGACATCATCTCACGATCGCGGCATGCACCCCTTCCTCTGTGCTCAACTCTAACGCCAACGGCACAAGCAAATGCGGTGCATGTGCGTGATTATCCAAGTTCTTAATTAGGTTTATTCATACAGCAGGTTCGGGAAGCTAAGGTACCTCCCTTTATATCATTAACCCAAACAATGATCCATCTAGGGTCGTCAATTCTAGTTTATCACATACGATAGGCAAGTTCGCGAGTTTACACTATAGGTTGCTACGAGAGGCTTGTCACCTCAGCGTAGGCATAATTCACACTCGAGGTCACCCCACAAATGCCCTACCAACTGGCAGTCTATTTTTGAACACTCGTTACCAACCCGACTGGGGACCATAGCCAGGTTGTGCCGAGGTGGGCCTATTTTGTACTCGAGGTCACTTCACCAATGTCCTACCAACTGGCAGTCTATTTTTGAAGGCTCGTCACCAACCCGACTGGGGACCACAGCCAGGCTGCGCCAGTGTAGGCCGACAACTCAAATACAGTGTCCCATACCACCGTATTTGGCTCACGAGTTTGAGTTGCTCACTAGTCACTACATGGAGGCTCGTCACCCCAGCGTAGGCTGACAGCTCGACCACGGTGTCCCATACCACCATGCCCAGCTCATGAGTCTTAGCAGATCATGGTACCAAGGTTAAATGGGCTTTACATTGGTAAGTGGTACCTTAAATTCAAGTAGTAGCATCCATATATGGTAAATACATAATAGGCCAATCGGTTTATTAGACAAGTTCGACTGGTACGAGCGTACGCTGAATTAATCGACATGGTACCACTGTCGACAATCATCGTACGACTCGGATTCATCAAATGCATCAAATGTGGCGAGACTAATTCAGCCACTAAACAGGAATTGTTACCAATTGCCTGGACTACGTAGTAGTTCCAATCATACTCAAACGCAGCAAGTGAATACACGTGATAATCATACAGTATTTAACAGTCGATTCAAACATAATTCTTATTTGAGCATTTCAACAAACATGTTGAGCATGTTATCATACAAATGCATTTTACCCATAATTCACGTAGTAGTAATATAGATTACATGAAGGGAACTATACGTATAGATAAGTTAGTTGAGAATTTTACCTCAGCACCCTTATTAAATGACATTCATCAAACAATTTCTCGTTCAGACATTTTATCAAACACATAGAACATATCATTATACATATGAGTTTTATACATAAATCACGTAGTAGCGAGATAGGTTACATGAAGGAGACTGTAACTATAGATACGAAAATTGAGAATCCTATCTCAACACCCTTATTAAGTATGTTTCAACAAGTAACTTCTCATTCAGACATTTTATCAAACACTTAGACTACACATATCACATACATGTAATAAATTAGTTAGAACACATATTATAGCAAATCCTTCCACATAGGAGATGCCACACGTACAACAATCACGTATTCCTAACCATCAATCATAACAAGCACCAATCATAATTCCATATTCATTCAGACATTTCAACAAACACATAGAATGCATTATTTTCAACATAGTTCTATATATATATATATATATATATATATATATATATATATGTGTGTGTGTGTGTGTGTGTGTGTGTGTGTGTGTGTGTGTGTGTGTAATACGCAGAAACATCGTATTTAAGCATGTGTCATAGCAATCAAGTCAGCCATAAATCATTAACTGACATTAAAAGCCTTGAAAACCATAACCTAAACGTTTATAGTCCGCACCTTTCGTCGGTAAACTCAAATCGAACTCAGTTCGAACACTATGCCTTTGTCAACGGCACAACGGCTGCTTAAATCAATGAAATAGGTTAGCTATTTCACCAGTTCCTCTATTTGAATCCCTAAAACAAATTAGAGTTAGGATTTCTTACCCAAAAGTGGATTTGGATTTGCCGGTGTAGCGTTACAGGTAGGGTGATTCGGCACGTGGAGTGGTGGGATCGAATCCCGGCAACGATCTCCCACTCTCTCTCTCTTCTCTCCCCCAGGGTTAGAGAATTCGAATGGAATGAGAGAGGGGTGGGTTAAGGGCTATTTATAAGCCCAAAACTGATGTCAATGGCCCCAAGGCCATGGTATACTTAGGTTATAGCCAAAAGGCATCTGTTTCGGCCCAACGGGACACATCTGGATGTCCATTACCTGAGTACGGTCTGGAAAAAGTCCCCTGACGATGGATCTATGCCAGGTTACGATTTCAGTCCGATCAGATTTATGGATCGACTGCGAAGGACCAGTTTCAATTCAAAGGACATCGTTACTCGATCAGGGCCATAAGTACACTGACATGTGTTGAAAATTTTTCCTGATCCAAGGGTGTAGTTGGGTCAGAATCTGACAGTCTGAAACCTTAGATTTGGCCTGCAAGTAAACGGCCCAATTCACTTAAATTTGAATTCTTTTTCTAAAGATATTCGTGTTTCTCACATACTTTACTCAGGGCTCTAGTTGTGTGTTTCTGGACACTATTCGGGCCCGATTTCCGCGATGGTTGTCAAGCCCAGTAAGGTGGTCATAACTGTATAGTTTCGCGGTTATCGGATTTTTGATGCGCGGTCCAGGTCCGATACGGAGTTTTAATGTGCTCCCGAGAGCAACTGTTTGATGATAAAGTTTACCTAAGGGTGGTATAATCTACTCTTTATGATTGGGTTAATACAGAAAGACAATTGTGGTGGGCTCAAATCCGATACGTCGATTGCCTGCCTGACCAGGGTAGACAACACATTGTATCCCTTCCTAATCTTGATGGATCCTGGTCTTCTACTTGGTCAAAGCAGTGAGTCCTTTGGTAATCACGCAGGATTGAGAAATGAGTTAAGCCACGAATGCCTTGTAGGGATATGGTTTTGAAATTTCGAAATCTAATCATCCTAAGTATTTAAGGAGTATTATAATTCGCTAAGAAGTTCAAGCCTTATGTTTATAAGGTTGTCATTCGGGTCTTGCCCAACGAGAGCTCTTGTTTAACCTATGTTTAACTTGATGGATAATAAGTTCTTCCATGGTGCTCATAGTCAAAAGACTATACTAGAAAGGTTTTCAATCTCTTAAAACTATATGTGTATGTCACTATTTCGATCATATAGCTAGGGGGTTATGGGCAGATTGCACTTCAGTTTCATTAACTTCGGGAGGGAAATAAGAGTTAAGAGTTCTAAAATATTACAGAAGTTTGGATTATTAGCAACATAAGGCCGTGGAAAAGGAAAAAAGAGGGACATCTCCTCAACGCGGTCTGAAGCTTGAATTTACAAGGGGATAAGAAACTTAGAATATTTTACTGTAGTCCGCCTCGAACATGAGCTCACGGAGTATTAAACTATGAAACTCAATCATACTTAAGGGTCCTAATTTAATTGCACAAAAACAACTAATATATATATATATGTATGTATAATTAAATTTAATCACAGGATGATTCCTAGTATGATTATAAATAATTCCAAATAGACACCACATACTAACTTTAATATGAAAAGATATGACCAGTTTATTGGCAACTTGAAGTTGTAGAAGTTTTTCGTTTCAACCCTTCTATTATTTATAACATATTTGTCACCTCTAGTTACCATATTATTTTTATAATGTGGATAGTACTCCATTGTTAGGCCGATTCTTTCATATGAATTGGTGTACCTTGAATGTGGGTAGTGACCTCAAAGGCCAAAGGCACTGCAGTTGTTAACTCAGGTGTTTCACCTGCAAGTGCATGCACACGAGCTTGTTGAGGATGATTTGGTTGCGCTGCCATAGGTCTTTGAGGCGGAGTCGCTATAACATGTAGCGGATGACGGTCGATCTTCTGAGGTGGCGGGATACCGTTGTCTTTTATCTTAGTAAAATAAAAGGGGTCAGTGTGTCCCCCTTTGTTGCAATATGTACACCAACGGTTCGTTCGTCTCTGCTGGGTCGGTGGAGTCATGGGCCTAGGAGGTGAGTCTACATGTGGCCTCTTACCTATGACTGGCCGGTGTTGTAATTCAGGCCGAGGCCTCGGGCCCATTGGTATACGTGTCTGAGAAACTCCGTCTCCATCTTGCTCAGTCCGTAGAGACATGTTGACTAGCTTAGCGTAATTAAGAATGCTTGTATAACACATCTTAGTGAGGATATCGGGCCACGGCCTATCTAAAAAATGCCACATTTTCATCGGCTCATCTGCTAGTATCAAAGGAGCGTATCTGGCTAGCTCCGTAAATTTGGTCTCGTACTCTAACACGGTCATCCCTCCTTGTCGGAGGTGAAGAAACTCTCCCTCTTTCTCATTGTGGTAGGTGAGAGAGAAATACTTCCCATGGAAGCGTGTCTCAAAAGCCTCCCATGTCCATACATATCCAGCGGCAACGGTCCTAAGGACGTTGTCCCACCAGAGACCGGCCTCCTTCTCAAACATGTAGGTGGCCAACTCTACTTACTCTGCCTCAGTGTAGTGCAGCGGCTTTAGCATTTTAGAGATGCGGTCAAGCCAATAATCTGCCTCCTCGGGTCTGTGAGTACCCGCAAACGCAGGAGGTCGGAAGCGCTGAAATCGCTCAAACAAGCCGCTAGCACCCACGTTTCCATCAGGGTGCACAGGTGGTGCAGGTGGAACCGCGCTCGTGTTCTGGGCAAGGACCCCAGTAATGGTGGTCAAAAACTGTTGTTGCTGCTACTGCATCAAGAGTATCATTTGCTCCAACCTATCAGGAGGAGGAGCCGCTTGTGGCATGTGAGGCGTCGAGGTAGATGCACGGTTCTGCTCGGGAACCGGTGGTGCAGAAGGTGTTGGCCCATTAGTCGGGCCAGTGGGTGGCAGAGAATCCGGCATAGTCGCGTGACTCGGGCCCGAGCTAGGGTCCGTATGGCTATCACTTAGGAGAGGTGCCCCGTCACTCGATTCGCCAATTGTAAGACGTGTTGCATCCGAGTGGTCTTAGGTGGCATTCCCTATATACAACATAGGATGCAACTCATATAAGATTTAGCGTAACAACACTCAATTCCTCAAGCATCCTACATGTTTCATGGCAAAAGGAGCAGCAGGCATTCCATTTAACAAAATTTATCACGGTACATGAGATATAGTTTTACATGAACCATGACAGAAGATGCATGTGAGTTAGCTTAATCAAAGCCTTAAACAACAAACACACCATCAACCTACCCTACTACTAAGCCTATCAAGGTTATAACACAGAAAACAGGAAAGTAAAGAAAACTCAAGGACGACTACAATATAAGACTAGTCGTCAGAATCTGGCGATAGAGGAGGAGCACCCTTGTCCTGCAGACAACACAGAATAGCCTTCAAGGTGCGAGACACTTTCGTGAATTTCTGTTTTATGGAGGCCTGATTCTCATTAATCTTTTGTCTCAGGGCGGCCTGGTTCTCTTCAATCTGAACCAGGCGGGCTTCCAGGGCACCCTGATCATGGCGGTCTTTCTCTTTAACAGGAGGAGGCTCTCCACCTGAGTCTTGGGACCCCTCCTCTTCTTCCTCACTTCCTTCTTCTATTTCATTTTCTTCCTCTTATTCACTACTTTCTTCCTCTTCACTGCCCTCTTCTATCTCATTCCCGGACCCATCAAGTCGGGCTCGACGTTGTCGTGGCCCAATATTGTTGTTAAGTGTAATGTCATTGATGAAGTGGTTCAGCACAAGATTATCTGTGCCAAGTCCGTAGCCGAATTCATGAGCAAACTTGCATATGAGTCGGCCGAATGGGAGTGAAATGGTTGTCCTAGGAGAGCGTGCGGTCTGAACTATCTATAGTAGTACATGCGTAGGCAGGCACAACTTGTTTCCTTGCCCAGCTTGGTATAAGAAATCTACCATCAGACATGTGCATTCGCTGTGATTGCTCCACCTGGGATACACATTGTGGGTGAAGATGTGGTGGAGCAGGCAGAAGTCGTGAGTCATCTTGGTCGCTGAGAGGCAGTTGCCTCGATTCCAGTGGACCAGTCGGTGACAAAGAAATCGCATACATCGATCTCTTTCACGTACACTCCTGAGACTCTTCTCACTAGCATGAACCTCACCGCGTGGCAG
The DNA here is from genome assembly GCA_021015155.1 of Magnolia officinalis. NCBI lineage: Eukaryota > Viridiplantae > Streptophyta > Magnoliopsida > Magnoliales > Magnoliaceae > Magnolia > Magnolia officinalis. The sequence continues at coordinate 76,981,765 of JAJHSJ010000004.1, read as the reverse complement.
CCCCATGATTCAGGCTATCAAACCAACATCAACTGTGGCTTCCTGCCTTCTCACTGGAACTGTGAACTGTAAAGGCTCCAGCGAGGGCTCTCATATATGGGCGTAGAAGGCTCGGACAGTGCTCTCATTCGCATGAGACTTGCCCTCAAATATGAGACCCCACCTGGCGTCCAACAGAAGATCCATCACCTGATAAAGCCCAAATAATTTCTCATCCACTTGTGCTTCAAAGAGGACCCTACGGCCTTGAAATCTTCCATGTGTCATATCCGCCAGTAGAGCCCTTTTGAGAGGAAGCTGGGGATCGAGGTCCTGCTTCGTCCTTATCTCCCGATCATCACATGAGCTTGCTCCGGTGCCTTTCTACCACCTTGAGTGGGTAGGGCGGCTAGGCCCGGCTTCATCCATAGGAGCTCTTTTCTTTCCCATAAGGGGAAAGAATTGTGTAGAGAGAAAAAAAATGGCAGCCACAAGCTTAAAAAGAGACATGGAAACCAAATAGCCTTATAATAAAGGTGGATTTGGAGGCTTTTTGAAAGATGAGACACAAAGCTATAGACTTTGTGTCCAAATGAGTAAGAAATAGGGAAAATGGAAATGGTAGAAGATAGGGTTTTGAGGATGATGAGGGAAAGAGAGTATGTAGTGAAGAGAATGAAGAAGATAGTAAAATGGAGGGAGATTTGAGAGAGGAATGTGAGGTTTAGGGAGATTTGGAAAGCTTGGAAGGGTAGAAGTGAAAGGAAAGAAGCAAATAGGGGTAATAGAAGGGGTCCCACACGATTTCGTGGGCCCCACAGCCATTTACACTCGTTGGCCCGACCAGCCCGGCGGGCCTGATAGGGCCGCTGTCCAAAATCGGGGATGTCATCCCCAATCACTAGACAGTGGAGGGATGCCTCCCCAAACCGGCGATGCTAGCCCCCCCCCCCCCCCCGGACACCGGATGTCCGCGGGACCCACCTCGGATCCCTCCGATTTGCGTCGTTTGGGCCCCAGAGTCCGTTTGAGGCGATTTCGGGTCCCGTCTTACGTATATTCGCGCTTTTTGGGTTCTTTAAGTGTGAAATGCCTCAAATCCTCATCTAATCTCGTTGATTGATGGCCTATAAGGGATTTGGGGCCATCTCACATGATCAGAGAGGCATACGGGCCCGGTTTCAACAGTCAATTTCGGTCGCTTTCTTCGATTGGTGAAACTGGGCATCCTATGACTGTTTCTACGTTTTATCGCACCCTCCTAAGTCAGAATACATCAATGTGCATTGTCTGACCATAACCCAGGTCCAGTTTAATCCAAATCATGCTCTGATACCAAAATCAGCATATCATACTCCAAAGACAATTAGTTTACGCAAGCGTAAGACTGTGATATGTATATAAAGCATATAAGTGATGGTAAGTCCCCAGAGTATGAACGTCACCAAGTTAAACAGTAACATGTATAGTTCCATAATATACAAAATGGTGAAGTGTAATGTCATCTATCCATATCCCTATATCCCCGATACACAACTCCAGGTCTACATAGACCAGCAAGAGTGTTGCATGTAGGAGAACTCCTCCTCGTCATCATAGAAGACAGGCTCCATCCCGTAAGCCTCGTCGTCCCCTGAAACTACAACAGAGTCTGGTTGGTGTTTTAAAACACCATCCCATCGTGGGAGTGAGTGATGAACTCAGTGGAGTTATAAGGCAAAGGTTAACATGTTATCAATTCAGTCAAGCAGTAATGATAAAGCAATACAACAAGCATTCCTAGGTACTTTGGTTAATACAAGGATGATATGAGTTAATGATGCATGTCCTCGCCTACACTCCCTCTGTGACATCATCTCACGATCGCGGCATGCACCCCTTCCTCTGTGCTAAACTCCAACGCCAAAGGCACATGCAAATGCGGTGCATGTGCGTGATTAGCCAAGTTCTTAATTAGGTTTATTCATACAGCAGGTTCAGGAAGCTAAGGTACCACCCTTATATCATTAACCCAAACAATGATCCATATAGGGTCATCAATCCTGGTTTATTACATACGATAGGTAAGTTCGCCAGTTTACACTATAGGTTGTTACAGGAGGCTCGTCACCTCAGCATAGGCTTAATTCACACTCGAGGTCACCCCACCAACGCCCTACCAACTGGCAGTCTATTTTCGAAGGCTCATCACCAACCCGACTAGGGACCACAGCCAGGCTGCGCCGAGGTGGGCCTATTTTGTACTCGAGGTCACTTCACCAACGCCCTACCAACTGGCAGTCTATTTTTGAAGGCTCATCACCAACCCGACTGGGGACCACAGTCAGGCTGCGCTAGTGTAGGCCGACAGCTCGAATAAAGTGTCTCATACCACCGTATTCGGCTCACGAGTTTGGGTTGCTCACTGGTCACTACGGGGAGGCTCGTCGCCCCAGCATAAGCCGATAGCTCGACCACAGTGTCCCATACCATCATGCCCGGCTCATGAGTCTTAGTGGATCGTGGTACCAAAGTTAAACGGGCTTTACATTGGTAAGTGGTACCTTAGATTCAAGCAGTAGCATTCATACATAGTAAATACACAATAGGTCAATCGGTATATTAGACAAGTTCAACTAGTACAAGCGTACACTAAATTAATCAACATGGTACCACTGTCGCAATCATCGTACGACTCGGATTCATCGAACGCGTCAAATGTGGCGAGACTAATTCAGCCACTAAACAGGAATTGTTACCGATTGCCTAGACTACGTAGTAGTCCCAATCATACTCAAACGCAGCATGTGAATACACGTGATAATCATACAGTATTTAACAGTCGATTCAAACATAATTCTTATTTGAGCATTTCAACAAACATGTTAAGCATGTTATCATACAAATGCATTTTACCCATAATTCATGTAGTAGTAATATAGATTACATGAAGGGAACTATACACATAGATAAGTTAGTTGAGAATTTTACCTCAGCACCCTTATTAAATGACATTCATCAAACAATTTCTCATTCAGACATTTTATCAAACACATAGAACATATCATTATACATATGAGTTTTATACATAAATCACGTAGTAGCGAGATAGGTTACATGAAGGAGACTGTAACTATAGATACGAAAATTGAGAATCCTATCTCAATGCCCTTATTAAGTACGTTTCAACAAGTAACTTCTCATTCAGACATTTTATCAAACACTTAGACTACACATATCACATACATGTAATAAATTAGTTAGAACACATATTATAGCAAATCCTTCCACATAGGAGATGTCACACGTACAACAATCACGTATCCAACCATCAATAATAACAAGCACCAATCATAATTCCATATTCATTCAGACATTTCAACAAACACATAGAATGCATTATTTTGAACATATACATATATGTATGTATATATATATATATGTGTGTGTGTGTGTGTGTATATATATATATATATATGTATATATATATATGTGTGTGTGTGTGTGTGTAATACGCGGAAACATCATATTTAAGCATGTGTGATAGCAATCAAGTCAATTATAAATCATTAACTGACATTGAAAGCCTTGAAAACCATAACCTAAATGTTTATAGTCCACACCTTTCGTCGGTAAACTCAAATCGAACTTAGTTCGAACACTACGCCTTTGTCAACGGCACAACGGCTGTTTAAATCAATGAAATAGGTTAGCTATTTCACCAGTTCCTCTATTTGAATCCCTAAAACAAATTAGAGTTAGGATTTCTTACCCAAAAGTGGATTTGGATTCGCCGGTGTATCGTTACAGGTAGGGTGATTCGGCACGTGGAGTGGTGGGATCGAATTCCGGCAACGATCTCCTACTCTTTCTCTCTTCTCCTCACTCTTTCCTCCTCTTTTCTCTCTTCTCTCCCCTAGGGTTAGAGAATTCGTATGGAATGAGAGAGGGGTGGGTTAAGGGCTATTTATAAGCCCAGAACTGATGTCAATGGCCCCAGGGCCATGGTATACTTAGGTTATATCCAAAAGGCATCTGTTTCGTCCCAACGGGACACATTAGGATGTCCATTACCTGTGTACGATCTGGAGAAAGTCCCCTGACGATGGATCTACATCCGGTTAAGATTTCAGTTCGATCGAATTTATGGATCGACCGCGGAGGACCAGTTTCAGTTCAACGGTCATCGTTACTCGATCAGGGCGACAAGTACACTGACATGTGTTGAAATTTTTTTTTGATCCAAGGGTGTAGTTGGGTCAGAATCTAACAGTCTGAAACCTTAGATTTGGCGTACAAGTGAACGGCCCAATTCACTTAAATCTGAGTTCTTTTTCTAAAGATATTCACATTTCTCACACACTTTACTCAGGGCTCTCGTTGTGCATTTCTGGACACTATTCGGGACCGATTCCCACGATGGTTGTCAAGCCCTGTAAGGTGGTCATAACCATATAGTTTCGTGGTTATCGGATTTTCGACGCGCGGTCTAGGTCTGATACGGAGTTTCAATGTGCTCCCGAGAGCAACTGGGTTTTGAGATCGATCCTAGGTTTTTAGGTAATGTAGAGTTAGCGATTCTACTGGTTTTGGGTCTTGCAGTTCATATAGAAAGTAGTTCAATCTAATTCCATTGATTATTTAGTTTAGCACTTAATAATTTTCGTCTAATTTCTAAAGGATTTGGTCCTTAGTGATTTCTGCCTGAGGTGGTACTCGGGTCTTTGTACGGATTTTTCCGGGATGTTACATGTACTGACAATCATTGTCAAGTGTGCCTCATGTGCCAATGTACCACATGTGACAAAATCCATCTTAATGCACCTCACACGTGCCGATGTGCCACATGTGCAACATGTACAACCATCCATTGCCAATTGTGTCAATGTACCACATGCCCCAATATGACATATGTGCCCCATATTCCTCCTCATCTTCAAGCACTCCACATGAGTTATTTTGCCACATTTGTCCATGTTCTACCATCCATCTTTAAGCACTTTACATGTGCCACACGTGTCAACATGCCACATGTGCCTTCCTCCATCTTCAAGCATCCCACACGTGCCACTATCCTACATGTGCCAATGTGTCATGTGTGATAATGCGATACATGTACCATAATTTATTTTTAGCACACATGTATTGCCTTCCGTCATTGAGTACAATTTTCAAATTTTTTTAAAATAGTAGATTTAGAAAAAAAATCTTATTGAGAAATAATAAAAGATAACAACCTTTTCTTTCTTACTATTTTATAAAAATTACATTTTAAAAAAATGTTATTTGCCTCGAATAGTTTTCCATGAATCCTAATAAGCCCCAATGTCTTTTTGAAAAATAAAAAAAAGTTTGAACATGTCCTAGTTTTCAAAAATACCAAAGATGACTTTTTGTTCTAGAAAATATATTGGATTTCTTATTTTTGTTATGATACTTAAATTTTGATACAAATAGTGCATGCATGCTAATGTGTCATAAGTTCAAGCATCCATTATTTATTTTTGAGACACAAATATATGCCACATAATCATTTAGTTATCTTCATGTGTCGTTATATGTGTGACATATTCTAAGTTGTATATATATCTGTTATGTCATTATGTAACAACCCGAGATTTCGGCTCTCATGGATAACACGATGGGTTGAGTTCCCTGGTGATAATTTGATTATGTTGGAGTATAAATGCTCCACAATTTCTATGCAATCATATAAATTCATATTTTCATGACATTCGCTGTATAAATGAAGGGAAATTTTAAATCTCATTCCATTATATAACTACTATAAGTTCCATTCATAATCTCATTACATCACTATATTACATGCTAAGTCCTTCCATGGGACTCGTGACAATTTCAAAATTTAAGCAATTACTTCTAAGAAAGCCAAAATAAATTGTAACGCCCTGAAAATCGGGGGTCGAGTAGAAACCCAACTCCCGAGTTCCAACACATCACTTATGCAACATATTTAATGATGATTGTATGTTGTCTGTATTAGTACATAAAACATGAATGAGATTAAGCCAAATCAGCAAAACATAATCCAGGGACAGTTCTAATACGCAAGCGGAAGACTGAAACGAATATGTATAACTTTATAAACCAGTATAGGTCCCCAAAGTATGTATGCGTTGCCAGGTCAATAATTACAAGTATTGTTTCAAAATACAAAATGTTTAAAAAAAATGTGATAGTCCACAACAAGTATAACCCTAAAGCCCCGTTGATCAGAATGGTCTATGTAAACCCGCCTGAATACTGCATATATGAGAAAGCATCCTCATCGTCTGCGAAGTCTGGCTCCGCCTCATCAGTCGGGTCTTCATCTGCAACTAAGATAGAGTCTGGTTGGTGTTTAAAACACCATCCCAGAACGTGTGAGTAAGTGATCAACTCAGTGGAACAATAAAGCAAAGATTAACATGTTATCAATTCAGTCAAGCAGTAATGATAAAACAATAAAATCAAACATCCCTAAGTACTCTGATTAATGCAGGAATGGATGTATAAATGATGCATGCCCTCACCTGCACTCCCTCTGCGATCTTCATCTAACGGTCGCGCATGTCAGTCACTTCCTCAGTGCTCTCTACTCAACGTCAAACGGCACATACAGTGTGGTGCGTGAGCGTGATTACCAAGTTCTTATTAGTCCTTTTCATACAACACGATTGGGAAACTAAGGTACCTCCCTTATATCAATACCCAAACAATGATCCATTCTAGGGTCGTCAGTCCTAGTAAATCTTATACAAAGTTGCGGTTCTAGGTCCTGCAAAGGGCTCGTCACCTGATCAGTGCAGACCTAGTTTATACTCTAGTTGCTATGGAAAGGCTCGTCGCCTGATCGCAGTCTCAGAGTATGCTCGACGTCACTACAAAGGCCTCGTCACCTAATCAATGTAGGCCGACAGCTCGAATACAGCGTCCCATACCACCGTATTCGGCTCACGAGCTTATGTTGCTCACTGGTCACTACGGGTGGACTCGTCGCCCCAGCGTAGGCCGACAGCTCGACCACGGTATCTCATACCACCATGTCCAGCTCATGAGTCTTAGCGGATCGAGGTACCCAGGTTAACGGGGTTTCCACTGGTGAGTTTGGTACCCTAGGTTCAAGCAGTAGCGTCCAAACATGGTGAACATACATCGGGCCAATCGGGTTACTTGACGAGCTCGACTAGCACGAGCGCACGTTGAGTTGATCGACATGAAGTGCGTAAGCACTTTGTGTGGCCTAACCATTGTCGACATCCCAAGTACAGTTCGGACTCATCGACCACGTCCTGTGTGGCGAGATAACCTTAGCCACCAATTCAAGGGCCGTTACCGATTGCCTGGACTATATAATAGCCCCAACCACATTCAATTATAACAAAAAATCATATGAGATAATTAGAGCAGTAATGGATCAATAATTCCAATCATACAAGCATTTGAGCATTTTATAGATTACAACTTAAACATGAATTCACACATATGCATTCCATACCTAAACAGACATTATAATATAAAATACGTGGAGGAAATCATACACATAGTTAAGGTAGTTAAGAATCATATCTCAACACTCATACAAAGTACAAATTACTAACTACTAGTGCATTCAGACATTTTTACAAACACTTAGTCTACGCATTCCAACATACATGACGTATGTTGGTTATAATATGAATTAGGGCAAATCCTTTCGTCAAGGAGTCATCGCCTACACAACAATCATATACCCACAACAGTTAGTCATGGCGAGCACGAATACAAATTCTATACTCATTCAGACATTTTCACAAACACCTAGGCTACACATCATAACATACACGACGTATGTTGGCATAACATGTTTTAGGGTGAATCCTTTCTCCAAGGAGTTGTTACACATACAACTAGCATATATTCGCGGCAATTTATCATGGCAAACACAATTTCAAATTCCATACGTATACGATCATTTCTACCAACACCTAGAATACAATATATTCAACATAGTTCATGTATATCTGTATCGCGAAACAAACAACGCATTTAGCATGTGAAATGGCACCCACATCAGTAATAAATCATTATCGACATTGAAAGCCTTGAAAACCATAACCTATATGTTTATAGTCCGCACCTTACACCGGTAAACACGTAACGGATTCGTTTTAGACACTTAGTCTTTGTCAACGGCAGATTGGCAACCTATAGAATGAATTAGGTTAGCTATTTCATAACTTACACTATCTGAAACTCTAAAACAGATTAGGGTTAGGTTTTCTTACCCAAGTACGTTGCCGAAAATGCCGGAGTTGTGATACAAATAGGGTGGCTAAGTGCGTGGAGCTACGGGATCAAATCCCAGGATGAATCTCCAACTCTCTCTCTCTCTCTCTCTTTCTCTCTCTTTCCTTCTCTTTCTTCTCTCTTTCCTCACCTAGGGTTAGAAATTCGTATGTGAATGGAGTGAGAGGGTTTAAGGCCCTTATATAGGCCTAAAACTGATGGGAATAGCCCCAGGGCCTAGGTATACTTAGGTTATGTCCAAAGATCGGCTGTTCCGATCCAACGGAGCATTCTGGAGCCCCTTTTTCTGCGTGCGGTCGGACTTAAGCTCCCTGACATTAGATCTAAGTCGAGTTAAGTTTTCGGTCTGATCGGATTTACAGATCGACAATGGCGGACCAGTTTCAGTTCAACGGTCATCGACACTCGATCAGGGCCACAAGTATACTGACATGTGTTAGAAATTTTCCCTGATCTGAGGGTGTAATTGGGTCAGATTCTGACGGTTTGAATCCTTATATTTGGCCTACAAGCGACACGACTCAGTTTACTTAAATCTGAGTTCAATTTATAAAGGTATTCGCGTTTCTCACACACTTCGCTCCGAGCTCAAGTTGTGCACTTCTGGGTACTATCTGGATTTGATTTCTGAGATGGTTGTCAAGTCCAGTAAGGCAGTCATAATCGTTTAGTTTTGCGGTAATCGGACTTTCGACGCGCGGTCCAGGTCCGATCGAAGTTTCGTGATGCTCCCGAGAGCAACCGGGTAATGAGATTGTTCCTATGTTATAGGGTAATGTAGCGTTAACAATTCTACAAGCTTTGGGTCTTGCAGTTCGTATTTAAAGTGGTTCAAGCTAATTCTACTGAGTATTCAGTTTAGTACTTAACTAAATTATGCCCTAATTACGACAGAATATGGCCCTAGGGCAGTTCTACGCCCCTTTCTGGCACTGTTAATTCGTATATTATTTTAATTATTTATATACTAGTTCTTCATCAAGTCTACTTCATCTGTACCAAATTTCATTAGATTTCGTGTTGTAGAAAAATTCTAAAAATTCTAGAAGCAACAGCTGACCAAACTAATGATTTTCGTACAGTTGTCACCATGACCTATATTTAACTATATTAAAATTTTTATTATATTTTTCACTTATTTTTATATGAAACTACCTTATCAAGCTTCAATCTGGCTTTTAAATCACCTAAATCGGAGTTATAACGAGGGAGATATGACTTTTTGAAGTTGGAAGAAAAAACTACAGAAAATGACAGCAAACGGGCCGCCCGGCCCGCTAGCCGGCGGGGTCCAGCCGATCCGGCGAGGGCCCCGACCGGGCGCTATAGTGTTGGGTGGTATTTTTGCCATGAGATTTTTGGAACGGCGTATCTTGCAAATCGGGATGAGTTATTTGACGTGCAATATATGATTTTGGGGTAGGAGAAGCTGCTATATCCAAATAATGTATTTATTTCATGAGATTTCAAAAGGTTAATGGTTAAAAACCCATTTTATTTATTTAATTATTATTTATAGTAAATTTTAGTTTAAGTATTGTTCTTCATCACTTAAACTTTAGGATTCATGTCTAATATGAAAATACTTAGAAAAATTTGAAGAATAAGGTGGTGAAAAGTGAGATTTTGATGAAAATGGGTTAAAAAGGGATTTTTAGACTTTGGGATTGAGTTCTGAGAAATCAATAAGGTGTAATGATCGACCCATTGCCTAAGGATGTCCAACTCCAAGTTGGCAAAAATCCGGGGTGTTGTATAAATAAAGGAAAAATAATCTTGTCCAAGCCATCTTGGCTTTATCATCCATCATCCATAGCCACGAACCATCATAATTCTCACCTTAACGCCCCAACTCATTCTTTATATCGTCACATGCACAGTCTACAGTTATTTTTCAATAAGAGAAATGAGTTCCTTAGGTTTAACTCAGTGAGGGCATCCTCCCCCCCCCCCCCCCCCCCCCCCCCCCCCCCCCCCCAGATTATCACAATAATAGCACATTTAATTCATAACAAAGCAAAATATCTATTCAAAATCTTGATTACTGCAATGCATGATATACATGCTCTGATTTAATATTCGAAGAATGACCAAGTGAAGGATGAGATCTATGGAGGACAATATTGAAGAATTCAAATGCCAAATATCCAAGAAAATTAAGCACTAAAGATGGAGAAAAATCTGAAAAATCACAATCCAATAACATAAATAACGGACTATTTAATCCCACCTAAGATTGGTTCGGTCCAACTGAAAGTGCCCACAATAGTCTAACAAGAAATAGTGATTTTCACACTTAATTTGGCTCGATAGTTTGATGCCACCGAAGGAGGGTTCAGTTTGACTATAAAGAGACAGAGATTTCAAATGTATGTTGAGAAAATTCGGCTGGAAGACACCTTTGGCTACAACCGAAGTGATGTTCGGTGCGACCGAAGAACATCGTCGGTGCAACTAAAGCATAACAATAGTGTAAAAATTTGAAGTCAGTGCAAAATTTTCCTATTTAAATGGATGATTTAGGTTGTTCTGGATATGACTTAGGATTGGGAGAGAGAGTAAGAGGTTATGAAGCTTTTACGGAGTCGTTATTCTTCTTCCATCTTTCGGTTCTAAGTTGTTTTTCATGTTTTTTTAGTTCAGTTCAACTATGATAATGGTTGATTAAATCTCTTAGCTAAGGCTAAGAGGTGAAGCTTATAGTTATTTTTAATGTTCTAGTTTACTTTGATTAAAGTTATTTAGTTTGAATGATGAATAATTCATTGATTTTGGTTTGAATAAAATTTTAGTTTTAGTTTACTTTGATCCATTGTCGACTCTAGGCACTTTGGATGCTTAGGAAGGCTAAGATTATTTACTTATTTATTTTGCAAGGGATTGATCTGTAAAATTCATTGATCTATCATAGGCTATGGGCATGATAAATACTTAATTCTCTGCAATTAATAACTCAGTATTTCATGTGGGAACTGAATCAATTGAAGTTCGAATTTGTTTTAGTTTGTGAATGTTAAATTAATCGCACTATCATCCAGTTGGATATGATAGGACTTTGATTCTAGTTGAGTTATCTAATTGAATAAAATTAATTAGGCATTGAGAATGACTAGAAGTGGATCATTAGCGCTCTAGTATTTTATTTTATTAATTTTCTCTTTACATTATTTAGTTTTTCATTATCGCTTCTTCAATTCAAGTTTCATAGTTAATCCTAGTTCTAGTTCTAGCTCTAAAGTGTTTTTTAGAACGCACAAATATAAGTCCCTGAAGATTCAATCTCGGTCTCACTGAGTTAAAACTAAATCGCAGCCCTGCACTTAGGGTTGCCATCCTTTTGGATCGATCACAATGCATAGGGTCCATATGGGCTAACCTAGTGGGTGCACCGTGTAGACTCGGTGGATTAGCTTATCTCAATGGATTAACTCGCTGACTTACAAGTTCACATGAGATCCACCATCATGGGACGTCAATTAGAGCACCATAGGTTCACATGCCCAAGGTATATGAGGTTTCCATCATCAATTCAATATAGTTTGGGTACCTTACATAATCTAGTTTGGGTTTAAACCTATTCACCATCAATTCTCCATCAAACTTCACCCATCCATGAATCCACTTAACCATCATAGAATTTACAGTAATTACACACAATAAATCAGATAATTAACATAGGTTTTACCACCCAAATCATCAAACAAACAAGGAAAACAATGTCTAAATTTACGAGGAAACAAGCTAAATTGTGTATAAGCCTAAATGGATTCCTCGCCTTAGCCTTAGATGAAACCTTAGGTGGATCTCAATGAATGGGAGTTGCTCGAGCAAGGCGGTGGGTGTCCACACGTGTGGGTGGAAGAGAATGAATGGGTGGGCATCCTAGGTGGACGTCCTCTCTCTCTCTCTCTCTCTCTCTCTCTCTCTCTCTCTCTCTCTCTCTCTCTCTCTCTTAACGTAGAGGGGCTGGATGTGAGGGCCTAGAGAGGGCGTGCTTAGAAGGTATGTGGGAGAGGGGGGCGTGGGTAGTGTTTTTAAAGAGGTGGAGGCGTGTGAAGGATGTGTCACATCCTACTTAGAGTGAGTTTTCTAAATCTCCTTAATCCAATGATCTTTTTCCAATTCTAATCCGTTCATCATGTCTGGGTTGAGGAATAGAGTTGGGATTCATAATTTTCTTAGTGATCCAAAACTTAGATTGTTCGATCTTCAAAATTAGCTTGATGGGTGCCGAAAAAGACTTGATCTCAATTTAAGGGTTTACACTTGATGATCAGGGTCCAAAATTGGAAGAAATACTTAATTATGATAGGTAAACCATTAGGTAAATTTTGGTGGTTGAGTAATGGTGAGAATAGTACTCTAAATTCAAATAAAAAAAAGAACCTGCTTTGGGGTGGTCATCATTTGACGGTGTAGAATCATATATTAGGGTTCAAATTTTGTATAATCTCATATTCATATGAAGTCGATGCGTGGTCCAAATTTAAGTTGTGATTAATGGCAGAAAGTGGGTCAATTGAAATATCCAGATTTAAGAAGATTTGATAACGTGACTATTTCCTAAACGGGATGACTTGGCACTTAGGAAAAGTTTATCAAGGTGGGGTATCATATCTCACATTCGGTCCATATGATGGGCGATTCAAGTCATTCACATGAAGAAAAATATTCGACAACGACTACCCACAAACTTTCCTCACTCGATGGACACTAAAATAAATGGTTACAGGAGTGATTTGATAATTGGCCCACTTTTACTATGATTTAAGGTCTACAATTTGACGTGTATGGTTAATTTATGATAAATAGGCATGGGACAAAATTTCAAGTCAAACAGATCATGGGAATCATCTTATCTAGGAATCAAGAATTTAGGTTAGTGGCATTTTTGTAATTATTTCTTATACGAGAATTTTGGAAAATCTAATGATTCTACACAGTTTTAGGCATGTTTCTTAGCAATTCTTGCAAAAGAACTCGTATTTAAATTGTCACGCCCCAAACTCGGAAACCGGGCTCATAAAATTCCCGATCGTCGAATCCGGCGCCGACAGCCTCCGTAGAACCCCATTCTCGGCTTCCGGCACCCATTCGCCAGGTTCCGATCCTGATATGCTACGAGGAGGATTTTCAACATCAGTTTGATTCGTAATAAGCATAACCAAAGGCATAACCCACAAACAACAACCAAAAACTCCATCACATTTTCACAATGATCAAAAACTTTATAAGTACAATGAACATAAAGGGAAATACAATGATAATGGACAAAAAGCTCTAAGATGATCTGTTAGGCGCTCCTGCCTCAGCGCTGCTACAGTCCAATGTCACCTACACGCAACGGTTGTGCATAAGCTTATGGAAAGCTTAGATGGTGATGAAAGTGTGTGCGCAATGTAGTAATACAATTATGCAGTATCAGAGTAATGCGGAACATGCTGATGAATCCGTGAATACCATTAGTCGTACCAAGGTTATGCGATGTAAGGTATGAATAATGTCGGCCATACCAAGGTCATGCGATACGAGATCCTCATCTAAGTCCACATATCAATACAGCTCAACTCTAGAATATAACCGGAGTCTAGTACACTCCAAACTAGATTACCGCCCCATCGCGCGCAATAATGTAAGTGGAAGAGACCTCACTATCCGCTTGTCAGTATCAGGCCCGGCTCGTCAATAGCGGACCCATTCCTCGAGCTGGTTAAACTCAGCCTAGCTTTACCCCCTCCTCTCAGGCGGCTAAGGCCACACCCCCTTCCAACCGACCATGACACAATGGAAAGCACAGCCCTTTGCTAATCAGCACTCGACGCTCATGCACCCACTCGGTCTAGACGTTGGAGTAACCTCCTGGTACTATAAGGGTTTAGAGACTTTCACCCAGGGATATCTATAGCACCCCATGTAGAACAAGATTTTCGGTATCAAATCCTGCCAACCACGATACTCTTGTGGAGGCTACGGCCCTGATGTCACTAGGGCGTACAGTAACCATGTCATACAATGCAAGATGCATGAATCACACAATTCAGTCATACAGCAAACATGTGCGTACCGCGCGCTCGTGCGGGCAACTTCCCTTACCAGGGAGTCCATAACAATCTGTCCAATGACATGTACTATGATCAATCACTCATCTCATCACAAGCATGCAGATGATGCATATGGACATGTATCATGATGTTATATTGTTATATACTCATAATCAGAATCGAAAATCAAAATCGATGATCGGAATCGCGAATCGGAATCGATAATCAGAATCAATCAATCACACACGGTGAATGGGGCCCACTTATTTGGGTTAACCCACACAGAGAATGGGCCTAACAAGGCCTAAGGGGAGGTCATAATGAGGACATCTAACCATCATTGCCCATCAATGTGGACATCTAACCAACATCGCTCCCAAGGAGTGGCCTACATAAAGAATTCATACACAATGTAACGGCCACATATACATCACATTGGGCCTCGTTCATGGGCCTCACATACATCGCACCGGGCCGATTGAATGGGCCGACCAAATGGACCGAATCAAAATGGGCCAATTCAAATGGGCCGAATCGATGGACCGAATCAAAATGGGCCGATTCAAATGGGCCAAATGTATGTCAAATTGGGCCCACCCTTATGTAATTTGAGATCCAACCTATTTATAAGTTATCATAGAGATAGATGAAATGAAAACAAGTATCAATTTAATTGGAAACTACTGTGGTTCATAGGAGTTTGAACGGTGGATGTCACGATCCACTATTTAAATGGTGGGGTCCAATTGAACTTTTAGATCTAACCCATCTTTTTACTCATGCCATGAAATGATATCTCAATATGGTTGGACGGTTTGGATACAACGTATGTATCATGGTGGGCCCCACCACCCAAACAGTGGTCGTGAAGATAAAACACATACATCCTGGTGGGGCCTGCACATGGAATAGTAGTGGGGCCCACATAGCTGGACGGTGTGGATTGCATCCACACGTGCAATAGATCCCACGAACTTAGCTGACGCCAAGGGAGCAGCTACATAGCTGTTGTGCGTGCAGCTTGCTGCCTTACAAAGAGCAGAGGTGGGTCCCATGTAGGGCCCACCACAACATGTAATATATAATATATATTTAATATATTGAAAGGCCAGCTGTTGCACATGCAGCTTTTCTGCATTAAAGGTAGAGGTGGTCCCATGTAGGGCCCACCCTCAACATTAATATATAAGATATTATATAATATATAATATATATTATATATTATATTAATATATAATATATATTAATATATTATATTATATATTAATATATTATATTATATATTAATATATTATATTATATATTAATATATAATATATATTATATATTATATTATATTATATATAATATATTAATATTATATACAATATGTACATAACGTTCACGCTATGGACGGCCTGGACGGACGCACACACTAAGGTGGCCCCACACGTGGGGTGGGTCCCACAGTCCAGGGACAGTGGACGTCCCACACGCATCACAGTGTAGCCCAAAAATGGTGGACGGCGTGGGTGGGTCCCACGGACCCCACCGTCCGTACACACTTCACTACTAACCACCACACTAAGGAATCAATGTAATGACCGTATCTTAGCCCGTACTATTTCATAAGCTTCCGCGGTCCCCCGATCGAATTTCGGCAACCCATGATCTGTTATCGGCGTTTGCGCGCGATCCTGAGCCGTGTTCTTTATATCAGAGTCGGCTCAACTCAAAACTTGTACCCTTGTGACCACGCCGTCACCGCGGTTCCGATGCCGCGTCTCGCGCGGTGAGGCGATACCCGAACCAGGAGATGTGGGCCCGCGTTCAGTTCAAGGAAAACGCCGCGTGTTGCAAATACCGAGGGAATCTCTACGACATATCACATCAATCAAGTACAAGCAACCCAACCCATCCCTCTCTTACACAACCTTACCCAAAGTCAACTCTCTCTTACAACCAAGTACACATCCATCACCCATCACCCATCTCTCACCCATCACACCCCATCACTCACCCATCCCTCTCTCTCTCTTACAACCTCTCTCTCTCATCTCTCTCTCCCTTATTCTCCAAGCAACCGTCCATGGCTTCCATAGGAGAGAAGTTAGTGTGGCCCACCTTCATACTACCCAATCCCACCATCCAAAGAACATCTCGACCGTTGAAATCGTCCCCTTGGAGCTCTAGATCGTGTTGGCGGAAGAAGGAAGAGGAGATCAAAGGTGAGTGTATTTTAGGATTAGATTTATAATTTTTGCTTGGATTTTTTATTTAGGGCCCACATGATTTGGGACCCATTTCATATTTTGTAACCTAGAGGGGCCCATAGTAGTGGGGTCCCTCCCATTTCCACCGATCTCTCTCTCTCTATTTTTTTCTCTCTCTTTCTTTGTTGGGATGGAACGTGGCCCACCTTGCTGCTAGATTTGGCAGACCTTGGATGAGTGGAATCACAAATATTAGTTTGATCCAGTGGTGGGCCAAGCTGATTTGGACCCACCATGATTTATTTGTTATGTTTGTACTGTCCAGCAGACCTGGACCCCACCATGATGTATGTGTTTTCCCACGCCATCCAGCCCAGCCATGTGGGACGTGTGGACCCCAGCCATGATGAACGAATTTAATCCCACCGTCCGTCCGTATGAGACCCACTGATGTATGGGTTTTATTCACACCGTCCATTACATGGACGTGGACCAGCATAGCCTGATGCATGCGCCGTATATCCATGCCGTCCATCTGTCCACCTCGTGGGACCCACCCCTGATGAATATTTTATCCAGGCCGTTCGTGGCCTACCATGATTGTCTGTGTGAATCCACGTTGTCCATCCGTGACAGCCACACTTGATGTGTACGTTAGCAGCAAGCCACCTTCCATAGTATTGTATAATATAATATATATAACAATATATAATATATCATATGCGGTGGGCCCCACGTGGGACCCACCTGCATTGAATTTTTTTTAAATGTTGTTGTATCATACAGCAGCTATATAGCTGCTGTATTGACGTCAGCATAGTGTCGTGAGGCCCAGCTGATGTATGTGGAGTATATCCACACCGTCCGTACATCTGGACGAGGCCCTACGGGGCACGTGTGTTCCATCCATGCTGTTCCTCCATTTGATGTCCAGACCGTCCATCTAGACGGTGGGCCAACCATCCCGCCAGCAGCATATCTTCTGTGTTACATCAGCAAGTTCTGTGAGCTGAACACGAGGTTTGTGACCACAGTGATGTATATGGGGCCCTCATGAAGTATGTGTTCCATCCATACCGTCCAGCAACAGCTGAACACTGCTGGACAGCGATGATCAATGCCACCCATCTGCCCTTTCTTGATGTATGTGACATATCCAAACCGTCCATACATTCGCTGGGGCCAGCAGCCCAGCTATGTAGCTGCTGAAAAGCCACCAGCAAGTTCTGTGATCCAGACCGTCCCTCTTTTTCTGGTGGGCCACATGTGTGGACCCCACCATGAGGTGTGAGTCATATTTGAACCGTCCATTCACTTGGTGAGCTTGATCTAAGGCTTAAGGCAAGGAGGCAGATCCATATATCAGTTGGACCACACTGCAGAAACAGTGGGGAATGAATGTCTACCATTGAAACCCCCCTTTTTGAAACCCCCCTTTTGGGAGTGCAGAAGTTTTGGATAAGTATGAAATTTGTTTTCCTCTTTATCCAGGTCTTTGTGACCTTGTGAACAGATTGGATGGGAAATAAACGTTATGGTGGGGTCCACCTTGATGTATGTGTTGTACATCCATGTTGTTCATCTGGTGGGCCCATTTAGGAGGTGTAGGCCCACCTGCTGGTTGTGCAGGGCCCACCTGCTGTGTGGCTCAGTGTGATATATGTGAGGCCCAGATGGAGAGGCCCATTGTGATGTATTTGATGCCCACGGGATAAGGCCCATTATGACGGAATTGCGGCCTAGATGAAGAGGCCCATTGTGATATATTTGATGCCCACGGGATAGGGCCCATTATGATGGAATTGCGGCCCAGATGGAGAGGCCTATTGTGATGTATTTTAGGCCCATGAGTGAGGCCTAATGTGATGTATATAAGGCCCATATTATGGGGCCCACCTGCTTGAACCTGAGGCCCATGGGTAAGGCCCATTGCGATGTATTCGTGGCCTGTAGGCAAGGCCCATTGTGATATGTATTAGGCCCATTAGTGCGGCCCATTAATGCAGCCCAATTGATGTATATGAAGCCCATTGGTGAGGCCCGTGGATGCGGTCTACTTGATGTATATGGGGCTCATTGGTGCGGTACGTGGACGTGGTCCACTTGATGTATATGAGGCCCACTGGTGCGGCCCATGTGATATGGCCGATAGATATATATATATATATATATATATATATATATGAGGCCTATTGGTGCAGCCCGTGGATGCGATCCACTTGATGTATTTGATGGTCCATGGGTTGAGGCCCAATGTGATGGATATAAGGGCCACGAGTGAGGCCCAATGAGACGCATGTGGGGCCTTTGTATGGGGCCAAATGTGACGTATATGAGGTCCATTGCGATGTGAGATTACTCCATGATGTATGTAATGATGATTATAGCGGGCTATGCCTTGGAAGCAATGATGGTTTAATGTCCACATTGATGAGCAATGATGGCTGGATGTGCACATTGCGACCTTCCCTTAGGCCTTGTTAAGACCAGTCTCACCGATTTGCTGATTCTGATTATCGATCGATTTCGATTATCGTGACCGATTGTCGATTCCGATTGACGTGACCAAGTTACCGATTCTGATTATCGATCAATTCCGATTGTCGTGACCAATTTTCGATTCCAATTGATGTGACCGATTTGTCGATTCTGATTGTCGTGACCGATTGTCGATTCCGATTGACGTGACCGATTTGTCGATTTTGATTATCGATCGATTTCGATTGTCGTGACCTATTGACGTGACCGATATACCGATTCTGATTATCGATCGATTCCGATTGTCGTGACCGATTGCCGATTCCAATTGACGTAACCGATTTGCCGATTCCGATTATCGATCGATTCCGATTGTCGAGGCCAAGTATCGAGGCCGATTCCGATTTGTCGAGGCCAATTGTATAGGCCGATTCCGATTGTCGAGGCCAAGTATCGAGACCGATTTCGATTGTCGAGGCCAATTTCAATTATCAAGGCCGATTGTCGAGACCTATATGATGTATATGCGACCGGTAGTTGAGGCCCATTGTGATGTGTATTCGGCCTGTGTGATGTATATGCGACCCGTGTTTGAGGCCCAATGTGATGTATATGAGGTCTATGTGATGAGGCCCATTGTGATGCATTTAAGGGCCAGGCGATGGAGTCCATTGTGATGTATATGAGGCCCATGTGAGAGGCCCATCGTGATGTGTATTAAGCTCTTGAGTGAGGCCCATGGTGTTATATACTAGGTCCTTGTGTGAGGTCATGGGTCCACTATATGTTAGGCTCTATGTGGGTCATTCCTTTGCGGCAATGTTGGTTAAATGTCCACATTGTTGAGACCGATTGTTGATGTCGATTATTGATACCGATTATGAGTATGTGACAGCATAACATCATGATACATGCCCATATGCATCATCCACATGTTTATTATGAGATGTGGTTGACCATTGCATATGTCATTGGGCAGGTTGTTATGAGACTCCCTGATAGGCGGAGGTTATCTCACATGAGCGCACGATATGCGCAGGATTGATGCATGACTGGATTGTATGACTCATGCATCTTGCATTGTGTGTCCTAGTGATATCAGGGCCATAGCCTCCACAGACATATCGTGGATAGCCATATGGGACACCGAAAATGTTTGGTTCTAGCATACGGACGCATAGATGTCCCTGGGTGAAAATCCCTAAACCTCCGTGGTTAGAAGACGCCCCAACGTCGAGACCAAGTGGATATATATGAGAGCATGAGGGCCAAATACCAGGAGGTCGCGTCTCCTACTATGTCGTGGTCGGTTGGGAGGGGGTGTGGCCTTACCCAATCGAGGGTAGGGGGCATAGCTAGGCTGAATTTAACCAGCTCATAAATGGGTACGTTATCGACGAGCCGGGTAGATATTGGCTGACTACTGGCCAGGCGGATGGTGAGGTCTCTTCCACTTGCATGTCGCACGTCAGTGGGCGGCGGTTGCATGTAAAGTGTACTAGACCCCGGTGATGATCCAAGAGAGGAACCGTACTGATATGTGGACTTCTTAAGCAGAAGTTGTATACTCATTCATTCATTCACTATCCACTCGGACTGGTGGTGCGTAACTATTTTTTATGTGTACCCTCGCAATGGCCAGGATTTCGGTTTGGTCGCGCGACTAACCTGAGATCAGGAGTTTACCACATTGAGTCTGACTATCCAAATTTAGGTATGGGACTGGTTTGGATAAAATTCCCTTATGATGGACCCCATAGCCTGTGATACTACCTACTATCATCCTGACTTCACTCCAGCTTGGTCATTTCATTCACACCGCATATTACATTGCATCCACTGCATTTAGCATTTTAGGTTGTTTTGTTTCTACATTTATATGGCCTAGATACGGTTGACGGTATTCGTGGACTCATCAGAATTTGCGTATTACTTTGCATCCTCAGTATATGATATTGGCTGCTTACGTTTTTGCATCGCATAGCCTTGATATGGCTGTTAGCATTCATGTCTTACATCGCATAGCCTTAGTACAGCTGATAACATTCATGGATTTACCAGTATGTTTTCGCTTACTCTGATTACTCTGATATTGCTTACTTGGCACTTACCTTGTACACACACTTTCACCACCCACTAAGCTTTCTATAAGCTTATGCACGATAGATGCATGCAGGCAGCGTTAGGTTGTAGCAGTATTGAGCCTGGAGCATGCAGCGGACCTTTGGAGCTTTGATTTTGTCAAATGTATTTCCTTTTTAGCACTGTATTCAAATGTTTATATTAGCGGATATGTGATGATGATGTTGCCTTTGTGATTTGGGTAAACTTGTGGTTTTGCTTATTACGAGTTAAATGTGCGTTGGAAAATCCTCCTTGTAGGATCCCAGAATCGGAATTTGGCGTATGGCCGCTGAGAACCGAGAATGGGGTATTACGGAGGCTATCAGCACCGGATTCGGTGGTCGGGAATCTTGTGAGCCCGATTTTCGAGTTTAGGGCGTGACAATCAATGTCAAGGCCTCTGCGTTGAAACGAGGTACCTTTTACCCAGCCTACCACTGGAGCTATGGATCTGGGCCCCAGGTTGAAACGAAGTCTCTGTTACTCAGCCTACCACTGGAGCTATGGATCTGGGCGTGGATAATAAGGAGGGCCCCACACGGACGTGGGTCCCACCGTCCAGGGGCAGTGAATGGTTTGGATAGAACACGTACACCATGGTGTGGCCCATCTGGACAGATGGAGGGCATGGATGGGTCCATTGGACCCCACTGCCTGCCCACACTCCACTGTTAGCACACCCACTGTTAGTCCACACTCCACTGTTAGCACACCCATTGTCAGTCCATACTTCATGGCTACCACACCCCATGTCAGTTCACACTTCACTGCTAGCCCACGTCCAGCGTCCCTAAACGCTGGACAATGTGGATAGAACACAGGCATCATGGTGGGTCCCACATGGTCGTGGCCCACCTGATTTGATCATTCTAATATTTGTGTTTCTCCTACATCCAGGCCCACCCAAAGGCGGTCAGCAAGGTGGGCCCTATAGATGGGACGGCGTGGATCGTACATCATAGTGGGGTCCACAATACATGAGAGAGAGAGAGAGAGAGAGAGAGAGAGAGAGAGAGAGGCATTAGCGAGGATGGAGGGGCCCCGCCACTATGGGCCCCTCTTTAATACAAAGACTACATCAAGGTGGGTCCCACCATAAGTGGGCCCTTACATCACAAAAAAAATAAAGAAATGGAGATCCAAATCACCCACCGTCCACTTCTTCTTGCTCCATAGGCTTCCTTTGCTCCTTAGCTTCGATCCTAACGGAAGAGATGGAGTTTGGATGGTTGAGATGGGAGATGAGGGGGTAGGAAGTGGGCCACACACAAAGTTCTGTTGGAGGGTGAAGAGCTTGAACATGTGATCTCTTTTCTTGCTTGGGAGAGTGAGTTTGAGAAATGAGAGAGAGAGGATTGTAAAGAGAGAGAGAGATGGGTGATGGAGTGATGGATGTGGTGAGTGATGGGTGTAAGAACTTTTTGACTTTTAGGGTAATTTGTGTAAGAAGGGTATGGGGTGTGTAAGAACTTTTTGACTTTTGGGGTTGCTTGGGGATGGGTGTGAGGTGATGGTATACTTGATATGTACTTGACCCTCAATGGGATTGATTGATGGATTGAGGTGACATGTTGTAGAGATTCTTTTCGGTTTTGCAACGCGCGGCGTTTTCCTTGAACCGAATGCGAGCCCACATCTCCAGGCTTGGGTATCGCCTCGGCGCGCGAGACGTGACATCGGAACCACGACGACGGCGCGGTCGCTACGGTACAACTCTCGGGTTGAGTCGACTCGGGTTGACAGCGTGTAACTCATGGTCGTGTGCAAACGTCGGATAAAGGTCGAAGGTTGCCGAAATTCAACCGGAAGATCGCGGAAACCTACGGAAGGGTACAGACTAAGACACGGGGCTTACATAAATCATCACAAATTAAATGTTATTCACCAAATAAGTTAAAATTTCCATTAATTAAGGGATAATACACATAAAAGGCTATATGTTGAACTTAGGCTAAAACGGTAACATCTAGGTTGTTACATATTATCCCATCATACAACTACATGCGTTGCATGTACTGTTGCACATCTTCGAGTGGCCCCACATGTGCTTTGTTGGGCACAGTTAGAATACAACTAGCTGTAGGTAGAGTTAGACATGAGCTGAGCTAACTCAGTTTACTCGCTCGGCTCGGCTCTGATAAGCTCGACTTGGCTCGACTCGAAAGTTGGTTTCGGGCCGAACTGAGTTGACTTTTTAAGTTCGAAAGAATTTCGAGCCAAGCTCGAGTTGGCTCGAGCTCGACCTGACTCGGCTCGAAGCTTGGCCTGAACTTGACTCAGTTCGGCTTGAGTTATAACTTAATATATTATATATTATATTATATATTATATTATATATAATATAAAAGGGCCTGCCCATATAAATACTAAAAAAGAAAATGCTCGACTCAAAAGCTCAAACTTGAACTCAGCTCGAACTTTGCTTCAGTTGCTGATCGAATCGAGTCGAGCTGGCTAGTCAAGCTCGAGGACCAAGCCAAGCCAAACTAGAGCTAGGATAGGTTGTTAGCCAAATCAAGCTAAGCTATGTCAAGCTAGACTCGGTTCGACTCGTGTACAACTATAGCTATAGGCGATCACATGCACACACATGCACATCATTAGTTATGAGAGGAAGGTAATATGAATGGGTAGCTATTGCCTATTAACGCTAATGGATAGTGCTTTGTGAGCCCCATTGTGATGTTGTATTTTATCTAGGCCGTCCGTCAATTTTGCCATATCATATTAGGGAAATAATAAAAAAAATGAGGCAAATTAAAATCTTAGGTGGACCACTCCATAGGAAACAATGACAATTAAACGCTTACCATTAAAAACTCGTTGGGGTACACAAGTTTTGGATCATGTTGATATTTGTGTTTTCCCTTTACCCAGGTCCATGTGATCTAAATAAAATTACAGTTGGCCCTAGGAAGATTTTAACGATGAGTGTTCAATCACCACTGCTTCCACATAGTTGTTAGTGCACTAATTTGTGTACCTGTTTTGTCAATCATTTGAGTCTGTGTGTCATGTAGACAGTTGAGCGCTTGGAAGATGAAGACAAAAAACACAAGAGGACATGGAGCATCAATGAGTGAAGAACAGGTAAATGAGGTGCCTTAGTGACCCCAACCATAGACCAAAACAATATTAGCCTCCAGATGATCCCAACCTTTATAGGTAAACCTTGATTGATCATCACATAACCCTAGGAGCCAAATTAGAACATGATAAGTCGGGGTAAAAGAGGTGTAAAGCTGCTGTAAAAAATTCTAGCCCAAAACAACATATTTTGAGTGAAGCTCGATCCCATAGATAGACCATTGATGCGTCTCAATCAAACCTTCGGTTGATCGAAGCTCAAGGTTCGATCAATCAAAGGTGGTAAAAAATGTCTAGCAACCAAAATGCCTACATTCTGGATTTTCTCGATCCCATTGAAGGGACGCTTAATCGATCAAAGGCCCTCGGTCGATCAATCGAGGCTAGCCATTAGAGACCCGTTGGAGCCTTTTCTCTATATATTTTACAGTCAAATCTTTATTGAGAGATGATTTTTGAGCAAGTTAAAAGCTTGAGTGTGTCCCAATAGTTCCCAACACTTATAGGCTCTCACCCAAAAGGATTCAAGTCATCTTACATGTGTGTAATCACTCTCAAGAGTATTCCAAGCTCCTTATAAAGATGATCTTGTTTCCTTGTATTCTTTAGAGGATATACACTAATTCAATAGACAAACCCTTTGTCTTTCAAACCTCTAAAATGCCCATCTAGGTGAACCCCCATTTGAAAACCAACTAAACTTTTAGTTATACGAGATTCAACCAAACCACTCTCATTATCTTGGTAGTCTCATTGGAGAATTAAGTGCAAGGTAGCCGATCCAAGGAAGTGGAAGAAGGTCGACTTCAAAGAATGAGAGAGCAGATCAAGAGAAGTCGATTGAAGTACAAGAAATCATTGATAAAGCATCTCAAGAATACACTACAAAGAAGCTCAATCTAGCAAGTTGCCAATTGTAAGAGTTTACATACTCTCTTCTTGTGTAGAATTGAGTATAGAGTTTGTGACCCAAATTCGCATAGGTTCTTGTGTAGGACCATATCACCATCGATACGGGTGAGTACGTGTGTAAGTCTTTGTGTAGGCCTCTGACGGGAGTGTACATGTTTCAAGTCCTCATGTAGGCCTATGATGGAAGTGTATGTTTGCAAGTCCATGTGAAGGGCTTGGGCGGGAGTGTACGCTTGTAAAGGTTAGTGGTGAATCTATTGAAAACTCCTAAGATAGTGAATACCGGTACACTCAAAGAGCGTACGTCTTCCGGGAATGGAGTAAGGAAAACGAACCACTTATATGCTTTTGTTTGCGATTGTGAATTGTGTATATTTCTATCAATGCTTATGTAATTGATTAGTTGAATTATTTAAATGCATGAGTTAGATTGTATGCTAGTTAACTTGTTAAGCACACACAAGTTCATTATCTCTTATAAACTAGGTGTTTGATTGATATATCATTTGTAGTCTACATGATTTAACTCACTTTGGCTTGGAAGCCTTAAGCTTTAATTGCCTTATTAGCTTAATTGGTAAATTGTTTAATTATGCAATTTGAGTTTTTATTATAGAATTTTTTAAATGGTTCTATTTAACACCCTCTAAGACTTAACTGTAATTTTATAACTTCGTTAAGGTTTCGTATACACTGTGATAGACTATTCCATGCAATTTCAATAATGTAGTTCATTTGAGATTTAGATCTGCTTTATTTTTGGACTCATGCCCTAAAAAAATGCATGGATTGTTTGGATAAAACACATACATCATCATGGGCCTATAGAGCACGTCCAGTGGAGACGTCACTTCTGGCCGTGTCAGTATGCAATTTGCATCGTATGAAAGGGGCACCGATTAAGTGTTACATGAGTAACAACTAAGTAGGTGTTACCCTTACCATAGTGCCCACCTCGATGATATGTTGTATATCCATCCATCCATTTTTCTAGGCTATTTCATGACAAGATCCCAAACTTTAACCATATCCAAATCTAAGGTGAACCATACCACAAGTAACAATGATGATTGAACACTCACCATTGAAAACTTCCCAAGCCCCACTATAAGCATATTCATAATGTTTATTTTCCATCCAATCCCTTGATAAGGCCAACTAGAATTAGATGAAGTGAAAATACATAAATTAACTTAATCCAAAACTTTTGTGGCCTAAAAAAATATATTTTAATAGTCATTCACCCCGCTTTTTCCAGTGGCTTGGTACACCATAGATTTGGATTGCTGAAGTCCTGCAATAACGTCCTTAAATAATCTGGAAAAATGGATGGGGTAACACCCCACTAAGCTGTACCCGGGTAACAGCTAATCCGCTCCCATATGAAAGACCTCGACCAGCTTTAGGAAACCATTCAACCATTTACACCAAAGGAGTCTATCCGTAGAACCGAGCCCCGCGAGCCCAAGAGTTCGTGCGAAAGAAAAAAAAGGAAGATGAAGAGTGGAACAGGCGAAGAGTTACCGAGGAAGGAGGCTAACGTGCTCCGAGGGCATGAAGGAGCCGTTCTGGCCACCCGCTTCAACAGCGACGGCAACTACTGCCTCAGCTGCGGCAAAGACCGAACCCTCCGTCTCTGGAATCCCCACCGCGGCATTCACGTCAAGACCTACAAATCCCACGGCCGTGAGGTCCGCGACGTCCACGTCACCTCGTAATCTGCCCTCTCTCTCTCTCTCTCTCTCTCTCTCTCTCTCTCTCTCTCTCTCTCTCTCTCTCTCTCGTTCAACGCACACATCTACTGCGGGACCTTCCAGATCAGCGGTCTTGATCATTCTAGGAACGAGCAGCACTCTGCATTTCTTATCTCTGATTCTTTTCCTCTACTAGTCTACTAGCGGGATTGACGACTCGTCCGAGTCGGAATCAGCACCGCGAGTCGCAATTGACAATGGGGGTGGGAGTCATGACTCAACTCAGGACCGAGCGAGTGGGTCCGAGTCACCGAGTCGTGAGTCGCTCCTGACTCTTGAGCTGAGTCGACTCAGGATCGACTCGCAACTAAATTTACCATTATAGGCAACTGAAGGGCGAGTTGCATAGTGTTTTATGTCAGAATACGTGCAACCATCAGCAATCATCTAGTTAGAGGGGGTCACCTTGGATTGCTTATGGTTTTCAACTAGGCCAGATGAGCCACTAAACCCATTTCACCCATGGTACATGGATTTACATGGATCAGATGACATCTGATCAGGTTCCCTCAAAAGGGAGGTAGAAAACAAAATTAGCTTCTGTTGGGGAAGTTGAAGAACAAGTGATGGTTGGATTGTCTGATAGATGTGAGTTTTGAAAGATAGGCAATCCACTATAAGTCCTAGTAGATGGATGGACCCGCTTGATACATCACCCTGCAATATTTACTATATAGAGATTGGCCTACCATGTTCCAGTTCTTCCAGACTACTGTATCATCATTTCCCTCTGAAAAGTGGCTTTTGTCAGTTAGACAATGCTAACCATCGGATTTGTGGGTTGGAAAATGGATGGTCATGCACAAAAGGCCAACATTCAAATGCTTTGGATCCTCATACCGGTATTGTCATTATTGAGAACTAATCACCTAATGGCACCTGCACCACTCCTTGTGGTATAGGGTGGGGCTGGTTTAGACATTGGATGCATTATATGGGGTAAATAAAAAAAATTAATGCATCAAATGTCTAAAACAACAGTAAGTCCTGTACCACAAGAAGCGGTGCAGGCGCTTGTAGGTGATAAATTCTTGTCATCATTTTCTGCAAGGTAGTGTGGTCTGGACTTGCTAGACATCCTGGATTAATAATTTGATTGATCATATCTCCAAAAACAATTACTTGTACCATCGCTTATGGCGCAACAAGTTTCATATGATTGTTCCTCTTTGCTTTTTGTTGCTTCTGCAATGTTCACCAATTCCCCTTCAACCAAACCTTAAAAGTTCCACCTAGATTGTGACATCATTGCGCGTTTGGAGCAATGAGCTGTCAGATTCAGTATCCTTTCTTTTAGAAGCAACTTTCTGGTCTGTTTCAATGAAAATGTAGTGATTCATTGCCTCTTAACATGGAAACACATAGTAGGAGAATGAAGATCCTCTATCTGGTTGGCTGTGATGTGATTGGCCTGCAATAAAATACCACACTGATAAGATAATCTCACCTTCCAATTAACAAACTCTCTGCCTCAAATGTGGACCACTAGTGATTTTTTATTTTCAGTGGCCATTTGTTTTTCTACTGTTAGGCATCATCTGCAGCTAGGGGTGTACATTGAGTCGAACCGAGTCGAGCTGGCCTCAGCTCGACTCGGCTCGGCCACTAGCTGACATCAGCTCGAACTTGGCTCGGCTCGGTTTGGTCAGCAGCTCGGGCGAGTTCGAGTCAAGATCGAGCCAAGTTCGCCATTGCAGCATTTTCACAAACACCTGGACTACACCTTCAAAATCTCACTATATTTGAGACAGCAACAATGGTTTTACAGGTATTTTATCAAACACTTTCTAAGCAACATAAAAATCAAGAAAAAAGGGTGTTGGTTTCATATACATAGCTTCCTTGCCACCAGCCACACTTCTTTGAGTCATTTCATCAAACACTTGGTGAGCAATATCAATATCAAAGTAATTGAGTCACCGAACTGGTTCGATCTGAGTTCGAATTGAGCTGGGTTCGATCCGAGTCGAGTCGAGCTGGGGCCGGCTCGAACTCGGCTCGAACTCATTTTCGAGCTCAAAAAATCAGCTCGAACTTAGCTTCGAACCGAGTCGAATCAAGCTTTTTCGAGTCGAGTCGAGCGAGCTAACCGAGCTAGCTCGGTTCGTGTACACCTCTATCTGCAACGTCTGTTAGACGGATCATCCAGATTCACCATCTATACAGCCAGTTGCAAATGGTGCTGAGTGTCAATGGACCCAATGTGATTCATTGTGATGCAACATTTCCAAAATATTTTTGCAAGCACTAGTTTCAGTTTGTTGCACATCCCTTGCACTCACCTTGTTGTGATTCAGATCACTCTAAGCCCCACATGGAAAAATCCCATTGATCAGAGATACTCAATGCCCCATACAAAGGCGTAAATGTAGATCCTTGTTTCTAACTATCCTTTATTTTGATGGTGAAGATCTTTGATCATCAAGGTTTATGCAACATGGTACATTCCTAGTGGGACTTTATGATGAATGGTGTGATTCATTGTGCATGGCAATGGGGGAGCAACATGGGTGAGCAATGTTCGCAGTTCTAATTCCAAATCCAGAAAAAGGGTCCAATTTCTGAAGGTGAAAATGAAAGATCAGTACAAGCAGGAGTTTGGCAAGGCTGTGGATAGAAAATCTGAAATCCTTGGGCAGATTTTAAATATCAGTCTCGAGGAGGAAGCGGGCCCGTGAGTCCTCAATGAAGAGAAGTGACCTTGAAAAGGAATTCAGTAATTTGCTCGGACTATAAGAAATTTCTTGGATTGAAACAACAATTGTGGAGCAATTTCAGAATGTTGTACCATTTGGAGGCAGTTCCAAGACTGTCATGGCTGGGATATCTTGCCAATCCGTATAGGAAGAGGATGCTATTTATATGGTTGGAGTGTCACCTCACAGAAGTGGTTGTTAAAGTCATTGTCCTTTCATTTGACAGCAATAGGGCAATGGCCCATATGGGTTAACGGAAAATTTCTTCAAAGAAAGTTGGGATATGCCATGAGAGGACATTATGTTAGTTTTTGAGTAATTTCGTAATGAAAGGTTGATGAATAAATTATTAAATTGGACTTCTAATATTGTTCCCCAAAAGGAAGATATGTTAGAAATTGCTGATTTTGGAAGTAATTGCTATTTTCGCTGAAGGAGGTTAGGAGAATGATGATTCATATTCAAGGGGTTTTTGTTAGTTGCTAATGAATGTGTTAGGGAGGGAGAGAGTTGAGAGAGAGAGAGAAATGCACCCACAGCTGAATCATGGAAATCATGTCTTTGTTGGGTACAAGTGGGAATTGGACATCATACAAAAATCACATTGAATGCATAATCCTAACTGCAGATTTTTTCCTGTTGGATAGTTGAGTTTTGGTCCTCAACTATCTCCTTGAATGCACCAATCAAAAGCTAATATCATCCTACATCGTGTCCTTTGAAGCTTCGATGGCTAAAGCGGTTCATCTTGCATGCATGATCTAGCCTACATATCATTGATTTGGACTGTTAGCCATCGACCGGTCTGTTAAAAGTGGATGCATTGGAACATTATTCCCACACATCTTGATGGACGAGGACTCTTTCTACACACACACATACACGCACACTCTTTTCATAGACAGTTTAGGAGGTCGGTTCCTCTACAAGTCCTTGTACTTATTCTACAAGTGCTGGGCATGGGTTCCACCGGGGTGTGCGTATGTCATCCAACATGCATTAAATGAGCCCCATCATAAAAAGTTGGTGATCCAAAAATTAGTCCAATCCAACCATCTTTGGGCCACCACATGAACTTAGTGATTTTTGGATGGTTGGCCATTGTTTTCTTGGGTGGAGTCCTATGTACGTCCATGGCCCACTGTAGGGCCCAAAATGTGCTGATTTTGGACTGTTTGTTGCTACATTTAGGGCCAACGTGTTAGGAACTGCAATTTACTGTTTGTAGAAGAAATGGGGGCTTAATTGAAGATGTGATTGAAGATTTCAATGATTATTTCCTAGATTTACTTTTACAATTGTTAGGCTTGTTGCCATCTTAGGTAGATTAGATTGATTAGATTATTAGGCATATTGCCATCTTAGGCAGATTAGATCGATTTAATAGTTGGGGGATTTTCACTAAGAGCCCTTTTGTTTCATCGATTTCCGTGGTAAAGTAACGTAAATGGGCCATCATTACTGTTTCACGTTTGTTTAAACAGGTATTATGGCTCATATTTCGAGGGTCAAATGCCGATGTAATAGGAGAAATAAAGAAATTTATAATCATTAAAAAAACTCCAATCCAAACACTAACATCGGTTTATTTTGGTATTGATTTGACATTGAATAAATGTAAAATTGCCATCATTACATTTTTTCCATGATAACTGAAACAATGTAATTGGTGCCATTATTGCGATAAAATGCAGTTGATATCACCAAACAAGTAATTTGTAATCATTACCCATTTCCTTTATTGTTGTAATGGGTAAAACAAGCAAGCCCTAAAGATTCCTAGTTATCGTTTTTAGGGTCTATAAAAGGGGTGGGGTAGGAGGTAAGCATTTCAAAATTTTTAAGCGTGACTTTTCTTAAGTATTGTAATAGAAGAAGTTGAATATCAATAAGGTTATTTCTCCCTGTCTACTTAATTGTTCCTATGTGTGTACTTGTCCATTTCTTTGTGATTTGAGTATCATGGGCTCATTGACTCGATAATCGGGTTGCACCATTATGATATTAGAGCGGGTGATTGTTGGGTGATTTTCGACTCTACATCATGTCCTAATTGCTTCGAAAGGGGTGACATAGGAAGAGTTTGCACATATAATCCAATTGATCTATGCATTCACAGAGCGAGTAGATCAACTTACACATGCTAGGCAATCTCACTAATCAAGTGGGAGAGCTTCGGTGTGGTGGGAAGCAGAGACCAAAGTTGGAGCATGTGGACACATAGGGAAAGGTCCTCACCAAAATAGCAGCCAGCCCCGACCTGTGAAGACACCGATAATACGATCTTTCAATTGTTGAAACGTGACAGAGAGCTTGAAATTAAGGTAGTAACTTGAGAATTCTATGGTTATTTGTATGTTGACAACTTCATTGATTGACTAAGCAAAGTAGAAAAGGTGTTCGACTACTAGAAAATCATGGACAATCGGAAGGTTCAATAGCTATGAAGTTTTTCGTTCATGAGTTAGTATGGAGGGACGATTTCCAAGTCGAATGAATCTGTCAGGGCAAGGAGAATAAATTCCTAGGAAAAGATGAAAAAGAAGTTAAAAAGGAAGTTCCTACCTGAGATTTATGCCCTTGACTTCTATTAAAAATGTCACAATCTAAGTTAGGGAATGAATTGGTAAATGAATACATCAAGGAATTCTATATATTGACACCATGAGCAAGGTGTCGTGAGTATGGAGACCAAAATATTTCAAGATATCTTAATGGTCTTAACCTGTATATTAGAAATGAATTTGGCTGTCAAATATGTATTTAAGGTATCCGTTGCATATACACTTGCATTAAAAGCCGAGGAGATAATTAATTGAGGACTTGGGAGACAATTTGGTGCCCCATGAGGATTGCCATCCACGATGTGTAGCATGATCACTTCCCATGCAGGGCAACCATGAGGCCTTTCATGGGTTGAGGGATGATGGAACAACGTCTAACAATGAAACCACACCCCGACGAGAGGGTTGGTGGTTATGGACGAGGGGCTAGTGCATAGTATGCCCAAGACGGGTAAAACAACGGTCCTTTCATGTGCTTAAGTGTGGGCAACCGGGAAATCTTTCTTTTCACCGTCCTGAACATCAATCTATAATTGAAGCAAATTTGGTAGATGGAGTATATGTTGAAGGCATTCCTGATCGCATACAAATGAAAGCTGAAAATGACACAAAATATGAAGAACATACATATGAAAATGGGGCTTACATTGGTGAAGGTGTAACATATGTGTCTGGTGATAATGGCAAGTCATTGGTTATCCAACGAACTATCCTATGGACGCTTCGGGTGATTGATGATGGATGATAGTTGTGACACAATATATTCCACACCATTTGCACTTCTAGTAGAAATATATGCATGATTTTGGTAGACGGGGGGAGTGGTGAGAACATTGTCTCATAATAATTAAACCTCAAAGAATAAAAGCATTCACAATCATACAAGATTTGTTGGTTTTAAAAAGGAGAAGAAGTTTCTATCAGCTCTAGGTGCTTTATTTTCCTCTATTGGACCTAAGTATAAAGATGAGGTGTGGTGTGAGGTGATCCCCATGGATGCATGCCACATTTTGTTAAAGAAATCATAATATAGGTCCGAGATATGGTGCATTAACACTCATTTCTTCTTCAAGGATGGTGTTAATATCATACATTATATTTGTACCTAATGAAACATCTTTCAACACTTAAATCTGATAAAGAGGAGAGTCAGAAATCGCTTAGTTTACAAAAGTCTGAATTAGAAAGGTAGGAGTAGGAGATTGACATCATCTTTGTCTTAGTTGCTAAAGAAGAAGCAAAGCAATCGGAAGTTCCACCTCTCATGCAAAAGCTCCTTTGTGAATATCAAGACTTGGTGCTCAATGGACTTCCCCCTATAAGGAACATTTAACATCATATTGACTTGGCAATAAGTTCAAACATGCTGAAAATTTGCGCATTAACGAACGAGTCCAACCAAACAAGCCAAACTCCTGCTGATTGTGGTCTGCCATAAAGAAGTTCAAAAGAAGAAAGACAAAGAAGAAAAAGAAGGAGAAGAAGGAAATTAAAGAGTGAAGAACCAAATACTGAGATGCTGCAAATGAACATCGGAGCAACAAGAAATATAAAGAAGGTGACTTGGTTCATAAAGAAAGGTTTCCGACAGGAACTCACAACAAGTTCAAGTCTAAGAAGATTGGACCATGTTGAATCAAGAGAAAGTTGGGTGACAGTGTTTTGAGATTGAGTTGCTAGATAACTTGGGTAGCTTGGCAACCTTCAATGTGGTGGATTTGTCTGAATATTATGGTAAGGTGCTTGATGTGCAAGACGAAGTTATCACCGATATGAACAAACAACTCCTTAAGAAACATAAAGAAAAAATTGAACAAGTGTTGCAGATGAAGACCGTTGGTAATCAATGAGGCCAATACAAACAATACTTGGTAAAATGGAAGAACAAGTCTTATTTTGAAAGCATATGGATCACCTGTAACAAATTGCAAAGATTGGATCTATACCTCTACTAGTATAAATTGTCCAACTCTCTAGAGTCAAGTTCTTTTCAACTCGGAGGGAATGATGTAGGCACCCGACCCACTGTAGGGCCCAACATATGCTGATTTTGGATTATTTGTTTTTATATTTTGTGCTTAAATACCAGGGATTGTTATATTTACTACATGTGGATGATATGAGGGGCTGATTTGAAGATGTGATTGAAGATTTTGGTGATTATTTCCTAGATTTGCTTTTATTATTATTAGGGCTTGTTGCTATCTTAGGTAGATTAGATTGATTTGAAATCAATCTAGTAGCTGGGAGATTTTCATTAAAGACTCAATAGTAATTGTCTTGAGGGTCACTTAAGTATTGTGAGTGAATAAGAGAAGAAGCTTGATATTAATACTCTACTCAAATAGTCTTGTGGGTGTACTCTGTCCTTTTTTTTTTTTTTTTTTTTGGTGATTCGGGCATCGAGATCTCATTGACTTGATAACCAGGTTGTACCAGGTCCACATGTCTTCTATATGCCATCTAACTTGTGCATTACTTGAGCCTGCCATGCTGATGGGATGCCCTAAAATCAGGCCTGTACAATCATCAAGTTGGTCCCACCATAAAAAACAATGGTCACCTATCCAAAAACCTCCATATTCATGTGGTGGACCACATGATGGTTGGATCAGCTCGTTTTTTTGGGCCATCCAACTTTAATGATGGTGCTCACATAGTGAACGGGTTGGGTGGTTTCATGTATTGCAAATATACATCTTTCAAGATGGGCGTCCAACTTTCATGGCAAGTTGGCAACACATGTATTGCATATATACATCTTAGAAATATATAGCAAGTGACAAGAAACATTGAGAAGGGGAGGGTGGGAAAATAATTTAGATATTTTGTAAGAAAATTTGGCATGATGGAAATGCTCTTCCCTCAATTTCCTATTAGTTTTGACCATCAGAGATGTGGGAAAGAGAGTTTCATGAGAGCCCTATTTCCTTTCTCACATTTTCCACTAAGGGCCTGTTTATTTATTTAGGGTGAAAACAAAACCTGGAAATGGAAAGCAGGTAGGGAATCCCAAAACATGGAAATGTGATCTCAGCATGGGTGAAATGGATTCCCCATTCCTGGATTCTTTTGCACCATGAATTTGCTTGGAAATGCTTTTGTTTTCCTTCTTTCTTTTTTTTTTTTTTTTTTTTTTTTTTTTTTTTTTTTTTTTTTTTTGTTTTGTTTTTTTGTTTTTGTTTGTGTTGCCATCCATTCTGAATGGGTAAATCTACCCAAGCTAAGGAAAGAGATTTAACAAGTTTATGAGGAAATGGTTGAGGAATCTTTGGAAAAGGAAATCGATTTCCTCTTGTTCTTTTGGTTTCTCAGACAGAGGAAACCATCACATAAAAGGAATTCATTTTTTTTTTTTTTTTTCCATTGTTGACCATGGTTTTCTCTTCATTTTTTGTTTCCATGGTTGACCATGGTTTTCTCTCTAAAGGTCTAAACGAACAGGCCGTAATCCAAACAACCTAAATAAATCAGTGTTACTTGTAATAAAAAAAAATGTGGAAGTGCCTGTAATAATTTGTCAGTAAAACTGGACCATCTCTTCATATAAATGGCATTTAGTTCACACTTCTTTGACCCATGTATAAATCCCTCTTTTTCCTGTGTACTGACAGAAATTGAAATAATTGCCACAAATGAGTAAAGAGAAGAAGAAAAGAAATGACTAGAGAAATCAGAACATTGTGTCTAGAAATTTAGAAACAAGTAATACTAAGCATGCACATGTATACAAAATACTCTTGGGACATTGAATGAATGCTCATTATGAAAATTTAGGTCCAATGACTAACATGTTTATTTGTTTGAAGGGACAATTCGAAGCTATGCTCTTGTGGTGGTGATAGACAGATCTTCTATTGGGATGTATCAACCGGACGTGTGATTCGAAAATTCCGTGGTCATGATAGCGAGGTTAGTTCCTTACTGAAAATGATTGGCATTAGGTATGCTAGTTGTGTTCATACGTCATCGTTGTCTTTATATGGTCCTACTTTGTTTATTTTTGAACTTTGAGATATTCAGTTCTATCAAACTGAAGGTGATTAGTTGGATCCACTATCACTCTTGGATATCCATTTATAATTTGTCGAAGCTGTTAATGGCTGAAACCGCACTTATTTACATAAAAGTTTACAAGTGATTAATGATATTTTAACGGAACCTTCCTATCATCAAACCATACTTTTCATAGTATCTCTGATTGTTGATGGGTATCTATGTACGGAACCTAATAATCTGTCATTAATGTGAAACATGCGAAGGTGCAATTTTAATGGAGATCTGCCATGATGCAGTGCTATTTTATATTCTTTTGCTCATTCTAAAATACTTTTTTTTGAAGGATCTCATTCTAATATACGTGGTTGCTTATCACAAAAAAAAAATGGAGAATGAGTATTGCGAAAGCTCCCTAATTTTCTTCAGTGCACAATGTTGTTAAATGCGATCGCATATGTGCATACTCATATGCATTTCACATATGCCATGATGGCATATGCGATCGCATATGCTAAAAAAGCGATAATATGCAATGTATGTGATTACATACAACATATGTGATCGCATATCGGCCAACGGTCAGAAATCTAACTGTTGGCACATTAAATCTTTTTTTTTTTTTTTTTTGTTGCAAAAAAAAGAAGACCTTTTGCTTATAAAAAAGCATCCAAACCTCCTCCATTTGCAACATTCTCACCCAAAAACTCTCTTACTCTCTTCTTCTCTTACATTTTTACTTCCAAGTGCAATTAATCTCTCTCTCTCTCTCTCTCTCTCTCTCTCTCTCTCTCTCTCTCTCTCTCTCTCTCTCCCTTTTACATAGTTACTACTTCCAAGTTCCAACCAAGTTCCAACGCAACACCAACATCCAAGTTCCTAGTTCCTACTTCTCTACAATATTACAGCAAGAAGATCATTCAAGAAGAGAAGTTTCCCTCTCTCTTGGAAGATCAAGATTCAAGCTTCAAGCACTCTCAAGGAAGATTCCCATTCAACATTCAAGCACTCTCATTCTACAATCTACATCTCTCTTACATAATTACACACATTATAATATTCTACATTTCTATTTCATCTTCATTCGTTTTCTAATTTCTAATCGACATTCTAAATTATATTTCTCCCCACATTCATTTCATTCTCATTTATTCTCTTTCTCTCTCTCTATTATCTACATACATTCTACATTTTCTTCCTCTCTCTTACTTTTTTTTTTTTTTTTTTTCAAGTGTAGGTTATAAGCTACATGCCTACAAGTTAAAGTGTACTAACCTACAAGTTGCAACTTACAACTACATATAAGACGTAAGACTCAAGACTAGAGTGAAGAAAGTCTCAAGACTCTCGACAAGACTCAAACTTGTGTTGTGTTTGTGTACTTACGTAATTTGTGTATGTTGAGGCATAAAAAAATGATGAAAAGGATTCAAGATGAATCAGAAAGGGAAAATTGGAAGGAAAGAATGAGGACAAAGTGATAAAATAAGAAGAGTTCATGGAATTTGCGCGAACCCGTGCAAATCATGTTGGTTGCGCAGGATCGCGCGAACACTCATATTGATTGCGCACACGTGCGCAACACCTGGTTCAGATGGTTCAAGATGAACAGATCTGATGGAAGGTGGGCCCCATGGCACAGAGATCGAGGGTTCGCACGTGTGGAGGCCTATAAATACCCCATTCGCCCTCTCATTTGAGGATGTTGAAGATTCTGAGAAGATCAGAGCTCTGGAGAAGAAGAGATGTTCGAAGGTATTCAAGAGAAGAAGGAAGAAAAGTATGTTGTGCTAGTTCGCGCAACCAATAGTGTAATTGCGCGGACCCCGCGCAACTGCACTACTGGTTGCGCGGGTATCAATAAATGGGTCAAAATACTGGCGAAATGTTATCTTTCTTCAGTTCCAGGGTTTTCTCTCCGGAAGGAAGACAAGAGATCATTGTATTCCTCTCAATGAGATGACCAAATCATAAGCCGAAATGCTGCCTGATTGGATATTCAGATTTGATA
This sequence comes from Magnolia officinalis, assembly GCA_021015155.1. NCBI lineage: Eukaryota > Viridiplantae > Streptophyta > Magnoliopsida > Magnoliales > Magnoliaceae > Magnolia > Magnolia officinalis. The sequence continues at coordinate 76,943,663 of JAJHSJ010000004.1, read as the reverse complement.
TTCAAACTCTTGCAATACATGTATTCAGATATGCTATATTAGAATTAAGGGAAATTAAAGGATCTAAATGAACTCAGTATGAATAAAATGATGATTGTTTTTTATACACTCTCTGTTATGATTGAATAAGATAATCTCCTAAATTGAATGCATTTGTTTCTTGTCGAAACAAAATGGTAACTCTGTTGGGGAGTTTTATCTTATTTAAGATTAACATTGAGAAGGTTACGAGAACTTTTGTCATAGTTTGGCGTCTTTTCGACGCCAAAACGGTGACTCTCAATGGGAACATCCTCCCCTTCATCTCTATGATAGTATATTTTACCATTCGGGTACTAATCACGATTTCATATTCTGTCTGAAGGTAAGAAGATAAAACAGTAAATTACGAGCAATGACAAACCTAACAAGGAAAGCGAACTTCTATTTCACCACGACTGGATTTACAGTGGAGTACGCAACGAATCAACTCTCAGGTCATAAGGCCCAGTCTCCTGTAAGTAAGAATGACAGATCTCGATTGATGGTCAGAGTTGTATCTGCTTCACCTCAAGTGCAAGAAGGTGATAAGGACTGGATCGTCGTGACATCTCAAAGGACGAGAGCTCGAAATGCAACAAGCCCTAGAATGAGTCTACATCTGCAAAGAGTCAGGGGACCAGTAACGCTAAATGCTGCTAAAAAGAACCCCGAACTCGCCCCTCTTGCAATATATCTTGGAAAAGCCGCTCCCCAGTTAACATCACGTGATTTCCCAGCCTTGCCTGCCACAAGAGCTCAATGGACAAAAGAGCAGAAGGGTAAGGCACTGCTCACAAGTTCACCAACTCCTGTATGGCTCTAATCAACCGACTGCTGCGAAAGTACAAGAAAGTCGAACGAAACTCCTCTTTTGGTAAGCCCCATCGCATCGATATATTCCCATCCCACTCCGACTACAGCTTCATCGAGAAGCAGGGAAGCCGCGGTGTGCATGGCCGGAACAAATCAGGGACCCCTACCGACTACAGAGGACCGTATGACTGAAATGGCACAAACATAGAGAACACTGATGGAAGAATACAGAAATCTCCGAGAAGCTTTAGCAACTCTCGCACACAATGTAGCCTAGATGACAACTCCCCCAATGATGGGTACTATGAACGGACAAGAGCAACAACCTGAAGGCTCTCAGCTGCCAAGGGCAGGATCTCTCGGGTTTGCCCCTGCAGCAAGAGCGATAACTCAAGAGGAAGTGCGGCAGGTTGTCGAAGAAGCCATCAGAACGGAAAGAGAACATGAGAATGTTGGCCGATTCAGATATCGAACACCATATCTGAGAGAGGTAGAAGATGTTCCTTTTCCAGTTACCTTCAAGCAGCCGGATTTTCAGAAGTTTAACGGAGACGGATCGCCGGAAGAACATTTGATGCATTTCATTACTAGCATGGGAAACTTCTCTACGATACTGCAGTAATGCCTTCGGCTGTTCGGTTCCTCTTTGACAAGCAAGGCATTTCGATGGTACTCCAGTCTAGCGCCAGGATCAATGCAGACTTGGGAACAGATGCAAGACGCCTTTATGTCAAATTTCTTCTCATCAGAACACGATGTCAGCATCACAGAATTAGCTTCAGTACGACAAAGAGAAGGAGAACTAGTAAAGAAATTCATAGACAGATGGAAAACATTGGGAGCTTCTTGCAGACAATTACCGGAAGAGAAGGAGCCGGTAAAGATGTGCTTAAACTCTATGGAAATAGGAATTGCATTTGGGCTCACCAGTGCCGATATCAAGACTTTCCGTGATCTGGCCACAAAAGCCCATACCCTGGAGTTGATGACTAGGAAAATGCCGGCGTTTCATTATGAAACGACTAGAAGAGGACCCAATAGGATGATTGCAAACATTGTGGATCATGAAAAGAGAAATCAGGACGCAAGGGAAATGAGAGGAAAGAGGACCGAGCGGAAAGAAGAGTCGAACCGTCCTAGAGGCAGATTCAGTGATAAAAGGCTCAGATCACTTAACTCTCATGAGGGGTTCGCATTCAAAAAGGAAGATGTAGTTCCTATGATGAACCAATTACTGAAGGCCGATACGATAGAATTACCTCCATCCAAGCGCCCTGAAGAGGCAGCAAGAACAAGAGAAAGAGATTTCTGCCGCTATCATCGCTTAGTGGGACATCCAACAGAAAATTGCTTCTCGCTGAAGTGCATAATACAAAAGATGATAAACAGAGGCGAGATAATAATTGGAAAAGAAATGGAAAGAGATGTGAAAGACACGGTGAATGTGTTAACTGCCCGGGAAAATGTCCATGGAAGAGCAGGAAAAGAACACCATAAGATTACCGGCAAAGCTAAGTAATTACGTTGCGATCAGGGAAAAGAGTAACGAGCCCTTTAAAATGGCAAGGTGAGGCAACAAAAGTAGAAACTACTAAGAATTATATTGGCAATGGTAAAAGAGAAGAGAAGGGTGAAACAAGGAAAGTGACTTATGATGTGATAAGTCATTTGAAAGGTATACCGGCTCAGTTGAGCGTTTACGATGCATCGAAGTTATCAAAAGATTTCTGGCAAAGCCTGATTCAGGCCTTATTTGACCGTGATGTTAGGGAAACGTTGCTTGTAGAAATGGAAAATGAAGAGCGCAATGAGCAAGAGGATTGCATGCCAGTAGTTTCCTTTTCCGATGATGATCTAACCTGCGATATAGGGCACAATAGGCCACTGATGATAGTAGGCCATATTTGCGGCCAGGAGGTCAAACGGATAATATGCTCGATAACGGATATGTGGTGAATCTGTTACCACTAACAATGCTGAATAAACTAGGCTACTGGCGTTCTAATTTATGCCCTAGTGGAATGATGGTACAGGGCTTTAATCAAGATGGGCAACGCGCGCTTGGTAAAATTACAGTAACACTGGAAATATGAGAGTTAACTACTGATGTTGTTTGCCATTTAATTAATGCAGTGACGACATACAATCTTCTCTTGGGAAGACCATGGATGCATCAGTATGGCATTATACCTTCTACCCTGCACCAGTGTTTCAAGTACTGCAAGGATGGGGTACAATACAAAGTGATAGTCGATGCAAGGCCGTACACGGAAGCCGAAGCCTTTTTTGCCAACGCCAGGCGCCAGCTATTACGACGTGTTTGCTAGAAAGGAAGAAAATGAGAATGATGAAAACAAAGCCCCAAGAAATACTCACATGAAGGTGATAAGAGAAATCGAAAAGACACAGTCGTCTGGGACAACGGAAGCAGGGAAGAAATTTTATTTTGTACCCAAACATTTGAGACAACCAGGATAGCCGCCGTTAACACTATTATCACCTGGGCAGTTGGAAATCTTACAGTCAAACTACACAGTGCCGCTACCATATGCTGAAAGGAACAAGCCATTCCCAGCTATTCCAGTACAAAGTACCCGGAGCCGATTGAATTTTACGCCCCTTCGGAAGCGAAAACAGAAGAAAAGACCGATAATAATGTATGTTATGGAAGATTGACATCCGGGGATCTCAAGAAGTACAGTCTAGCAAGCAGGAAAATTATGAAAAACATGGGTTTCGATTATGAAGAACCGACTGGCCTAAATTATGGTAAAGGAATTCAGATCCTGATCGGAGTTGGTTAGAAAAGGCGGGAAAAATTTCAAGGATTGGGGGCAGAGTTTTCAGTAAATATGGTTACAGTCGATCAGGCGAGAAACAAATTCTGAAATGATCAAACATCCTGAAACAGCTCCGAAGCAGTTGGAGGACGGGGGGCAGCCAACAATTGATAGTCTGCGAGAAGTAAATCTGGGCACGGAAGAAGAGCCACGGAACACGTTCATAAGTGCTAGTCTCCTCGGGCAAGAAGCTGATCAATATGTCCAACTCTTGAAAGAGAACAAGGATGTCTTCGCTTGGACGTATGCGGAAATGTCGGGCCTAGAACCCTCAGTAGCAATGCATTGGTTGAATATTTCTAAAGACAAAAGGCCAATCAAGCAAGCACAAAGGCGATTTCACCCAGACTTGATTCCCTTGATAGAAGAAGAAATAAACAAAGCTAATAAAAGTATCCTAAATGGATATCAAACGTCGTACCAGTAAAGAAGAAAAGCGGACAAATGAGGGTATGCGTTGATTTCAGGGATTTAAATGAAGCTTGTCCGAAAGACGACTTTCTGTTGCCGATAACCGAGTTGTTAATTGACAGTACGACGAAATGTGCCGTAATGTCCTTCATGGATGGCTACGTCGGTTATAACCAAATAAGGATGGCTCCTGAAGACAAAGAGGTAACAACATTCAGAACTTCGTTGGGAATTTATTGCTACAAAGTTATGTCGTTCGGTCTCAAGAATGCTGGAGCAACATATCAGAGAGCAATGCTGAATATTTTTCAAGATATGATACATAAGCATGTTGAATGTTATGTGGATGATCTGGTGGTCAGATCGAATGATCATGAAGAACATCGCGAGCATCTGGCTTTGGTCTTCCGCCGACTTAGAAAGAAGCAACTGAAGATGAATCTCACTAAATGGGCTTTTGGATTATCGTCAGGAAAATTCCTCGGTTTTGTCATTAGGCATAGGGGTATTGAGATTGATCCAGGAAAGGTCAAGGCCATTCAAGATATGCCGCCTTCGAAGACGTTGAAAGAATTGAAAAGCCTGCAAGGAAAACTGGTGTATATTCACTGTTTTATCTCAAATTTGGCAAGGAGATGTCAACCATTTTCTCATCTGATGAAAAAAGGAACAGAGTTCGTATGGGACAAAGCCTGTTAAAATGCGTTTGATTCGACAAAAGAATTGCTGAAACAACCTCCAGTATTAGCAGCCCCTGTGAAGGGTAAGCCGCTTATCTTATACATATCTCCAGCTGAGAATTCATTGGGGGCGTTATTAGCACAGGTGAATGAATATGGGAAAGAAACAACTCTTTATTATCTAAGCCGAACCCTGATAGGCGCAAAATGCAATTATTCCCCGATCGAGAAAGAATGCTTGGCGCTGATATTTGCTGTGTAGAAACTGAGACATTATTGCCTCTCCCATGATATAATTTTAATCTCGCGAGCAGATCCGATAAAGTTTCTAATGATAAGGCCGATGTTATCGGGAAGACTGACCAAATGGATGCTGTTACTTTCAGAGTATACAATTACCTATGAGCCAGCAAAAGCAGTTAAGGGCAAGCAGTGACAGATTTCTTAGCAGCGCATCCCGTAGTGGAAAGTGAAACCATCAGCGACGATTTTCTCGACGAGCAAGTTATGATGATTGAGTCACAAAACCCATGGCAAATGTATTTTGATGGCGCTTCTCGAGCAACAGGAACAGGCACAGGGGTAATATTCATTACTCCTCAGGGTGACTTATTACCTTATTCTTTCATGTTGGGTATTGCATGCCAAATAACGAAGCAGAATATAAAGCTCTCATCATTGGGATGGAAATAACTCAGGAAATGAAGATAAAAACGTTGCAGATTTTTGGAGATTCTAAGTTGATTATAAATCAATTGACAACTGAGTTTGAGATAAGAAAAGAGCTCTTGTCGGATTGTCGGAGAGCACAACAGTTACTGGAGCAATTCTATCATGTCAAAATCAAGCATGTGTCGCAATGTGAAAATGCGAGGGCAGATGCTTTGGCTAGCCTGGCAGCAGCTCTGTCCTATCCGAATCGGAGTCCCCTTCAGGTAACTATAGAAGAAAGAAGGTTCTTGCTATCTTCGGAGATTATCAATGAAGTCGCTGAAACCAATGTTGTTAAATCGCATATGCGATTGCATGTGATCAGCATATGCTGTTCGCATATGTGATCGCACAATCGCATATGCCATGGCATATTTTTTTTCAAAAAAAAAAAAAAAAACACAATTATTTTTAAAAAAGAGGGAAAAACTCTTCTAATTAGTACACATGATTGGGTTATTTTACTTATTTCATTATAGTTTGAGTGTTTCATTAAGTGATATATTTAATTCCTTATATTATATTATATTATATAAATTTTAACAAAACAACCAACAAGTTACATTAAAAGATAACTAATTATTATAAACTTCGAACAAAGAAATTTAATGATAAATAGATAACTTGAAACAACTTACAAGTTATAACTTACAACTTAATTTACAAAAAGTAAGCACAACTTATAAAATACAAAAAATAAACATAAGTGAAATAATTGTAGAGAGATTATAGTAAGAAAGAAAGAGGTGTAAGAGAAAGAGTAAGAGATTTAGAGCTTTGGAGTAATGAATAGTGAAAATGGAGGGGATATGAGTGCCTAATTATAGGCAAAAGTTCTCCAATTTGTAAAAATAAAAAATAAAAATAAAGTCTTCCTTTCTTGGCTATTGGGAAATATGCGATCGCATATGCAGTATGCGATCGCATATAAAAGTATGCCATGACATACTTGCCAGGATCGCATATGCCATCATGGCATATGCGATTTGATCAATAGTATGCGCATATGCGATCGCATTTTTCCTATATCATGTTTTGAAGTAACAATAGACGATTGGCACCAGCCTTTCGTAGATTACCTTAAATATGATATCCTGCCAGAAGATCAAGCACAAAGACAACAAATCAAGCAGAGATCGAACAGATTCATCATATGTAGCGAAATATTGTACAGAAAATCTTATAATGAAATGTTGTTACGTTGTTCGGATGAACAAGAAGCAAGTCAGATATTGCGAGAGGCTCACTCCGGAGAATGCGGGGCACATCAAGCTGGCCGAAATCTATTTCATCGGGTGCATCGAATGGGATATTATTGGCTTACAATATTCAAAGATGCTATACACTATGCGAAGCGATGCCACAAATGTCAGATCCACGGAGACGTCATACATATGCCCCCTGAAGATCTTCATCAGACAGTCACTTCTTGGCCTTTCGCTGCCTGGGGACTCGATGTTGTTGGTCCTATAAATCCACCTTCATCCAAAGGAAAACAATATATACTGGCAGCAACTGACTATTTCTCTAAGTGGACAGAAGCGATCGCATTGCGCAATGTCAGAGAAAAGAATGTTGTCAATTTCATCCGGCATGCAATAATATATCGCCACGGTATCCCGAAGAAAATCGTTACTGACAATGGTACCCCTTTCAAGAATAGAGGTATGGAAAAGCTGTGTCAGAAGTTCAGTATTCACCACTCGTTTTCAACACCTTACTATCCACCGGCCAATGGATTAGCAGAGGCATTTAACAAGACGATTGTGAAGATACTGAAGAAGACAGTGACTGGAAATAAGCGTGATTGGGACGAAAAGTTGCAAGAAGCATTGTGGGCTTACAGGACTACCCACCGAACGGCAACAAGAGCGACACCGTATTTGTTGGTTTATGGCGTAGAGGCTGTTATCCCTATTGAAACGCAAGTTGCATCACTCAGAGTAGTAGTGCATCAGTCAATTACAGATGACGAAAACGCAAGAATAAGGCTGGAAGAATTGGATTTACTCGATGAAAAACGGTTGGCAGCCCAACAGCGGTTACAATTATATCAAGCAAGAGTATCCGCTACTTTTGATAAAAGAGTTAAGTTTCACTCTTTCAAGAAAGGTGATATGTTACTGATGATGAAGAGACCAATAGTGGTCACCTACAAGACAAGGGGCAAATTTGAACCCAAATGGGATGGACCATACATCATAACAGAAGTATGTTCCAATGGAGCGTATAGAGTTGTGGATCAAGATGGACGAGGTATCAGTATACCAATCAATGCTCGCTTCATCAAAAAGTATCGTTCTTAAGGATAAGTGCAGTTTTGATCCAGAAGATTATCAAAATAACGCTTCTATATCAAAAGGGGGCAAGAATAAGTGAAGCTATGTATTCTTCTTTGCATGAGTGAATAAAGGATGAATCTTAAGCATATTAAGACTGTATTGATGATTACCATCAAATGGCAACTACTGTCAAGTGTCGATGATGATTGCCGAAATAAGCAAATATTGTTGTCGTTATCAGTTGAGCCTTACTCACTTATCATTCATGATAGTGGAATAAATTTATACGGTCAACCACATATAAACTTTACGACAGCGATGGCAACTTATTATCTAAGGCAGCCTAGCCAAGCCTATATGACCAACTACGCATAAGGCCTACCGTCATCGACAATATATATATATATATATATATATATATATATATATATATATATATATATATATATATATATATATATATATATTATTCGGGCAGCAGTGAGAAGCCAGTGGCCCTAAAACTCCTGCATAGGCCATCATATGCATACCCATGCGAGCACCGGACGGAGCCAGCAATTGAAAAATCTACAACGGCCAGTCACGCGTGAGACCAATGCCGTCCGTATAGCTTTCCAACAGCGTCACGGGGAAGGATGAAACTGCCCTCCCGTGAATGAGTCCGACCTTGCAGACGAAGAAAAAGCGGGCTGCGGTGTGCGCTCTTTGGCCATTGTCTATAAATAGGCCAACCATGCGTAAGACCCCCCAGATTCCTGGCTTGATTTCAGTAGTAACTCGTGAGGACAGGGTTTCTATAAAATACCCCCTCATTGATGGACTGGCGGCCTTGGATTTGGTACCCTAAGGTAGCCTTGTGCGCCTCGTGAACTCTAGAGAGTTACTGCGACCAACCCTGTGCATAAATCCCATCGAGTTCACGGCCCCGGTAGCTTCACTAGGCCCCTTTGATGAATCGCGGTTTGTGAACTCCCCGGCTGTGATAAGTCCAGTGAACTCATGAGAGTTACAGAGACCATTCACGTGAGACCCGACTCCAACTACTTGTGAGTCTAAAAAACTGTGTTGTTCCACTACTCAAGAGCTTAAACTGCGTGGCTATCTAACTAGTCCAAAACCAAGTGCCGCCTACCATAACAAAATCAACTGTCTATGAAGGTGGGTCCACCTTCGATTGCTCATCTGTATTAAGAGTCACTTTAATTTGATGATCCTAACCATTTGATCAACGGTTGGGGAGATGGACGATACATACTAATTATAATAGTGGAGATTCAATTATTTATAAGGACCATCCAAGAAATAGGGCTTAAGGTTGATTCCCATCCCTTTAAAAAATCATCTTTGATATAATGATCTTAATGAATCAATCAATTGATAGTAAATGAATGGTCCATATTTATTATACTAACAAATGTCTTATCTATGATCAGGACCCTCTGTCATGTGTGGCTCACTTTTCCTTATAGATCTGATGGGGACATCATGTGCACATGCGCACGCACGTCTCCCCCTAAGCATGTATGCAAGGAGAGGGAGGGCCCCACCGTTGATCTGACTTGATGACGACGTCCAGGGAGAGCCTCCTAGTTAGAAGACGGAGTTTTAGTTCATTGGAGTGGGCCCGATAATCAAGTAAAGCCTATCATGGGATCTTATGATCGGGGCCCACTAGTCGGATTGGTTTCATATTTTAGGTTTTGATTATTTATGTTATTTAGAATATCATGAACGCTTTAGATTTCTTTGATTACTTCATCGCCAAGTAATAGGTTGCGCACATGGCGCGAGTTTTGGGGTATAGAGTTTTCTTATAAATAGGCACCCCTTGTAGTTCTTTTGATTCATTGAAGATTAATAAAAATTCCTGCGTTTTTCTACTCTGAGTTCTTGAGTTGTGGAAATCCAATTGGGTGCAAAGCCCTCCCTTCATTGAAGGGCTAACTACCATGGTGTGAAGCCACATCTATCTCGATCCGCCCCTATCTCCTATCACCCATTCTTCTCACCTTCTACAACCATCCTCGCTTCGAATCCGTCAGCTTTTGCAGCAGTTCTTCTACCTACAGCCGATTTTCAGAATCTAGCCCTGCAGGAAGGCTGAAACTTCGGCGGAGCACCACGCATAGACCGCGCATATGATCGACACGAAACTCGGGAGTTTTAAAGCCCTCCCCTGGCCGACCAGAGCGAAGGAGGCGTTTTCCGCATTTGGGGCCCCCTCGCACGTGCAGCCAGGCCCCTACGCACGTGCGTTAGGCCTGGCCCGCTGTCCGCATGCGTGGATTGTCGCCAGGTTCAGAATTTCCGCCTATTTTATCTCTCATACCTATTTTCCATAACCCTAACCCCTTGATTGCATTATTTTCAATTTGTTGCCCCCTTTTCTAATCCTAGGGTTCCTTGAATTGAAACTGGTGAATCTCTTGGATTAAGGACTGATTACTGTGCATGTGTGGATGAGTTTTACCTCTCTTTGAGTATCGTTTGGCTTATAATTTCTATTGATCCAGCCCTAACATGTGTAGGCCTGGACCCGCACAAATTCCCCTTGCTTGAATGTTTGAACTTTTGTGTGGGATGTGGAAATTTTATGTGACTGTTTTTGAATTAGTTTGATCTAAGGCCTGAGATCTTGCATATCATAGTTAATTTTTATGTCCTGCATCAAGATCCCTCTAAAAAATTACTTTTGATTAGATGATCCTAACCATCTTGATCAACGGCTAGGGAAATCGATCATCCATATTTATTATACCAGACAAAAGGTTTAATTATCATATTTCATGTGGGATCCACCTTTGATTGCCCATCACTCTTGAAATACTTTAAGCAGATGATGCCAACTATCGGAGCAATGGCTTGGACAATGGTCCACAATGATTATACTACAAGGTCATTGATTGGACCATTCATCATGTGGGGCCTGACTTGATTTTTCTATTTATCTTAGATATCATTTGGATCACATGATCATAGCAATTGGACCAATGGTTATAATCAAGGGTGGGGAAACGTTCTCAAGATTCCCAACTTCGTGAATTGGGGAATTTTATATAATTTTTTAAATTTCTAATTGCATGATTTATGTCCTTTTCCTATTTGGCAATTAGTGAATTTATCAAGTAACGCCAACCCAAACACATTAATTGCCAAATTCAAGGATTTGACAGTTAGAAATTTGCCAAATTTATGATTTTGGTGTGCATCCAAACAGGCCCGTAAAATATCCAGCACGTTATAATTAGGCTTTTTGGTTGCTTGCTTCTAAGTACATGTCATGGAAGCAGTTCATATGCACATTTTCTTGGAGCATCTTACATGCAGCCTATGCAACTCTTTAATTCTGCACTTCTATTTTCAGGTGAATTCTGTAAAGTTCAACGAGTATGGATCTGTGGTAGTATCAGCAGGGTATGATCGTTCAGTGCGCGCATGGGACTGCAGATCTCATAGCACAGAGCCAATACAGGTTCCTCCTCCCCCCGCTGTTTCTTCAACAGCTGAAATTTGAGTATGTAGCAGTCCTAAGCTCGTTATAATGTCCTCGCTGTGTTTCACAAATTCATCGTTGATGTGTGGCAGATAATCGATACATTTTCCGATAGCGTGATGTCTGTTTGTTTGACAAAAAGTGAAATTCTTGCTGGAAGCGTTGATGGAACCGCTCGCACATTTGACATTCGTATTGGTAGGTATGTAGCATCATAGTAGGGAGGCCTAAGGAGTCCTGTTTTTCCGATTTTACTTCTCATTTCATTTGGGGTGTCATTATTTGCCTTTTTCCTAGTATAGTAATCCATAACTTTCAAATGAGTTTCTAACGCATTTCTGCTAATACCTTCTTGCTGCCATAAACTAGAGAGCTTGTTGATGACTTGGGACAGCCTGTCAACTGCATTTCAATATCAAACGACGGAAACTGCATGCTAGCAAGTTGCTTAGATTCTACTCTATACCTTTTGGATAGGTAATATCCTTTTATTTATTTACTTATTAAACCTTATAGTATGTTCTTCTGGTATCTGTGCATTCATGGATGGCTATGGCAGGTCTACGGGGGAATTATTGCAAGAATATAAGGGCCATACTTGCAAGGTTGGCTTCTATTTGTTGCTGTTTTAGATCTTTGTAATATTGTGCCCTTGCTGCTGTTCTGGTTGCTGAGTTTTTATGTGACTCTTGGGTGTAAAAGATATTTATAGAATGACATATTTTTCTAATGCAAAAACCCAATGCAATTAAGTCATACTCTCAGAATCATGATTCGGCTAGGTAATCATTGAAAAGATTCTCCTGAGTCAATTAATAGAAGGTGTTTTAGATTTCTCATCTAAAAGCTCAAGGATATTTTGAGATCTCTTTCTACTAAAAGAGTATGTTTCAAGTTTGCATCTCAGCTCATGAAGTTAGGATGCTTTTAATTAAGGGTTTAAGGAGGAAAAACATAAATGATGATAAACCATATGGGACCAATTTATGCATTTGTTTTTTGCAATGAATGACAATTGATAACATGGGAAGACTCTAGCATTGAAAAGAAACAACTAGAAGATATTATTGTGTATGTAGAAAACTAGAAATACTGCTTAGGTTATCTTAATTGCAAAAAACTTTAGTATTTAAGATTCTCTACAAGCCAATTCTAAATTTTGGCGATTTTGTTGAAAATTGATTAGGCTTGCAATACCAGGGACGAAGGAAAGAAAATGTAGAAAGTATGGAATAATTTTTAGTTTGCATATGAAAGGAAAAAGGAATAGCAAACAAACTTTTTATCTTCTTTTCACGAATTTCAGCCACCTGTATATATACACATTCATGTTTTCTTATTCATCAAACATGAAAAAAATGCTGACTTGTCAGAGTAAAAGGCAATAGAATATGGAAGTAGTCCCAATCTGCAACTGTACTTCAACGAACCATTCACAATTACATCTTGGGACTCAAATAAATCCTCCTTCAAGACACCCCTTAATTTGGTCCTTGCCATTGCACACTCGATGATCCAGATAACCGCAAACAGAGGCATTTTCCTCCTCACGGCATTTTCTTCTTCTTCTTCTTCTTCTTCTCCTGCTTCTGCTGCTTCTGCTCCTCCTCCTCCTCCTCCTCCTCCTCCTGAGTCTTGAGCAGCTATCCAACCTTGCAAAATAAAGGTGCCTTAATTATTAAGCAGACCCTAACATTGGTCAAGTGGTCGGATGATCCTTGCCACTGACTGAAAGATTTCCAAGGACAAACTGATTTGTTAGGAAAAATCCCTTCATTTGTCAACATTCAGTGGCAGTGGGTAAAACCTTAGTGACATGATCCTTCTAATAAGGTGCCACCCCTGCTCCAAATGCCGCTTTGTAATCGTGCTCTTTTTCCTGCTTCCTCATTAAGCACTCAATTTCTTTGTGTAGAATACATGTATGAAATCTAGAACACATGTACAAAATGCAGGTACCTTAATTATTAAGCGCTCAATTTCTTTACGTGCAGAATACATGTTCGAAATCTAGAACACATGTACAAAATGCAGGTACCTTAATTATTAAGCACTCAATTTCTTTACATGTAGAACACGTGTGGGAGCTTCCAAGCTCCGTGCATTTGCACCCATGGGGCCCACCTCGAATGATGTATGTGTTCTATATCCATGTCATCCATCAATTTTTCCAACTCATTTTAGGGCATGGTCCCTAAACTGAAGCAAATCCAAATCTCAAGTGGACCACACAGTAGGGATTGAATTTCCACCGTTAAAAACTTCTTGGGGGACACAATTTTAAATCAAGCTACTATTTGTGTTTTCCCTTTCATCCAGGTTTGTGTGACCTTATCAAAAGGTTGGATGGCAAATAGACATTACATTGGGCCCTAGGAAGTTTTTAATGGTGGGCGTTCAATCACCATTGTTTTCGATGTGGTTCACTTGAGATTTCGATTTGCCTTATTTTTGGGCTTATGCCCTAAAATGATCTGGAAAAAAGGTGGACGGCATGGATATACAACACATACATTGAGGTGTGCCCCATGGTCAGGTCCTCTCCCACGAACGGGATTGCCTACCATGCGGCCAATAGCCAGTCGCTACTGGATGGTGCACAGTGGGCCCCACCATGATGTATGCGTTTTGTCCACCTCATCCATCCATTTTGCTAGATCATTTTATGGCACAAGCACAAAAAGGAGGTAGTTCCAAATCTTAGGTGGACCACGCCATAGGAAACAGTGGTGATTGAGTGCCCACCATTAAAAACTTCTTTGGGCCAACAGAAGTTTTGGATCAAGCTGATATTTGTGATTTCCCTTCATCTAGGTCTATGTGACCTTATGAACATGTTGGATGGCAACTAAACATCATGGTTGGCCCTACGAAGGTTTCAATGGTGGTGTCATTGTCCTTATTGCATTTTGTGGTGTGGTCCACTTGAGCTTTGGATCTACCTCATTTTTGGGCTCATGCCCTAAAATTATCTAGAAAAATGGATGGACGATGTTGATATAACAAATGCTTCATGGTGGGGCCCACAAAACTTTGCCATGTTAATGCACCACCCGAGGTCGGTGGTGTGTGCTACACTACCCAATCCGAGCCCCACCTAATCCAGCCCTAAATTCTTTTACACAAGGCATGTATTAACTTAAAATTAACCAATTTATTTATTGGATTGTTGTTGTCAAGTCACAATCCCAAAATCAAATTGTTTGAACGATTTTAACCGTTAATTTGCAGACGCTTATTTTTGAAATAGGACCATTTGATATTTTCATTCATCACCATCCAATAAATGTCCACCAATCCATTATTGGGATAAGTTCCAATAGATTGGATGAATTTGAGGCCGATTTGGAGAAGTGGTCCCCCCAAATTGGCCCCAAATTGGCAACACTATATATCCAAATTTAATTTTAATTTTTCTTAAGATTTATTGGAGGAAATGATATCAAATTATTAGATATAAAAATTACATGATAAGACGCAAGTTTCTAGATTCTATATGTTGAAATGAAATGTACGCAAGTCGCAAGGTATTTAATACACCTAATAATAAACATGCAAATGTGTGATGTTTTGGTATTACATTTCTTCTAATAAATTTATCATTTGATATTATGTAGTTAGAAAATTAAATATAAAAGGTTTGCAGTCAGTTCTAGGTTGTCAGGTTCATAAATTCGCTGGATAGGCCGATACACATTGGCACCAATGAGTGGACCGTACACTAGTGTAAACATGTTTAAAAAATGAATGTATATTTGGAATATTTATATTTTTATGGATTTTGGATATTTTTCCATAAATTTTTCTAGAAAAAAAACCGATACGGGGATGTATCAGCTGTTACGCCCCTCATGTCGGCCGTTATGCCGATATTCCGTATCAGTAACAGTGGTGACTGTTACGGCCACCATTACCGATATGGAACACCTTAAGAGGGATAATGAAAGTCATTAAAAATAAAAAGGGATTTTTACTCGAAAATTCCTTCTAACACATGATTTTACTGGATGATGGTTTGACCTTGGATATTTATGGAGACATTCCTCTAACAGTATGGATATGAGGTGAAAAGTCTTATTTATCCTTTGAGAAAATCCTTGCATAATCGAAATCATGGCTCTCAGTTTTGTATCGAACCTAACTGCATTTGTCTGGCTATGAAGCTGTGTTGGGCTACCATGATGTGTTTCTAAAATTCATACTGATCACCAGTTGTGTTGCCCAATTGTAGGCTTAGGGCTAAAAAACCATCCCCATCCATGATTTTGGTGGACCAAACAATTGGAAAAAAGTGTATATGGGATGCCCACCCTTCAAACTTTTTCCCTTAATGTGGCCCACCTAAATCATGGATCGTCTTGATTTTTGGATCTCAGGCCTAAAATTTGGCATGACATCTAATGGTTCAAGTGGATTTCACATAATCATCGCAGTGGGCTTATAAAAAACTCAACAGCGGACATCTCTCCAGATTGTTTCCCTTGATGTGGTCCATCTAAATCATAGGTCAACCTGACTTTTTGGCCTTGGGACCTAACATCGGATTACACATACACATTACGGTGGAGTACGCTCGAGTGGGCATCCCATTTTTTTTTTTTTTTTTTTTTTTTAATTTTAAATATAGAAATGAAAATTTCTTTCCAATTGCGGAAGAGCGATAGACTCGCAGTGTATGGTAGCACATATCACCAACGGCGGTACTTTGTGGTGCTGAAAAAGATCCGTGGCCCCACTATAATGTATGTGTTTTATCCACGCCGTCCATCCAATTTTCTAGATCATTTCAAGGCAAGAGCCAAAAAATGAGGCGAATCTTAATATCACGAGGACTAAACCATAGGAAACAATGCTAATTGAACACCCACCATTAAAACTTTTTGGGGCTACAATAGTGTTGGACAAGTGATATTTTTGTTTTCCCTTCATCCAGGTCTGTGTGACCTAATCAACAGTTGGATGGCAAATAAATATTATAGTGGGCCCTTGGAAGTTTTTAATGGCGGACGTTCAGTCACCACTTTCTTGTGGTGTGGTCCACTTGAGATTTGGATGTCTCATTTTTGGTTTCATGCTCTAAAATGATCTAGCAAAATGGATGGATAGGGTGGATAAAACACATACATCATGGTGGCCCACAAAGCTCTTCTGGCACCACACAATAACCACGTTGCCGTGTGCTACACTACGCAATCGAGTCCGAGAGTAATGCCTTCATACCACTTCGACCAGTAGATGTGCAATCCCACTTCAGGCATACAACCAAAAAATCAGGTTGACATGTGATTCAAATGGGCCACGACAAAGGAAATAGTTGTGAGAGAAAGTCCACTGTTGATTTGTTACAGGGCATGCTGTGATGATTATGTGAAGTCCACTTGAACCATTAGATTCCATACAAAAATTTAGTTGTGGGGCTGAAAAACCAGCACAATCTATAATTTAGGTGGGCCACATGGAGGGAAACAGTTTGGAAGGTGAGCATCGCCCTATACGCCTTTCCAATCGTTTGGTCTACTTATCACTGATGGGGATGGTTTTGTAGCCCTATGCCTAGGTGGGTCATGCAATTGATGGTCAGTGTTGATTTCAGAAACACATCATGGTTAAAGCCCACATAGCTTCTTAGCCAGACATGCAATTCACTTCCTTACTAGACGGGTAGTATAGGTTCCCTGTTATTCATGGGTTCTCTCACAAGGGTAAACTAGACTTTTCACCTCCTATCCGTACGCTCTTCGGAATGTTTTGGTAAATATTCAACCTTAAAGCATCATCTCGTAGCATCATGTATTAAGAGGAATTTTCGGGTAAAAATCCTTAATAAAAACCACCATGTTAGGATTTAAAAATAATAGTAAAAAAACCAAAAATTGGATCTATTTCAGTTAAAACACTAACCAAGGAAAAAACTAACTTCCATGTGAGGATTAAAAAACAAAAAATTGGGCCTTTTTCGGTTAAAACACTAAAGGCAAAAATTTCCTAATTCTCACTACTAGCACGGTTAGTTAAGGGATTAACATTTGTTTTTTGGTTTGTAACTTAACTGGTTATCCATGTATCCGAACAACCTCAAAATGTTCTCTAAGCTACAATTTTGTATGTTCTTGTACTTCTCATCATTAAGTGATTTTTTTTTTCAAGCAAATTTATTTTTTTTGAAGCTTGAAAATATACTGAAAAGAGGAAAACAAAAACAGAGCCTAAGCAGGGCAAAGAGAACAAACAAAAAGAAAAAGAAAAAAACACAAAACCATTATACAACTTGAGACAAAACACATAAACCACTAGCGAGCTTATCCCAAGGAAGGAAAGGGGTTGGGTCTGTCTTCGAGGGGAAGACGGACCGACCAGTCCTTTGCCTCCTAGAAGATGCGCTGTGAAACCGAAGCAGAGGAAGAGAGAATGTTCTGAAAACATTTTGAGTTCCTTTCATGCCAAATTCCCCATAGAGCTGCCATGCTATCAGATGCCACACTGAGGTAGAGTCCCTGTTGAGATAGGGGCAGTGCTAGGCATGGAGGAACTGACAGATGGATCCTACCATGGCCCAAGAGACAGAAAAGAAACTACATATCTTGTCCCAGATTCCAGCAACAAAACTGCAGTGAAGGAAAAGGTGGGAAATGGACTCGGCATCTCTTTGCAAAGAGGGCATATGTTTGGAAGAATTAACCCCAGCCTTCACAAGTTGTCTAACGTGAGCACTCTCCCTGTGGCCAGCAGCCAAACGAAGGCTACCTTTTGAGGAGCCTTGTAGTACCAAAATGAGAAAGGGTAGTCATGAGCTTGATTCGGAGAATGGCCGGAGATGGAAGTGAAGACTTCGGAGGCAGACAGAGACCAGAAGATGTTGTCTTCAAGAGAGTAGGCTGAACCCCTTGAAGGAGAAGAAGCATATCTTAAAAGGCTTCAGATTCAAAGTCAATGACGACTCTTTTGCATGGATGGCACTAAGCCTCGGATCCTACACGAGAGAAACAGTAAAAAATTGTAAAAGATGGAGTAAATCCTAGCAAGCTTAGGGAAAGCAGCAACAAGGGGCCTATGTAAAATCCATCTGTCCAGCCAGAATTTGATATTGAGACCATTGCCCAAACTAAACCTGACACCTTCAGAGAAGGAAGCCTTAGTCCCAGAAATGGCTTTCCACACACTAGAAGCTCTGTACAGAGAGGTGGATTTAGTGTACCATCCCCCTTCTTCAACTTCGTATTTGGCCGCCACAGATTCGCTCCATCTTCTTCCAGTCTTCGTTCCGATGTGCCATAACCATTTCCCCAAAAGAACTGAGTTAACATTAGTGAGGGTTCTAATTCCAACACCTCCCTCAATGTAGGGTCTACAGATTTCCGACCATCTAAGAGGATGAAATTTGTGGCGGGGGGAAGCGTCGTTCCACAGGAAATCTCCACGGAGCTTTTCAATTTTGAGGATTATGGTCTTAGGGCATCGGAAGAGAGATAGAGGAAGTAAGTGGGTGAATTAGAGA
Organism: Magnolia officinalis; assembly: GCA_021015155.1. Lineage (NCBI taxonomy): Eukaryota > Viridiplantae > Streptophyta > Magnoliopsida > Magnoliales > Magnoliaceae > Magnolia > Magnolia officinalis. Next base: position 76,924,917 of record JAJHSJ010000004.1, on the reverse strand, counting down.
GGGCAGATTTAATCAGAGTAAGACGGCCTATATGCATTTCCAAGGGGTGAGCTTCCTCTCCATTCTTTCAATGACAGCATCCCAATGGTAACTAGTAGGTTTGCCAATGCAAAGAGGAAGGCTGAGGTATTTGGAGGGGAAAGAGCCACTTTTGCAACTGAAGACAAACTGTAAGAGAGTACAGGAGGTCGTGAGATATGTTAATGCCTAGCAGTTCACTTTTGTAAAGTTTAATCTTAAGACCTGAAATCGCTTCAAAGCAAGTAATAATCATCCACAAACTAATGACAGCTTGTTCAGAAGCCTCACCGAATAAAAGTGGGTCATCGGCATTGTCATCAAATTTAACAAAAACAATGTTTTGTTAGGTTCTCTATTTCTCAAGTCCAATATTTATCACTCTTAATATGTTTATAGACGAATTTAAGTTTGTTTATACTTAAATGTTAGGGAACCCATGTTTAAATTGTAGCTCAATGGTAGACAAGATTGCCTTTAAAAATTGATGCCTTAGGTTCAAGTCTATCTTGCTTACGAAAAAAAGAAAAAAAAAAATGGAAAAAAAACGTCAAGGAAGTCTTTCTTATTGTCAGTATCATTAGCAACACTATTTAGTGATTAATTAATTAACTTCACTTTTAGATTATCACTAACTAGTGAATCTTGTTAGATTAATGGCATATAATATTTGCTTCTTCATAATAGCATTTTGAACTAAAACTCTCTTACTCTGTGATAGTATCATAATTAAATAAAGGTTTGTTAATACACTTAGGTAGCTCCAAGGTAACCTACCATTTACCTTATGGAGTAATGAACTATGGAACTTCAAGCCTCCTCCCGGTTCATTCGCTCCCCCCATTATGCATACTCATACATGGTTTGGCCATGTGCAATAGAGACCATGAACTACGCTGATTAGGAGTGGGACACACACACACACACACACACGGTTTGGACATGTGCAATGGAGACCAAGAACTGCACTAGTTAGGAGTGAGCTGGTTCAAGCTGAAGGCTCTAGAAGAGGAAGGGAAAGGCCCAAAAAGATGTGGATGGAGGTAATAGGAAAAGACTTGATGGTCTATGGTTTAATTGTGGATATGGTCCTTGATAGAGTGGAATGGCAGATAGGATTCATATAGCCAACTCCAATTAGTTGGGATAAGGATACATGCACGCATATGAGGTGCACTCTAGTGGTACTGGCACCATTATAACTTATAGTGGTATCAGCCTGTTTTGGGGCCCACACGATACATCCATCATATCCAATGCATCCATCAGATGCGACCCCACTCCTTTGCCCTTAAGCTAAAAAATCAAGCCGATCGAAAACTCAGGTGGGCCACACCATATGTGACAATTTCAGAAAGGACACCGCCATTAATTTGCATGGGGCCCCAACATGTCTCGCTTATGGAATCCAAGCCATTCAAACCCTTCATCTGGCCTTGATGATGGGTTAAAAGAAATGATTGGGTCTTGGTGTAACTCAAGGGTGGGCGTTCCCTCCAAACTGTTTCATTGTGTTGTGACCCACTTGATTTATGGATTAGGATGATTTTTGGGCGTTGGGGGTAACATGAGGTGATGCATCTAATGGACGGGTTGGATGTCGTGCAAACATTGCGTGGGTTCCACAATAGCTCAGTACTGGTATGATTGGATCATGCCTTTATGTGCACCCGCGCGTGCGGGTGAGATGCCCACTATGATGTGTGCATAAGCTCCATTTTGTTCTTGAGGTGTTCCCTTTGGTGTTAGTCCATAGGGCCACAGATTAGCTTGTGGCCACACAATAGAGAACAGTTGGGAGGGGATGCTTAACCTATAAAACCTTCTAGGCTGTTTGTGGGGCACTAAATCCACCACGTTGTGCATATGTGATGTAGGAGGGGGCTCCAAATCTATGATGTGGCCTCCCACAGTGAGGAATCCGAATCCAACGAGTAACTCTAGCATGGACTGTCGAAAATCCTCTAAGATCGGGTGATCAAGTGTCAATTGAACCCAATCTCAATGAGCAAGTGAAGGGTTATCTCCTTACTCTTCTTATCTCTATCTCTTCATTTAGAAGAGTTAATTTTCATTCAAGATTCCAAAATCTTTTGCAATCTCTCAAACATAGTAATTACAGAACAACCAAACTCATCTCCGACTATTCTTGGTGATTAGTGTGGTAATCACAACTAACCATCAACTAATCAAAACTAACGAAAACAACCATATAATCTCTCAACTAAAAACTAACAAGAAAAGGAAATGACCAAAACAATCTCACAAAAGCTCAAATTTACAATACCCAAAATCTTGCCAAAATAGAGATGAACTTGTGTGACTCTCTTGATCTTGGCCCTCGAGATGAGTGAAGCCCACTTGACCTACATCAATATGCCATCCAATCGATGCATGAGATGTGCCCACTAGTCTGATGGGACACCACAAACCAGGCCATTCCAAAACCTTAGTGGGACACACCAAGTGAATTTAGAGGTTCTAGGCATGATTTTATGTATCTATCAGGCAGGGGTTTGGGGTGCACCTGGTGTTTGAAGTATCAGTATCGCTTCAAGTTTCACTAGCTGGGGATATGGAAACAATATCAATATCTCCGACAATCGGAAATGCGGTAAAACATTGGGGAAATATGGGGAAAACGGTAGAATTTTTTAGTGAAACTTCAGGAGATTTTAAAATACAAATATTTGCTTGTTTAGGAATAGAAAAAGTGCAAAAAGAATCTTTTTAAAAAAAATTTGCAAAAAGAATGCAAATGCATACATAATAAGTTTTCATTTAATGGGGGCCTAAAAGCATGTGCTATTGTAAGAAAACAGTCCAACCATCCCATGCCTCCCATCTATCCCTCCAACCATACAACCTTCCATCCAAACATCCATCAATATTTCAAAATATCAACAACACGATATTTCACAAATAAATTGTCGATAATTGGAAATGAAACGATAGATTGTGGCCATGATATCGCCAATGTTGCGATAACGATAATATCACAATATGATCGATATTGTCGTCAATAATTTGAACATTACATACAACCATATGCCCATAAAAAAGTTGAAATAGAAATTTTCTAATAAACAAATTTTTGGCGATATCGAAACATTGGCGATATTATTGAAATATTGCTTGTATACTAGTGATACAAACAACACCTAGAATTTACACAGTTGAAAATATTGGCAATACTTAACAATACATCGCCAATACCTGGAATTTCTCAGACTACCAGTGTTATCATTATCACCGAACTGGAGATATGGATAATATTGAGGATATTTCAATAATATAGGGGATACTCCGAACAATGGGTGCACCTGAATGTCTTATCAACCTAATTTTTACTCTTTTGAGTTAGGTGACACACCTAATGGATGGAACGAGTGTCATGCACACATCACATGGTCCGACAAAGTTTGTATTTGTGCGTGTGTGTTCGTTCGTTGTTATCATCTTCTAACTCTTATCTCAACCAATTGTGCTTGGCTATATGAATCATGTTATGCCATTCCACTCTATCAAGGACCATATTCTTAGTTGAACCTCAAGTCATCAAATCATTTTTTACTACCTCCACTCAGATGCTGTTGGGCCTCCCCCTTTTAGAGCTGACCCAACTCATTGCTAACCATTGTAGTTCTTGATCTATTTTGCACATGGCCAAACCATCTAAGGCTACTTTCTCTCTTCTTATTACCTATTGGTGGTACTCCCTAGGTTTCCTCTAATGCATTATGTCAGAGTAAACAACTTTCAATATACATTTTTTTTTCTTCAAAAGATATATTCATTCAATTGGGAAACTATACAAACAGAAAGATTCGGGCGGACCTATCAACAAAACAAAAACTGGCCTGCTTATCATGAGAAGAAGATCACATCTAAGACTATCCCTCCCTCAAACTACCCAAACCCACTCTATCCGGAAATAAAAGATCTCTAATGATAGAGGGGAGCTCGGTCGGGGACCGAAAAAATCAAAGCGACTGGCCGTCGCTGCCCCTACGAGCTAGCTCGTTCGCTACTGCGTTAGCCTCCCCAGGGGGTGTGAGTTGGCTTGACCTCCATTGTGTTCATGAACGTCTTAATCCTGGCCTGCCATTACCATGTGATCCACGCGGGAGAATTTCTTGGAGAGGATTCCTACCACAGACTTGAAGTCGCTCGCCACCTCCACCTTGGTGAATCCCAATTCTGCACATCAAGAGAGTCCCTCCCAGATCGCTCTAATCTCCGCCTGAGTATTGGATCCGAATCTATAACCGGATGAGAAGGCGAACAGGAAATCTCCCCACTGTTCCTACCAACGCCGCCACCCCCAGAAGGGCCCGGTTTCCCAAGAGATGAGCCGTCTACGTTGAACTTTCACTTTACATGCATTGCAATATAACCGAGTTATCTTATTGTGTACTCTAACAAATTCATTTTCTATAATTCCTCATCTTGTGACTCATCCATCTCAACATTCTCATTTTAGCTATACTCATCATATGAACCAAGGTATCCCGTATCGGTATCGGTTGGCGTAACGGTGCTCTCCGATACGGATACGGATAAGGGGGCGTAACGGCGATACGGGGGCGTAACGGCCCGTAACGACGCAAATTTATTTTATTTTTTTTGCCAAAAAAATAAAAAAATATGGATTAAATCCGGAATATTCTAAGCATTCCAAATATGCATTCATTTATAAATTGGAATATGTTTATGGTGGTGTAACGGTCCACTCTTTGGTGAGAAGTTGTATCGGACTGTCTGATGAATTTATGAACCAGATAACCTGAATTTGACTACAAAATTCATATATTTAATTTTCTAACTATCTACTATCAATGATAGATATATTAGAATGAATGTAATATGAAAATATCTTACATTAGGTGTTTGCAATTATTTTTGAGGAATTTCTCGAACATACCTGTGGATGTGATTGTGATTCCTGTCTATGACCTGTTATCCTCAAGTCAAGAATATTATAAAAAAAAAAAATAGTAGTGTCTGATATACTCCCCTGCAACTTGATTAAGGATTACTTGATTGGTTGTCAAGGGAGTTATTTTAAATACAAGTTCGGCAGTGTCAAGTGTGTGCTTGGCTTCTTGCAATAATACTGCTGTGAGCTGTCTACTGCAAATACTTACCTTAATACAAATATATACTTACAATCACAAGTCACCACCAAAATGAAAATCTGCTTTTTTGTGGTTGCTCGACCTCCACATCATCGTCATCGTCATCATCAGGCTGAGGTTGTCCAATAGGTGTAGGTACTGCATATCCATAATATCCAGTGCCAGAAGGAAATACTAGATCAACGAAACCAGATGATGACTGATCCTGACTAGGCAACGACTCCGACCTTGAGTAAGGATATCCACTAATGCCCGTCGAATAGCCATACTGGTGCCCGTACTCAGGCTGTTGAGAATCTCGAGATTGAGAGTGCGTCTGCTGTGATGAGTAACTTGGATTTGGATCTGGATATCTATAATCATATGGATATTGATCGGGAAGATTACTCAACATGAATGTGATGGAACGAGCTCAATATAACCACCATAATCATAATCCAATTGACCATAAAAATATCCATCATAATAACCAGGACCATGAGCCTGTTGATGTTCCGGACCTCCCGGACCCGGTGCACCACTAGACGTACCCTCCTCCCGCTGGCTATATCGTGACTCGATACACTCATAAGTCCGACCTCATGTACTACCTCGTCGATGTTCATCGGCATCGTGATTTGTAGACTGCTGTATATGGCGCTGAGCAACACCAGAAGTGCCAACACCGGGGGCAGGGGGGTCATCATCACCATCATCCGACACAGTCATGCTACCACTGCTCGTACTCTTTTGTTGATCTTGAGCCGTACCCGTACTTGGCATAAACGATGCCTCTCTTACTGGGTCCAACACATCTGTACGACTCTCTTGTTGCGCTCTGCGTATTTCTGGGTCATCAATTTCCAATTCTTCATTATCCTCTTCAATTTGCTTTTCCCTTGTTTCCAACCAAGGTAGAAGCGGGTCATCCTCATCATAAATATTGTCTACGTTTATTGGATAGTAGTCTGCATCATCGGCGGCTGTAACGCTCCTATGATGTCGTCACATTCTTAGTTTTATATTGTAGTGCATGAAGACATGTCTATCCAATGTCCTAATCTGCAATCTATTCCTATTCTTTGAATGAATAAGCGCAAAACAACTCCAATTCCTTTCGCAGCTAGAGGAAGATGTTGTCTGGCACAAAACTTTTACTGTAATTTTTTGGAGAGCCTTCGTACTCTCTCCGAAATTAATCCATCATTCGGCCGATTGCAACCTAGATACTGCATGCTGTGCAAGAGCATCTCCAAAGCTACCATGACAGTTTCCAAATGTATCTAATTCATTCAACGCCTTTATTTGCATATCTAAGTCAGACTCTAATCTCTTTATCACATTCTTTAGCCTGACATGAACTTCATCATCCGCAACAAATGATTGGGCATATCTGTACCTAGGTTTTAGGTAGTAACCTGCTGCATGAAGATCGTGATGGAGTTGTCTTGTCCATCTCCTGTCAATCATCCTCCAATAAGCTCCCAGCTTCTACAATCACGTTGAATTGCCAACTTTGCCTTATCCATAACATCGTATAGGAAGCCCATGGTAGGTGCTTCATCGGTTTCAACAAGACGGAGTACCCTCATTAGTGGCTCCATCACCTTTAGGATCGACTTGACCCTCTTCCAATATTTGTTGTCCCGTATGGTGTTCGCAACTTCAACTAGTGTCCCTGATGTCTTTTGCCCAGGTTTGGTGTTGAGCCATTCTCGGGAAGCGAACATTACACTCTACTCTCCCTTATGCTGGAATAAACTCTCTAATGCTATAAAGTTTGTTACGAATCTAGTCGCTGCAGGCCTCAACAACTCTCGTCCTTTCGTGAACTTTCTCATTATTGCGACTACTTGATTATGGTTGTAAATAAATGTCGTCACTTCTTTTGCCCTTTCAACCATTTCCTTAACATTTTTCTTCCCAATATCTTCCAATATAAGATTAATACAATAGGCGGCACATGGTGACCAAAAAAGATGTTTTCTCTTATTCATCAACCTATGTCCTGCAAGCTTATATAATGCTTCATTTTCTGTCACAATCTGCACTACATTCTCCTCTCCAATCTCTTCCACAACTTTATCCATTAGTCCAGTAATATAAGTAGAATCTTTTGTTACCTCTGAGGCATCAATCGACTTGTGGTATATAGTTCTTAAGTGGCAGTACACCATGAAGTTGATCATGCTGCGTCTGGTTGGGCCAGTCCAACTATCACACATGATCGTGCATTCTCTGGCTTGCCATACAGGTTTAAAGGTAGCCACGTATGCTTTCACATCCGCATACTCTGCATCTGTCCATTTCCCCCTAATCTCCTTAGCCGTGGGAGCTTTTATTCCTTCACCTGTTTTTGCTGCTGCATCAATTACCACCTGCCAATATGGAGAATTGGCCGCATTAGGAGGTATGTTAGCATGTATAAATGACTTTACTGTTGCTCTATCTAGCTTCTCAACGGAAGTTCTACTCCACATTTGTTTTATATTCTTTTGTTTAGTTGATTCTTTCCTAAACAGGATTGGATCAATAGAGGGTCTCTTAGGCTCATTTACTTCTTCATCCAAATGTATAGGGGCATCATGTGAAGATATCTGTTGTCGGCTCCTAAACCCCCCCGCAGAAGCAGTTGCACTCCCAGTCCCACTACCACTCCCACTGCCCCTCCTTGTCATGCGGCGACGTTCTTCCTCTTCACGAGCTAGACGCAAGCTCTCTCTCATAGCTATAGTTAATTCCCAATCTGAATCTTCGTCAGAATCAATAATATCTTCATCACGAACGCTCATATATTCAGGACCAAACACCTCTTGTTGAGCTGCATCCAAAATCTCATCTTTCTTCTTTTGTATAGCAGCACGTTTACCCTTTGACTCATCTAGACTAGCCTGCATTAAAATCATTATCTCTTTCGGTACTCTAGTACATCCCGCAACTTGACCCTTTTGATGTGCCAAATGTTGTTTAAGACGGGTAATTCTACCAGTCACTAGTCTATCACAATAGTTGCACTTCATTTGGTGCGTAGTACCACCAACTCTCTGACAATGTTGCCATCCAATATCCTCACTTACTTGTTGGACAAACCCAGACATTTCTTTAGGTTTAGGTAGATACTAGATAATTAGATATAGATTAGATAAGAGTATGAGTGTATGACCTATGTCTTAGTGACCTATGTCTATAAGATGATTTTATGTTCTAAACCCTAAGAAGCTCCAAAACCTCTCCAAAACCTATCCAATATAAGAAAATAAAAATATAAAGTCACTAATTTGAAGAAAAAAAAAATTAAAAAAAGAAAAAGAAAATGACATCAAGAATCTGTAAAATGCACGTTAACATGTTCCACTATGATTAACACATCATAGTCTATCATTAAAACAGCAAAACATTCAATAAAAAATGATTTTTCGAATTTTCAAAAAAAGGGCCGAAAATAGTGTGTAAATAGAAAAAAAAAAAAAATTAGAAAATGACATCAAGAATCTGTAAAATGCACGTTAACATGTTCCACTATGATTAACACATCATAGTCTATCATTAAAACAGCAAAACATTCAATAAAAAATGATTTTTCGAATTTTCAAAAAAAGGGCCGAAAATATGTGTAAATAGAAAAAAAAAAAAAAAAAAAAAAAAATGACATCAAGAATCTGTAAAATGCACATTAATATGTTCTACTATGATTAACACATCATATTCTATCATTAAAACAACAAAACATTCAATAAAAAATGATTTTTTGAATTTTCAAAAAAAGGGCCAAAAATAGTGCGTAAATAGAAAAAAATAACAAAAAAATAGAAAATGACATCAAGAATATGTAAAATGCACATTAACATGTTCTATTATGGTTAACACATCATATTCTATCATTAAAACAGCAAAACATTCAGTAAAAAATGATTTTTCGAATTTTCAAAAAAAGGGCTAAAAATACTGTGTAAATAGAAAAAAAAAATGACATCAAGAATCTGTAAAATGCACATTAACATGTTTTACTATGATTAACACATCATATTTTACCATTAAAACAGTAAAACATTCAATAAAAAGTATAAATACCTATTTTTGAGAAATTTCTGGAAAATGGCCCACGGAGCTTCGAATCAAGAAAGTCATTAATATAAGTTGTTTTTCTCTGAAATATGAAGCTAAGATTGGTCGAAAATGGTAAAAGATTGATTGAGGAAGTGTTTGGAAGAAAGAAATTTGAAAAAAAGTGAAAAAATGGACCTTAAAAAGCCAAAAAACAGGTTATCGTTTTTTGACCATTACAGTCTGGCCGTTACTGGCCAGTAATGGCCGTTACGCCCAATAACGGCCGTTACGTATACAATATTGGAGGGGTGCCCGATACAACCCCGTATCGTGTAACGGCATCGGCCGTTACCGATACGTAACGGCCGATACGGGCGTATCGTATCCGATTTAGGACACCTTGATATAAACATGTTGTTCCTTGCTGACCCAACATTTTTTCCTATAAAACATGGCTGGTCTAATAGCTGTCATATATAGCCTCCCCTTTAGTTTGATTGGTATGTTGTGATCACATAAAATTCCATAGGCGGCTAGGCACATCTCCACTTCATCCACCCAACTCCAATTCTACAAGCGACATCCTTCTCAACCTCTCCACTCTTATCAATTATTGACCCAAGATACCGAAAATGGTTATTTTGGGGGTATTTCTTGGTCACAATCTTAATTAATTTCCTCATTTCACTCCTATTGTTACTAAAATTGCATTCCATATACTCTATTCTAGTCAGATTGATTTTAAAATCTTAGATTCTAAAGCATCCCTCCAGAGTTCTTGCCTTGTGTTCATCCCCTCTCTTGTCTTCTCAAGCAAAAACTATGCCATCTGCAAACAACATACACCATGGGACTGCTTCTTGTAAATGCCTCATTAACTCATCCATAACCAGTGCATAAATATATGGATTCAGTTTTGATCCCTGGTGTAGGCCTATAGTGTAATTGTAAGCTCGCTGGTCTCTCCAGTCTCCACTAATGGTCTTCACATTTGTCATCACTTGTACATATCCTTAATAATGTCAATATATCCTCTTGAGACTCCTTCCTTTCCCAACACCAACCCAAGTATTCAATGGTCCTGTATTTCTCCATCAGCTGTCAAAGTAGGAATAGCTTCAATGGTCAATTTTCCTAGTGTAGATTCAAGTTGATTTCTAATATATCCGTTTCATGCCTTAATATTTGCTCAATCACTCTCTCCCATTTTTCATAGTATGACTCGTAATTTTAATCCCATGATATGTAGCGCATCTTTGTATTCTTCTTTATTCTTAAAAATTGTATCACATAATTCTTCTCTATTTGTTTGATATTTTCTTTGATCTTACAGTCTTGCTGAACAACTTTTCCAACCAAAATAAACATGTATCTCAATGCACTTCCAAATCTCTACTAGTATACCATATGGTCCTAGGGCCCTTTTTGTCTTCATATTCTCAAACCTTCTTTCACTTTAAATATCCTAATTTTATGGAAGTATGTATAGTCTCGAGCCTCATTCAAGTTTATGATTCTTTCTATCCCTAAGCTCTCCGAGTTGCCATCATTTAAAAGGTTTTAGAAATAGCTTCCTCAGCTTTTATTATGTCATCGTATTCCCTGATCTCGTTTTTAATGCATCTATCATGATGTAGGTACTTATCTTTCCTCTCTCATTTTTGCAAGTTTCAAGACATCTTTCTCACATTCTCGTGTCCCTAATCTATTGTACAGATCATCATATTCCTTTTGATGTTTCTATATTCTAATTTTTCCTTCTTTTTAGTCCCTTGCCAAGCCTTGAAACACGAATGTTTCTCGCTTTTGGCCTCATCATTTTGCCACTCGCATCTTCATATGAGTGGCTTTTCCCTTCAGATACTCCTAACACTTCTTTCGCCACTTTCCCAATGCACTCAACCATCTCATTCCATATAATGTGAATTTCTTCCTCAGCATTCCACTTTATTATTATTATTATTATTATTGTTGTTGTTGTTGTTGGAAAGATGATGCAAATTTATTAGGGCTCAACATTCCACTTTCATTTATTATTAAATAACACTTCTTTTCCTTTTCTCCTTCTTAATTCCACCACATCGTTTTTGGATGAGCATTAATTCATTCCATCACTTCCATCTATAACCATTAACCTAATTTGCATAGTCAAACTCTTTCCTAGTATAACCTTTTAGGCGTTACATATCGCTCATTGTCTTCCTAAGTAGAAAGAAGTCTATATGGCTTGTTTATGATCTACTTTAGAATGTTATTAAATGTTCATCTCACTTTTTAAATTTTGTTTGCTAGAGTTAGATTGTATGCCATAGAAAAATCCAGGATAACATCCTCCTTGTCATTTCTTCTCTCAAAACCATATCATCGGGGCATACATTAACTCTTAAAGCTCTTCAATTGTGCAACCCACCATGTGTAACCCCCAAAAAATTATTGGAAAACACACACAAAGAATAATAATAAGAAGAAGAAGAAGAAGAACAACAACAACAAACTACAAAAAAGGAAAAAGAAGAAGGAAAAGACTCAATGAACTCAAATGTACGGGAGGCCTAGTTAGTCAGAAAAGATTACAAGCTTAGAAGGAGGAGGTAAATCCCAAACTTAAGAGAAGTTCTCCTAGAGTATCACTCATGTATCTATGGGGAATGATCATATGGAGTTCATGGAGTCTGGAAATTAGGCAATTGTAATTGTCAACTGGGCACACCCTGGGAAACCATGAGGGAAGACACCCACCGTAGAAAAACCCAGATTGATGCCAAGGCCCACTGTGGTATGCGTACAGCATCCAGGCCATGCATCAGATGTGCCCCACCATGATGGTCGGATGCCCCAAATCAGGCCAAGCCAACCATCATATGGGCCACACTGCTTGAACCTTTTTTTTTTTTTTTTTTGGGACTATGGTGTGGCCCACCTGTTGAGTAGATCAGCCTGTTTTTTGGCTTCAGCCAACGTTTCGGGGCACACCTGATAGAGGGGTTTGATGACATATAAAGGCTACTTGGGCCCCACTTTTGCTTGATTCCACCATAACTTGTGGTGGAGTCGACTGTGATTGATAGTTCCAACTGTCCTGTTTTTATGACACTTACATCACATAACTACAATCATCTGACAAAAATGGTTCTTTAGAATCATAACAATCCACAGTTGGGCCTATTGAATTGATGTTTCAAGATGATGATACAACTTTTTTTGTCTGCTAGATCTTGACTGTGCATTCTTCATGCTATTGGTTGAATGGTTAGGAGTAGGATCATCCAATCAGTGTGACATTTTCTATCATGGCTTGCCAATAGGAGAATGGAAAGAATTGACTGTCTGAATCAACGGTTGGTTGCCCATCATACAAGTGGTTGTGAACTACCCTACAATCGTGTATATTTAAAAGAGCTATCTTTTTTCCTGGATGCGCCATCTTCAAGAGCTCTACATGTCATGACATGTCGCATACCTGTCAGATCATAGCCATCCCTAGAGTGGCCCCCTTGTTGAATATTCCTTAGCTCTAAACTCCAGCGGCTTGTAAAAGTCTACGTTTCTTCGTATTCCTTATGAAGAATGAAAGCCTATAAAATCATAACCAACACTATATTCTACATGGAGGTGTTGCTCACCTGGCGAGAGGGCCAGCCTGATTTTCACAGCAGAACTAAATTGAAGGGATTGTCTGATAATGCTCACCTGTGCCATTGGGTGTGTGCACTCATTTGTTTCTGGTGCTTGAAAATTGGTTGTCTCGTCCAAAGTGTCAAAGAACTGCTTTTCACAAATTTCTAAATGCATCAAATACACATTCCTATTTCCCTTAACAATTTAGCCTCCCCCTATTTGTATGCTAGTGCCACAATAACTTAGCCACAAGATCATTTCCCAATACATAGGAATATATTTATGATCATGTGTAACATTTGATGATGTTGATCATGTGTACCATGAAATTGTAGACTAGATACATGTTATCTAATGTTTCATCTTACTGGATTGTCATACCATTGCTTATATGTTTATCCTGCTTTTCCTTCTAATTCTCATTCTCTGATACTCTGTTTCTTTCAAGCCTTATTTCTAAGAATTTTGAATTAGTTCCCCCTCATAATTGCTAATAATGAAATATGCTTGTTACTTCAGTCTTACAAGATGGACTGTTGCCTTACGAACACTGATGCTTATGTTGCTGGTGGATCTGAGGATGGTCTCATTTTCTTTTGGGATCTGGTGGATGCATCAGTCGTTTCAAGTTTCCAAGCACATGCTTCAGTGGTATACTTTTACTCTTAGCATATAGTGGTTGGCAAGATGAAAAAAGATAAAAGTGTTGTACAAACTTTCACATACTGATACATTCTTCTTAGATTGTGTTCATTTTGCCTATTTTCCACTGAGTATAACTTGTCTCAGTTGTCACAACACTGGCCTTGTCTCAATACTCTAGGTTACTCTCTATATTTGTTGCTTACTGTGAATTGAAGGAGATAGTTTGGTTCAACTACATTCTTTGCCTTGGTAGTAGATAGGAACTTGAAGAAATGACCTTGTGTTAAATAGTTTAAACTTGTGAACTATGGGGATTTTAGGAGAGTGACATTACTTTTCTTTATTATGATGCCGGTTGGAATAAAATGTCCAACCAATGGTTGAAATTGGACCATTATTATTATTATTTTTTTTTTCTCAATTTCACTCGAATGGGGCCAATTTGTTACAATTGTCCATTGTTTATGAGCTATGAACTACATGGTTAGAATCAAGTGAAGTGTTACTTTAGAATCATAAGAAATACAAAGTGAGATCTATCTACTAGATGTTTCAAGATGATGTTTGAACTTATTTTGTTTCTCCGTTCAATCTTGACTGTCCATTTTCATTCAATTGATCGATCACCTACTTGGCATGGTTTCATACTATGGCTTGCTCTTAGTTGTATGAATGAATAAATGGTTTGGATCGACAACAAGTTACCCCATGTCTTCATGGGCCCCACCGTGATCTTTATGTGACATCCACAACGATCATCAAATGCATCACCCAATGTTAGGCCAAGGGACCAAAAATCAGGCCCATCCATAATTCAGGTGGGCCACACAATCAAGAAGTGTACAAGGGGATGCCCACCCTCCAAACCATTTCCTTTCATGTGGCCCACCTGAATATAGACCAGCCTGATTTTTTGGCCCAATGCCTAACATGTGATAACGTATCTGATGGTCCAAGTGAAATTCACATACACATCAAGGTGGGCCCTATAAAAATGAAGGGTGGAAGTCCCTCTACCAACTCTTTCCCTTGGTGTGGCCCACTTGAATCACAAACCAGACTGACTTTTGGGCCTTGGGCCTACCATGGGGTGGCACACTTGATGGTTGGAGTGGATTTAAAAAACATGTCATGGTGGAGCCCACTAGAGGCAGCCCCAATATATCGATACACACACACACACAAGGTTGAGCTTTGTGGGCCCCACCATGATGTGTGTTGGACATCCACCCCATCAATCAGATGCATCATTCCATGGTGGGCCATGGGCCTAAAAATCAGGCCAATCCATGACTTAAGTGGGCCACAGGACATCTGTTGAGAGTGGATGCCAACCCATTCAAACCTTCCTAATTGTTTATAGGGCCCACTGAGATGTGGTTCAGACATCCAGCCCATCCATTGTGTGTATTCCACTTGGATGAGGGGTCACACAAAATCTCAGGCCATTCCAAAGCTCATGTGGGCCTCACCAAGTGCTTCCAGATGTTGTAGGCATGATTTCAGATGGTGTGGCCCACTTGAGTTCCAGATACGGTTGATTTTTGAGACATCCCATAACCTAGAGGGGACCCACCAAGAGTATGGGGGACGTCCGACACACACACATGAGAAAAGGTACCATAAGGTTGCCCTAATGGTAGCTTCCAACATGCATGTATATAGTTTCAGTTGCTTTTTGATGTGCAAGCGAAATGAATTGTGAACGGTGCTCTACCAAGAGTGAAATGCAGCATTAGTGACCTTTCCTAGTATTCACAATGAGTTAGCCCTCAAATTTCAGTTCTGTTTCTTTGGTTTGTTATGTTACACTGCAATTTGGAGATCAGGTTTAGACGAGTGCCATATGGGCCAAATTTGACCCTTTCAATAATTGGGTATGGATTCTGGATTTCGGACCCAGATACATATTTATTAATTGCTACCTGATGTTCAACTCAGTGTCTGTCAAACCATTTATTAAATATACAAGGTAGGTCCGAGATGGGTTGTGTTCAGGTTAAGCCTCTATCGAGATAGTTTATGACGACAAACTGCAGACATGTATTGAGGAGTTGAAACAATAAAACTAACATATGTGAAATGATATAGCCATAGAGAACTGGTCACTTGCAACCAGTAGTATAACCCATTTTTTATACTTGTGAAAATGGGTCGTAGATGAATCTAACCTACAGGGTTGTAGGTGAACAGTCCTCTTTACAAACAATACACAAATATGTAAGCTGTGAAAGCCATGAGGTCATATTTTCATTACACATGTATGCAAAGTCACTGCTAAATGGGTTGGTATCCATGGCAGGTGGTGCTAAGTGCTAACCCAATCCATTAAAAAGATGGGTCTGGGCAGGTCGCAGAGGATTGGTCTGGAGGGGTTGGAGACCCGACCCACTTGATAATCAGGCTAGTGTTTTGGATCCAGATCCTACCCAAGAAGTACATGTGAAGATCTAGACTTATTACAAGGACTGATAACCTTGACCCATTGGTTCCACCTGATCTATTTGTACCTATGAATATGAATGCTAAGAAAATTACAATTTGGTTGTTTCCCCTTTATTTGCCTAATAATTGCAACTCCTTTTGATGGTGCATCATAATGCTGCCCAGGAATTCTTTTCCTGATAGCTGGTTAGATGTATAGGACCAACTGCAGCATTGGTCATGGTCTGAAAGATATTTTACAACCCCATAAAGATCTATTTACAGGCCAAGGTCATAAAAGTATCATTTCTGAATTTTTATTTGTTGATTTCAAATCTGGACTTTTATTTTTATCATGCTTTTTTTCTTTCACATTCCTGATTTCTGTTCTTCCCACTTTCATATGGAAACAAATAAATTGCTAGACGGAAACTAATTTAAGGTTTCTGCTTGTTTTTGACAGGTAACAAGTGTGAGTTATCACCCGAAGGACAGCTGCATGATTACATCTTCTGTTGATGGCACCATTCGAGTCTGGAAAACATGAGCTGATCAACCTTTTGCTTGGTGACACTTTTGCCTTGTATTTGCATACAGGTATTCATGCACTTCCACATATCTGCAAACGCACATGTATGTCACAAGTTATATACATGGTGTTTTGCTAGCCCGACCTTCGTGGCAGTGTTAACAACACTACCAAAGCTTTGAAATGACACAATGGATGACCTATCCTCGATTTGAACCATTCGTTCCTTCATTCAACTAGGAGCAGCAATGGTTAAAAAATCACGCCAATGATATGACCCTAAAATCTGATCAATAGCATGAGCAGAAAAAAAAGGTCCAATAATCATCTTGGAACATTTATTCGATAGATCCCACTTTGTCTTGCTTATGATTTCAAAGCAGTACTTTGATGATTCTAACCATGTGATCTGTCTCGTAAATAATGGACATTTGTAACAAATTGGCCCCATTCAAAGGGTAAGCATCATTCAATTGGCGTGATTCTTGCACCTCTCTTGCTCCCAGTGGTACTATTGAATGGATCGCCCTAATTGATGATTGAACATCCCATGCGTCATTCAAAAGTTTCAGGGATGATATTAAGGTCCTCCTAAGGGATGTTAGCAAAACCCTATGTATAAACCACATAAATCTTGAGTGCTTAGTCAAGTGGCTAGCCCATACACATCATTGTTTCAACAAGCTCCACACATAGTATGGATGTTTGAAATGGCTTCATGATCAAGGGGCGATGAATGGGCCTACCATGTTCTTGACATATGGATCTGCTTAGGTGCGGTTAACACCTTCTGACACAGTAGGGTCCATTCAGCAGAACTATGTAATCAGGTGGTGGAGATAGCTTCACACTGAAAATTCAATGTTATACACGCCATTGCTCGAATTAAAAGTTCATGATTTTGAGTGTCCCAGAACTGGGGAGATGCATTTCTTGGTACTGGGTTTGCCTCAACTGTGGTTGAGATGACCCATGATATGGGCAGTCCGGAGTACCTTTAGTTACATTAAAGGTACACTTTTGATCACCTGACCAGAGAAAACAGTACCAATGTAGTCCATCTTAAAGAAGAAACATGAACATCTTTTGGTCTCATTTAGTTCTAAAAATTGCTGTCTCAACTTGGGACTCATTTGAGTCAACTCGACTCAATGTGATTTCAAGCCAAGTCAGAGAGAAACTTGCTTTTAAGTGTGACTCGGCCATGTTTCAGAAAGACTTGTTGAGTCCACTTTCTGACTCGGTCAAATCATTTGACTCAGCATGAGTCGAGCCAAGTCACCCAGTCAAACATTCTGTCACAGGGAAAATTTATGGTTGAAGGTGCCGGTACATTTGTTTGAAAAACACCGCCTTTGATCAGTGCAATAAACATGAATTTGCTCTAGTCTTTTGTTACTACAAATGTTTTAATCTAATTATTTATATCGAGTTGAATCATTAAGAACTCAGTTGAGTTTCTGAGCCAACCTGACACGACTGGATATCAAGTTGACTTTTCAATTATTTGAACGATCCCAACTGGGCACATCTTTAGTTCAAAAACCCAAAAACTCATTCGGCATTTCTGTAGGGTTGGGTTTGTTCCGAGTCTGCTCCGAGTCTTCACTTGTCTTGGTATTTAGCGATTAAATTTGTTGGAGTTAACATGCTCTTCTCTCACACCACTTTGACATAATTCCTAGTCACAACAAACCCATATCAACCCTAGGTATTAGAAATTTGAATCTAACACCACTGTCGATCGTGCGCTTTGCGGAAGCACGCTTAACGAAGATAGAATAATAAAAATAACTAGAATAACCAAAACAATTAAGTAAACAATCATAAAACACTGATTTTATGTGAAAAACCCTTACGAGAAAAACCGTGTTACAAAGCGATATAGATCTTCACTATAATTGGAAGACTTAGAGTTTATACTACTTACCTTCTTCGATTACAGGATCAACTTGATATCCTCTTGCGATGCACACCTAGAAAAGCTCTATCCTTTTGAGAAATTTTTTTCATAAGCTCTTACAAGTGTAGAAAACCCTCTCACCTGACAAAACTCTTGCCCATAGAGAGAAAACACTCGTATTATCAAGTCCTAATCGCAATCGGACTTAATACCCCGACTTACGCTAATCCGCATAAGCCGTCAGTTTGACCGGCGCACCGTCGGTCGGACCGACAACTCACTGTCGGTCCACTCAACTCGGACCGACACAACCCTATTTTTTGACCGAGAAATCCATCTCCGATAGTGCCCTGATCTGGCTTCCAAAACCCACAAAATCCCAAGCATCTGCACAATAATCTCTACCTCGATTTGTATTCTGCCAAGTCATCTTGAAGATCTTCCGTATTCGCCTCCACCTTGAGCGTATACTTCTCCCTACATTCTCTACCTGAAACGCAGCTCCATTCGCACCCCTATCTAAGGGTACCCAATCTCATCAATAGCTAGTGAGATTGATCAAGCCCTATCAGTGCTTGGACTTATATGTTGTCACCGGCTTCGTCAGTATATCTGCAATATTCTCATACGTATGAATATTCTGAAATAGAATCTCTCCTGAAGTATTGAGTTCTCATATCTTGTGGAACATCATGTTGATGTGCTTAGTTCTCGCATGATACACCTAATTCAACGCCAGATGGATACCGTTCTGACTATTGTAATGCAACCAAATCGCCTCCTGCTTCAACCCGAGTTTTCTTATCAGACCCTTCAATCATAATGCTTCCTTTGACGTCTCCGTCACAACCATATATGTAACACTTCGGATTTTTCTAAAGTGGCTTTGGAGCATAGTATTGCATGTTATGTGTAAAATCCCGATTAACGTGAATTTTAACTTGTTCTGTGAATAATGTTTTTTTCGTCATGATTTCAATATGAGTTCTCTTATAAGAATTGCTTAGAAACATGCATAGAAGCCTGTAGAAGCATTAGATTTTATAAAATTACTAGATCAAAAATTTGTACATAAATGTCCTAAAGTTACACCATCGATTTGAGATCTTATGGTTCCCATGATTCGTTTGACCTAAAATTTTGTACAATGCCTATCTATCATAAATTAACCGTACACATCGAATTTTAGCCCTTAGATCATTGTAGAATTGATCCAATTGTCAAATCAGCCCCTTAACCCTTGATTTTGGTGTCCATTGAGTGAGGAAAGTTCGCGGATAATCGTAATCGGATATTTCCCTTCATGTGAACAATTTGGATTGCCCATCATATGGATCGAATGTGAGATGTGAAAACCCCACCCTGATAAGCCTTTTCTTAAGCGTCAAGTTAGCTATTTTAGGCTTACCAACTATTTTTAAATCTAGACCTTCCAATTTACCCACTTTTTACAGTAAATCGCAACTCAAATTCAAAGCAAACGTTGGCCTCATATAACTACGATATCATAAACAATTTGGACCCCGATTTATGATCCTACACCGTTGAATGTTGACCGCCTTATTACCAGTTCCTTCCTCTTGATGCAATAGTTGAGATTTCAAATTTAGACCGTTCCACCATCGATCAACCACAAAAATTTTCCCAATTGTTGTCCTATCATAACTACATGTTTTTTTTTTTTTTTTTTTTTTTTCCAATTTTGGGCCTTGATCATCGAGCGTTGACCGTTAATTGAGATTAAGTTTGTTTTGTTTAGCACTTGCTAGGCCATTTTTCAAGATCGGCCAATCTAGATTTTGAATCACCAAGAAAATTACGTGTTCCGACTCTATTCGAAAACCTCGATACCATGAGCGAGTTAGATTTGAAGAAAGATTGCCAGTTAGCAAAGATTTAGAAAACCCAAACCAAGTAAGATGCACCACATGGCTACTCACGACCCTTTTCCACTCAAAAACCCACGCACGCACTCCTTCCCATGTGTGTGTGTGTGTGTGTGTGTGTGTGAGAGAGAGAGAGAGAGAGAGAGAGAGAGAGAGAGAGAGAGAGAGAGGAGGCGGACGTCCACGTAAGGGACGTCCAACCTCCAAACCCCTTCATCCTAGCCATCTAACGTATAAGCCCTTCATCCATATGTTGTGTGCTCTCCCAATTTTATGTAGATGCTGCCTCCCTCGAAGAAATCCAGTTAGGGTTTCGATTTACGCAAAGGTGATGAATCCCTCGAACTTGTACATAATTCTAGCCTATGTTTGACATGATTCTATGTCTAGATTCCTTCAATTGATTGTTGTTTGTTTGGTTCTATAAACCCTTATTATTATTATTATTATTTGTTGTTTATGTTTTCTTTATTGTTGTAATTTTGATTATGGATGATTGATTTCATGTTTGGATGACATATGGTGAAGATTCGAATCATAATTATGCCCAAATTTAAACTATGTTGGATGTGGTGCACAAACTACATGGAATCTATGTCTAGGTGTTAACCTAGATGAGGCGTGTGACTCTATGAACATGTTATTGACATCCTAGGATGCAGGAATACATGAAATCAACCAGATCAGCAAGTTAACTCGTGAAACCGAGTCAACCCACGGACCTAGACATGGTGTGCCCCCTAGAGTTGAATGTGTGCACCCTATACAACATGGTTTTGGGTTGGGGTTTGGGGTTTGTGTGAGATGTTCGTAAATGGTGTGAAAGTGATTTATCTACAAATATCCTGATGTTTTATTGCTAGACATCAGGATGTGAAATCTTGTATGTGTACGTGCCTATATGAAAACCGTATAGTTTCATGAATAATATGCGCTCATGATGGATATACTATGCCATGTGAGGTTGGATACGTAATTATATATATATATATGGATGTCACGTTATTGGAAGCCCCTTGCCCCATATGTGATAAATTGTGCTTTGGAAAGGATGGAACTCATAAATGGTTATGTTGTTATATTGTTGGCAATCCCCTGTGTATGATTGTTGGAGAATTGCCGAATGATCCAATTGTGGACATGTTTACTTGTGGTGGATGTATGAAGAATTGATATGGGATATGCCCCATGTGTAGTATCATGACTAAGATGTGCACGCCTCTTTACAATTGGCCATCATTGGGGAGAAACGGCTATTCTAGGGTATGGTGGACCATGAGATGAGTTAAGGAGTGACCATTGATTGTGGACATTAATGAACTGTCTGGATGCCAGACCAAATTAACTAAAGGTGAAACTAATCATGCATTCATTGGATTCGAATTGGTAGATCAGCCCATTGGGTGTTATAATGGAGGCTGTAATGGATTAGTCCACCTCTAGTTGTGCACTATCCAGTGGAAGTTGTAATGGATTAGTCTGCTTCCATTAGTTGGATTTTTGGATGTGTAGTTGTAATGGGAGAGCCCGCTTCACCATATTATTATTTTGATCAGGGTACCCTCATGAGACCATGCATATCATGCATTACATTAATCAAGATTTTTCTCATGGATGTTTTGTTTTGATCATGAATATGCTATTATTGTGATAATCTTGGAAGGATGCCCTCACTAAGTTGAACCATGGCAACTCATTCCTTTTGTTGGACGAACAATCACATGTGATGTAGGTGACGATCTAGTGAAAGATGGTGAACCTCAAGATGACACGTATAAAGGCTCCTGGCAACAGATGGTAAGCAACTTAGGAGAGAGTTACTTTATTTTCATGTTTTCTAGGTTTAGTTTGATTTTGTTTTGTCAAAGATGTAATAGTGCCCTCAATGGCAGGACAAATATTGAACTTATATTTGATTGATTATGGACTTTATGTTGATGGTTAGATTAGAACCATTAATGGAATAAGATTGTAATCCAGTCGATTATGCTATAAAAGCCATGAGAGTGCAAATTGATGTAAATAAAAAGAATTTGTGGGATAATATCCTTTATGTATTCAAGTTAACACCTGTGTTCTCAGCCCATCGCGTTATCAATAGGGCTGTTCACGAGTCAAGCTAGCTCGAAAAGCTCGCTCGACTCGGCTCGAGTCAGCTCGGATTGACTCGGCTTGAATGGCCGATTCAAGCCAAGCCAATCTAATTATTTGAAGCTCGAGTTGAGTTCAAGCCAAGTTCGATCAGGGGGCATTTCAACTCGACTCGACTCGAAGCTCGAACTCGAGCTCGACTCGGCTCGATTAATAAATATATTAAATATTATATATATATATTAATATAAGTTTTAATAAATATATATATATATTATATTATATTATATATTATATTAATATAACTTCAAGGAAATCTAATGATCTGATTGGCTAGAGCTCTTTACTTGGATTTTTGATCTGTGTTAAGCTCTATTTGATTTTTTAATCGGGTTTTGCTTTGATTCTCTTAAGATTTTTGAATTTTTCATTAATGGAGGAGGATCAAGAACAGAATCCATTACTCTCTCACCCAACAAGCTCGACTCGACTCGAGGTAAACTCGACTCGACTCGAACCACTAGCTCGACTCTAACTCGACTCGACAGCTTTGGCAAACAAGCCAAGCTTCAATGTTGAGCTCGAGGCCAAGCTCGAGCTCGAGCTCGAACTTGAGTACATCATGGACAAGCCAAGCCAAGCTTGGCCCACCTCGACTCGACTCGGCTCGATGCCCACCTCTAGTTATCAATGAGAGCCGAAATCTCGAGGTGTTACTATATATTTTGCATCGGTCGTAGATAACCTTATCGTATATTATAGCATAGATCTCCAACATATCAGTATGGCTGCTAATGTGAAAACATATCTCGTAGTGGATCTCATGTTGTCCAGATCTCTTGCGTAATCCAAATCCACGTAGCCTACAACTTCATCTGAAGCTCCATCTCCCCTGAACATAATCTCAGTGTCGATTGTGCCCCTGAGATACCTGAGAATCCACTTAATTGCATTCCAATGCTCTTTTCCTGGATTGTCATATATTTGTTGAACACGCTAACTACTTGTGAGATATCTAGCCTTATACAAACCATTGCATACATGAGACTTCCCACTGCACTCACGTATGACACCTGTGACATGTCTGAAATCTCTTATGTGCTTGGACATGACTTGGCTGGCAACTTAAAGTAACTTGGTAGAGGCGTACTAACTGGCTTAGCACTTTCCCTATAGAACCTCTCAAACACCTTCTACACATATCCCCTCCAAGACAACCATAACTTCACAAACTCACTGTCTCTATGAATCTCCATGTATAGGATCTTCTTTGCAGCTCCATCTACACCCTTGTGCAAGGGTGCCAAATCTCATCAATGACTGGCGACCTTGCCAAGCAGTGCTTGAATTTATCAGTGGTCACCGGCTTTATCAACATGTCCACGACATTTTCGTCTGTGTAAATCTTCTAAAGCAAAATCTCTCCTAAAGCAATTAGTTCTCGTGTATTGTAGAACCTCACATCGATATACTTGATTCAACACTAGATGGATAGCGTTTTGACTATCGCAATGCAACCGAATCGCCTCTTGCTTCAATCTGAGTTCTTCAATCAGACTCTTCAACCATAATGCATCCTTTAATGCCTTTGTTGCAGCCATATATTCTGCATATGTTGTAGACAATGCTATTGTAGATTATAGCATAGATCTCTAACATATTAGTCCGCTTGCTAATGTGAAAACATATCACATAGTGGATCTCATGTTGTTTAGATCTCCTGCATAATTCGCATCCATGTAGCCTATAACTCTGCCTAAAGCTCCATGTCCCCCAAACATATCTTAGTGTCAACTGTACCCTTGAGATAACTGAGAATTCACTTCACTGCATTCCAATGCTCTTTTCTCGGATTCACCATATATCTATTGACTACGCTAACTGCCTATGAGATATCCAGCCTTGTGCAAACCATCACATACACGAGACTCCCCACTGCACTCGCCTACGACACCCGTGACATGTTTGAAATATCCTCTTTTGTGCTTGGACATGACTTGGCTAACAACTTAAAGCGACCTGCTAGAGGTGTGTTAACTGGCTTAACACCTTCCATGTAGAACCTCTTTAGCACCTTCTGCACATATTCCCTCTGAGATATCCACAACTTCTGTAACACCTCGTACTTTTCAGTACTCGGGTGTTACCATGTAGATCTAAATTGGTTTACATGTGTGTGGGAAAACACGTAGTTTACATTACACATCATCATCCAATGATTCACAATCTGCCAATCTTAACCATTTGATTTGGACTATGACGACCCACACTGAACCTTTAAGAGTTGAGTTCAATCCACCCCTGATCCCTAATAACTTCTTAACCATCTGAATTTGGGCTAGGACAACCCAAATCGTATCTGTAATGTCTGAAATCAATCCACCTTGAATTGACCATTGATTTCTCGTAGTAGGTTTATGTCACTAATGATCTTCCAACCCACAATCTAAATTAGCCCTAGAGACACGTGATATTGCACTTGCACATCTCAAATCGGTTCAACTGCTAAGATAAATTAATCTCTTGAATTTTGCTCTAAAATGTCGTTAATAATCTTTAAATCTAATCATGGATATAGATCATTCATACAATAAACCTCAAGATCAACTCGTATAACCAATCATACGTAAATTTAATTGTCAAGAGAAATATTCATCCTTAGGTTAAGCCATCCAACCACTGATTCTTGGTTTAGACCATCATATCATCATGAAATCGATATGAGATGCAATTTAAGAACCATGTAAGTTCTCAATTTATGTTTTGAAAATTAATTAGACCGATAAACTTCAAATCTAATCCTAATTACCACTCGATTAAGAATAGCAAACTTGAATCAATCTTTGATGGACCATAATGATCAATTGAAAGGCCATTGAGAGCTAGAACCCATGGCCACCTGCACCCCACTTCTGATTAACACACGTTTACAAATCAAAGATATTCTAAGAATATCAGTGCACATGAATTTGGGAGAAATTTCACAGAGAAACTTATTTATCGATGTCAGATTAGGACAATTTCAAACTGAGCATCAAGGGATAGATTTAATCGTACATCATCAGTTTTATAACCCATATCGTAAGATCCATCGTTCATCAGGTCCACAACTTCCTGTGGGACGTTTCGACACTTAATTACTCAACATAGATGGCAAGTTGTGAAAGCAACAACTAAAGTCTATCCAAATAAGCTTGGGGATGTTTAGAAATGTCGGTGATCCGATTGTGAAATAATCCGACCATTAAATTGTTGGTAATCGTTAGTTAGACTCACGAAATTAAGTAATATGGCCACTTGAGCTATGGATCTACCTCATCACTACTCTGAGGTCCTAGCAGGACAAGTAGAACTTGATGGACGGTGTAGATCTCACCGAGCAGTGCTATGGGCCCCACACTTGTGGCGTGTGTGCATCGAGAGTGTGCACACTCGTAGCGCACCGAACCGGCCAGCCTGGTCAAACGGAGCTAACCCGATGAAAACCGAAAAAGGAGAATTTCTCCCTCTTTTCCCGCCTATAGGCATTTAAAACGGAGAATGGTCCGTTGTGTCTAATCATGGCCCACCATTAGTGATCACATGCGTGATTCGAACTATCCATCGTGTTTAGACGAGGCTTTCGAGCTAAACCCGATGATTGAATGTGTAAATGCACACATGTGTGCACAAACATAGCTGCATTCAGGCGATTTTCGAAAGCGAAAAACCCATTTCTGTGTCAATGAGCTGGCAAATCCGAGAGAATCTTTCTCAATCCTGACCGTTCATCCAAAGAATCCTAGCCCTCCAACCAAGCATTCGAAACTAGGGTTTTATGAGAGAGAGAGAGAGAGAGAGAGAGAGAGAGAGCAGCGGATGGAATCTTTTGGTTAGAAGATATTTCGCCATGTGCAATCCAAGCCATCCGTAGGCTCTCTTATCATCTTGGATGTTGAAATTAGGGCGTTAGAAGATCCTATATAGTAACAACGATATCTCGTGTTGTAATGTCTCGAAATTTGGTGGCCTGAGTACATACTCGTGCTCGAGAATTTCGGGTGTTAGTGAAACGAACGAATGAATATTTCATAATTACACATTATTATTATTTTTTTTTCCAGATCACATTAACGAAAGTACCCATTCATGTGAATAAAACCAACCATGCTATAAATCTTATTCCATTTAAACATAAAAGTTCAACTAATCATTTAATGTTCACTCATGTGAGAGCTTATTACAAATATTCAAATATGTAGCATGAAACGTAAATAAAGCGAAACTAAAATTAAAACATCAACAATATAATCTCACGTCACTCGTAGTATTTTATAGGGAGATTGTGCATTGCCCATATATTCAACTTGTGCATCACCTGCATCATCTATATGATTGGAGAGGGTCAACGCCCTACTCATAGTGATGGTTGTCCTTTAAGATTAACAATAACTCAAGTGATTCATCATAATAACAATGTAAGGGTTCCGATACACATCGTATTCCACTATTATAAATGATATCGATGTGTAACCAATGTACATGAACGCATGCCTAGCATAGTGTGTGCTGCTCATCATACATAGTGACCACCACTTTGTGGAATATAATTCATATAAATCTGGCTTGCTTCGCATCCCATAACTATAGAGATTTATTGGCATGTCCAATACTACTGTGGATTTACGTAACACCTCGAGACAGTACAACACATGGATTGAAAGAATTATGTAACACGATTTGTTCATGGAGCGACTAATTGCGACATCCAAATCCAAGAAAATGATGTAACTCGCGCCCGCAAATTACTTATATCGATGTGTGTACCACTAACCAAATCCAAAGATTTTGGGTCATTACCTGGAGTACATTATGTCCATGATAAATACATACAAGTCACTAGTTGTGAGTCCTTCAACACATCACTTGCATTAATAGGAAATTAAATCAAACCATGAGAGTTTTGGAACGCGAAGACACATGCCCAAGCCATAACAGAAGAAAAGTAGCATAAGGCTAACTCAATAAAGGATAACATAGTAGCAATAAGCTAAATAAAATAGAAGAGTAGCATTATGTTAACTCAACAAAAATAAGGGGAGATGAGCAAAAACTAACTTAATATAGAGTGGAAACACGCGTCACTCTCAAAATCGGCGAATGACAATGCTTGTATCCATCACTCCACATAAATCCATAAAAGGTCCAACGGTGTTTTCATGGACTAATTAATCTAGAATTATAATCAAATAAACCACAATAGGGTAGAAAATAGTATATACACTTTTAAAGTGAATCCATAGGCACAACAATGCGATTTCAGGTTTACGGGTTACCTAATAAGTCCAAATTACTCTAAAAGTGAGTCCCGCTGCCATAATGTTTAAAATATAGATTTTAAGTCAAATTAATATTAGTAAAATCATAAGGTTTGTTGACATAATTATCTGGTCCATTGAATGTGCAAATTATGCACCGTTCGGGACCCATATGCGTGTAGTTTCATAATTTAAGGTATAGTTTTGTGATCCAACCCACAAAATATATTTCACATGATTAAAATCATATCTTAAACATAATTCCAACACGGATTAACAATCCGTAATAATCTAGCAACTTATTAGCATGAAAATCATAGTAAAAATTAAACTATACACAATTTTAACGCTAAAATAAGAGAACTATGTATAAATTCAACTTACATTAGTGTAAGCTTAAAGGAATCCCTCACCTTAACCTTAAATGCAAACCTTAGGAAGATCTCGATGTATGAAAGCTTCCGAACCACAATGTCACTTGAGTAAGAGGGAAACCACACGTGTGGAGAAGGAAGAGAATGGATAAGCGTTTATGCTTGGATCTCTCTCTCTCTCTCTCTCTCTCTCTCTCTCTCTCTCTCTCTCTCTCTCTCTCTCTCTCTCTCTCTCTCTCTTCCTTGGACGTGGGAAGGTGCGCGTGCGTGGATTTTTTAGTGGATGGAGTAGGCGTGAGAGGGGGTGTGTCACATCCCACTTGAATTGGGTTTTTCAAATCTATCTTAAATCAGAAATCTTTCTTCAAATCTAACTCATTCACGGTATTAGGTTCGTCGAATAGAGTTGGGGTACATGATTTTCTTGGTGATTTGAAATTTAGATTGCCTTATCTTGAAAATTTTCATAGCGGGTGTCAAAACGAACTTAATCTTAATTAACGATCCACGCTTAATGATTATGGTCCAATTTTGAGGGAAATGTGTAGCCAGGATAGGCAAACGATTGGATAAAATTTGATGATTGATTGATGTTGGGAAAAAAGCCTAAATTTGAAATTTCACCTGTTGTGCCAAAAGGAAGAAAGTAGCTTTAAGGCGGTCATCATTCAACTTTGTAGGATCATAAATCGGGGTCTAAATTTTTTATGATCTCATAATCATATAAGGCGAAGGTGTGTTCCAAATTTGAGTTGTGATGAACAATGGAAAGTGAGTAATTCGGAAGGTCCATAATTAGAAAGAGTTGATAACCTTAAAACGGTTAACTTCGTGCCTAAGAAAAAGCCTACCAAGCTGGGGTTCTTACATTTCACACTTGGTCCACATGATAGGTAATTTAAGTTGTTCATATGAAAGAAAATATCCTATTACGATTACCTACGAACTTTCTTCACTTGATGGACACCAAATTCAAGGGTTAAGGGATGATTTGTCAATTGGGTCACTTAAACTATGATATAAGGGCTGAAATTTGATGTGTATGGTTAATTTATAATAGATAGACATGTGATAAAATTTCACATCAAACAGATCATGAAAACCATGTGATTTAAAAATCAAGGGTCTATATTAATGGCATTTTTGTAATTATTTTCGATATGAGAGTTTTGGGAAATCTAACGATTCTAAATGGTTAGAAGCACATTTCTAAGAAATTCTTACAAAACAACTCATATCTAAAACATTACAGATAAAGAGTTATTCACCAAATAAGTTAAAACTATCATTAATTAAGGGGATATACATATATCAAACAATATGATGAACTTAGGCTAAAACGGTAATATCTGGGATGTTACAATCCACCCTCCTTAGAAATAATCTCACTCCCGAAATTTAATTACTTTGACTATGTATACGAGTCAAGATATACTAACTCACGGTGTCTGAGTTTCCACTATATTCCATATGAGGTACATATACATTTCTAGGTGTGTACAAGTCCATATAACTGATTACATGAAATTGGGGTCCTACACATGCGATATTCCATTGCGGCACGAGTCATCTCTGGTGGAATCAATGAAACTCAAAATCACCAATCGGGTCACTTAAGCTTTTTCCGGTACATTTCCTTGTCGTGCTACCTTCGTTCGTTTTCTTTCTTTTTATTCTTCGTTGCAATGTCGTCAGAGGGTTTCAGGGGAATTTCTGTATCGAGGGCCTTCCACGGAAAGTCCATCCATGATAGTGTGGATTCCTGATTAAACGTGTCAACGAGCGAACCATCTCTGGCGATGGCAGCCCAAGAGGAGGAAGTTTTGCCGCCCTAGGCGGATGCAGCTTCCTCGTCTTCTCATGGACCGACTTCGTCGTCAAGTCCCTTCAGCTTGAGGCTCTGGCCAGAGGATTTGATTACCCTCCAGTCGGAGTTTCATATTCCTGACTCGGTGGGGCTACAGCTTCCCGAGGTCGGGAAACTTCCGGGCCATCCTCCTTAGGGGTAGGTAGCCCTCTACCCTGTTTTATTTTCCTGTGGCTCGTGGCTGCCTTTTCATCCAGTTGTGAGAGAGGTAGTCTACCGCCTCAGGCTCACCCCCGGACAACTTAACCCTAACAGTGGCGAGCCATTTTTGGGAGCTATATTTTGTGGCACCAACTCGGTCACACTAAGCTGACTGTGGACGAGCTCCTGTACTTGTATCGGGCTAAGAGTAGTCCGGGCTTTCTTAGCTGGTATTATTTTTCTTTGTGGCCGGGCAAAGGCCAGACCCTTGTCACCCAGAACCCCTCCTCCAATAAGGATTAGAATGATAAGTGGTTCCTTGTTTCAGGAGAGTGGGAGCCCTCAACAGCGGAGCTGGGTAGATTGCGGTCTCGAGTCCCCACAAAGTTCGCCTTCCCAAGTCGGAGATTCCAAGTTTGTAGCTATTGGTCATTTGTAGTTTGTTTTGCCCGTTTTGTTAGCTTTTTTTTTTTTTTGGCTATTCATGGTTATGTCTTCCTTCAGCTCTAACCCGATGCCAGCCCTAACTCACCCCAATCTAACTTCGTTAGGTCAGGATTGCCCAGGAGTGTAGCTTGGACCAAAGGAATTGGAGGAAGCTGATCACTCCGACTCTCTTGGAGGAAGCTGATCACTCCGAGCAAGTCGGCTTATCAATAGTTGGGTCGGCAGGTATGTTGGTCTTTGTAGATTCGAAAAGTTTGTTCGTTTCCTTTTATCTCCTAATTGTTGTGCTTATTGTTTTTTGCAGGGATGGTAGATCATCTGCAGCCGAAGAGGCTGAAGCTCCCCTCTACAGCAGAGCTGGAACAGCTAAGGAGGGATGCTAGGAAAGATGCTCTCTTGTCTTTAGTCTAATTGTGAGTCAGGGCTTGCTCTCGAGGTCCTACCCCCGGCCGAGTAGCCAGGGCCAGTGGAGGCAGCTACAGAAGGCGAAATTGCACTACCCCGGGAAGTTGCCCTAGATGGTTCAATTTGGGGCGCTCCTCCTTCGAATTCGGCCCCGAGGGAGGTTGTTGACCTTGAGCGACCCATGTTGAGGATGAATGGGCAGAGGTCGCTGCAGCTGTGGAGCTGGAGAGCGGCGGGGAGCAGCTCGGGACGCTAGGAGGTAGTAGTAGGGAGCACCTCGGGGCACTAGGCTCCTGAGGGGGCTACAGGGTCAGCAGCTCCCGCATCCCTTCCTCGTTACATGGCAGTGTTGGTGCACTGGAACAACCGCCATGTGAGTGAAGAGGAGATTGACACGTTTATGTACGTTTTCTTTCTTGTCAGCTGACCTTTTGTTGCTCTCCCCTTTTGTTTGTAGGGCATCACTAGGGTTCTTGCCTCCTGCCACGCTTACCTCGAGCTGAGGAGCCACCTCGAAGAGGTAGGTCGGAGGTTCAAGTCTGCTAGGGCCGAGTTATAGGCCCAGTCTGTGAAGCTGGAAGTGGTTGCGGAGGCTAGGGCGGTGGCCGATGCCGAGGTCGAGGCCTTGAGGGTTGCTGAGGAGGACAAGGCCTTCACCACTGCTTTGCTGGTCATGGAGCAGCCGGAGAAGGCCGAGCTGGTGGCCCGGGTGGTGGCAATGGAGTCTCGCCTCTCTGAGGCGAAGGATCGAGCACTCGATGCAGTAGCTAGACTGATGGAGGTTGAGGCCTCGATCCCTGCGAGGGAATTAACAACCGTGGAGGCTTTCAAGGCTTCCGAGGAGTGCACGACCAAGCTGGAGGAGATCTTCAATCTTGGTTTCCAGTGGTGCTAAGAAGACGTTTGACAGAGCTATCCCGACCTGGTCTTGCACGGCTTGGATGGGACGCCCTCGAAGACCATGTTGCTACCGCTGTTGAGATTGAGGAGCCCCCTTAGGGATAGACCTCCTTTCCTTGTATTTATATATATTTTTTCGTTGTACATTTCTTACGAAATGAAAAAGTATCTTTTGCTAATTCGATATTGCCATTCTTTGTGTGATTGGTTGGTATGTTAGTTGTGCGTATAACCTTTTTACTCAGTAATCGAGTGCATAAATTGTTAAATCATAAAATTGGTAGGTCGTAAAGACGAGGAAAAGAACCTTCTTCCCTTTAACTATAAGGGAGGTTTCTTGTAGTCGAGCATGTAGGTCACGAGCATGGTAGTAAAAGGTAGTAGGAGCGAAACAGAGAACCTTTTTCCTTCAACCGAGGGAGGTTTTTCATAGTCGAGCATGTAGGTCATGAAAATATAGGTTTTGCTTCCACCTACTTTGAAATCTATGCACTTATACAACAACTTTCACACTGATCGGTCAATCGAACCTATCCGAACTTGTCTGTCCAGCATTTCTCTGAAAATAGCTCCGTTTCTTGAATTTATCATAGCAACCTTCAGTTGACCGAACCATTCTTCGGTTGACCGAATACTTATGGCTTAATTTCTTCATTTATTAACCATGTCCGCTTCTTCTGATCTTCCAACTTGATTACTTCAAAACTTCAACACGCTTGATCATAATCTCTTTTGGGCTCTAATTCTCCATGAATAGCTTGAATAATCTTGGACATCCAAACAGCCATTATTTCTCTGCACGTGAAAAATCAACTAAGCAAGTTAACTTATCATCGAATGCAATGGAAAAGGTGCAAAATTGAGGTTAAATATGTAATATTATGCAGTTTTCACGGGTAGAAATGGTGTCTAACTCCATTTTCTGTCACGGAGGTCCGTACTCGGAATCTTCAGTCGTAGACCATCTTTCAAAGTCCCTTAAGTCGAGAAATCTTATAATTCTCTAACCCTTAAGTAGTTCAACGGTTTCTAACAGGCTATAGATTCTAAGTTTCATTGGCTAGTGATGACTCCAAATCAAACACGTTATCATATATGAATTGAGATTATCTGATTCTTAAGTCATTTTATAATTTTTAGTTGACCGTAAATTCCGAGTTTTATTTAGTTTGTGGTGACTCCAAGTCAAACACATTATCATATTTGAGTCAATATTATATCTGAAATTGCTTCAAATCAAATAAAAAATAAAACTAATAAAGTGAGCCTTGCATGCACAACTTAGTTCGTGTAGTTCACATTAAGGAAAAGTGGGAGGGAAAAGGTGGGGCTGCATGCAATATGATTTACACAGAGAAAAAAAGGACTCTTTTGTTTTAGTTCTAACGGTGGACATCCCATCCAACTTTTTTCCAATATCGTAGCCTGGTTGGGTTTTATGACTGCATTTTTTTGGGAATAACATCCTTGCATGTCCTAAAGCAAAGATGCAGGAGGATGTCACATTGTTTTCGTGATGACCCATATAATCTTTTGGGGATTCGGATTCGGTAGTGAACCCTCCATTACTCGAGTGGATGCTGGAAAAGCTTTTGTGGGCTTCACCATAATGTATTTGTTTTATGAATTCCGATCCTCTAGCAGAAAAATCCTGTTTCTAAATGCAGTGTGTAATGACATGGCTCAATTAAATTGCAACAATTAGGATTTTCCTACTTGTGACAAAGAGGATCGGATTCTTATTTTATCCATGCTCTCCATCCATTTTCCCCTGCCCATTTTAAGGTATGAGCCCAAAAATAAGTTAGATCTAATCTCAGTTGGACCTCATCACAAGGCACAGTGGTGATCCAATGCCCACCTTTAAAAACTTCTTTGGGGCCAAAAGAAAAGTTTCAAATCAAGCTGATATTTGTTTTTTTTTTTTTTTATCATTTTGTCCAGGTTTGTCTGACCAAATCAACAGGTTGGATGGGAAATAAGCATTACAGTGGGCGTAGGAAGTTTTTAATGGTAGGCATTTAATTACCACTATTTTCCATGGTGTGGTCCAATTAAGATTTAGATCTGCCTCACTTTTGCCCTCATATCATGACAGGAGCAGAAGCTCTGCCACCGACATGGGTGCTGTGTTGACACCACCAAGTCTTATGGGCTCCACCATGATTTATATGTTATATTTGCTGTCCTACATTTTGGGAGGTCATTTTTGGAGTCCAAAGCTAAAATGAGCCGCACCACGTAAAGTAGTGAGAATTGACCGTCTGCCATTGGAAACTTCCCGGGGGTCATTGAGTTTTGGATTAATCTAATCTTTATATTTTCCCTTCACCTAATCTTATGACCTTATTAACAGGTTAGATGGCAAATAAACATCACAGTGGGCCCTAAGAAGGTTTCAACGATAGCAATCATTGTCTCCACTACTTTGTGTAGTCCAGTTGAGATTTGGATCTAGCCTTATTTTTAGGCCCATACCCTAAAATGATCTCGCAAAATGAATGGACGGTGTGGATATAACACCTACAATCATTGTGGGGCCCACATAACTTGGTGATGTCAACGGGCACGGATTAGATACGGACAGGTTGAGTAGCGAGACTCGCTACTGAAGTGACGTCACCAAGTTCCGTGGGCTCCACCATGATGTGTGTTTTGTATCCACGCCTTCCATCCACTTGGAGAGATCATTTTAGGGCAATATCCAAAGAACGAGTTAAATCCAAAGCTCCAGTGGACCCCAGCACAGAAAACAGTAGGACAATGGCGCCCACCATTAAAAACTTCTAAATGCCACGAAAGTTTTAGATCAAGCTGATATTTGTGTTTTCCCTTCTTTCATGTCTTTTTTTTAACTTTTGAACAGGTTGGATTTCAAATAAACACTATGGTGGGCCTTAGGATAGTTTCAACAGTGGGAATCACTCTCCCCACTGTTTTCTGTGGTGGGGTCCACTACAGAATTTTATCTACCTCATTCTTTGGCTCAAGCCCTAAGATGATATCTCAAAATGGATGGACGGTGTAGATACAACACATACATCATAGTGGGGCCTAAGAATTTGGTGACGTCACTTCAGCAGTGGACTCACTACTCAACCAGTCAGTATCTAATCCGCGTCCGATGTCAACACACCAGGCAGTCCGCCTCCCCCTTCATATCAGATCAGTAGAAGCTACAGGCAAATAAGGGTTGTCCGGGGGAGCGGCTGCTCGCATTAAACTAGTGAAATGACCAAAATGACATGATTGAAGTGCCACGCACATCCCGATTGAGGAAGGTTCGCCTACTATTTACCAAAAGTTTATGCCCCTCACCTAATAAGCGGTCCACATCTCATCCCTTATTGATCAATGAGTAGGGTTGAAAGTTGGCCGGGTTCAACCCGATTGACCCGTGACTGACCTGGCATTGGGTTGGGCTCATGCAGGATATATCGGGTCCGATCTCAAGCTTGGGCTATATAAACACCAACCCGATAAAACTTAGGTTGGGCTCGGGTTGCTCGACCCAACCCAACCCAATCAATATATAAGTTACTTATAAATTATAATTGAGTGTGAATCGTTTGTATCGAAGGCACACTAGTGATGTCGGGTCTCATTTGTCCACGCCATTTTCAAGAACTCAAGCTAACAAGTATGCTAGATTTCTCTCTCGCAAATAGATTGCGTGCTATGCTACATTACTTTTAAATGAGTAGTTGTCCTATATTTTAGTTTGTTTTTTTTTTTTTTTTAAATGAAATTCTTTATGATGAACAATCACATATATAATTAATAAAATCATAGATATAAAAAATAAGTCTTATATTGAAATATAATAAACTAATGTAATAACAAAAATATTGGCACGTACATACCTGGCCAACCCAATCAACCCGACTGAGCCCACTTGGGTTGAGCTTGTGTTGAGAATTTCCAACTCGAGGTTAGGTTGGGCTGGGTTATGGTTGAGGTATAAGAACCTTGGATTGAGTTAGGGTTGATCACCAACCCGCCCCGCCCCACCCCGCCCCGCCCCGCCCTGCCGGACTTTCAGCCCTATCAATGAGCGGTCAAGATATCATAGCTTATCGGTTGCAAGATCTGGACACACACAACTCATGCTTTACGTGTGCCAACATGGCATGCATGTGCAGCATCCAAGCCACTCATCAGGTGACCACAGTAGGTAGATCCGCTGGTCCAAAAAACAGGTTCGTCCATGCACCATCAAAAGAGACGGTTGAAGGACCTCATCAATGCTCAGCAATCAAGGAACACGTTTGGCACGCCACATGAACATACTGGGCCATCTTTGGGAGAGGACATCCAAACGCTCTGAATTGCCTTATGAGCGGCTTCGATCAAGCTTAAGTCTCGTGAGCATTTATTTTCCCAATTAAAAATTTTCAGTCAAAGTCAACAAAGCACGGTACTGGATTCCGTGCTGGAGTTGTTTGACTTGACCTTTCAAGCCGATATCTCAGCGGATTAGCTCCACCGACCTGACTGGTGTAATGACGTCACCATGTTCTGTGGATCCCATAACCATCATGGCTTGTGTTATATCCAAACCGTCCGTCCATTTTGCCAGCTTTGTAGTAAGGCTTGAACCCGAAAAATAAGACAGATCCAAAGATCAAGTGGACCTAGTGTGACTCACTTGAGCTTTGGATATGACTCGTTTTTGGGCTGATGCTCTAAAATATTCTCTCCAAATGAATGAACGGTGTAGATATAATAAATACATAATTGCGGGGCCGTTTGAACAAGCTCGAGGACCGTCAACGGTCTTCGCACGACACGTACCCACATCATCCAGGTCAGTGGTGTGTTGACGTCACCAAGTTCCATGGGTCCTATTATGAGGTATGAATTATATCCAAACCGTCCGTCCACTTGGTGAGCACGTCATAAAAATTGTACCGAAAAATAAGATAGATCCAAAAATCAAGCGGACCCCACTGTAAAAGGTATTGGAGGATTGAACACCTGTCATTGAGATCCTTTTGGCGGTCACAAAAATTTTGGATTAATATGATTTTTCTTTCCTTTTCATACAGGTGTGTGTGACATTATGAACAGATTATATGGAAAGTAAGCATTAGGGTGAGCCCTACGAATGTTTTAACGGTGATAATTACTGTCCCCCACTGCTATTATTTGTGGTGTGGTTCACTTGAAAATTGGAAATTAATCAATTTTGGGATTAAGATCTAAAATGATCTGGCCAAATGGATGAACGTTTAGATCAGATAAATACATCATTGTAAGTAAGGCCCGTATAACTTTGATCTACACCGTTCGTACAGGTCGAAGCTCGAAGAGCGTCGGTGCTTGTTTTCGCACGACACGTACCACACAAGGTCGAAGTGGGCACGGATTGCGTACTACCCCCGCCCGTCCCTAGCTCCGAACGGCCAATTCTGTGGGCAGGCCCACCGTGATGTATCTGTACATCCAAATCGTCTATCCCTTTTCTCAGATTATTTTAAGGCATGAACACAAAAATAAGGCAGATTCAAAGCTCAAGTGGACCACACCAAATGCATTAAAATGCACAGAGTATTAAATGTCAGTTGCATTAAATGCAAGAGTCATCTATGGTGTGGTCCATTTGATCGGTGGATGTACCTACTTTTTGTTTTAATGCCTTAAAATAATCTGATAAAAGAGATAGATGGTTTGGATGTACAGATACATCACGATGGGCCCGCCCACAGAACTGCCCGTTCGGAGATAGGGACGGGTGGGGGTAGTACGCAATCTGCGTCCGCTGGTACGTGGTACTCCAGCCAATCCGCTTCCATCCGCTTCTCTCTGGGGATTAAATGGACACGGATTTCCTGCCGAAGATGTTTGTTAGAAATCCACTCCGTCCATCCGTTTTTACTGATTAATTTAGGGAATTACCCAAAATTCAGGTGGATCCAAAACTCAAGCGGCCATATCAGAGGAAAAATTGGGAAAAGAGTTGCGTACCGTTGAAATCTTCTTGGGCTTCTACCTTGATGTTTATATGCCATCTAAACCGTTTATAAGGTCATTCCCACTGGGATAAAGTTAAAACACAAGAAACTCTGCCTGATACGAAATTTTCGTGGTCATATAAATGTTTTAGTTTCAACAATGGTCACTGAATCTCCACTGTTTACTCTCGTGTGGCCGCTTGAGTTTCGGATCCACCTGATTCTGGGCTCTTGTCGTAAAATGATCCGGAAAAACGGATGGGCGGAGTGGATTTCTTAAAAACATCATGATGGCCCTACTTAAGCATCCCCGGGCAGGAACTTCCGCGGGAAATCCGCGTCCGGATTAGATATCGCTCTCCCACAGAAACGGGTTTTGATAAGATTGGTTTTGATAAGATTGGGTGACCTGTATTGTAGCTAAGGTGGGGGTCGCTGTCGACCGTCCGATTACATATGACGTTGATCCCAAAGCGAAGACCCAAGGATAGCAATTACCTTTGCCAGTTTCACCATAGATTCTGGATCGAGTGCCCATGTGGTGTCTGTAATCGGTGGTTGCTGTCTTCGGCACCGGTGTGCGTGTCTCGCGTGCCCCAATTGAAATTACGGCTTCAATTCAAACCTAAAATAACAATGGCCAAGATAGGCAGACACATGGTGTATGACCGAAATACAAGGAAATTAGTCATCTAATCAATCACTCGCTCAATGTATAATATTGAATCATGTGAGGGTGGGATTCATCCTTTGATGATATATTACTACTTTGCATTACGTATAAAAAGACTTTTCAATACAGATAAATGGAAATGATGAAGGAATTCTTACGGTTGATCACGAAAAGCAGCTGCGAAACACCTTCTAATTGACGAATTCAATCCAACACACAAGCGTAGACTCAAATTACAACTAAAGGTTACTAG
This sequence comes from Magnolia officinalis, assembly GCA_021015155.1. NCBI lineage: Eukaryota > Viridiplantae > Streptophyta > Magnoliopsida > Magnoliales > Magnoliaceae > Magnolia > Magnolia officinalis. The sequence goes on along the minus strand of JAJHSJ010000004.1, from coordinate 76,886,328 downwards.
TTACTTGATTAATGCTACGGAATGTAAACAGCAGACTAAAAAGTAAAGATTATGTAAGTGCTAAAATGATTAAGAGTAATGCAGAACATGCTGTTGAATCCATGAATACCTTAGCCGTACCGAGGCTATGCGTGCAAGGCATGAATGATGTTTGGCCATACCAAAGCCATGCGATGCGATATGCAACTCAAGCATACAAATCCTTATCTATATCCACATATCAATACAACTCAAATCTTGAATATCACCAGGGTCTAGTACACTCTAAACCAGATTGTCGCCCCATCGCGCGCAATAAGGTAAGTGGAAGAGACCTCACTACCCGCCTGCCAATATCGGGCTTGGCTCGTCGATAGCGGACCCATTCATCGAGCTGGTCAAACTCAGCCTAGCATTGCCCCCTCCTCTCGGGCGGGTAAGGGCGCACTCCCTTCCAACCTACCATGACACAGTGGAAAGCGCAGCCTTCTGGTAATCGGCACTCGGCGCTCATGTACCCACTCAGTTTAGACGTTGGAGCAACCTCTTGGTACCATAAGGGTTTAGGGACTTTCACCCAGGGATATCAATAGCACCTCATGTAAAACAAAATTTCCAGTATCCAATCCTGCCAACCACGATACACCTGTGGAGGCTACGGCCTTGATGTCGCTAGGGCGTACAGTACCATATTACACAATGCGAATGCATGAATCACACTATCCAGTCATGCAGTAATCCTGCGCGTACCATGTGCTCATGTGGGGCAACACCGCCTACCCGGGAGCCCCTAAACAATCTGCCCGAAGGCATATACTATGATCAGTCATTTCTCATATCAAGCATACATATGATGCGTATGATCATGAATCATGGAACTTGCTAAACATGTTATATGGGATAGATGTTGTTCATAACGAAGATGGGCCTAGACGGCCTACAAGTATTGGCCGTAGGGAGAATCATAATGCGGACATTTGACCAACATTATTCTACAATGTGGACGTCAAACCAACATTGCTCCCAAGGCACGGCTGTCATAACGTCATTACACAAACCATGGTAGGGTCATACATCTTAATGGACTTGTGTACATCTAATTGGGCCTCGACCCAAGGGCCTTAGGTACAACAAATGGGCTGTACAACATGGGCCTTAAGTATATCGGGTGGCCTCAATGGTTGGGCCCTAACTACATTAAGATGAGCCTAATCATATGGGCCTCATGCATATCAAGGTGGGCCTCAACGGATGGGCCACAAATAAACCAAGATGAGCCTCGTACGTACATCAAAGTGGGGTCCACTTGAACTATAGATCTGACTCATTCTTTAGCTCATGCCAACAAAAAAATGAGCTTCTAAGGTGGTTGGACGATTTGGATCCAACTCATGCATCATGGTGGGGCCCATGAAAGCCCACCATCTGGTATATTGCCTAATATAATATAATATATTTATATATACATATATATATACACACACACACACACACACACATGCACAACCCCACACGTATACACACGCGCACACACACACACACCCCACCCACCGTCCCCTTGACGGTGGGGATAACACATATATTGCAGTGGGCTCCACTGTCCAGGCAGACGGTGGAATTAAAACACATGCATCATTGTGGGTCCCATGTGGGGCCCACCATTATGTTTATATGTAATCCAGACCGTCCATAAGGTCACATGGACCTATATGAAGGGTAAAAACAAATTTCACCTTGATCTAAAACTTCTGTGGACCCAAAAAGGGTTTCAAAGGTAAACCTTCAATTCATACTGTTTCCTTTGGTGTGGGCCACCAGAGTGTTGGATGAACCTGATTTTTGGAGGGGGCCCACTATAGGGAGGGACCCACTTAGTGAACGGGTTGGATGACACATATACGTCATGGTGGGGCCCACAGCTGGAGACGTGGGTGGCTGCCAGACCGCCCGCCCGCCGTCCGCAGGCAGCGCCTGCTGCATTCTGACACAGCAGCGCTGCTGCTGTGTTTCTTCTTCTTTCCTTTTTTATTGTTTTCCTACAGAAAATCATATGAGGGGCCCGCTACTTGAGAATCCGCTCCACCCAATGGATCTTAGGGCTCGAAATACACTAAACAAGTCCAAGATTGAAGGTTTTAAGGTGCATATGGACATCAGGAAAGATTTCAAGGGTGGAAACATTGTTTTCCATGCTATGGCCCGCCTGAACGTCAGATTGACCCCATTTTTCGGCTCAACGCCTAAAATAATCTGGAGAATGGAATGGACGGCTTATATTAGAACCATACATCAAGGTGGGGCCTACATAGGCAGCCCTCCCAAAAGCTTTGAAAACAAAGCTTAAATTTGTGTTTTTCCACTGACGTCGACGCTGGACGGTCTGACCTTGATCAACCCACGTACATAAGGTGGGCCCTGCTGAGGTGGGCCACCAAATGGAGGATGGTGTGGACACAATATGCATAAAGTGGGTCCTACCAATAGATGGCTTGGATTTTAAAAAAATGCCTTGTGGTGGGGTCCATCCGGGTGGGCCACACCGTTTTGGGATGGGTGGACAGGGTGGTTGATCTCATGCTTCAAGGTGGGCCACAAACCATCATACAAAAGAGAGAGAGAGAGAGAGAGAGAGAGAGAGAGAGAGAGAGAAAGAGAGATCGGTGAGGATGGAGGGACCCTGCCACTATGGGCCCCTCATACAAACATACATCAAGGTGAGTCCCACATATATGGACCCTTAATCAAACAAAATGAATGAAAAACAAATATCTAAGATCACCCCACCGCTTTCTTCTTGCACCAAAGGCTTCCTTAGCTTCTTAGCTTTGATTCCAACAGAGGAGATGAGATTTGGATGGTTGAGATGGGAGATGAGGGGGGGGGGGGGGGGGTAGGAAGTGGGCCGCACTTGTTGCTCTCTTGGAGGGGAAGGAGCTTGGACGTGTGATGCCTTTGAGGAGCTTGGAATGTGGTTTGGAAAAGAGAGAGAGAGAGATGGGTGATGGATGTTTGATGTGGTGAGTGATGGGTGTGTAAGAAACTTTTGACTTTTGTGGTAGATGTTATAAGAAAAGTATGGGCTTGTGTAAGAACTTTTTGACTTTGGGGTTGTGTAACACCCCGTACTTTCGGTACTCGGGTGTCTCCACGTAGATCCAAATTAGCTTACATATATGCATTTACCCACGTAATTTACCTTACACGTCACTATCCAACAACCCTCAATCTATCCATCTTAACCCTTAGATTTTAGACTATGACAACTCACAACATCATAATAAGATTTGAGATCGATCTGTCCGTTTGACTATCACAAGTTGAACTGTATTTAAATAAATGAAAATCTTATTTGTATAATCTTGAGAGTGATGACATCTCATCATACACCTATTTAGTACAATCGAACCATATGAAATCAATGTAGGGATGAAAATCACAAGATCCACCATTCATCGGTCTACAACGCCCCGTAGAAAGATCCACCCTATTTAACTCCCAAATTTCACCTAAACATTCATTAGGACTCCTAGAGTTATCGATAATGAAATATTAGGCAATCCAATCGTTGGATTGGTTTATAATTATCCTAACTCCTAATGACCTACCGTGTGGCCCACAACATGAATTATATATATAATGTGCAGATAATAGTAATAATAATACAAAAATGATATAAATACATATATACACATAACAAAATAAATGAAATAAAATGAAATTACTATTATTATATGTGTAGTAACAAGTCTTGAAGTTGTGGACAACCCCTAGGGCCACTTTAGCCGTTGACAATCAATTTGGGCTAAATCTGACCACCAGAACAATTATAATCACCCGTTAAGGGTCAAGATCTGGTTGGCATAGCCCACCTGGGCCTCACCATCGACCCAAAATGGGTCAGGGTCCCTATGAAGGGTTCCCAGTGTTGATGGACGGTATGGATTATAACGTTAACAATTCAGTGGGTCCCGGCATGGCGCATGCACAACAAAAACAAATGTGTGCGAGGTACATCACGTCCTCTCCTCGGTCAAACAGGTCGTGACTGACTCCTCTTGCAAATAGAAATATCTCCCGCCAACAGATCTTTTAAACCGACTCTATTTAAAATCCTGGGTGGCCCACCTGGATCACTTTCCGGACCATCTGATCCGTTCAATTTCTTTGTGGGGCCCGGTTTAGCAAAACAGTTTAGCCATGTGACCATTTGTAAACGGACAGGGAAGATGGGTAGCCACCGTCCATTCTTGCCTAGAAACCACCCGACCGGGGTCTGGGAAGGAAGGATGGAAAAAGAACCGCCTTCCTCTTTGGGAGGAGTAAATCCCGGCCGTCCATCGTGGGGATGATCTCCGCCGTCCCTTGTTTCTCTCTCCCTCTATAAAAACAAGCACTGTAGCCCTGGGAAATGGGCGAGAAGGAAGAAGGTGGACGGTGAAACTGGAAAACCGATTCCCTGTTCTTAAACTTAGGTGAGGAAGGCAGCTACTACCAACGTTCTGTTGTATTTTCTTCCTTTCTTTTCTTTTTTTTTTTTCTTTCCTTTCCTTCTCTTTGTAGCTTCAAGTGATGCCTGCCTGGACTAGAACCAGGCCAAACAATGGCTGAGTTAGGTTCGGCTGTGGTGAGGTCGGGTCGAGCCGAAAAATGGCCCGTTCCAGACCACATATCAGGGCCCAGTTGATGCTAATTTGAGCTCTCTATAGAGCTTCGAACCAGCTCAGGAAACTGGCCAATCAATGGTTGTGCAATGGACCGGAAAGACCGTCCGGTTTGGTCCCTGTTTTGGACCGGAGCTGAGCCAGTCCATGATGTTGTTTCAGTGTTTGAACTAGGCCTGAAAATGGCCATATTCCGGACTAAATCTAGGCCTATTAAACGACTGGAATTCCGGCCCATACTAGCCCTCAAGATGACTGTGAGTTGGGCCGAGGAACGGACCAAACAAAAGTCTGTTGAAAGCGGATGGGCCGCACCATCAGATAGTCTCCGTGGGCCACCCTGCCGCATATCCACACCGCTCACCATTTTCCTCTTAAAATTCCGACCGTGAATGGCGAGCTTGGATCATCCAGCAATGCGACCCACCTAGATGAGCAAGTCTTAAAAACAGCTGAACGGTCTCCTTTCAATCCCCGTTGAGACCCCGTGATTCTGCATGACCAAGAAAGGTCAGCATGATTCCGAAGGATTTTCCTCTCTCTACCTGATGAATGGTTCAGATCCACCTTTCACTTAATGGTGGTGGCCTGCAAGGAAAAGACGGAACCTCTGTTCTACCTGGGTCGACGCACGTCGACTTCGTGTAAGCTCGATGGCTGCATCAGTTGTGGGCCACGATCTGGGCGTAAGATCAGGTCTCGAGTAGACCCTGGTTCCAGTCCATGCACGGGTCCGGTTGGTGCCGGGAACCGGGACTGGCGGTGGCTTCAAATGGCGGCCGTTCTTTCCTTTTCTTCCTCTGTTTCATTGCAGTTAGTGGGCTGTCTACCCGCCTGGTGCAGGTGGGCCTCGCTTAAAACGCCAAGGTGGGCTGCATGATCGGGTCATCTCATATGGCAACTGAGTCCCTGGCCACGTGTGGAGCCCACGTATGAATGGGATCCACCTTGTTCTGCCTACGTGGGGCCTACCAATCACATGGGACCCACCTGCATAGAAAAGTAAGTTGCATGTAAAGGACGCTTACCTGCCAGTCCACGTGAAAGAAAAAAAAAACGTGGAGATCTCATCAGATATGATGAGTCCGGAAAATCTGAATGGTCCACGTGGACCAGAATCTCGTGAAACCCCCTGGTTCCCATTTTTACATCAAGCCGAAACTTTGGTGGGCTCTGAAAGGTGCAAACAGTTTCTTACCTTGATTCGAAGTTATCTTTGCTACGGCCCACCGTAATCTTAGATCAGGGTGAAAATTTAACCCCTAGGGTTTCTCGAGATTACACACCTCATGGACCGTTCGGATTCGACACCCCTATTTACATGGGACCCACATGGGAGACAAAGGAAGGGTGCATATGTGCAACAGGGCGCTACAACAGAGGATGCCACCACCTACCAATCAGTTCACGTGAACTGATTGCAAAAATTCAAGGTCTCCCCATGGCTGATGAATCTGGAAGATCTGAACGGTCCACATGGAGCAAAACCTCAAGAAACCTCCTGGCTCCAATCTTTACTCTAAACCAAAACTTCGGCGGGCCATGAGAAATGCGAACAGTTTCTTCCTTTGATTTGAAATTGTCTTTGTTATGGCCCACCGGAATCTCAGACGAGGGTGAAAATTCGCACCTTAGGGTTTCTTGTGATTCCACATATTATGGACAGTTCAGATTGGACACCCATGACACATGCGTAAAGATGCACACGTGCATAAGTGCATGGGTGCCCCTGCCTCATACATGCATGCATGGTGAGTCCTGCATGCATGCCTCTTACATGTGTTCATCGTGGGCCGTCCAAGGTCTGGACGTAGTCCACCTTGGGCATATCCAGACCATCCATCCATTTGGTTGGTGGACCACACGTATGGACGTATGGGCCCTACATTGATATACATATCACGTATGTGTGGGCCCATGTGGAATCCACGCATGTGTGAAACCATGTTGTTATACGTGCATTAAAAATGTACCATTTGCTACAGTTACAACATACCATATAATGTCATACCATATAATGCCAATATGATATACATACTGTACACATAGGTATACTAGGTGATGTATCTTTAATCTATACAATGTGTACATACATACCATATAATGTCAATATGATATACATAAATATACCAGGCAATGTATATATCATATATAAAGTGTGCAAGCTCCTCTATAGGATGGTGGCCACATATGGGGGGCCCAACCATGAGATAGATATTTATTTACACAGTCTATACAATGAATTTCACCAACTAGATAAAGTATATATTGAGTCCACCTATTGGGACAAATGCCGTCGGGCCTATACTCCTCTCCAATAAGCGCCCAAACCATCGTAATTGAGGTCATTCAACCAACCATGGCATCCTAGAATCGTAGGATTTATCAGCTAATGTCAAAGATAATTTCCAGGAATCTGTTCAAGTGACGCAGAGACTCTAGCTTCTCAAGAGGGCTCACACCCAAGGACACCCTACAACGTATCTGGTGATGATTTCTTCCCCTTAAGCTTTCCACCCATAACTAAACCAGAAATGGTAGTTTTATTAATATAAATAGCTAGCTAGACTAATGATAAACTTTGGGTAGAAATAAACTGTATTCACTTGTTTTATCTGCTAAACATAATAATTCTCATGCTTACTATTGTTTAGATTCTTGAACTGCCTAGGTAAATAATCTAGTCATTTATGTCATGTATACTCAGTTGTTGTATATTGATAGGAATACATGTGTCGTTCCTTATTCTCCTTTCATATCATAATATATGTTGCTATGACACACATACTGATAAAATCTCTCCATGGGAAATCCTAGTAAAGGAGAGTCCGTGCTCGGGGTGTAACTAGATTGGTTGTAACATAAGTAGGCCCCTGACATGGAGGTTTTGGTTGTGGTATTTGACCATAGGGTTTACCATCCATGTGTGGTTTCACCTAACTAACTGGGGGTGAAATTCATAACCTTTCCAAATACCGTCGTTTACTCATTTTTGAATCATTCATGCCGACATATTTAAATCGCCACTTTTGGTAATTTCAACATTTTACCCCTAGTCGGCCTTGGTGGTATCCTTATGTTGAATTAATTTACCACATGTTAGTGGGTGCTACACACACCCTAAGACGGTAGTCTCATGGGCCGAGGATGGTAGTCATGGGACACTATGCCCGAGCCGTCGGCCTACGCTGGGCCACTAGCTCCCCGTAGTGACCGTGAGCTTATTTAAAATGACTGAGTGTAATTGGATTAATAATGGACTGGCTAATCATGCATACATAGCACAGACCAGCATCTATTGCTATCGTACGTAGGGTACGTATTATTTCCGACTGGATGATGTTTCCCAGGTTCGATGATTGCATGGGTGACGGCCCACTGTCCACACGGATAAGCATCCCTGGGGCGTGAACGCATTCCATACATCCATACACTTAATAAGACTGCATCTACTATGTTTTGGATTATCTGTATGCTTTTATGCTATTCCTTGTTTAGGACGGCGGTGTGTAATCTTAGCGGGAAATCACACTGAGTTGGCCACTCATCCATCAAATATATAATCGTACAGGTAGCACAGATGTCTTAAGTAACTTTCAGGTTCAGGCTGATGAGGAGCCGGGTACAAGTGCCAAGGTTGCATGACGACATCTACCTCGAGGAGCTGCGCAGTCTTGCGGCTTATGTTTACATTCTTATGTTATTTTCTTATACTAGATCATGTGGATTCTTGTATTTGTTATATTCGAGACATTGGTTTGTATAAGTCATTATGGGCGCTCTCTTGTATATTCTAAATGATAATGAAAATTTCCTTTATGCTTATTTGTCCATTTTACGCTCATCTGCTTACTCTGATAAAAGAAGAAAAAAAGTATATATTTGACCATCCTTTAAGGTTAACACTCGGGTTTTTGGGAAACGGGTCGTGTACTCGGGTCCTGATGATTCGGGTCATTACAGGTTGCTTGGGGATGAGTGAGAGGTGATGGATTGATGGGATTGATTGTTGATTGATTGATGTGACCTTTTGTAGAGATTCTCTCGGAATTCACATACGCGGCGTTTCCTCGCACTGAACGCTAGTCCACATCTCCTGGCCAAAGTATCGCCTCAGCGCAGGAGTCGCAGCATCGGAACCGCGGCGACGGTGCGGTCGCAAGGGTATAAGTTTCGGGTTGACGATGTATGAATCAGGGTTGCGCGCAAATGCCGGTTAAGGGTCGAAGGTTGCCGGAATTCGACCGGGAAGACCGCGAAAGTCTACGGAACGGTACGGACTAAGACACGGCGCTTACAACTCTCCCCTCCTAATAAAAATTTTGTACTCAGAATTTACACAATCATCGTAACTAGATATAACTCGTGAGGAAGAAGAAACATAACATTACCATATAAAATCAGAGGTACATACAAAATATAACACATGATCAATCATCAAAGAGATGTGGATAGTGCTCTCGAATCTCAGCCTCGCGCTCCCAAGAAGCCTCCTCAACAGAATGATGACCCCACTGAACCTTCACCAACGGAATGACCTTGGTCCGGAGGACCTGCTCCTTCCGATCCAGGATACGGACTGACTGCTCAATATAGGAAGCGTCCTCACGAACCTCTAACGGTTGTCAATCAATAAAAGGAACGATGTCTGACCCACACTTCCTCAACATAGAGACATGGAAAATATTGTGGATGCTAGACAACCGAGATGACAAGGCAAGCTGATAGGCCACGGCGCCAACGCGCCCAGTGATCTCCAAAGGTCCTATGAATCTCGGGGCAAGCTTGCCCTTCGCTCCAAATTGAACTACGCCATTCATAGGCGAGACCTTGAGATACACATGGTCCCCTACATCAAACTCCAAGGGACGATGCCGACGATCAGCAAAACTCTTCTGCCGACTCTGAGCTGTGCGCATCCTCTGCTTGATGATATCGATCGCCTCTAATGTCTCCTGCACAAGCTCGGGACCTAGGAGACGACGCTCTCCAACCTCGGTCCAACAACTCGGTGATCTGCATGGTCTCCCATATAGTGCCTCAAAAGGGGCCATGCTGATGGTCGCCTGATAGCTGTTATTGTATGCGAACTCAGCCAATCGCAGATGCTCATCCCAGCTACCCCCGAAATCAATCACGCAAGCCCGAAGCATATCCACAAGGATCTGGTTGACCCTCTCGGTCTGGCTATCGGTCTGCGGATGGTACGCGGTGCTAAGCTGCAACTTAGTCCCCATCGCTCTCTGGAAGCTCCTCCAAAACTAAGACGTGAACCTCAGGTCTCGGTAAGAAACGATCGAGACTAGAACGACATACAGTCTCACAATCTCCTCAACGAACAACCTCGCAAGCCGGTCCAAAGGCCAAGTCGCACGAATCGGAAGAAAATGCGATGACTTTGTCAGACGATCCACAACAACCCAGATGGCGTCCTGACCGCGCTGAGTCCTCGGCAAACCCATAATAAAATTTGTCGACACGTGCTCCCACTTCCATATCGGGACACTCAACGGCTGCAATAGACCAGGAGGTCTCTGATGATCGGCCTTAACACGCTGGCACGTGTCACACTCGGCCACAAAACTGGCGATCAGGTGCTTCATCCCTGCCCAAAAATATTGTCGCCTCATATCACGGTACATCTTCGTCGAGCCAGGATGGATAGAAAACCACGATCGATGTGCCTCGGTCATAAGATCTCTGCGTAGCTCAAGAATATCCGGGACACATAATCGACCTCTGAAGCGAAGTCCACCATCTGTACCGATCTGTCAATCTATCTGACTCTCGGATGCCGCCTCAGCCATATAACTCTGCAACGACTCATCAGTCTGTTGAGCCTCGATCACTCTTGCGACAAGAGAGGGTTGAATCGACAGGCTCGATAACTGCACGATAGAAGACTGCAAGCCGAACTCAAAATCATACTCTGCCACATCCTCAAGCATCCGCCACTCCTGAATCATCATATGCGCCACCAGGCCGCGTGGCTGACGGCTGAGGGCATCAGCCACCACGTTCGTCTTACCCGGGTGGTACTGAAAATCGAAGTCATAGTCCTTCAGGAGCTCCATGTAGCGCCTCTGCCTCATGTTCAACTCAGACTGCGAGAAGAGGTACTTCAAGCTCTTGTGGTTGGAGAAGAGCTCGAACCTAACCCCACAGAGATAGTGCCTCCACACCTTCAGTGCGAAGACAACTACAACCAGCTCTAAATCATGCGTGGGGTAGTTCAGCTCATGGATCTTGAGCTAGCGAGACGCGAAGGTCACTGGTTTCCCGTGCTGCATCAGGACAGCACCCAAACCAATATGCGAGGCATCGGTGAATACAATAAATCTGTCACTCCCAGAGGGAAGAGTGAGGACAGGACTGGACGTCAGACGGTCCTTCAACTCTATAAATGCTGGCTCGTAGGCGTCGCTCTAAATAAACTCTGCACCCTTCCGAGTCAACCTGGTCAGCGGGGTTGAATATGGGAGAAACCCTTAATGAAACGTCGGTAATAGCCCGCTAAACCAAGGAAACTGCGGATCTCGGACGCAGTCATGGGCTGGCCCCACTAACGCACTGCCTCAACCTTCGAGGGGTCCACTACGACGCCCTCCCTCGTCACCACGTGACCGAGGAACTTCACCTCCTCCTACCAGAACTCGCACTTCTCAAGCTTCGCATAGAGCTGGTGTGCACGGAGGGTCTACAACGTAACCTCTAAATGCTGCTCGTACTCCTCACGGGTCCTCGAGTATATCAAAATGTCGTCGATGAAGATTACAACAAACTGATCGAGATACGGACGGAAGACCTCGTTCATTAACTGCATGAATATTGCGGGTGCATTGGTCAGTCCAAAGGACATAACCTGGAACTCAAAATGACCGTAGCGCGTTCTGAATGCCGTCTTCCTCCTCTCGGACCCGAATCTGATGATAACCGGAACACAGGTCAATCTTCGAAAAGAATTGTGCACCCTACAGCTGATCAAACAAATCATCAATCCTCGGGAGCGGGTACTTGTTCTTGATCGTGACCTTGTTGAACTCGTGGTAGTCTACGCAGAGCCTCAACGAGCCATCCTTTTTCTTCACAAAGAGTACCGGCGCTCCCCACGACGAACTTCTCAGACGAACACAGCCCAACTCGTGCAACTCGTCCAACTGCTTCTGCAGTTCCCGCAACTCCAACGGTGCCATACGATACCGGGCCTTCGAAATAGGTGCGGTACCGGGCACAAGATCAATCTGAAACTTGGTGAATCAGTGAGGCGGTAATCCTAGAATCTCTTGGAACACGTCAGAAAAATTGCAAACCACAGGCAACTAGTCGATACAATCGGCAACAGGCTCCTCAATGGCGCAGGACATCAAACAAGACACTGGCTCTCCCCGGGGCTCTACAACGAACTGAAACTGCGGCAAGCCTGGTATACAGAATGTGACGGTCCTCGCGGAGCAGTCCAAGATGGCATGGTACTCGACAAGTCAATCCATGCCCAAGATAACGTCGAAATCTGATATTGTCAGCACGTACAAGTCGGCAGGCAAGAAAATCTCTCCTACTAGCACGGGGCAAGACGAACAGAAGCGGCCTAATACCGTAGTTTTTCCCAAGGGCGTCGATACGGTCAGCCCCTCTCGAGCAGACTCTGTCAGCAATCCAGTCGAATGACAGAATCCCTCAGACATAAACGAGTGCGAAGCACCGGAATCAAATAAAACTCAAGCAATGCATGCAGAGATTGGAAGTATACCATCAACGACTCCTCCAGATGACTGAGGATCTTGTTGGGCTGCGTAGAACCTAGCCTGAGCTGGCTGGGAAGGTGCCTGTCCCCTCTGAATGTGCTACTGCTGCTGGGGTCTCTGAGGCGACTGAAACTGCTGCCTCTGCTGTGGTGGAGGTCTCTGTTGTGGTGGTCTCTGCTGCTGCTGCGGTGGAGGCTGATGTGGACCTCTCAACTGTTGCTGCTGTTGGGGGCGAGGACACTTCCACATATGGTGCCCGGTCGCACCACACCCAAAACACGTGCCGGTAAACTGCCTCGGAGGTGGTGTTGGAGGTGCTGCTGGCGCTCGGAAGGCTGGGCGACCTGTGCGCCTCTACTGCTGTGGTCGACGCTGCTGGGAGTCACCGGAAGGAGCGTGCCTCTTCCGGTCTCTGCTCTGACCGCGATCAGACTGAGAACCGGCCCACTCAGCCTCAAAAACCTGTGTCTTCCGTACCACTCCCTCAAAAGTCGGGAGCTCATGCCCAATGACACGGCCTCATAGACCGTAACGCAAACCGTCCTCGAATCGGCGGGCTCTCCACTCCGCCTCATCTACTAAGTAAGGTGCAAATCTGGACAGCGCTACGAAATGAGCCGCATATTGAGCCACTGTCATATCGCCATGCACCAAGGCCTCGAACTCCAATGCTCGCTGTCGTCGGATGTGATCAGGAAAATACTGTCGGTCAAATCGATTGACAAAATCCTCCCAAGTCCATACAAAATCGGTGCCCGCTGCTCGGGAGACTGACGTCCACCAGTGCTCGGCCTCACCATGGAGAAGAAATACGGCTAATCGGACTCGTCGCTCGGTCGTGCATCCCATAGTATCAAATATCTTGTCCACATCGGCACGCCATCTCTTAGCTACCGTCGGGGCTGGCTCACCCTGGAAACGAGGGGGATCGAACCGTCGGAACTCCTGAAGAAGGGCACTCGCGCGATTCTGCTCCGCCTGGGCTGGAGAAACGACGGGGTGTCTGCCCTGCCCCTGAAGTGCGGCCGTCACAGGTTGTAACATCTGCTGTAACTGGGAAGCACTCACGGATACGGTCGGATCCTCACCGGTCTCTGGTGGAGGTGCTGCATCCATTGACTGGGTAGTAGGAATCTTTGGTAGAGGAGCTACATCCATAGGCTGGGCAGTAGGAATCTCTGATGGTGGAGCGGGAATCGTTGGTGGTAATGCGGGAGTCTCAGGTGGTGGTACGGGAGCCTCAAGTGGTGGTGCGGGAGTCGATCGGGTCACTCTCCTGGGCATTTTGTCCTATAGGAAAGAGCAAAGGCGCCTATCAACTGGGAAACTTCGAAGGCACGCACGTTAAGGGTCTGTAAAAGATCGCTAAGCTATCCGGACATGGGCAAGCTGTTGGTCTTACGTCGGGTAAACGTCTATTTCTCTGAATGTGGTGAGTAGTCGATCTAGGTCACCTCAAAGCACTGATAGGGGCTCACAAGGATCAATCGATTGCAGACTCTTACTGGGCACGGCATTGTATGCGTTTGTAGTATAACCAAGAGTCAGGCTATCCTCCAATGGGGTCTCGGTATCATGGATTGCAAGAGAGGATATGTCTCAGCAGTTAGCGTCATATAACGTGTGAGATCAACGAACTCGATCCGACACTAGGTGGGGCATACAATCTCAGGAAAGCCGCATCTAAGGCATCTGACATCAAGCATGCGCTTGTGTTTTCGTAATGGCTTGTACTCAATCCCTGAATCATAGCAGACATGTAATTCTTGGTTTTCCGAGTTACTTGAAACTAACTTCTGTCACGCCCAAACTCGGAAACCGGGCTCACAAAATTTTTGATCATCGAATCCGGCGTCGACAGCCTTCGTAGAAACCCATCTCGCTCCCAAGCCATAGCCAGGTTCCGATCCTGAGATGCTACAAGGAGGATTTTTAACATCAGTTTAATTCGTAATAAGCATAACCAAAGACATAATCCACAAACAACAACCAAAAACTCCATCACATTTCCACTATGATCAAAAACTTTACAAGCACAATGAGCATAAAGGGAAATACAATGATAATGGACAAAAAAGCTCCCAAATGGTCTGCTCTGCGCTCCTGCCTCAGTGCTGCTGCGTCCCAACGTCACCTGCACGCAACGGTCGTACATAAGCTTATAGAAAGCTTAGAGGGTGGTGAAAGTGTGTGCGCAAGGTAGTAATGCAATCATGCAGTATCAGAGTAATGCGGAACATGCTGATGAATCCAAGAATACCTTAGCCGTACCGAGGCTATATGATGTAAGGCATGAATGATGTTTGGCCATACCAAGGCCATGCGATGCGATATGCAACTCAAGCATATAAATCCTCATTTATATCCATATATCAATACAGCTCAAATCTGGAATATCACCAGGGTTTAATACACTCTAAACCAGATTACCGCCCCATCGCACGCAATAAGGTAAGTGGAAGAGACCTCACTACCAGCTTGTCAATATCGGGCTCGGCTCGTTGATAGCGGGCCCATTTCTCAAGCTGGTCAAACTCAGCTTAGCATTACCCCATCCTCTCGGGTAGGTAAGGTCGCACCCTCTTCCAACCGACCATGACACAGTGGAAGGCGCGGCCTTCTGGTAATCTACACTCGGCGCTCATGCACCCACTCGGTTTAGACGTTAGAACAACCTCTTGGTACCATAAGGGTTTAGGAACCTTCACCCAGGGATATCTATAGCACGCCATGTAGAATAAAATTTTCGGTATCCAATCCTGCTAACCACGATACACCTGTGGAGGCTACGGCCCTGATGTCGCTAGGGCGTACAGTATCATATCACACAATACGAATGCATGAATCACACTATCCAGTCATGCAGCAATCCTGCGCATACCGTGTGTCATGTGGGGCAACACCGCCTACCCGGGAGCCCCTAAACAATCTGCCCGAAGGCATATGCTATGATCAGTCATTTCTCATATCAAGCATACATATGATCTGTATGATCATGAATCATGGAACTATGCTAAACATGTTATATGGGATAGATGTTGTTCATAACGAAGATGGGCCTAAACGGCCTACAAGTATGGGCCTAACAATGGGCCCTAGAGAGAATCATAATGCGGACATTTAACCAACATTATTTTACAATGTGGACGTCAAACCAACATTGCTCCCAAGGCACGGCTGTCAAACGTCATTACACAAACCATGGTAGGGTCATACATCTTAATGGACTTGTGTACATCTAATTGGGCTCGACCCATGGCCCTTAGGTACAACAAATGGGCCGTATAACATGGGCCTTAAGTATATCAGGTGGCCTCAATGGTTTGGCCCTAACTACATCAAGATGGGCCTAATCATATGGGCCTCATACATATCAACGTAGGCCTCAACGGATGGGCCACAAATAAACTAAGATGGGCCTCATACATATATTAAAGTGGGGTCCACTTGAACTATAGATCTGACTCATTCTTTAGCTCATGCCAACAAAAAAAATGAGCTTCTAAGGTGGTTGGACGATTTGGATGCAACTCATGCATCATGGTCGAGCCCATGAAAGCCCACCATCGGTATATTACCTAATATAATATTATATATATATATATATATATATATATATATATATATATATATAATATACAAAAATATATACATACATACATATCTATATATACACACATGTATACACACGCGCACACACACACACATGCACACGCACGCACATGCACACACCCCAGTGGGGATAACACATATATTGCAGTGGGCTCCACCGTCCAGGCGGACGGTGGAATTAAAACACATGCATCATTGTGGGTCCCATGTGGGGCCCACCATTACGTTTATATGTAATCCAGACCGTCCATAAGGTCACGTGGACCTATATGAAGGGTTAAAACAAATTTCACCTTGATCTAAAACTTCTGTGGACCCAAAAAGGGTTTCAAAGGCAGACCTTCAATTCATACTGTTTCCTTTGGTGTGAGCCACCAAAGTGCTGGATGAACCTAATTTTTGGAGGGGGCCCACTCCAGGGAGGGACCCACCTAGTGAACGGGTTGGATGACACATATACATCATGGTGGGGCCCACGGCTGGAGCCGTGGGTGGCTGCCAAACCGCCCGCCCGCCGTCCGCAGGCAGCACCTGCTGCATTCTGACACAGCAGCGCTGCTGCTGTGTTTCTTCTTCTTTCCTTTTTTTCTTTTCCTGCAGAAAATCATATGCAGGGCCCACTACTTGAGAATCCGCTCCGCCCAATGGATCCTAGGGCTCGAAATACACCAAACAAGTTCAATATTGAAGGTTTTTAGGTGCATAGAGACATCAGGAAAGATTTCAAGGGTAGAAACATTATTTTCCATGCTATGGCCCGCCTGAACGTCAGATTGACCCCATTTTTCGACTCAACGCCTAAAATAATCTGGAGAATGGAATGAAAGGCTTAGATTAGAACCATACATCAAGGTGGGGCCTACATAGGCAACCCTCCCAAAAGCTTTGAAGACAAAGCTTAAATTTGTGTTTTTCCACTGACGTCCAGCGTCCCTGGACGCTGGACGGTCTGACCTTGATCAACCCACGTACATAAGGTGGGCCCTGCTGAGGTGGGCCACCAAATGGAGGATGGTGTGGACACAATATGCATAAAGTGGGTCCTACCAACAGATGGCTTGGACAAAAAAAAAAACATGTCTTGTGGTGGGGTCCATCCGGGTGGGCCACACCGTTTTGGGATGGGTGAACAGGGTGGATGATCTCATGCTTCAAGGTGGGCCACAAACCATCAGACAAAAGAGAGAGAGAGAGAGAGAGGAGAGAGAGAGAGAGATCGGTGAGGATGGAGGGACCCTGCCACTATGGGCCCCTCATACAAACATACATTAAGGTGGGTCCCACATATATGGACCCTTAATCAAACAAAATGAATGAAAAATAAATATCTAAGATCACTCACCGCTTTCTTCTTGCACCAAAGGCTTCCTTAGCTTTTTAGCTTTGATTCCAACGGAGGAGATGAGATTTGGATGGTTTAGATGGGAGATGGGGGGGGGGGGGGGTAGGAAGTGGGCCACACTTGTTGCTCTCTTGGAGGGGAAGGAGCTTGGACGTGTGATGCCTTTGGGTAGCTTGGAATGTGGTTTGGAAAAGAGAGAGAGAGACTTGTAAAGGGAGAGAGAGAGATGGGTGATGGATGTTTGATGTGGTGAGTGATGGGTGTGTAAGAAACTTTTAACTTTTGTGGTAGATGTTGTAAGAAAAGTATGGGCTTGTGTAAGAACTTTTTGACTTTGGGGTTGCTTGGGGAAGGGTGAGAGGTGATGGATTGATGGGATTGATTGTTGATTGATTGATGTGACCTTTTGTAGAGATTCTCTCAGAATTTGCATACGCGGCGTTTCCTCGCACCGAACGCTGGTCCACATCTCTTGGCCAAAGTATCACCTCGGCATGCGAGTCGCGGCATTGGAACCGCGGTGACGGTGCGGTCGCAAGGGTACAAGTCTCGGGTTGAGTTGATTCAGGTTGACGATGTATGAATCAAGGTCACGCGTAAATGTCGGTTAATGTTCGAAGGTTGCCGAAATTCTACTGGGAAGACCGTGGAAGTCTACGGAACGGTACGAACTAAGACACGGGGCTTACACAGTTCCTCTCTGGGAAATCACTGGGGTCAATTACACTCCAAACCAGATTGTCACCCCATCGCGCGCAAAAAGGTGAGTGAAAGAGACCTCACTATCTGCCTACGAATATCGGGCCCGGCTCGTCGATAGTAGACCCATTCCTCGAGCTGGTCAGACTCAGCCTAGCATTGCCCCCTCCTCTCGGGCAGGTAAGGCCATACCCCCTTCCAGCCGACCACGACACAGTGAGCGACGAGGCCTAATGGTATACAGCCCTCATGCGCTTATACGTCCACTCGGTCTAGACGTTAGAGCAACCTCTGGAACCAAGAGGGTTCTGAGACTTTCACCCAGGGATATCATAGCACCTCATATAGAACAGATTTTCGGTGTCCCATCTGGCCATCCACGATATGCTTGTGGAGGCTACGGCCCTGATGTCGCTAGGGCGTATAGTAATCATAGCACGCAATGCAAGATGCATGAGTCATCATGCATCAATCCTGCACATACCGTGCACTCATGCGAGACAATCTCCGCCTATCAGGGAGTCTCATAACAATCGGCACTATGGCATATGCAATGGTCAATCATATCTCATAACAAACATGCAGATGATGCTTATGGGCATGTATCATGATGCTATGTTGTCACATATTCATAATCAGTATCCATAACTGGCATCGACAATCGACCTCAACAATGTGGACATTTAACCAACATTGCCCCCAAGGAATGGCCCATATAGAGCCTAACATACAGTGGACCCATGACCTCAGACAAGGGCCAAATATACAACACCATGGGCCTCACTCAAGAGCTTAATACGCATCACGATGGGCCTTTCACATGGGCCTAACATACATCACAATGGGCTCCATCGTCTAGCCCTCAAATGCATCACAATGGGCCTCATATACATCACATTGGGCCTTAAACATGGGCTGAATACACATCACAACGGGCCTTAAATACGGGCCACATATACATTACATTGGACCTCAAACACGGGCCGAATGCACATCACAATGGGCCTCAAATACGGGTCACATATGCATCTCATTGTGCCTCGACAATCAGAATTGGAATCGGCCTCGACAATCGGAATCGATATCGGTAATCGAAATCGGCCTCGACATTCGGAATCGACCTCGACAATCGGAATCAGCCTCAACAATCGGCCTCAACAATCGGAATTGGAATCAACATTCGAAATCGACCTCGATAATCGGCCTTGACAATCGGAACCGGAATCGGCCTCAACAAACGGCCTTGATAATCGAAATTGGAATCGGCCTCAACAATCGGCCTCGATAATCGGAATCGGCCTCGACAATCGAAATCGGAATCGGCCTCAACAATCGGCCTTGACAATCGAAATCGGTATCGACAATCAGAATTGGCCTAGATAATTAGCCTCAACAATCGGATTCGGCCTCAACAATCGAAGTTGGAATCGACAATCGGAATCGGCCTCGACGATCGGAATCGGAATCGACCTCGATAATCGGAATCGGAATCGGCCTCAACAATTGGCCTCGACAATCGGAATCTGCCTCGATAATCGACCTCGACAATTGGAATCGGTATCGACAATCGAAATCGGCCTCGACAATCGAAATTGGAATCGTCCTCAACAATCGGAATCGAAATCAACATTCAGAATCAGCGAGAAAGGTCCTAACAAGGCCTAAGGGAAGGTCACAATGCAGACATTCAACTATCATTACCTATCAATGTGTACATTCAACTAACATCGCTCCCAAGTAGTGGCCCACATAGAGTCCGTGAGACCTGTATCCTTGCCCGTACCATTCCATAGGTTTCCGCAGTCTTCCCGGTCGATTCTAGTGACCTGCGACCTATGGATTTAGTTTGCGATGACCCTTAAGTTCAATCATGTAAGCCTGACCCGGACCGACCTGGAAATGCCATAACGACCGCCTTGTCGCTGCGGTTCTAACGCCACGTCTCATGCGGCAATCCGAGTTGTACATCAAAAGATGTAGGCCGCGCTTTATTTGGACCTTGATCACACTTGTGAGACCCACCTATTGTAATGACACAATTTTCTAAGCCATCATGGGGTGATGTGCTAGGTAATCATTCCCTCTCCTTTTCCCAAAAGTCAACATCTACCCTTACCTAGATATTAATGATGGCCTTACACCATTATGATAAGCCATAATAACTTATCTCTCTTTCTTCCTTATTCTCCAAGCTTTGCAAGTGCCATGGACGTCCCAACCCATCTCCATGGCCAACCCTCTTTCACCTTAGATCCCCTTCAATCCTGCCATTAGAAGCCCATCTCTACCATTGAAAAGGATCCTAAAAGGCTTGAGGACCCGAAGGATTGAAGGAGTTGATCTAGAGGTGGGTGTCTTCTATGGTTAGATCCCTCTTTTTCTCTCTCTCACTTCTCTCTCTTTATTTTCCTTTTAAGATATGATGATATGTGTGTATGGCCCACCTGATCGACAATCTAGACTGTCCAGATTTCCTAGACGTCCAGCAAATGGGGCCCGCCTTGCTGGCGGTTTTGGACCAGTTAGGATGAAGGGAAATAACAAATATCGGCTTGGTCTGTGTGGACCCCACCATGATTGATGTATTTCTTCCATGTCATGTGGGGTGGCCACGACCATGTGGGACCCACCTTAATGAAAATTCACACTGTCCAGCGTCCCTGGACGCTAGACGTGTTTAGTGAGTGTGAATCAGCAGTGGGATGTACTAACAGTAACAAAAAGGGGATATTTAAGGTTTTTAGGTGGGCCACTCATGCATGCCCCACCTTGATGTATGGGCCTGATCTACGCCATCCATTCCATTCCCCAGATCATTTTAGACGTTGAACCAAAAAATGAAACCAATCCGATTATCTGGCTGGCCATAGCATAGGAAACAACATTTTATATCGTTAAAATTTACTTTGAGGTTCTATACGCCGAAATACATTACATATTGGGCTCTTTTGGTCTGTCTTGAGACATAGAGTCCAATGGGTGGGTTAGATTTTTCAGACGTGGGCCCCACCCGGGAAAAACCATGGAAAAACAGATTTTTTAAAAAATAATAAATAAATAAAACATATGCAGCAGCGCTGCTGCTGCCAGAGGGCGCAGGCAGTGCCCGCTGCACTGACGGACGGGTGGTCAGGCAGGGACCCACAGTCCCAGCCGTGGGCCCCACCGTGATGTGGTTTGGAAATCCTCATCGTGCATTTGGTAGGCCACCTCAGGGTAGCGGGCCACCTCAAAAATCAGCCTCATCCGGAACTTAGGTGGCCCACACGGCAGGAAACCGTGGGATTGAGCGTCTGCCATTGAAACCCATTTGGGTTGTCACAGAAGTTTTGGATCAACATGAAATTTATTTTTCCTCTTCATCTGGGTCTGCGTGACCTTATTAACAGTTTGGATGGCACATAAACATTATGGTGGGCCCCACGTGGGACCGCAACTTGAAGTATATGTTTGGTCAACACTGTCCAGACAGTGGGCCGTACCATGATGTATGTATTTATCCCACCGTCTGGACGGTGGGCCTTGTTGTGAATCATGTTTTGCATCCAACCGTCCTTCCATCGGGCGGGCCACACATGTGGACCCCTACCATGAGGTATGCTGTCCATTCCTATGGGACCTACCATGATACATGTGTTGCATCCAAACCATCCAATCCTTTGGCAAGCTTGTCCTACAGGCTTGAGATTAAAAATAAGTCAGATCTAGGGTTCAAGTGGACCCCCACCTTACTGTATGTATTCTATAATCACACCGTCCGTGGAATGAGTGTTCAGAGGCTGGTGTTTGATTATATATAATAATATATAATAATACATAATATAAATAATAGTAGTATATAATATTATATAATATTATATGATGTTATATATTGGGCCTCACGTGGGACCCACCTTTGTGAAAGAGGCTTAGCTGGTGTATGTTTACACCAGCTATATTGATGTTGTTTATAACATAATAACATATTATATTATTACATAATACATATATTGTTGGTGTATATCTCGTGAGCCATCACGTGGATTCCACCTTGATTTATGTATCTAATTTGCACCGTCCAGAGGTGCTAGACGGTGGCAGCCACCTTGATATATGTTTTATCAACACCATCCATCCAGTAAGCTTTGTAGGTCCCACTATATAACGTCAGCAAGTTTCTGTGGGGCCCACATACGAGGTATATGTTGTATCCTCATCGTCTAGCGCAAGCATGGTGGGATTCCACCATGAAGTATGCATTTCTCCACCCCATCCATTCATTGGACGTGGCCCCACCACGGCAGCATGTGGGGCCCACCTTGATTTAATGTATTGCATCCACACCGTCCAACCCATGGACGGTGGATGCCGATTAACTGGAGTACCTCACGCCCGCTTGATAGCTGAGAAATTGATGTTAGCAAGTTCCGTGGAGCCCACTTGATTTATGTGGTGTATTCCACGTCACTCATCTATTTTACATCCATGACCGCCCATTAGTGCGGCCCATTGATGCAACCCACTTGATGTGCATGAGGCCCATTAGTGCGGCCCATTGATGCAACCCACTTGATGTGTATGAGGCCCATTAGTGCGGCACATTGATGCAACCCACTTGATGTGTATAAGGCCCATTAGTGCAGCCCATTGATGCAACCCACTTGATGTGTATGAGGCCCATTAGTGCGGCCCATTGATGCAACCCACTTGATGTGTATGAGGCCCATTAGTGCGGCCCATTGATGCAACCCACTTGATGTGTATGAGGCCCATTAGTGCGGCCCATTGATGCAACCCACTTGATGTGTATGAGGCCCATTAGTGCGGCCCATTGATGTAACCTACTTGATGTGTATGAGGCCCATTAGTGCGGCCCATTGATGCAACCCACTTGATATGTATGAGGCCCATTAGTGCGGCCCATTGATGCAACCCACTTGATGTGTATGAGGCTCATTAGTGCGGCCCATGCAATCCACTTGATGTGCATGAGGCCCATTAGTGTGGCCCATTGATTCAACCCACTTGATGTGTATGAGGCCCATTAGTGTGACCCATTGTTATATATTGAGTTCCATGGGTCGTAGCCCATTATTGTGTATTTATGGCCTAGGTGGTAAGGCCTATGCGATGTATTATGGTCCATTACGATGTATATTAGGCCTTTGTGTGAAGCCATGGGCCCACTATATATTTGGCGCTATATGGGCCATTCCTTAGGAGCAATGATGGTTAAATGTCCACATTGTTGGGCAGTGATGGTTAGATGTCTACATTGTGACTTTTCCTTAGGCCTGGGAAGGCCCGTCCTCATCATTCTCTAGTGGGTTAACCCAAATGAATGAGCCCCATTGATATTGCTTGGTCCATCATCGGTCGTCCACATATGGACCCTGCCTTATGATCGAGGCCGATAATTGTGACCGATTGCCGATTCTGAGTATCGAGGTAGATTATCGATCGATTCCTATTATCATGGCCAATTGCCGATTCCAATTGTCATGGCCGATTGACCGATTAGTGATCGAAGCCGATTATTGTGACTGATTGCCGATTCTGAGTATCGAGGCAGATTATCGATCGATTCCTATTATCGTGGCCGATTGCCGATTCCAATTGTCATGGCCAATTGACCGATTAGTGATCGAGGCCGATTATCGTGACTGATTGCCAGTTCTGAGTATCGAGGCTGATTATCCATCGATTTCGATTGTCATGGCCGATCCCAATTCCGATTATCGAGGCCTATATGATGTATATGCAACCCGTAGTGATGTGTATTCGGCCTGTGTGATGTATATGCAGCCCGTGTTTAAGGCCTAATGTGATAAAAAGGAGGTCTATGTGGTGAGGCCCATTGTGATGTATTCATAGCCCATTGGTAGGGCCCATTGTGATGTATTCATGGCCCATTGGCAGGGCCCATTGTGATGTATTCATGGCCCATTGGTAGGGCCCATTGTGATGTATTCGTGGCCTATGGGTAAGGCCATTATGATATGTATTAGGCCCATGATGCATGGCCCATTTGATGTATTCGAGATCCATGTATAGGGCCCACATGTCATATAATTGATGCCCATGAGCAGGGCCCACCTGTTGTGTATATTTGGCCCTTGAGTAAGGCCCATTGTGTTGTTTGTTAGGCCTTTGTGTGAGGCAGTGGGCCCATTATATGTTTGGCTATATGTGAGTCATTCCTTGGGGGTAATGTTGGTTAAATGTCCACATTGTCGTGGTTAATTGTCAATGCTGGTTATTTATACCGATTATGAGTATGTAACAGCATAACATCATGATACATGCCCATATGCATCATCTACATGTTTGTTATGAGATGTGGATGACCATTACATATGTCATCGGGCAGGTTACTATGAGAGCCCCTGATAGGCGGAGGTTATCTCACATGAGCACATGGTATGCGCATGATTGATGCATGACTGGATTGTATGACTCATGCATCTTGCATTATGATTACAATACGCCCTAGCAACATCAGGGCCGTAGCCTCCACAGGCGTATCATTGATGGCCATATGGGACACCGAAAATCTGTTCTAGCATCGGGCTGCCATAGATGGCCCTAGGTGAAAATTCCTAAACCCTCTTGTTACTAGAGGACGCCCCAACGTCGAGACTGAGTAGATGTATATGAGCGCATGAGGGACGTATACCAGTAGGCCGCGTCTCCCACTGTGTCATGGTCAGTTGGGAGGGGGTACGACCTTACCGGCCTCAGTGAGGGGGAAATGTCTAGGTTGAGTTTGACCAGCTTAAGGAATGGGTCCGCTATTGACGAGTCGGGCCCGATATTGGCAGGCCGATAGTAACCCTCTTCCACTTACCCATCGTGCGCTTGGATAGGGGCAGCAAGCTGGCGTAAAGTGTAATAGACCCCGGTGATGATCCCAGAGAGGAACCGTACTGATATGTGGACTTATTGAGCAGGAATTGCATACCCATTCATTCATTCATTCACTATCAACTCGGACTAGTGGTGCGCAACTATTTGTTACGTGTACCTTCGCATAGCCAGGATTTCGGTCGGGCGTGCGACTAACCTGAGATTAGGAGTTTACCACATTGAGTCTGACTATCCAAATTTAGGTATGAGACTAGTTTGGATAGAAGTCCCTTGTGATGGACCCCTTAGCCTGCGATACTACGTACTATCATCCCGATTTCACATTCCAGCATGGTCATTCCATTCGCACCACATATTGCATTACATTCGCAGCATATAACATTTATATGGTTTAGATATGACATCTGGTATTTGACTCTTTATGACTCCTCATTTGTATAGTTGATTTGTATTACGTATTCTGATATTGTTCCTCATTTATATAGTTGATTTGTATTGCATATTCTGATATTGTTTAACTCATGAACTTGTCAGTATTTTCGCTTACTCTGATAACGTATGATTCATGACCTTGCCCCTATTTCGACATTGTATGATTATGACATTGCATTGAATACTTGACACTTACCTTGTGCACACACTTACACCACCCTCTAAGCTTTCTATAAGCTTATGCACGATAGATGCGTGTAGGTGATGTTAGGTTACAACAGTTTTGAGCTTGGAGCGTGCAGCGGTCTTCTGGAGCTTAAATTTGATATCATGTATTTCCCTTTCAGCATTGTACTCAAATGATTATATTAGTGGATATGTGATGATGATGTTGCCTTTGTGAATTGGGTAATCTTGTGGTTATGCTTATTATGAGTTAAATATACAAAAAAAATCCTCCTCGTAGGATCCCAGGATCGGAATCTGGCGTATGGACGCTATGAGCCGAGAATGGGGTACTACGGAGGCTGTCGGCACTGGATTGGGTGATCAGGATTCTTGTGAATCCGATTTTCGGGTTTGGGGCGTGACAGAGCCAAACATAAATTGGGCTCATGGCCTCATACAAGGACCTAATACACATCACTATAGGTCTCACTCATGGGCCAAATACTCATCACAGTGGACCTCGGCACATGGGCCATGATTACATCACATCATGCCTCGTTATACGGGCCTCACATTCATCACAATGGGCCGCAATACATGGATCTCATATACATCAAATGGGCACCACTATATGGGCCTTATATACATCAAATGGGCCGCACCAATGGGCCTCTTATACATCAAGTGGGTGGCACCAACGGGTCACACCAATGGGCCTCATAAATGTCAAGTGGACTGCATCAATGGGTCGCACCAATGGGCCTCGTAAACGTCAAGTGGGCGCCGCATTAATGGGTCGCACCAACGGGCTTAATATACATCGCAATGGGCCTATGACACGGGCCTCATATATATCACAATGGGCCTCTACCCATGGGCCCTAAATGCATCACGATGGGTCTCAACCCATGGGTCCCAATACATCAATGGGCCTCATCAAATGAACGGCATAGATATACAATACATACATCATGGCGGGCCGCATAAATGGATGGATGGATAAAACATATATATCATGGTGGGCCTCGAAATGATCTAAAAACAGGGTGGACGATGTGGATATAATGCATACATCGTTGGGATTCCAACCGTCCATCTGGTCGACGATGCGGATGCGACACACATCATCAAAGCAGGCCCCACCGTCCGCTGCTACTGGATGGTGGGTATACAACAAATACATCAAGGTGGGTCCCACCTGCCCACACGTGTCACACGTGTGGGGTGGGCCACACCTGGAAGGTGTGCATAAAACACATACATCGTGGTCGTGGGGTCCACGTCCTAAACGATCGGACGGTGTTGGATAAAATCCATGCATTCAGGTGGGTTTCCACCGTCCAGATATCTGGACGGTGTAGATAATCGCATACAACATGGTGGGTCCCACGTGAGGCCCACATAGTATAATATTATATATATAACAAATCCCACAAGCGTCTAGATAGATGGACCGCTAGATAAAATACATACATTAGTGTGGCCCGCCGTCCAAGCAATGGACGGTGGGGATCCACACATGCAATCATGGTAAGGTCCATCGTGATATGAACGACGTGGATGTACACCACACATCAAGGTCAGGGCCCACCTGGTCTGCTGACATTTGCAGCTGCCAGCTGCATGTGCTGGCCACTGTCCATCAGACGAATCGTCTGTATGAAAACAGATGGATGGTGTGGGTGAGGTCCACCCAGGTGGGTCCCACAGAACTTGGTGACGTCAGTAGTGGCTGGGGTGGGGCGTACGCCAGCCAATCCAATTTCCCATGGTGGGTCCCACGTAGGGCCACCATTACATGGTTATTATATATATATATATATATATATATATATATATATATATATATATATATATATATATATTTACCTTCAGCGTCCAGCCCATACATTAAGGTAGCCCACTGTTGGATGGCATGGATAAAATACACACATCATAGGTGGGTCATCGATCATCGAGAGAGAGAGAGAGAGAGAGAGAGAGAGAGAGAGAGAGAGAGAGAGAGAGAGAGAGAGAGAGAGAGAGAGATCGGTGAGAGAGAGAGAGGAGATCGGTGTGATGATGGAGGGGACCCGCCACTATGGGTCCCTCTTTGATACAAAGCATACATCAAGGTGGGTCCCACCACATGTGGGCCCTTAAATCACAAAATAAATAAATAAGAAAAATGTGGGTCCAAGATCACCCACCTTTCTTGCTTCTTCTTGGATCAATGGCAAGCTAAGCTCCTCAGCTACCACTTTGATGAAGGATGATGGTGATTGGATGGTGGAGATGGGAGATAGGGAGGTGGGCTACACACAAAGCTCTCTCTCATGGAAGCTCTTACTTGGATGGTTGCTTGGGAGAATGGATGAAGAAGAGAGAAAGAGAGAGAGAGAGAGAGAGAGAGAGAGAGAGAGAGAGAGAGAGAGAGAGAGAGAGAGAGGTTGTAAGAGATAAGTGTGATGGCTGAAGGATGGGTGAAAGGTGATGTGTACTTGACATGTAAGGGATGGGTGGCTTTGACTTTGGGGTTGCTTTGGTAAGGGAGTGATGGGATATTGTAACACCCCGTTCTTTTCAATACTCGAGTTTCACCATGAAAATCTGATTTTACTTACACATGTGTGGGAACACACGTAACTTAACTTTCATGTCATCATCCAATGACTCTCAATCTGTCCATCTCACTCGTCTAGTACAACCTTCGTTCATATAGTAAGTCATCCATCCAATTGATTTTTTCGAGATGGGCCCCACATTAACAGAGAAACCTAATTACATGTTTTCATCTCTTGATAGATAAACCTAACAATTTGTCTTAAATTTGGAAGTCTAAACTGCAGATCCACCGTTAACGAGCCTACAACACTCAAGTTCGTAGCTCACTGATCGATCGTCCTTGTCCTGGCTTCTGGTAATTAAATGTACCGTTGAAACCGCTCAAATAGGCCTTAGGACCCTTGTAACCGTTAATATTCAAAGATAGAGTGAGCTGACAATCAGATCGATAAAACTCCATAAGTAAAGACAAAATATAGGAGAATGGCCCACCCAGACTTTGGGTCAGCCTGATCAATGGCCCCAGGACCCCAAGATGAGGCTTCCAAGTATTTTGGACGGTGTGGATTGCACCAAACCAATCCTGTGGGAACCACCCTAAGTCGCATGTGCATGAGGGGTGTGTACACCCGTTGTGCGCTGAGCAGGGAAAGTCGGTCAAGCCACTTTGACCCGATCCCGTTTGAAAAAGAGAAATTCTCTTCTTTTTCTTCTCGCCTACGGGATTTTCAAAATGGACGTCGTCCGTGTAATTGGTAAGTGGCCCACCATGATCATCCTCGTGAATGATCCGAACCATCCATTGTGCTCAGGGCATGGCCTCAACCAAAACCCAACACTTTCGTTGCGTTGAAACCCATGACAAGGCGCACAGTTTCGGGTTGAAGTAAGCTGGCTGTAGGCGAAATTGTGTTTTCACCCCCTTCAAAACTAGCCCATTGTGATTAATGTAGGCCACCTTGGGCTAATCCAAACCGTTAATCTGGTAGAACATCCCCGCTTAACTCAACTCACGTCGTCCGTACGCACCCATACACACGTGCATGGACACAACAAATGATGCAAATGGGGTGCGCATGGTGGAAGATTTTCGGAAACAGATTTCCATCCGTTTCTCCTTACCACGTTGGCAATCCGCGTCCACCCCATTCCTTGCATCTCAGCCGTCCGTCCAGGCCTCTATCCACGCTATTCTTCCACTGCCAAAAGCGGGCAAGCAACTGCTTACACCAAGAAATGCCAGGGGAGACATTCCCACTTTAGGAAATTGCCTCTAGCGCAATTCAAACCTCTCCCTGGGCCACGTGGACAGATCCCTACCATTCGCGCTAGGGCAGCATCGCTTAGGACGGCCGGCTTCCCGAAAATGACCCGCCTCTCGCGAGATGGTGAGTGCGGTCGAACTTCTCGAGAGATGCTATTGGGATTGTGATTACGGACGAGATTGGTGGGCCCCGCAATGATAAGAGGCCCCATCTGGTCCATCCAAATGGATTGGATCACCATCTTAACCAGTCAGCGAGAAAATGCAATTGCAGGCCACGTTGTCTTCTCCGTTGAACCGACAGACCCCACCATGATCATGTGGACCCCATCCACTGATCCAGATTACTTTTCCTATGGGCCTCAACACCCAGAATCCATCCCCATGATTGGATGGACCCCACATTTAGCGATCTCTCAAAAATGGCCCTTTGCAAGGGATGTTTAAAGCTCAACTGTTGGCTGAGATGAGCTAGGGTCTTCTCCCGGCTATAAAGAAAAGTCGTTGTTGTGTCTCGGGATCCACACCAGAGGGAGAGGGAAGAAAAGAGAGAGAAATTGGGAGAAGAAAGAAAAGAGAGAGATAAGGGAGGTGACGCTGGGTGAGCATGATGGCACTGCACCGGGTTATGACTGTGAACGGGCCGAACCTGTCCAAGCTCAACGTCCACCGATGGACACTCCAATATAAGCAGAATAAAGAAGGAGAAAGGAGAGATAGGAATAAAAGAGAAAGACAAGAGGGAGAGGAAGAGAAATGGAGAGAGTTGGGGTGGTGTGTGTGCACCATGTTCCTGTTCAACCAACCAAGTCGTTGACTCGGTTTGAGCTTGGGACAAACCAGGTTGGGTCCCTTCATTTCCAGTAAGTGTTGGATGTTGCTGGTTTGAAGGGAAGCATAGAGAGATATAGGAATGGGAAAGGAGAAGAGAAGTTGGGATAGCTGGGAGGTGGCTGGCAAAACCGTCCGAGTCAGGCTCGAACCGAGCTGAGTCAAGCTGGGTCGGGTCAGGTCTGGTCTCGCCCAAAAACCCCGCTGGCCTGGCTGTGCTAGCAAGGAAGAAGCTGAGAAGGTGAAGGGGTGTGTGCATTGTGGCTGTTTAGTCACTCCTGAGTTGACTCAGCAAGTTGACATGTTGCACCAAGTGGACCTAGCCCTGGGTTGAGCTGAGCACGGTCGAACTGAGTTCAGACTCAGTCTGGCTCATCCCTGAGTGAAAGAAGAAGAGAGAAAGAAGACAGAAAGAGAGAGAGAGAGAGAGAGAAGGAAGAAGTAGGGGAGCAAGGGCATTGCTGAGTCAACTCACTAAGTCAGGGATGACCCGAATCTCATGCTATTCTGGGACCATACTCAGTCAGCAGATCGACGATGTTGAGTGTCACGCCTCAAACTTAGAAAACGGGCTCACAAAATTACCGATGGCCGAATCCTGTGCCGACAGCCTCCGTTGTACCCCATTCTCGGCTCCCAGTGTCCATACGCTAAATTCCGATCCTGGGATCCTACAAGGAGGATTTTCAGTATGAATTTTTTTTTGTAATGGAGCATAACCACAAGCATAACCAAGTCACAAAAGCAACATCATCATCACATATTCACTAATATAATCATTTAAATACAATGCTGAAAGAGAAAATTTATATGAAGATATCGAAAAAAAACTCCAAAAGCTCCACCGCACGCTCCTCCCTCAGATCGGCTGCATCCTAACATCACCTGCATGCATCTATCGTGCATAAGCTTACAAAAACTTAGAGGGTGGTGAAAGTGTGTGCACAAGATAAGTGGCAAGTATACCATAAAGTTCATAAATCATACATCATCGGAATAAGCGAAAATACTGACAAGATCATGAATCATACAATATCAGAGTAAGCGAAAATATACTGGTAAGTCCATGAGTGCTATCAGTCGTACCAAGGCTATGCGATGCAAAACATAATAAGACAATAACAAATGCTAAGGATGCAATGCAATATGCAAATCCTGATGAGCCACGAATACCATCAACTCATCTAGGCCATATAAGTGCAAAAACATAGTGACCCAAAATGTTAAGTACTGCTGATGCAATGTAATATGCGGTGCGAATGAAATGACCATGCTGGAATGTGAAGTCGAGATGATAGTACGAAGTATCACAGGCTATGGGGTCCATCACAAGGGACTTCTATCCAAACCAGTCTCATACCTAAATTTGGATAGTCAGACACAATGTGGTAAACTCCTGATCTCAGGTTAGTCACACGCCCAACCGAAATCCTGGCCATGCGATGGAACACGTAATAAATAGTTACGCACCACCAGCCCTAGTGGATAGTGAATGAATGAGTGAATGGATATGCAATTCTTGCTCAAAAGTCCACATATCAATACGGTTGCTCTCTGGGGGGAAATCACCGGGGTCTATTACACTCCACTCCGACTGCCTCCTCCCTACCTGCACAGCCTAGTGAGTGGAAGAGACCTCACTATCCGCCTAGCCAGCAGTCTACCAATACCTACCTGGCTCGTCGATAGCGGACCCATTTACGAGTTAGTCATACTCAGCCTAGCTTATAGCCCCCTCACTCGGGCGGATAAGGCCACACCCCCTCCCAACCAACCACGACACAGTGGGAGATGCGGCCTACTGGTATTCGCACTCGGGCACTCATGTTCCACTCGGTCTAGATGTTGGGGCTACTCCTAGCCTTGGAGATTCTGAGATTTTCACCCAAGGACATCCTAAGTGCCCATAGTGCTAGAACCAAATATTTCCGCTGTCTCATCTAGCCATCCACGATGTGCCTGTGGAGGCCACGACCCTAATGTTGCTAGGGCGTACAATGATCAAGTCACATATATGTGAGATGTATGAGTCACACTATCCAGTCATGCAGCAATCCTGTGCGTACAGCGCGATAATATGGGCACTCCGTCTCATAAGGAGTCCCATAAATTGTCTGCCCAATGGCGTATGCTATGATCAAACATTCCTCATATCAGGCATACATATGATGCGTATGGACATGAATCATGGAGTTATACTAAGCATGTTATATGGTGATGAACTATCCTTACAACGAAGATGGGCCTTGATGGCCTACACACAACAAGTATGTGCCTATCAATGGGCCCTAGGGAGAGTCATAATGTGGACATTTAACCAACATTATTCTTACAATGTGGACGTCAAACCAACATTGCTCCCAAGCATGGCTCGCCATAAATGTCATTACATAACCCATGGTGGAATCACACAGTGCAATAGACCTTGTAAACATTCCATTGGGCCTCGACCCATGGGCCTTAAATATATCAAATGGGCTTCAACCCACGGGCCCTAATACATCACAATGGGCCTCAACCCATGGGCCCCAAATACATCACAATGGGCCTCAACCCATGGGCCCTAATACATCATAATGGACCTCGTAACATGGGCCTTACATTCATATCAAGGTGGGCCTCAACAACGGGCCATAAATATGACAAGATGGGCCTAATCATTTGGGCCTTATATATATACCAAGGTGGGCCTCAACGGATGGCCACAAGTACATCAACGTGGGCCTCACCACATGGGCCATATGCATATCAAATGGGCCACGCATCCGGACCTCGAATACATCAAATGGGCCTTATGCCTGGGTGCCAATTACATCGTGTCGGGCCTCATCAAATGGGCCGCATGTACAACTCATTAAGGTGGCCCTGCACATTCCAAATGAGCCCCATCAGATGGACGATGTTCTTGCTATACACACACCTAGGTAGGCTGCATAAGTGGATGACATTGATGAAACATGTACAACATGGTGTGCCATACAATGCAATGGGGCCCACAACCCAATAAAATAGCTGAAAAGTGTGGGTATAATACACACATCATGGTGGGGCCTAAGACTTAAAAAAATCAAGTCAATCCGTGACTTGTGTGGGCCACACCAGGTACACAATTAAGAGGTTTAGCCTCCATTAAAACATTCACAAGCATCAGTTGGGCCCACCAAGTTGTGGTTCACAAATCCAACCCATTCATAAGTTAACATATTAATAGATGAAGTGATGATAATTATCAGCTTACTGGAAACTACTATGCCCCGTAAAAGTTTTGAATGGTGGATGTCACTGTCCACACTATTTTCAAGGGTGGGGTCTACTTGAACTATGGATCTGACTCATTCTTTAGCTCATGTAAAAAAAATTGAGCTTTCAAGATGGATGGACGGTTTGGATGCAACACATGCATCATGGTGGGGTCCATTGATGGACTGCGTGGATGTCACTAGTGAGACCCACATAACTTGGTGACGTTACTCCAGTAGCTGGAGTGAGGTACACCAGTCATCCCACCCTAGGACATTGTGGGGTATAATGCATACATCAATGGGTCCCATGTGGGGCCCACCATAAAGTTTACCTTCCATCCAATCCATTCATAAGGTCACGCAGACTTGGATGCATAGGAAAGACAAATTTCACAATGATCCAAAACTTCTATCCTAAAAAGGTTTCAATGGCTGACGTTCAATCCACCACTGTTTCCTTACCGTATAGGCCACCTGAGCTCCTGGTGTGACTAATTTCTTAGGGGGCCCACTGTCCCAAACGGACCCAGAAAATGCACAGTCTTGATGAGCAACACACATCATGATAGGGCCCATGGCTGGGACCCCTTCCAGCGTCAAACACATGGGATGCCGCTAGCGTCCTCTGACGGGTCAGCGGCAGCAGCAGCAGCTGCTGCCTTATTTCATTTATTTATTTATTTTTTGTTTTGGGGGTTTTTCTAAGGTTTTTCACAGGTAGAGCCCGCATCCGGGGAATCTGACCCTGCCATTGGTCTCTATGGCTCAAGACAAGTCAAACAAGTCCAATATTCAATATATTTTGGGGTATGGAAACATCATGTGAATTTTTAACGGTGGCAGCCACTATTTTGTATGCTATGGCCTGCCAGAAAGTCAGATTGACCCCATTTTTTAGCTCAATGCCTAAAATGATCTGGAGAATGGAATGGACGGTGTGGATTAAAAACAGACATCAAGGCGGGGCCTGTATAAGTGGCCCACCCAAAACCAAGCTAAAGTATATATATGAAATCCTTTTTTTTGTTGCCAGTACACCCACTGTCTGTCCACACTTCCGTGAAGACGTTCAGCATCCAGGGACGTTGGACGGACTGGCTACCCTTGTTAATCAAGGTGGGTCCCACATGGGCGTGGCCCACTTGACTAATATGATATTTATGTCTTCCCATTGCCATAGGGTAGGGCCCACATAGCTTGGATGGCCGTGGGGTCCATTTAATGGACGGTTTTGGGACATCACATACACTTATTAGGTGGGCCACACAATCACATCTTCACACACAAAACAAATGAAAAAGAGAGAGAGAGAGAGAGAGAGAGAGAGAGAGAGAGACGTGTGATGGAGGGACCCCGACATTATGGGCCCTCCTTTACAATCAATCATACATCAAGTGGGTCCCATTACACGTGGGCCCACCAAATCAAAGATCAACGGTGGAGATTCCTTCTCCACCCAAAATGGACGGTCTAGATGACCTCTTTTCAAGCTAGAAAATACACATCATGATGGGGTCCATGGAGAATGGCCCCATCATGGAATGATCATGAAGATCAAGGTGGGCTATCGGCCACATCTTAGGGTCCGAAGTGAGATCCATACCATTGATCGGTAGGCCTCACTTGGCCCATCATAAAAACATGAAAACTAACCTATAGAAGCACCCACCGTTTGATCTTCTTGGTCCGTTGGAAAGCCAATCTCCTTGTGTCTCACTTTGACAGAAGATGATGAGGTATGAATGGCTAGGATGAAGGTTTTTAGGATGGACAAGTGGGCCACATACATCACACTTTTCTCTCCATGGGAAAGCTTGGATGTGCACTTTTTTGCTCTCTTTAGTTGCTTGGAAATTGTGTAGAGAGATGAGAGAGAGAGAGATGAGATGTAAGGAGAGAGAGTGATGGATGTGAGTGATGGGTGAGGTGATGTTGTACTTGACATGTATGGGTGTGTAAGAGAGAGGGTGAGAAAGAGTTGACTTGGTGGTTGCTTGACTTGGGGAGAAAGAAAGCATTGATTGATTGATTTAAGTGATTGATTGATGGGACATGATGTAGAGATTCTCTTGGGATTGTAACTGTGCGGCGTTTCTTCGAAATAAACGCCGGCCCACATCTCTCGACTAGGGTATCGAATCGGTGGGCGAGTCGCGGCGTTGGAACTGTGGCGACGGTGCGGTCGCAATGGTATAAGTCTCGGATTAAGCCGACTCAAATCTACGGGATACGACTTATGGTCGATCGCAAACGTTGATTATAGGTCGCAAGTTGCCGGAATTCGCCGGGAATGATCGCGAGAGTTGGCGGAATAGTAAGGACTAGGATACGAATCTTACATTGAGGCTCTCAGTCCCGATCCTAGTACTATGCATCGTCATCAGGTAACCTTTCCAACCAAATCTAAATTAGCCGAGTTGACTCAATGAGTCAATGTTTCTTTCTATATTAGATATGCCTCATTATATTAATATCATGATTACACTCTTATTATTTAGGTTGCTAACATTATATGTGATTAGCCTTTAACGGATAATTTGTGCTAGAATTAGTAATTTTAAATGAAATTACAATTAGTAAATAATTGTATTTCACTTACCGCTCCTAAATATTATCATTAATAGTATATCATAATATTTATTATCATCACAAGGGTTAAGGTTGTCATGTTAGCTAATAACAATTACATCGCTAGTATTAATGGCAATTTTACAATCATTAATACTATCAACATGGTTACCATTCCTATCATCATTAGGATTTTAATATCAGGAATGAATAGCTATTAGTAACTTATCTATACCGATATTAGTTATTACATATAAAATAATACCATTACTAATTACTGGTGTATTGTTTTTGTCACTCTTAAATATTATCATAGATAGTAGATCACAATATTAATTATCATCAGAATGATTATTATTAATATGTTAGCCAATATGAGGTATAACACTAACACTAATAAATATCTTATAACTATTAAGTTTAAATACACCAACTAGAGTTCAAATCCTAGAAACTAAATTTAAGACTAAACCCTAAGATAAATAATTCAAATCCTAGGCCTTGATCTTAAACCTAAGTAGTGAGTAGAACTTGAACCTAATTGTACACATTCATGATTTGTGGTAAGATGCAAATCCTAAGGGCGCAAGCACTTAGCAACGTTAGTTGGCGATTCAAAACATTAGATGATGATTCTTCCCCTTGAGCTTTCCATCTTCTCATTAGCTTAAATTATAGTTCTTATTTTAACTTATAATTGATATCTCCCTTTATAATCACATATGTTAGCTGATGGAATTGAATTGTTGTATTACATGCTTTATGATTATCCTGCATATTTTTTTCATGCCTGTGGACTATTTGTGGATTACTTATGGAACTTAAACTGGTACATCAGTGGAAAATTCCCACATATGAATGTACACCCATACTCGGGATGTAACCCGACTGGTTGTGATTGTAATGGACCTTTGGCTCAGTGGTTATTTAATGGTGGTTTAAATTGACCATTAATGTGGGCCTACCAACTAGGGTTGTTGTGCCCAATGATTTTTAAGGATGGTCTTTATCGTATGGTTTTGATATCGGCCCTATGTGGCATATTTTGATACTGGCCCTACGTGGTTTTGTTTTGGTACTTGCCCTAGATGGGTTCGATGATTTTATACCGTGCAACCATGCGATGGTAAGCCCTATATACTGTAATATGATTGGTCACTAGTCGAAAGGTTTCCATTAAGCATCCTAAGGTGGGAGAAGCTCATGGGCCGGGGATGGTGGTCATGGGACACTATGCCCGAGCTGTCGGCCTACGCTGGGTGACGAGCCCCCAGTAGTGACCATTGAGTTACATAAATTGGCTGCTTGTAAATGGACTAATAATGACTTGGTTTATCATGCATACATGACATATTTACGATGGCTTGGATCATTATGCCCATGCGATTACGCTGAATGTTGCGCTAATGATCAGTCATTCGATTTACGATAATGACTCGGATTATTATACCCATGCGATTACGCTGAGTATTGCACTGATGACTAGTCTTATTCCTGGGTGATGACCCCAATGTCCGTCCGAATGTTTTACCCGGGACATAGGCCGTCTGGATGTTTTACCTGGGCCGATGATTACATTTATGCATCTATGCATATAATAAGATTGCATTTACTCTGTTTTGGTTGTCTGGATGTTTTATACTATTTCTTACCTAATGCGGTAGTATGTAATCTTGAGGGGAATTCACACTAAGTTGGTCACTCATCCATCAAATAAATATTACCATACAGGTAGCACAGGTGGCCCTGATGATGTTCACATTCATATTAGTGAGGAGCAGGCTATGGTTGACAAGGGTACATGATTATATTTGCTAACGACGGCTACAAGGTTTCACAGCTCAAGATTGTTGCAATTTACTTGTTTCACATGTAATGTTATTTCAGTTTGTATTTGTAAGAATGGAGACGTTGGTTTGTACAAGTCATTATGGGCAACCACTTGAATATTTTAAAGGAAATTTGAAATTTCCCTTTATGCATACTTGTCCATTATACGCTCATCTGCTTACTCTGAATGAAGAAAAATATATACTCGACTTTGACCATCCTTTAAGGTTAACACTCAGGTTTTTGGAAAACGAGTCATATACTCGGGTCCTGAAAAGTTGGGGTGTTACAGATATGTACTTGACCTTTCATGTGTACTTGATTGATTGATTGATTTGAAAGGTTGTCTTGGTTTTGCAAGTGCGCGGCGTTTTCCTCGAACTGAACATGGGCCCACATCTCCTAGCCCTGTATCGCCTCAGCGTGCGAGACGCGGCGTTTGAACCGTGGTGACGGCGCTGTCACAAGGGTACAAGTCTCGGGTCGAGCCGACTCTGATATACGGGACATGACTCAGGATCGCGCGCAACTGCTATCTACGTGTCGTGGGTCACCGAAATTTGACTAGGAGGACCGCGGAAGCTTACGGAACAGTACGGGCTAGGATACGGGTCTTACACACTCTTTATAGCGCTAGGTATGATAAGTGCCTAGAAGAGATTAAAAAGGCGTATCCTGGGCTCGACTTGTCCTCTTTCGAGGTCCGCCCTTCTGAGGATTCTGCTTTAGTTGGGAGCTGAAGATTCTACATTTCTCCCATTTTGTAATTTTTGATTTTTTGTAATGTACTCTGACGAGTTATTTTAATGAAATGGCACTTTTGGTTTATTGCGTTGGTCACTCTGAGCAGATTAGTAGATTTTGTGACGAGCACGTTGGCATCCAGTGCCGAGGTTGAACCCTTAGTCGTTTTAACTTTATGAATATATGATTCTTGGTTGAGCCTTTCTGTAGGTCGGATACTTCTGTATTTTCAGAGTATCATTTTCTCCATAAGTTGTTCGGCTCGAGTAACGGTGATAGTTCACGACCTGACCTCTCCTTAAAGGGTCAGCCCATTAGTGAGGGTTGTTCTTCCCATACAAGTAGATTTAGGGGGCTCGGGCCAAGTCGGCCCTTATACATAGTAGATCTTAAGATACTCAGCATTCCATGGATGTGGTAAGAGTCATCATTCCAAGTCTTTAAGTCAATACGATCCTGGTCGGCTCATGCTCGTCACCACGTAGGGTCCTTCCAGTTCAGTCCCAAGGTTCCCGAACCAAGTTGCTTGGTATTTTAGAAGGTTCCGGGGAGGATGAGGTCTCCAGCTCAGAACATTCTTATCTTTACCCTGAAGTTGTAGAAACGAGCGACCTACTATTACTAGATCGCAACCTTAATTCAGGCTTGTTCCCTTCTTTCTTCGATAAGGTCGAGATCAAGTGTCATTTGTTCATCGTTCTATCGTTCGTCGTAGGAGCGTGTCCGAGCAGTCGATAGCCCGATCTCGACTGGGATAATGGCCTCTGCGCCGAAAGCCAGAGAGAAAGGGATCTCTCCTGTGGCCGTTCGGACAGTAGTTCGGTATGCCCAGAGGACGTTGGGAAGCGCTTCTACCCAGGCTCCTTTAGCCTTCTCGAGTTTCGTCCGAAAGTGGTTATTGATAATTTTGTTGACCACTTCAACCTGTCCGTTGACCTGAGGGAGCCTGGGTGATGAGTAGACATTCTGGATCCTAAGATTTTCGCACATACCTCGGAATTGCTTGTTGTCGAACTGTTTTCCGTTATTCGAGATGATAGTGTGGGGGATTCCGTATCGGCATATGATGTTCTTCCAGACCAAGTCCATAATTTTCTACTCGGTGATCTTAGCTATTGGTTTAGCCTCGACCCACTTGGTGAAATAGTCAACTGCGACGACCGTGAATTTAGTCTGCCCTTTGTCGGTTGGTAAGGGGCCAATAATGTCAATTCCCCATTGGGTAAATGGTCATGGTCCGGTCATAAGAGTCAATTACTCGGGAGGCTGTCGAGGTATTATTGCGAACTGCTGACTTTGTCGCATTTCTGAGCGTACTGCTTCGTGTCCAATTGGATGATCAGCCAGAAATATCCTAGTCGGATGACCTTGTGGGCAAGGGCTCACCCGCCGAAGTGGTTGTCACAAATACCTCTATGGACTTCTTTTAGAACATATTCTGCTTTATCAAATCAGAGGAATCTGAGATATGTGATCGAGAATCCTTTTTTGTATAGAGTATCTCCGATCGTGGTGTAGGGACCACTCTTACTTGAAGCCTGCGCGCCTCTAGATGACTTTTATTAAGGGTCAAAAATTGCATATTAGACCCCATTTATTACTTGGTTTTATGAACATGATAATGCTTAATGCTCTATTTTAATCATGTTTGTGTTGCAAGGTGAATTTAAGAGCTTGGATTG
Source organism: Magnolia officinalis (assembly GCA_021015155.1). Lineage (NCBI taxonomy): Eukaryota > Viridiplantae > Streptophyta > Magnoliopsida > Magnoliales > Magnoliaceae > Magnolia > Magnolia officinalis. Next base: position 76,846,139 of record JAJHSJ010000004.1, on the reverse strand, counting down.
AAAATGATACTAAAAGTATGGATTTAATGCTCAAGAATCACCCAAGCCAAGAATGGATCTGATGAAACCAAGAATGAAGAATGCACACATCAAAGATCCAAGAAAATCAAGTTAAGAATGAAGAAAATCGGAGTTTTGAAGTGAATTTGCGTAACCCTCGACCAGTCCTGGCTCCGGATCGACCAGTCCTGCGTACGATCGACCAGTCCTGGCCTCGGCTTGACCAGTCCTGGCTACGCACGACCAGTCCTGGGCTCTGCTCAATCGGTCGAAGGTGTCTCGACTCAAACTCCGGCATGTAAAACTTCTAAATTCTCGTGTTGCTCAATCAGTCAAAGGTGACCCTCGACCAGTCGAGGACGTCCCACGACCGGTCGAGGATGTCCCACGACCAGTCGAGCGTTACGCAATTTTTGTGTGAACTACCTAAATTTGAGACGGTTTTCAAAAATTTCCGCTCAATGAGAAAGGTTAAAGCCTAAAGCTATAAGTAGGGATCCCTAGGGTACTCCTAGGATTATCTAGGTTTGAGGAGTGGAGTAAAAGCGTGGAGAAGTCGTCGCCAAGAGTTTTTCATCCTTTCCCTTAGTTGTTTTATGCTTTTCTTAAGAGATTCTAATTCAATCATGTCTATAGTTGGCTAAACCTCTTAGCTAGGGCTAAGAGGTGAAGCTTGTAGCGTGATAGGATGTTTCTATTGCTCTGATTCATGTTTATATTGAACTCTCTTTGATTCTAGTTTGATTATAACGAATACTTTCAGTTTTTAATGGTTTATTGTGACTCAAATTACAATGAATTTGTGCTAGCTTTGAGTATGTTCTTTTCATGTATTGAGATTGTGAAATTATGAAATCCTGTTGTTCACCATCGTCCTATGGGCATGGTTAGGTGATGGAATCCCCCCTAACTTTCACAATTCTCCTAGATTGGTTATGGGATTGGTAAATCTTGTTGTTTGCCTTGTCCGTTGGGCATGGTTTTGTGATGGAATCACTTCCAGTTCTCACACCTCTCATCCATTGAGGACTAGGTCAAAGGAAGTTCATATTTGATTTTACCGAGATATCTTCCAATTGGATAAGATGGGACTCCGATTCCAATCGTGTGACTTGAATCAAGCATAGATTTCCCTGATCTCTACAAGTGGATCCTTGGAAACCCTAGTTTCTCACCTAGTTTTCATTAAATCTCTCACAATTACTCTCAAATATTCCAGATTTAGTTTTTCATCTTTTTCTAGTTCTTCTACTAGCTACTTTCAGAAAACACACGAGATTAGTCCCTGTGGATTCGACCTCGGTCTCACCGAGATTATTACTACATCACGACCCTACACTTGGGGTTGTGAACAAGTTTTTGGCGTTGTTGCCGGGGATTAACGGTTCCATTTATCTGAGATTAGCAGTTTTAAAATTACATTAAGATTAGGGTTTTTCTATTTTTAAGATTAGGGTTTGTTTTCTGTTTTTAGAAACTTTCTAATTCTAGGATTTCTTTTATTTTTAGAAACTAACTTACTTTCTAATTCTAAGTTTAGAAACTCGCCTAATTTGATTTTAGAATTTATTTATTTTTTTAAGAAACTTTCTATTTTTCTGTATTTAGAAACTAGTTTACTTTCCTAATTTATTTTTAGAATTTTTGTTTTTAGAAACTGACTTATTTTATTTTGTTTTGTAGGATTTTAATTAGGAACTTCTAATTTGGTAACTTCTTTCTAATTCCCTCTCTCTTTCTATTTCTAAGATTTCTATTTCCTTACTCTCTTTTAGGTTTAGGTTAGAATCTGAATTGAGGGATGAGAGTGTTTCATGTCCAAGTGGGTCCATGATAACACTCGACGTCTTTTGTGTGAAGGAGGAATGGTTAAGGGGTTATCTATCCATCACAGGATTAAACACCACTCGAGATCCTCAGAGTTAATTGAGGTTATGACTGCAAATCAACCGGTTAATCAACTAGGAAGACAACCTCAACCTAGGGTTGAGGAAGTCTAGGATGAGAATGAGGTGCATCAAGCACCCCCGCCTCGTACTTTATGAGATTATTTACAACCGGCGGGGGTGAGCACGCCCTCATGCATGGTTTTTCGGGACACATGGATATTAAGTCAGCGGTGATCCAACTCCTTCCAAAATTTCATGGACTTGAATCTGAAAGTCCATATTTGCACTTGAAAGAGTTTGATGAGATCATAACCACTTTATATTTTCCAAACGTGTCTGAGGACACGGTCAGACTGAAACTCTTCCCCTTTTGTTTAAAAGAGAAAGCTAAAACGTGGTTGCATTCACTACGTCCCTAATCTATTGGCACATGGAATGACATGATAAGGGAGTTCATAAAGAAAATTTTTCCACATCATAAAACGAACACCCTTAGAAAGTCAATCATGAACTTCGTCCAAAAGGAGGATGAAACATTCTTCCAATGTTGGGAGCAGTTCAAGGATCTTACTAGTTCATGCCCACAACATAGTTTTGAAACGTGGTGCATTACACACTTCTTCTATGATGGACTGACATCTTCCATGCACCAATTGGTTGAGACAATGTGCAATGGAGAATTCATGAATAAGAATGTCGATGATGTGTGGGGCTACTTGGACAGACTTGTTGAAAATGCACAATCATGGGACACTTACCCAAAATCAAGCACCACTTCTAGGCCCACTCAATCAAAGGAGGGGGGCGGATTATACCTTCTGAAAGAGGATGATGATATCAATGCTAAAGTGTCTAATCTCATAAGGAAATTTGAGGCCATGGAACTGGAAGGATAAGGTTAAGGAAACTATTTACGGTATTTGTGCTTGCAACATTCACACAACTGAAAATTGTACAATAATATCTGCCTTTCAAGAGGTGTTGAATGAGAAATCCAATGCCGTGAATAATTACCAACGACCTTTCGATGGACCTACCTCCGATACATACAATCCTAATTGGAGAAATCATCCAAATTTTAGTTGGAGGAATGGACAAACTGCTACCCCTCAAGGTTTCTTTAATCAAATTCCAAATCAAGGGAAACCTCAAGAGGATCCGGTTCTAAAACATATTCAAAACCAAGAGCTTATCACTCAGGGTATATTGCAAACCCTTCAAGACATTTAAAAGGCCATACAAGGGCGTGATATAAAAAGTTCAATTAGGGAAAAATGGATTCTTCTAGCCCAACCTTTCTCCAATCCTAAACCGCAATATGAAATAAGTGATCCAAGCTCTTCAAATCAAATGGAGCAAGCTAAGTCTATCGCCACTCTTAGGAGTGGGAAGATAATTGACAAATCTATTCCGGTAAGGGCTGAAAAGCGTAAGGACCCGGAAGAGGACAACGATGATAGACCTAGCACTGCTCCACAAGAATTGGAACCGAAACTTCAAGGCAAGCCGATTGCCCCATTCCCCCAACGGTTGGTTGTACTAAAATCTCTCTCTAACTCTCACGACATTTTAGAGGTGTTGAAACAAGTGAAGGTAAATATTCCTCTACTAGATGTGGTTAAACAAATACCTTCATATGTCAAATCTTTGAAAGACTTGTGTACGACCAAAAGATAGCAAAGTATCAAAAGAAAATCTTGAAGTGATGAGCATGACTAACATTATGAAAAGATAGTATTTTCACTGAGCACTTTGAAAAACTTGATATGAAAACCAAGCTCTGACCTAATGGATAAATGACTTATTTGATTGAGTGCTTATGTGATTCAACTCTAGGTTTTCAAAATCTCAATTTCTCATCTTAAGTCTACTCCTTCATACTTGACAACACAAAAGATCATTTTCTGAAAATGGTTTGAACATTGCGCATTAAGGTTCATTTTTCGCATACTTTGCTCGGGACTAGCAAAATGCTGGTTGGGGATTGCGTTGAGGGTCAAATATTGCATATTAGACCACATTATTACTTGGTTTTATGAACACGATAATGCTCAATGCTTTATTTTAATCATGTTTGTGTTGCAAGGTGAATTTAAGAGCTTGGATTGAAAAGGATGCTAAAAGCATGGATTTAACGCTCAAGAATCACCCAAGCCAAGAATGGATCTGATGAAACCAAGAATGAAGAATGCACACATCAAAGATCCAAGAAAATCAAGTCAAGAATGAAGAAAATTGAAGTTTTGAAGTGAATTTGTGTCACCCTCGACTAGTCCTAGCTCCGGCTCGACCAGTCCTGGCAACGCATGACTAGTCCTGGGCTTTACTCGACTGGTCGAAGGTGTCTTGACTCGAACTCCAGCGTATAAAACTTCTAAATCCTTGTGTTGCTCGACCAGTCGAAGGTGACCCTCGACCAGTCGAGGACGTCCCACGACTAGTCAAGGATGTCCCACGACCTGTCGAGCGTTACATAATTTTTACAGGGACTGCGTAAATTTGAGATGGTTTCTGAAAATTTCCACTCGATGCGAAAGGTTAATGCATAAAACTATAAATAGGGGTCCCTAGGGCACTCCTAGGATCATCTAGGGTTTGATGAGTGGAGGAAAAGCATGGAGAAGTCGTCGCCAAGAGTTTTTCTTCCCTTCCCTTAGTTATTTTTATGCTTTTCTTAAGAGATTCTAGTTCAATCATGTTTATGGTTGGCTAAACCTCTTAGCTAGGGCTAAGAGGTGAAGCTTGTAGCGTGATGGGATGTTTTTATTACTCTGATTCATGTTTATATTGAACTCTCTTTGATTCTAGTTTGATTATAACGAATACTTTCAATTTTTAATGGTTTGTTGTAACTCAAATTACAATGAATCTGTGATAGCTTTGAGTATGTTCTTTTCATGTATTGAGATTGTGAAATTATGAAATCTTGTTGTTCACCATCGTCCCATGGGCATGGTTGGGTGATGGAATCCTCCCTAACTTTCACAATTCTCCTAGATTGGTTATGGGATTGGTAAATCTTGTTGTTTGCCTTGTCCCTTGGGCATGGTTTTGTGATGGAATCACTTCCAGTTCTCACACCTCTCTTCCATTGAGGACTAGGTCAAAGGAAGTTCATATTTGATTTTACCGAGATATCTTCCAATTGGATAGGATGGGACTCCGATTCCAATCGTGTGACTTGAATCGAGCATAGATCTCCCTGATCTCTACAAGTGGATCCTTAGAAACCCTAGTTTCCCACCTTTGAATTTCTTAAGTTTTTCATTAAATCTCTCACAATTACTCTCAAATATTCTAGATTTAGGTTTTCATCTTTTTCTAGTTCTTATACTAGTTGCTTTCAGAAAATACATGAGATTAGTCCCTGTGGATTCGACCTCGGTCTCACCGAATTATTACTACATCGCGACCGTACACTTGGGGTTGTGAACAACTTTCGAGCAACTTTCCATCTCTGAGGTAATCAATTATTGGGTCCATCTAGGTCGGCTCTGAGTCTATTGGGAGAATTGCGCTTAGGTCGGGTTCTCAGATGCTCGGTTTGGTTAAAAATTCGATCGGTTTCGGGATGTCATCCTTAGCCGCTAAGGCTAGTTTTGCCAACATGGTTTCTTTAGAGTCCTCTACCCTGGGGATCAGGCTGATGTTGCACTTCAGGAATTTGCTTATTAGCTCTGGGGCTCTCTCTAAATAGGCTTTCATTTGTTCTTTTTTGGCTTGGTATTCGCTAGCTATATGGTTGACGACAAGCTGTGAGTCGCTGCGAATCTCCAAATGTCGGACTCTCTTGGCTGCTGCCAGCCTGAGCCCAGCTAACAATGCTTCATATTCTATTACGTTGTTTGATGCTTGAAATCCATATGTCAAGGCATATTGTATGCATGTTTGGTTAGGAGCCTTCAGGACTATACCGTCTCTGCTGCCTTTAAAATTGGATGAAACATCAACATACAACGTCCATGTTGGCTGGCCTGGGTCGGCCGTCTGGTATTCGGTCGATTTAGACTGAATGTTTGGATTGGATTTTGTCTTGGCATGACCCAGGTCGGTGATAGGACATGATCCCAGCTCGGCATGACTCAACTCGGCAGGACGTAGGTCGTTCTCGGGTTTGAGTTCGATGATGAAGTCGGCCACTGCTTGGCCTTTGATTGTTGTCTGGGCTGATACTTGATGTCGAACTCACCTAGTTCAATTGCCCATTTCGTTAGTCTACTAGATATCTCAGGCTTTTGGAGCACTTGGTGGAGAGGTTGGTTAGTTGAGACGACGATGGTGTGGGCTTGGAAGTACGGTCGTAAGCAACACGACGAGATGACTAGAGCTAGGGCCAAATTTTCTATGTCTGGATACCTAGTTTCGGCAGGGACCAGTGCTTTGCTGATGTAGTACACCGAAAGTTGTTTCCCTTCTAGCTCTCTGATGAGGGTTGAGCTAACTGCCGCCGTTGATACGACTAGGTATAACAGTAATGACTCTCCTTTCTTGGGCTTAGGGAGTAGTGGTGGCAATCTCAGGTATTGCTTGAGTTGCTAAAAGGCGAGCTCGCACTCTTCCGTCCATTCTGTTTTCTACTTTTCTTTTAATTGATTAAAAAAAGGAAGACATTTGTGGGTTGCTTGAGATACGAAGCGGTTTAAGGCGGATATTCTTCCCGTAAGACATTGGATCTCTTTCGTCGTCTTGGGTGAGCTCATGTTGAGCAGAGCTTGGATTTTCTGGCCTCGATTCCTCTCTAGCTGACCAAGAATCTAAGGAATTTCTTCGAGCTGACGTCGAAGGCACACTTGCTCGGATTCAACCTCATCTGATATTCTCGTAGGATCATTAACGGTTCTTTTTAGTTGGATATATGGTCCACAACTTTAATGCTCTTGACGAGCATGTTGTCGACACAAACCTCCATGGAACGCCCAATCTGGCGGGCAAGCATTTTGTTGACGAGCCTTTGATAGGTAGCTCCGACGTTTTTCAGTCCAAAAGGCATGACCTGGTAGTAGTAGAGTCTCATGTCTGTGACGAAAGTCATTTTCTACTTGTCATATGGATGCATAACGATTTGGTTGTAGCTTGAGTAGGTGTCCATGAAGCTTAAGAGTTCATGCCTGGTTGTGCTGTCAATGAGCTGGTCGATCCTGGGGAGAAGGAAGTTGCCCTTGGGGTAGGCTTTGTTCAGGTCAGTGTAATCAACACAGACCCACCACTTCCCGATAAACTTCTTGACCAAGACGACATTGGCTATCCAGCCTAGATAGTAAATTTCCTCGATGAAGTCGACCTTGAGGATTTTTTCGACTTCTTCTCTAATTACAGCATATCGTTCAGGTTTGAATGCTTTTTGCTTCTGTCAGATTGGTCGATAGTAGGGATCGACATTCAGCCTGTGGACCATAACCTTTGGGCTAATGCCGAGCATGTCCTGATGAGACCATGCAAATACGTTGGCATATCGTCGAAGGAGGCTCATAGCTTCATCTCGTAACGGTGGTGTCGGGGATGAGCCAATCTGCATCGTTCGGGTTAGATCGGAGTCGTCAAGTGGGACGAGCATGAGGTCTTCCATGGGTCACCCTCTTTCAATGGAGTCTTCTCAGGGATCGAGAGATGTGATGGCCATTGCCTGATGCTGGGAGTTGAATCGATCCTTCTGATGTGACCTTGTCCTTAGTGCCATCGAATAGCATTGTTGAGCTTCTTGTTAGTCTCCTCTGACCAGTTCGGTAACATGTTCGGTAGGGAATTTCATCATGAGGTGGTACGTTAACACGATGGTCCGAAGAGCGTTGAGTGAAGGTCGTCTGAGAATGACTTTGTAGATGGAGGGGCAGTCTACCACTAAGAAGTCAATCATGGTCATTGTCTAGTTCTGCCCTTCTCCAGCTGTGACTAGGAGTTAAATCGATCCTTCTGATGTGACCTTGTCCCCTACGAATCCGAGCAAGGGAGTTTTAACGGCTCGGAGGTGAGGTCGCCCAACTCCCATTTTGTTGAATGCTTCAGCGAAGAGGATGTCTGTCGAGCTATCGATGTTCACTAGGATACGAAACACTTTGCAGTTGGCTATAGTCATAGTTACCACGAGTGTATCGTCATAGGGGTGGTGAACATCTTGGGCATCCTCTTCGATGAAGGTTAGATTCCAAGGCGTTACCTTTTGCTCTTACAGGGGTTTGTTGGTGATGAGGATCTGGTGCTTCGAGATGGAGCAGCTGATGCTTCTGGCGTGGGCTCTCCAAGTTCGATTTGAGTCGCCTCCTCTGGTAGGTCCATCGAAGATCGTGCGAATTTTCCCAGTTGGTTCTTTGTTAATGGGTTGCTCGTTCTTCGGGTTAGCTCGTTTCTCTTTTCTGCTAACATATTCGCGTAGGTGGTCGTTACGAATGAGAGCTTCAATTTCCTCTTTCAGGTCGAAACAGTTACTAGTTGAGTAGCTGTGGTCTCGGTGAAAGTGGTAGTATTTTCACTTGTCCCGTCTATCCGCATCAGATTTCATCTTGTTCAGCCATTTGAGGATACGTTTATCTCTAACTTCCATAAGAACCTACTCGGCCGTCGCGTTGAGAGGGGTGTACGAACTGAACCTACTGTTAGGTCATCTGCCCGAGCATTGGCCTCTAGGAGGTTTGTTGTCTTTCCTCCTCTTATTGTTGTTGGTTGAGGTCGGCTCCTCTTTGTGCCGCTTCTCCTTGGTTGAGTTTTCCTTGTGTCAAGCCGCCCTCCGTAGGCTAGCGACTTCCTTGGCATTGGAGTGTTTCTGGGATCTGTTGGGGAGGTCGGCCATCATCATAGGACTTTTGTCAAGTGAAAAGAGAAACCTTCCTTCTCTTAGCCCTCCCATCATGGCAGTTAGAGCAATTTCCTCCGAATGTGCCTGCACTTGCATCGTTTTCTAGGTTAAAATGCTTGATGTAGTCCATGAGTAGTTCATCTTCTTTCTGAACGATACGAAAGAGTTGGGAAGCCGGTTTGAGGCTTTCTTTCCTCCAATAAAGTTGGTGATGAAAGCTTTGCTAAGCTGCATGAAAGAGCTAATCGATTGTGGCTTCAGTTGTCAGAACCACTTCTGAGTTGCTCCTACCAGGGTTAGTGAAAATGTGCACATGACCACGGTTGATGCGCCGTGCAATTCCATCCAAGCCCTGAAAGACTCCAGGTGCTCGGTTGGGTCGGTGGTTCCGGAGTACGAGGTGATCTGAGGCATATGGAACCTCAGCGGGAGTTGCGCGTGCATGATGTCAGTAGTGAACGGAGGCTCGGTTTCCTCTGGTATTACTTCCACCGAGGTCGGGACATTCGAGTGGTAGGCTTGCCGGATATCTCCGATCTAACCTCGCAAGTCATTGACTTCGGCTTCCCAGGGGTCAGCATTTTCAGCTATGACTTGAGTCGCGGCTTCAGGTGCCTTGTCTCTCTTTTTCCTATGCAATTTGTGACGTAAGTCGAAAGCGACCAATGCTGTGGTTCCAGAAACGTGGGAGGGTGTTGGCCTTGACGTTCCGAGTTGCCGGCTCCTACGGGAGACAGTGGGCACATCGGACGGCTCAGGGAGCTCTTGAATCGTTGGCCCTGCTACTGGCCTGTCCTTTTATGTGGGGCGGGGTTGTAGCTATTCCAACAGTTGCTTCATGGAATTCATATTGTTATTAATCATCTCAACTCGTTGCTCGAGGGAAAGAAGTCGTCCTCATCGACTCTGGGATCATTGCGCCGGCCACGCAAGCACAAAATTAGACTGTAGCTGGGAAGAGGAATCCCGGTGGCTGGCGGATTGGTTCGGCGGCGCGAGATCGGGCACAACAGAGGAGGTGGGATCCTTCTTCTTCCCCTTCGCCATTGTTGAGATATGGTGGGTTGAGAACGACTTTTAATGTCGTTCCCACAGACGGTGCCAAACTATTGATGCAGAAATATGGTTAACCCCTTTTTGAACCTATTTACCTGCACAAGGAACAGACATGGAAGACCCTGGCTAGAGCAAGGGACCCTCCGATGCCTAAGTCAGGAACATGATCTGGGTCTAGTAGAGTTTGAAGGTTTAGGGTTAAAGATAGTGCGTACCTTTCACCATTAGAGGTACTTTATTTATAGATTTAGGAAAGGTGGTGGCATAGAGAGAATCTTCCTATTTAGTAGGTGCGTATTGGAGGTGGATTCAAATATCTGATTAGCAGGAAGATCTTCCGAGATCCTTAGCGAAGATCTCAGGGGTCCGAGCGTGTCGCAGATATCCTCCGAGATCCTTAGAAAAGGTCTCGGACGAATCTCTATTGGGTGAGATCTAATTATCTTAGACCAGCGGAGATGTTCAATGGGAGGGCGAGGTGGCCTTGTCCGACCTGACCTGGGAGTGGCGTGCCTCTTTGAGCTATGCCGACCTGGGTCGTGAGGACTTGGGTTACGCCGACATAAGTCATACTGATCTGGGCTAAGTCGACCTGTCTCTTTAGTCGAGCAGCGGAACTGGATGTTCTTGATGAACTTCGAGGATCTTGGAATTGACGGATGTAGTGCTCTTTCAGGTGGTTTGGGCAGGTGTTCTAATCTGGTAACGAGATGCCGAGCTCGATCTTATTTCTTACTCGGGTTCTGAGCACGAGATTGAACCTGTTGTTGTGTCCATCCTGGGGAAGTGTGCAAAGTTCCGACCTGACCTTTCATCATCATTATTCAGTCCGCATATTTTCCCTATAATAAAGTATATGGTGGTAAAGATGATGATGGTTAGGGTTAAAATACATGAGGTTATCGACGGTGGTTTTTTTTTTTTTCTTAAAAAAAAAATTAATTTTATTTAATTTTATAATATAGGAATACGTATCGGTTCCCACAGAGCCCAAGTGTGTATCTCAAACAGAGCGCGTACAGAGAAAGGACCTTCCAAAGAGAGGAGGGTGACTTACGTTGTTTCACCATATATAGGACAAAGGTTGGATGGTTACTGAAAGTGGTATTGCAGCAGAGCACCGTATTTATAAACGATCATTTTGATGCAATTTAAAGGGATACAAAATCCCTCTTCGTTTACGTTGGAAATTAAAAACACTTACAGCTGCATTCAAGTGTATGCTGAGTCTTGCAATTAACATTGCATTTACGGCTTCTGTGTATTTACAAAAAAACAAATAGGTCCCAAGTGTATATTGCCAGTGTGAATGGGAGAGGTGGGCTTCTATTTATAGAGATTGGCTCGGTGATCTCGTAATTTGTAGTAAATTGGAGGGTAAATAAACCATGTGGCATGATCTAAATAGTTGGAAAACACCAGCAACATAGATTTATTTTGATAAGTGGTAAAACATGTAATTTCACCTCTTAAGGAAGATGAAATGCATGTTCTACCTTTACGCGGCAATCAGATTGCCACTTGGGTGCTGTTCTTTGTTTCGTGTTCACCGTTGTTTGAAAAAATTTCTAGAGAGAACCTAAGATCTATTAAGATTTGCAATTTGGGCGGCAATTGAATTGCCTCCTTGTACACAGTTTTTGCACGTTTACTCACAAACAACTTGGGAGGCACTGTTTATTATATAGGCTTGTTGACTTGGGCCTGATTGATAGCTTTGTCCCCCTCGATGCATATTGCAATTTCGTAACGTGTTGTTGTCTATTGTAGATGGCGTGGGTGATGACATGAGTTGCCTGAGCAATGGTTTCACTTACAAATCCTACTGGCCTAGTGGGGCCCATGGGCTTTATTATGAATTGGGTGTTGGGTTAGTTGGGCTAGTTTCCCGAGGAGCTCCATGCTCACAATTTATCTTTTTGTTCAAAAAAGGTGCACCGTTTATTGGATTGGGGTGTCTGCATTGCCTCATGCCGCGACTCAACTTTTTGGCTGGGTATGATTTTTGAGGTCAAGGCCAAAGATGGTGTGGCACAATTGGGGGGGGGGGGGGGGGGGGGGGGGGGGGTTTTGTGGGCGTGTAAATCGTTTTCCTCAAGTTGCACATGGAAAGTATGTGCAGCACACATGAAGGTTATATTAAAAGAACTAGATATGAAAAGTTGGTGGCTAAGATATTTAGGTCAAAGGCTCGCAAAAGTCTACATTCTTATCTAAGTAATAAGATTTTATTAACTAACCAAAAAAATAAAATAAAAAATGCAAGAAAGCTGTTTACAAGAACGCTAAAGCATAGATCAAGGAACCTAGGGCAATAAGTGAATATAACAGACTTCCAAAGTTCGGGACCGGCCGTTAAAAACGGACGCGGATTTCCTGCCAAAGGCTTTAGTAGAAGTTCCTGCACCGAGATGTTTGTGAGAAATCCACCCTGTTCATCAGTTTTGCGGACTCATTTTTGGACCATCTCACCAAAATTTAGGTGGATCGAAAACTCAAGTGGGCTACATTAGAGGAAACAGTGAAGATTCAGTGAGCACCATTGAAACATTCTCATGGCTATAAAAGATTTGTATCAGGCCAAATTTTTTAGGTTTTCACTTCATCCCATTGGGAATTACCTTATAAACGGTTGGGATGGAATATAAAAATCAAGGTGGATCTTATGAATGTTTCAAGGGTACCCAATTTTCCCTCTGGTGTGACCCATTTGAGTTTTGGATCCACCTCCTTTTCGGTAGGATATCCTAAAAGTAGCTCGAAAAATTTATAGACGGAGTGGATTTTTCACAAATATCTCTGTAGACTCCACCCATCATCATTGAGCAGGAACTTCATGCCAAACGCTCTCGCGGGAAATCCGCGTCCGCTCAAAACGAAACTCCGTAGGCGAGGCAAAATCATCCTCTTATGAAAAAGAGGTTTATGCCAAATGAGTTATCACAACCGTAATTTATTATTATTATTATTATTACAGGTATCGCCGGCCCAAACTTTTCCCAGGAACTTCTTCCATACATCCATCCCGTCCTTTCATTTTTTCAGATCGTGTTACAACATGGCTCAATAATAAAGCAGATCCAAAACTTAAGCGGGCCACGTGACAGGGAATGGTGAGGTCTGACATCACGTTGTAGCATTTGCAGGGGCACAAAAGTTTTAGATCAGTCTAATATTTTCAAATTATCAATTCATCCCAGTATAAATAATCTTATAAACAATATAGATGACATATAAACATCACGGTAGATCAGGGAGGCTTCAACAGCTACTTTTTCTTTCGTGCATCCACTTGAGTTTTTGGATCTGATTATTTTTCGGCCCATGTATTAACAAGATCAGGTAAAATGGATGGACGGATGTATTTCTTACAAACATCACGGTGGGCCCTACCTACCTTTCCCTCGCAGGAACCGCGTCCCATTTTTTTTTTTTTGTTTATTAAACAGATTGATTTCCGTGAGTCCGCTTTCTAATGTTTCTTTTAACATAACGTAAGACTTGATTTAGCTCAAAACTCAAAACGCGTTGAGGTGGCAAAAAGCATCTCTTTGAGGTGATTTCCAGAGCAGATCATGTGCGGCCCCAGACTCACCCCGGACGGTGCGGCCCTTACCGTGGAGCCCACCTCGATGTATCTATTCTACATCCACGCCGTCCATTCGTTTTTTTTTTTTTTTTTTTTTCAGATTATTTTATTGCATGAATCCAAAACGAAGCAGATCCAAATCTCAGATGGATCATACCATAGGAAACAGTGATGATTTACTATTAAAAGCTTCTTGTGGGCCACAAAAGTTTTGGATAAATCTCACATTAATTTTTTTCCCGTCATCCAGTATTTTTTAACCTTATCAACAGATTTGATAGAAAATAAACATTACGATGGGCCCTACAACGTTTTTAATGGTGGAACGTTTTATAAACAGTGTTTCGTATAATATGGTCCCTAGGATATTTAGAGCTGCTTCATTTTTGGGATCATATTCTCGATTAATCTCAAAAAAAAGAAAAAAAAAGATGGACGGCTTAGATTTAGAATACATACATGAAGGTGGGCCACACGATAGGTGCCGCACCCCATCGAATCCCGTCCAAAATTTCATCACAATACAGAAGCATAGAGAAGTCCTCACAAACATGGCAGGCTGATTAACGTAATCTGGACAGGTGGAGTGGAGACTGGAAGACGGACAAGAATCTCAATTGCCTTTCGCACTACTTTCCAACTTTGAATCCCGCCACTTTTGCCCATTTACGGGGGTATTCTCGTAATACCCACCTATTCCTCGGTTAACAGCATTGACGACCTTCACCTAACCACGACGGCTAGGTGGGTCCCGCTTTCGCGTTCATACTAACGATCGCCAAAATCCAATCCATCCATTCGTCATTCATCTAGAAGATGGGAGTCTGAAAGAAAGTCTTCTCTTCTCTCTCTCTGCAAATGCATTCATTCCACACACGGGATTTCTTCCCCCATACACTCTCCATCTTTCCTATCTCCTCTATCTTTCATCAATTTCATAGGATTCATCTAGAAATTTTTTTAAAAAAGGAAAAATATCTGGAATTTGTGATTTGCAATGGGCGGGATTTGCTCGAGGGGAATAATTCTGGAACGGAATCCCATAATTCCCACCATCGCTAGCAAGGATTTACAACATCCATCACCTAATCTCAGGACTATGCAGAACATCAATAAGCAGCAGTTGAAAGATGTCCATCTTCCGCCAGATTTCGTGAAATCTACCCATGAGTTTGATTCAAGGGAGCTGTCGTTATCTGAACCTGGTGAGTCTAACGGAGCGACTCCGGCTCAGACAGGGCCTTCTAAGGTAATCTTTTCTTGAATTCTTGCAGTTTTGGTTTTTGCTACTTATTAGATAGAAATGGGACGTTTCTTTTATAATTTAAACCCATACACCATGTGGTGTTACCAAGTTTCGGAATGGAAGGTTGGGACTGCATTTAGCTGCAGCTCTGGAAAATAAGACATGAGAAAGTATGAATAATTGGAAATTTGGAGAAACAGATCATTTTTTTTTTTTTTTTTTCTGTTGATTCACAAATAATTTGTATGTTTGTGTGTACGCTAGTTAATCCAACACCCGAGTTTTAAGTCATCCAGTCCATTTTGTGGCGGATTCCAATCCAACCTGGGCTGACTGTGGGGCCTGGTTTGGGTGTTAAAATGTTATCACATCTCATTCAGTTCTTGGTTTTATTATGATTTCTTTCAAGAAAGACTGGGTTGATGACTCAACTTCATGGGTATGAAAAGGTATACAAAAGCAGCAATTCACTCGTGTTAAGATTCTCCACTCTGATCTGATGTCTCTAGTTGTTTGAGAGAACAGAGTGAGTTGCCTAAGGTTTTCCTAGAATATCTAATTAGAACATGGATGTGGGAATAGTAGAGAAAAGAAAGAACAAAGACAAGTGAGGCAGAAGCCATTCTAAATATGTATTTGCAAAATGTGAAATGATGGGGCACAATGAAGTCTAGATTAGTATCCAGGAATATGGAACACATATTGCCATGTATTTTGCTAGTTGTCGAAGTTCATTTAAAAAAATGCTTTTGCCATTCTCTACTCTTGTATCCGTTTGATTGAATCCAAGCTATCTTCAGTGAAATTGAATCACGCTGGAAGATGGGAACAATAGTGGATGGTCAATGGTTTGATTGGATTCTTGATCATCTGTTGAGGGAGTGACCCTCCTGTCAAGTGAGGGCCCTCCTAGCCTTTAGATGGTATAAGGCTATTCCATTGATGCACATATCTAGATTTTCATCGATATTATTAATTGGCCATATCATTATACTTTTGAAAGGTTCTTGGCAGTAAGTTTCTTCAAACAATGAAAGGCTCTAAAAGTGTGCTTCTTACAATGAATGGAGTAAGGGGTTGCTTTGGAACTTGAAAGTAATAAGAGAACTGATCACCGACAACTACTCGTAGGCTAACTTATCCCCCCTCCCCCCTTTTCAAGCATTTTTCCTATGAAAATATCTAACTTTTTCAGAAGGCCTATAAAATGAGTTGTACCATATGGCCGGTTGTATGTTATCAGTTCTCAAATAATAATATGTGACATACGCAGTGAAATTGCCCTTTTAGGTGCTTAGGAAGAAGATGGCACACTTTTTCCAATGCGAGGGCTGGGAGAGCAAGTCCCCAACCTGAGTGGCTCAGGCCTAGCAGGCAGAAGTTGATGACATATCAGTTAGTTGACGGTGATGAAGTGTGGCAGTCCTCCTGTGGATCAAGGTGTTGGAAGAAACTTTTCTTGAAGTGAATATGGAGGGAATAGATAAGACTATTATTGGATAATTTGAGAATCACTATGAGTCAGAATCAGAGTGCTCATGAAAAATGAATATTGATCTTCCTTGAGTCAGGATTCTAGAGTGTAGATGGAGTGCACTTTCTAGAAGAAGGGGAATCATTTCCTATGAAGGAGAAAAGGAGATAGGCTGAAATGGCGATTTTTTTATAAGTATTTTCGGGCCTTGCCAAAACTCAAGCTTGTCTCCATGATGGATGAACTGTATTGCTTGTGTGCAACCTCTAATGCTTCCCACTATTTCTATTCCACAAGGAAGGTGGGGAATATTTCCTTCAAATAGCTGTCCATCCAGTGTTCAAATTATCAGTATTGCACTACATATCACACCTTTGGGATGTGAAAATGTCATGGGAAACATTGGGAAATATTGCTTGTAAGTTGTCTCGTGTAATGCATCATGGTCTAATGGAAACAAAGCCAAAACTTTAGGAAAATGGTGGTGTCTTTTTGTGAAACTTCAAGAGATGTTAAAAGAAACATGCTTACATTCTTAGAACAAAAAAAAAGAAGAAAGAAAGACACTAGGCATAATAGTTTTCCATTGTTTAGGGGACAAAACTGTGTTTTTTGCCATAAGTGATTCAACTATAACCAAAATGAGTTAATATCATTCAAATATCATAAAATATTACAAGCAATTTGACCAAATACTAAAAGGAACAAACCAATATACCATGACATTAGATCCACATGGAGTTATGAGGCAGTCTAAAGTTTTGTCCCTATCTGTACTGGGGAGGTTCTAATACTGTTATTCCACATAACTGCAGTATTTTGTCCAGCTCATGAAATGATGATACCAATCCATGTACTCTCGAATATATCAATGGTACTCATCCTTAGTAATGCACAGCATGCCAATCTGTGGATAGTTAATAGTCACTGTAATTGCCACCATCACTCACAATGGCACTGTGTGGCTGTGGCTGGCATATCCGTTCTCACAAATCAATACACAGTTTTTAAGGAGTTGCATGAACTTGTCATCATGCATTGATTGCTTAACTTGAAAGCAGACAAGATACACTACCTGGTTTAAAACATTCACCGAGCAATTGCCCAGTCATCTTATTTATGTAGATGCATAGTTATTGCGATTTGTATGGTCTAAAAACTGAACCTCATGCAAAATCCCACATTGTCTTCTTACTTGTTCCATCCTGAATTGCTAATGCACCAAGTGAGTGCTCTAGCACTTTTCATTGTATTGTTATTATCTTCTATAGGTTATAACACTGTGCTGAGAAAGATGGCAGTGATTTTATCTACTGCCAAGAATCCCTATCAGGGTGGATAATTAACAGGGTCACATAATTGATTGAGCTCATATTTGGATTTTCAGTATCAAGTGAAATCTTCCTTGTCTTGGCAGTTCAGTGGGGTTAAATGTTGATGCTCCTTGGTAATTACTATCATGAGACATCTCCTTCATCTGGACTAGTGTTTTCAGTAGCGCTGTAGCGTAGTGAAAACGCTATGTATTGTACGCAAGTAGCGTAAGCTACAGTGCATGTAGTATAGCGTGGATAGCGTAAGCTACCTGAAATCTCATTTTTCTAAGTGTTTTTTCTATTTTAGCTTAACACCTATTTTAAAATGGTGATGACTTATACCTATGACACATGGTGCTATACAAAACTAATCCGGACCATCCAAATTGTGGTCCATATTGTAGATAGAGCACTTAGATCGATCTGGACCATCCAAATTGTGGTCCATATTGTAGATAGAGCACTTAGATTGATCTGGACCATCCAAATTGTGGTCTATATCATGAATTTGTGGTGTTTCAATAAATAAAAAAAAAGTCACACTTAGAGATGTCTAAAGGGAGGTTTTGCATGGAAATAAGTGGTTGATGATCCAGATTCATAGTCAAGCACTCATAGAAATTATGCATTTTGTAAAATTTATCATATTTTCTATTATTTTAATTAACAATATTAAGGATTGTGTAGCTTATGCTACACGCTATGTAGCTTACGCTACACGCTATAGAGGGCCAAACGCTACACTATAGCTACATGCTATTTAGAACACTGATCTGGGCAATACACATACACACATACATATGTATGTATATATACATATCTTATTTGACTTTTGAGAAGTACTTGATTGACCTTTATAGAATGGGCTTGTACTGATTGAGAAGTATAACTATTGATTCATCTTGCGTCTCTTTTAGCCTGTAACTGTGTTAGCCTCAAGTATAATTGCATTTTGTAGGTACCCGAAATAGGCTCACGTCTGGGAAGGGCTGGTGTTGTCGGTCTAGAGCGGGCCATGGAAGTTCTAGATACACTCGGAAGTAGCATGTCGAATTTACACACTAGCAGTGGATTTGTTTCTGGGATGGCAGCACGAGGAAATAAAATATTTATCTTGGCATTTGAAGTAGCTAATACAATAGCCAAAGGAGCAAATTTGTTGCAATCTCTTTCAACGGAAAACATCGAGTTCTTGATGAAAGACATTTTACATTCAGAGGGAGTACAACGACTAGTATCTACAGATATGGATGAACTTCTCAGCATTGCTGCTGCTGACAAAAGGTGGCTTCAGAGAGTAACTTGCGTATGCTCAAAGCTTTGTAGTTTGAATTATATTGTAGACTGATCTTACCCCCTGTTTACTCATAGCACCTTGGAATTAGTCTTAGGTCCTGTTGAGTAGATGAGTAAACATGAGTTCATGTCATTTTAGTTATCAGTAATTATGTATTAGAGATCGAGATATCTATTGCATAATTACTATTAACATGAACTCATTATGTACTAGAAATCAAGACATCTAATATAAAATTACTTTAACTAAAATGAGATGAACTCATCTTTAGGTTCTACCAAACAGGTCCGTAGCATTCTATTTGTTCAGA
Source organism: Magnolia officinalis (assembly GCA_021015155.1). Lineage (NCBI taxonomy): Eukaryota > Viridiplantae > Streptophyta > Magnoliopsida > Magnoliales > Magnoliaceae > Magnolia > Magnolia officinalis. The sequence continues at coordinate 76,827,172 of JAJHSJ010000004.1, read as the reverse complement.
GCTCACTTCGCATATTTCCTTTCTACAGGGAGGAGTTGGATGTGTTTTCCAGAGAAGTAGTTAGGTTTGGGGACCTATGCAAAGATCCTCAGTGGCACAACCTTGGTCGCTATTTTCAAAAGTAAGGTAGACAGTTTGTAGTATACTTCGTCATAATGTAGAAGGTCACATCCTAACTGGGCAGGAGTTATTCCTTAAAGAGAGAAGCTAGAGAGGTGGTGAGAGCCTCTTGGCATATCCACTGTACATGCAGCACATCTTGGGCAATCAGAATTGTTCATCTGATGATGGTCAACCATTTGGGCGGGCCATATCTAAAAGTAACAGTGATTTAAAAATCCAAGGAACTGTGTACTTTTTCACCCATTGAGAGTGAACCATTTATCTTTTTCTTTTTTTCTTCTCTCAACTTCTTTCAACCTGTCTTTTCTTGGCTGCTTATGGGGGGGGGGGGGGGGGGGCTAGTCTGATTGCTGTCAATATCTGATATATAGCCCCCTTTTGCCTGGTGGTTGCCCATCACGTTGACAGTTCTGATTTCCTATTAGTGTCATGTCTTAGTAGAGATGCTGTTGACGAGTGAGGCAACATCTCCAAGAGGTTCTAGCAAATCTCTTTCACAAATATGTTGATTCCTAACATTCACTAATGACAGAAGTTCAAAATTTTGAAATACTTGTTTGGTTTGTCAGATTGGATTCCGATGTTTCATCACATAAACAGCTTAAAGAAGAGGCAGAAGCAACAATGCAACAACTGATTATGTTGGCTCAGCATACTTCAGTAAGTATAGTCTAATGCCAACTGAAGGGTCTCTGCTTTCCTTGCTCCTCATTATTGCTTTGGTAATTGAATGGTTGCTCTATGTTCTTCTTCTTCCTTCTTTGTTTTCAAATGTGGAACTTATTGAATAGGAGAAATTTAAAAATTATCTAGTTAGCCTGTGGTCTTGTCCTACATCTGTGCTACATGCTACAAATGAAAATTTTACGTTTATTTTATCAAGAGGATGCTCAATTAAATTTCAAATGAAATAAGGAATATCTTAATTCACTTCAATTTTAAATCGGTTTTCTTTCTCATATGTAATTGTTCTTTGCTGGCAGATGCTAAAGTTCTTTCTGCACATCTCTGATCACAGCTTGGAAGGGTCTCTTAAAATGGTGCTACTTAAGGAGTTAATATGATCCTCACCCGAGGATTTGTATAGTGTCCTTGAGCTCTGAATTGAACATGTGGAGCTCACTGTTGGAGATCCAGATTATTAATCTAATGGTTCCAACTTCTTAACAAAGAAAAAAGAAAATAAAACAAAAATTTAATGGGCCTAACGGTGACAATCCTTGCTCCCTAGACTCCTAAATGTGGCAGTGATCCTAACTCTGTGTTAGATCTTTATTTTAATGGTTTGATCTGTTTTAATTTCCTTGTTTAGTTGTTTTGAGGGTTTTAGTTTCATGGGCTGATTTGGACTGTTTGGTGAGTTGCAGAGTACTACTAAAGCTTAGTTTTTTTCTTCCAACCGGAATTAGTGTTTATGCAGAGGAGTGGTGGAACCTAAGTAGAGACTAGAGAAAATTCAATTGGTTCATACTCTCCTAAGTAGTCCTTTGTAGTTGGTCTTGAAGGGCCTGTCTGGGAATAGCAAGGTATAAAAAAATGGTTACATTACGATTTTAATGGCTGTTAAGTAATAGTAATGGTGGATATTTTATTGGTCTGTTACAAAAAGAAAAAGAAAAAGAGAGGGGCTAAAATGACCTGTAATGGCCGTATCGGTCGTTACAGGTGGTATCTGTGCCTTTATGGCAGACATATTGGCCTAGGCAGTTACATGCATATAAACCCTTTATGAGGGCTGTTTTGTGTTTTTTTTTTTTTTTAAAAAAAAAAAAAAAAAACTTTCTCCTCTCCTCATTTTAGTTGTGGGGGATAATTAGAAACCAAATTTCGGCCAGATTCACACCCATTTGCAAAATCAGAACATAAGATTTTGATGGTTGTAGGGGAATGAGAACATCCTTGTTCTATGGTTAATCCCCCACATTCTTTCCTTTGCATGGATATTTCTTTGTTGTTGTATTGGCTGGGCCCATTACATGCATATAAACCCTTAATGAGGGCTCTTTTGCGATATGCGTGCACATGTGGGGCTGTGTTCACTTTCTCCTCCTATCTTCATTTTAGTGGTTTGGGAATCCCCACGATCTTTCCTTTGCATGTCTATTTCTTTGATGTTGTATTGACCCAGGCCCATGACATGCATATAAACCCTTTACAAGGGCTGTTTTGTGATGTGTGTGTGCATGCGCCACCACGATCTTTCCTTTGCATGTCTATTTCTTTGATGTTGTATTGGCCCAGGCCCATCACATCCATATAAACCCTTTATGAGGGCTGTTTTGCGGGGGTGTTCACTTTACCAGATTTACACCCATTTGTAAAACCAAAACATGAGATATTGATGGTTGTAGGGGAATGGGAGTGTTCTTGATCTTTCCTTTGCATAGCTATTTCTTTGATGAATCGACCTAGGCCCATTACATGCATACAAACCCTTTATGAGGGCTGTTTTGCGATATGTGCATGAGCGTGCTGGGGTGGGTGTGGGTGTGTTCACTTTCTCCTCTCCTCATTTTAGTGGTATGGGATTATTATAAATCAATTTTGATCGGATTTACACCCATTTGCAAAATCAAAACATAAGATTTTGATGGTTGTGGTGGAAGGAGAGCATCCTTATTCTAGGACTGTTAATCCCTCATCAGTTTCCCTTGCATTGCTATTTCTTTGGTGCTGTATCCTTAGTTTCCTTGCTGAAAAAAAATTCTTTGCGTTGGAAAAAAATCCCAAACATATCAAATTGCTCGTTTATTTTGCATGCTCATTCTTTCAAGTACCTTTCTTTTTAAATAAACAAGAGATAGTACTTGATTCCTATAAAATGTGTGAGGCTATATTGACGTGGTTAAGGATATTTATCAGGGAGCGGTAACAAATGTGAGGACTGCAGGTCCATAAGTGGAGAGACAAGTGAGTTCTCAACCCATGATTGATGTCGGCCGATATTATCGATATACAATAGTAGTGATACAACATTGGGCTTTAGTTGGGAAACTTCCTAGTATCAGTTGATATATTGCAATGTATTGCTATATATCATAATGTATCACAATGTATTACTATGTATCGCAATGTCTCGCAAATAATGTATCACAATGTGTTGATGATACCTTAAGTGCGTCAATCCGCTTTACGAAAATATTGGAAAATTGCCAAAAAACCCAAAAAATTTGTTTTTTTTTTTTCATTACATTCCTTAGGAAATTTCAACCACTCCTTTTCAATTGTTTGGAGAGAAAGGAAATTTGTTGACGGAAATTGAAATCGGGGAGCATGCAATGTCGGAACTCATAACCCAAATTTGTGGGCTTTTGCGAATTTTAACAGCCTTTTCTTGTTTTAAATTCCTTGGAATCAATGGAATGAAGTTTATAAATCATGATTTTGCATATTTTGTGGGATTTTTTAATTTGGAAAAATTGGGAAAATCTGAAATTTCCTTATTTCACCCATAACTTGCAATTAGAGGTTGAAAAAGATCACATTAGAGTGCTCGGAGGCTGATCTAAAAATTGACGGAACTTTTAAAAAAATATATTCTTAATTAAAACAGTTGAAAATTAATTAAAAATAATTTTATTTTAAAACAATTAGATTGACCAGATGTTACGCATGCCTAATATTTTGTATTTACGAGTGTGTACTGATCTTAACATCAGCCACACTTGTTTATTTATTACCAAAGGTTAATTTAATTTTAAAAAAATTATGAAAAACTAATTAAAAATATCTTTTTAAATAAATGCACCATATATTGTAGAACATATCTAGTGTCAGTATTTAGTACATTGAATGTGCTGATAAGTGATATGAATTATAGAAATATTAGTGATTTCTTTATTTATTATTTTATATGAATTGCTTTTTAATATAGTTGCATCACTTCTATTTGATAGTGCATGGCTTAGTACCCCATCTTTTGAGTTCTGAGGGTGTAAAGGTAAAGATTTTTTTTTTTTTTTTTTTTTTTTTTTTTTTTTTTTTTTTTTTTTTTTTTTTTTTTTTTTTTTAACATCCTCAAAATTTCATTGAAAAATTCAATCAATTACCCAATGTTTCCCAAAAACAGCGAGACATTCGATATTTCCCATGCAATACGCGATCTGTTTCTGTATCTCGAGGTGCGATACATTTGTCGATAACAATATTGAAAACATTATTCCCAACTACTTTGGCATGTACCGGGGATCGGTATTGAGTCCATACTTTTTAGCATTGGTTATGGACAAGTTGGCGAGGTATTTGCAGTAAGAGATCTCATGGTATATGTTGTTTGCAGCATAGTTTTGATTGATGTGATGGAGGGTGTAAACACAACTGGATTTATGGAGTGATGCTTGAGAATCTAGGTGATTTAAAATTAGTCGGATTAAAACAGAATATATGGAGTGCAATTTTAGAAATAATAGGATTGAAAACAAGGAATTAATTAAGATTGTTGACTAAGAAGTTTTGATTGATGTGACAAAGGAGGGTGTAAACACAACTAGATTTATGGAGGGATGCTTAAGAATCTAGGTGATTTAAAATTAGTTGGATTAAAATAGAATATATGGAGTGCAATTTTAGTTATAATAGGAGTGAAAACAAGCAATTAATTAAGATTGTTGACTAAGAAGTTTTGATTGATGTGACGAAGGAGGATGTAAACACAACTAGATTTATGGAGGGATGCTTGAGAATCTAGGTGATTTAAAATTAGTCGGATTAAAACAGAATATATGGAGTGCAATTTTAGTAATAATAGGAGTGAAAACAAGGAATTAATTCAGATTGTTGACTAAGAAGTTTCCCAAAATGGCAACTTTCGATACCTTGGGTCAATAATTCATGAGAGTGGAGAGATTGAGAAGGATGTTACCCGTATAATTCAAGCTGTGTGGAAGAAAGGGAGATGTGTCTCTGGAATATTATTTGATCATTGTGTACCACTCAAACTGAAAGGAAAATTTTATAGGATAGCTATAAGACCAGCCATGCTTTATGGGATAGTATGTTGGCAGCTAAAGAAAAACATGTGTCAAGGACCATTGACCATTGATCTGTCTAGCGCTACAATGGATGAACATTGGCCCAAAAGTCTCTAGGACAAAACAATCCTAATCTTTCAATTTCTGGTATGCCAATAGATGTTGAAGATAAATAGAACAACTCACTGATAAAAATAAAATAGGTACACCAATTGTGAAATGGCCCAAGAAGGTTATTATCTTCCACATTCAAAGGCCAATGATTGGTGGTTTCGATCTTTGTATCTGGGAAATTTTGGGCATGGTCCATCCACAATGGGTCCCAATAGACCAATGGTCTAGATCAATTGTTGTGTTCAAGTCATTGTGTCAAGGACATTATTCTTCCTGTATGAAATGATGAGTTAATTTTATTTTATTTTTTACTTTTTTCCCTTTGGATTTTTTTTTTTTTCTGATTTATATATATCTTTATTTATTTTACGCAATTGATTACATGTCTCATATTTGTTAAAATGAATGGTGTTTTGTGTTTGCTCAAGTTAATTTTCCTTATAATTTCTATTTTTTAAAAAAGTCAAATTCATGGAGAGCTTGTTGATTTGTTTCGATAATTTATTAATGATGGTCAACATTATTAACATTATTACTACTACGATCTGTGGGTGCATTAAGTTTGTAGTATGATTTATGTCTATTGTTCAATATCAGCATATTGATTTTATAGTCACGAGAACTTATTTAGGCATTACGCTTTTGGCCTTTTGCAGTGAAAAACTAACACATTTTCCATTTATAGGAATTGTACCATGAGTTAAATACATTGGACAGATTTGATCAAGATTATCGGCGTAAGCTTCAAGAAGAAGAGTCTTTAAATGTCAACCATAGAGGTTAAACACTTCCACATTGTTCTCAAACTATACATTTCTTATGCGACAAAATGTGTGTTTGTCATCATTCATCATTCTCAACATATTCCTCAATTATCATTTCTAGTGGTTGCACTGAATCAATGATTTGAATGACTATGTGCAAATAGATTAATTAATACTGATTGCATTTACTACAAATCATGATGTTACGTCTATTGAGAATTGAATAATCGACAACAACATAAGAAGAAAATTCTATTACATAGCACATGATCTTTTGGAGCTTTTTTATTTAACGAAATGTATTTTTCATATCGAAATGCTTCTATCTACCATGTTTGGAAACAAAATCTCATTTTCTGTTTTATACTTATACATGAAGACCTTTTTGAGTAATGGGCAGAATCTGGCCATGGTCCATTGGTGTTGCAAATATCAAGGAATGTTCCGACTTGTTCACATTAGTTTCTATCTCATTCTCCCATGTTCATTTCTAGGTTAATTCTCAAGCAGACACCTTGGTGAAAGAAGGGGTCAATAAGACCTCTTTCCTCTTTTAAGTACAATCTTTCACTCATAGAGAATAGGCTTTGATTTTTCTTTTTGTTCTTTGTTTCCCAAGCAGGATTAGCTGTTGCCAGTTGTTATGCCATTTGTGGGATGTTTGCTTTCCCTTGCCTCTTTGTAACATCTTCTTTTTCTTATAATAAATATTTAGTTATTCATAAAAAGAAACCCAGGTGAATAATCCTTTCTGTCCATACAAGCCCACACAAGCTTGGATTTTCAACACATGGCTCCTAGGATATCGTCACAAAATAATGTTGTGGGATTAGGTCTTAGTTGCAGGATCCTATGAGCCACCCGCCTCACATGGGCCGCCCACCCCGAGTGTGCCCTTGCATCCCACAGGCCACCTCACTCGAGCCTGGTGTGAAAATGCCCCTACATTAATCACCCTTGTTTGGGAGTCCCGAACATGAGACCTCCCGCTCTAATACCACTTTGATGTAGGACAATTAACCGCTTGCTCTAAAAGTTCGAACTGATAGAGCATGATGAATCAGTCCCTTTATCTCGTAGCCTAGGCTCCACATCTCATGGGTTAGGACCTCGGCTGAACCCCCCTCATGGGCCCCACTTCACATGGGTTCCGCTTCACACGAGCCACCCACTTCACATGGATAGGAGTTGCCTTACACGAGCCACCCGCCTCACATGGGCCGCCCACCCCGAGTGTGCCCCTGCATCCCACAGGCCACCCCACTTGAGCCCGGTGTGAAAATGCCCCTACATTATCCTTCTTACCAGGTGTTTTTCCCACTTTGAATCACACTTTGGGCTTGTGCTAGCACTTGCTCTTCCTCTCTTGGCCTTTTATGCTTGATAACATTTTGAAATAAACACTTCCTCGCACCCACACCAGAGTTTGTGCCACATGACGCTTTGTGCAACTAGAATTAGTGCAAGAATCTATGGTTCTTTGTAGTAGGTCGCATCAATATTTTAGGTTGTTTAATTGATGTCATTTCAAAGGCTTTGGTTATAAAACCTTCTAGTGGTTACTCAATATTATTAGTTTTTTATATTTCAAGCAAGTGCAGATGCGTTGAATTTTCTCCTTGGATATTTCTCATAACACCTGCCAAAAAGGTTTTGTGTGTTTCATGTATGTCTTCCTGCATCTACTATTGTTCAATTACGGATAAGAAATTTCATGAGTAATATCATTTTATGTACATCCTATTCAATATATATCTCATTCCATCTACTTCCCACAATAATAAGCATTCTATGTGGTTGATGTCTCCAAGTGTTAGACATGCAAAATTTGACTTGAAACATAATATTTCCTTCCATTTTGTTGGCATCTCCCTTCTTTAACGGGGTGTAACATGCAAACACTCAAGCACATGTTTGTTACTTTGTTTACCTTTGTTACTGTCTGTGTGGCTACTTAGAACGACATTGGAGACTCCTAATATTTAATAAATCACTGGATTATTAACATTGGAATTGCATAAAAGAACAATTCTAAGGGGTTGTTTGGCACCATAGATTTTATTTTTTTATTTTTTTATTTTTTTGGGGGGGGGGGGGGGGGGGTTTGAGGGGATTTCAAATCCCCTAGTATGTTTGACACCATAAAATAGCTGGGGGGTTTCAAATCCCCTCAAAGAGGGGGTTTGAAATCCAAGGTGGAAGCTTGGATTACATCTAAAATCCTTCCAAGGGTTGGATGTGTAACATGTATGTCACTAGACTATTAATCTATTGGGCACATGGCCCACTGATGCTATCCCAAAACAATTAGATTATCAATTGTGTCATTATAATTACTTTAATACGATGATCTGCGCCGTCCAAACATTGTCCATCTAAATCAACGGTTAAAAATCATTCGTTAGTCACTTGGATGTGATCTTGTGCTTGTGGCCCATCCGAGACTTGGAATTTCATCATTTCAGGCAAAGTATATATTTCAACATGCTTATTACAACCACTGCGTCAAACATTATATATGTACACTAATTAGAGATATTAAAATTGATTTAGTAATTAAATTCAAACCCTTGTAGATATACTATGCATAACTACTTTTGGATTATAGGGGATTCTGAATCCAAGGCCCCAAACACAACAGGAGGATTTCAAATCCAGGGGGTTTCGAATCCACGCTCCCAAACCGGCCCTAATGCATCACAACAATTTTGCTACTTAAAGTCGGTAAGACTAATATTTGCCTATGTTGTGTTGGGTGTCCTACTACCTACAAAAACTAATCTCCTGAAAATGGACAAACCTGAAACGAATGCCCTTCCATTGCAAACTTTTAAGTAAGCTACTACATTGAAAGAACAATACACAAAAGGTGTGTGGAGATTGCGGCAATGGTCTTTGGGTACCTTACCTAGCATGATATCAACTTCTTCTTTGGCCATAGAGGTAAATGATAAATAGAAACCTTAAGATCTATAACTGAATCCAATATTTTGTCTTTTATATTTGCTTACCATGATGGTTCAAAGCTTCTCTTGAATACTCAAGAATGACACTGAAGGAGTGCCATTGACTACTAGCTTAGCTTATAATTTTTTTTTATTTTTATTTTTTTTTCTTTTTTTTTTTCTTTTAAGGTGATACGATTTTCTTAAAGGAAACAAGGGTGAAGGTGAGGAGTAACCGCCCTGCAAATTACAACAAAGCAGATCAAAAGGATTCAAAAGAATCAAAGGGACAGTTTCAAAATGGCTTAAGAGTCATAGCTCAGCAATCATATCCAATTTAGCCTTCCTAAACACCTCATCAGGACTATGTTGATAATTACGATAGCATTTATTATTGCTCTCGGCCCAAATTGACCACAAACCCATAATAAGAGTTTCCACAAGATCCTCAAGACCAACTCCACCCATGCCACTCCAAGAAGAAAGGAGCAATCAAAGACGACATCACCCAACAACACTGGAATAGGTCAAAGAACCTCTCCAATGCAACACTAGCAAAGGTGCAAGGCATAAAGAATTGATCTACTAACTTGGCATCCCGAAGTCATATGCCACAAACATTTGTAATCATCATGTCTTTTTAGAAGATTACAAATTTTGAGAGCTCTACCCTTGCTCACCAACCATCCAAAGGCATGACCCTAGGCAAGCCCTTGTGAGACATATGAATTCTCTTGAGTTGTGTAATTCTCTAGAAGAAGAATGATTCACCTTATATATGGAGCTAATAAAGAATCTTCCAAGACCTTTCCAATCTCCACAACCAACATCCTTGTTGAGTGATGAAGGGCTTCTGTGCTGTAGAAGATCCAATAGTCCCACCATATCCTCAAATTCCTCATCATCCAGATCCCTGGGTCAGGGAGGTATCCGGACCACTTGGCTGCCCAAAGATGGTGAAGCACTGGGAGATAGACACCTCCCTATCCACTGCAGTGTGAGCCAATCCTGGGAAAACTGGACAAAGAGGTCTATTAGAACACAGGGCGTCCTTCAAAAATTGAATAAGAAAACCATTTCCCTTTGATAAAACAACTTCCTTCTTGAAAAATGATCAGCAACTACGAATATTGTGACTTCCAATAGCTTGGCACGCTACACAAGGAAGATGACTAAGTAAACCCTGTATTTACAAAATATAACTTGTTTCCATAGGATTCGTGTGAAAAATTTGTTCCGACCTGACACAACCATCCTTTGTCCGGGCTTGGGATCAGCTATGGGAGAGCAAAACTCCCATTGGCAGATTTTGGAAACAAGTCTATCAGCGTCGTCGTCATCATCATCCATAGGTAATAAGAAGAGGAAAGTAGATTAGATGGTTTGGTCATGCGCAATGGAGACCAAGAATTGTGCCAGTAAGGAGGATTCAATAGGTTGAAGTTGAAGGTTCTAAAAGGGCAAGAAAGCCCAAAGGACGTGGGTCAAGATAGTATGAAAAGACTTTATGTCATATGGCTTAGCTGAGGATATGGTCCTTGATAAAGTAGAATGGCGAAACGGGATTTGCGTAGCAACAGTTAATTGAGATATGCTTAGATGATGAACTTCTTTTCATAGGCCATCTTCCTTGACCTTAGATCTCCACAACCACTTTAACCAATAAGAATAAATTCATTATTTTCAGATCATTAATGCAAGCTGCACCTTTGCTCGTAGGTTTAGACACTTCACTCCAACTCATGAGTTGTATTTTATGCTTTTCTTTCGAGCCTCTCCAAAGAATCTCTCAATGAAACTTTTCCAATTTATCGTGAACACTGGTGGAGCATTGAAATAGGGGCTTGAAGTATAAAATCATGTAAGACATGGCCTCCTTGATTAGAGTGATCCTTCCACCAAATGACAAATCTTGCTCTCATTCAATTCTCTCTACAACCTTCTCTGACAAATTCTCAGTAGGCTTACCAATGGCGGGAAGCCCAAATGAGAAGTAATGCTGTGTGCCCTAGAGATGAAGAGCCTTGAAAGTCTGAACTTCCACAATTCAACTAGCTTACCTTATAAAGATAATATTAAAATCTTCAGCCACTCCAAGAGTTCTTTGCTTCACTTCATCGGAATCTTTCTCCCTAATGGGACAAAAGAGAAACTTGTAGGCCGCTTGTTGTCATGTAGCAATCCATGAAAACCTTTCATCACACTTTAATTATGCCATTTTGTATGAAGTGAATAATGTACCTCAAAATTTCATAGGGAATCTTCACTTGAAGAACTCTGTACTTTGGCAGGGATATCATGGTATATTTTGAGTCTATAAAAAAGATCATGGCTTATTATCAAACTTTCCCTATCATTCGCCTTCTTATTTACAATATTCAATTGACAATGGCTTGTGACTTGCATTCCCTAATTACACACATGCCATTCATGCAGGGAATTCTCGCTGCATATTGTTTGTTGAAACTTTCTTTTGATTTAAGTTTTTGTCTATAATTTGCTGATATATTTAGTATAATATCACGTTTAACAAGAACTTGTCCTTTTGCTTGCAGGAGAGGGTCTCATGATGCTACGTAGTGAGTTAAAACGCCAAAGAAAGATTGTAAGGAGCTTGAGAAAGAAATCTCTTTGGTCTAAAAATTTGGAAGAGGTCTGTGATTACGAGAACTTGTTACTGTTGCTTCCGGGATGCATCAAAAGGGAATGCATTCACACACACACACACATATAGAGAGGGAGGGAGGGAGGGAGGGAGGGAGAGAGAAATGAATGAAATCTGGCCCAACCCATCCAGTGGTTGTGTTGAGACCAGATGGTTAGAAACCGAAAAAACAGGTTGAGCCACCCATCGGTGGATCACACAATAGAAAACAATGTAAAATATCCACAAAAACCGAAAAATTCAAGTTGCAGAGATCTGAGCTTTGCATGAGGTGTTTCACTCCTCAGGTGGGTCACAGTGTACAAAATAAATGGATGACTAGAGAAAATCATTTCAGCCATCCATTTGTTTTGTATGAGGTCCAGCTGAGGAGGAAAATGGCCTGATTTTTGGTTGAGAGGATATAAACATTTTGGTCATCTGATGGAAAGCTTGGATCTCTCACATATGTGCCATATTGTTATGTGAGCTTGCTTGTGGATGGGCAGGGCTCCATAAGTCTGTAGGCCTAGCAAGCATCTGCTATGTAGTATTCCATGTTTTTGTCTAATGAAGCTCCGAAAATCTTAGTGACTTGAACTCATTGTAGGTCATGGAGAAACTTGTCGACATTGTTACCTTTCTACATCAAGAGATCGCGGAGACCTTTGGCAGTAAAAGTACTCAGAGAGGTGGATTAACATTCTCATTGCATTATCTTTTCTCATTTTCAGACCCTTCTTTGCAATACTCATTTAACTGATTTAGCAAATTTGTAATTCTTTTGTCTGAGGCAATCTATCAAAAAACTTACAGATTCGCTAGGTCTGCATGTGCACTAGCCTGCTCATGTTCATGTGGTTGCAATTTTAATGTGGCAAATGCTTATGAGATATGAGCCTTCCCTGAGATGGACCATGCCTCTAAGATCATCAGGTCCAAAAATCAGGCTATTGATCACTTGGGTAACCTAGATTGTATGAAATTAATGGAAGACCTAAATGGTTGTCTTCCTAGCCATCCATTTGTTTGTATATTGCTTCCCAGCTTTTGAGTGAACTGGGCTGATTTTTGGGCCAAATGATCTAGGCACTATGGCCCATGTCATGGAAAGCTCTGATCATGTAAACGTCTGCCATATGGGCACATTCAGCTTTCAGAGGATTGTTGTTGTTACATGCACCGATGACTTGGGATATGGAAACATGTATCAATATTGTTATGATGTTGTTGTACATACCGGGAAATGTATTGTTGTCTAAGGGAAACATTAGGAAAAAGGTGGAATTTTTGATGAACTTCAGGAGATCTTATAATACTCATGTTACTCGCTTAGGACTCAGAATATTACCAAAAACAACTATACATAATAGGTTTCCATTTTATAGAGGCCTAAACCATGTGTTGCCAGAGAAAAGCAGTGCAATTATATCCAAAGTGAGTTCATATCATTCATATATCATGCATGCAAATGCAAGTAATAAAACACACACAATACATAAAAAAGATAATGAATTTATGAAATGCCACACTTGCAATCTCATTTTAAGGGGTAAAAATGGTGAAAATTAGGATTTCCCAATTTCCTCTGTTTTCTGCCACAACATTTGGTATTTTCGCCTCAAATCCATGTTAACGCATGGTAATCTCTGATTACATCTGTAAATAAATTATATTTTTCTCACCTTGGAAGTTTCTGCCAGTTTCTGCCATCGAGTTGCAATTTTTCTATTCCAAATCTGAGATTTGATTTCAAATAATTCAAGGAAAGTGGTCGAAATAGTCCTAGAAGGTGATCTGCCAAAAAAAAATTCAAAAAGAAAAGGTTTACTTTTTGATTCTCTGACTTTTCAATTTTTCTCGAATTTTGCAGTATTTATGGAAGTTGTATCGATGTCAACCATACTTGATGCTTTGCATTTATAGCGAAGGAATGTGGCCGATATCTAGTGATATTTTGTGTATTGCTAGATATAGGTGATATTATCAATAATATCATTCATACAATGTGTTTGTATCTATCTATCTATCTATATTAATTTATTTATTTATACTACACCTCATATGTGCTGACCTGTGGTGCAAATAATATTGGCTGATATTATTGATAATATCAGCAATACCAACATGTCATGGGTGTACATGAGCAGGCCCTTGCACACATGTGGACAGTCCAATCAATCAATCTGAACTTTCCAGCAATATGTCATGGGTCATGGGTACTGTGCGAAAATCACATTGATTGGATGGTTGATTCCATCCTTGTTTTGTCCTTATTTTCTATTGGCATTCTTTCTGCAAGTGTAGATGGGATGATTTCAATTTCCTAACAAAAGTGATTCTTTACAATCATAAGCAGCCCATGATGCTCCCTAACAAATGGATGGATCAAATTGTTCATTGAACCATTTTTGCATAAACAATCTTGAGTGTCCATATTTAAGGCCATTGATCAAATGGTTAATATTTGTTAGATCAGTGTGATGTTTGCATGGTAGCCTGCGAAATGTGCTTTGGACTTGCCTAGATCAATGGATTAGATTTTCTAAGTATCCTAATGCAACTAGGAGCATTATAACTTCTAGTGCTCTGGGAGTACTAGAGCATTTCTCTAAGATGATTACTCTAGGTATATAGATGTGTTATAAACTGTGTATAATGTGGATATTTATGAGTAACGATCACCTACTGCTAATTGCATGTACTTTTCACATGCATTTTAGCTGAAGGTTTTAAATATTGTTTTCACACACTAGGGGAAGTGGCACGTGCAATGCACGTGGAGAGAGGAAAGGAGAGATCTTTGGAGGGAAAAAACCGGACGACATGATGCGGACATGATACAATGCTATTCGCACGTAAAAAGTAGGTAAAATCCAAGCTAGTTGTTTACATGGATAAATCCAAACTGTCAGTTTATAAGCATACAAATTTTCAAGATTCCACAAATACCCTTATCTATCTAGAAAATCTCATTTAATGTCCCATAAAATCTCCAAGGCCACAACTCTCCTAAGGGCTACGACTAATTGCATGGGCAAAAATGTTCGTTCACTCCTTGTGTTATAAATAGTAGAGATGATATCATCACCTTCTAGAAGGGGAAAATATTGTGGGATGCATTGGGAAATATAGCACATTGCTCTAGGAAAATAGTGGAGGAGGAGGAGGAGGAGGAGGAGGAGGAGGAGGAGGAAAATAGTGATGATATATTATAAAATATGTATTCCAGTTATATACTTTTTTGAAACTAGTATTCTAGTCATATATTGTATCACACTTGTGGAGAAACTGATATGTTAGCCTCTATCATCAATATTTAAAACACAAATCTAGCTCATGTGCTATCATGGTATTCAATAATGGTAATGGTGGCCATAACGGCGGCTAGCCTTTTGGCTGTTATGATAAGGGATGTAACGGTTGAAATTTTTTTAAAGGAAGAAAATGTATCAGCCCCGTATGACCCATTGTTTCGGGCCATTTTTTTTTTTCCCAAATCGGGTATTGCGGCCCGGTATCGCGTATTGGGCACCACAATTACCATCACGTAACAATTTTTTTTGTATACCGTGAGTTCTATATGTGTGTGGGACATCCATTCCATGCATAAGGTGGGTCCAACATGAAGATCTTTGGTGTAAATTTTAGGCTGGTGGACTTATTGGGTGGGCCACATGTACGTTTGTGGTTTGTGCTCCCCCCTCCTCAGTTGCACACTGTCAATCATTCAAATTTGGAGGTGGATGCAAGTGCAAGAGGTTTTTATGGCTTAGTTTTACACACTATGGCTTACATTCCATGTAAAGGGACATAATGATATGTATGGAACAATGTTTCCTGTAGCGCTGTAGCGTAGCATAGCGAAAACGCTACGTAGTGTAATTCCCTGGTAGCATAAGCTACAGGGTATGTAGCGTACACTACATGTAGTGTAGCGTAGTGTGTAGCGGGGATAACGTAAGCTACCTGAAATCTCATTTTTTCAAGTGTTTTTCTATGTTAGTCAAACACCTGTTTTAAAATAGTGATGACTTATACCTATGACACATGACACTACATTAAACTAATCCGGACCATCCAAATTGTGGTCCATATCGTAGATAGAGCACTTGGATCAATCTGGACCGGTCTATATCATGAATTTGTGATGTTTCAATAAATAAAAAAGAAGTCATACTTAGAGATGTCTAAAGGCAAAGAGAGAGGGATTTTGCATGGAAATAAGTGGTCGATGATCTAGATTCGTAGTCAAGAACTCATAGAAATTATGCATTTTGTAAATTTTATCATATGTTCTATTATTTTAATTAAAAATAGTAAGGATTGTGTAGGCTACACGCTATAGAGGGCCAAACGCCACGCTATTTAAAACACTGGTACGGAACCATGGTTGAGTAGTTTGGATTGAGGTACATGTATGCTGCATGTGTTGCAGCTATGTACATTCTCATGGACAGTCATGCAATAACTATGTTCATCTTATACATGCACATTTCTATTGTAGACTGCATGCTGAGGAAAAAAGGGTGTCCAGGTGATAGTTTACTGCTAACTTTGAGTGGTTACATCCAGTGTTTGAAATATCGGTATCGTGTTATGTATCACATCCTTGGGATACAGATACATATCGGTTATTGCACGGGATATATTGTTTGTATCGGGTAATTTATTGCACTTTTTGGGAAGCATGGGGAAACATTGGGAAAATGGTTGAAGTTTTCAATGAAACTTCATGGATTGTTAAAAAAGACCTTAATACACACTTTTAAATCATAACTCTAAAAAAAGAAGCGCACATAATAGGTTTCCTTTATTAGGGTTCTAAGCTATGTGTTTTGTGACTGAACTAATGCAACTATATTAAAATTTAATGCACAATTGACAGCTGATTGAAGGGAAATTTTGAAAAAAAAAATATATATTTTAATAATTTTTAATTAAAAATAATTTTTATTTTTAAAAAATTGACAAGGACTTAACAAATCAATAGATCAGCCCTCATACATGCTTGATTTCATGTTTGGAGTGCAACATTGCAAGTAATTTGGGGGAAATTTTGAATTTTCCCTAATTTCCCCCCAAATTGGACCACTTACGCTCAAATTTTGTAATTAGAGTATATGTGATGATCATTTCATCAAATACTCCTAAATACTTCAAAATTAGTCTCAACTCTCAATTGGCAGCTGGTTGAAGGAAAATTTTGAAGAAAAAAAAAACATGGAGAACATGGAGAACCAATGAATATCGAAATCAAAGCTCCAACCCCATGATTTTTCATGCAAAACAAGAAGAATCAATGGATATATAACCATTTGATACTAATTTAACATAATTTCAACAAAAAAAAAGGAATCGGAAATTGGAAATGCTCACCGGATCTAACATGTGGGATATATCAGCACTGCCTGTGTGTTTCGTATCGCACAGGTGGAATACAAGATATATCCTAGGATATATTGGCCGATATCGATGATATTTAAAACGTTAGTTACGTCTCATTCTACCTTATAGGTGGCATACACGCATGGAAATATGGATTGTACAAATTTCGAGCTCCATTATGGATGGGGAATATACCAAAAAACACACTGATCAAATAATCCCAACACACACACACACACACACACACACACACACACTTCATTGAATTTAAACTGCTAAACCATTTTAATTTTTTTTACTGCACATTGATAGCCGCATTTGGATGATTAGTATCATTTGATTAGTATCAGTTGGGCTATGCTCCCCCCAAAATGGGCGGTGGGCTCTATGATTGGAATGGTCTAAGATTGCAAATTGACATGCATGTATGCCATGCGTATTTTTAATGAGACGTCGTCCTAGTTGTCATCATCATCATCATCTAAGCCATATCCCAGATTCGCAACTTATTGGGGTCGGCTGCATAAATCCTTTTCTACCATTCCACTCTATCATTGGAATGGCAGATTGTTTGGATTTATGTTGGAAGTCATGGCACAGGTTTGACACCGTCTGCCAACCTGACACAACCCTCCTTTATCAGGGCTGGGAATGGGCAGTGAGAGCATAAAACTCCCACAGGCATAATGTAGTAGACTATTGCATAGATTGATTCCAATCAAGCGTTATCTAATAGGCTATTACAGAGGTTGATTACAATCAACGGGTTTGTTAATGTGACATCACAACTTAAAAGGGCATTGAACAATCACCATCATATTGCTACCAAAAATTGAATTATTTAAAATGATATAAGCTTGTCCCAAAATATAGAACTTTTTCTAAGAGAATTACATGGTAAAACATGAAAGACCTAGCCCGTTTTTTGTTCTCATGTATTTCTATCATGTTCAAACCAGCACCCCACACTAGTTATGGATTTCAAATTGTCGGGTGTTCTGTCATCATGGTAGGCCCCACACAAGTGACGTATCCTGTATGAGGCCTACAAGGGCTGGAAACGGCATACGCAAGTAGTTCAGGTTTAAATGGCATAAACACCTACTTTTTATGTTCAAAAGGCTTTAAGCCTTAATCCAGTCCATATTTTAGTTGCCTCTAGCCATTCGTTTGAGCTTTCTTTTCACTTAGAAGAGTGTTCCAGCAACAGTTGACAAGGGGGTCTGTAGCCGGATCCCCCTGGCTTTACAAAATGACAGACTACCATTGATTATTGGTGCCACCAACCAATTGTCTGAAATGCAAGCCTTTACAAATTGGATCCAAAGTCTCAGAAAAGTGCATCCTTTGAAAGATACTCAGAAGAAAGCTTGTCTTAGTCTGTTCATATGTGCCGTCCAGTCTGGATTCTGCTCTGGACCTGTTGATCTACCATGTTTGGTCTCATAGATTGCTTCCTGCACGTAGCAAAGTCGCATTCTTGGCCCGCTGTGAAAAGCTTCAGTTGTTAATGAAGTTGCTTTGTTCCCTTCTGAATGAACCAATTTATTTGTTTTATAAACTAATGAAGGCACCTGTGTGTTGACTTGTTAAAGCCAACAAGGTTATAGGTGTGAAGATTTTGGTTTTGAAAAGCTATTTTAAGAGTCTGAGGCAGATGGTTGTCTTAGGTGTGTTTATGATGGAGTTTTATTTTCCTAGGGCTCTTTGTTTGTTACAGGAATAATTAGTGGAATAGTTAGGAAAATAGATACAATAGCATCATTGAAATTGAATTTCCTATGGTCTAATGGAGAGGGAACCTACATTGACATTGTCTTAAATATTCCTTCCTGCTGAGTCGATAGTGACCTCCAGCATCTTATCAAAAAAATAAAAATGGTTACTCCACTTAACTCCCTTCCGGAGGCTTTTGATAATAGCAGTGCCTAAGTTTTCCGCATTATCCTTACTCTAACCAGGATGCACCTCCCAACCCTCAACAACTTCCCACTCTCACTAACAATCTTTTGGATGTTGGAGAGACAAAAGAAGTCTGTCTTGTGACCTGTCCCTTTGGCCCTGGTCAAGAAAAAAAGGAAACAAAGTTTTGAACAAGGATTGCCAACTGTTATAACCAAATTATTTGATGTATTCTATAACACCGCTTGCCAGTCATTCAATCATAATTTTCTTTGGTAGGTTGGCTTCATGTGGACACCAGAATGTCAATTACTTGTTGAGTGGAGTTGACTGCAAAACTGGCATCCGATAATTATATATGCTGAACTGTTCAGTTTTTTACTTGAAATCTCATATGTAATTCTTGAGGACTTTTAGCAATATGTGCGTTCATGATTTATATAACCTTAACTATCTCAAGACAAAGATCAAGCATGCAGAAAGTAAAAGTTCATATGTTTATGCTCGTCAGATCAAGCACATTGTTTGGAAACTGTTATGGCTGTATTCCTTGAGCGTTAGGGCTCACAATGTGTTTGCTTTATCTAAACCCGACGTCTTGTGTTGTCTTTGGATGTATATACCTGATGATGTTTAATCTGGCATCAAGTTATGGCAGATTCTAAACCGGTTGAAAAGGGATCGGTTAGCTGTTCTCAAAGACTTGGTGTTTCGGGACTTTCATTGCACTATGCGAACATCATCAATCAGATTGACAGTATAGTAAGTCTAATATCCTTTTTGCATCTAGTAATGCTCTATTGGCTGTTTTCACACTTAGCAGGAGAGATGATGTTAATTCATGGTATCATATGAACTGTTAATTGTATTATTATTATCATCTTAGCCTTTCTCCCAGCCATTTGGTGTTGGCATTTAAATGGTAGGTTGGAAAAAATTTCTATGATTGCCTACCCACCAGACATCAATATCTGTCTTTTACCTGGTCTCTGGAACCAGTCATGAAAAAGGCTCATACTGACACGACTCATGTACCAACATGGTTCCATTCAATAGTAACCCCAGTCCAACTATTACACTCACACCCCAAAGGGTGAGCAAGCAAAGTAGGGTCATGAAGGAGTAGTTGTTGGTCGAACCATTAAGCATGAAGCAACCCCACACACTTTTGTTTTCAATGATAACAATTTAGTTTCCTTACACCAAATAAAAGAAAGTAGAAAAAAGGGAGGAAAGGGATGATGAGTCACCTCCCTATCCCAGCATTTATGACGGCGAACAAGTCCCTTGTAATATCTTCCTGTTTACAACACTTGAAAGGGGTATTCCTAAAAGCCCAAAAGGAAGCTCTCTTTGTCCTCAGGAAATATCATGTACAGACTTTCAGATCTATTTTAAAAGGTTCTATTTTTTCTCTCATATGGACCACAGACTGGACAACAGGGATAGACTCCACAATGCTTTCTTTGTTTTCCCAAAGAGTCCCCTCTTCAAGCCTATACAACACCTTTGATTGATAGGGACCGTATCTTCACATCCCTTCCAAGTAGATTGTTCTATTGTCGAGCCATGCATTTTCCAAAAAATCTTATCCCAGATCCATCTCCCACCTCAAATGAGAGCCCTTTCAAAAATTCCATGAGTACTTCCATCACAGCTTCCAAATACTTGATGTCCGATTGAGAGAACCGAGGGCGTACCAAACTCCAACCCGAGTACTATGCTTGCAGTTGATAGCCTGTTCCCAGGGGGGATTTTCCTTGGAGATGAATCTCCATAGCTACTTCCCAATAGGGGGTCGATTCATCTGCCTGAGGACCTTGATACCCATTTCCCTAACTCATGGGTTGCATACCTCGGTTCCCTCAACCAAGAGAAACTTTTCTCAATGCACTGGATAACAGTCATGGGGCATTAAAATAGGGATATAAAATACACGATTAGTTTTGATAGGGCTACTTTGATAAGGGTAATGCAACCTCCCAGTGAGAGGTATTGTACCTTTCCATGTAGATAGGTTTCTTTCGACTCTTTCCACCACTGAGTCCCATATCTGTTTAGATAGTCTACCCACACACAACAGGAAGCCGTGGAAACTAGGAAAGAGGAAGGAAAAGATCTTGCTTTGCATCCACGCACCTTACCCATGGTTTACATGCCTTCATCAGAGATGCAAATGCTGAGCATCTCACTCTTGCTCATGTTAATTTCTGCACTGATACTATTTAAAACTTATCACCTTATTGAAGTTAACCACCTGTGTCTCTTTGGTGTTGCAAAATAGCATTGTCATTAGCATATTATGAGTCACTTGGAGGCTAATATTGCTAACTGAGAAGCCACTAACCAAATCCTCTGCCGCTTTGTTGATCATTTGCTATGGGTTTCTGCTACCACTACGAACAAGGAGGGAGAGTGGATTCCCCTACCAGATCTAGGGCTGTCAATGGGCAGAGCCTATGATTGTCTTGACTTTACTGTTCGGACCAAGCCATCAGGCTGGGCCTATTCAAAATTTTGTGTTTGCTAGGCCATTGACAAATATAGCTGGATTCTCTAGCTCCTTGGGAAAAACCAATAGGGGATCCTATGAGTCTATGACTATGGCCTGATAGTGGGCCAAAAATGCAAGTGTTGATATCCAATGATACCATTTTAAGGCAAAACCTAGTTGATGAAACATATCCTATGGGAAATCCCAGTCCACATAATCGTATGCACTAATCTATATCCAGTTTGCACACCATGCCGGATGAGGCTGAAGATGACCCCACCATGAACTTTTATAAATCTAGTCTCCAGATTCTTCACCATTATTTTATACGAGCTAGTAGCTACCAATGAGATTGATCGTCCTAAAGTCCTTCATACATACACCTGTCCTTTTCTTGGGAATAGGATGATGAAAGAGACTGCCCTTTAGAAATCCTACTATTATAAAATTTAGATATAAACTCTATGAGCAAGGTATTCCGTAATGGTAACTGTGACTGTAATTGGCTAACAACCACCACTGTTACCATCACAATACCCCATAACGGCCGTTTCAATATCTCTGTCGAAAAAGAAAAAAAAAAACCTGTAACAGCCCATTACGGCAGTTATGGGGGCTTATGGGTAGGTTTTTCAGTAACAGCCGTTACAACTGCTACAACCTTGTAACACATAACAGTGGCCACTGTTACTGTTATGTAACGGCCATTACGTAACCATTTTGCATACCTTGTCCATGAGGTCCTCTTTTACAGTGTCCTAAAATGCTCTCAAGATCATAGTCGGCAAGCCCTCGGGCCCAAGACCCTCATCACTGCCCAACTAGAAACCGAACTGAACATCTCACTCTCCTCTACAAGCCGTTCCACCTAGGCCTCATCTTCCTTGCTAATACACCCAAAATCCAAGTTATCCAGGCTAGGATGAACCCACCCTTTTGCAGTTTGTATATTTAAAGTAGAAGTCCACGATTGTGTTTCATATATCCTGTTCTTGTTTCACTCTTCACCCATCAACTCCACACATGAAAGATCACGCTTGAATAGTTGGCTTCAACGATGTCATATGGAACCCATGATACTCGTTTACCAACATGACTCACTTGCCAACATTGTCATTCTACACATGCCACCTTAGCACAATTGAATGCTAACCACAAAGTGGAATTTGCAAACAGTTAAGCCCTATTCGGTAGACGCCTCAAAACCAATTTCATCTCATTTTAGTAACAATAATTATGCATTTGAGATCTTGATCTCTAATGCATAATGAGTTCTTGTTAACATTAATTATGTATTAGAGATCAAGATCTCTAATATATAAGATGAACTTATATTTAGTAGTCTACCAAACAGGGCTATAATCTTTGGAGCATGAACTGGCAGACAAGCTGCTCAGCATGCAAGGGAGCACACTGATACATGCAAGGGTCCACCATTACAAACTATTCATTATATGATTGCAACTAATAAGAAGTCTTGCATTTTCAAATAATTATAATACACCTCTCTTGGATAAGAGTATCAAAGTTTCTTAAATAATTATCATGGCTTTGTTGGAAGCAAGTGTTGAATAAGTGTGTTATATCTATAGGTTGCGAAAATGCCTGTAGCTTTGTTTCTCCCGAGAACTGTTTCAAGTTAGATGCATATTTCTTGCAACTTCTACCTTATGTTTTTGTTTCAACATTCTCTTTGAAGTAGCTTTGATTTTTAAACCTTTTTCTTTTTGTAATCAATCAAACCAAGAAAGGTATGGGTGTTCTAGAGGGGATTTTTGAAGCCTATCGATATATATTTTTTGAAGGGTAATGATAATTTATTAAGGAGAGCACAAAGGCTTAGAAACAGAGATACATTACATCCCACCTAATAATTACCACTCATTATGGTTGAAATCCTTAATACGAGAAGCCGACTCCATTATATACAAATTTTCCCTCTTATATGCATCTGTCACATAACCACTCTTGTTTTTGAAACATCTCCCATTTCTCTCCCCCTTAGTAGCCCAGAAATCTTCCATCATTACTAGCTTCCACACTGTCCCCTCCTTTTTCTTTAGTCCACCTTTAGGCCAAGCTGCTATTAGGAGACCCGCCATGGACCCCGGAGACTTGAAGAAGGCTTTAAATTTTTTACCACACCTTTCTTGCAAAGGAACAATGAATGAAGAGTTGATCCACCGATTCCTCCCCTCTCATACACATATCACAACAGTCAGGAATTACTAGCGATCTTTTCTGCAAATTGTCAATAGTGAGGATCCTATTCTTTCCTGCAAACCATGTGTACACCGTGACTCTCAGAGAAACTCTGCTGGACCATACAAATGATAGAACATTGCATCCTTCCCTCAAACTTGATTGGGCAAGCGACCCGTAAAAAGACCGGACCAAAAATCGTCCTAATTTTTCTCGTGACCACAAGATAGAATCCTTGTTGCCTAGGACCACCTGTAACCGATGTAACCATTCATTAGACAAAGAAGTCCCTCGATGTCAATTTCCAATAGATCTCTGCGATAGTGGGGTGTCCACACCACATAATTGCTGTACCATGTGAAGCATCAATCTACAGCCACGTCCTGATCTACCACAACTCTGGCTAGTGATGGGACTCTGGCTAGTGATGGGAATGCCTCGAATAACGGACATTCCCAATCCATAAGTCCTTCAAGAATCTAAATCTTTTCCCATCGCCCATCGAGAAGCCGATCTCTGCCTTGTTCATCAATGAAGAGACCCCTTCACAAAGCGGAAGCCCTATAAAGCAACGGATCCTTCACCCACCAACCCCTTCCCTGAACACTATACTTGCTACAACTTCTCTCCACAATCTTCCTTCCTCCGATCCGAACCTCCATGGCCATTTACCTAATAGAGCTCGAAAGGTATGGTTGTTCTAGAGGAGATTCTTGAAGCCCATCGATATTACCAGTTGGTAATTTAGATTTAATCCATTCTAATTCACTGATATCAGTATTGTGTTGTTGCCAGTTCTAGCATAGGCATCTACTAAATGGAGTTGGTTGTTTCTAATTGCTAGTATTCAGCATGGGCAGTTATATGATAAAATGACTTAGCAACTATTGATGTCTATCATGTTTCATACATACAGGCAAGTTCATGAAGCATATTGATGTCTATTTCATACATACAGGCAAGTTCATGAAGCATATTGATGTCTATTATGTTTCATTTGTGAAATATACACAAGATACATTAACTTTATATTTGATCCAAAGATTGTGGCTTTGATATCAGTCAATGACTTCTTGACTTGTACATACATTTGAACCTCCCAATCTCTATCATTTGGGACCCATTTTGGAGAAGTCAAAAACCAAAGTCGTAAATCATGTTATCATTAAAAAATAAATAAATAAATAAAAGAAAAATAAAAAGAAAAGAAAAGAAAAGAAAATGACATGCATAGTTCTTGTAGATAGTTTTACTTTTTCTTGTAAGTCATTTCTTTAATCTATTTCTTAAGATTCTTGTTTTTCTATAGCGCTGAAGCGGATATAGATGTTTTTATCCTTGGTCTCACCAATAGTAATAAGTTTCTTCAGTTGCATTCTTCTCATGCATGGAATACTGGCCGAGAAGGTATTTTCCAAGATATTAATGCAAGGACTTGAAATGGATCTTATAATTTAAAAATGCAGTCTGATTTCAATTTGAAGGGACCAGTTTTGTTTTTGTTTCTTTATGTAGGCATTTCTTTTTTCGCCTTTTTTTTTTTGCCTTGCCAGACTAACCAAATAACACATTTCTACTCAGACAGAGATGTTTTTTTTTTTTGGATGTTGGACATTTGAAATGCTGCATTTTGATTCCATACATGCTGCATGTTTCAGTGATTGATTAGGGGTGTCATGCCTTCATTTTCCAAAAGGGAAAAATGTCAAAATAAATGTTTATTTATTGGATCAGATTATAGTGCTTCAGTTAGAGTAAACTCAATCTTGGCTGGTTTTGCCAGGTGGATGCCTCAAACCTGTAATTTTTATTGTTAATTTAATTGGATCTTTCTTTTCTTAATTAGTTTCTGTAATGTTTAAATTGCTGTTGATAATTAACTGATAACCCCATCATGTTCTTCACTGATTTCAACCTTCATTTTGTTTCTTTTTTTCCTTAATGTTTTTAGCACATTTGATGATTTATTAGTCAGTCTCCAGGACCGTCCTAATTTTTTTTTTTCTTTACTTTCAAAGTAAAAAAGAACCTCTTAGTTTTTTCTTTCTGCAGTACTCGTAACATTTCTACTGCTTGTTAATGGTTTAGTTTGCGACCCCAAAATGGTCTTTCAGAATCCATTAGTTTACTGTGGTTTTCTTTGTGTTGATTTTGTGCTATTCTTTGATATTCTGTTAAACGAGATGCAACTGTATATGAATAATTCCATCCTAAATGGTAGATTGGCATATATTTGCATGAAAACCTGTTGATATTATATCTTAAATTGACATCTTGACATTGATTGCTTGCACGTCTCATCATCTATATGAGCCCAGGTGTCTCGACCAAGTTCCATTCCTCCTAATACAAGGGACACATTATATCATGGACTACCAAGTGGTGTTAAGGCAGCTCTACGTATCCGGTTACAATTACTTCATGTCAAGGAAGAGGTATGCGTGGTTCAGATAACTGCCATCTCTCTCAAACAAATCATTCAATTGGCAATTGTTAGCTTCTTGTATTACACTGTTAGCTCTTTTCCAAGTGCCTCACCTTGCCAGCATTTTTTTTTTTTTTTTGTATACTACTAAGGAAAATGATCTCTCATGTTGCTAATGGTTACACTGCTAGAAAGAATTCCAAGTAAATTGATTTTCAGTTGCATTTTCTGAATTTGAGTGTCATATAGATGACACAGAGAATTTGTGCTTGCACATTTTAGTGGAAGATACCACTAAGGGCCTGTTTCAGCATCGA
Source organism: Magnolia officinalis (assembly GCA_021015155.1). NCBI lineage: Eukaryota > Viridiplantae > Streptophyta > Magnoliopsida > Magnoliales > Magnoliaceae > Magnolia > Magnolia officinalis. The sequence goes on along the minus strand of JAJHSJ010000004.1, from coordinate 76,800,884 downwards.
GGTTGGAATTATTTGAACCTGGAACTTTTGGGTGTTTGGTTTATCCATTATCTATTTCCATGATCTGCCTTTGTGACATGTCTTCAGCATGTTTCTCTTGTGGGTACTGTTACTATATCTCAAAGGTATTATGATGAACAACTCCCGAGATCTGGTCATTGACACTGATTGTCAGCTGTGGGCGGCCCTAACCTCCAGCTGACCACCACTCTCTTTCTTGGCCTTCCTGGCTGTCAGGTCTTTGACATGGCAAATGGTGTTCATGCATCATTGAGAAAGGGACTGGATAACATTTTTGTTAGAAGCATCCCATTTTCATATTCTCTAGATGATCTAGTTGAGGTTTTCAGTAAGTTTGGTCAGATCACATGTCTTCATCCTGCACGATAGGAGAATAGCGAGTAGGGTTTTGGTTTTGTAAGATTTCTGGTATATTGATGATGCTCAGCAAGCCATTGACGTGATGAATGGGTAAAAAGCCAAATGGTAGAGTGATTTAGTCAAATGAATTGAAAGAAGGAATTTTTTTAAAAAAATAAATTGTGTTCACCACTGACCTGGCAGTCATTCATTGGTAGTGCCTCGAGCAGACAAGAAGTCGATGGTAAGGGTTTTGCCACCACGGAGAGGAACAGGTCCTTCCGAGGTGCAGTCTGACTGAAGGTTTCTGGAAATTCAAATGTTGATCTTGATTAAGTACATGTGGTACATGGTCATAGATCCCCAATCGCCTCCTTTGTTTTTCCTTGCTAGATTGCGATGCTTTTTCCCCAATTGCCTCCTTAGTGTTTCCATGTTGGATCCATTCACACAATCTCTCCAAGTTTTAGGATATTCCAAATCGGTTACATTTTGGCCGATACGTAACGGTAACATTTTGATACCGTTACGCGTTACGGGGTCGCAACGGTCACCCCCCCTTTTTTGTGCCCGTAACGGCTATTACGGGGCCGTAACGGCCATTACATTCCATAACGGCCGTTACGGTACCGTAACAGCTGTTACGGGCCTAAAGAAAATAGGGAAAAAAAAAAAAAAAGGAAAAAAGAATAAAAGCAAACATACCTTCTTCTTCTTCTTGTTCTCCTCCTCCTCCTCTCTCTCCTCTCTCTCTCTCTCTCCCCCCCCCCCCCCCCCCCTCTTCTTTCCCTCTTTTTCTTTTCGTTTCTCCTCTCTCTCTCTCTCCTCTCTCTCTCTCTCTCTCTCTCTCTCTCTCTCTCTCTCTCTCTTCTTTTTCATTTCAGTATCAGAAAAAGAAATCGGACTGCGTACGAGTTACGCAGCACGCTTTTATCGTACCGAGTAAACTCTGTTGGGCCCATCGTGAATGTATGTGGTTCATCCACACCGTCCATCTGTTTTTCCAGCTCATTTAAGGGGTTGATACCAAAATTAAAACATATACAGAGCTCAAGTGGACGATGCCCCAGGAAACTATGGGAATAATGATTTCCACCGTTGAATTGCTAGGCCCCACAGTGATATTTATTTGTCATCCAACCTGTTCATAACATCACAAAAACATGGATGAAGGGCAAACACAAATATAAGCTTTATCCAAAACTTCAGTGGCCCTCAATAAATTTTCAACGGTAGAAATTCAATTCACACTATTTCCCGTGGTGTGGCCCATTTGAGATTTGGATATGCTTCATTTTTGGGCTCAAGCACTAAAATTATCTGGTAAAATGGATGGTAAGAGTGGATAAAGTGGATAAAATATCTAAATCATGTGGACCCTACAGAGTTTACTCGGTATGCAATCAGCTTGCATTCCAAAGAGGCTACGTGAGCCACTGACTTTTCTTTTTAATAAAAGGTCCACGTGCCGCGTAGGCCCCACCATGATGTATGTATTTTATCCATGCTGTCCATCCATTTTGCCACATCATTTTAGGTCATGATCCAAAAAATTAGTAAGATCCAAATCACAGGTGGACCACACCATAGGAAACAATGGTTATAGAATGCTCACTATTAAAAATTTCTTAGGGTCTGCTGTAATGTTTATTTTTCATCTAACCTGTTAATTGGGTCACACTGACGTGGATGAAGGGAAAACACACATGTCAGCTTGATCTAAAACTTTTGTAGCCCCCAATAAATTTTTAATGGTGGACGTTTAATTATTGTTGTTTTTTATGGTGCGGTCCACCTGAGCTTTGGATTTGCCTCATTATTGGGCTCATGCCCTAAAATTATTTGGCAAAATGGATGGACGGTGTGGATATAACACATTCATCACGGTGGGGCCCAAAAAACTTTGACACTCGTGTGCTACACTTCACAATCCGAGTCCCGCCTAATTCGGACCCTTAAAAAATTGTACACGAGACATGTATTAACTTAAAATTTACCAATTAAATTGTGGACTGTAGTTGCTAACTCACAATGCCAAAATCAAATTGTTTGAATAGTTTTAATTGTTTGTGGACGCATATTTTTTAAAATAGGGCCTTTTGATTTTTTTCATGATTCACTATCCAATAAATGTCCACCAATTCATAAGTGGGATAATGCCAATAAATTGCATGAATTTGAGGCTGATTTGGGGCATGGATTGGTCCTCCAAGTCAGCTCCAAATTGGCAACGCCATCTACCTGAATTTAATTTCATTTTAAAAAGAACTATTGGGAGAAATGATATCAAATTGTTAAGTATATAAATTAGATATTTAGAAAATTAAATATATGAATTTTGTAGTCAATTTTAGGTTATCTAGTTCATAAATTCATCAGATAGTCCGATACAACTTCTCACCAAAGAGTGGACCGTTATACCACCATAAACATGTTCCAATTTATAAATGAATGCATATTTGGAATGCTTAGAATATTCCGGATTTAATCCATATTTTTTCATATTTTTTTGGCAAAAAAAAAATAAAAATAAAATTGCACCGTTACGGGCTATTACACCCCTGTATTGCCGTTATACCCCCGTATCCGTATCGGTATCAGAGGGCATCGTTACGCCAACCGATACCGATACGAGATACCTTGCCAAGTTTTTTGTCAGATTAGATTTCGAAAATTTTCAAATCAGGATGTTCCAGTGAACAATGACAAATTTTCTTGGCTTAGAGTGGCAAGTGATGTTTTTACTGTCATATTGATAACTTATGTGGCAATGAAAAGGGCTTATTTTTCAAGGTTAGAAAGGACCTTGGGCTAATTGACATTAAGAATGTTGGACATGTAGGACTTCCATCCGCATGTGAGAGAGGGACCAATGGTGACATTAAATGAGACAACTAGTCCTCTCACTATGCTAGATGGTATGGTGTGGTCAAATTAGAATGTGTATCCACCTTTACTGGACACATTTCATCCTTGTGATGGTGGGTCTTTCTTTTCGATTCGTGCCCTCCCCCCTAGCAATTTTAGTGGTTTGGTGGGAAAGCCTTCTGGTACCCTCTCAAATCTAGTAACATGCATCATGTGACTTGGCGGGAATGGCTTGTCTTCAGGAGGTTGGTTTTGCTAGCCCTTTGTGCAGCATGGATTGCTCGTATTCAAGGTGTTCCATCTACGTTACGATACAGCCGTAAAGGGCGATACATATAGATAACAATTGTGATTGTTACGTGATACGGGGGTGAAACGAGGTAGTTGGTTTTTTGGGACTGTATCGGCTGTTACAGGACATAACGACCATTAACCCCGTAACGGTCACTTTTTCTTTTTCTTTTTTTTTTTTTAAATCCATTTTCTCCTCATGTTTCCACTTTTCTCATTCAAAAAACTCTCCTAGATCATTCTGTAGCAAATTTCAACCACTCTTACTATAGTGTTTAGGATTAAAACCACATATTGAAGCGATTTGAGCAAATAGAAGCTTTGAGGGCCATTTTTTTTCCAAAATATTAGAAAATGTGGTATTTATGCTCCTTTTTTTTTTCCCCCCGATTTCTAGTTCTAATGCTTGATTGTAATGTGTAAACATTAGAGACATAATCATGTTTATAAATTCACCAGATAGGCTAATACAACACTCTCACCAAAGTGTGGACCGTTACTCTAACATAAACATGTTTAAAACAAAAACTGAATACATATTTAGAACATTTACATTATTTTGAATTTTCTAGATTATTATTTTTTTTTAGAATTTTTCCGGCAATTTGATTTTTCAACCGTTACGATGGCCTTAATGGCCTTTATGCCCTCGTATTGGCCATTATGGCCGGTATCCGTATTGATAATGGTGGCGACCGATATGGCCCCGTTACCCATACAGAATACCTTGGCTCGAGATACAGGATTTTGTAGGGTTTAATGCAATATAGGGGTGGAGATAGGGCCATGCTAGTCAGAAGGATTTCAAGCTAGACGATGGGGTTTCTATGTAACTCAATGTCAAAAATGCCCTTTTGCGTGGCTATTTACTAGGAGTTCTTCATGGAGAAACCACAAAGCTTTAAGGATAAGTGTTGACCATACTTTGTTTGCAAGCTCAAGAAGGCAATTTACACACTAAGCAGGCAACCTGTGCTTGGTTCTAGAGATTTAGTTCCTCTAGCATCCAACGATTATTATGTGAAAAATGGAACTAGAGATAGTGGGAAGGTTTTGGTTTTTGAGGATTCTCCATTTTAAAGAAAAACCAGAGAGTTGCTTAGACTAAAGGAGTTGATATTGAGGGAGAAGAAGATAATTTCAGCACAATTGTTGTGTGTATTGAGCTGAAGGAATTTCTAAGTCTAACAAGGGGAAAGGGATCCCGATGAAGCATAAAAGCTCGTGAAAGTTCCAAAACATAGCATCAAACGTTAATTAAGACAACCGGTAAGGAGTAAAGAATCTGGCAAGGAATTGAACAATCTGGTAATAATTCTAAGTTGAAGGTGACTTTGTAGAATGTCAAAGGGATGGGAAGTAAAGATAAGTGGGTTAGCTATTAAGGAGATGGTGCGATGAAATAGCTATTGAGGATATGGTGTGAATCAATAATATATATGTTCTCGTGCTTCAAGAAAGGAAAAATGAACCACTATGTGCATATGAAATTCACTCTTGGTAATGTCGATTATAGTTGGGACTGGGTAAATTTGGTTGGAATATTTGGAAGTATATCTTAGTGGTGTGGAACTCGAAAGTAATGTTGAAGTGGGTTTCAATACCAACCAGATTATCCCTCTAGGAACCCCATTGCATGTTTTCTGTAAGTCAGTAAAGACCATGTAGTGATCCTTTCTTTTCTCCTTGAACTTCTTCATCAACTATCGAACGTTTGGTAATGGTCCATTAATGGGTGTTCCTCATATAAATCTATTTTGAATGTTATGTGCATGAACGGTGAGCCTTTTTACGTGATCGGCATCCCAAAGAAGAACATTATGATTCGATAGATGTATTGTGCATGAATAATGAGCGATCCACTGATCACTTATTTTTGTGTTGCCAGATCAGTGTAGCCATTTGGTCTCACTTTAAGCTATTTGGCATCTCTTGGGTCCTAAATGGGTTGGTTTGAAAGATTATCGGGGGTTGAACCTCTGGCCCATTTCCTCCCTATGGCAATATCATTTGGAACATGCTCCGTTCACAATATTATGGGTTCAATGGAGACAAATTGCATGATCCTGGATGACAAGGTGGGATCAATCCCTCTAGGGATATATTATTGTAGGGGATCTCTCTCTGTGCGTGCACACACGCATTATGTTCAACCAGTTGAACCACAAGGTACGGTCCACCCAGTGGATAACTCCAACTTGTTAAGTGCATGTGAAATCTAACCCTTCCAATAGGTTGGCCCCACCATGAGGATCACCTAGTGCAAAATTCACCCTTATCTACTCATTAGGTGGGCCACACAATGAAAATAATGTGTAGCCATTTTTAAATAGCAAAATACAAGTGTGGTTGCACAAGGTGATTGTCATGACGGGACCAACCTTTGGACAGTTTAGATGCCGCACCCACATGAAAGGTTGGAAGTTATACACTAGGTGGACCGTTATGTATAGTCCAACTAGTTGGATTTGAGGCCTTTGTCATATACATATAACTTTGTTAAGTGCACATGTGTGTGCTATAAAGCTCATGTAAACGCCCCATATGTGCCACTGGCACATATGTGTGACATCCAATCCATCACTAGGTTATCCGACCTTTCACATGTTTTCCCTAAAATAAGTTTGGTCCACTCAATGTGTGGGTGATGCAGGACGGGTGGCCTAGTCTAGAATGATGTAATGAGACCATCAACGGATTAACTAGAACAATTTAAGGCACAATAATATTAATCAATCATAAGCTTAATGAATTCAAGTATTTAACTATGCTCAGATTCAAGACTAAATCACAATCCGTTAGTTAGATTTTATAAAACATGTTTAGATAGAACCTATGGAAGGTAGAACTTCCATCTAGCATAGGAATTGATCTAATTCTAGAGGAAATCTCTTGGTTTGTTAAAAGGTTGAAGAACTAGGGTTTTGGGGTTTGGGGATTTTGGATTTTAGTGTTTTGAGGTTTTAGGGATTTAGGGTTAGGATTTTAGGAAACTAGGTTTGGGATTTGGTATTTAGGTTTTTGAGATTTATGACGATTTAGGGTTAGAGTTTAAGATTAAGGGTTTTAGGAAATCTAGGTTCTAGGATTGGACTTAAGGGTTTTAGGCTTAGGTTATGGATTTTAGAGAGAAAGGAGCAAGGATCAAAGAGGTAAATAGGGAGGAGATGGGTTGGTTGTATGGTCACGTGTGGAGGTCCGGGTGGTACAGTGTAAGTAGGCCTAGGTTTAGATGGATTTTGGAGGAGATTGGGGATGGGTTTTAGGGAAAACAAAGAAAATAAAGGAGTAGGAAGGATTGAGAGAGATTGAGGAAAGTGGGAGGAGAGAAGAAAAGAAAAGTGTAGATATTACGTTGAAAGAAGAAGATAAGAGATATTAATGCAGAGGCATTTTCACACTGGGCTCGAGTGGAGTTGCCTATGGGATGCAGGGGCACACTCGGGGTGGGCGGCCCGTGTGAGGCGGATGGCTCGTGTGAGGCGGTACTCATGTGATGTGGGGCCCACGAGGGGAGTTTGGCCGAGGTCCTAACCTATGCGATGTGGGGCCTGGGCTATGAGATAAAGGGATTAATTTACCATGATTTATCTGTTCGAGCTTTTAAAGCAAGTGGTTAATTGTCCTGCATCAGATATATAAGATGAAATCACTCCATGGCTTCACGCCACTCCAATCACAAGAGGTTTTACTTCATCATAAAACAAAGATAAAGATTTTATTTATTTTTATTTATTTATTTATTATTATTATTATTATTATTATTATTATTATTTAAATTTCATATGCCATAATAGGCTAGGGTTGGATGTCCAAGCCTTATATAGTCTCAAGAAAGACTTTTTATATATATAAAAAACACTTAGATAAAAAGTTTCACATAAAGATGCTCAATAAAATAAAATTTGGTCATAACTTCCTAATTTCAGCAAAAATATAAGTTAAACATAAAAAAAAAAAACATATAAACAACTAAATAAACTAAATTATTTTGTGGCCCGTGATCAAGATGTCCAATGACAATGATCCAACGGTTAAAATGGTCCAACTAAGCAGCCCACTTGCATCTTCCCAGCATGGGGCCTTCAAAGATTCATAATCATGCAAGTGTGGTCTTCAACGGACTAAGCACTCGAATTGGGCTCATGGGGTCCCATGTAGGCATCACCTAGTCATAAAGAAACGGGAGCTCTCCTCCTCCTCTGGTATACTTTAACTAGTACTCGGATGTCCTCATCAACTCTCCTCAGCTAGGAAGAGTTAGCCTCTGGTGAAATAAAGCTTCGGTAATGTTCAAGGAGATCCGGGTCTAACCTTTGAAACTCTGCCTCTGTAATCCACGTACAGTCTAACTCTGGCCCGTTCTTCCACTTGACGAGATACTTCTGGAAACCTGCGTCTGGTGGAAACCACTTGCTCATCCAAGATATTTTCAATATTTTATCTTTTATTGGGTATGAATGGTAGAGAAGGAAAAGGTTGGGAAGAAGGGTCTGGCAAGAGCCATGGGTCATGGGATGGATTAGGATCTAGATCACTGTGTTAGTTGGGGGAATGGTTAGTGGATGGAGATACTAGACCCTTAAAAGACACAAGATCTTCTACATTGAATGTAAAACTCATACCCATATCAAGTGGAAGTTCTACAACATATGCATTAGAGCCCAATTTTCTCGATATCTTATAAGGACTGGCACTACGGTCTTCTAATTTCCTAATGCCCCCTTGCGAAAACTGTTCTGGCCTTATACGAACCATCACATAGTCACCTACTTGAAATTCTTTAAACTTGCGATTAGAATCAATAAATATCTTGTATTTTTCGTTACTCATATTAATCCATTTTCTACTCTCATTATGCAAATCATTGATATGGCGCGCGAATGCATTTGCAAACTCTGAAGGTCTATGGGAAACTTAAGGTCGAGCTCAAAGTTCTAGAGTGCGAGGGACTATGCCAAATAAAAATAAATGCGCAATACAAAGACAGATAGCACAATGAAATAGCAACCTCAAATGCACTAGTCTTGAGAGGTTGATACAAATTGAGTTTTAAGGACAATCTTTCACCAAAAACCAAGGTTTATGGTAAGACAACCCGATGTCTAGAACGTTGGTAAGTATCAAAAACTCAAACTGAGAATGAGGTGAAGGAAATAAAATAAATTATTACAACATTCACCACAAGCGCATAAAGAAAATTACAACATTCAGCACCACACATACATCACAACCATCATCCTACACCAACTGTTCGCAAACAGCCACACAACTACTCCACTCCCAATATCCACACTCACGGGATATTGGCTTTCACTAAGAAATAAGGTTTTCCAAGGTTCACCTTAAAACCTTCACAATTGTGTTTTTCAAATGGGCTTACACAATCACAAAAACCCCACAATGAGATTTTCCTGGCTGAATCTCACAAACCAAAAATGCAGAAAATGAAATTGTATTTATCTGAAGATTCTTCTTCCGATGTGGCCCTGTAGAACCAATTCGATGTAGACGTAGATGTTCAAAGTCCAATCTCACAAATGAAAGGGTTCTAAGTCTAAATGATTTTTAAATTAAATCACCCCGGGGCTAGCTTGATTTGATTTTGATCTCGAAAGGGTAAATCAAATTCCCTTTTAATAGAATAGAATTGAATAAAGTGATCTCAAAATCAAATACAAAAAAACTATAAAAGAATCTAAAATGAATAAGTAATAGCTTCACAATTGCAGGGACTTATCTCTCAGAGTGATAGCTTGATTAGGCTTGGAATTGATGAATAATTCTGAGAAATGTCCTCTATTTATAGGCAGAAATTCTGTTCCCTCGACTGGTCTAAGGTTCGGTTCGACTCGTCGAAGCACCAACCAATTTTCAAAAATTCTGGCGCGATAGGATAAACCCGTTACTCGACTGGTCGAGTGAATAAAAATTAAGTCGTTGGAGTTCGAGTCAAGCACTGTTCGACTGGTCGAGACTGTTCACTTGACTAGTCGAGCAGTGTGCACGCCACAATAAAAAATTCCCGAAAATTCTCAACAAATCTTGGACTGGTTGAGAAAATCCCTGGACTGGTCGAGCCAGTGCCTGGACTAGTCGAACAAAGGCTAGGACCAGTGTTCGAAATATCAGTATCGCGTTATGTATCGCATTCTTGGGATATGGATACGTATCAGTTATTGCAGGGGATATATCGGTTGTATCGTGTAATGTATCGCTGTTGTTGGAAACATGGGGAAACATTGGGAAATTGGTTGAATTTTTCGATAAAACTTCGGTAATTGTTAAAAAAGACATCAATACACACTTATAAATCAAAACATTACAAAAAAAGAAGTACACATAATAGGTTTTCTTTGTATTGGGTCCTAATCTATGCGTTGTCTAACTGAATTGATGCAAGTATATTCAATGTCTATTCATATAATTTATAAATATAAGAAGACATGTGGAAACACAAGCAATACATTCAAAAGCAAAAGAAAAATCACTAGATTAGGTTACAAACATGTTTGATGTGATGTTTGAACACAAAGATTGCAAACGATTTGCGAGAAATTGAGAAATTCTGATTTTTTTTTTTAAATTTTTTGCTGCTCGGCCCATCTCCTCCAAATCTTGAAATTAAAGCTCCCAATCCATGATTTTTCATGGAGAACATGAAAAATCATGAATTTGTAATAATTTGACACTAATTTAACATGATTTACAGAAAATAAGAGCATCGAAATTCGAAAATGCTTACTAGATCGAACATGTGGGATATATCGCACTACTTGTGCGTTTCGTATCGCATTGATGGGATACAAGATATATTGTGGGATATATCGGCCGATATCGTCGATATTTAAAACAGTGGCTAGGACTAGTCAAAGAAAAACCTATAAACTTATACATTTACCCAAATTCAATATGTAATCAATATGACCTAACCTATAGTCAATCTAGGGTCATCCATACCTTGTTTGTGAGTTTGAAACATCGAAACATCGATCGCTTCGGTAATTCGATTATCTTGAAGCACGTGAAGCTTGACCTTGTAGTCTTGAACTTGAGCAAGAGCTAGTGCTTGTGTTCTTGAGACTTAAGGTGGTGGTCTTGAACTTTAACTTGAGCTTTGAATTTCTGTTCTTGTACTTGAGCTTGTGTTCGATCTTTGGCAATGTTCTTCAACTTGAAAATGTAAAAGAGTTGACGATGGTGATCTTGAACTTTCCATTTTATCATAACAAGATACTAACTCCAAGTGGTTTGGCACAACAAAATTTGACAATACTGGGTGCTAGAATTGCAACATAGCACTTACAAAACTGACATAGTAATAAGACTTATAGGTTTCCTAGGCTTGTAACTATGTACTACCTCAAAAGGACTCGTGTGTATCGACTTATTGACTGAACTAAAGCTTCGAATGAACTACCTATAGAAAGTTGGTAAACCATGAAAGGTACGCACCTCATGAATGTTCTGCAGTTCAGACCAACTTACTATTTCCTTGACTTTCTCGGCGTCTGCAAACATGCCCTCAGATGAAACAATGAACCCTACGAAGATAACTTTGTTAGACATGAAAGAACACTTCTTCGGGTTGGCATATAACTTCTCTGCTCTAAGGACCCCGCAAACTTGCCTCATATGGTGGATGTGTTGTTCCTTAGAGGTACTATAAATGAGGATGTCGTCAACGTTTACCACCAGAAACCTACCTATAAAGGGCCTTAACATCTGGGTCATCATTCTCATGAATGTACTCGGAACGTTGGTCAAGCTAAAAGGCGTGATTAACCACTCGTATAGCCTATCCTTCATCTTGAAGGCTATCTTCCATTCATCTCCTGGGCGAATATGTATATGATGATATCTGCTTTTGAGGTTGATCTTGGAAAAAATCATGACATTGGCCATCATATCCAACATGTCGTTAAGACGCGGTATAAGAAACTGATACTTGACTATGATCTTGTTGATGGCCTAACTATCCACGCACATGCGCCAAGTGCCATCTTTCTTAGGCGTGAGGAGGGTTGGCATGTCACATAGACTTAAACTTTCATGAATGAACCTTTCCTAAGAATCTTATCAACTTGTCTCTTCAACTCCGCATGCTCTGTGGGGTTCATTCGGTAATTAGGAAGGTTTGGTAGAGTCAACCGGGGGACAAGGTTTATGGCATGCTGAATGCCCCGCATGGGTGGAAGCTCATTTAGTAGGTCATCCGGGAAAACCCCTCTAAGCTCCTCTAATACCGGATTCACCTCAGGAGGCAACCCTACGCTAACTTCGGGTGTGACCTCTCGTGCCATGAGGGCATATACCATCGAATCAGCCTTAGTTTCCCTCTGAAACTCTTTGGTGTTTATTATATGGAGAGATTTAAGCTGGAATTTCCTCACCTCTTTAAGATCACCCTTCTTGATGTCCTCTTTCTTCTCTAGGGTGCGTTTGGGCAAAAGAGTATTTAGCTTAATCATCGTACCTTCATACATAAATGAACACATATTTGAGTAACCGAATAGTGTCACATCTCAATCATATAGTCGAGGTTTGCCCAAAATGATATGGCCTATGTCCATGGGCAAAACATTGCACCACAACGTCTTTGTAAGAGGCAGACTGAATAGGGATAAGACACCACTGAGAAACTAGAATTGAGGACGCATCAACCTAAGAAACTTGATAGGGCTGAGGGTGAGGAACGAGTTTCAAACCCAAACGATTTACAATGCTAGTGGAGACCACATTGGTGCAACTACCACTATTAATTATTACCTTGCAGTTTTTGTCGTCACACTTAACGTGAATGTGGGAAATTGAATTCATGCGCAATCATCACTCTCTTTAACCTGGGCTAAGGCGCATCTGACAATTGCAAGTGGCGCGGTCTCAACTTCTTCAACTTCTTCATCACTAGCACTGATTTCGGGCTAATATTTTTCTTCGCAATCGCCCTGATCATCCGCATCATCATCAACACGAGAGCCTTATTTCGCTCCTTCGTGGGGCACTGATGCGCGAAATGACCATATCCTTGGCAATTGTAACACCACATTTGCTCACTTGCCCTTGAGCTGGTACTAGCTAAACATTTGCTCTTCACGTCCCTATTGATGGATTGAGTATCAGCAGGATTGACTCCCAAAATTAGGCTTAACTCTCTAGGGAGTGGCTCTGACATTGGATTCACGAGAGTCGAATCGCCTCACGAATTGCGGTTTCAGATACCGCTCAAGTTTTTGCACCACTTGGTAGGCATGCTCTAAGGTGCTGACATCGTGAGGAATGGGCTCACGCTGAAGCTCAGGTCGGAGGCCCATCCTAAAACGGGAAAGGGTTATCAACGGGCCCTCAATGTTACAATGCATTATAAATTCATCAAATTTGGCGATGTACGTCCCTGACGAAAGAATTGCCATTGATCTAAAAGCTTCTGGCTATAAGAGAGATGAATGTACTTTTCCTTTAAGATTTCTTACATCTCGCCCCATAGTGAGATTGGGTCATCTCCATACCTCTCCATCTTCTGCTCGACATTTTTCCAAAACAACTTGGCTTGGCCTACCAACTTCATCTTGACGAACTTCACTTGATGGCGATTGGACATATCGTACCACTCAAAATAAAAGTTCATGTACGCAAGCCAATTGAGGAAGGCCTTGGTGTCCAAACGACTGTCATAGTACGGAGCCTCAATCTTCACACTCTTCATTACTCGATTATCATGATCATGATCTAGATGCTCTCCACGGGGTGGCTGGGTATGCACCCCACCACGACCAACACTTCGACCGCGACCTCTTCATGTCCTCCAACTTCACTTCCCGCTTGAGATTGGCCATCTTCCCTATTGTCAGGGTTTCCTGGAGGGAAGCTTCCAACTGGGTCATGTGAGTATGGGTCCCATTCCTGAGGGTCGCCAATTGGTGACTGGTGGTTCTACTTTGGGCCTTAATGGCCACGAGATGGTCATTGATAGCATTGATAGCGTCGACAAGCTGTTCCAAATTCATTGTGGGGTGTAGACCAAAACCACGCCCAGTACCAGTGCGCATAAATCGGGGACCCTATGGGAAACTAGGAACTAAACTCTATATGAAAATGGGGGAGAATGGGAAGGCTTCTAATCATATGTGTTAGTATGAAAAGCCTACTCTAAATGCAACATGAAAGTCCTATGCTAATTTGAGGACCACACTAAACCCTATGCTAAACCTAGTCACTAATACCAAAATTTGATGTAGGATGGGTGGCCTAGCCTAGAATGATGCAATGAGATCATCAATGGATTAACTAGAACATTTTAAAGCACAAAATAATGTTAATCAAGCACAAGCATAACGAATTCAAGTATTTAACTATGCGCATATTCAAGACTAAATCACAACCAGTTGGTTAGATCTTACAAAACATGATTAGATAGGACCTATGGAAGGTAGGATTTCCATTTAGCATAGGAATTGATCTAATTCTAAAGGGAATTTCTTGGTTTGTTAAAGGGTTTAAGAACTAGGGTTTTAGGGTTTGGGAATTTTGAATTTTAGGGTTTCAAGGTTTTAGGGATTTAGGGTTAGGATTTTAGGAAACTAGGTTTGGGATTTTAGGGTTTTGAGATTTAGGACGATTTAGGATTAGGGTTTTGGGAAATCTAGCTTCTAGGATTGGACTTGGGGGTTTTAGGCTTAGGGTTATGGATTTTAGAGGGAAACGAGCAAGTACCAAAGTGGGAAATAGGGAGGAGATGGGTTGGTCGTATTGTTTTGTCCGTACGGTCGTACGGTCGTGTGTGGAGGTTTGTATTGTGGTACGGCGTAAGTAGACCTAGATTTAGATGGGTTTTGGAGGAGATTGGGGATGAGTTTTAGGGAAAATAAAGGAGTCGATAAGGATTGAGGAAAGTAGAAGGAGATAACAGAAAAGAAAAGTATAGATATTATGTTTGAAGAAGAAGATAAGAGAGATATATAAGATGGAATCACTCGATGACTTGACACCACTCCAATCACAGGGGGTTTTACTTCATCACAAAGCAAAGATAAATATATATATATTTTGTTTTATTTCATATGCGATAATGGGCTAGGGTTTGACGTCCAAGCCTTATATAGTCTCAAGAAAGTTTTTGCAAAAAGAAAAAACGCTCTCAGATAAAAAGTATCACATAAAGATACTCAATAAAATAATATTTGTTCCTAACTCCTTAATCTCATAAAAAATATACGCTAAACAAAAAAAATAACAAAACATATAAATAACTAAATAAACTAAACTATTTCGTGGCCTGTGATCAAGATGTCCAATGACAATGATTTAACGGTCGGAATTGTCCAATTACGCAACCCACATGCATCTTCCCAGTTGGGCTTTCAAAGATGCATAAACATGCATGTGGAGTCTTCAACAGACTAGACACTCGAATTGGGCCCACAAGGCCCCATGTAGGCATCACCTAGCCATAAAGAAATGGGAGCTCTCCTCTGGTATCCTCCGATTGTTACTCGGATGTCTTCATAAGTGGGCCACAATAATTGAAACATGTGTATGGATTAGAAAACTTCAGCCAAGTTTTTTAGAGTCATAATTTGTTTTGTAAATGATGGCCCACTTGACCAGTGGATTAACTTGATCAATAAAGTGGTGCCTTTCTAATGGATGGCTTGGATCTTTGACCTATCTTTCCAGCTTGCACATGTGATACATGAGCTTTATTGCACGTGTGTAGGCTTAGCAAAGTTCACACACATAGACCCACAAATCCACACAAGCACGTGCACAACACACCCACCCACCCCTTGGCTCCTTATGTTAGGGTGGGATTTGCATGGGTATCTTGTTTTTTCTACAATTGTTTTGTTTCGGGGTTCCATGGAGTGTTGTGATGAGAGGATCACACATAGGTAGGGGCTGTTGTTGCTCTTATTTTGCCATTTCATTGGTCTCCAATAATATTTAGTCATTTTTTTAAAGAGAGACATTTAGATATTTGGATGCATGTAGATATTAGCATTGTTTGGAGTTTCCCCGATATCATCCATATCTCTATCTCAGCGAAACCAATAACAGTAGTAATGATACCGATAACATGGGTAGCATTAGAAATTCCAGGTGTCGACGATGTATCGCTAAGTATCACCAATGTATTGATTTTGCCAATGTATCGCCAATATTTTCGATTGTGTAAATTCCAAGTGTCACTTATATTGCTAGTGTATCGGTGATATTTCAATAATATCGCCAAAAAATATATTTATTAAGAAAATTTATATTTCAAATATTTTTTGTAGGCGCATGGTTGTATGCAGTGTTCAAATTATTAATAATAATATCGATAATATCACAATATTATCATTATCACAATCAATGTTCGAAGTATCGGTATCGCTACAAGTTTCGCTGGCCAGAGATACGGAAACAATATCGATATCGCCGATAATATTGTTGATAACTGGAAATGCGGGTAAACATGTGGAAAACGATGGAAGTTTCAGCGAAACTTCAGGAAATGTTAAAATGTACATATTTGCATATTTAGAAAAAAAAAATTGCAAAAAGAATGCATACATAACAAGTTTCCATTTAATGGGGCTTTAAAAGCATGTGTTATTGTAAGAAAACAGTCCAACCATCCTATCTAGCCTATTTAACCATCCAACCTTCCATCCAAACATCCATCAGTATTGCAAAATATCAACAACATATGATATTTCACCAAGAAATCATCAACAATTGGAAAGGAAATAAAAGATTGTGGTCTCAATATCGTGCACGTTGTGATATCGATAATATCGAGATATTATTAATATTATCAATGATAAATTAAACACTACATACAACCATGTGCGCATGAAAAAGAAATTGAAATATATATATATTTTTTAATAAACAGATTTCTAATTATATCAATACATTGGCGATATTATTGAAATATTGTCAATACATTATGATACAAGCATTACCTAGAATTTACATAGTCGAAAATATGGGCACTACATTGGCGATATTGATGCATTGACAATACAAGCGGCACCTAGAATTTACATAGTTGAAAATATTGATGATTACATTAATGATATTGATACGTTGGCGATACTTAGCAATACATTGCTAATACGTGAAATTTTTTATACTACCAGCGTTATCGGTATCGCTACCAGTGTTATCGGTATTACTGAGCTGGAGATAAAGATAATATCGGAGATAATTCTAACACTGATCGCAATATGGGCAATATCGTGACCATAGTCTTTTGTTTCCTTTCTAGTTGTCGACGATTTCTCAGCCTAATATTGTGTATGTCGATATTTTAAAATACTGATGGATGTTTGGATGGATGCTTGGATGGATAGATGAGATTGATGAGATGGTTGGACTAATTTCTTATGGCAATATATGTTTTTAAGCCCACATTAAATGGAAACTTATTATGTATGTATTCTTTTTGCAATTTTTTGTTTACTAACTATGCAAATATGTGTATTTTAGCATCACTTGAAGTTACACTAAAAAATTCCATCATTTTCCCCATGTTTCCTCGATGTTTCCCTGCATTTTTGATTGTCAGCGATATCAATATTGTTTCCATATACTCGGCTAACGAAACTTGTAGTGATACCGATACTTCAAACACAAGATACTGTCATATCTGTGTTGACACAATAAATCTGTTGATACGTGTAAGAAATGTTACTCTATACCATGTTTGTTGTTGTTACACACCCACACATACAGGGTTTTCTTGATGGGGATGTTAGCAATGTTCCCAAACTTTTAAATCACATGTGGGATGCCCAATCATGGATCTGAACCGTTCATTCATTCAAACAACTAGGAGCCTGCCATGGTGTAAAAATCACGCCAATTGGATGATCCTAAACATCTGATCATTAGCATGAAAAATGGACATTCAAGATTTGAGTGGAGAAAAAAATAGGTCTAATCATCATCTTGAAACATCTATTTGATATATCCCACTTTGTATTGCTTATGATTCTAAAGTAGTAGTACTTTCGTTTGATGATTCTAACCATGTGATCTATGGCTCGTAAACAATAGATAGTTGTTATGAATTGGCCCATTTAAGGGGTTAGGATCATCTTGCCTGTGCGATTCTTGCACCATTGCTTGTTCCCTATGTTACCATTGAATGAACCATCCCAATTGATGATTGGGCATCCCACGTGTCATTTAAAAGGGTGGAGACGTTAGCCGGAGATGGACATTGCTTGCAAAGAAAGGATGTTGAGATGGATGTGTGTGAAGATTACAAAGGATATTTAGAGCAAGGTCATCTGAAGCAGCTTGTAGTTGTCCGAATTAGGGACAATGATGGAGAGCAGACAAATGGTTCAGTTGTATGCAACAACCACCTGTGATGGCAGTAATGATGGGAACATCGATTTAGGTCGAAGAGCTTGAAAAGAGGATGAGACGAAGGCCTTATGATGCAGGACAATTAACCACTCGCTCTAAAAGCTTGAACTGTTAGAGCATGGCGAATTAATCCTTTTTTCTCATAGCCCAGGCCCCACATCGCATGGGTTAGGACCTCGGCCGAACCCCCCTCGTGGGCCCCAAATCACATGGGTACCGCCTCACATGAGCCACCCGCCTCACACGGGCCGCCCACCCCGAGTGTGTCCCCACATCCCACAGGATACCCCACTTGAGCCCGGTGTGAAATGCGTATTAATCACCCCCGGTGAGGAATCTCGAACATGAGACCTCCCCTGTGGGCCCCAAATCACATGGGTCACCCACCCCGAGTGTGTCCCCACATCCCACGGGCTACCCACTCGAGCCCGGTGTGAAAATGCCCCTGCATTACCTTAAAGGACTTCAGTCAGAGAGGTGATAAGGTACATAAATGGTTGTTCACTTGGAATATAGGGCTTAGATATGTTGAAACAGGATTGGTAAAACCCATGCTCAAATAGCTGGGAGTCTGGGACTAGGCTATGATGATGATGATTAATTGGTTTTGTTAAAAATTGGCATGGTATGATTCTGAAAAGAAGATCTCGTTCAATGGACTGAATTAATAGTGTGGGAAAACTGTTTCAAGTGAGGAAAAAAAAAAAAAGGAAAAAATAATCATAAAACTGATTATGAATAGCATGTTGCTAATGGGATACATGCATCATTATCCTGTGCTTGGGAAAATGACAACTTGCAATCCTTCTGTCCCTCATCCATATCAGTATCTGTATCATGGCGTAGTAAGGGCATGTGCAAATGGTATAATTCAGATGTTTTATTTTTCTCAAATAAAGTCCTTTTGTGATAATTTCAAAATTCATAGTGCGGAGATCTCAAGAAACTGATATCTAGTGAAAAGTGTATTCCAGCTCTCATATATTTTACCTTGAGGGGCTTTATTTCATAATAAGTCTGGTGGTAAGCAGGTCTATACATTTAAAAGTAATCTTGTCAGATTTTAGCCATTTCTACCTTTTACATGCAGAGCTTTATCTATTCTGCCTTGGGAATCTTTCCTGCTTTTCACTTTTTAAGTTCAAGAAATTACAATGGCACAAGTACTTTTTTTGGTGGACAAATTGCAAATAATGAGAAGATATCATGTCCACTGTCTGCAATACACTATCCACATTAAGTTTTCTAAGAGTCTTGATTCCAATTCATCAAGTAGATTATTGTTTCATTTCACCTATGAAATGTTAATAGGTACAAAAAGAAAGAAAGTTCTCATTATACCGTGAGTCAATACATTTGATCCTTGAGGCAGATTAGCTGTTTGCTTTACGGAGATTTCATGAGAAGAAGCAAGAACTAATTGGTTTGAATCCTAACTATTTCATGATATGCATCTCTGCAGCTTGCTGTTCCCCAGATCAAAGCTGAGATGGAGAAAACCCTCCAGTGGATCGTCCCCATAGCCACAAATACAACGAAGTATGTTGAGGAGTGTACTTGTCACATTTTTTCTGTGGACTGTGAAACTGTTTTACCTTATGCAGATGTCATTTTCTTTCGAGCAGTCCAAAATTCTTCTGTTCACTAGTCATTACTCATTATACCTTTCACTGATGGACTTTTTCTTTTCTTTTCTTCTTTTGAACTTGATGGCAATCCAAATCAGAGCACATCAAGGCTTTGGATGGGTTGGAGAATGGGCAAACACTGGGTCAGTGGAGCCATCTTTAATGGTTTCCTTCTTTTTTTTTTTCTTTTCTTTTTCCTTTTATCTTCGTCTTTCCTTTGCTTTTGCATTTGCATTTGCATTTCTGCACTTCTCTACATCTCCACCAGTCATTGTCTGAAGTATGGTTTGCAAACATGGCCTTTTATGTCTTTTCACAGTAATGAATTTAACAAGAAGACAGCCTCACAGAACAACCTGATCCGCCTCCAGACGTTTTATCACGCTGATAAGGAGAAGATGGATGAATACATACTCGAACTGGTGACATGGCTTCACCGTCTTGTTAGCCAGGTAAAATACAAGGATCATAGTTTCAAATTCCCAGCACCTGTTCGTTCCCCAACCCAGAAGGGCTTTTCATTGTCACCTGGAGTGCAGAACAATCCATCTCTAGTATGTAACAGTAGAACCGATACAGCTATTCAACTATCTGAAGAAGACAAGGAGATGTTGAAAGAGGTGAGTTACAGGAAACTGGTGCCAGGAATAAGCAAGAGCCAGGAGTTTGATACGGGAAAGAAGAGGAAAGGCTACAAAGAATGGCGATTGAGTCGGAGTATCGGTAATTCTCCCGTTAAGGAGTTCACTCTGGCTTTGGATTTGGAATGTGAAAGGATTAGGGTTTTGGATGTAATGGATGGGTTGGATAGTGTTGCAGTCTCCTGATTTGCATCTATATTCTCTTCCTCTTCAATATATGATTATTATTATTATTATTTTTTTTGTTGTGTACTAAGGTGATTGTGTATGAATAATGAAGTTGAGATGGCTTAAAAAATGAAAGTGCCATTGGTATTGCATTTGTAGAGCCGGTTCTGTGTGATTGATCAATGTAGCTAATGAACGGTTATTGGTAATGTAGGAAATCGAGAAGGAATGAAAAGGCCGTATCATTCACTTGTTGCACTTGCCCACTGTCCTGTCCCATCCAATAAGTGGATTAGATGATCCTATCTTATCAATGTCCATTTTTCATTGTTATATAATTTCGGCAAATGGTCTAAAAAATGGCCTGATCAGACCATATTTCCTGGATTTTTGAGCCGGCCAAGAGGTAGCGGATGAACGAACTTGCTGGAGGAATGCTACTGAGTGATAGAGATCCCAAGGAAATCCTATTCATTGTAATATGAGGCATAGATGTTGTTGTCATCTACAGCATGAGCTTCTTATCTGTCATTCAGATGTTTTTCTCTATCTGGCCAGTTCGTTTGCCCCTTTTGTGGTTTTCATCATCATTTTCATAGTGTTTTCCCCAGTTGGTGAGAATTTTATAATCACAGGCGTACAGGATACAATCTTCCTTGTTTGATTGTCTAAAAATAAAAGAGGAAAAATCAACCTTCCTAATCTCATATTTAAAATTTCTCCAACAGTAATTAAAATTTCCAATGTGGTATCTACCACCGTGTTTACTCAGTTGGCTGTATGGCCACTTGGCTGAAACCTATTGTCTGTGTCAAGGACTACCTTGAAGTTCTGAATGCCGACCACAAGGGAGCCAACCATGGAGGTTTTGGAAGGGTTGCAATGGACTTGGTGGCCCGCCTAACCTGGCCTTGACCTACTAGCTAGGCTTGGGGGTAGGGCTTGGGCCTCACATGCTTTGCTTGATGAATTTTGGGTTGGGTTTGGGTTCAAGTCATTTTAGCCCGATCCAACTATATGTACGTGTTATATCTTAAAAATATGCCATTCTACTCCATTAGCCAAATCATTTATATTGAATGTAAACCATTGTTTATGTTTTAGTGTGCGGCCCACTTGATCAACGGATTGATTTGGAAAATTCAAGTGGTTAAATAAGAATTTGATCAAATTTTGGGCTGGAAGGTTCGGGTTGGGTCAGGGCTCGGCCCAACAAATTTTTGGGGCTTAGGCTTGGGTCTTCTGTTCTAGGCCCATATTGGACATGGGCTTTGGGTCTCAAGAGCCAGGCTGGGCAGCCCAAACCTGGCCCGTTGTCACCCCTAAGGTTTGGTACAATACAAATAAGCAGTGGAAAGAAGCCAAGCCTGCTCAGTCTACCCATGTAAGCCTTTTAAATCCTTCAGCACAAAAGAAAATCACAGGGGTGGAATGTTAAAGGTAATGCTATAAATGGTCGAGTTTGAGGTAGGTTTAGCCAAAATCAGACCCGCCCAGACCTTTTCCAAATGGGGTCTAGGTCGGGTCTGAGTCAACCCCATCATACCCTTTTATAAATGGGTTTGAATTTAGTAGAGGGAAATCCACTCATACCTATTTATAAATGGGTTTGGATTTAGTAGAGGAAGATCTACCCATAACCATTTATAAATACGTTAGGTCTAACAGGTCTAGTTAAGGAATATCCAGACCCACTTATAAATAGGTTTAATGGGTCTGGGTCACCTTGATTTTATATTAAAATTAATTAATGTCAATTAACAATAAAAATATCAATTCATAAAACATAAATTTAGCAACTTCTCAAAATTAAAAAAAATGCAAATAATGGTGTGGATAAAGATTGATTATCTTTGGTCAGTTGTTTCACTATGGCCATGGTGCATAGTCTCGATGAACTCTCCTTCATATGGGTTACATCTTGAATTTTGATGAGAAATCCACCTTGTCCATCCATTTTGCCAGCTCAGGTTAGGATATTAGACAAAAAAACGAGGTAGATCCAGAACTCAAGTGGGCCACATGAGAGGGAAAGGTTTGAAAAGAAATGCCTACCGTTGAAACTTTGCTAGGGTCCACCTTGATGTTTATATGCCATCAAAACCGTTTATAAGGTTGTGTCCACTGGGATGAACTGAAAACACAAAAAACTTAAGACTAATATAAAACTTCTGTGGTCATACGAATATTTCGATAGTGGTTGTTCAATGCCCATTGTTTCCTCTTCTGTAGCCCACTTGAGTTTTTGGTCTGCCTCATTTTTTGGTCTCATGTCCTAAACTATGTTGGCAAGGTGGATGGATGGGGCATATTTCTCACAAACATCACTGTGGGTCCCACTTAGCATCCCAAGGTAGGAACTTCCTACAAAAACCTTTTACATGCAATTCACATACATCCTAATTCACTAATCCCACCATCTTCGGCGAATTGATTTAGATTCCGCAGTGCACTGTATTCACAGTTGGACATGGGGTGGTTTCTCATTTTCCCATGTTACTTGCTAAGGTATGCAAGCAGTTTTACTGGATTTAAAATCGGGTCTGGACATGTTCGAGTGTGGATGGGTCCCTTGCAACATAGACCAAACCCACCCATTTACTAAATGGGTTTGGGTCGGGCCTAATATAAATGAAACTAGACCCAGACCCATTTAGCAGCTGGCTCTGTTCTTAGACCCAGACCCATACTATTTAAGAAACAAGTCGAGTATGGGTACCCATTGGATCCATTGACCCATTTACAGCCCTAATTGAAGGAGCTAAACAATAGTCTTTTACTAGTGTTTAGGTACTTTATGAATGCAAACAAGTCGAATGTTATTAGCAAAATTTGCTTAATTCTGGATAAGCATTTATATAACCATCTAGTTGACCAAACAAGTGGAATCTAGCCAATCAATGAGTGGGTCTCCTAGTACACTACCATGTCATCCTAATAGACAGGTGAGATCTCCCTAGTTGTTGGCTCTTATACATGGTCTATGCGGTTCATAGCTCGGTGGCTAAGGCCACACTAGCTTAGGAGCTTACTAATGCTCATAGGGTAGCAAATCTCCCTTGGTTGCTCATGTGGACTTGAACATGATTGCCAACTAGGAAGAAAAACTGGGGAAGAATAATGCCCACCCACCTAATCTATTATGACCAAATTTACAACCATCATTGACAATCATGGCCTGGGTTTGTACGTAAAGCTTAAAAATAAGAAGATAGCGCTCAGTAAGTCCTGCAGAATAAAAGCCCAACAAGGTGGGCTCAACCTGGGTGAGTAAGACTCATCTCCTTTGAAACAAGTAGACCCCGACCATGATTGAAGGTGGTCCACTTCCTTATTTTTAGCTTGATTGAGTTTATCTTGGAGTCCACTGTGAAGTACTTAAAAGTTAAAAAGATTTATAACCTTTCAAGAAACTTTCGTGAACAAGTGCACGGATCTCAAATCATGGGTCCTATAAGAAACTTTGTCTTAATGGGCCACACAATTGCAAAAGTTACGACTATATTTTGATCATTGGTGCAAATTTTCTTGATCTTCCTCATCATCGTAAAGGACATCAAAAGTACTTTCTTATAGTATACGGATCATGGTATTTGGGCCCCAGGAGCAGAAGATCTATAGTCTGCAATGATAAATGGCTATAGAAAGGACTATAGGTCATGTCCAATAACTTTTGAAGGATTCTATGTCTAATCTAAGGTCTCTCTTTCACAAGCTTGATTAATGAATAAAAAATCATTCTTAACTCCTAACCCAAAGATAAACCAAGGAAATTTTAAAAATGCCTAATTAAACAACTTTTAAAAAGGATTCCTTCATAATTATCTACTTATTCAAAAGAGGCAATGACAATCATATCCTATCTTATCCTTCCATCTAATGGATAAGAATAAGTTTATTATTATTATTATTTAACTAACAAGTTTCCTATTAAAGTAGTCCATAAATAGGAGTATTCTCTACAAGGAAAATGCCTTTTAGATCTTTCAATTCTTATGTGATGAGAAACCATATATATATATATATATATATATATATATATAATATATATATATATATATATATATATATATATATATATATATATATACACACACACACACACAGAGAGAGAGAGAGAGATGAATAAAAAAATGATTACTTCAGCTTGAGCTTTTGTCTTGGTAAGTCCAACATCGTTAATCTAAGACAAATTGCTTACTAAAGAAGATCAAAGCCAAAGGGATATAAGAGATTAATACTCTCTTGTTCTTTTGTTTTCTTTTAGTAGTTTTACCATGGATTGTATTCATTTTTACTTATTACATTAGAATTTGCTGAACTCTCTCATTCTTTTCTCATTTCTTGGAACGAAGATCATGAAAATGGGCAAGAAAATATGCCTAACCTTTTTTTCCTCTTGTAACTGAATTCCTTAGATTGTACATTAGATTATAGTTGAGATTGGAGTCATATTCATTCAATTTCTATGTAGTTCTAGTTCTTTATGCACATCG
Organism: Magnolia officinalis; assembly: GCA_021015155.1. NCBI lineage: Eukaryota > Viridiplantae > Streptophyta > Magnoliopsida > Magnoliales > Magnoliaceae > Magnolia > Magnolia officinalis. The sequence goes on along the minus strand of JAJHSJ010000004.1, from coordinate 76,776,068 downwards.
ACTTACAAGAGCTAGTGGCAACTAATTGTGAAGATCTGAATCATGCTCTGGTATCAAATCATGCCCTAGCTACACAGTTTGGTACTGACTCCATAAAATATTGTGAAGATCCGACTCTAGAATCACCAAGAATGGGATAATTAGGCAAATTGCGTTGCATTTTAATAAGAGTGCTTTCCATGCATTTTTCTTAGCATTTTTTAAAGTATTTCTGCTAGATTTTCTCCATTCATTTTTATTTTATTTTTCACTTTTTCTACACCTCTAAGATTAGATCATATCACAAATAAAAACTATAATAAAATGAGTCGAATCATTGAGACAAAGGATGCATAATATTTGTTAGGCGATCACTTACTATAAATTTCAATGGCTCTCATTCAACTTTAAGAGGTTATTGTTTTTTCTAATTACATATAAATACAAGTAAATGCACCATCATTATGATTTAAAAGCATTTGGTGGAGTGGTATTTACTATCATCTTTAACTGTCGAAATACACCAATGGACTGATAATTAAATTCCTCGATTTTCCTTGAAATCTTGGCGGATTACGTTGCCACACGATAGCTTTCAAAATGATATTTCGACAGAAGTAGTTTTTCAGAGCATGGGAGTAGTGTACCTTGATTTATCTCCCTCTCCATATCTGTAACCTCTTGCAAACTGTAACGCCCTGAAAATCGGGGGTCGAGCATAAACTCAACTCCCGAGTTCCAGAACATCACTTATGCAACAAAATGAATGATGATTGAATATTGACTGTATTCGTGCATTGAACATGAGTGAGATTAAGCCAAAACAGCATATCATACTCCAGAGACAGTTAAATTTGCAAGCGGAAGACTGTGATAGATAGATAAAATATATAAACTATGATGAGTCTCCAGAGTGTGATAACATTACCAGGTTAAATAATTACAAGTACAGTTCTAAAATATACCAACTGTGAGGAAGTGTAATGTCTCCTGTCCCAAGTACCATAGCCCCGTCAATACAATATCAGGTCTTCATTGACCTGCTAGAGAGATGCAGATAGGAGAACTCCTCCTATCATCATAGAAGTAGTCCGGCTCTGCTTCACAAGCATCGTCATCACCTGAAACTCAACAAATCTGGTTGGTGTGTACAACACCGTCCCGTAACGTGGGAGTGAGTGATTAACTCAGTGGAACAGTAAAGTATAGGTTAACGTGTTATCAATTCAATCAAGCAGTAATGATAAAGCAGTACAAATCAAACAAGTTTAACTACTCTTGTTAAATGCAAGAACGGAATGACATGATGATGTATGCCCTTGCCAAACCACCCTCATGCGACATCATCTTACGTTCGCGAATGCTTAACTCCCTCAGTGCTCCACATCTACAAGGCACATGCGGTGCGATGATGAAAATGATTACCGAGTTATTATTATTCCATTTCAAACAGCAGTATTGGGAAACTAAGGTACCTTCCTTGTATCATTCCCAAACATGATCCATTCTAGGGTCGTCAGTCCTAGTTATTATTAGACGACGGTGTGTTTTCTAGGTCACTGCAAAGGCTGCCAGGGCTATTACCCACAAAGGTTACACGGCTCCCCCATCACCTCTTTAACGATTCATCACTGTACAGAAACAGGCCTAGTTCCTACTCTATATACCGCGGCACGCCCTAAGGCGCACTGCGATTTCAGAGTATGCTCGAGGTCACTACAAAGGGCTGTCAGGGCTGTTACACGGAATCATTGCACCACTCCCCCATCACCTTATCAATGTAGGCCAACAACACGAATATAGTGTCTCATACCACCATAATCGGCTCATGAGTCTGGTTGCTCACTGGTCACTACGGGGAGGCACGTGGCCCCAGCGTAGGCTGACAACTCGACCACGGTATCCCATACCACCATGTCCGGCTCATGAGTCTTAACGGATCGAGGTACCATGGTTAAAAGGGATTTCACTGGTAAGTTTAGTACCCTAGGTTCAAGCAATAGCGTCCAAACATGGTGAACATACATAAGACAGATCGGCTTACTTGACGAGCTCGGCTAGCTCGAGCGCACAACAAGTTGAACGACATGAAATGTATAAGCACTTCGCGTGGCCAACCACTATCGTCAACCGAAGTACGACTCGGGTTCGTCGAACACATCTCACGTGGCAAATGAATCACAGCCACGAATGCAATTCTGGTACCGATTGTCTGGACTATAATCATAGCCCCAAAGACAATCAAGTGCAGATAGATAAAGCAGTAGTGGATCAAGATTCAACTCATACAATCAAGGTCTAGTATTATCCGTTTAGGGCTGCCAGGGCTGTTGCACGCACTCGTTGCTCCACTCCCCCATCACCCATGACGGATCATACAACGTAAATATAAATTTAAACATATGCATTACATAGTTAAAATCATAAAGCAGTGGAGCATGTTATGAAGCACAACACAAGCATGAGTTTGTGCATGTTCAATTCCTAATCACACAACTATCCAAGGAGATCATACATATAGTTAAAAGAGGTTGAGAATCATATCTCAACACCCTTATACATTACAATTTGCTAACTACTACTTATTCAGACATTTCAAGAAACACTTAAACAAACATACATCAACATACATGACATATGTCGATCACATAGGCATTAGGCCAAATCCTTTCACTAGGGAGTTGTCCCAATCATTACACGCGTACACCCACGACGGATAGTCTTGGCAAGCAGGAATCCAAGTTCCATATTCATTCAGTCATTTCCACAAACACTTGGGCCACACATTTTAGCATATATAGTGTATATTGGCCGTGGCGTGACTTAGGGCAAATCCTTTCGTCAAAGGGGTATCGCCAATACATCAATCATGAATCCATGACAATTAGTCATGGCGAGCACGAATGAGAATTCTATACTCATTCACTCATTTTCACAAACACTTAGAATACACTATTACAACATACATGGTGTATGTTAGCAAAACATGTATTAGGGCTATCCTTTAGCCAAGCGAGTATTTTATCCAATCCATGTATAATATATTACTACAACAAATAATCATGATAAATATATCTCCAAAATTTATACGTATACAATATTTCTTAGAATACGCAATTTCAACATACATAGTGTATATAAGTAAAACATGTATTTAGGCGAATCCTTTTGCCAAATAAGTATTTTATCCATATATCGTATATCCATATAACAAATAAACATGTCAAACACATTTCTAAAAAATATACGTATACCGTACTTTCTACAAATACCTAGAATATGTAGAATTCCATATTTTTCATCTTTAATCGAAACGGAAAACAGACAGCACTTTGTACATGTGCAATTGCATACAGATCATGAATCTATTATTATCTGACATTGAAAGCGTTGAAAACCATAACCTATACACCTAAAGTCCGCACCTTTTGTTGTAGAATCGCAACGGAATCGATGGGTTTGTCTAGCTTCCGTATACGGCAACTAGGCAACCAAGAGAAGGAAATAGGTTAGCTACTTCATTACCTACAACTATCAAATCCCCCAAATAGGTTAGGGTTAGGGTTTATTATCTAGAAAAGAATCGCCGAGAAAGCGACAAGAATGAGGTGGTTAAGCACTGATAGCAGCAGGGTAGAGCGGCGGGGAGATCTTCCCACAACTCCCACACTTTCTCCTTCTTTTCCCTCTCTCAAATCTCAAATTTGTATGGCTGCCATGAGAGAGGGTTTAAGGTCCTTATATAGTCTCAAAACTCACCGAAATAGACTCCTGTTCAAGGGGTACGACTATTATAGGTATTTCGGCACTTTTCCAGCTCAAAAGAGGGTTTCTGGTGGCCCTCCTTGAGCCAAACGTCAGACTTAAGCTCTCAACACATGGATCTACGTGTGATTACGCTTTCGACTCGATCGGATTCCCAGATCGCACGTGGCGGACCATTTTCAATTCAACGGTCGGTGGGCCACGATCCGAAATTCTAAGTACATGTAAATGTTCCTGAAATTTTTCCTGATCTGAGGGTGTAATCTGGTCTGATTCTGACGGTCTGGTTGCTTAATACTGATCCGCAAGCGAATGGTGCCAGATCACTATTCCAGATATTTATTTTGTAAAGGAAATAGTGATTTTCACACTCCCTCGCTCCGGACTCAAGCGAATGGCTGTGGGACATCGACTGGACCTGATTTTCGAGGTGGTTGTCAAGCCCAGTGAGGCGGTCCTAGTTCCTTAACTTCGTGTTAATCGGACTTCCGATGTGCGGTCTAGACCTAATACGAAGTTTCAAGTCATTCCCGAGAGTAGCCGTGTAATGAGTTTGATCCTAAACTTTAGGGTAACCTAGAGTCAATGTTTTTACAAGTTTTGGGTCTTGCAGATCATATTTAAAGTGATTGGTGCTAATTTCACAAGCACTCTAGTTTAACACTAGCTAAATCTCACTTAATTTCTAAAGGGTTTAGTCCTGTAAGATTTCTGTCTGAGGTGGTACCTGGGCCTTTGTAGTTTGTATATAAAGTGATCCAAGGTATACTACTTAGCTAGTTTAAGATAGTGTCTAGGGTGAAAGTACTTTGAAAATTTAAGGAGCAAGGTGGTGAAGGGTGGGATTTGTGAAGGAAATGGATTAAGGAGCGATTTTAGACTGTGGGATTGAGTTTTGACAAGTTGATAAGGTCTTAAGATCGACCCATTGCCTAAGGACGTCTAATCCCAGGTTGGCAAAAATCCGGGATGTTACACAAGCTCACATCTCTCAGCTTCCTCTTATATCCAACTACTCAAAGCCAAAGGTATGTGAAGAGTTTACTCCTTTTACCTTGTTATAAAAAGCTCCTCCTGCTCTTCAAATTGATATAATTAGGATTTTTTTTGTTTGAGTTTTGTTATCACAGTTCACAATGATCATATTGATCAGATTTCTGTTTGAGATTTTTGTAAACCCACTGTATACAACCAACATGAGGTTTCTAGGTACGAATTCTATATATAACCCTACCATTGATTCCTCTTTCCAGAAATTGGAGACTATTTATCTGGAAGCCCTGATTTTCAGTGAAAAAATTATGAATGCATCCACTTCCTATCCCCTACTCAAAGTTCTTGTAACATCTGGGGAAGGGAAGACATGCATACCATCTCTAAGGTAGACAACCGTTGAGCACTTCTTCATAATAGGGTGCGATAGAAGATAATGATTAACTGTTGTTGTGTTCCCTATAGCGAGGGATAACATACATTTCGATGTTATTGTTACCAATCGTCTTCCTTAAAGTTATTTGATTTTCACCCTCTGATAATCCATGGAAAGTAAAATTTTAAACTGTCTAGATGACGCCGAGGGCATTTGATTGGTTCTATAACTGGACAACTGAAGATTTAAATCATAACATTTTAACAAGTTAAACATATTAAGGTTGACAACAGACCATTGATAATGCATAGTTTCTTAGATGCAGGTATCTAAAAGATTGCCAGTTTCCAATACTTTTGTTTCATTCTTATTTTCAAGCTATGTATTCCTATATGCCCTGCCATAAATATATATTCACCAAATGGATGTGAGCTTCCCTATGGTCTCCTATTTGAACAAAAACGAGATCGATCTCAAGTTCGGATGGGTTGCATTTTTTAAAATTAATGATATAGATTCTTAGAAAGACCTAATTGATGAATATACATCATAGTCATACGACAATAATAATCTAATACTCAAGACGAGAAATGATTATTGTGCTTATGGACACGACTTAGTTGTAAACCTATGTACCAACTTCATGGGTGGGACCTTGACTGTTGAGGCCACCTTCATGTATGCATTGTATAACTACGCCGTTCATACGTCTCGCCAACTCATTTTAGAGCATGAGCCTAAAAATGAAGCAAATACAAATCTCAAGTGGTCCACACCACAAGAAACAATGGTTCTTAAACGCTCATGATTAAAAACTTCCTAGGGCCCATCATAATGTTTATTTACCATCCAATGTGTTGGCAAGGTCAGAAATACTTAGATGAAGGGAAAACATAAATATTAGCTTATCTAAAATTTTTGCAGCTCATAAAAAGTTTTTAATGGATAATTACCATGGTTTCTTGTGGTGTGGTCCACTTGGTAATTGGATCTGCTTTATTTTTTAGACCATGACATAACATGACCTGGAAAAATGGATAGATGGCATAGATATACAATGCATACATCGAGGTAGGCCCTACAATCAAGTTTCTACCCATGTCGATGGTTATAGGATTACAGTTAACACGATAATGCATGTGCTTGTGGTTGAGTTTCTTTACATTACTTACATGCTAGCAACAAAATTATAGAAGATATTAGTGGGAGACCTTTCAACAAAAAACGTTGACTTCTTAACTATACATAACTAATGCTGCTGATAACAAAGGCATTAAATTCTCATGAATTGTATTGAAATATTCTTGAAATTGTGGCCTATCGACAGCCCTGGAAACTTTGGATTGTTGTATATAAGTAGGGATTTGCATTCTACTTCCACCTACTCCAAGTTATCTTATTACACTAGGAGTGTTCATAGGTTTGACAATGTTGAAATGCTCAAAATCATGTAACGTTCACTATAACAACAATGTTGATATTAATAGAATTGTGCTTGGCAATTATCTAAATAAATTGTATAAAGTATGGCGCAAAAATTATCGAAACAATCTATCTTAATATTGAATTATTTTTAACTAATTAGTCATACATATTAGCCTGTTATAATGGATTTAACGGGGATGGATAGAGGAAAAGATGGCGGTTTAGTTGTTAAAATTGTTGTTGTAATGGCGGTTATGATTGCTGGGAAGTATTGTTGAACATATTTATTTCGTAATCCATATAGACGTACATATTATGAATGTTTTCATATTGTTAACAATATAATTAGGAGTGGTGATACAGATTGCTTCTCCCAAATGAGAATTTACAAAGCTACTTTATTCAACCTTTGCCCTATTTTCTACGACATAACTACCTAACTGATGCAAAACATGTTAGTATGTAAGAATAACTTATAATGTTCCTCCATATTTTGGGACATAGTGTCCATAAGCAAATTATAGGACATTACTTAATAAGGTTTGGTGAAACTTCTAGTCGATATTTTCATAGGGTATTAGATGCATGCGATAGTGTCATTATACCCAAAATATATGAAAATACTAAGAAATCCCTATCAAAATAATCTCCTATCTTAATTGGAGTTTTTACTTTTGGTGAGCAAACTTGCCCAATTATGTACTTCTATAAATTGTCTTTTATAATAGACCAAAATTTTATTTCATAAATATATCAGATTTTGTGCATGCTTAACACCCCTCTTGGACACTTATGATTGGCCCGCACCTACACATACGTGCATGTGTGCAAAACAGAGCGGGCGTGCACACAAACACTCTATTTGCCCTTACTTAACAAAGCCCTTTTTTCATGAGATGTTGACCAACCAAGAGGTGTTGGCCTCACCTTTGCACATCACCCACTTTTTTAGTGCACAACTTTACACATCATCACCTTTTTGAATGAGTTTTTAACTTGGTTAACCCCATGAGCTACCAAAGACCAACGCCCACTTTAAATTTCTCCATTAACTCTCTCTCTCTCTCTCTCTCTCTCTCACACACACACACACACACACACACACACACACACATTTTACAACATCCTCCACTAACTCTCTTTCCTTCCACCAACAACCAATGTATGTAACTCACCTTATACTTTTATCTAATGTATGAAGGCCACTAAGGCCCCCTTTCTCTAAGTATGCCTTCCACATGTCATCCATGTTAGCTTATGATGATCTCCTCTCTTCCAAAAGAGAAAAACTCTTACCAAATTTCATTTACTACCATTTTAGAAGAAGAAAAAAAAAAGATAGGGGAGAGTTAATAGAAATTCGAAGAGAGAAAATATAGAAAAAAATTGAGGATTTGAAGAGGGGAGGGTGTGTATCTGAAATTGGGGGTCATGGCGGGCCATCAAGGTGGGCCAAAAGCATCAAATGGATTTAATCAGAGAGAGGGACATCATCAAACAACTTCAGTAGATCACCTTGCACCATCCTCATTTTCTTTTATTTTCCTTCATTTTTGTGTATTGATATGATCACTTGTTACATATGATGTTTGGTTGACCATCCATCCATTGGTGAATCACCACTTGGATCGGCCTATTCAATGTATGTGATGATTAGGTTGTCCTTTTGCTTGATGGGCCACCATTAGATGGGGCCACCTCATGTATACCTTTTATCTTTGTTACACATCTGATTTGGTAGCCCTTTTCGAGTTGTGGGGCTCACCAAAATGCCTATGCCTTAACCGCACCACCTATCAGGACCAGTTCGTCCATTTTAGAAAGTAGGCTCTACTTAAAATCGAAGCATATTCAAAGCTTACATGGACCACACTATCAAAATAATGGGGATAACAATGTTCACCATTGGAACCCATCCAAGCCACCTGATGTGAGGTCCACTACTGTGACGTTATAAGGCTCGCTATCATGTATTTGTTTTTTGTTCACACCATCTATCTGTATAGGACAGACCCGGGTCCACTGTGATGCATGTGTTCTATCATCCCACCTGCTGGGTGCAACCCAAAATGAAATGGATTTAGACCTTAGGTAGCCTACCCCTTAGGGAATAGTATTGAGGGAGCACTCACCGTTGAAATGGCTAGGGGGCCCACCTTGTTGATGTACTCTATATCCACACATGTCCATGGATGAAGCAGAGGCACATCCTAGGTGGGCCCTCACCATGTCAATAGTGGGGTAAAATCCCTACCATTGAAGACTTCCTGGGTCCCATAATTTGCAAAGGTGCTCAAGCACCCACTATTAAAACCTTCCTAGAGCCCATCTTGATGTGCGTGTTTTACACCTACCATCCATCCATTGGAGCTCACCAAATGTATGTGCAGTATCCACACCGCCCATATAATTGTTGGGCCTAAGCTCAAGTGGACCTAAACACATCAAACAATGTGGTTGAACCTATATTGTTGCAAACTTCTTTGGGGCCAACCTGATGTCCTTTGACATCCAACCGTTTCGTGAGGACACCCACACCTAGATGTGAGGTGGGGTCCACGAATGAGGTAGATATTAATGTCCAAATGGGCCCCACAATAGGAAATAGATGGATAATGAATCTATCGATGAAACCTTCTAGTAGGGCCCATCGTGATGTCTAATTAGCATCTCACTGGTAGATAAGGTCACTTAGACCTGTATGAAGCGAAACATGAACAGTAGCTTGATCCCAACCATCTGTGGGTCCCACTACTAGAAACAATGGGGGTTGATGCTCGTCCTTAGAACTTGTGGGACCATTGACTTGGGACCCACCTCTTGTATGTGGGAGGCGATAATGGTTCCCAAGCATTGAAATCCTCCTGAGCCCTCTCCAACCAGTCTATAAGGCTACTTAGACCAGGATGTGAGTGGGGCCCACTATTGGAGCAGATTCAAAGCTCAAGTGGGCCCACTTTAATATGAAGTAACAATTAAATGCCCACCATTTGAAACTGCCTTTAGGTCTACTATAATATCCAGTTGCTACTCCCAACTGATGATGTCACAGCCAGGGATGTGGATGTGGGGCCCAATGATTAAAAAGATCCAGGACTTAAGTGGGCCCTAATTGCATGAAAAAGCAGGTGATAAATCACCACCTTTAAACTAACCTGGGTGCACTGTAATGGTTATTTTAAATCCAAATTGTTGGTATGATCACACAATCTTTGATGAAGGGACAACAAAAATATCATCTTAATTCAAAACTGGTGGGGCCCACCAGACCGTGGGACCCATTGTAATGTTTATTTGCCACCTAGTCTATCCAGGGCCCCACCTAATGGTGTGAATGTGTAATTTTGTAGGTTCCTCTAAACTATGTGAATTTGTGACTTTACGAGGCCCACTAAACTATGTAAACTTGAGACCTTGTGGGTCCCACCTAATTGTATGAATTTGTGTGTTTGGATGGCCCACCAAGCTACGTGATCCTGTGATCATATGACACTTGAATGACCACTAAACCATATGAAATTATGATGAATACGTGGCCACTTAACCTTAGGATTCTGTGATATATCTATAGCCACTAAACCGTGTAACATTCTGATATGTGTATAGCCATTTAACCATGCGATCATGTGGCTATGGCGGCAGTGGTGGAGGCGGAACTTGTTACAATTGTGGTGAGCCGGGCCATATGGCAAGGGATTGTTATCAGGGTAGCAGTGGCGGGAGGTACGGAGGTGGCGGAGGCGGTGGTGGATCGTGTTATAACTGCGGGGAGTAGAGACATTTTGCTAGGGAGTGCCCTAGTGGCTTGATGAAATGAAGTGGGTAGGTTTTTTATTTTATTTATTTTTATCTCTCTCTCTCTCTCTCTCTCTCTCTCTCTCTCTCTCTGGGTTCCCATCGGATATTTTGAATTGGGTTTTAGTTTTTTGAGTTGTTGGTAATGGAAATCTGACTGTTGATGGAGGTGGGTCCAGTTTTTCTCCTTTTCTTTTTCTGCTGATATGCATTTTTTGGAGTAATCGTGCTTTGATGTGGAGGGAAGGAAAGGTTTGTTTTGTTTAGAGATTGAAATCCGTTCTCTGAAAAAAAAATAAAATAAAAACCATGCGATTATGTGATGTGTATATGGCCACTTAACCTTGTGAAATTTAGTTGTATGTGTGGCCCCCGAATCATGTTATCATATGGTGTATGTATGTCACGCCCCAGACTCGGTAACCGGACTCACGAAGAACCCAATAGCCGGTTCTGATCACAACAGCCTCCGTAGTACTCCATTCTCGTCTCCTGAGGCAAGTTCTGATCTTGGGATCCCAAAAGGAGGATTTCCAAAATCATATAAGCATTCCAATACGAGCATACCCAAGATCACAGCAAGTAACATCTCAAAAATAAAAAAGGAACATATAGCAAAATCCACTATGAATTTAAACTTTTACAAGCTTTCATAAGGTCCAAAAGGACATATATAAGATAATAAAAGAAGAAGAAAAAGGTCAGCAACACCGGAGTCCTCAAACTCAACTCTAATCCAAGCTTTGCCGCTACGACGCCTGCCTAGGATCTCTTGCACGCATCAATCGTGCATAAGCTTATAGAAGCTTAGAGGGTGGTGAAAGTGTGTGACAACAGTGCACAAAAGAATAATAGGAGGTATAGGAAGGGAAACATGCTCAATGGCAATATCACCAGCCTTTCCAAGGCTTGTCATGATACGATGCAATGAGTACTAGGCGCCTTACCAAGGCGATGCATAAAGGGGCTTATACAGTCGATGCGAATGCTATGCAAAGTGATGTCAGTGCTCATATCCAATCCACATGTCAAGTACATTTCCAATCATAAGGAAATCACCGGAGTCCATTACACTGCTAGATGACTGCCGCTCTACAAACCCCGCATAGTCAAATGAGCGTAAGAGACCTCACTACCCGCCTGTGGACATCCAATTACCAGCAAGGCCTGATGGTAGCGGACCCATTTACGAGCTGGTCAGACTCAACCTAACAATGCCTCCTTAAATTAGGTGAGTAAGGCCACACCCTACCCAACCGACTACACGACAGTGGGAGTCGTGGCCTAATGGTATAAGGCCCTCATGCGCTTGTAGTTTCCACTCGGTCACGGCGTTGGGGCAGATCCTTGGTACCATGGAAGTTTTCAAATTTTTCATGGGCATCCTATGCACCCGGTATGCTCAAGTAATATTTTCAGTGTCCATATATACAACCATCCACGAACGTCCCTGTGGAGGCAAGGCCCTGGTGAAGCAGTGGCGATATCATCATGAAATGCAATACCAATGCATGAGTCACACATACAGATCATACACAAGCTTCAGGCACTCAATGTGCACAAGGGGATAAACTCCATCCCTTTATGACCACTACACCATGCAATTAATTCACACAGACGATGCATATGGGTCACAATGATGTAAGTGCACTACTTGTAGAATATATTCCTCATTCCCAAGGAGGGACAAGGTCTAGATATATAGACAGGTACTCTGAGGAGAAGTGAAGTCCTCTAGTGGGGGCCCAATACTTTGGGATGACCCACAAGCTAAGAGAGTCATAAAGCCTCAAGGAGGAAAACGGTCCTAATAAGGTCCAAGGTGAGCCTTCAACCACTAATGAGGACCTTATGGGCCACCAAGGATGACATCTAACCTCAACTGCGTCCCAAAAGATAGCCCGCTACGCATATAAAGTAAAGTCCAAGGCCCAAGCAATCCACGGCCTAGTGGGTCATACACTAAGCCCAATACATAGGCAACATGGTGGGCCCTCAAGCAAGGTTTGAGCCCAACCATAAAGATCATGGGTCCACTCATTGTGGTGGGCCAATTGGGCAGCCCATTATTCCAACATACGGGTGATCCTTATATTTAAAACAAGTAAGTTGGGCCTCACATCTCAGCCCAAGTATGAGTTTATTTTAATGGGCAAGTAAGGGCCCAACTACTTGAGTATTTGGCCCATAAAACTCATCACAATGACATGATAATATAGGCCCCAAGGGTCTAATGGGCCTATCAGAAAGTTCCAAGGCAATGGGCCTAGGAAAACCCAACAAATAACTAATTAAGAAGACTAGTCTAATAAAAACTCAATTGGAATGGGTCTTAAATATGCACTAATTAAGCCCAAAATCTAATTAAAAATAAGGCAAGATATGTGTAATAATATCTCCAAATTTGGTGGACCATGCTGCCCCAAAACATTCATTTATGGGCAGCAACCATGGCCTATTGCTGAAATTTCAGCCCACCCACAATTTGGCATTACTGGAAATTCAGAAATTAATTAATTTATATATTTATTTTAGTTCTTGGTGACCCATACATGTCATAGGGGCATCCACCAGATGAAGGGAGTGGATTTAACACATAAATCAGATGCGCCATGCTGCTGGACTGGACATCCAGCAGCAACCCAATGGGCTTGGCACAAGGTGGGCAGTCCTATGGGCCTGGGTATTTGGCCCAAAAACTCATCCAGTGGGCCCCAATTGGATGCTACTGAAGAGGAGGATGATCAAGTCCCCTATGGACCCCATATGGATGAACGGTGGGATATAAAATACATTAAGGTGGGTCCATAAAGTGGCCTGGACGGCCAGCCAAGGCTGGACGCCCCAGCCTGGTGGGCCACTCTAGGCTGCACCACGGTCGGTACAGGGACCCGATGGCCCTAAAGTAGGGTGGTACTTCCATGGGTGGGCCAAACCTCCACAAAATTTTACGATTTTTAGATAACTAGAGGTATTTTAATTAATTTAAAGAAAACAGTCTGTCCAGAAAATCTGCCCGACTTGGACGTCCCAAAGTGGTGGGCCGGTCCAGCCCTTGCCATGGTGTGTACAGGGGTCCATTGGCCCCAAAAATTGATAGGTGGGTCCTACCATGGGTGTGCCACACCTCCACAAAATTTCATGATTTTTGAATTAGCAAAAGTATTTTAATTAATTCAAGGAATCCAAACTGTCCATCAAATTTGCTAAGTATAGAATTTTGATAGACCCTGATTTAGGCCTCCAATAGGGTGGATCAATGGCCTAAAAAAAAATTAGAAAAAATAGGTTTTAGGTCCCCTCATATATGTACTACAAGGTGCGGTCCAGGGATGTGGCCCACCAGTGAAAAAATTATAGACCAAACCCATGCCAAACAATCAGCTACAATAGAAATTTCCAGCAATATGGACAACAACATATTGATGTCCAAACTAGCCCAAAAGATAAATAAAAGGGAAATAAATCATCATTTCCTCAAGGTGGGGTCCACCTAGATGGGTCACACAACTCTCAGACCCAAGCCCCTTCCAATATCATCCATAAAATCAAGTCCAAAGGCTGTCCAAATCATGCTAACAACATGGGGCAACAAGGTGGGCCTGAGCGTCTAATCACTTGGGCCTGGTTGTATGACACATCAGGTGGGCCACACATACATCAGATTTACTATAAAGACAGAAAATAAAAGATAGAGAAGAAGCACAATCCAGCCATGGAGTAGGGCCCCGCCACTAATGGGCCCTCCCAAGAACAATCAAACACATGGATCTTCATAGAATTGCACTTAAGATCTTAAATCTATCACATGCATGATCTATATCTATAATAGATGGTTGGGATGCCATCTCAAAATGATCTTTAAGGTCTAGATGACCTTGATATGGAGTGGATCATAAAATACATTACGATGGGGTCCATGGAGAATGGCCCCATCATGGATCATGACATGCATGTAGGATGAGCTAAAGGGCCACATCCATGGAATCAAATCGGATCCCCACCATGGATTGGTGGGTCCCATATGATCCAACTATGAAGAAACAATGAGATCAAAGAAAAGAAAGGAAATCAACACAAGGAATAGTCACCTACAAAGAATCTAACTCTCAAACTTTTATATCATGAAGATCTTGGAGCAAGGAGAAGGTTTTAATGGTTGAGATGTATTTTCAAGGGTTGGATTGGAGGGGATTTTGGGTTTAGAGGGCTAGAGAATTTGGGAATTTTTAGGATGTTAGAGAAGAAGGTTGCTAGCTATGGAGGGAAGAAATGAGAAGGAGGGAGAGATAAGGAGAGAGAGAGAGAGAGAGAGAGAGAGAGAGAGAGAGAGAGAGAGAGAGAGAGAGAGAGAGAGATCATGAGTTTGTAACAGAAGTCATCATTGCATAGGGAGGAGTTTATAATGCTTAGGCTTTTATACTAGGCTTGGGTAGTGTTTGTTGAGATGGGTGGAGTTTCTATAGAATTTGTATGGTGTGTGTGTAGTGTGTATGGGGACATGTGCCATGGAGGTGGTCCACATGCATTTTGCATAAAAGTGGGCGACATAATTAAGGGCCATACTATGTAATGCTCATAACTTTTGATCCATAAGTCGGATGGACGCACAAGACACGTCGTTGGAACCGCAACGACGATGCGAACAAGGTGGCATAGGTCTCGGGTCGATCCAAGTTGGGTCTACATGACCGGACTCAAGGATGACCGCAAACACAATCCGAGGGTCGCGGGTCACTGGAATTCGGCTAGTAGGACCGCAAGACCACAAGAAATGAAATGCATACTCACACACACACACATGCACATGCAGGAACATGGGGTCGAGTCTTACATGTACGACCGCTTAACTATGTGAAATTATGATGTATGTATGGCCATTTATATGCTTAGTTGAAAATTTACCTAAAATTCTATAATTTTGCCTCTAATAAATTCAATGTGGTGGGATTGTGGGAAATGTTATTCCTAAGTAAAGAGATGTATTAGGGAAATCCAATTTACAGTTCTTCGTACAATTCCTTAAGTTTAGGAAGTGCTTATGCCTAAACTAGTGTAGAATATGGTTGTTAAGGAATTTCCTACGAACCTAAGTCCGATCCATTTGCTAATTATTATAACAATGTAATTCCTTGCTAATGAAGTTTTAGGGAGGTTCATATCCTGGGTTCCTAGAAAGTTTTCGCATGGAAGTCAAGTATACGAATGTTCTTGTGTACCCTTGTGTACATTATAATGAGTACTTGGTACCCATATTAAATTTCTAAGTCCAAACAACCATTTTGGCAGTTTACAAGGGACCCGAAGTTTTTGTTTCTAAGTTTAAATGACTAAACCTAAAATGTTCAAGGGACTTAAGTTTAGTTCGTAATTTCTAAGGTTATCGAACAACTCTCTAAGGGACCTAAAATATTGAGTATCTATATTTTTAAAGGAACCTTAGATCATTTCTAAGCTCCATAGTCATCCATTCAAGAGGCCTAAGACTTGGGTTTCTATATTCTTATTTCCTTCCAATCGTAAGGGATTTCTACATAAGTTAATATCTAAAGGTCTAACAAAAAAAATAAAAATAAAGGGAGCCTAAGGTCCAAATGACTAGACCTGAAATTCTCAAGGGAACCTAAATAAATATATATTTTTTTCCACATTCTTAGTTTCTCCTAACTACAATGGGATTTTACACCAATTCAACAATCATCTCGATAATTCCTGAAGAAACCTAAGTTCATCATGAGACCCCAACTTTTCCCAATCCCAGGGGAAATTCCACCTAACTTCAAATGGCCAACCTAATAGTTTCTGAGGAGGCCTCAAGTATAAAGTCTCTATGTTTTCAATTTATTCTAAGGGAATTCCATCTAAGTTCAAATGACAAAAAACAATATTCAAAAGGGCCTGGTTCATTTCTAAGTTATACGATCATCCAAACAATTATCTAGGGGCCTAAGATCTTGAGTTCCTATATTCTCAATTTCTCCTAACTACAGGGGAAGTTCAAATGAGTTCAAATGGTTATTCTAAAAAAATTTCTAAGGGACCTAAGTTTGGGTTTCTACGTCCTCAATCATTCTTCTATGTCTAAGGGAATTCACCTAAGTTAAAATCCCTAATTTCAAATATCCTAACTTGAGACATTTAAAACTTGTATAAGATCATTTTCCAAGGCCAAGTTTGTCCAAACTATGCTCTGATACCAACTGTAATGCCTTAACTTTTCAGGACCCGAGTACACGACCCGTTTTTCAAAAACCCGAGTGTTAACCTTAAAGGATGGTCAAATTCGAGTGTATGCTTTTTTTTTTTTCAACTATCAGAGTAAACAGATGAGCGTAGAATGGACAAATCAGCATAAAAGAAGACTTGAAATTTTATTTAGAATATACAAGAGATTGCCCATAATGACTTATACAAACCAATGTCTCCAAAAATAACAAATACAAGAATTACATGATCCAATACATGAGAAATAGTAGAATGTAAGTAAATTTGAGCCACAAGATCCCTCAGCTTCTCAAGGTAGATACAGTCATGCAACCCTAGTACTTGTACTCAGATCCTCACCAGCCTGAAACTGAATGCCACTTGGGCCACCTATACAGTTATATATTTGATGGATGAGTGGCCAACTCAGTATGAATTTCCCTCAAGATTACACACCGTCGCATTAGGTAAGCACAGTTATAAAACAAGCATACAAAACAATACATGATGTAGGTCTTGTTAGATGCATGGATGTGTGAATGCAGTCATGCCCCGGGGATGCTCATCCGTGTGAAATTTGGGCTCGTCACCCATACAAATACCCAATCAACGCCCCGAGGTCAACCGTGCGGAATGCAATCATCGACCTGGGAAAAGCATCTAGTCGGGAAGAGGCTAGTCGTCAGTGAAAGCATACTAAGTGCGGTGTAACGAGTGCCATCGTACGAGGCTAGTCGTCAACGAAAGCATACTAAGTGTAGCGTAACGACAGCCTACCGATATACGCTAGTCTGTGCCATGTATGCATGATTAGCCAAGCCATTATTAGTCTGGTTACAATCAGCCAGTTTTAAATAAGCTCAAGTCACTATGAGGGCTTGTCACCAGCGTAGGCTGACAGCTCGGGCATAGGTCCCATACCACCATCCCCGGCTCATGAGGTTACCATCTTAGGATGTTTAATGAAACCCCTTCGCCTAATGGCCAATCATGTTATAATATATAGGGCTTACCATTGCCTTGTTGCACAATATAAAATATCGAGCCCATATAGGGAAAATACCAGAACAAAGCCACATAGGACGATATTGAAATAAGCCACGTAGGACAATTATCAAAATAAGTCACATAGGATAAGTATCAAAACCATGCAATAAAAGACCATCCTTGAAAATCACTTAGACACAACAACCCTGGATGGTAGGCCCACATCAATG
Source organism: Magnolia officinalis (assembly GCA_021015155.1). Lineage (NCBI taxonomy): Eukaryota > Viridiplantae > Streptophyta > Magnoliopsida > Magnoliales > Magnoliaceae > Magnolia > Magnolia officinalis. Next base: position 76,758,314 of record JAJHSJ010000004.1, on the reverse strand, counting down.
ATCCATCTAGACCACCACTCAATAACCACTAGATCGAAGGTCCATTTTAGTCACGACTAGTCGGGTTACATCCGAAGTATGGGTGTACATTTATAAGTGGGGGTTTCCCACTAATGTACCAGTTTAAGTTCTATAAGCAATCCACAGATAATCCGCAAGCATGAATAAATATGCCGGATAAACATTTAAGCATGTAATGTAGCAATTCAATTCCAACGATTAACACATGTGACTATGAAATGGAGATATCAATTATAAATTAAAATAAAAACTATAACTTAAGCTAATGGGAAAATGGAAAGCTCAAGGGGAAGGATCATCACCTTACTTGTCGACTCGCCTTCTAATGTCATTAGGAAGAGCGCACGCCCTTAGACTTTGATCCTACCATGGATTGTGAAGTTATGTGTGAGATCAAGTTTCTACAAAGTACTTAGGGTCAAGATTAATTATACCTAGGGTTTGGATTTCTCGTTTTTAGGGTTTCGATGTAGAACTTAGGGTTTCATCCTAGGGTTTAGTGATAAGCTTTAGATTCTAGGATTGAATCCTAGATTAGTATTATTATTATTATTATTATTATTATTATTATTATTGTATGATGAATTGAATAATATTCATAGTAGGAGTACTAATCCATTATCGATGATGGCTCCTAGGTTCTTATTAAATATACCGACATTATCTAATATTCCTATAATGACTAAAAATCTATTAAATAGTAGAGGAACTAGAAATAAAATATTTACTAACAGTAAAATGATAACGACTAATGATAATCATCATATTACAAGAATTACACTAGTCTTATAAGGAAAATGATAATATTCCCTAGTGATAATGATCATAACTATAAATAATGATTTTAATAATGATAATAGATACTATGACCTGTCATGAATTATGAAGTCCTTCAATTAGATCCAAACCTAATACACTAACTACGTTTAGGGTATTGACCTAGAGTTTAGATTACTTGGGCCTAGTTTTTATCCTAGTGTTTAGGTCTAGGTTAAATTTTTAGGGCTTAAATGCTAATTGATTTACGTTTGACCATACGTTAATCGTATTGATAATTTCATGGTGATCCTTGTAATTAGTGCTAGTTGATGTATCCTTACTAATCATTGTAATGAAAATACATAGTATGCCCTACTATTCACGATAATATTTAAGAATGAAAACACTTATATTTAATAATTGTAACTTGTCTATAGTAACTAATATTAGTATATATAATTTACTAATGGTTAATCATAACTAACTTTAGTAATCCTAGAAATGATAATAATGGTAAGATTTATAGTTGAAATGATTTCTGTCTGGAAGGAAAAATGTGGACTCACCTTAGTCGATTCAGTAGCTTGACTCATCCTCAGAAAAGCCTGGACTCAGCCCCAACCAAGTTGACTCGGTTCCATCCGAGTTGGCTCAGCCTTCTCTCACTCCCTTCTTATTTTCTCTCTCTTTCTTCTTCTCCTTTTCTTCTTCTTTTCGTTCCCACTAGGATGTCCAGCAATGAGTCTGGACAGACCCATTCCAACTTGACTTGGCTGACTCGGCAACGAGTCATGTAAGACCCGTGTCGTAGCCTGTACTATTCCGTAGGCTTCCGCGCCCCTTCCGGTCGAATTCTGGCAACCCTCGACCTGTATCCAACGTTTGCACGTGATCCTAAGCCGAGTCCCGCATATTAGAGTAGACTCGACTCGAAACCTATACCCTTGCAACCGCGCCGTCTCCACGGTTCCAACGCCGTGACTTGCGCACCGATCCGATACCTATGCCAGGAGATGTGGGCCCGCGTTTAGTTCGAGGAAAACGCTGCGCGTTTGCAATCCCAAGAGAATGTCCCATCAATCACATCAATCAACCAAATACCATATCACATCACTCCCATCACTCACACCCATCCCCAAGTATAACTACCCATCCCTAAAGGTCAACTTTCCATCACTTCACCCATCCCTCTCCTCATCACTCCATCACTCACATCACCTCTCTCTCTCATTTTTCTTCCAAGCTCCATGAGAGCAACCCACGTCCAAGCAAGCTCCATGAGAGAGCTTTGTGTGGCCCACTCCCTACTACTCAATCCAACCCTTCAAAGCCGATCTCAACCATTAAAATCCACCCCTTGGAGCTCTAGATCGCATCAGTGGAAGGAAGAGTCCAAGAAGATCAAAAGTGGGTGTTCTATTCTCTCTCTCTCTGTCTCTCTCTCTCTCTCTCTCTTTTTTTTTTTTTATGTTTGATTGTGGCCCACCTTGTGATATGTTTCACATCTATGCCGTCCACCTAGTGGGCCCACCTAGCAGTCCGTTAAGGCGAGCTTAATTGGAGGAAATACACAAATGTCCCCTTCATCCAAGGTAGGTGGGTCCCACATGTGTGGACCCACCCCAAAGTGAAGCAAGTAGTGCATGTGGGGTCCCTACCTTGCTGGAGGAAACCCAACCCGTGTGACGCCCAACCTCCCTGGACGCTAGAGGTTGGAAATGAAAACAAAAATGTTAGCTCGGTTCAATGGCTTTGGGTGAACCGCTCATGCAGGCCCCACCTGGATGTATAAATCAAATCCACACCGTCCATCCTATTTCCCAAGTTATTTTAGGCGTTGAGCCGAAAAATGAAGCTAATCCAATTTTCTAGCAGGCCATAGCATCGAAAACAGTGATTTTTACCGTTGAAATCCACCTTGATGTTTCTACCCGCCAAAACACATCGCATATTGGGCTTGTTTGGTCCGTCTTGAGTCCTGGAATCCATTGGTTGGGTTGGATTCACCTGACGCGGGCCCCACCTATGAAAAACCTAAAAAAAATAAAAATAAATATATGTATATGGGACGCTGTTGCTGTCAGCGTCCTCTGGACGCTGCAGCAAGCAGCGTCCTTGCTGCTTGTTTAAGGGTGGGAAGGTGGGCCCCACCACAGGCCCCACCTCGATGTATGTTGTAAATCTATACCGTGCATTTGATGGGTCCCCTTTAGGGACTGGGATTCCCCAAAAATTAGCCGTACATGGGGCTTAGGTGATCCACACCACCAAAAGTAGTAGTGGATTGAACATCTACCATTGAAATCTTTCTGAGTCACAGAAGTTTTGGATCGAAATGAAATTTGTTTTTCATCTTTATTCAGGCCTTTATGTCTTATGAGCAGATTGGATGGGAAACAAACGTTATGGTTGGCCCCACATGGGACCCACCTATGTCGAAATGGATCGGCTAGTGTCCGTTGCACGGCTGTATAGCCGTGGTATTGACGTCAACAAGTCTGTGGGACTGCGGGTCCCCTTTGATGTATGTTCCTCACCCATCATCCACGTGGACGGTAGGGCCTGCATGCAATGTGTGCGGGGTCCACACCGTCCAGATGGATAGGACGGTGGGACCCACCAGATGTATTTATTTTATTTACACCGTCCAGAGACTCTGGACGGTGGAAATCCCCATGATGTATGTGGTGTATCCACATGTGTAGAGCCCACTTGTTATGTAAGTGTTTTATCCCTGCCGTCCATCATCTGGACGGTGGGATACCTCCATGATGCATCTGTTCTATCTCACACTGTCCAGCAGATATGGACGGTGGGCCATACCTTGATGTTCGTGTTGCATATCCAACACCGTCCATCAGTTGCTGCCCAACAGCTGGATCTACTTGGGCGACAGCAAGTCCTGTGGCCCACAGCGATGCATCTGTTTTATTTACACCATCCGTTTTGGACAGGTGCCTTGTGTGGCCTGCTAGGATGCATGTATTTCATGCACGCCGAGGAAGGTGGACCCACCAGCATGATGTATGGGTATATATCCCCACCGTCCTCCCATTTACTGGGCTAGGACCCATCCCACACATTCTGCACGTACAGGGGTGGGGCCCACCCTAATGTATGTGTTATATCAGCACTGTGTGGGGCCCACACATGATGTACATGTTTTATTCGCGCTGTCCATCATCCAGCAATGGACAGTGGAGCCATCTGATGTAAATATTTTGCCCACTCTGCCCAGTCCAGGGGACGTGGATCCCACCCTAATGCATATGCTTCATTCTGTGCCGTCCATCTCAAGGGTCCATCGTGATGTATGTGTTTCTCCAAGCCGTCCATCTGTTTTGCTAGCGTGGGACCACCATGATCTATTTATTTCATCCACACCCTCCAGATTGAGCTGGACGGTGCTGAACAATGTTTGGACAGTGCTGATCACATTAGTGAGCCATGTACCCCTATGATAGTGTACAGTGATACACATGTTGCACCTGCCACTATTGAAATGATTTTAGATGTAATCCAAGCTCCCACCAGGACGTTGGACCCACCGTAATATATATGTTATATATATTCACACCGTCCATTCATGTGGCCCCCACGTGATGTACGTGTTTGATCCGAGTTGTCCATGTCATGCGGCCCAGTTGATGTGTTTGAGGCCCATTGGTGCGGCCCATTGATGCAGCTAGCTTGATGTATGAGAGGCCCATAGTGATGAGTGTTAGGCCCATTTAACTCGGCCTATTCGATTCGGCCATTTGACTCGGCCTTTTCAACTCGGCCCATTCAACTCGGCCTATTCAGCTCGGCCCATTTGAATAAGCCCATTTGATTCGGTCCATTGATTCGGCCCATTTGAATTGGCCCATTTGATCCGGCCCATTTGATTCGGCCCATTTGATTGGCTCATTTGATTCGGCCCATTTGATCAGCCCATTTGATCGGCCCATTTGATTTATATGAGGCCTAATGTGATGTATTCGAGGCACGTGGGTGAGGCCCTATGTGATGTATTCGAGGCCCATGAGCGAGGCCCATTGTGATGTATTCGAGGCCCATGCGATGCGGCCCATGCGATGTGTATATGACCCTTATGTGAGGCCACGAGCTCATTATATGTTTTGGCTCTATATGTAGGCCACTCCTTGGGAGCAATGTTGCTTACATGCCCACATTGATGGGCAATGATGGTTGGATGTCCACGTCGTGACCTTCCCTTAGGCCTTGTTAGGCCCATTCTCATAATTCTCTTGTGGGTTAACCCAGATAAGTGGGCCCCATTCGCCATAGATGGATGGTTTCGCACTATCGAATTTGATATAACCACGGCTGAGGGACGATCTTTATATTATGGTTGATCGGTTGTTCATATATGGATCTCGCCTGGTTTAAATGCTAGTTATTGGTGTCGATTATCGATGCTGAATGTCGATGCCGATTGTCGATGCTGATCATCGATTTGATTATCGAGGCTGATTGCTGAGGCCGATTTTTGATTCCGATTGTTGAGGTCGATTCGATTTCGATTGTCAAGGCCGATTATCGAGGCTGATTCTAATTTATCGATAATGATTTCGATTGTCGAGGCCCAATGAGATGTATATGCGGCTCGTATTTGAGGCCCATCGTGATGTTCATTCAGCCCGTGTTTGAAGCCCGATGTAATGTACATGCACCCATATTTGAGGCTCGTTGTGATGTGTTTTCAGCCCGTGTTTAAGGCCCAATGTGATGTATATGAGGCCTATGTGATGAGGCCCATTGTGATGCATTTGAGGGCCAGGCAATGGAGCCCATTATGATGTATGTTAGGCCCATGTGAAAGGCCCATCGTGATGTGTATTAAGCTCTTGAGTGAGGCTCCTGATGTTGTATACTTGGCCCTTGTGTGAGGCGATGTGTCTACTATATGTTAGGCTCTATGTGGGCCATTCCTTGGGGTCAATGTTGGTTAAATGTCCACATTGTCGAGGTTGATTGTCGATTGTCGATTATGAGTATGTGACAGCATAACATCATGATACATGCCCATACGCATCATCTGCATGTTTGTTATGAGATGTGGTTGACCATTGCATATGTCATTGGACATGTTGTTATGAGACTCCCTGATAGGCGGAGATTGTCTCACATGAGTATACGGTATGCCCAGGATTGATGCATGACTGGATTGTATGACTCATGCATCTTGCATTGTGGGTTGTGATTACTGTACACCCTAACGACATCAGGGCCGTAGCCTCTATAGGCATATCGTGGATGGCCAAATGGGATACCGAAAATCCGTTCTAGCATACGGGCGCCATAGATGTCTCTGGGTGAAAATCCCTAAACCTCCGTGGCCAGGAGACGCCCCAATATCGAGACTAAGTGGATATATATGAGCTTATGAGGGCCGAATACCAGGAGGCCGCGTCTCCCACTGTGTCGTAGTTGGTTGGGAGGGAGTGTGGCCTTACCTGCCTGAGGGTAGGGGGCATAACTAGGCTGAGTTTGACCATCTCGTGAATAGGTCCGTTATCGACTTGCCGGGTAGATATTGGCTGACTACTGGCCAGGCGGATAGTGAGGTCTCTTCCACTTGCATGGTCGGGCGTCAGTGGGTGGTAATTTACATGTAGAGTGTACTAGACCCCGATGATGATCCTAGAGAGGAACCGTACTGATATGTGGACTTATTGAGCAGGAATTGCATACTCATTCATTCATTCATTCACTATCCACTCGGGCTGGTGGTGCGCAACTAATTGTTACGTGTACCTTCGCATAGTCAGGATTTCGGTTGGGCGCTTGACTAACTTGAGATCAGGAGTTTACCACATTGAGTCTGACTATCCAAATTTAGGTATGGGACTGGTTTGGATAGAAGTCCTTGTAGTGGACCCCGTAGCCTGCGATACAACGTATTATCATCCCGACTTCACACTCCAGCATGGCCATTCCATTCGCACCGCATACTTCGTTACATCCCCGGCATATGACATTTTGGGTTACTGTGTTTTTGCATTTATACGGTTTAGATACGGCTGACGGTATTCGTGAACTCATCAGGAATTGTATATTACATTGCATCCTCGGCATCCAATATTTGACTCTTTATGACTCTTCATTTGCATAGCTGATCTGTATTGCGTGCTCTGATATTGTTTGACTCATGGACTTGTCAGTATTTCCGCTTAGTCTGATATCGTATTATTCATGATCTTACCAGCATTTCTGATATTGTAAGATTATGACATTATATTGAATACTTGACACATACCTTGTGCATACACTTACACCACCCTTTAAGCTTTCTATAAGCTTATGCACGATAGATGCGTGCAGGTGATGTTAGGTTGCAGTAGTGTGGAGCTTGGAGCATGTAGCTGACTTTTGGAGCTTTAATTTTGACATATGTATTTCCCCTTTTAGCATTGTATTCAAAGTTTATATTAACGGATATGTGATGATGATGTTCCCTTTGTGATTTAGGTAAACTTGTGGTTATGCTTCTTACGAGATAAATGTACGTTAGAAAATCCTCCTTATAGGATCCCAGGATCGGAACCTGGCATATGGGCCCTGGGAGCCGAGAATGGGGTACTACGGAGGCTGTCGGCACCGGATTCGGCGATCGGGATTCTTGTGAATCCAATTTCTTGGTTTGGGGCGTGACAAGTCAGCCCATAGCTTAGGCCCAAATTATCCCTTCCTCTCTCTTTTCCTCCTCTTCTCCTTTCCTACCACCTCTCTCTCTCTCTCTTCTCTTTTCTCTCTGTGACTGCTCCATCCTCTGTCTTTCCCTCTAGCCAGCAGCAGCACGTCCCAACTCAGGCCCAAACCTGACTGAACTCGTCCCGAACTCGGACTGAGTTCGGGTGTGGTGCAACAGCAGCGGGCAAGAACTGCTCTGTTCCTTCTTTTTCTTCCTTTCTCCTTTCATTTTATTCCTCTATTTTTTTCTTCTCTCTTTCCATTTTCTTTCTTCTTACCATGCTGGAGACTCAGCATGGCACGAACCGGCCCAACTCGGACCGCGACTCAGTGCCGTTTGAATGAGGAAGATGCCCAAGCTGCAATGACGGATCTTTGACAGCAACCTATTTCTTCAAAATGATGCTACTGGGGGGTTTTAATCTTCTTCTCAATGCTTGTAGGAGCGGAAAAACGAAGCTTCATCAGCGTTTTGGGTGGTGGGTTTTGAGAAGGAAGAGGCGGACGATTTTTTCCCCTGTTTTTTTTTCCTTTTATTTACCAACTGGATCAGCTGGCATTGGATGGCCAGGATCCCCTTCCCATGGACGGCTGAGATCCGAGGGTGATTGTTCACGCGGATCGCCCTCTCGGCAGCAGCAGGGATAGTTTCCACTTCTGGAAAGTGTGTTTGTAGGACCTATCCTCTGCAGTGATTGTGTGCACGTGGGTGCATTTCAACGGGTGAAACCACCCAGGGTTCCTGCGGGGCCGTCACCTTGTCGTGATGAACAGTTCGGATCGCCCGAACTAAAGGTACAGTGGGCCATAATTGAAGACAACAGGCGTTGTCTATTAACGCCGTTGCAGAGCAGGAAGAAGGAAAGAGGAGTTTTTCCTCATTTGGCGGGACACATCGGGTCAAACCCGATTTGACTGAGCGTTCGGCTCGGTGCTCCGCGGCCATGCACGAACTGTGCACATACACCACTTGCATGGGGTCCATTGTGATGATTTCGATGGATCTGTCCCATCCATCGAGTCTTACGGGTCCTTCTAGGACATCCGGCCAAGGATGGGGCGGATCCAAAACTTAGGTGGGCCATACTAATGGTTCTAATGTCCATTGGTGTTGATTATGTCGACCCAACGGTTGGATCACCCTGAAATTTAACGTCAACGGTTGGAAAGGTCCAAGGGACCATTTTAGCTAGAAATCAATGGTCGGGTTACAGATATAAGACCTGTTATGCTTTTATAACTCTAAATATCATGTTACACCACCTTTAATAATATTATTTATTATTAACATTATATTATTATTACCATTATTATTATTATTATTATTTTCACTATTATTATTATTATTATCATTTATATAATTTGTCATATTTAATTTATATCTTCACAGATCGTTTATATGCATAACTCGTATGAATGTAAGTTAGCGAAGATTAGTATATATTATTTGTGTATTATTTGTATGGTGATACATGTGTTATGTTTAAATTTTATACAAGGTGTTAAATTGCTTGAAATGTGTTATTCACTATAAATTTTTCTAGTATATTTTATTTTTGTGTATTATAAATTCTAGAATTTGTAATTTATATTAATGATGTTATAAGTGTATACACATAGAATGGATTATGGTTACATATCATTTTAATATGAAAATTTTAAATCTTACAAAGTATATAAATAACCTTCCATAGGGTATATGTTTATGTTATATTACTTTTGTATTTATATTACATTAGATTACATAGTAACACTCGAGTACTGGAAAGTACGGAGTGTTACAATAATATTCATAAATAGTCCTTCGATTTACATTGTTTCGTGTTCCTGTGTTCGAATCTTAAGTTTTCGAGTAAACGAGACGTCATCCATGAATATAAAATCTTATCCTCATCATACAATATGATTTATATAAGAATATATTTGATATTTTAGATAATCAATAGAATTTATAGCATTTGATCATTAAGCTTAATAATCGACATTATAGGCGATTGAAATATATATATGGTATAATACTGAAACAAGGCTTTGAAAACTAATTAATATCATTAGAAATTGCACATGATCACTCACCTTCACACATTATGATCTAACCTCATGTAAGCCTAACTCGAAACTGACTTATTCCATACTCACCAAGTCGACTTGACTGCAATTCGCTGAGTAGCTCTCTCTCCTTCTCTCTCAATATATTTCTCTCTTTCTCTCTTTCGCTCAATCATACTTGTTGTGTGTTCGATTTCTCTCTCAATGAGGTTTAAATAACCACTCCATGATTCTAAAAGAGATCAATGTAGGGTTTACTCTTGTTTACATTTGAAGGACCTAACAATGTGATTCTTCCACGATATCTTTTGGTTTGCAACGATTAAGGAATGGATTTGATCTTGGCTGTAACTTGATGATATCACATTCCTCAAGTGGACCTCACAATGTTGGTTTTAGATATAAAAATAAGGCCCACTTGAGATTGTACGGTGGTGGTTTTTGATGAGGAAGACGAAGGCTATCAATGACAGATTGCAATCCGTGGGTTAGTCCTTTACTCCACTTGTTATGGATGGTTCTGATTGGTTTGACAAAGCTTTTAAACCATTGAAATTGAAGGTTCGATTGTCTTTACATGGTGGGCTGTGAGTTTTAATCTTACGTATTTCTCACGCTCATAGTGAGAAGAAAGGGGAAAAATGACGTGTTGATCTCAATTTCTTACATTTTAACTAAGCTTCAATGATCATCCAAATTGATATTGAATGGTCTAGATTGGTTTTGAACTTCTGATGGGTTGAAATAGAAAGACTCTCCACTATCGCATATTATTGCAAGAAAACTGAAAAAACAACACGTGCATTCAGTTTAGGAATCCTCAATTCATCTAGTAACACTGAATGATTGAAGTTTTCTCAATTAACTACATAGATTTGTTGGAGGAAACTTCTTCCAAATCTTAAAAAGGTTTGAATAAAGAAAATGAGAAAGAAACTCATTTTTGTGTTTGAGTTTTTTGTGGATTTTGGTTAGACTAAACTTATGCATAATGTTAGGTATTTGGTATTGGTTTACATATACACAATCGCCTGGTTTGCTTGTGGGTGATCGAAAGTTTAGGGTACATATAAATCAATTTCAATTGTTCATTCTGAATTATATGAGTATAAAGATTTGATTTGAATTTTAATATTATATAGTCTTTAAGTCACAAATCGTGGTGTTCACAAGGTGTTTTAGGTTGTTAAAGTGTAGATGTACAATCTGTCTTTTAGATTACCAACTTAGATCGTGTTCCAATGAGTGAGTGTGTACGGTGTTGGGTGTACATCCGATCATCAATCTCTTTTTATTTTTAGAAAGTATGGAGTTTTTAGAATTCTTTCCGGGGATCTGTGGACTCTAGAAACACTACACCAAAATCGTCATTTAGGAATGCTTCAGGAACGGTTTCAAACCGTTCCTAAATGAGGCGTCGCAGAAAAATAGGAACGGTTCAGAACCATTTTGGGTACCGTTTCAATTTTTAGAAACGATTTTAAATCGTTCTGGTGCCAACGGTCACATTTTAGGCACAATTCTCGAAACGGTTTTGAATGCTTATTAATGTTGCCAACGGTCAGATTTTAGGACGGAATTTTAAGAACAATTTTAAACCCCTTTGTTCATTCTATGAGAGAGAGAGAGTGGGGTATGTAATCTACTTATAGTATATGCTAGATAATTACACAAATAAAAGAACAAGACAATAGATCGGCGGTTCCAATCATCGTAACACCTAGCATGTGGGCCCACTGGCGGCGACGGACGATGGTCATGAGTCGCGCAAAATGAACTGAGGCCTCATGCAGTTGGAACCATCTACATCCTCTCAATTTTGGGCTCATATCTGGCAAAATGGACAGCATGGATAAAACCCTTACATCACGGTGGGCCCCATAGAGACCTGTCTAGACGAATTATCTTCGTGGAGGGGAAAGGACGCAATCCACTTCCTGAGTTTTGGAGTTAAATGCGACCAATTAAAAATCATTTTTCATTGTTCTAAACTAAAAAATAGATAGGGACAGTCACAAACACTCATTCTGTTTAAGTTTCTTAATCTGGCTCATTTATCATACATTCTAGAACATGAACGGTTCCGATGATTGAAACACTCATCTTGTGGGCCTCCGAGGGCGGCGATAGACGCTGCACCTAAATCGAGATAGAGGAAAAACCAACTATTTCTTTACTCCATTTTCTCCTGTCATTACCTTCGTCCCTTCGTCTCTCTATCTTATAAAATACCGCCTACGGAAGTGGAGAAATCTTCAACAAACAAAGAAACTGCCACTGCCAAAAGAAAAAAAAAGCCCTTCAGAAGATTTCAGACGCGTATCGTAAATAAATGCAATTCCTTTGTTCAAAAAACTCAACCAAAAAACAAGAGGAGAGAAAGAGGGCTCCTACTGACCTTGTAACATCTCTATATTGTGATGTTCTTTGCCCAAATGTATCAATGGACTTCTTATGAACTGGCTGCTTCTGGCCCACCTTCCCACCCCCTCTTCTTTGTGTCCATGTGTAATGCCCTGAATCTTCAGGACCCGAGTACATGATCCATTTCCCAAAAACCCGAGTGTTAACCTTAAAGGATGGTCAAATATATTTTTTTCTTCTTTTATCAAAGTAAGCAGATGAGCGTAGAATGGACAATTAAGCATAAAGGAAAATTCCATTATCATTTAGAATATACAAGAGAGTGCCCAAACTGACTTATGAAAACCAATGTCTCCATTCTTACGAGTACAAAATGAAATAACATTACATGAGAAACAAAGTAAATTTGCAACAATCTTGAGCTGTGAAATCCTGTAGCAGCCCTTAGCAAATATAATCATGCACCATTGTTAACCATAGCTTGCTCCTCACCAATGTGAATGTGACATCATTAGGGCCACCTGTGCTACCTGTACGGTTATATATTTGATGGATGAGTGGCCAACTTAGTGTGAACTCCCCTCAAGATTACACACCGCCGCATTAGGTAAGAAATAGTGTAAAACATCTAGACAACCAAAACAGAGTAAATGCAGTCTTATTAGATGCATGGATGCGTGAATGCAATCAGTCCTGGGTAAAACATCTAGAAGGACATAGGGGTCGTCACCCATGCAGTCATCGACCCGGGTAAGACATCCAGATGGTCTGTGCCTCGGGTAAAACATACAGACAGGCAAATATGTATGATAACAACAGATGATGGTTGGTGCCTCGGGTAAGACATCCAGACAGGCAAATCTGTATGTTACGTATGACCGCAATGTACAATAACAACAGATGATGATTGGTGCCTCGGGTAAGACATCCAGACAGGCGAATCTGTATGTTACGTATGACAGCAATAGATGCTGGTCTGTGCTATGCATGCATGATTAGCCAACCTGTTATTAGTCCAATTGCAACCAGCCAATTTAAATAAGCTCACGGTCACTACGGGGAGCACATGGCCTAGCGTAGGCCGATGACACGGGCATAGTGTCCCATGACCACCATCCCTGGCCCATGAGACTACCACCTCAGGATGTTTAATGGTACCCCGTCGACTAGTGGCCAATCATATTACTATATATGGGGCTTACCATCGCATGGTTGCATAGTATAAAACATCTAACCCATATAGGGAAAATACTAGAACAAAGCCACATAGGGCGATATCAAAGTAGGCTACATAGGGCGAGTATCAGAACCATGCGATAAAAGACCATCCTTGAAAACTAGTGGACACAACAACCCTGGATGGTAGGCCCACATCAATGATTCATCTAGACCACACTCAATAACCACCAAGTCGAAGGTCTGTTACAATCACAACTAGTCAAGTTACATCCCAAGTATGGGTGTACATTCATATGTGGAAATTTCCTACTAATGTACCAGTTTAAGTTCCATAAGCAATCCACAAAAATAAATCCACAAGCATGAATAATTATACAGGATAATCATAAAGCATGTAATACAACAATTCAATTTCCACCAACTAACAAATGTGATTATAAAAGAGATATCAATTATGAATTTAAATAAAAACTATAACTTAAGCTAATGAGAAGATGGAAAGCTCAGGGGGAAGAATCATCACCTTGTACTCTGAATCACCTTCTAGTGTCGCTAAGTGCTTGTGCTCTTAGAATTATATCCTATCACAAATCATGAACTTGTATAATTAGGTCCAAGTTCTATGCACTACCTAGGTTTAAGATCATGGCCTAGGATTTGAATTATTTATCTTAGGGTTTTTACTGTAAAATTAGGATTTTCTCTTAGGGTTTAGTTTTAAATTTAAATTATAGGATTTGAACTTTACTTAATGTATTAGTTAAAACTAAATCTTAATAATTAGAATATAACTATTAGCGTTAGTGTTTATATTAGCTAATATGTTAATAGTGATAGTTCATAGGTTCATATCTAAATATATCGATATTAAATTCTACACCTAGATCCAACCTAACACACCATTTATGTTTAAAGCATTGACCTAGGGTTTAGATTTCCTGGTTCTAAGCTTTCGTCCTCAAGTTTAGGTCCAGGTTAGATTTTAGGATTTGAATGTTAGTTGGTGTAAAACTAGTTACCATGTTAATTTAACACATATAGCATAAGTACTAACATTAATGGTATAATTAATATCAGCTCATCATGGTAACAAGTTGTATTATAATTGAAATAAGATGATATTATTAAAGGTAATATTTTCAAGTGATGTATACCATGCAAATATAATTAATGATGTTTTCATTTATATTAACTAATATTAGTACAACATGTTGGTAATAATCATTATAATGCTAAATAATATTATGGCCTGCTATCATGATAATATTTAAGGACGACAAAATAATACACTAGCACTTAATGATGATATTATTTTATTTTCTTGTCTATGTTAACTATAAATCATTTACTAATGGCTATGCATTTCTACTATTAGCGATCCTAATACTGATAGAAATGGTAATATTGATCTCAATATAACGAGACAAGTGTAGCCTAGAAGGAGAACATTTACTTACTTGTGTCGACTCGGTTCGAGTCGAGTTGACTCGAGTCCACTTAACCACTCACCTTACTCTCTCTCCTTCACTGTCTCTCCTCCCACTCCCTCTTTCTTCTTCTTATGTAGAGAGGTCCAGCAGCCCCTGGACTCTATCCAGCAAACGGGTCAGCAGGCTGACTCAGTGAGTTGACTCAGTTTGAAACCGAGTTGACCCGATCTTCTCCCTCCCTCTCATCTTCCTTCTTTCTCTACTCTTTTCTCCCTTCTTTTCTCTTTTCTTCCTTCTTTCTCTTCTGCTGAAAAACCCCAGCAAGAGAGCTGATCGGTTCGAGCTGTGACCTGACTGAGTCAAGTCCAGTTGACTCGCCAGCGAACCCGACTCAACCCCCTGCCTTTCCTTCTTCTTCTTCTCCTTTCTATTCCCTCTATCTCTGTCTTCCCTCTCTTTTGCCCTTCTTCTCTGGTCAGCAAGAACACCACCCAAACCGAACTCAGTCGGATCAGTGCAGTGCGGCAGCCAACAACTGGGTGCGGTGCAACAGCCGCACCTACTCTCCTTCTTCTTCCTTCTCTTCATCAACTATCTCCTCTTCTCCCTTTCCTTTGCTCTTCTTCCACTTCCTCTCCCCTTCTCTCTCTTTCCATACCACTGCTAGATGGGAGAGCCTAAAAACGGCACCTCAAACTGAGCCTGACCAGGTTTGGAGCGATGGAGAGGATGGCTGCCATTAATGGCATCTTTGAAAATGGGGCTTCTGCCTCCAATCTGTTCATTCGATCCAGACGGTCCTAATGGACCCTAGGAAGCTTGTAGTTAAGCTTCATCGAAGCTTTAAAGAGGTTAGGTCGATGGGTTTGAATGGAGAAGGAACGAACAATTTTTCTCATGTGCGGCTGCAAGGAATGGAGAGCTGATCCTTTTTCTATGTAGGCTTTCCTCGCTCGAAACCCTAGACCTCCCAGAACCGTTGGATGTGAGCCGAACGGTGAGGATTTAGCTTTCTCAAAACCATCTTCAAATACAGTGGGCAAAAACCGAAAACGTCCATGATTTCGTTTGAAACGCCCCAAGCAGATGGACGACTAAGACATTCTCTGTATGGATGATCCAGATCACGCCAAACGCACCTCACGCGGATCGCCAAGCCGTTGCACGAAACGCAGTTTCCATTTCCAGAAATGTGGTTTTGTAGGGCCTGTTTAGGTCGAAGATGGTGCGCATGTACACATGCTCAAACACGAGGAAAGGGGTAGATTTTGGTCAGATCCTCGTTCCGCATAATATGGATGGATCAGATCGGTCTTCCGATCACAGGTGGTAGGCCACCAATCAAAACAGAGGGAGCCCGACCGTCCGTGTCTCAAACCAAAGAGAGAGAGAACCTCTCTTTTTTTTGGAAAACACGGGTCAGCGCTGGTCAAACCAGCTGCTCGGTTCCGTGCACTTCATGCATAGTGCATTCAGTGCCCTCGCACTTCATATGGGGGCCCACCATGATGTTTGTGATAAATCCCGTCCGTTCATCCCACAAGGTGGGCCCTGTCATAGCTTCTTACCAAAGGTGGGGCAGATCCAAGGTCCAGGTGGGGCACACCACTTGATTTGGGTTCCATATGTGGATTTCTCGCTGATCCTTTGGTCGGATCGATCCGAATTCGAACTTCAATGGCTAAAAGGGTCCAAGGGACCACCCAAGCTAAATATCACTTGTTAGATCAGGGATATAGGACCTGTTATGTTTTAATAACACTAAATATCACATTACACTACTCTTAATAATGTAATTTATTATCATTATTATATTATTATTATTAATATTATTATCACTTATATATTTTATAATATCACAGGTTATTATACATTGTACAAATGTTAGTAAGCAAAGATTAATGTACATATATCATTTGTACATTATTTGTAGGATTACATGGGTTATGTTTTAATTTCATATAAGTTGTTAAATTATTTGGAATATATTATTCATTATAACCCTTTCTGGCATATTTTATTTTCAGGTATTATCGATTTCTCCACACATATCCGTATAGCCGCGGCCCCGATCGACCATTGGTGACCGTCGAACACACTTCTAATCATACCTGTCGATTGACACGTCCAAATGACAGGTCGATTGTGTCTGTGCATACATCATCACTAGGGCCAACTATCCAATGATGGGTGTCGACTCCTATACCCCGTAGTAGCCCCCAATGGGTAGAAAAACACTCTCCTAGGGCTAGAATAGTAAAAAACCAGCCCTTGGGGCCATTTACACCAAATCTGGCACCATATAAGGGCTTTATTTGTGCACCCCATCTCTCCATACGAATTTGCATTTTTCAAAGGAGAGAGAGAGCAAGAGAAAGAGAAAGAAGAAACGAAGAGTGAGAGTAGGAGTTGTAGGTTCTGGGTGATTCCTTTCATCGGTCTCCTCCAACCAAGGCCCTGGCCTCGATCATTTTCCTCCACCGAATCCACCCTACTTGCGATTGGGAGGTAAGAAGCAAATCCTATTTCCTAACCTAGGTTTTTTTAAAATGAATTACATGAATCTCAAATAGTTCTTGGTGTTTATATAGGAATTTGTGATTTTCCCAAAATCCCTATCCCTAGGAGCTCAAAATCGGATATTCCTTCTTAAGGTGGTGACCATTATCTATAAGTTATCATTTATTGACCCTTGAGGGTCTCAGTTAATGATTAGATGCTTGTAGATGAATTTGTACATGTTAATATGTAAATATTTTGATTTGTCTATAATATATGCTATTTGTTGGATATAGATGTTCACGTGTTCGATGAAATGCTTGAATGGTGGAATGTATTGCTTTTTTTTTTATGCTCATGTACTTGATTTAATACTTAAGTGATTGTATTACTTTATGCATGCTCACATGTTCGATTTAATGTCTTAGTGAACGTAGTATCCTATGTATGCTTACATGTTTGATAAAATGCTTATGTGGTTATTTCGTTGAATCTATGTTGACGTCATGACAAATTGCTATGTTTGTAGTGATGCTTAGGTTGCTTACAATGTTGGGTCAGTCGGTAAATCGCTCAAACCAAGGGGTAACCCAATTTAGGGTGGCCACTCTAAGCTTGTTCGATTGACCCGGGTTGAACACGGACAACCGACAGTAGGTGGACTAGACAGGTTACTTGCAGCCAATGCCGGTTGTGTCGTGGTTCTCCTATGTCAATCAAATTATTCCACTAGCCAACTGATCATGTATGTTCACAATGTCTGACACGACTAAATGGAATATAGGATACCCCGTTTTCAATAGATGTGTCCATTCATAACCATTAGTGTGATACGATCCTACTAAGACTCATGAGCTGGGCATGGTGGTATGGGACACCGTATCCGAGTTGTCGGCCCACGCTGGGGTGACGAGCCTCCCCATAGTGACTAGTGAGCAACTAAGACTCATGAGCTGGGAATGGTGGTATGGGACACCGTGTCCGATTTGTTGGCTTATGCTGGGGTGACGAGCTTTCCCATAGTGACTACTGAGCACTGATGGAGGTGATAAACCATTGTTCGAATGGCCCCCGTCAAATTACCCGGCCGATGGTTTCGTGCCAGAGTACCGTTCGAACGACCGGGCGTGAATGGAATTGGGTGACGAGCCCTTTCCATTGTATTGATTTGGTTTAATGTGATAAGCCCACACCTCCGTAACACCCCATCCATTGTTCATCCGGGCTGTGGTCCCAGCGTGGGTCGTCATCCGAGTCCATGTGTGAGATCGGTCGGGCTTTGAAAATAGCGCTCCAGTCGGTCGGGGCAGCATGCTGTGGGCTGTTACAACCTCGGAACTGAGTGATCATATTTAGTTTGGGTGACGACTCATACCGGGTTGATCCTCATACATTTAGGTAGCATATCGTTCCTTTGGAATTGTTGATTTGTGAGATAAACGGGTGACACCTAAATTTGGATCAAGGAACACTGGTAAGGAGTCGCTACGTGCGACAACAAGCCACGTGATCTGAATAAGGACTCGTGATATAACGTCGGTATCCTAGCTTCGCCAATATGCTGGATGAATAGAACTTAATAATTACTCGGCTAACATGATCATTCATTGCATCACATTAGTTTAGAATGTGGCGAAACATGCGTTGAAGTTGCATGTTAAGGAAGTGTTGTCACTTGCGAACCAGGTGGTCGGAGTTGCGTGTGAGGGAGTGTTGTTTGGAAAGGGCATGCATCATGTCATATCCTCATATGCACATTTAATAAGAGTATTTAAGAATTGTTTGATTTATTGTTTATCGTTAACTGCGCTGATTGTATTGATAGCATGTGTAAGTTAGAACTAATGGAACCACTGAGTTAGGTACTCACTCCCACTTAGGACGGTATTTTAAAACATCAACCAGGCATATCATTGATGCAGGTACTAGCAAGACCTTAGACAGGTAGGCTTATATTGAGTTGTGCTAACGCTGTTATGTTTTGGAGAATTAGGCATAAACTGAAAGCTTTACACTTTAACCATCTTGGGTATGTATATTGTGGCTTGTATGATCCCCATTTTGGGCGATCTCCACCATTGAAATTGTATGTTTGATTGTTTAGCTCTACTATTCTAAATCTTCGTTATTTCTACCATGCTTTGGATCTGCTAATTGAATTGCCTTACTCTAATTATCCATGTGTGGAATGAATGTAAATCTGAATGAGGTTACATGTGCATTCTTATTGGGTTAACAGCCGGGAACTCGGGATCGGAGTCTCTATACTCGGGTACAGATTTTCGGGGCGTTACAAGTTGGTATCAGAGAGGAGTATTGAGATAACTAGGACCTTGGGAATACAGATTATACAAACCACAATAACTTGTGTTAAGACACTTAGGATTAGAGGTTTGGTCCTCTAAGGGATCTCACTGATTTTAGAAGTACCTGTTAGTGTTACTAGAACCTTATGACCAAACTCCCCAGTTTGCTACACTTTCAAACTCAAATCTTAGAAACTGGACTTTAGGATTAAATTTCCTATATTGTGTGTATGATTTTGAATTTAAAATTAGAAATGATGAACAATAGGATTAAATCCTCTGGTTGTTTGGCACCATAAAGTAATTGGGAGTTTCAAATCCCCTCAAAGAGGAGGTTTGAAATCCTCGGTGAGAGCTTGGTTTACATCAAAATTGCTTTCAAGAGTTGCATGTGTAATATGTGTGTCACTAGACTATTAAACCATTGGGCACATGGCCCACTAATGATATCTTAAAACAACTAGATTATCAATTGCATCACTATAATTACTTTAATATAATGATTAGTGTCATCCAAACATTGTCCATGTAAATCAATGGTTAAAAATTGTTTGTTAGTCACTCGGACATGATCTTGTGCTTGTGGCCCATCCGATACTTGGAATTTCATCATTTTCGAGCAAAGTATATATTTCAATGGGCTTATTACAACTATTATGTCAAACATTACATATGTTCACTAATTAGAGATATTAAAGTTGATTTGGTAATTAAATTCAAACCCCTGTAGATATAGCACGTATAACTACTTTTGGATTAAAGTTGATTCCAAATATATAGTGTCAAACACAATAGGAGGATTTCAAATTCATGGGGTTCCAAGTCCAGAGCGCGGCATTGTGACGTAGGGATGGGCGTGATGAGGTCGATCACCGTCTTCCTCAAGGAGATAACTACTCTAAATCCATGAAGCTTCTCTGGGCTCCTCATAAAGATACCTCGAATCCCCGAGAGAAAATAGAAATAAATTCTAGAGAAATTTAATAGTGATATCAAACCTTGTAAGAAGTTTCAGAATCAAACTCCAACTCAAACTCCCTAGAATTCATAACTTAATATAAATAGTAAATTTTCTATTTATAGTGTCCTATCTGGCTTAACCACTTTATTCTACTAATTTTTTTCCAAGTACTTTTCATGTTAGACACAACTCTTAAAGCTTAAAGGATAAAGAGCTTAAATTGAACTAAAACTTACTATAAAGAGTAAAAACGTAAATAAAATGGATTTTAGACCATTGATCTGATGGAATCTCACCAAATAACCAAGTCCTTTTTTTTTTTTTTTTTTTTTTTAAATTTTTTTAAGTAGCCCCTCCTACCCCAAATTCATATATGGCACGTCGACTAACTCATCCCAGATTGCGTGATACATCAATTCCAAAAAAAGGAATGGCGGGATCACACCAAATTGGCACACCACCATCGATTTTGGGCAGCAGGATGCGGCGCCACCGCCGGATCGGCGGGTCGCCGCAGATTCCGGACAAAATTCTGGCGGCACTACCTCGGAATCGGCGCTCTACCGCTGGAATTTTTTACATTTTTGGGTTAACTTCAAAAATTCATATCTCCTTCGTTACAACTCCGATTTAGGTGATTCAAAAGCCATATTGAAACTTGATGATATATTTTTATATAAAAATAAGCAAAAAATAAAATAAAAATTATAATATAGTAAATTTTAAGATGATTTGCCAACTGTCCAAAAATTATTAATTTCGGACAGCTGTTACTCCTAGAATTTTAATAATTTAGTTACAACTACAAATGAGATGAAATTTTGTGGGATGGCTTTAAACTTAATTATGAAGCATTGTAAAAAAATTTAAAATAATTTAATTACCGAAAGTACAAGAAACCTTACAAGAAATAGATACATTTTGCAATCATACAAAAAATTATTAGTTTCAAACAATTGTCACTTCTAGAATTTTAATATTTTTTTCCACAACTCTAAATGAAATAAAATTTTGTGGAGTGAGTTTAAACTTAATGATAAAATATTAGAAAAGTTTTAAAAATAATTCAATTAGTAAATATATAAGAAACGTTACAAGAAATAGAGACATTTTGAAATCATAAAAAATTCATTGGTTTTGGACAATCGTTACTTCCAGAAATTTTTATAATTTTTTTGGAACTTAAAATGAAATAAAATTTTGTGAGATAAATGTTAACTTAATTATGGATTACCAAAAAAAATTATAAAAATAATTTAGTAACTAAATGTGGCAAAGATGTTATGAACAATAGATGGGTTGAAACCAAAAATTTCTGCAACGTCGAGTTGCCGATAGTCCGGGCGTATCTTTTAATATTTGAGTTTTAGAACTTTGTGTCTTTTTAAAAATTGCTTCTAATCATGTCAGGGATCATCCTGTATAATTAAATTAGATTATTTTTAGTATATTTTTATATTTCAAATAGTTTATAGTACGGTTGAACTATGGCTTTAGAGTAGAGTTGAGTTTGATTGTTTAATACTCTCTAAGTTCGTATTTGGGGCGAACTTCACTAAAGTAATATGAGTTCCTCATTCATTTGTGGACTCAAGGTTCATGCCAAATTGAGGAGACAATATTCTTCCTCATTCATTTTCTGTGTCCTTCTTAGCGTCATCAGTCCTCCAAACCTCCGAAATACCCTAAAACTCTCAATTCTTCATTTCCTCTCGAAATTAACGAAATCGAAGAATGGTTTACTCATAACCAACTAGCTATATGATCGAAATGGTGACATACGGATATAATTTTAGGATATTAAAAACCCTTCTAGTATAATCTTTTTACTATAGGCACCATGAAAGAATTTATTATCCACCAAGTTAAACATAGATTAAACAAAAACTCTCGTTGAACAAGACCCTAAGGACAACCTTATAAAATGAGGCTTGAACCTCCTAATGAATTATAATACTCCTTAAATACTTAGGATGATCAGATTTCAGAATTTCAGAACCATATCCCTACGAGGCATTCGTAACTTGGCCCAATTCTCAATCTTAGGCAACTACCAATGGACTCACTGCTTTAACCAAGTAGAAGACCAGGATCCACTAAGACTAAGAAGGGAAACAATGAGTTGTCTGCCTTGGTAAGATGGACAATCAACGTATCGGATTTGAGCCTATCACAACCGTTTTTTTTTTTTTTTTTTTTTTTTTTTTTTTTTTTTGTATTAGCCCGATTGTGAAGAGAATAATATACCACCTTAGGTAAAATTTGTTATCGAACACATAATACGATAATAATGATTTTGACATTTGTTTTCAAACCTCGTAGTTGAAAACTTTAAAGGGGGGTAAGCCAAGCCATTAGAGTTAGTATATATACCCTAACACGTATATGAATGTAAAATCAACCGAAACTAAGGCATATGAAATTAAAATATCTTTACCTATTTACATTAGGCAATTTCGGGGACGAAATTATTTTTAAGGGGGGTAGATTGCAACATCCATGATTTTCACAGTTTGGAACTCCAAAAACCCTTGAAAATTTTTCATTATAATTAGCTCGCATTGTCAATAACCGACCCTTAATGCTCGTGGTGAGCCTATACGCGGACGATAGCAATAAAGAACCGCACAAATTTTATTAATCAACCGTAGGGAGCCAATGAATCCAACCGATCACTTAAACTTCGAGCTTAGCTATATGATTTATTCACATTGGGCCTACATCTAGCTGACCTACAACTGACTAATCAAGTCAACCTCAACTAAATAAAGACCCACTTAAAATCGAGACAATTAGGGGTCGAATCTTAATTAACAAACTAAACTGACCCAGTATCATTTTAGCCTAATAACCGACGGTTAGGGGTTATTATATTCAAATCATCATTTTTGCTAGTTGCAAATAGGCCACACTGTAAACTTAGCTAATCTAGACCCTAATCATTTCACGCAAAAAATCTCATTTTTTAATTCATTCCAGAAATGCCCTGATTATCTGAACGAGATCTAGATCGCTCGTTACTGGGCCACTAAATCCGATGCTATAGAAATACGTTTGTCTTAGCAGCTTGATGTGCATTGTAAGACATTGAGTCGAGATCGCGTCTCGAATCGCTCAAATTAGACTCACAAGGCGAGTGCTTGAGTTGTGTGAATACCTTATATGTAAATATGGAACTTAAGTGAAATAATTAAGTTCATTTATTCTTTCACAAAGTTATAGCTTTTAGACCATCAATTCATAGCCAAAGTCGGGGTACCGACTAACGATATTTCTCCACACATATCCATATAGTCGTGTCCCCGATCGACCATTAGTGACCGTCGAACAGACTTCTGATCATATCTGTCGATCGACAAGTCCAAATGGCAGACCGATTGTATCTGTGCATAGATCATCATTAGGGTTAATTATCCAATGGTGGGGGTCGACTCCTACGCCCCGTAATGGCCCCCAAAGGGTAGAAAAACACTCTCATAGGGCTAGTATAGTAAAAACCTAGCCCTTGGGGCCATTTACACCAAATCTAACATTATATAAGGGCTTTATTTGGGCACCCCATCTCTCCATACGAATTTGTATTTTCCAACGGTGTAACATCCCGAAAAATCGAGGGTCGAGCATAACTCAACTCTTGAGTTTCTAGAACATCACTTATGCAACATAGATAATGATGATTGAATGTTGTCTGTATTAGTGCATTGAACATGAGCGAGATTAAGCCAAAACAGAATATGATACTTCAGAGACAGTTAAATTGCAAGCGGAAGACTGTGATAGATAGATAACATATATAAACTATGGTGAGTCTCCAGAGTGTGATAATGTTACCAGGTTAAAGAATTACAAGTATAATTTCAAAATATACCAAAGGTGTAGTGTCATCTAGCCAACATCCCTGTAACCCTATCGATCAAGGCACGACTCACATGAAGCCGCCCGAAAACCGCATATACGAGAAAGCATCCTCGTCGTCACAAAAGTCCGGCTCCGCCTCAGGAGTAGCGTCGCCATCTGCAATCAGACAAAGTCTGGTGGGTGTTCGGAATACCGTCCCGTAACGTGGGAGTGAGTGATCAACTCAGTGGAACAATAAAGCATAGGTTAACATGTTATCAATTCAGTCAAGCAGTAATGATAAAGCAGTAAAATCAAAAACTCCTAACTACTCTTATTAATGCAAGTATGAATGCAGTCATGATGTATGCCCTCACCACACCCTCCCTCGTGTGACACCATCTCACGTTCGCGGTATGCTTTCATCCCTCAGTGCTCCACATCTTCCAGGCACATGCAATGCATGATGAGCATGATTACCAAGTTATTATTAGTCCATTTCAAACAGCAGGATTGAGAAACTAAGGTACCTCCCTTGTATCATTCCCAAACATGATCCATTCTAGGGTCGTCAGTCCTAGTTAATCTCAGACGATGGTGTGTTTTCTAGGTCACTGCAAAGGCTGCCAGGGCTGTTACGCACAAAGGTTACACCACTCCCCCATCACCTCTTTAACGATTCATCACTATACAGAAACAGGCCTAGTTCATACTCCATACACCGCGGCAAAACTCTAAGGCTCACCGCGATTCTAGAGTATGCTCGAGGTCACTACAAAGGGCTGACAGGGCTGTTGCTCGCATTCGTTGCACCACTCCCCCATCACCTTATCAATGTAGGCCGACAACACGAATATAGTGTCCCATACCACCATAATCGGCTCACGAGTTTGGTTACTCACTGGTCACTACGGGGAGGCACGTGGCCCCAGCGTAGGCCAACAGCTCGACCACGGTGTCCCATACCACCATGCCCAGCTCATGAGTCTTAGCGGATCGAGGTACCATGGTTAAAAGGGATTCCACTGGTAAGTTCGGTACCCTAGGTTCAAGCAGAGGCGTCCAAACATGGTGAACATACATCAGACAGATCAGGTTACTTGACGAGCTCGGCTAGCTCGAGCGCACATCAAGTTGAACGATATGAAGCGCATGAGCACTTCGTGTGGCCAACCACTATGGCCAACAGAAGTACGACTCGAGTTCGTCGAACACATCTCACGTGGCAAATGAATCACAGCCACGAATTCAACTCTGGTATCGATTGTCTGGACTATAATCATAGTCCCAAACACAATCAATTACAGATGGATAAAGCAGTATGGATCAAGATTCAACTCATACAATCAAGGTCTGGTATTATTCGTTTAGGGCTGCCAGGACTGTTGCACGCATTCGTTGCTCCACTGCCCCATCACCCATGACGGATCATACAACGTAAATATGAATTTAAACATATGCATTACATAGATAAAATCATAAAAGCAGTTGAGCATGTTATGAAGCACAACACAAGCATGAGTTTGTACATGTTCAATTTCTAATCACACAACTATCCAAGGAAATCATACACATAGTTAAAAGAGGTTGAGAATCATATCTCAACACCCTTATACATTACAATTGCTAACTACTACTCATTCAAACATTTCAACAAACACTTTAAAAATACATACATCAACATACATGACATATGTTGATCACATAGGCATTAGGCCAAATCCTTTCACTAGGGAGTTGCCCCAATCATAACACGCATACACCCACGATGGATAATCATGGCAAGCAAGAATCCAAGTTCCATATTCATTCAGTTATTTCCACAAACACTTGGGCCACACATTTTAATATAAGTAGTGAATATTGGCCGTGGCGTGATTTAGGGCAAATCCTTTCGTCAAAGGGGGATCGCCAATACAACAATCATGAATCCATGACAATTAGTCATGGCGAGCACGAATGAGAATTCTATACTCATTCGGTCATTTTCATAAACACTTAGAATACACTATTTTAACATACATGATGTACGTTAGTAAAACATGCATTAGGGCTATCCTTTCGCAAAGCGAGTATTTTATCCGTGCATATCATATTCATACAGCAAATAATCATGACCAATACATCTCCAAAATTTATACGTATACGGTATTTTCTAGAATACACAATTTCAACATACATAGTGTATATAAGCAAAACATGTATAGGGCGAGTCCTTTCGCCAAACAAGTAATTTATCCACATATAATATATTCATACAACAATTAATCATGTCAAACACATTTTCAAAATTTATACGTATACCGTACTTTCTACAAATACCTAGAGTGTGGAGAATTTCATATTTTTCATCTTTAATCGAAACGGGAAATAGACAACACTTTGTACATGTGTAATTGCTTACAGATCATGAATCTATCATTATCTGACATTAAAAGCATTGAAAACCATAACCTATACACCTAAAGTCCGCACCTTTTGTCATAGAATCGTAACGGAGTCGATAGGTTTGCTAAGCTTCCGTATACCGCAATTTGGCGACCTATAGAATGGAATAGGTTAGCTATTTCATAACCTACAACTCTTAAAACCCCAAATCAGATTAGGGTTAGGGTTTCTTACCTAAAAACAGGGCTATAATCGCCGGGAAAGCGATGAGAACGGAGCGGTGGAGCTCGTGGAGCGGCAGGGAAGAGTGGCAAGAAGGATCTCTCACAACTCCCACACTTTCTCTCTCTTTTCTCTCTCTCAAATCTCAAATTCGTATGGCTATGAGAGAGAGGGTTCTAAGGTCCTTATATAGCCTAAAATCTCACCAAAACAGGGTATACTTGGGTTTTGTCAAAAAGGCATCTGTTTCAGCTCAACGGAGGACTTTTGGCGGGCCTCCTTGAGCCAAAGGTCGGACTTAAGCTCACAGACACCGGATCTACGTTCTATTAAGTTTTCGTTTCGGTCGGGATTCTAGATCATGCGTGGCGGACCAGTTTCAGTTCAACGGTCAGCGGATCTGGATCGGAGATTCCGAGTACATGTAAATGTGTATGAAATTTCTCCTGATCCGAGGGTGTAATTTGGTCTGATTCTGACGGTTTGGTTGCTTAAAACTGATCCGCAAGCGAGAGGTGCCAGATTACTATTCAAGATATTTTATTTTGAAATAATTTCACATTTCTCACACTCTTCACTCCGAGCTCAAGCGAATAGCGCTAGGACACTATCTGGATTTGATTTTCGAAATGGTTGTCAAGCCCAGCAAGGCGGTCCTAATTCCTTAACTTCGTGTTAATCGAACTTCCAACGTGCGGTCCAGATCTGATAAGGAGTTTCGAGATGCTCCCGAGAGCAGCCGGGTAATGAGATTGATCCTAGATTTTAGGGTAACCTAGCGTCAATGATTCTACAAGTTTTGGGGCTTGCAGATCATATTTAAAGTGATTGGTGCTAATTTCACAGGCACTCTAGTTTAACACTAGCTAAATCTCGCCTAATTTCTAAAGGATCTAGTCCTGTAAGATTTCTGTCTGAGGTGGTACTTAGTCCTTTGTAGTTTGTATATAAAGTGATCCAAGTTATACTACTTAGCTAGTTTAAGATAGTGTCTAGGGTGAAAGTACTTTGAAAAATTGAAAGATCAAGGTGGTGAAGGGTGGAATTTGTGAAGAAAATGGTTTGAAAAGGGATTTGAGACTTTAATTGAGTGTTTGAGAAGTTAAACCTGTGTTAGGATTGACCCATCGCCTAAGGACGTCTAATTCCAGGTTGGGAAAAATCCGGGCTGTTACAAAAGGAGAGAAAGAGAGAGAAAGAGAAAGAAGAAGAGTAAGAGTAGGAGTTGGAGGTTTTGGCTGCTTCCTTTCA
This sequence comes from Magnolia officinalis, assembly GCA_021015155.1. Classification (NCBI taxonomy): domain Eukaryota; kingdom Viridiplantae; phylum Streptophyta; class Magnoliopsida; order Magnoliales; family Magnoliaceae; genus Magnolia; species Magnolia officinalis. Next base: position 76,730,352 of record JAJHSJ010000004.1, on the reverse strand, counting down.
TCAATCTCTTCCAACTAAGGCCCTGGCCTCGATCATTTTCCTCCACCGAATCCACCCTACTTGCGATTGGGAGGTAAGAAACAAATCCTATTTCCGAACTTACGTTTTTCTAAAATGAATTGCATGAATCTCATATAGTTCTTGGTGTTTATATAGGAATTTGTGATTTTTCCCGAATCCCTAATCCTAAGAGCTCAAAATCGGATATTCCTTCTTAAGGTGCGGACCATTATCTCTAGGTTATCATTTATCGACCCTTGAGGGTCTCAGTTAATGATTAGATGCGTGTAGATGAATTTGTATATGATAATATATAAATGTTTTGATTTGTCTATAATATATGCTATTTATTGGATATGGATGCTCACGTGTTTGATGAATGTTTAAATGGTGGAATGTATTGCTTTTTCGATGCTCATGTGCTTGATTTAATACTTAAGTGATTGTATTACTTTATGCATGCTCATATGTTCGATTTAATGCCTTAGTGAATGTAGTATCCTATGTATGCTTATATGTTTAATGAAATGCTTATGTGGTTGTGTGGTTGAATCTATGTTGACATCATGACGAATTGCTAAGTTTGTAGTGATGCTTAAGTTGCTTACAATGTTGGTTCAGTCGGTAAATTGCTCAAACCAAGGGGTTGCCCGAGTTAGGGCGGCCACCCTAAGCTTGTTCGGTTGACCTGAGTTGAACACGGACGACCGACAATAGCTGGACTACACGGGCTGCTTGCACCTAATGCCGGTTGTGTCGTGGTTCTCCCAGGTCAATCAAATTTGTCCACTAGCTGACTGATCATGTATGTTCACAATATATGACACGACTAAATGGAATCTATGATACCTCGTTCCCAATAGATGTGTCCATTCATAACCGTTAGTGCGATACGATCCAACTGAGACCCATGAGCCAGGCATGGTTGTATGGGACACCGTGTCTGAGTCGTCGGCTTACACTGGGGTGACGAGCCTCCCCGTAGTGACCAGTGAGCAACTAAGACTCAGGAGCCGGGCATGGTGGTATGAGACACCGTGTCCGAGCTGTCAGCCTATGCTGGGGTGACGAGCCTCCCCATAGTGACAAGTGAGTACTGATGGAGGTGATAGACTATTGTTCGAATGGCCCCCATCAAATTACTCGGCCGATGGTTTCGTGCCTGAGTACCATTCAAATGACCGGGCGTGAATGGAATTGGGTGACGAACCCTTTCCGTATTGATTTGGTTTAATGTGATAAGCCCACACCTTTGTAACACCCTAGCCACTGTTTATCCGGGCTGTGGTCAGAGCATGGGTTGTCATCCAGGTCCATGTGTGGGATCGGTCGAAAATAGCGTTCCAGTTGGTTGGGGTAGTGTGCTGTGGGTTGTTACAAGATCGGAACTGAGTGATCATATTCGGTTTGGGTGATGACTCATACCGGGTTGATCCTTATACATTTAGGTATCATACCGTACCTTGGAATTGTTGATTTGTAACATAAACAGGTGATACCTAAATTTGGATCAAGGGACACTAGTAAGGAGTCACTACGTGCGACAACGAGCCATGTGATCGGGATAAGGACTCGTGATAAAACGTCGGTATCCTATCTTAGCCAATATGATGGATGAATGAAACTTAATAATTACTCGGCTAACATGATCATTCATCGCATCGTATTAGTTTAGAATGTGACGAAACAGGCGTTAAAGTCGCATGTTAAGGAAGTGTTGTCATTTTCGAACCAGGTGGTCAGAGTCATGTGTGAGGGAGTGTTGTTTGGAAAGGGCATGTATCATATCATATCTTCATATGCACATTTAATAAGAGTATTTAGGAATTGTTTGATTTCTTATTTATCGTTAACTGCGCTGATTGTGTCGATACCATGTGTAACTTAGAACTAATGGAACCACTGAGTTAGCTACTCACTCCTACCCGGGATGATGTTTTATTACACCAATCAGGCATATCATTGATGAAGGTACTAATGAGACCTTAGACAGGTAGGTTTATATCGGGTTGTGCCAACACCGTTATATTTTGGAGAATTGGGCATAAACTGAAAGTTTTACACTTTAACTGTCATGCCCTAAACTCGGAAACATGTCTCACAAAATTCCTGATCGCCGAATCCGGTGCCGACAGCCTTGGTAGTACCCCATTCTTGGCTTCTAGCACCCATATGTCGGATTTTGATCCTGGGATCCTACAAGGAGGATTTTCAATATAAATTTCTTTCTTTTTTGAACGATTAATCTGTTTAGACGATTACACATTTTGTACATGGTATCAACGCATATCGAAGAGATGAACCTGTTTGATTTATCACACATAATAAGGTGCACCAGCTCAATAGTAATGAAGGAAACAATAGCAAATATAACAACTCTTGCATGCATCCTGACAAAGTGTAAGTCATCTATATGAGAAAACCACAGCTCGTGAGTCTACTGCGTGCTGGGAGTAAAATACGGCTTATCAGGGTGCTCCCGTAAAGACATCCAAAACAACCGCAGGCATGTTATCAACCGAGCATGTTATCATATGTGAGCAGGTTGTCAATTAAGCATGTCGTATAACTACACAGGTTATTATGAACATGACATCAATAATAGGCATGTCACTCATCAAGCGACCATGAACCATTAAAATAGCCAATCATTATGAACAAGATGATCAAATTTCATTTTCTACTATATGACATACGATGGAAAGGCAATGACAGAGATGACATGTGGAGTCATAGTAAGCCAAATGTCATATGTTGAGGGTGAAATGCAATATGAAATTCCTGACGAGTGCATGAATATCATCAGCCTTATTTAAGCCATGTAATTCAGAAACATAGTAACTTAAATGCCATATACCGAGAGTGTATGCAACATGCAATGCAAGTGAATGACGAGCTGAAGTGTGTAGTCGGGATGATTTTATGTGATATCACAAGCCGTGGGGTTCATCACAAGGGACTTCTATTCAAACCAGTCTCATACCTAAATTTGGATAGCCAGACTCAATGTGGTAAACTACTGATCTCAGGTTGGTCGTGCGCCCCAACCGAAATCATGGCTAATGCGAAGGAACATATAATGATTTAGCTACGTACCACCAACTCGAGTGGATAGTGAATGAATGAATGAATGAGTCAAATGATGAACATGCAACTCCCATTCAGTAAGTCCACATATTAGTACAGCTCATCTCTGGGATCAAAACCGGGGTCTAGTACAATGCTATAAGTCATACCAAGGCTATGTAGTACAAGGTCTACGTAGCCAATGTCATATGCAAGATGCAATCACAAGTCATACTAGTCCTCATCTGAATCCTCATATTAGTACAGTTCCTCTCTAGACAATCACCAGGGTTTAATACACTATACATCACATTGCCGCCCTACACTGGACGCACAACCGTGTAAGTGGAAGAGACCTCACTATCCGCCTAACCAATAGCCATCCAATATCTATCCGACACGTTGATAACGGACCCATTTACGATCTGGTCATACTCAGCCTAGCAATTGCCCCCTACTCGGACGGTTAAGGCCACACCCCCTTACAACCGACCACGACACAGTGGGAGACGCGACCTCTTGGTATTCGGCCCTCATGCGCTCATACATCCACTCGGTCTAGACATTGGAACATCCTCCATGGTACCATAAGGGTTTGGGAACATTCACCCTGGGACATCCTTCGTGCCCCCGTGCTTAACAAGAATTTCTAGTGTCCAATCCTGCTATCCAAACTATATCTACGGAGGCTATAACCCTGATGTCGCTAGGGCATACAGTAATCATAACACACAATACAAGATGCATGAGTCACACAATTCAGTCATGCATCGATTTAGCACATACATTGCGCTCATGCGGGACAACTCCGCCTATCAGGGAGTCCCATAAATAACCTACCTAATGACACATGCAATGGTCAACCACATCTCATAACAAACATGCAGATGATGCGTATGGGCATGTATTAGGATGTTATGCTATCACATACTCATAATCGGTATCGATAATCGGCCTATATACAAGGCAGGGTCCATAGATGGACAACCAATCTGAACCATAATATAAAGATCAACCCTCGACTGTGGATATACCAAATCTAATAGCACAGATCCCTCCGTCTACGGCGATGATGAATTCTCCTCATATCAAGGTTGGGCCTAGGTGGCTTACCTATAATCCTAAGGATCTAGAACGGGCTTCCTTCGCCATACTATTATATGGCCCGCTAAATGCCCTAGGGGGCCCAAATAAGTCTTAGATGGACTCCAAGATTAAAACAATCCTACTAACAACCAATAGGGGCCCAAATCTTGGGTTATCCCAATATGAATAGATGGATCATGCACATATCAATGGGGCCCAATGATTAGGGTCAACCCACTTAGAGAAAGATGAGAATGGGCTTAGCAAAGGCCTAAAGGAAGGTCACAATTTGGACATTTAACCACCATTGCCCATCAATGTGTACATTTAACCAACATTGCTCCCAAGGAATGGCCCACATAGAGCCTAACATATAGTGGGGCCCATGGCCTCACACAAGGGCCTCATACACAACATAATGGACCTCACACAAGGGCCTAACGAAACAACCCATAGCCCTCAAATGGCTGGGAATAAAATAGACTTCTCTCATGTTATCTCATACATCATTATGGCCTCACCACATGAGCCTCTCATATATCACAGTGGGCCTCATCATATGGGCCTCTCAAACATTACAATGGCCATAAATATGGGCCACACAAACATCATATGGGCCGCACATATGGGCCACCTAAACATCATATTGGGCTTAACCATGTGGGCCACACAAATATCATATATTTATCATCAATGCATATGCCATAATTCATCATCAATGCATATGCCATAATTCACCATCCATTAAATCATATCTATCATTTCAACCAACAACTCTTAATCATCATTATCACGTTACCATACATGTATCATCATCTCACCCATCACTAGGTGCGACTTACCTAGTGTGACTACCACACTGGACTTGAACTACATACAAGGCATGGGGTCGTATAGGTCAAGTGTAAGTCCCACTTGGTGAATCAATAAGCCAACCCAAGGGCATAAATGTCCAATCACAATGCTTTCAATGGTGTGAATCTAGTTCCACAACTAAGTGGACGCCACACATTCCACCAACAAAAAATAATGCACAATCTCAAACATAAAGGATAACATGCTAACATCTCTCATGTCATATATCATATTGGGCCCACTAGCCACTTACACAACAAACCAAGAAAAAGCCCAATAATATCTGAGAGTTATTTTTCAGAGTTTAGATGCTACATAAAATACTTTGGGAAGGTGGTGGACCATACTAACGTGGCCTCACATAAATTTTACATCAAACAGATTTTTGTACAAATGTTGGTTTCTGGCCATCTTCAATTCAGATTTATGATCATGTGGGACCCACATATGGGGAAAGGAAGGGTCTATCTGGTAGCTCTACGTATGACTCTAAGAGGTATAAGGCGGGCCTCATTGGTTGGGTCTGTACAATTTATGGTGCTGGCCCAAACATGGGTACTTGGAGAAACTGTGCAGGAAATAAAGTGCAGAATTGGTTCTGGCCCAATTTTTAGTATGTCCCATGATCATAAGGGACCACCTTTTAGTGTGCCATCTAGTGCCTTTGGTAGTACTATATATGTACTTTAAAAAGTATAAGCTGGGACCAACTGGTTGTGTACACACAATATTTGGTATAGGGCCAAACATAGGTACTTCAATTTTATGCACATAATTTTCTGCACAACCATGCCTGGCCACATTTTGGGATCCACTCCTTGATCATGTGGGGTCTGATTTAGCCCGAGTAAAATATTATTTATCTATTCATTGGTATAGGTTAAAGGTTCCAAGTGGTGACCTACTCATATCTCCAACGTGTGGTCCACTACAGAGGCCCAAAGTTGGTATAAAACACAAATAAGCAGACAATTTTCAGTAATGGGGTCTGTCACAACTTATGGCCCAATTTCCAAACACTTAGGGTCATTCTTAACAAAAAGGTGGGACATCCTAGCTCAATTATATAAGGACTAAACATCCCCCAAAGTAGGACCCTTAACTACTTTAATGTCTCGGAAAAAATCCGTACAAAGACCCGAGTACCACCTCATACAGAAATCGCTAAGGAACGAATCCTTTAGAAATTAGACAAAAATTAATTAAGTACTAAACTGAATTAATCGGTGAATTAGGTCGAACCACTTTCTATACGAACTACAAGACCCAAAACTATTAGAATCACTAACTTAACATTTCCTAAAGACCTAGGATCAGTCTCAAAATCCAGTTGTTCCCGGGAACACATTGAAACTCTGTATCGGACCTGGACCGCGCGTCGAAAGTTCGATGGTTGTGAAACTATAAGGTTATGACCACCTTATTGGGCTTGACGACCATCACGGGAATCGAGTCTAAATAGTATCCAGAAATGCACAACTTGAGCCTGGAGCGAAGTGCGTGAGAAACGCGAATATCTTTAGAAAATAAACTTAAACTTAAGTGAATTGGGCCGTTCGCTGTAGGCCAAATTTAAGGTTTCAGACCGTCAGATTCTGACCCAACTACACCCTTGGATAAGGAAAATTTCAATGCACCCATTGGTATACTTGTGGCCCTGATCGAGTGACGATGACTGTTGAACTGAAACGAGTCCTCCACGATCGATCCACTAATCCGATTAGACCGAAACCTTAACCTGGCATAGATCAATTGATAGGGAACTTTCTTCAGACCATATACGAGCAATGGACCTCCAGATGAGCTCCGTTGGCCAGAAACAGACGTCTTTTGGCTATAACCTAAGTATACCATGGCCCTGGGGCCATTGACATCACTTCTGGGCCTATATAATGCCTTAAATCCACCCCTCTCTCATTCCATACGAATTTCTCTAACCTTAGAAGAGAGAAGAGAGAAAAGAGGAGAAAAGAGTGGAGATCGAAGGGAAACCTTTGGAGTTTGCTGTAGTACACCTGTTCAGCTACTCCACTCATCGAATCACCTTTACGTCTAGCTACTCAACTCGTTTCAACTCCATTTTTGGATAAGAAATCCTAACCCTAATCTATTTTAGGAATCCAAATAGAGAAACCGGTGAAAAAGCTAAACTATTTCAATGTTTAGGTAGCCGTTGTGCCGTAGACAAAGACGTGGTGTACGAACCGAGTTCGTAACGAGCGTATCGACGAAAGGTGCGGACTATGAACGTTTAAGTTATGGTTTTCATAGTTTTTAATGTCATTTAATGATTTATGATTGACTTGATTGCTGCCACAAGTACTTAGATACGACGTTTTCCATGTATTACACATATATGAACTATGTTGAAATATAATGCATTCCCTGTGTTTGTTGAAATGTTTGAATGGAAGTAAAATCATGACTTGTGTTTGCCATGACTATTAATCTATAATACCTGACTATTGTATGTATGACAACTCCTTTGTGAAAGGATTTTCCCTAATATATGTTTTAATTAAATTATTTCATGTATGTTGAAATGTGTAGTCTAAGTGTTTGATAAAATGTATGAATGAGTAATTGTTGATGAAATGCATTTAATAAGGGTGTTGAGATAAGATTCTCAACTACCTTAGTTATATGATTGGATTCTTTCATGTAATTTAAATTCAACTACGTGATTTATGTACGAAATATTTATGTATGATAATATGTTCACTATGTGTTTGCTAAAATGCTTAAATGAGATTTATATTTGAATTAGTTGTTAAATACTGTTTGGCTATCACATATGAATGCCTATTATATTTGAGTATGACTGGGACTAATACGTAGTCCAGGCAATTGATAACGGTTTCCGATCAAGTGGGCGAACTAGTTTCGCCACAACGGATACATTCGATGAATCCGAGTCGTACAGTGAATATCGGCAGTGGTTAGGCCACAAGGAGTGCGTATGCACTCCATGTCGATTAATTTAGCGTATGCTCGTACCAAACGAACTTGTCAACCTGATTGGCTTAATGTGTGTTTTCCATGTATGGACGCTACTACTTGAATCTAAGGTACCAATTATTAATGTAAAGCCCGTTTAACCTTGGTACCACGATCCGCTAAGACTCATGAGCTAGGCCTGGTGGTGTGGGACGCCGTGGTCGAGCTGTCGGCCTACGCTGGGGTGACGACCCTCCCCATAGTGACCAGTGAGCAACCCAAACCCGTGAGCCGAATACGGTGGTATGAGACACTGTATTCGAGTTGTCGCCTACGCTAAGGTGATGAGTCTTCCCGTAGTGATCTCGAGTATAAATTAGGCATACGCTGAGGTGACGAGCCTCTCAGTAGCACCTGAACTTGCCTATCCATTGCTTTTTAATCAGGGGTGATGTTGCCCTATAACTTGCCTATCGTATGTGATTTACTGGGATTGACGACCCTAAATGGATCATTATTTGGGTAAATGATATAAAGGGAGGTACCTTCGCTTTCCGAATTTGCTGTATGAATAAGCCTAAATAATTACTTGGCTAACACGATCATGCATTGCACTGCATGTGCTTAGGCGATGAAGGCATAGTGAGAGTAGCATGTGCGACCGTTAGATGGTGTCGCTGAGGGAGTGCAGGCGAGGGCATGCATCATTACCACATATCATCCTTGCATTAACCAGAGTAGTTAGGGAATGTTTGTTGTATTGCTTTATCATTACTACTTGACTGAATTGATAACTTGTTAACCTTTGCCTTATAGTACCACTGAGTTGATCACTCACTCCCACTTTGGAACGGTGTTTTAAAATACCAACCAGACTGTGTTTTAGCTGCAGATGATGGCGAGGCTTACGAAGCGGAGCCTGACTTCTACGAAGATGAGGAGGAGTTCTCCTTTATGCAGCTATTAGGCGGGTCTATGTAGACCATGTACTGATCAATGGGATTACAGGGATACGAATTAGTCGGACATTACACTTTGTCATTTTGATTATTTTGGAACAAACATGTATATATTCAGCCTGGCCACATGATCATACTCTGGGGGTTTATAACTACTTATATACGTTATATATCTATCACGGTCTTTCGCTTGCTTAATTTAATCATCTCTGGAGTATAATATGCTGATTTAGTGTAATTCCATTCATGTTTAATGCATTAATACGGACAACATTTAATCATCATTATCTATGTTGCATAAGTGATGCGACAGATCTCGGGAGTTGAGCCTTTTCTCGACCCTCAAAATTCGGGGCGTTACAAGTTGGTTTCAGAGCATGATTTGGATTAAACTGGACTTGGGTTATAGTAACACGATGCACACTGACGTACTTTGACTTAGGAGGGGGCGATAAAATGTAGAAATGATTATAGGATTCAAAGTTGTACCGGCGGGCGAAATTGACCGTTGAAATGTGACCCGTATTCATCTATGATAATGTGAAATGATCCCAATTCCTTTCTAGACCGTCAATCAATGGGTTTAGACGATAACTCAGCGTATTCCACACTCAAATGACCTGTAAAGCGTGAATATGTGCGAGATGGAACTCGAAGCGACCTCAAACGGACACGGGGGCCCAAACCGCAAAATACAGTGGGATCCAGGGGGTGTCCCGCACATTTTCGGCCTACCGCGATGGATCGTGGTCGGGTCCAGCGGCCCGTCTCCCTTATCCACACATGTAGGGCCACGAAAATCGTGTGGGCCCCTCCTAGCTCCATTTCACCCCCACCTAGATTCTAAACCCTTCCAACCCCTCCAAAAACCTGATTTTTCACCTTAAATCCCTCCTCCATTCTCATATCTTCTTCTTCTTCTTCATTGCATACCCACCTCCACCATTTCCCTCAAAACCCATCTTCTACAACCACTCATCTCCCTCATTCTCCTCATTTAAGCACACAAATCCAGCTTTGTGTCTCATAAACCCCCACAATCCACCAACCCATCTCACCCTTTAAGTTTTCTTTACTCTCATGGCTCTTTTTGAGCTATTGGCTGCCATCTTTTCCCTTTCCACAGTCCTTTCCCTTATGGGAAAGAAGAGGACGCCCGCGGATAAAGCCGGGCCTAACTGCCCTACCCATCCAAGGAAGCAGAAAGGCACCGAGGCTAGCACTAGCATTGAGCGGGAGTTAAGGACAAAGTGGGATCTCGATCCTCAACTTCCTTTCGAAAGAGCTCTACCAGCGGACGTCGGACATGGTAGCTTTCAAGGCCGTAGAGTTATCTTTGAAGCACACTTGGACGAAAGACTATTTGGACTTTATCCGGTGATGGACCTCTTGTTGAATGTCGGGTGGGGTCCCATATTTGAAGGCAAGTTTCTCCCATGTGACAGCACTGCCCGAGCCTTCTACGCCCACATACAAGATCCACTGCTGGAGCCTCTACAGTTCACTATCCCCATGGGAAGGCGGGAAGTCACAGTCGATGTTGGTGTGATCGCCCGAATTATGGGGATTCAATGTGGAGAGCTACATGCTAGCGAGAAGAATCTCAAGAGTATACGTGAAAGAGATCGCCGCAAGCGATTTCTTTGTGGCTGACTGGTCCCGTGGAAGCGAGGCAAGTGCCTCCTAATGTAACATCCCAGATTTTTTGCCAACCTGGGATTAGACGTCCTTAGGCAATGGGTCGATCCTAACACCTTATCAACTTGTCAAAACTCAGTCCCAAAGGCTAAAATCGCTTGTGAACCCATTTCTTTCACAAATCCCATCCTTCACCACCTTGCTCTTCAATCTTTCTAATTACTTTCATCCTAGACACTAACTTAAACTAGCTAAGTAGTATAACTCGGATCACTTTATATATAAACTACAAAGGCCCAGGTACCACCTCAGACAGAAATCTTACAGGACTAAACCCTTTAGAAATTAAGCGAGATTTAGCTAGTGTTAAACTAGAGTGCCTGTGAAATTAGCACCAATCACTTTAAATACGATCTGCAAGACCCAAAAGTTGTAGAATCATTGACATTAGGTTACCCTAAAACCTAGGATCAATCTCATTACCTGGCAGCTCACGGGAGCATCTCGAAACTCCGTATCGGATCTGGACCGCACGTCGGAAGTCCAATTAACACGAAGTTAAGGAACTAGGACCACCTCGCTGGGCTTGACAACCATCTCGGAAATCAAATCCAGATAGTGTCCCAGCGATATTCGCTTGAGCTCGGAGTGAAGAGTGTGAGAAATGTGAAATTAATTCAAAATAAAATATCTTGAATAGTAATCTGGCACCACTCTCTTGCGGATCAGTATTAAGCAACCAGACCGTCAGAATCAGACCAAATTACACCCTCGGATCAGGAGAAATTTCATACACATTTACATGTACTCGGAATCTCCAATCGAGATCCGCTGACCGTTGAACTGAAACTGGTCCGCCACGCGTGATCTGAAAATTCCACTAAAACGAAAACTTACTAGAACGTAGATCCAGCGTTAGTGAGCTTAAGTCTGACCTTTGGCTCAAGGAGGCCCGCCAGAAGTCCTCCGTTGAGCTGAAACTGACCCTTTTTGGTTATAACCTAAGTATACTTTGACCTGGAGTCTATTTCGGTGAGTTTTTAAACTATATAAGGACCTTAAACTCTCTCTCTCACAGCCATACGAATTTGAGATTTGAGAGAGAGAAAAGAGAGAGAAAGGAGAGAGAAAGTGTGAGAGCAGTGGGAGAACCTCCTTGCCACTCTTCCCTGCCGCTTTACGAGCTACACCGCTTCGTTCTAATCGCTTTCCCGGCGATTCCAGCTCCGTTTCTATGTAAGAAACCCTAACCCTAATCAGATTTGGGGCTTGGGTGGTTGTAGGTTATGAACTAGCTAACCTATTTCGTTCTATAGGTTGCCAAACTGCCGAATACGGAAGCTTAGCAAACCTATCGACTTCGTTACGATTCTACGACAAAAGGTGCGGACTTTAGGTGTATAGGTTATGGTTTTCAACGCTTTCAATGTCAGATAATGATAGATTCATGATCTGCATGCAATTGCACATGTACAAAGTGCTTTCTGTTTTCTGTTTCGATTAAAGATGTAGATTATGGAATTTTACATATTCTAGGTATTCGTAGAAAATACCGTATACGTATAAATTTTGGAAATGTGTTTGACATGATTATTTGTTGTATGAATATATGATGTATGGATAAAATACTTATTTGGCGAAAGGATTCGCCCAAATACATGTTTTACTAATATACACTATGTATGTAGAAATACTGTATTGTAGAAAGTACCGTATACATATATATATTTTAGAGATGTGGTTGCCATGATTATTTGTTGTATAAATATATTATTTATGCGTAAAATACTTGCTTGGCGAAAGGATAGCCCTAATACATGTTTTGCTAACATACACCATGTATGTTGTAATAGTGTATTCTAAGTGTTTGTGAAAATGGCTGAATGAGTATAAAATTCTCATTCGTGCTCGCCATGACTAATTGTCATGGATATATGATTGTTGTATTGGCGATACCCCTTTGACGAAAGGATTTGCCCTAAATCACGCCACGACCAATATACACTATATATGCTAAAATGTGTGGCCCAAGTGTTTTTGGAAATGACTGAATGAATATGGAACTTGGATTCCTACTTTCCATGACTATCCGTCGTGGGTGTATGTGTGTTATGATTGGGGCAACTCCCTAGTGAAAGGATTTGGCCTAATGCCTATGTGATCAACATATGTCATGTATGTTGATGCCTGTATTTTAAAGTGTTTGTTGAAATGTCTGAATGAGTAGTAGTTAGTAAATTGTAATGTATAAGGGTGTTGAGATATGATTCTCAACCTCTTTTAACTATGTGTATGATTTCCTTGGATAGTTGTGTGATTAGGAATTGAACATGTACAAACTCATGCTTGTGTTGTGCTTCATAACATGCTCAACTGCTTTTATGATTTTATCTATGTAATGCATATATTTAAATTCATATTTACGTTGTATGATCCGTCATGGGTGATGGGGGAGTGGAGCAACGAATGCGTGCAACAGCCCTAGCAGCCCTAAACGGATAATACCAGACCTTGATTGTATGAGTTGAATCTTGATCCACTACTGCTTTATTTATCTGCAATTGATTGTGTTTGGGGCTATGATTATAGTTCAGACAATCGGTACCAGAATTGAATTCGTGGCTGTGATTCATTTGCCACGTGAGATGTGTTCGACGAACCTGAGTCGTACTTCAGTTGGCGATAGTGGTTGGCCACACGAAGTGCTTATGCGCTTCATATCGTTCAACTTGATGTGCGCTCGAGCTAGCCGAGCTCGTCAAGTAACCCGATCTGTCTTATGTATGTTCACTATGTTTGGATGCCTCTGCTTGAATATAGGGTACCAAACTTACCAGTGGAATCCCTTTTAACCATGGTACGTCGATCTGCTAAGACTCATGAGCCGGGCATGGTGGTATGGGACACCGTAGTCGAGCTGTCGGCCTACGCTGGGGCCACGTGCCTCCCCGTAGTGACCAGTGTGCAACCAGACTCGTGAGCCGATTATGGTGGTATGGGACACTATATTCGTGCTGTCGGCCTATACTGGCACAACCTGGCTGTGGTCCCCAGTCGGGTTGCATCCGGGTTCCATTCTCAATAAGCGGACTAGTCGGGCTTCGAAAATAGACTGCCAGTTGGTAGGGTGTCAGTGGAGTGACCTCGAGTACACTCTAAATCTGCGGTGAGACGATGAGCCTTCCCGTAGTAACAGAGTATAAACTAGGCCTGTTTCTATATAGTGATGAATCATTAAAGAGGTGATGGGGGAGTGGTGTAACCTTTGTGCGTAACAGCCCTGGCAGCCTTTGCAGTGACCTAGAAAATACACCGTCGTCTGATATTAACTAGGACTGACGACCTTAGAATGGATCATGTTTGGTAATGATACAAGGGAGGTACCTTAGTTTCCCAATCCTGCTGTTTGAAATGGACTAATTAAAAACTCGGTAATCATGCTCATCATGCATTGTATGTGCCTAAAAGATGTGGAGCATTGAGGGATGAAAGCATGCTGCGAACGTGAGATGGTGTCGCACAAGGGAGGGTGTGGTGAGGGCATCCATCATACCTGCATCCATACTTGCATTAATAAGAGTAGTTAGGAGTGTTCGATTTTACTGCTTTATCATTACTGCTTGACTGTATTGATAACATGTTAACCTATGCTTTATTGTTCCACTGAGTTAGCTACTCACTCCCACGTTACGGGATGGTATTTCGAACACCCACCAGACATTGTCTAATTTCAGGTGATGGCGATGCTTATGAAGCAGAACCGAACTACTACTATGATGTTGAGGAGGAGTTCTCCTACATGTAATCTCTGACAGGTCTATGAAGACCTGGTATTGTATTGACGGGGCTACGGTACTTGGGATAGAAGACATTACACTTCCTCACATTTGGTATATTTTAGAACTGTACTTGTAATTATTTAACCTGGTAACATTATCACACTCTGGAGACTCATCATAGTTTATATATGTTATCTATCTATCACAGTCTTCCGCTTGCAATTTAACTGTCTCTGGAGTATGATATGCTGTTTTGGCTTAATCTCACTCATGTTCAATGCACTAATACAGGCAACATTCAATCATCATTATCTATGTTGCATAAGTGATGTTCTGGAAAATCGAGCGTTGAGTTATGCTCGACCCTCAATTTTTTGGGATGTTACACTTAGCGACCAAGATGACTCATGACTTCCGCCTACTCCACCACATATTCACATACAATGTGTATCCTAGGTGGAGCAATCGCACCGAATGCACGCGTTTGATAGTGGACTTTCTATACAGAGCGAGGCAGGGAGACAAGCTGTGCCTGCCAATGTTCGTCCTGCTACAGATAGTTCAGACCGAACGCTCCGTTAGGACAGATATTTCACTCCCATTTGGCCGACTTGTATGCAACATTGCTTGTGAGTTTGGCTATAGACTTAATGCGGATGAGCATGCGCCGATCCACTTCATCAATGACACCACACTCAACAACATAGGCATTGGGCCGCTACAACATCAAGCCTGACTTGATGAGTATGGTGACGAGATAGGGGAAGAGGAAGGAAGTAGTGAAGAGGAGGAGGAAGTAGAATTTGAGGAAGGAAGTGGGGGAGAAGGAAGTGAAGATGAAGAGGGTAGTGATGAGGAAGAGCAGGAAGAAGAAGAAGAGGAGGCCCAAGACTCTAATGGGGGCCCTCCTCCTGCTACACATTAGCACCATCATGATCGGGCTGCTTTAGAAGCCCGCTTGGCTCAGATTGAGGAGAGCCAAGTCGCCATGAGACAGGAGGTCAAAGAGACCCGGGCTGAAGTGAAATAAGAGCTTGAAGAGAATAAGGCCTATATGAAATAGAAGTTCAAGAAGATGTCCCAAACTATAAAGACCCTCCTATGCTGTATGCAGGACAAGGGTGCTTCTCCACCATCACCAGAGTCGAACGACTAGTCATATATTGTAGTCGTCTTTAGGTTTTCTTTATTTTCTTGCTTTCTATGTTATAACTTTGATAGGCTTAGCAGTATGGTAGAGTTGTTGGTGTGTTTTAGTGTTTAAAGTTTTGTTTAGATTAGCTCACATGCATCTTCTGTCATGATCCATGTAAGACTACATCTCATGTATTGTGACGATTTTTGTTAAATGAAATGCATGAAGCTCCTTTTGTTATGAAATGTGTAAAATGCTTGAGAAATTGAGTGTTGTTATGCTAGATCTTATACATGTTGCACCATATGTTGTGTATAGGGAATGCCTCCGAAAGTCACTCGGAATACAACATGTCTCGCACTTGGAGGATCGTTTGATGAGGCACCTCCCTTCAGCGATAGCCACACAGACCCCATCTTGGGCCCCGACAGTGACACTATGCTAGATTCACAGCTGGCCACTGGCCCCACCAATGGGCCAACAACTTTTGCACCACCGGTTCCATAACAGAACCGTGCGTCCACCTCGATGCCACGCATGCCTCAGGCGGCTTCTCCTCCTGATAGGTTGAAGAAGATGATGCTCCTTATGCAGCAGCAGCAGCAGATTTGGACCACCATTGCGGGGGCTCAGAACATGAATGTGGTCCCGCCTGCACCACTTGTGCACCCTACTGGAAACATGAATGTCAGTGGTTTATTTGAGCGATTCCAGTGCTTCCGACCTCCCACTTTTGCGGGGACTCATAGACCCGAGGAGGTCGAATACTGGCTTGACCGTATATCTAAGATGCTGAAGCCGCCGCACTGCACTGAGGCAGAGCAGGTTGAGTTAGTTACGTACATGTTCGAGAAGGAGGCTAGTCTATGGTAGGACAGCATCCTATGGACAATGACTGTTAGGTATGTATGGACGTGGGAAGCTTTTGAGACACGCTCCCATGGGAAGTACTTCCCCCTCACTTACCGTAATGGAAAGGAGGGAGAGTTTCTTCACCTCTGACAGGGAGGGATGACCGTGTCAGAATATGAGAATAAGTTTACGGAGCTGGCTAGATACGCTCCTTTGATCCTAGCGAATGAGCCGATGAAGATGCGGTGTTTCTTAGATGGTCTGCGGCACGATATCCGCACGAAGATGTGTTGCGCTAGCATTCCCAAGTATGCTGAGCTAGTGAACATGTCTCTGCAAGCTGAGCGGGATGGGGACAGACACTCCCGTACCTGTGTGCCCATGGGTCCTAGGCCTCAAACAGATTTTCCGACCAGATCATTCCTCAGCAAAAGGCCACGTGCAGATTCGCCTCCCAGACTTACGGCTCCACTGACCTAGCTGAGGCGATCAGATGTGTGGTACACCTACTGCAAGTGGTTGGGCCATACCGATACTTATTGCTTTACCAGGATGAGGGACAACGGCTTCGCCCCTCCTCAGAAGATCAACCGTCAGATACCACAACCTATCTCAGCTCCACCTCTATGATCAGCACCGCCTGCACAACCATCTTACCGGTCACCCGCACCTCGATTTAGGTCGCCTCAATGACCTATGGCAGCTTAGCTGAATCGTCCTCAACAAGCTCGTGTGCACTCACTTGCAGCTGAGGCATCCGAGACAGCAACCGCGAAACCATTGACTTTCGAAGTCACAACACATATCCAAGGTATACCAGTCTTCCTATTGGTGGATACCGGGTCCACTATTGCGACTAGTATTGGAAACTACTCCTATGGTTGGGATGAGACTCCTTATTTCCACAGGGACCTTCTCAGACACTACCAAGATTTGTAAGGGTTGCTCGATAGACTTAGGAAGTAGAATAATACTCGTTGACCTGATTGTCACTCCGCTGTGTCATTACGATGTCATCCTCGGTATGGATTAGCTTACCGAGATGAAGGCAGAGATCGATTGCAATAGTAGAGTGGTGACAGCCCATGGAACTGAGGGCACGACCTTTACTTTCCCAGTTCATGTCAGTTGGTAATACCGCATTAGTTGTTATGCTACCTTACTAGAGAATGTTGATGGTTCAACACTTGGGAACATGTCTGTAGTCTGAGATTTTGCGAGTGTTCAGGACGATACCTGGACTACCTCCTTGGCACGAGATCGACTTTACTATCGACCTTGTGCCTGATGCGACACCCATTTCGCTACCGACGTATCACATGCCTCCATGTGAAATGAAGGAATTGAGGAGGTAGATCGACGGTCTGTTAGAATAAAGCTTCATACGACTGAGTGTATCTCCTTGGGGAGCACTTGTGTTGTTTGTGTAGAAGAATGATGGATCACTGCGATTGTGTATTGATTATCACAGGTTGAACCAAGTGATAGTGAAGAACAAGTATCCTCTGTCTAGGATTGATGATCTATTCGATCAATTGAAAGGGGCACAATATTTCACTAAGATCGATTTACAGCCAGGGTATCGCCAGTTGCGCGTCAAGGATGAGGACATGAAGAAAATAACGTTCAGAACCAGCTTTGGGCACTACGAGTTCCTTGTGATGTCGTTTGCACTCACAAACGCACCAGCCGTGTTCATGGACCTTATGAACCGGGTGTTTTGGCCGTATCTGTATCGATTCGTCATCGTATTTATAGATGACATCCTGATATACTCCAAGAGTAGGAAAGATCACGAGGAGCACCTGCGAGCAGTCTTTGATACTCTCGGGAAGAACCAGTTGTTTGCTCAGTACAAGAAATGTGACTTCTGGAAAGAAGAAGTCAATTTCCTGGGACATGTGGTGTCCAAGGAAGTAATAGCTGTGGACCTAGCTAAGGTGACCACAGTTCAGGACTGGGAGCAGCCCGGTTCGGTTACTGAAGTGAGGAGTTTCCTCGGCCTGGTAGGTTATTATTATCGATTCATTAGGGACTTTTCCAAGATAGCCAGACCGTTGTCTCACTCACTTCGAAGGATCTCAAGTTTGCCTGGAATGAGAAGGCAGAAGAAGTCTTTCAGGAACTGAAGGACAAGTTGACGTCTGCACTCGTGCTAGTATTGCCAGATCAGGGGGTCAGATATACCATTTACACCAATGCCTCTCGTGTTGGTTTGGGTTGTGTTTTTATGCAGAAGGACAAAGTGATTGCCTATACATCGCGACAGTTGAGGAAACACGAAGAGAACTACCATACGCATGACGTGGAATTGGAGGCCATCATCTTTGCACTAAAGCTCTGGAGACATTACCTCTACGTAGAGGAGTTCGAGATCTTTTGCGACCACAAGAGCCTCAGGTACATATTCACACAGAAAGACTTGAATATGAGGCAACAACGATGGATGGAAACCTTGAAAGACTTCAAGTTTGAGGTTTTCTACCATCCTGGTAAGGCTAACCTTATGGCAGACGCATTGAGCCAGAAGAAGACGATAGCATTTGTAGCTCCGCTGATGATAGAGGAATGGAATATGATAGAATTTGTGCGAGACTTCAAGCAGAGGCTTACAGTAGAGGATCTGTTTGAGAGCGTCACACATATTCGTGTGCGGCCACTTATCGATGACTGAATCATTGTGGCTCAGAGGGAAGATGAAAGGTTGGTGGAAATGAGGAAGCGAGCTAGTGATAATGAAGACTCTGAATGGAGAGTTGGTTCGGATGGGGGTTTATGTTATCGTGGCCGCCTATGCGTCCCAAATCTTCATGACTTGAGAAAGGAAGTTCTCAAAGCTGCTCATAATTCAAAGATGACAATGCATCCTGGCAGTACGAAGATGTACCGAGACATGAAGCGTTCGTACTGGTGGGACAACATGAAGTCCCACATAGCAGATTATGTGTCCCATTGTCTCACATGCCAGTAGGTCAAGGCCGAGCATCACCGACCTCCTGGTTTACTTCAGCCTATGCCTATAGCTGAATGGAAATGAGATTTCATCTATATGGATTTCATTTCAGGGTTACCGAAGACGAGGAAGGTACATGACTCCATTTGGGTGATTGTGGAGCGATTAACGAAATTGGCTCATTTCCTCCCGATTAGAGACTCAAACTCAACAGACGATTTCGCCAGGCTGTACATCAAGGAGATAATACGTCTGCATGGAGTGCCTATGGAGATCGTGTCAGATCGAGACACGTGATTCATGTCTATCTTCTGGACTCGTATCCAAGAAGCAATGGGTGTGAAACTGAAGTTCAGTACCACGTTCTACACACAAACGGATGGGTAGACGGAACGGGTCAATCAGGTGTTAGAGGATATGTTGCGTGCATGTGTGCTTGATTTTAAGGACAGTTGGGATGATTGTCTTCCTTATGCTGAGTTCGCTTATAACAATAGCTTTCAAGTGAGCATTGACATGACTCCCTACGAAGCACTGTATGGGCGTCCATGTCGAGCATCGCATTGCTAGGCAGAGGTTGGTGAGAAGAGTTTGATTGACCCAGATTTGTTGCAGGTGACCTCAGAGAAGATTGACATTATCAGGCGTCGACTTCTTGTAGCACAGAGCAGATAAAATAGTTACGCTGATACCAGACAGAGACAACTAGAGTTTGAGGTTGGGGACCATGTGTTTCTTAAGGTTTCCCCCATGAAGGGAGTCCTTTGATTTAGCAAGAAGGGGAAACTCACGCCACGATTTATTGGTCCATTCCAGATTCTAGATCGAGTGGGCGTGGTAGCATACCGTCTGGCTTTGCCCACACCACTCGCAGGTGTGCACAACATATTTCACGTATCTATGCTAAAGAAATACGTTTTGATTCTTCCCACATTATCAAATGAGAGCAGGTATAGTTGAGTGAAGATGCTACTTATATACTGTGACCGACGCATATCCTAGACAAGAAGGAAAGGTGCTATGCAGTAAAGTGATTCTGCTCGTGAAAGTACTATGGACACACCACACTGAGGAAGAGGCTACTTAGGAAACAGAAGCAGAGGTCCATAAGAACTACCCTCAGATTCTCGAGTATGAAAATGTACTAATTTTGAGGATAAAATTTTTCTTTAAGGGGGGTAGATTGTAATGTCTCGAAAAAAATCCGTACAAAGACCCGTGTACCACCTCAGATAAAAATCACTAAGGAACGAATCATTTAGAAATTAGATGAAAATTAATTAAGTACTAAACTGAATTAATCGGTGAATTAGCTCGAACCACTTTCTATATAAACTGTAAGACTCAAAATTATTAGAATCACTAACTTAACATTTCCTAACAACCTAGGATCAGTCTCAAAACCCAGTTGTTCCTAGGAACACATTGAAACTCCGTATCGGACCTGCACCGCGCGTCGAAAGTCCGATGGCCGCGAAATTATAATGTTATGACCACCTTACTGGGCTTGACGACCATCGCTGGAATCGAGTCCAAATAGTATCCAGAAACGCACAACTTGAGCCTAGAGTGAAGTGTGTGAGAAACGCGAATATCTTTAGAAAATGAATTCAAACTTAAGTAAATTGGGTCGTTCGCTTGCAGGCCAAATTTAAGGTTTCAGACCGTCAGATTCTGACCCAACTACACCCTTAGATCAGGAAAATTTCCATGCACCCATTGGTATACTTGTGGCCCTGATCGAGTGACGATGACCATTGAACTGAAACGGGTCCTCCACGATTGATCCACTAATCCGATCAAACCGAAACCTTAACCTAGCATAAATCCAATGACAGGGAACTTTCTTTAGACCGTATGCGAGCAATGGACCTCCAGATGAGCTCCGTTGGCCAGAAACAGATGCCTTTCGGCTATAACCTAAGTATACCATGGCCTTGGGGCCATTGACATCACTTGTGGGCCTATATAATGCCCTAAACCCACCCCTCTCTCATTTCATACGAATTTTCTCTAACCTTAGGAGAGAGAAGAGAGAAAAGAGGAGAAAAGAGTGGAGATCGAAGGGAAACATTTGGAGTTTGCTGCAGTACTCTTGTTCTGCTACTCCACTCATCAAATCACCTTTACATCTAGCCACTCAACTCGTTTCAACTCCATTTTTGGATAAGAAATCCTAACCCTAATCTATTTTAGGAATCCAAATAGAGAAACCGGTGAAAAAGCTAACCTATTTCAATGTTTAGGTAGACGTTGTGTCGTAGACAAAGACGTGGTGTATGAACCGAGTTCATAACGAGCGTACCGATGAAAGGTGCGAACTATAAACGTTTAAGTTATGGTTTTCAAGGCTTTTAATGTCAGTTAATGATTTATGACTGACTTGATTGCTGCCACATGTACTTAGATACAACGTTTTCCATGTATTACACATATATGAACTATGTTGAAATATAATGCATTTCCTGTGTTTGTTGAAATGTTTGAATTAAAGTAAAATCATGACTTGTGTTTTCCATGACTATTAATCTAGAATATGTGACTGTTGTATGTATGATAACTCCTTTGTGAAAGGATTTGCCCTAATATATGTTTTAACTAAATTATTTCATGTATGTTGAAATGTGTAGTCTAAGTGTTTGATAAAATGTATGAATGAGTAATTGTTGATGAAATGCATTTAATAAGGGTGTTGAGATAAGATTCTCAACTACCTTAGTTATAGGAATGGATTCCTTCATGTAATTTAAATTCAACTACGTGATTTATGTACGAAATACATATGTATGATAATATGTTCACTATGTGTTTGCTAAAATGCTTAAATGAGATTTATATTTGAATTGGTTGTTAAATGTTGTTTTGCCTATCACATATGAATGCCTATTATATTTGAGTATGACTGGGACTAATACGTAGTCCAGGCAATCGATAACGGTTTTTGATCAAGTGGACGAACTAGTTTCGCCACAACGGATACGTTCGATGAATCCGAGTCGTACGGTGAATATCGGCAGTGGTTAGGCCACGAGGAGCGCGTATGCATTCCATGTCAATTAATTTAGTGTACGCTCGTACCAAGCGAACTTGTCAAGTAACCTGATTGGCCTAATGTGTGTTTACCATGTATGGATGCTACTGCTTGAATCTAAGGTGCCACTTACCAATGTAAAGCCCTTTTAACCTTGGTACCACGATCCGCTAAGACTCATGAGCCGGGCATGGTGGTATGGGACACCGTGGTCGAGCTGTCGGCCTACACTGGTGTGACGAGCCTCCCCATAGTGACCAGTGAGCAACCCAAACTCGTGAGCCGAATACAGTGGTATGGGACACTGTATTCGAGCTGTCACCTACACTAAGGTGACGAGCCTTCCCGTAGTGACCTCGAGTATAAATTACGCCTACGCTGAGGTGATAAGCCTCTCCGTAGCAACCTGAACTTGCCTATCCACTGCTTTTCAATCAGGGGTGATGTTGCCTTATAACTTGACTATCGTATGTGATTAACTGAGATTGACGACCCTAGATGGATCATTGTTTAGGTAAATGATATAAATGAAGGTACCTTAGCTTCCCGAATCTGCTGTATGAATAAGCCTAAATAATTACTTGGCTAACACGATCATGCATTGTACTACATGTGCTTAGGCGATGAAGGCACAGTGGGAGTAGCATGTGCGACCATGAGATGGTGTCACTGAGGGAGTGTAGGTGAGGGCATGCATCATTACCACATATCATCCTTGCATTAACCAGAGTAGTGAGGGAATGTTTGTTATATTGCTTTATCATTACTGCTTGATTGAATTGATAACATGTTAACCTTTGCCATATAGTACCACTGAGTTGATCACTCACTCCTACTCTGGGATGGTGTTTTAAAACTCCAACCAGACTCTGTTTTAGTTGCAGATGATGGTGAGGCTTAAGAAGCGGAGCCTGACTTCTACGACGATGAGGAGGAGTTCTCCTATATGCAGTAATTAGGCGGGTCTATGTAGACCATGTACTGATCAATGGGATTACAGGGATACGAATTAGTTGGACATTACACTTTGTCATTTTGTATATTTTGGAACAAACATGTATATATTCAGCCTGGTGACATGATCATACTCTGGGGGTTTTAACCACTTATATACTTTATATATCTATCACAGTCTTCCGCTTGCTTAATTTAATCATCTCTGGAGTATGATATGCTGATTTAGTGTATTCCCATTCATGTTTAATGCATTAATACAGACAACATTTAATCGTCATTATCTATATGCATAAGTGATGTGATGGATCTCGGGAGTTGAGCCTTTGCTCGACCCTCAAAATTTGGGGTGTTACAAATACAGAGTGTGGGGCCCACTACAAGGTGTCAAGGATGCTTACATGCAATACAGTTAAGTACTTAAAAAATTTCAACAAACAGAAAATGTAAAGGAAATGAAACAGATCAAATGACAAGTGGGGCCCACATGCTAGCAAGGCATAGATAAGAGATATACAACAATGTACATAGGTTTCCAGATTGGATGAACTAATAAAATGTATAAACCACAAGTGATCCCACACCCTAGTGGGTCAGTAAGAGGATGAATGTTATGTACAACATATATCTAACATACACATTAAGTAACACATGAAATGTATTGATCAAATCTCTATGATCAGATTCTCTGTTGGAAAATTTGAGCCAATGAATGGTTTGGGAATACATCATTCAGGCCGTAAATAGATTTCCAACCATACAGAGCCTTGGATCCATCTGGACCATACAAAACAATTTAAGGTTTATCCATATGGAAGTATCTATCGGTCCAGAATTTTCTAAATTTTATAATGAAATAATTTGACCATAGGGACTATACATATGATTGTTTACTATCTCAAGTAACTTAAAAACAAATATCAAATACATCGGACCGTTGAAATCACGGATATGGCCCACACAAGAATGGTCATAAGAAGCTCCCAAATACATATTTCGTATAAGGGCAAGATCTCAGCCGTCCAAACTCCGATTGAGGCTTATTATAAACCATTGGAAAGCTAGTTTGATTTTCTATGAATCCAATGGAATGTATATTTTTAATACATTCATTAAAGGAATTAAAAATGGTTGTTGGCAAATTGGAATCTTGCACGTGCTGTTAGACAGCAGCCAAGTAAAGTTGATGTTACGGATGATTGGACCAGTGGATGACTACAAAATGTGGCTCAGAATTAGATCATATTTTGGTTTATAATATTCCCAAGTTTTAACTCTGATCTTAACATGATTGATTTTATATGATTTTTAGATCTTGCTGTCCAGATACAAAAATAGGATTACATGAAAAGGGTGTGGACATGATGTTCATCATGGTGGACCATACTGACATAGGCCACTTTGCTGACCACCATAGCCATAAATACATGCACAAAAGAACTCTGCACCAGTGGGGCCCACACATATCAGGAAAATAAAAAAAGGAAGAAAGAGGAGGATGAGGAGGATGTGAGGAGGGGTGTAGACTCACCTTAATGGATGGATGGTTAGATGATGATGTGTGGTCCACTCCCTATGGCATTGATGGTAGGCCACACCTTGGCCCCACTCTCTCTCACTCTTTCTTAAAATCTCAAAAATTTTCTAAGTGTAGGAAAAGAATAAGTGCAAGAGAGCTCCTACTCTTATATAGGGAATTAGGGGTTGAGGTGGCAAGATAATGTGGCAAGTTTATGGGATCTTATTGGTGCTAAAAGTGAGGTGGAAGGTGGTGTATGGCATGGGTAGTGGATGGATGAGGTGGATGGTGCTAAGCATGCATTGGCCAAGGTGGAAGAAATCTAGACATGAATTGGCTAATGGATGGATAAGGGTTATGGGTTGTAGGTGATGCATGGTGGATGATGAAGTGGAGTGTTGCAATTGGTTGTTTGAAGTGATGTGACATAAATTAAGACATGCATTGAATGCATATATAGGATGAGGTTGACATGGGCCATGATGAGTTTCTAAGGCATGGGGAGAGAGCTAATGATGTGTTTTGGGAGAGAATCCAATTTTGTCTTATAGTGCTTGTCTCATATGTGCTACCTCATATTTTTGTCATGTAGCAATTGTTCTATTTTGTGGTAATTTTCATGTTTTAAAAGTGGGCTTTAGGCCCACATTGGCCTAAGTCCAATGAGTCTAGCATAATAACGGTTGCTCGTGTTACATGATACACAATTTGGGTCGTACATTTAATGGGTCGTATCTCACAACAGAGCGTCGGATTGACACACGGTTTTCACCATTGCGATCGCAACGATGATGCAGTCCATATGATAAAGGTCTCAAGATCATCTTGAATAAATCACTTGGGTGATTTTTTCTAGGTAGATTAGGGTGCAATGTGTGGTCTATCAACGGTGCGAGTTGGGACACGTGTTCATAAGTGGCGTTACAAAATACCGAGATCCCATATTAACCATCTTGGGTATGTATATTGTGGCTTGTATAATCTATATTTTGGGCGATCACCACCTTTGAAATTGTATGTTTGATTGTTTAGCTCTACTATTCTCAATCTTCGTTATCTCTACCGCGTTTTGGATCAGCTAAGTGAATTGCTTTACTCTAATTATCCGTATGCAGAATGAATGTAAATCTGAATGAGGTTACATGTGCATTCTCATTGGGTTAACACCCGGGAACTCGGGATCGAGGTCTCTGTACTTGGGTGCCGATTTTTGGGGCGTTACAAGTATTCTAACACCCCGGTGCAGCCTGGCTATGGTCCGAGCGTGGGTTGTCATCCAAGTCCCATTGGGATTGGTTGGGCTTCAAAAATAATGCTCAAGTTGGTAGGGCGGTGGGTCAGGTTAGTCCCACATCAAATGGATGAGCGCCCTGACCTTGGGCTATATGTGGAGCTCCCACCTTCCCTGTATAAGACCTTTTGGGAGAAACCCCAAGAACAAAACCATGCGAGTGCATGTGAGTGATTTATTATACAATGTTGGTGGGGCGGTTACAAATGGTATCAGCGCACACACTAACTCCACCTTCTAAGCTTGTAAGCTTATGCACGACCGTTGCGTGCAGGTGATGTTGGATCGCAGCAGCGTTGAGGTAGGAGTGCACATCAGATTATTTTGGAGCCTTTTGATCATCTTGTATTTCCCTTTCCGCATTGTACTTAAAGTTTTTGATATAGTGGATATGTGGTGATGTTGTTTTGGTGACTTGGTTATGCTCCATTATAATTTTTTTACTAAAAATCCTCCTTATAGGATCCTAGGATCGGAATCTGACATGTGAATACTGGGAGCTGAAAATGGGGCACTATGGAGGCTGTCAGCACCGGATTCGGGGATCAAAAATTTTGTGAGCCTATTTTTCAAGTTTGGGGCGTGACATGATCATAGTAAACTAGCCACATGATCTCAGTATCTGCTCGTACACATATCGAATAAATATTCTGATCCATTCATCTTGTTCATCATTTATGAATATGCTTAACCCACAATCAAAAATACAATCTGATAAACTTACACATGTGAACAAGTCACTTGAATCTAATGGTATACATGTTCTGCCTCTTAATCACTTAAAAAAAAAAACCCACTTATGATCATCCGTTTATAAAACTGACCTTACACCCACTTACATACATGAACAAAGTACTAACTATCAAGTTTTTCTATTTTTAACAAGTCATCTGACCATCCATTATGTTGGTTGATATATGTACATTTGTTTAATTAATTTGGTGAATAATTCTTTATTCATAATGATTTAGATATAGTTCTTTTGTAAGAATTACTTAGAAACATGCCTATAACCATGTAGAACCATTAGATTTCCTAAAACTCTCATATCAACAATAATTACAAAAATGTCATTAACCTATACCCTTGAATTGTAGATCACATGGTTCTCACGATCCGTTTGATGTGAAATTTTATACCATGCCTATATATCATAAATTACCATACATGTCAAACATTAGCCCTTACATCATTGTAAAAGTGGCCCAATTGACAAATTAGCCCCTTACCGTTGATTTTGGTGTCCATTAAGTGAAGAAACCTCATGGGTAGTCGTAGTAGGGTATTTTTCTTTATTTGAATGACTTGTATTGCCCATCATATAGACCAAGTATAAAATATGAAGACCCCACTTTGGTAGTCTTTTTCTCAGGCACAAAGTTATCCTTTCAAGGCTTACCAACTCCTTATAAATATGGATCTTCCGATTTAACCACTTCCTTCCATCCATCGCAACTCAAATTTGGACTATACTTTGGTCTCATATGACTATGAGGAGGTTATACAAAATTTAGACCTCGATCTATGATCCTACACTATTGAAGGTTGAAGTCGGTTCCTTCATTTTGATACAAAAGGTGAAATTTTAGATTTAGGCTTTTTCCACCATCGATCAACCACCAAATTTTATCCAACTGTTTTCCTATCTTGACTACACATTTCTCCCAAATTTGGGCCCTGATCATAAAGTATAGACAGTTAATTAAAATCAAGTTCATTTTAGTACCCGTAGGGAGAATTTTCAAGATTTGCTAATCTAAATTTCGGATCACCAAGAAAATCATATACCTCATCTCTATTCAATGACCTTGACATAATGGATGAATTAGATTTAAAGAAAGATCATCAAAAAAGGGCAAATTGGAGAAACCCAATCCAAGTGGGATGTGAAACACACCCCTCTCACATGCCCACTCATTTAAAAAAGGAATGTGTGTCCCCTCTCCACTCACACGCCCAAATCTCCCAACACCCAAGGAAGAGAGAGAAAGAGAAAGAGAGAGAGAAGAGAAAGAAAGAGGGAAAGAGAAAGCCTAAACGCCATAATCCTCTTCCTTCTCCACACATGTGGTGTGTCCCTCTTTCTCAAGCAATGTCGTGATTTATATAGAAGCTTTCCTACATGGATATCTACCTAGGGTTTAGATATAGGGCTAAGGTGAGAGATTCCTTCAAGCTTACACTAATTTGAGTTGATGTGATTTATCTTATTTTGCATACCTTCATGTTACTATGATTCTCCATGCAATTAATTGATTTACCATTAACAATTATTTATCCTTATGAAAATTATAGTTAAGGAACAATTTTTATTATGCATGATTTTTATGAATTTATGTGGGGTGATGGATATAAGTCTTGCCCTTTATCAAATTTGAGAGCAACGCGTGCTTCCACTCTATAATGAGTTGGCCTTTTGCTCCCTTCCCCTTATTTTGTTGAGTTAGCCTATTTGCTAGTCTTCTCTTTTCTTGAGATAGCTTGATGCTACTTTCCTTCTTTATTAGGTTAGCCTTGTGCTACCTCCCTTCATGGCTTGGGTATGTTTCTTGGAATTTTAAAACTCCCATGGTTCAATTTATTTCCCCTTTAGCGCAAGTGATGTGTTATAGGTCTCACAACTAGTGATTCAAATATTTTATCGTGGACGTAATATGCTCTAGGTAGTGACCCTCTTGGTCGATGTGTAATTCCATAGATTTTTTGTAGTGGTGCACAAATCAATATAAGTAATTCGTAATGTGTGTTACATCACTTTTGGGATTGGATGTCGCAAATAATCACTCCATGAACAAATCGTGTCATGTAATTTATCTGATTCATGTGTTGTGCCGCCTCGAAGTGTTCACGTAAATCCACGGTAGCGTTGGAGAAGCCAACGAATCTCTGTAGTATGAGAATGCAGGGCGAACCGAGCTTTCTATAAATTATATTCCACATTGTGATGATCACTACATATGATGAGCCGCACACACTTTGCTAGGCATGCGTTCATATATATTGATTGCGCATACCGATACCACTTGTAGTGGTGGAGTACAAGACGTATCAGAACCCTTACATTACTCTTATGAATCTCTTGAATTATTGTTAATCTTAAATGATAATCATCACTATGAGTAGGGCATTGACCCTCTCCAACCGTACATATGTTGCAGGTGAATTACAGGTTGACGATATGGACGATGATCATTCTATGAAACATATGTTTGAATAAAGAAGAAGAATGTCATTGAAATCTATTTATTTATTTTTCGCTACTTACTTTAAGATGATGTAATAAGCTCCCATTAAGAGGGCATTTGAATATTAGTTGGACACTTTTTACTCTAATGATAAATGCGGTTGACTTTATTCTTGTGAATGTTTACTTTCATAATGTAACTAAATGTAATCTACATGGAAAAAAAAAAAAAACAAGGTACAATTTTGAAACATCCAATTTTTATATTATTAACACTCAGAATTCTCAAGCACGAGTATGTACTCGAACCGTGAAAATTCGGGATGTTACAAGTTTAACTATCATTAGTAATGTAGATCTATAGTGGTGATCATGGGTCAATTGAAGGGGGATTGATCTCTAACTTCATGAGTTTGTTATGAGTTGTTATGGCTTGAAATTAAACAGTTAGAATGGCTGATTTGATGTCCAAGTGGAAGTTCTATTTGATCTGATTTTTAATGTAATTATGAGGTTGTGATTGAGTGGTTTTGGTACATGGATCATGGATCGTGATCAGGTAGGTTGAGGGCAAGTTCAATGGTTAGATTTAAGCTAGATTAAAGATGAATGTGTAGTCTCCTAAGTGTGAATGTGAATGTGTATATATGTATATAAATAAATTATAAAATCATTTATTACATAAATCAAAGGTTACACTAAACATGTTGATCACACATCAAAAGTCATACATTGCACAATTAATAGTTACACGAATGCATGGATGAATCTACATGTACACATGCACGTGATAGCTTACAAAACCACATGTCATTACAGGTTGTGAATGCAATACAAGTATGAATGCAATGCACATGAAGACCATCTCCACAATATCCCAATACTATTGATTTGATTGAATAATGGGGCCATCCCCCCCTCAAGTGGCCTAACTATCCCACCACTACCTGACCTCAGTGATGGGGTACTTGTGCACTCAAGACACTCACCCATCCGATCCAACAGTAAACACATTTAGATAAGATACATACTGTAGGCTCGTTATATCTCTTCTCCACCTAACCTCAATAATAAGACTTCCATATGTCTACATGACTGTCTGACTAGGCTCGACAATGAAGGGACACATTCATAATAACCTTAACGAACCTTGACAATTGGGGGGCCCATTTTACAAAATATGCCCACTGACTCGGCCCACCACTAAGTAGGTGTTGAGACTTAAATATTGCATATTTATCCTCTCATATGCATTAGTTTCCATTTATTTAGTTGTTTAATCAATCTAATTAGATATGTTTTCTATATACAAGGTGATTTTGGAATCAAAGTTGAATCGTGCTTAAAGTGGGAATTCTAGATCAAGCTCAAAGGAAATGAAGAATTAGATAGGTGAAAATAAAAGTTAAAGATTTCGAAGAAACCAAGTACTAAAGTGGAGGGCAAAAGATCAAGTATGTTGCAAAGAAGTGAAGAAAATCAACACTTATTGATCTCATCGATAGGAGTGTCGATCCCATCGATAGGCCATCAAAAGGACTCAATCCCATTGAGCTTCATACTGAGAAATTCCATATTTTTCTAGAAAGCTTACTGTATTGATTATTCAATCCCATTAAGAAAATCATAAATTTTGAAAGTTCATTGTTGGACAGTTTTTATTCATTCTTCAATGCCATTGAGTGCATTTTTTTTTATCAACATATCCTCGATAAGTCTCGATCCTATCGAAGCTCCTATCGATGGAGGTGGTGAATGAGTAAGTTTTACAAAATTTCTAAGTCGGTGCAAAAGTGTAAGCCTCCTATCTATATAACGAATTATTTTAGATGTTCTTAGGCATTCTTTCGGGTTTAGAGAGAGAGAGAGAGAGAGAGAGAGAGAGAGAGAGAGAGAGAGAGAGAGAGAGAGAGAGAGAGAGAGAAGGCTTGGGTGGAGAACCGACAATGCCCTTCCGCCTTAATTAATTTCCTTCCGGGTTCTAATAATTTTTGTTTTTTTTATATTCAAGAGATAACTATGTTTAGCTATTCTCTTAACTAAGGCTAAGGGGTAGATGTTCTAGTTTATTATAATATTCTAGTTCATTTTGATTCATACTTTGAGTTGTTTATTTTTGGATTCATCGTGAACTTAGGTTACAATGTATGCTTTGATTTAACAATTGCTTAACTTGATTAGAGAAGAAATCAATATGTAAAATTCATTGATCTATTGTAGACTTTGGGCATAATAGATGATTAAATTCCCTGCAATTGATGTTTGAGTGCTTCATGAGAGAAACATTCAATTGAAATCATGCCTTGTTGGATATTTATGATTGGTTTGACAAAGTTATCTCCTGATTAGAATTGATTGGAATCCAGTTCTAGTTGAGTTATAGAAGACGAATCAATGAATTGGACGTTGTAATTGCTAGAAGTGGATTCCTATATCCTTAGTATTTCCTAATTATTATTTTTACCTCTAATTATTCAGTGGATTCTTAATTTAAAAAATATCTTAGTTATAATTGTGTTCTCTACCACATACATCCCTGTGGAATGGTCACGGTCTCACCGAGTTATTACTACATCGCAACCCTGCAATTGTGGTGTGCAACTCCTAAGTTGTAACAGGCATTTTGCGCTATTGCAAGGGATTACGTTGTGTTGATAATACATTATGTTTAGATTAGGGTTTAGTTAGGATTTTCCTACTTTTTTGAAAATTTGAACTGACCTGGGGTTTTACTTATTTTGAGGGTTTTAAAATTTCCAATTTCTAGTTTTTAGGTTTTTGAGGTTTCTAGTTTAAATTACTAACTTTATTTATTTTTATTTTTTTGTAGGATTTTTCTAATTCTAGTTCTCCTATTCCGATAGCATCTTCTTCCCTCTTATTAATTGTTCTTCTAGTCTATTATTTTTACTATATGATTTAGGGTTAGGTTTAGAAATAGATTTTATGTATGGTTAATGCTCAAGTGGGTAATGGATCATATATTGAGACTTCTAAGTGAAGGAGGTTTGGTCGATAGGCTTACAATTCATCAATGAATTACAGAAGACCTAAATACTCTTAAAACATTTAGAACCATGGCTAAGTAAGAGCTATTTTTTTATGAGAATGTTGTTGGAAATACACTTCCAGTTAGGATGGTGCGTGATGAGAATAAGGTACACTAAGTTCCATCAGTTCAAACCTTACATAATTATTTATAGCCAGTGAGAACGAGTACACCTTCCTATATGATTTGTCCAACCAATGCAAGAAATGTGAATTTTAAACTAGGCATGATTCAATTATTGTCCAAATTTCTTGCACTTGATTCAGAGACCCAATACTTACACTTGAAAGAATATGATGAGATTGTAGCAACATTGCATTACAACAACGTCTCCACTGATGTAATTAGATTTAAGTTATTTTCTTTTTCTTTAAAGGAGAGACCAAGTCATAGATCCACTCTTTAAGACCGTGTTCGATAGGCACATGGGCCGGGATGACCTAGGAGTTTCGTAAAAAGTTCATCCCGGTTCATAAAACCAACACATTAAGGCGAGATATTATAAATTTCTCCCAAAAGGGGATGAAACTTTTTTCTAGTTTTGGGAACAGTTCAAAAGTTACTTCTTGCATGCCCACACTACGAGAGTTAGTGAGTGATTAGCTTTTTCCATGATGGATTAAGCTTAAACATGTGCCAATTCATTGAGATGATGTGTAATGGTGAGTTCATGAGCAAGCATCCTAAAGAGCTCCAGGATTATTTTGAGATGCTAGCCAAAAACCTCCAATTGTGGGACACATACAACCAAGCAAGTAATCCCAAGGTGGTGCCAAGAGAGAGGGGAGTACATGTGCTCAAAGAGGAGGATGATGTTACTGCAAGGTTAACGGGTCTCACTGTAAGTGCTATGTTTTCTAACTCCTATGATTGTCAAATTTTGTAGTGCCAAAACCTCTTGGATTTTCTATCTTATGTAGCTCATCTTCATGTCAAATACAATTCTTGTACAAGCTCAAGATGATCCATTACAAGGTGTTCCATTTTGAGATTCAAGCATCATAAGTATCATAATTCAAGTAAAACATCAACTGATAGTTCATGCTTTCAAAGATTCAATAGTCTTTATATTGGTACTCGAAGTTCAAGGTGAAATACAACTCAAGTACCTCAAGCTCAAGATTCAAGATATTTCAAGTTCAAGCTTCATAAGGTTACAAATTCAAGTTTCAATATACTTCAAGTTGAAGCTTCAAAATGTCTCAAGTTCAAGCTTCATCATATGTCAAGAAAACAAGCTTCGTGATCTTCAAAGAACAACAATCAACCGAAGCAAAAGATGTTTCAATGTTCAAACATCGCTTATAAGGTATGAATGACCCTAGATTGACCATAGGATAGGTCATTTTAAATACATAATTTAATTGAGTCACTTTATAAGTGGATAGTCTGTTTTTCGACTAGTCTTAGACTATGTTCGATTAGTCCTACCACTGGCTCGACCAGTCCAAAAAATTCCTTGGCAATCCTAAGTTTGTTTATAATTTTCAGACTTTTTTGTTAAAGCCTCGACTAGTCCTGGAGACTGCTCGACCGGTCGTGTGAACAGTGCTTGACCTGTGCTCGACCAGTCATGCAGGCTTGACTCAAAGTCCAACAACTAAAATAAGTCCCACAAGACCAGTCCTGGATAGGACTCGACCGGTCGTGGAGGCCACTCGACCAGTCGAGCAGGTCCTACGACCAGTCGTGGAATGGTCTAATCTTATCGCGCTCAAAATTTCAAAAGTCTGTTGGTCCTACGACCAGTCGAGCCAACCCCTGGGCTAGTTGAGTGGACGATTTCTGCACTTATAAATAGAGCATGATTTTTAGAGTTTGGTATCCAATTCAATTAAAATCAATACACCGCTCTGAGAGATAAGTTTGTGTTATTCTTTAGTTATTTAGTGCTCATTCAATATTCTCTTTAATTAGCTTTTTGCATTTGATTTTGTATTCTATATTCCAATCTTATTTGAAGAAGGGAATGAAATTTTCCCCTTTCTTGGAATCAAAATCAAATCAAGCTAACCTAAGGTGATTTAATATAAAATCCATTTAGAACTTAGAACCATTTCAATAGTGAGTGTGAATATTGAACTTCTACTCCGAATTGGTTTTACCGGGCTGCAACAAAGGAAAATATCCAGATAAGTATTTTACTGTTTTGTAAATCTTATTCTTTTGGTTTCTTTGAGATTGTGCTAGAAAAATCTCTTTCTTTTGGTTTGTCTGAGGTGATCCAGAAAACTCAGAGTGTGGGGTTTTTGAATTGTATAAGGCCACTTGAAAGACACAATTGTGAGGGTTTTAGATGAACCTAGAAAAACCTATTTCATAGTGAATGCTAATATCCATTATGTGAGGATATTAGGAGTGGAGTAGTTGTGTGGCTGTTGTTTAACAGTTGGTGTACACATAAGCGAACCACTATAATTCTTTGTGTTTGGTAGATGTGTGATTTATTTCTTTATCTTTTATGATATAAGGTTGTGGGATGTATTTGTGGATGTGAATGTTGTAATCTTTACATTTCAGCATTGTGTGGTGAATGTTGTAATAGATTAGTTTCTATTTCTTTCATATCTTCTTCAATTTAAGTTTTTGATACTCACCCACATTCTAGTAAGGTTGTCTTGCCATAAACCATTGGTTTTTGGTGTCAAGTTGTCCTTAGAACCAAGTTTGTATCGACCTCTCAATACTATATTTTTGAGGTTATTATTTTCTTTGGTTATTTGCAATTCATTTGGCTATCATATTGCTTATATTCCGCTTATTAATTTTATTTGGCATAGTCCTATTCATCTCCCCCCCCCCCTCTAGGACATATAGTTAGGCCTTTTCAAGTGGTTTCAGAGTCTAATAGCTCGCTTTAATTATTATTTTTTGATTAAATTCTTGAGCTAATCAATCTAAGCTTTTTAAGATGTCAAATTTTGATAGCCTATCAATCAATAGGCCTCCACCATTTGATGGATCTAATTATGCCTATTGGAAAGCCAAAATGAGGATTTTTCTAAAATTCATGGATGAGAGCGTGTGGCAAGCTATAATAACTAATTGGACCCCTCCTACCACTGAAGTAACTGGCGCTGATGGATCTAAATCGATAAAAGTCTCACCTTATTTTTCTTGGTCCACTCTTCAAAAAGTGAGAGTAGTGCAATGCAAAGGCTCTAAATGCAATTACTTGCGCACTATCACCAGATGAATTCAAAAGAATTATATCCTATGATACTATAAAGCAAGCCTGAGATATTTTAAAAATGACACACGAGGGAATAACAATTATCAAGAAATCTAAAGTTCAAATCCTCACAACCAAATTTGAGGAAATACGTATGGAAGAAAGTGAAACTTTCATGGACTTCTATACAAGATTGAATGACATTGTCAACTCTATGTGGGGTCTTGGTGATAAAATCTCAGAAAGTAAAGTCTGTGCAAAGATACTACGTTCACTCCATGAACGGTTCAATTCAATGACTATGATCCATGAACTTCGTGATACGGATAATATGAGGGTAAAAGAATTGGTTGGCTCTTTACAAACCTATGAGTTAAACTTTAAAGCTCTTAAAGGTAAATCTATCGCCCTTAAGTCTTCTAAAAATATTTCTCATGAAAATAACAATTCTGATTTAGAAAATTCTGAAGATGATATAGCCCTTTTAGCTAAAAAGTTTTACAAAATTTTCAAAAGTAAAAAGATGGTAGATTTTCATAACCTGTTGAAAAGAAAAGATCCAGATCTAAAACTTGGAAATCTTTAAAAGATAGGTAATGTTACAACTACCATGAATATGGGCATCTAGCAAACAAATGTCCTAAAAAGGATAAACCGAAAAAGAAAGGTATGTTGGCTACATGGGATGAATCTTCCTGCTCTGAAGCTTCTTCTGAGTCAGAAGATTCTGAAACCGAGTCTGGTAATGATGTTAAAGCCCTAATGACTCTAGCCAAGTTCACTTTTTCAGATAACGATGATTTAACTAGTAAAGAAAATTTAAATAGTGATCATGAAAATGAAGAAGATCTTTAAGATGGTTCTAATGCCCTGTACAAGGAAAGTTGCAAAATTGCTGTAAAACTAAAACTTCAAAAAGAAAAGTTTTCAAAACTTAAAGAAAATTTTGATAATCTAGTCTTAGAAAAATCACACACTTCATATTATTTTGAAAAAACTAAATGCGATTTAGATTTCAAAACTTCCCTTGTTGAAAATCTAAAATCTGAAAATGAAAAGCTAAAACTAGAAGTCTCTTCACTTTTAAGTTTAAAAGACACATGGAGGTATGCCTAAGGTGATCCCAAGTTAGAAAAACTCTTATCCGGATCCAGAAAATGTGGCGATCGATCTGGATTGGGCTACGACAAAAGTATTCCTCCTAAACATAAGAATACTCCAGCCAGATTTGTGAAAGTGGAGTCTTTAAACTCAAAAGGGAAAAGTCTGAATCAAAATAATTTTAAAAATGCTAAGTCTTTTCAAACCTTAAAACCTAGAAGTAACCATATCAACTATAAAAATCAAAATCGAAATCCTTTAGCTGAGAAAATTGTTGACTTACTTAAGGAGCTCTTAAAATCTAACTTAGTGGGTCGGTCTTATAACAACTATAAACATAATAAGACCAACTAAACTCCTAAACCCAAAACTGTAATGAAATGGGTTCTTAAGGTTACTTGCTTGGTTGTTCACACCGCTTTCAAAGCTTCAAGCCATTCAAAGTGGTACCTAGATAGTGGACGCTCCAGACACATGACAGTTGACAAAGGTTTGTTCACCAATCTTAAAGACATGACTGATGGCTCAGTCACATTCGCTGATGGTAGCAACTACAGAATTATTGGCCAAGGTACGGTTCAACTCTTTAACTTCCCTCTGTTTGAGAATGTTTTATATGTAGAAGGGTAAAAACATAATTTATTAAACATCTCTCAAATATGCGATAAAAATCATAGTGTAAAATTTACTAACCAAGGGTGTGAAATTTTAAATAAAAATGGTTCTGTAATATTAACTAGTCGTAGAACTTCTGAAAACTGCTACATTGTAAGTGATTCAAGCTCATCTAATTTATCGTGCTACATGGTCCATATTGATGAAACCGAATTATGACATAAGCGCCTCGGACATGTACACTACCACAACTTGTATAGATTGAGCAAAAGAGAGTTAGTAAGAGGTTCACCCAAAATACAGAAAGTAAAAAAAAATATGTGGTGAATGCCAGATTGGCAAACAAACCAGGAGTACTCACAAAAAGGTGAACTCCAATGCCACATCTAAACCGCTCGAACTTCTCCACATGGATCTTATTGGACCAACCAAAACGGAGAGTCGAGGTGGCAAGAAGTACATACTAGTAATTGTTGATGACTTTACCAGGTACACTTGGGTAATTTTCTTAAGAGACAAATCAGAAAGTCTCGATGAAGTAAAAAGGGTACTTATACGTATCCAAACGGAAAAAGAATCACAAGTCTCTAAGATCCGTAGTAATCATGGATCAGAATTTGAAAATAGTGGTTTTGAGAAGTTTTGCAGTGATCAAGGAATATCACATAAATATTCAGCATCCAAAACACCACAAAATGGTATAGTAGAAAGGAAAAATAGAGTGCTTCAATAAATGACAAATGTTATGCTAAATAGTATGAAGCTTCCTAAAAATCTTTGGGCCGAAGCCGTTAATACTGTTTGTTATATAATTAATCACGTTTATACTAGAAAATCAAATGGTTAAGCAGGTTATGAAATATGATTTAATAAGAAGCCTACTGTCAAATACTTTCGAGTTTTTGGCAGCAAGTGCTACATCTTATGTGATGGAGAAAATCCGGGTAAGTTTGACACCAAAAATGATGAAGGGATATTTTTAGGGTATGCTCTGAATAGTCGAGCATATCGGGTTCTTAACAAGAGGACTTGTGTAATTCAAGAGTCCATTAATGTGGTTATTGACGATCACTTGAGTACACCTGTCTCAAGTTCAGAAAATGATGAAGTTCTTTTAATTAATAAACTAGACTCCTCATCAAGTCAAGATAATACTGAACTGAGGACAGTTAAAGACCATCCTACTAACCAAATTCTTGGAACCCTCTCACTGGTGTGCGCACTCATAGATAACTTGAAGATATGTGTAACTACGTGTGCTTTACATCTCAGATAGAACCGGGTAACGTAAAAGAAGCTCTTACTCACAAAAATTAGATTGTTGCAATGCAAGAAGAGCTTAATCAATTTGTTAGAAATGATGTTTGGTACTTAGTTCCAAGACTGAAAGATAAACACATTATCAGAACAAAATGAATTTTCAAAAATAAGTCTGATGAACTTGGTAATATCATTAGAAACAAGGCTAGGATGGTTGTACAAGGGTACACTCAAATAGAAGACATTGATTATGATGAGACCTTTGCCCCAGTGGCTCGTCTTAAATCAATTAGACTATTTATATCCATTGCGTATTTTAAAAAATTCAAGATTTACCAAATGGATGTAAAGAGTGCATTCGTGAATGGCGATTTGCATGAAGAAGTGTATGTTGAACAACCTTCGGGTTTTGAAGACCCTAAGCATGTTAATCATGTCTATCGCCTAAAAAAGACACTTTATGGTTTGAAACAAGGTCCTAGGGCATGGTATGAAAAATTGACTAAGTTTTTACTAACTAAGTTTTTACTAAGTCATAACTTTTTAATGAGAAGTTTTAATCAGAGATTGTTTGTAAAGAAACATAATGATCATATTCTAATAGTGCAAATATATGTTAATGATATTATTTATGGATCTACCTGTGCTAATATGACTGTTGAGTTTGCAGATCTTATGAAGTCTAAATTTGAATGAGCATGGTTGGAGAATTGAATTATTTTCTAGGGTTGCAAGTTAAACAGGAACCTGATGGTTTCTTTATCTCTTAAACCAAATATGATCTGAACTTAGTTAAAAAGTTCGGATTTAAGAGTGGAAAAAATTTTGCTACTCTAATGAGTACTACTTTAAAACTCTCAAAGGACTCTATAGGTAAGAATGTGGATCCTAAATTATATCATAGTATGATAGGTAGCTTGCTTTATTTAACTGCAAGTAGACCTGATATTGCATTTAGCATAGGAATTTGCACTAGATATCAATCTGACCCTAAAGAGTCACATTTAATTACTGTTAAGCGGATTATATGATATGTCGCTAGTTCAGTAAATCTTGGTTTCTGGTATCCATATGATACTAGTGTGCAATTAGCTGGTTACTCGAATGTTGATTGGGCTGGTAACATTGATGATCGAAAATTAACCAGTGGTGGTTGTTTCTATGTAGAGAACTGTTTAGTTTCTTGGCTAAGTAAGAAACAAAGTTCCGTATCGCTCTTAACGGCTGATGCTGAATACGTTGCTGTAGGTAATGCATGCACTCAGCTTGTTTGGATGAAAAGAATGCTAAGCGATTATGGAATTGCGCAAGATTCCATGGTCTTATATTGTGATAATTCAAGCATAAGTAATATCTCTAAAAATCCAATGCAGCATTCACGAACCAAGCATATCGACATTAGATACATTCGTGAATTAGTGGAAGACAAGACAATTTCCTTGGATTATATTCTGACCGAGAATCAACTAGCTGATATATTCACAAAACCGCTCGATAAAAACAGGTTTACAAAATTAAAATTTAATCTTGGTATGTGCAATGTGAATTTATAATTCATGAGTTTTTATATCATAATGTGTATATTTTTTTTTTATTTTGAAATTTTTAGAATTTTAAATTTTATGAAAAATTGCACATTTTGGGCTATGCACGACCAGTCGAGTACATACTCGACCAGTCGTGGCATGACTGGTCGAGCATGTACTCGACCAGTCGTGAACTGCGGGTTTGGTGCTTTATTTGGGGGAAAATCACTTTTTTCTCATTTGGGTTGTCATCTCCAACGTCTCCGTCGTCGATCGATCGAACCCATCTTCTATTTCTTCTTGGTTAGTGCATTGTTTTTATTTTTCTTATAAATTTAAGTTCCTTGCACTTCCTTTTCATCATTTATATGGTTTATTTCATGATTTATGTTAGATTTTGGGGTTTTCTTCTCTAAAATCTGATCTATCGGAAACCCACTTTACCTCTTTTGTAATCTCCATTTTTTTTTGATATCCTTGTTGAAAATGGAAGGTAGAAATAAAAAGAAAGGATCTCGTGGTCCCTCTTCTTCCCATTCAGCTCCTATTACAGTGCGCCACCTTCGGTCGCCCGAAGATGATCCTCCTTATGTGCGGGATATTAGGTTGCGCAATGTTATAGTAGAATGGCCAGTTAATGTTCATCATTTGGCTCTGTTTGATATCCTTCCTCTCCTTCAGTCTGTAGGATGGGATAACATACTACATTAGGGTGGGCCTTTATATTGCTCCATTGCGCAGGCTATGTATGCTTGCATTATTAATTTTTCTACAGAAAATCTGACATTCATTATCTCAACCAGAGAAGGTCCAATAGAGGTGGACCGTCACCTTATCTCTGGATTAATGGATATACCTGTCAATGACGAAGGTATTCCCATTAGCAATCTAGTGGCAAAACCATCTGAAATTGAGAAACGAATGCTGACTAGAGCTTTATGCAATATAGATGCGGAATGGAATACTACTGGAAATGCGCTTGCCTCAAAGTATTTATTACCCAGATACAGAATCCTTCATAGAATTTTCATTTTTAATGTTTATCCTCGATCTGATAACAAAACCGAACTCACTACTTTCATGGTTTGTATTCTTCATTCCATTATTTCTGAAACTTCTGTAGTCTTCCTTCTCTAATTTGTCATTGCATCATTCAATTCCGTCTCCATCCTGGACACAGTGACATTCCCTTCGCTTATCTTATGACTGTGTTGGCCACCCATAATCTTGTGACTAAACCTGTTGGGGAAGCTCCCATTCACCACTTAACCTTCAACAACTCAAATATTAATAAGATGAATTTGAGGTTGGCCCCCGGTCAAGTTAATGTGGGTGCTGGTAGAGCTAATGCCGCAAATAAAGAGGAGGGTGATTTGCTTCCAGATGACATCAATATGGATGATATTTTTGATGAAATCGAATCCGATTCAGCAGATGATCCTAACTATCAGCCATCTGACTTTGATGCACGTTTGCTCTCACTAGAGGAGAAGATTGAAAACATGAATGTATCTCATGATATGCAATTCAAATATATGCACAAGTATTTGAAGCGCATTAACAAGGGACTTCAACAAATTGACCCTTTAATACCTGCTCCTTCATTGGGTTCAGATTAGTATTTGAATTTGTGGTTTGTAATAACTCTTAAGATCCTTGAATTTCTCTTGTTTGATTTGGGCTTGGACATGTTTGAACTTGGTTATTTTACTTGAGAACTTCTCTTGCTCATTATTCTCTTATTTTTCTCTTACTTCTTTATTGATCTACTTCCATTATCACTCTTTCCTTTGTCATTTGTGACAAAAGGGGGGAGAATTTATAAGAATATTTATGATAATTGTGAATGTGCAATTGTGTGGATAAGTAGACAAATTTTTCATTGCATAAAGTTAGAAGTAAGGGGGAGTAAGTAAGGGGGAGTATTGTTGGGAGAATATTTGTTTAACCTGTTTATAACTGGTGCATGATTCTTTAATCAGGTTAAAACTGGTGCATGATTCTTTATTGTGAGATTTATGCTTATCTTATTATTATGAAGTGTGTTTTGTCACAAATTTGACAAAGGGGGAGATTGTAAGTGCTATGTTTTCTAGCTACTATGATTGTCAAATTTTGTAGTGCCAAAACCTCTTGGATTTTCTATCTTGTGTAGCTCATCTTCATGTCAAATACAATTCTTGTATAAGATCAAGATGATCCATTACAAGGTGTTCCGTTTTGAGATTTAAGAATCACAAGTATCAGAATTCAAGTAAAACATCAACTGATAGTTCATGCTTTCAAAGATTCAATAGTCTTTATATTGGTACTCAAAGTTCAAGGTGAAATACAACTCAAGTACCTCCAGCTCAAGATTTAAGATATTTCAAGTTCAAGCTTCTTAAGGTTACAAATTCAAGTTTCAATATACTTCAAGTTGAAGCTTCAAAATGTCTCAAGCTCAAGCTTCATCATATGTCAAGATAACAAGCTTCGTGATCTTTAAAGAACAACAATCAACCGAAGAAAAAGATGTTTCAATGTTCAAACATCGTTTATAAGGTATGAATAACCCTAGATTGACCATAGGATAAGTCATTTTGAATACATAATTTGATTGGGTCACTTTATAAGTGCATAGTCTGTTTTTTGACTAGTTCTAGCACTGGCTCGACCAGTCCAAGATATTCCTCGACCAGTCCTAAGTTTGTTTATAATTTTCAGAATTTTTTGTTAAAGCCTCGACCAATCCTGGAGACTACTCGACCGGCCGTGTGAACAGTGCTCGAACTGTGCTCGACCAGTCCTGCAGGCTCGACTCAAAGTCCAGTAACTAAAATGAGTCCCACACGACCAGTCCTGGATAGGACTCGATCGGTCGTGGAGGCCACTCGACCGGTTGAGTAGGTCCTACGACCAGTCATGGAACAATCTGATCTTATCGCGATCAAAATTTCAAAAGTCTGTTGGTCCTACGACCAGTCGAGCCGACCCCTAGGCCAGTCGAGTGGACGATTTCTGCACTTATAAATAGAGCACGATTTTCAGAGTTTAGTATCCAATTCAAGCAAAATCAATACACCGCTCTGAGAGATAAGTTTGTGTTATTCTTTAGCTATTTAGTTCTCATTTAATATTCTCTTTAATTAACTTTTTGCATTTGATTTTGTATTCTATATTCCAATCTTATTTGAAGAAGGGATTGAAATTTTCTCATTTCTTGGAATCAAAATCAAATCAAGCTAGCCCAAGGTGATTTAATCTAAAATCCATTTAGAAGTTAGAACCATTTCAATAGTGTGTGTGTGTGTGTGTGTGAACATTGAACATCTACGATTGAACTTCTACTCCAATTTGGTTCTACTGGGCTGCAACAAAGTAGATATCCTGATAAGTATTTTACTGTTTTGTAAATCTTATTCTTTTGGTTTCTTTGAGATTGTGCCAGAAAAATCTCTTTCTTTTAGTTTGTCTGAGGTGATCCAGAAAACTCAAAGTGTGGGGTTTTTGAATTGTGTAAGCCCACTTAAAAGATGCAATTGTGAGGGTTTTAGGTGAACCTTGAAAAACCTATTTCATAGTAATGCTAATATCCACTGTGTGAGGATATTAGGAGTGGAGTAGTTGTGTGGCTATTGTTTAGCAGTTGGTGTACACAAAAGCGAACCACTATAATTCTTTGTGTTTGGTGGATGTGTGATTTATTTCTTTATCTTTTATGATTTAAGGTTGTGGGATGTATTTGTGGATGTGAATGTTGTAATCTTTACATTTCAGCGTTGTGTTGTGAATGTTGTAATAGATTAGTTTCTATTTCTTTCATATCCTCTTCAGTTTGAGTTTTTGATACTCACTCACGTTCTAGTGAGGTTGTCCTGCCATAAACCATTGGTTTTTGGTGTCAGGTTGTCCTTAGAACCAAGTTTGTATCAACCTCTCAATACTAGATTTTTGAAGTTGTTATTTT
Source organism: Magnolia officinalis (assembly GCA_021015155.1). Taxonomy (NCBI): domain Eukaryota; kingdom Viridiplantae; phylum Streptophyta; class Magnoliopsida; order Magnoliales; family Magnoliaceae; genus Magnolia; species Magnolia officinalis. The sequence goes on along the minus strand of JAJHSJ010000004.1, from coordinate 76,686,441 downwards.
CTTTGGTTATTTGCAATTCATTTGGATATCATATTGCTTATATTCCGCTTATTAATTTTTATTTGGCATAGTCCTATTCACCCCCCCCCCCCCCCCTCTAGGACATATAGCTAGGCCTTTTCACTCACTCAAATGGTTGAGGCTATGGAACTTAAGAAAGAATCAATTAAACCCGTGGAGGTGGTTGAAATCATATGTGGTATTTATGAAGTGATGCTCGCTCAACTAAGGATTGTCCTACAATTCCTACTTTTCAAGAGGTGTTGCATGCTCAAGTGAATGCCATGAATGCTTACCAACACCCTTTTAGTGCGCCTAATTCTAATATGTATATTCCTGAATGGTGGAATCATCTGAATTTCAGTTAGAGGAATGGGACAACTGTGAATACAAATAATAACCCCTAAGGGCCATCTATTAGTAACTCACAAGTGCCCTCACCAAAGAGAACTCTTGAGGATACATTGAATGCATTTATACAAAGAAAAATGTAATTCAATCAGAATACCATATAGGCTATAAATGAGCTAAAAATGTCAGTTGCCATAATTGAGACGCACCTAAGTAGTAGGGAGAAAGGGACTTTTCTAGACAAACCTCAACCCATTCTTTGGCCCAACATGTGGAATATGCTAAATCCATCACCACCATGAGAAATGGTAAAGATATCAACAACAAAAATTCCTAAGAAGGTTGAGAAACTTGAGGAATCCAAAAATTCTAAGGATGATGAAGAATCTAGCAATACTCCACATGATAAAAAGCTAGAGCATGAGCCTAAGCCAGTGGCCCCGTTTCCCCACCGTCTCGTATCATTTAAAAGGTTAGGTGAAAATCATGACCTTCCAGAGGTTTTCCAATAAGTCAAAATCAATATTCCATTGTTGGATGTAATTAAATAAATTTCATCTTATGCCAAATTCCTAAGGGCGTGTTCGGTTTTCCCAAATACTAGTATTTGGGGTGCGTGGGGGTAATTATGACATTTCACAGTGGTTTGAAAAGTAAGTGTTTTAAGCTGCATTAAAGAACAACTGCAGTTGGATGGATTTGGCGGTAATGCAGTCACCGAATCCTGCAGAAATGCAGGTACTCGATTCATACCTACTAACGCCCGAAAATCTGATGAAGTGAAAATGATGGTCCGCGGGACACCACTGGACGTTAGCCACTTAATAGATAGATATGAATGGGTATATCTTCTTCTTCCAACCAGTGGTCTTCAGCCCATTCCCAGCGAGATGAGACAGAAATCCTTCCTTGCAAGGTATGATCCTGGTTTCTGAGTTTCATTTTAATATGTCCTTCCCGGATGGTTTTGGAAGCTTGCCATCCTCGCATGTTGATCTTCTTCACATTCATCGTACATGCTAAGCATCCATGTCTCCCTGGTTAATAGTCTGTGAAGCCCGGATCTTGCTAGTAGACAACGTGGTATCCATCTTTATGGCTGCGTCTTTAGTCAGAAATATGATTTTTGTTTCAAAGGTACGGGTTCTACATCTTCTTCTCTCGGTAGATAACCTCATTCGTCATGGCTTGTTATTAACTGTTATACGTTGCTTCCTCTATCGACCAACAAATATCGGCTCGTGAGTACACTATCAGATTTTTCACAACAGCCATCCGATATCCAAACAGGTAGGCTCCGATTTCTGTTATTTTCTAAGTTTGAGTGGGTTTTTTAACGGACCATTTGGATATATCGTAAATGGCGTATTTTGCCAGAATGGGGTGGTCCTATGTGCTCTCTTTATTCCTTAGTAGTTGTACACTGGAATGTCATTGACTTGATTAAAACCACATTAAATCTCGCCCCACGAATTTAAACCTCACGTGGGTTCAGGCCTTTTATTGACAGTAGTGATTGGCTGTTCACCAGAAATTCCATCGTATGGTCATGTAAATATATTCCTTAGGTTGGACTAACCACCTATCGTTGATTGTTTCTAAAAATCACTATTTTCTTAGGTTTGGATCCAATTCATTTGTATCCATGATGTATGGACAAATGGATGGATGACATGAAGGAAACAATAGCCAATGTCTATAGCGTGCACTGGTGACGGCAACGTTAGTATCCACACGCGACTGAACATATAGTGGTGTTGTATGTCATGATCCATGCAATGGACTTGAACTACAGGTTGAGGGTCATTAATGCACGTATCCAAACAAGTTATGCATTCCTATGACAGATGAGGTGGTAGACACCATACCAATGAAGACTGACATTACACTGTCTGCCCAAACACCTGTAACAACCCATGATGCATATTCCACCCAATTTAGTGCAAAAAACAAACATGGGGTGAAAAAGTCAAACCTCCCTGACAACCATTGCAATTACATGTAAAAAGTAATAATGACAACTTTACCACCAATTACCTAGGTAATTGGAAAACCAAACAGGTCCTAAAGGATCAACATGCGGTAAAGTGTAAGTTAAAATGTACATAAGAAAGCCTTTGTGATAGAGTAAGTGAGTGCAATCATTAAACAAAAACTCCTCTAAAATACAAAGATCTTATAAGTCTTACAATATCTTATATAATTGGTAACTTTTGGGTTGAAAAAGCACTTTTAGATCTTGGGGCAAGTGTTAATCTAATATCATACTTGGTATATAAGTAATTGGGACATGGTTAATTGAAACCCATCAAGACAATGTTACAATTGGTTAATCGCTCAACTATAGTACTAAGAGGGGTGGTTGAAGATGTGTTAGTCCAAATCGACAAGTTCTACTACCCAGTAGACTTTATTGTGTTGGATACGTACCCAATTATGAATATGAGCACTCAAATCCCTATTATTCTAGGTCGACCATTCCTAGCTACTTCCAATACTATAATCAATTGTCAGAAAGGAATCATGAAAATATCTTTTGGGAATATAACATTGAAATCAAATGTGTTTGATTTACACAAACCGTAAGAGGATGAGGATGAGATCCATAAGTTTATCTTGATTGATATATTTGTGGAAGAGGAGTCCCTTCTGACTGAATTTCTCAAACCTTTAGAAGTATGCTTGGCACACTTTGTTGATTCTAATGATCCCATGATTAGAGATATAATGAATGCCTTGACAAATTGCACCCTCGTGCCTGATACTGACCGGGAAGAAAATTATTCTGAAAAGCTTCATTCCACCAATTTTGAATGTCTACCATTAAGGGTGGAGGAGATGAAAGTTAACCCAAAGACAGAAACTTTGGATTTATGTGAGACTATACAAACGAAAGATAATTTTTTTGATATTCGATTATTTGTAATCTCTTATTCACCATGGTACACTGACAATGAAAATCTTTCTACAACATATGACTTTTATACTCTTTAGATCCTCTGACCGAGAAGAAAATCATTATGAAAAGCTTCATTCCACCAATTTTAAATGTCTACCATTAAGGGTGGAGGATATGGAATTTAACCCAAAGATTGAAACTTTGGATTTTACTGAGACTACACAAGCTAAAGATAATTTTTTTGATATTCGATTATTTGTAGTCTCTTATTCACCATGGTACATTGACAATGAAAAATTTTCTACCACAGGTTACTTTCGTACTCTTTAGATAATCTTTAGAAACCTCAAGATAATAAAAGGAAAATTTTTAGTGAGGTTCATAGATTTCTCAGGATGTTAACATTCCAAGATATCTAAACTTACTGTAAAGCGAGTTTATGGATGACCTTATTAAAAAGTTTATTGATAAATTTGTTAAAATACTTACCAAAGGAGGAACCTATGCCTCTAGATGATCCTGTTTCTTCAGGATTAATCCGTTTAGATTTAGGAATCTAGTTGCTTTCTTAGGTCTAGTTTAGTTTAGAAGTTAGTTTCTGTTTTCTTCACACCAACTTTCAAACCTAGAACTTGCGTGTATTCATCGTTTCAAGTACTATCTACCCTCTACATGTTACATTGAATTGTTCTCATTGTTAACATACATTTTTTACATTGAGGATAATGTATAATTTAGGTTGGCGGGTGGGGTTTCCTATAGAAAATTCTTCAATTGTGGAAAAAAATCTTTAATTGTGCATTTTTATTATTTTTAAGTTAATAGTTTTGAAATTTTTAGAAGTTTGATTATGTGAATTTGAGTAATTTTTGAAAGAAGTTTAAAGATTAGAATGAAAAGGTGCTACTTTTGAGAAATTTTGAAACTTAGAGTTTAATTGCTTGGTAGAAGTCATAATTGAAGTTCAACCTGTTAATCTTCACTTGAAAATTTTTACATATTCATTGAGTAGTGAATTTTCATGTTCACATCTAGCTTACACTTCTACATTTTAAGTTTGATACTATAGTGTGATTGATGATTATCAAGAGTGCTAGGAACCAAGCTTGGGGAACTTGTCCATCATGTTCAAGTGAAAAACTGAAAAAGTGCAAAAAAAAAAAGTGAGCAGTGAGCATCAAAAATGGCTACCTATTGAATGAGAAGAATTTTATATATATATATATATAATATATATATATATATATATATATATATATATATATATATATATATATTGAAAGTCATCGTTGAAAAAAAAATTGAAAACTAGAAGTAATTGAACTATAAAGCAAGTTTTAGTTTAGACTTTAGTTTATCTGACCATTCTGTGTAATTATTAATATTAACATGAATGTAAAATAATGAACTTTGACTTGTGTTAAGTCTAAATATCCCAATGCACCATAGAACTTAATATTTGGAATGTTTCTACTGAATGATTAATTATTTAAACTTTAATGTCGTAATTTGTTAAGTACTAAAATATATGAGGATAATGGATTCAGAAACTTGCGTACCTTGGAATTCTATTGTTCGGATTGGCTTGAGAATCATATGGATTATAGAATGAATTCTTCTAAAAGACTTTTTCTCTTGGATTTCGAAAAATCTTTTGATATTTTTCTAGGGACAAGCAAAATGCTGGTTGGGGAGTGTGTTGAGAATTAAATATTGCATATTTATCCTCTCATATGCATTAGTTTTCCATTCATTTACGTGTTTAACTAATCTAATTATATATGTTTTCTACATGCGAGGTGATTTTTGAAAAGGCCTAGCTATATGTCTCAGAAGGGGGGGGGGGGGGGGGGTGAATAGGACAATGCCAAATAAAACTTATAACAGCGGAATTAAAAAGAATATGATAGCCAAAATAAATCACAATGCAGGAAAGTAAAACAACCTCAAAATTTAGATCTTGAGAGGTAGATACAAATGTTGTTCTAAGGACAACCTTACACCAAAAACCAGAGTTTATGGTAGGACAACCTTATTTCTAGAAAGATCTTTGTATCAAATCTCAAACCAAAGAGGAATACAGAAATAAACACAACCTGAACTGAAATAAATTGTAATCACAAATGTATTGTTCTAGGGATAGCCATACACCATAAAAATGGCAGGGCAATCTTGCTGGAACAATCTTTAAAGGAAATTGAATATCAAGCTGATAAAGGAATAGCAGAAAATAAATTCTAAACTATTACAAAATTCCCACAATGCTTGAATCAAATGATTACAACATTCACCACCATACATACATCCCACAAATGAATAATTAAATTTTAGAAGTATAAATCATTCAACCACAACACAATGGATTATAGTGGTTCACCTGTGTGTTCACCAACTGTTAAACAACAGCCACACAGAATGCTACTCTACTCCTAATATCCTCACACAGGGGATATTAGCGTTCACTAATAAAATAGGTTATCACAGGTTCACCCAAAACCTTTACAATTGTGTCTTTGTCTATGGGCTTACACAATTAAAAAAACTCCACTTCTGAGTTTTCCTGGCTCTCCTCAGATAACCAATACAATAAGATTTTTCTGGCAAATCTTGAAAGAAACCAAAACAGAAAGGAATTTACAATTAAATATAAAATACCTGATTATCTCCTTCGTTGTAGTAGCCCGGTAGAACCAAGTCAGAGTAAATGATTGAATGTCCAAGTTCAATGTCCAGTACTCAATTACAATGGTTCTAGTTCTAATAAATTTTAAATTATACTAAATAGGGCTTGCCTTAATTGATTTTGATTCCAAAGAAAGGGAATAACAATTCCTCTTATCAAATTAGATTGGAATAGCAGAAACAAAATCAATTAAATAAAGCTAAAGAAAGAGAATATTAAATAAGCACACTTAGCTTAGATGGAGCACAGAATTAACTCTCAGAAGTTCGACGAAGATTGACTTGAATGGATTAATTAATTCTATTCATTCTTCTGAGATTCGTGCTCTATTTATAGGTGAGCAGATCGCGTCTTCAACTGGTCTAGGGAGCTCTTCGACTAGTCGAAGCAATAACAAATATTTGAAAAATCGGGCGCGATAAGCTTTGACCGTTTTATGACTGGTCGAAGGTCTCCTTCGACTGGTCGAAGAACCAGAATATCATCGCTGGACTTTGAGTCGAAGACTTTCGACTGGTCGAAGATGCAGTCGACACTGTTCCTTCGACTGGTCGAACAGATTCCTGGACTAGTCGAAGCCTAACAGAAAATATCTGAATTTTGTAGCAAACTCACGACTGATCGAGGAATTTCTTAGACTGGTCGAAGCAAAGCTAGGACTAGTCGAAGAAGAACTAGGACTAGTCGAAGAATAGACCAAACTCATGAAAAATAAACATCCGACTTATGTATCCAAAGTGACATTCCTAAGGTCATCCTAAGGTCAGTCAAACCTCAAGCATGAAGTAAGGACATTGAAACATTAGGAACAAGTGACCTTGAAGTTTAAGCTTTGAAGTCTTGATGTAGTTCAATCTTAAAAGTGTCTTGAGTTCATTACGAACTGCCTTGTACTCTTCTTGAAGTCTTATATTCTTGAGTCATGTCTTGTGAGCAGTTCTTGCAATCAAGGTTGATCTTTGTACTTGTGAGCTTTGCTTGTTCATGAATGTTGATTTTTGAGAGAGCTTCACTTATGCAAGTTATATAACAGTGATTTTGGCACCACAAATTTGACAACATACAGGGATATAAACTATAACACTTACAATCTCCCCCTTTGTCAAATTAGTGACAAAATACATAACCAAGATAAACATAAAGTAAAACAACAACTGGTTAAAGAATCATGAACCAGTTAATATCAACTGGCTTACCTGCAAATCAATATTCAATAATCAACATTCAACCAGTTCAAACATACTCCCCCTGAGTAACATAACCAATGATACTCCTCTCACAATCACATCGTTAAGAACAAACCATTCTACCCCGTTTTGTCACAATATGACAAAGGAAACAATAATAAAGGAGAACTAAATAAAGGGATATATGAGAGTAAATATGAGGAGTTATGAGATTATATCAAAAACCAGAGATAGAGATACTAAGCATGGCTTTACATAAAATAAATATCCAGCATAAAACAAAGATAGTATCCAACTCAAAATCAGTCAACCAAGTGCTAAGTTATAAAGTTATTATAGACCAGAAATCTCATATAAACTAATCAGAACCAGAACCTGATGATGGAGCAGGAATAGAAAGATCAAGTTGGTGCATGCCTTTGTTCAATCGCCTAAGATATTTGCGCATGTACTTGAATTGTAAATCATGAGCAACAGACATGTTTTCCATCTTTACATTTATATTCTCAACTTTATCCTCTAATGCACTCAGACGAGCATCAACATCAGATGGTTCAAAATCTGGACCATTTGTTGAGTCAGAATCCAGTTCCTCAAAAATGTCATCCATATTAATGTCATCACCAGCTTCTTCATGACCACCACCACCACCACCTTGTTCAGGAAGTAAATCCTGCTTCATCTTATTGATATTAGTATTGTTGAAAATCAGATGATGGATCGGTGCCTCATCAACCGGCATATCGAGTAACATATGTGTAGCCAATACAATCATTAAATAGGCAAAAGGAATGTCACTATGACCAGGATGGAGTCTAAACTGAAGAATGAAATGACAGATTAAGGAAGGTAAACAAATCTGAGTACCACTGGAAATAGCATGGATAACACGAACCATAAACGAGGTCAAGTCAGTTTTATTACCCGAACGAGGATACAGATTAGATACAAAGATTTTGTGGAGAATTCTGTACTTGGATAACAAATACCTTGCAGGAAGCGCATTCCCTTTTTATGTCCATTGAACATCCATGTTGCACAAATCTCTAGTGAGCATGCGTTTTTTAGAAATTGAGGGTTTATCAGTTAGGTTATGTATAGGAATACCCTCATCATTCACAGGAATGTCCATAAGGGCTGAAATTAAATGACGATCAATGTCAAAAGGCCCTTCTCTAGTTGATATTTTAAAAGTTAAATTATCCTGTGAGAAAGCACTAATACATGCAAACATGGATTGGGCAATGGACCGGTATGCTGGCGCACCCCAATGTAATAAGTTAACCCGACCTACAGCTTCAAGCATAGGAAGGATGTCAAAAGGTGCAATATGATTAACATCAACAGGATGTTCAACAATAACATTACGTAATCTAATGTCCCTAACATAAGATGGATCGTCATTAGGAACAAGAAGATGACGCTTAGAGATAATGGTCGATCTGGAGGAAGAAGAAGGACCACGGGAAGTAGTTTTTCTACTTCTAGTAGCCATTTGCAACAAAGATATCAAGGAAATAAGAAGTTGCAAAGGATTGAGAAGTAGGTTTACTCAAAATAGATTTTTCAAAATCCAAACCCCAAATCTCAATGAAATGCAAAATAGAAAGCTTCAAGCTAGAAAAGTAAACAATCTAGACACAAATCTGCAAGAAAAACGTAATTGGAACACTAAACTTGAAGAACATGAACAATGGGTTCGACAAGTCGAAGCTCGGCTCCTTAGAGAGGAAAAACGGAATGAGGAAGAAAGCAAAATCCTCAAATTTTAAGTGATTCTCGAGATCTACGACTGGTTGTGGATATCTACGACCGGTCGAAGTTCGACTGGTCGAGTATACTCACGACTGGTCGAAGAATGTCCAAAAATTCATATTTCTTGCAAATTATTCAAAAATTGGAATTCAACCTAGCAAATATATACACTATGATACAAGTAGGCATAAATAATCATTTCAAATGCACATGCCAAGATCAAATTTCATCTTTTTGAACCTGCTTTTATCGAGAGGTTTTGTGAAAATGTCAGCTCGTTGATCTTCGGTAGGAATATATTCTACAGATATAACTTTTTCTTCTACTAATTCCCGAATATAATGAAATCTAATGTCAATGTGCTTAGTACGAGAATGCTGAATATGATTTTTTGAAATATTTATCGCACTGCAATTATCACAATGTAATAATATAGAATCCTGTTTAATTTCATAATCACTTAGCATTCGTTGCATCCAAACAAGCTGTGTACATGCATTACCAGCTGCGATATACTCAGCTTCAGTTGTTGAAAGTGATATAGAATTTTGTTTCTTACTAAACCAGGAAACTAGACAATTTCTAATGTAAAAACAACTACCACTAGTTGATTTTCTATCATCTAGATTACCAGCCCAGTCAGCATCCAAGTATCCAGCTAATTGGACACTAGTCTCATGAGGATACCAGAGACCGAGATTTACAGTACTTGCGACATATCTAATAATCTGCTTGACAGCAATCAAATGAGATTCTTTTGGATCAGATTGATATCTTGCGCAAATACCAACACTTAGAGAAATATCAAGTCTACTAGCAATTAAATATAACAAACAACCAATCATACTCTGATAAAGTTTTGAGTTAACATTTTTACCATTAGAGTCTTTTGAGAGTTTCAGGGTAGTACTCATAGGAGTATCGAAATTCTTGCCATTCTTAAATCCAAATCTCTTGATTAGATTCAAAGCATACTTAGATTGAGAAATGAATATTCCTTCAGGTTGTTGCTTTACTTGCAATCCAAGGAAATAAGTCAATTCCCCAACCATGCTCATTTCGAACTGTGATTTCATCAAATCTGCAAACTCAGTAGTCAAGTCAGTACAAGTTGATCCATAAATGATATCATCAACATAAATCTGTACCATTAAGATATGATTATTATGTTTTTTAACAAACAGAGTTTTATCAACAGATCCCATTTGAAAATTATGACTTAAAAGAAATTTTGTTAGTTTCTCATACCATGCCCTAGGTGCTTGTTTTAATCCATAAAGTGCCTTTTTAAGCCGATACACATAATCAGTATTTTTGGGATCTTCAAAACCCATTGGCTGTTCAATATAGACTTGTTCATGTAAATCGCCATTTAGAAAAGCACTTTTCACATCCATTTGATAGATCTTTATCTTTCTAAAACATGCAATGGATATAAATAGTCTGATAGATTCAAGACGTGCTACTGGTGCAAAAGTTTTATCAAAATCAATTCCTTCAATTTGAGTATAACCTTGTACCACTAGTCTAGCCTTGTTTCTAATTATATTTCCACACTCGTCAGACTTATTTTTGAAAATCCATTTTGTTCCAATGATGTGTTTATCTTTAGGTCTTGGTACGAGATACCAAACATCATTTCTTATGAATTGGTTGAGTTCTTCTTGCATCGCAACAATCTAGTTCTCATTAGCAAGAGCTTCTTTTACGTTGGATGGTTCTATTTGGGATGTAAAACATACATAATTACATATATCCTTAAGTTGTCTACGGGTGCGAACACTGGTGAGAGGGTTTCCAAGAATTTGTGTGGTTGGGTGATCTTTAACAGTCCTCAACTCAGAATCAGTCTGATTCGATGAAGTATTGGGTTTATCAATGATTAGAACTTCATCATTATCTGAATTAGGGATTGGCGTGTTTAAGTGATCATCAATGACAACATTAATGGACTCTTGAATCACACCAGTTCTTTTGTTCAAAACCCTATAAGCTCGACTGTTTAAGGAATATCCTAGAAAAATCCCTTCATCACTCTTCGTATCGAATTTTCTCAAATTTTCACGATCTCGTAAAATATAGCACTTGCTGCCAAAAACTCGAAAGTATTTGACAGTAGGCTTTTTATTGAACCACAATTCGTAAGCCGTTTTATTATTATCTTTGCTAGTGTAGACTCGGTTAATAATATAACAAGCTGTGTTGACTGCTTCAGCTCAAAGATTTTTAGAGAGTTTCATGCTATTCAACATGACATTAGCCATATCTTGAAGCACCCTATTCTTTCTTTCCACAATATCATTTTGTTGTGGAGTTTTAGGAGCAGAGAATTCATGTAATATTCCTTGGTTGGTACAGAACTTCTCAAAACTGCTATTCTCAAATTCAGATCCACGATCACTACGAATTTTACTGATTTGAGAAGATTTTTCAGTTTGAATCCTTTTGAGAACTTTTCTTACTTCTTCAAGGGTTTCAGATTTATTCCTTAAGAAGACTACCCATGTGAATCTGGTAAAGTCATCAACTATTACCATGATATACTTTTTTCCACCACGACTTTCTGTTCTGATAGGTCCTATCAGATCCATGTGGAGGAGTTCGAGTGGTCTTGATGTGGTATTTGAATTCACCTTTTTGTGTGAGTTCCTTGTTTGTTTGCCTATCTAGCACTCACCACATATTTTATCTAATTTCTGAAGTTTAGGTAAACCTCTTATAAGTTCTCGTTTGCTCAATCTCTATAAATTTCGATAATGTACATGTCCAAGATGTTTGTGCCATAAATCAGTCTCGTCTGTATGGACCATGTAACATGTTTGATTAGATGAGTTGGATTCGCTACTAATATAGCAATTTTCAGACGTTCTACGTCTAGTTAATATTACAGAACCCTTATTGTTTAGTATCTCACAGCTTTGATTAGAAAACCGAATACTATGGTTATTATCACATATTTGAGATATACTAAGAAAGTTATGTTTTAAGCCTTCAACATATAAAATGTTTTTAAACACAGGAAGATTAAAAAGTTGAACCGTACCTTGGCCTGTAATCTTGCAGTTGCTACCATCACCAAATGTGACTGAACCATCAGTCATATCTTTCAGATCCGTGAATAAAGCTTTGTCACCTGTCATATGCCTGGAGCATCCACTGTCTAGGTACCACTTTGAATGACATGTTGCTTTGAAAGCAGTGTGAGCAACCAAGCAGGCAACTTTAGGAACCCATTTCATAACTGTTTTGGGTTTAGGAACATGGTCTTCTTTTGTTTATAGTTATAAGAATGACCTATAGAGTTAGATTTTAAGAGCTCCTTGAGTAAATCAACTATCTTTTCAGCTAGTGGATTTCGTTTCTGATTAAAGTTGACATGGCTGCATCTAGGTTTTTGAAAAGTTTTTGAATTTCTAGAAAAACCTTGATAAGTACTTTTTCCTTTTGAGTTTGAAGACTCTCCTTTAACAAACATAGGAGGAGTATACTTTTGTTTAGGAGATAAATTTTTATCATAGTCCAACCCGGATAGATCGCCACATTTTCTTGATCTGGATAAAAGTTTTTCTAACTTTGGATCACCTTGGGCATATTTCCATGTGTCCTTTAGACTCAGAAGAGAAGATACTTCAGTTTTGAGTTTCTCAATTTCAGATTTCAAATCAATAATTAGGGAGTTTTTGAATTCCAAATCGCATTTTGATTTTTCAAAACAATCTGAAATTTGTGATTTTTCTAAGACAAGTGATTCAAAACATTCTTTGAGTTTAGAAAACTTTTCTTTTTGAAGTTTAAGTTTGACAGCAATTTTACAACTTTCCTTATATAGGGCATTGTAAGCGTCTTGAAGATCATCTTCATTTTCACATTCACTAAGATTTTCTTCACTTGTTGAGTCATTATCTGAAAATGTAAATTTGGCTAGAGTCATAAGAGCTTTAACTTCATTGCCTGACTCAGTTTCAGAATCTTCTGATTCAGAAGAAGCTTCAGAATCAGATGATTCATCCCATGTAGCCAACATACCCTTCTTCTTGGGTTTGTCCTTTTTAGGACATCTATTTGCTAAGTGCCCATATTCTTGACAGTTGTAACATTGACTATCTTTCAAAGATTTTCGAGATTTGGGTCTAAACTTCTTTTTATCATTCGATTTTTGAAAATCAACCTTTCTTGCTTTTGAAAATCTTGTAAAATTTCTTAGCTAAAAGAGCCATATCATCTTATGAATCAGAATTTTCTTCTGAATTACATTTAGAAGATTTTAGTGCGATAGATTTACCTTTAGGAGCTTTAAAGTTTAACTCGTAGGTTTGTAGAGAACCAACTAGTTCTTCTACCCTCATATTATCCGTATCACGAAGTTTCTGGATTGCGGTTACTTTAGAATTGAACCGTTCAGAAAGTGAGCGTAATATTTTTGCACACACTTTACTTTCTAGGATTTTATCGCCAAGACCCCACATTGAGTTTACAATGTCATTCAATCTAGTGTAAAAGTCCATAAACATTTCATTTTCCTCCATATGAATTTCTTTAAATCTGGTTGTGAGGAGTTGGACTTTAGATTTTTTGACAATTGTAGTACCCTCGTGTGTCATTTCTAATATATCCCAAGCTTGCTTTGCAGTATCACAGAAAATGATTCTTTTGAACTCATCCGGTGATAGTGCGTAAGTGATTGCATTTAGTGCTTTAGCATTTGCACTACTCTCACTTTTCTGAAGTGTGGTCCATTGGTAATATGGTGTGACTTTCATAGATTTTGAACCGTCAACCCTAGTAACTTCCATGATAGGAGGTTTTCATTCAGTCATTGTGGCTTGCCACACATTTTCATCCATTGATTTGAGGAAGATCCTCATTCTGGCTTTCCAATAGGCATAGTTGGAGCCATCAAAGGGTGGAGGCCTAGTGACTGAAAGGCTATCAAAATTTGACATCTTAAATAGCTTAAATCGTTAGCTCAGGAATTAAATCCAAGAATTAAAAAGAGCTATTAGGCTCTGATACCACTTGAAAAGGCCTAGCTATATGTCCTAGACGGGGGGTGAATAGGACAATGCCAAATAAAACTTATAACAGCGGAATTAAAAAGAATATGATTAGCCAAAATAAATCACAATGCAGGAAAGTAAAACAACCTCAAAATTTAGATATTGAGAGGTTGATACAAATGTTGTTTTAAGGACAACCTTACACCAAAAACCAGAGTTTATGGTAGGACAACCTTATTTCTAGAAAGATCTTTGTATCAAATCTCAAACCAAAGAGGAATACAGAAATAAACACAACCTAAACTGAAATAAATTGTAATCACAAATGTATTGTTCTAGGGACAGCCATACACCATAAAAATGGCAGGGCAACCTTGCTGGAACAATCTTTAAAGGAAATTGAATATCAAGCTGATAAAGGAATAGCAGAAAATAAATTCTAAACTATTACAAAATTCCCACAATGCTTGAATCAAATGATTACAACATTCACCACCATACATACATCCCACAAATGAATAATTAAAGATTAGAAGTATAAATCATTCAACCACAACACAAGGGATTATAGTGGTTCGCCTGTGTGTTCACCAACTGTTAAACAACAGCCACACAGAATGCTACTCCACTCCTAATATCCTCACACAGGGGATATTAGCGTTCACTAACAAAATAGGTTTTCACAGGTTCACCCAAAACCTTTACAATTGTGTCTTTGTCTGTGGGCTTACACAATTAAAAAAACCCCACTTCTGAGTTTTCCTGGCTTTCCTCAGATAACCAATACAACAAGATTTTTCTGGCAAATCTTGAAAGAAACCAAAACAGAAAGGAATTTACAATTAAATGAAAATACCTGATTATCTCCTTCGTTGTAGCAGCCCGGTAGAACCAAGTCAGAGTAAATGATTGAATGTCCAAGTTCAATGTCCAGTACTCAATTACAATGGTTCTAGTTCTAATAGATTTTAAATTAAACTAAATAGGGCTTGCCTTAATTGATTTTGATTCCAAAGAAAGGGAATAACAATTCCTCTTATCAAATTAGATTGGAATAGCATAAACAAAATCAATTAAATAAAGCTAAAGAAAGAGAATATTAAATAAGCACACTTAGCTTAGATGGAGCACAGAATTAACTCTTAGAAGTTCGACGAAGATTGACTTGAATGGATTAATTAATTCTATTCTTTCTTCTGAGATTCGTGCTCTATTTATAGGTGAGCAGATCACATCTTCGACTTGTCTAGGGAGCTCTTCGACTAGTCGAAGCAATAACAGATATTTAAAAAATCAGGCGCGATAAGCTTTGACTGTTCTACGACTGGTCGAAGGTCTCCTTCGACTGGTCGTAGGTCACCTTCGACTGGTCGAAGAACCAGAATATCATCGCTGGACTTTGAGTCAAAGACTTTCGACTGGTCGAAGATGCAATCGACACTGTTCCTTTAACTGGTCGAACAAATTCCTGGACTAGTCGAAGCCTAACAGAAAATATCCGAATTTTGTAGCAAACTCACGGCTGATCGAGGAATTTCTTAGACTGGTCGAAGCAAAGCTAGGACTAGTCGAAGAAGGCCTAGGACTAGTCGAAGAACAGACCAAATTCATGTAAAATAAACATCCGACTTATGTATCCAAAGTGACCTATTCCTAAGGTCAACATAAGGTCAGTCAAACCTCAAGCATGAAGTAAGGACATTGAAACATTAGGAACAAGTGACCTTGAAGTTTAAGCTTTGAAGTCTTGATGTAGTTCAATCTTGAAAGTGTCTTGAGTTCATTACGAACTGCCTTGTACTCTTCTTGAAGTCTTGTATTCTTGAGTCATGTCTTGTGAGCAGTTCTTGCAGTCAAGGTTGATCTTTGTACTTGTGAGCTTTGCTCGTTGTGAGCTTTGCTTGTTCATGAATGTTGATCTTTGAGAGAGCTTCACTTATGCAAGTTATATAACAGTGATTTTGGCACCACAAATTTGACAACATACAGGGATATAAACTATAGCACTTACAATTTTGGAATGACAATTTTAAGCCCCAAAAGAGATAAGCTCAAAGGCAACGAAGAATTGGAGAATTACATATAAAAGTTGATGATTTCAGGTGCCAAAAGTCCAAGGAAAATAAGTACTAAATTAGAGTATGAAAGATCAAGTGTATTTCAGAGAAGTGAAGGAAATCAACACTTATCGATCCTGTCAATAGGAGTGTCGATCCCATCGATAGGCCATTGATAAGACTCAATTACATCGATCTTTATATTGAGAAATTCTGGATTTTTCAGAAAGCATGCTGGATTGATTCTTCGATCCATCGAGAAAATTATGAATTTTGAAACTTCGTTATTGGACAATTTTTATTCATTCTTTGATGCCATCGAGTGCATCTTCAATCCTATCAATAGGTCCTCGATATGTTTCGATCCTTTCGAAGCTCCTATTGACGAAGGCAGTAATTACGTAAGTTTTGTGAAAATTTCAAATGGGTGTGAAAGTGCAAGCCTCTTATCTATATATGAGTTGTTTTAGATGTTCTTAAGAATTCTCTAGGGTTTTGAGAGAGAAGACTCAGGTGGAGTGCTGACAATGCCCTTCCGACTTAATTTCCTTCCAAGTTCTAGTACTTTATATTATTATTATTATTTTTGTTCTAAGATAGATATATCTAGCTAATCTCTTAGCTAAAGTTAAAGGGTGAAGCGTTTCTAGTTTATTACAAGGTTCTATTTCATTTTGATGCATGCTTTGAATTTGAATGATGAATATTTAATTGAAATTAGTTTGAATTTACTTTAAAGTCTGTGAATTGTTTTTTTATGAATTCGTTGTGAACTTAGGTTACAATGGATGATTTGATTTAACAAATGCTTAGCTTGATTAGAGAATGAATCAATTTGTGAAGTTCCTTAATCTATTGTAAACTTTAGGCATAATAAACGATTGAATTCCCTGTGATTGATGTTTGAGTGCTTCACGAGAGAATCATTCAATTAAAATCATACCTTGTTGGATGTTTGTGATTAGTTTAACAGAATTATCTCTCAACTAAAACAAATTAGAATCCGGTTCTAGTTGAGTTATAGAAGATGAATCAATAAATTAGACATTATAATTGCTAGAAGTGGATTCATAGATCCTTAATATTTCCTAATTACTATTTTTACCTCTAATTATTCATTGTATTCTCAATTTTAGAAGTAGCTTAGTTCTAATTATGTTCTTGACCACATGTATCCTTATGGAATAATCTCGGTCTCATCGAGTTATTACTACGTTACAACCTTGTACTTGGGGTGTGTAACCCCTAGGTAGTAGGCTCGTCAAACCTCTTCTCCATCTGACCTCGAAAGTGGAGGTATTGTGCAACTGACATTCTCAACTGACTCGGCCCGACGATGAAGGTCCCAATGTGCAATGATAAAAATATCCATGACCTATCACAAGGTCCTAACATCCAATTCCCATAAATCCACCACCCTCCACTGTGCTTATGGCACATGCATGAGTCATCATGATTTAATGATTGAAATGCATTCAATGTATGGCAAGTCTTTATATAGTTTTAAAATCGACACTAATTAAAGACAATTTTCGACAAAATCAAAATTTATAATACGAGTCCACTCACAATTCACAATATCATGATTCAAAAGTCTATAAATATTTGTATCCATACATTAGATCACCTACAAGAATCTATCATGTCACGCTAGACCTCATTAACATAAGGGTCTATTGGTGTGCTATAAAAGGATTTCATTTGAGTACTCAAATAAGGCTACTTGCACACCATACTGGTGTACATCGCATAGGTCAAATGTGCTACTTGAGTATACCAAAACAATAGTCTGTATGTGCATATCATTTATGCACATTTCATTAGTTTATTTTTTCCTTACGAGTGTACTTAAACATGGGTTCCTGTGCACACTATCTAGTGTACAACAAATAAGTCAAATAGGTTTATTTTCCTCATATGCAAGCATCATCTCTAAGTGTTCTCAACCAAGTTCAGGTAGACCCATTTAGGCCTTTGCATGCATTGGAGTAAACTATCTTAGGTTTAACAATCAAAAGGCCAAACCACTAATATATGCATCGTTCTCATGATTAAAGGTCGAGTCATAATTACTACCATAAGATAAACCCCTATTGCCCCTGACAATGGGTCACACATTTGCATACTCATGGTGGGCCCAACTATCTAAGCAGTGAGCCTACAGTCATCGGCTCACAATGGACCCCGTTGCCCAATAGTGGGTCCCAAAACTTCACATGACTAGCCTATTTTAGCTAGGCTCGACACGCATAAACATCACAGTGGGCTCTGTCCAAGGTAGTGGGCCCTATGTACTGTACGATCGGCCAAATTAGGACCCAATCATGCACACATCTAAGGTGGGCTCCACAATCTTATGGGCCTCACAGCTTATACATACACAACATAGTGGGCTCCAGGGTCTTGTGGGTGTCACGACATACATATACACAACATAGTGGACTTCACAGTCTTGTGGGCCTCATGGCATACACAAGCATAATAAGGTGGCTCCAGGATTTGTCTAAATAGATGGACGACGTGGATAAAACACATCATCAAAGTGGACCCCAGCGTGGGGTGCATACTGCTGGATAGTGTGGATAAAACACACATCATGGGTGGGCTCCCTAGCATGGGTGTGCATGCCGCTGGATAGTGTGGATAAAATCATATATCCAAGTGGGCTCCACTTGGACCATAAAAGTTTAGGATCAAGTAGATATTTGTGTTTTTCCTTCAAATAGATTTTTATTGACGTTTCAACAGGTGGGATAGCAAATAAACATCACAGTGGGTCATGGGAAGTTTTAATGGCAGGAATTTAATCATCACTGTTTGCTAGGCGGTCCCAATAACCATCAGCAAAGCCTTTGCTGATGACTAGAAATGTGCCAAAAAAGGAGGCTATCAATTTATTTTATCTTAACTTATCCTAGGAGTAGCGATAATCCAGTAGTAGTCTTTAATTGTAATTCAAATATATGCACATACGACTGGATTTGTCCTTTATCTAATATCATGCATGTTATCACTCAAATCTAGTTGATCCCGTACCACCTCATATAAGCCTATATGTACTTGCACTTTAATGGAGAACATGAGGATAACGAGGGCGTCGGTTGTGGTCGGGGACCCTCCGATACCTAAGTTAGGTAGATGAACCCATAGTAGGTGTGGTTAGAGTCAGGATTGTTGTACGTACATTCCCTTTAAACATGGTGATGAATTTATAAGTTTACTAGGCAGCTTACGTATCTGAGATACATTGGAGGGACTCATATTAGAGTTGGAATCTATTCTTGAGTATTTCTCCAATTATGCCTCAATTGGTGTGATATTCGGTTAGGATCTCATTGGGTAATGCTGCCCGTATACGGTACGAGATTCTTTCTAGATACTTCTATCCCGAGCTCGATGTTGGTATTTGAGGTCAATGTCAACATCCAAGGTTTGAGGTTGATATCCGACGAGGTCGGCATTTGTAGTCGAGGTTGAAATCCGAGGTCGAGACCTATCGATAAGCCTTATCACCGAGCTTGGTTGTCTGGCTCAGCTCGGCCACTGGGTATCTTTCCTTGGCTCGGCTTTCCTAGTAGTAAGCACTTTGGTAGTTCGGAGAGTCTGCTCTGGTGGTTCCTTGCCACATGTCTCATATGTCAGGTCAGTTCAACTTTCACCATAACAACGCAGATCTTTCATGAGACACATTCTTGCGATCGCTCTTAGTGACCAATTGTAAGTTTTTTCCTCTGTTTGATTACACTGGTATTATAAAAAGTCTTTACTTATGTAAGGCAAAGCGTAACTCATTCTCAGAGAGAGAACTCTACTCTCAAATTATCAACTGATCATTATAAAGTTTTGCAATTGGGCTGAGTAAGTGATCCATTTTCTTTAGTTATATATTTTCGTATTGAACATATATGCGGGACGGAGTTCATAAATTTAGATCAAGCAACTTTATTGATTTTAGCGAGCCTGCGCACACAGTACATGAAAGAAAACAAACCAAGCGCCTGTACATTATCCAAAAAGTGAAAGTTTTGCATGGTAGCCCATGATCTGTGTTCTGAAGTTAATGGACAGTTCAGATTGTTCGAGTGTGCTGTCCAAGTGAGCAGATGCAACTAGGAGCACACTTTAATGAGCCTCATAGCACTGGATCCTCTCTCTCTCTCTCGAAGTATGCCGTATGGTGCTCTTATTTCTCTATCTAGGCGATCTTCATGGTGTGGTCTGGCCGGTAGGACTCGGGACCTCTCTATATATGCTATGTTTTCTGAGTGCACTAGCGGTGGTACCGGTAAGGCTCTAAGCCATTATGTTACGGCCAAAAGTGGGGTCCATGTGATGTATTCACGGCATCTGACCCGTCCATTAGATGAGTCGCCTAGTATTGTCTTTAGGCCCAAAAAATACTCCGAAGACGAAATTCAAGTGGGCCACAGCATAGGGACAAGTTGAGAAGGGACACTCACGCCGTGATTTGTATTGGGGTCGTCATATTATATATATACAGAATCCAAGCCGTCCAGACTCTTCATCTGGCATGGATGAAGATTCAGAGAAAATTTCCGGCTGTTCTGCAATGCAGGTGGGCCTTGTTGTGAATCAAGGGTAGGCATCCCTCCCATTGCCTGTTCTACATCCCACCATCGTTTTGGATGAGGTGAGGGCATGCGATGGATGGGCCCCACATCTGTCCAGTACCATCCGTTTCCCTTAAGTACAAATCTATTTGTTTTTTCTACGCATTTTTTACAAAATAAAATAAAATAAAATTTAACAACCTCAATGTTCTCCTGCTCCATCTTCGAGAAGTTGCACCAAAACCATAACCCTTTTTCTTCTTTTATATGCCTATAAAACCCACTCCAACACCTCTACAGTCATTGCACCAAAACAATGGAGAAGACCCTCAGTACCAAAACCAACCTCTTTCTATCTCTTCTCCTCTTCCTCTCTTCTTCGTTTCTCCTCTTTCCTTCAACACATGCCATCACTCCCCCTGGAACCATTGAAAGGACCACAAAACAGCAGGTCCTGGCAACCATCCCTCCAAACACAGAGGCCACACAAACACCGGGCTCATCTCAGCCTTTCATCACCTCCCCATCTGGAAAATACCAAGGCTACCTCCTGCGCCGGGAGACCGCGCCTGGTGCTGGCGGTTTCGGAAATGATTTCTGCTACATCCAGATCCAATCGTCCGGCCACAGCGTGTGGGAATCGGAGTGTGCAACCGTCAGTAACGAGAATGCATGCACGCTGGTGTTTTCTGACGCGGGGCTTGAGATCTTTGATGGGAGCAGGTCATCATGGGATACAGATGCAGACGCGGATGACGCGTTGGAGACGTTGGTGTTGATTGATAGAGGGGATATGCAGATAACGGATCGGAGTGGGAACCTTGCGTGGAAGGCCAGTGATAACCCGATCACGAATCAGGAATGCGGGTCCGTCGGATCGCCGGGTTTGGCTTCGGGTCTCCCACCTTTTGCATCTCCTATTGCTGGGGGTGGGCTGAATTTTGGGCAGCCTTTGGGGGGTAACACACAGCAACCTGGATTGGTTGGAAATCAGCAGCAGCAGCAGCAACAGCAGCTACCATTCAGTCAGCCATTGTCTGGATTGAATACTCCGTTTGGAGTGAATAGCCAGACTCTTGTAGACAACACTCCATTTGATAGTAGAGCTTCTCCTTCTTCTTCAAGGGAAATGCTGCTGCTATTCACTGCTTTGGCTTTTGTTCTAGTTACCTTGATGGCTCAGGAATTTCTATTCTGAAGAGCCATCTACGTACGGAATATCTGAATAGCGGCTTAGAATGGAGGCCGCTCTCTCTCTCTCTCTCTCTCTCTCTCTCCCCCACTATCTATCAAGCTGTTGTAATGTTATGTAAGAGGTGAAAAGATTTGTTCTGTTATCAAATGCAGTGATATGATAGTATTGTTATGTTATCAAATGCGTCAAATGCAATGAAATGATAGTGCCGTTGTGTTATCAAATGCGTCTTATCAAATTCAGTGAAACGACGAGGACGTCTTATGAATATACAGTTCCGTAGGTTCCGTGTTAGCCTTGAAATGACATCATTTTTTCAAACATTATTTTTCTATAAATTTGTGACTTTAACTTTTTATTTTTTCAGAAAAAAAAAATGCTATAAATATCTTCTTCTTCCTCTTTTTTTTTTTTTTTTTTTTTTTTTTTTTTTTTTTTTTTTTTTTTCAAATTTTCGTGCAACCGTTGATTTTCTTATTATCACTTTCTACACTCTTCTTCCTCTGCATCTTTTATAACTTTCTATTCACGTTTTTCAATTTCTTATGCATCTCAAAATTTTGAGCAAATTAGGTGCAGGCCTAACTTAAGATGGTGCAACCCTTACTATGGAGCCCATTTTAATGCATGTATTCTTTTATGGGAAAACTGGATCGCCCTATAAAAGCAAGTCAGGTCGATACCTAGCACGAGCAAGGTTGTCCTAATGGTCGGCACGAGCAAGGTCGTCCCAAAGGTCAACATTAGCAAGGTCATCCTGAAGGTTTGCACGACCTGGAATGGATTCTCCAGGGAAGACGATGAAGAAGTTAAAAAGCTACAAAAACTGAAGATCACAAGGACATCACAAGGACCTTTGATCAGTTTAGTCGGCGGATGATGCCGACCTTCTTATAGCTCTGTCGGCATGTCCTTCTACATTGTAACTTCCATCAGCCGACCTTAATCGAAGCTTGGACGACTACGCCCCAATCTCCAGATGAAGACCGACCTAATATGAAGGAAGACCTGTCCGATCTTTCCTCCAAGGATCATGGAAGCTAACTCGCGATCAGTTTGGGATTCTGAAATCCCCGCCGAGGATCTCGGGAGATTTCTTATACGTTGGGAGTTCTAATTCAACTATAATACACACTATTAAACAGGGAGGATCCCTTTACGATACGATCTCCACTCTACTATAAATAGGGAGACCCCTAATGGTGAAAGGTACATGTATACCATCTCTACCCATATACAACTTCTACAAAGACTCGAATCCCTGACTTTAGCACCGGAGGATCCCCTGCATCAGCCAGGGTCTTCCTTGTTTGCTCTCTGTGCAGGTACTCAAGGGTCCAAAAAGGGTTAACCAGAAAACAACATCAACATATTTTATATCCATGTCGTCTGTCCATTTTTTTCAAATCATTTTAGGGCATGAGCCTAAAAAAGAAATAGATCTAAGTCTCAAGTGAACCATGCCATAGGAAAACAATGGAGATCATCCATTAACACTTATAATGGTCTATATAAGTTTCGGATGAAGGTGATATTTATTTTGTTCCTCCATCCAAGTTCACGTGACCTTATCAATAGGTTAGATGACAAATAAACATTGCTTAAACAAAATAGTGGGCCTTAGAAAGTTTTTAATGGTGAGACGTTTAATTACCACTGTTATGAGGAAAAACGGACCGACCTATAGAGGCAGTTCAGGTCGAGATCTGGCACGTCCTGATGCATAATAGAGGATGAGAAACCCGATCATCGAATTAAGGAGGAAGGGATTGTAACACCCCGTACTTTCCAGTACTCGGGTGTTACCGTATAACCAAACTTAGCATAAATACAAGTCAGGCCTAAGTAAACACTTACGTTCATCCTAGTTTAAAAGTCCGCACCTATATATTTAATGTACATAAAGTATTATGAAAATAATATTATATTAACTAAGAATGATGGATAATAATTTTACGATGTATAATTGAATTACAAATATCAATGAAGTATTAAATATTTTATACAAAAAATTATGAGATATTTTAATAAGATGGTATATTATTTAACAATGAGATTTTAAAAGATATATTGTACAATTTTCAATCCATACATATGTGTAATGAGATATTGTATATTGGGAATTATATATTAATAAATACGTGATTAATAGCATGTTAATATTAGAAATTATATATACATATATGAGTTTTAATTATTTTAATTACGAGTAAATCCATATAGATATTAGTATTAGTTAATAATGTATGATGGAAGCCTTGAATGGACCCTTAAACCCTTTTAACCGTCAACGTTCAATCTCGGGACGATCTGACCACTAGATCTATGGAAAGCGACCGTTAGAGCTAGGAATCAACCTGTATGGCCCCACCTAAGCCTGGGGTCTGCTTCATCCTTGGCCAAAGATCCTAATTGGACCCGTGAAAGCAAATGAGCAGAGTGGATTTATCCAAACACGACCGTGGGCCCCGCCCTGATGGTGCATGTGCACAGTTGTCAAGCACTCATTGTGCACTGAGCGCCCCAGACCAGTCAGCGCAGGCTGACACGTGGTTTCTGTAAATAAGGGGTTTCCCTCTCTCTTTCCGTTTGAAAATAGTCGGATGGACATACGTCCGTTCTTTGATCGTTGGCCCACCACCTTAACTCTTGGGATGATCCAAACCATCCATTTGACAGAGGACAGACGATAGACCAAAACCCCTAAGTTTCACGATTTCATGCGTGTACATGCACACAATCCTCGCCGCAAGTGAGCCCGAAAACACAAACTTTCCAAAGATGGAAATTGCCTTCCCTTGCCTACTGGCACGATCCATGTGTGGGACTCTCTTCCAATCCTAACCGTCCGTCCTAGAGTGATCTCAGCCATCCATTTTGTTTAGGGCATTTCAAGTGAAACCACGGACGGTTTCAGCTCATTCCTACGGTTTTGTGGAAACTGAACTGTGGGATGTAATCCTGACCATCCACCATCCATCCAACGGTGTTGGGAGGCTTAAGGCTTCAAGAAAAGAGGATAAATATGATGAATAGTTCACTGCCCCATCCCTAGCAACCCTACCTTCGAAAATCGACCGCAACCTTCAACGCCTGAACCCACCACCCAAATCAACTTGAAGCTTCGAAAAAGCTTATTTGTAAGCTTCCTAGGGTCCGTAAGAACTGTCCCATGTGGTCGGATTAGAGGGAGAAGCCATGGGAGGGAGTCTGTCATTGAAGCCGGGTCGTCTTCATCGCCGAACCTGCACCATTGCTGATGTTTGAGAGGTAGCAGATTTTGAATTCGAAACCATCAAGGTGTGGCCCATTGGGTCGTATGCAAGTAGGAAGAAAGAAGGGTAGAGAAGAGAAAACAGGGAGAAAAGCGAGGGAGAAAGAAAAAGGTAGGGAGGTACGGCTGCTACTGCCACACCGAGTTCGAGTCCGTCCGGACTGGCATCCTCAATGGGACGTTTCTAACTGGAAAAGAAAGAGAGAAAGAAAACAGAAGAAGAAAGAAAGAAAAATAAGAGAGAGAGAAGAGGAGGAAGATGCGGCCACTGCTGTTGTGTCACACCCGAACTCGGTTTGAGTTTGGGAAGAGATCAGGACGAGTTGGGTTTGTTCTAATTAGTTGGGTCATGAGAAAAAGGAAAGGAAGAAGCGGTTAGAGAAGAGAGAAGGGAAAGGAAAACAAAGGTGATGAGGTGCAGCTGTTGCACCGCACCACTCGACCCGACTCGCTGCCATCCAACTCGCTGACTCGGTAGTCTTCACTAAGTCTAGCTGCGTTGGGTAAGGTCGGACCTGGTCCAGCCCAGTTCACCCTAGGGAATAAAGGAAAGAAAGAAAAGAACGGGAGAAAGAAAAGAGAAAGAAAGAAGAAGAGTGGGAGTTGAGTCCCGAGTCACGACCGAGTCAACTCGGTTTAGGACCGAGTTTGACCACTGGCCCATTGGCTGGTTGGGTCCATCAAACTCTGTTGGACGGTTTTGGGTGAGAAGAAAAGAAGAAGAAGAAGGAAAGAAGAAAGAAAGAGAGGAGGAGAGGTGTTGGTGATTGTGCTTGAGCCGAGTCAACTCGACTCGAACCGAGTCATCTGGGTGAGGATTTCTATTCCTTTTCATATTTATTATTAGTTATTTTGTTATTAATAATATCACCATTATTTCCTACCTGTTGTAACAACTAATGTTATTTTAATGATATTTGACTAGGAATAATAATTAGTACTATAATATACAAATTAGTGTCATGGATAATATTATCATCAATCATAATTCTATTATTAAATTCCATCATAATGATTTTTATTATCAAGTTAGCTAATATACATCATAACACTAATGACAATAATGATTTTGTAATTAGTAAGTCTATATGGCAACTAATGGTACACCACACTAGAAGGATCTCGATCTATAATCCTTAATGCTATTATCATGGTAAATTTTATTATAGACATGATTAGCCACTAATAGTTACTCATATTAGTTAATATAGATAAAACCATAACTTTCGTTAGTAGGATTTTACTCACCATTCTTAGATATCGTTATTGGTAGTAGAAGTATACTGATTTCTACCATTATAATGATCATTATTGCCACGATTAACTAATGGTAATTCTATCATTAATATTAATAATTATACTATAGTTATAAACTATCATGATAATTAATTTTACATGAACTAACATTCAAATCCTAAAATCTCAGTTTAAAACTAAACCCTAAGACGACAACCCTAATTCAATGTTAAAACCCTAAGATAGATGAACCAGACCCTAAGTTGCAATCTTAAACTTAGGTAGTGTGCATAACCTGTATCTCATTGTACAAGTTCATAATTTGTGGTAGGATACAATTCTAAGGGCGTAAGCACTTAGCGACACTAGAAGGCGATTCAAAGTATAAGGTGATGATTCTTCCCCTTGAGCTTTCCATCTTCTTATTAGTTTAAGTTATAGTTTTTATTAAAAATTATAATTGATATCTCTCTCTTATAATCACATGTGTTAGCTGGTGGAAATTGAATTGCTATATTGTCTGCTTAATGTTCATCCTGTATATTTGTTCATGCTTGTGTATTGCTTATGGACTTTAAACTGGTACATTAGTGGAAAATCCCCACCTATAAATGTACACCCATACTTAGGATGTAACCCGACTGGTTGTGATTAAAATGGACCTTTGACTTAGTGGTTATTGAGTGGTGGTCTAAATGGATCATTGATGTAGGCCTACCATCTAGGGTTGTTGTGTCCAATGGTTTTCAAGGATGGTCTTTTATCGCATGGTTTTGATGCTCGCCCTATGAGGCCTATTTTGATAATTGCCCATTGAGGCTTGTTTTGATATCACCTTATGTGGCTTTGTTCTGCTATTTTTCCTATATGGGTTCGATGTTTTACACCGTCCAGCCATGCGATGGTAAGCCCTATATATATTGTAATATGATTGTCCACTAGTCGATGGGGTACCATTAAACATCCTAAGGTAGTAGTCTCATGAGCCGGGGATGGTGGTATGGGACACTATGCCCGAACCGTCGGCTTATGCTGGGCCATGTGCTCCCCGTAGTGACCTTTGAGCTTATCTAAATTGGCTGGTTGTAAATGGCCTAATAATGATGGCTAATCATACATACATGGCACGTATTGGTCCGACTGGATGATATTTCCCAGGCTCGATGATTCCGACTGGATGATGTTTCCCAGGTTCGATGATTGCATGGGCGACGACCCACTGTCTGCACGGATGAGCATCCCTGGGGCGATGATTGTATTCACGCATCCATGCATCTAATAAGACTGCATTTACTCGGTTTTGGTTGTCTGGATGTTTTGTAACTATGCTTACCTAATATGGCGGTGTGTAATCTTAAGGGGAGTTCACATAGAGTTGGCCACTCATCCATCAAATATACAACCATACAGGTAGTACAGGTGATTTTAGTGATGTGCGTGTTCAGATTTGATGAGGAGCGGGGTACGATCGCCAGGGATACATGGCCATATTTGCCTGGAGGAGTTGCGTGATCTTGTAGCTTATATTTATGTGCTTTCTGCTATTCTTCATGTATTAAATCTTGTACTTGTTAAATTCTGAGGCATTGGTTTGTATAAATCATTATGGGCAACCTCTTGTATACTCTAAATGAAATTTAGAATTTCCCTTTTATGCTTACTTGTCCATTCTACGTTCATCTGCTTACTCTGATGAAGGAAGAAAAAATATTATATCTGACCATCCCTTAAGGTTAACACTCGGGTTTTTGGAAAACAAGTCATGTACTCGGGTCCTAAAGATTCGAACTGTTACAGTTGGTATTAGAGCATAGTTTGGATAACTTGGCCTTGGAAAATGATCTTATACAAACCTTAAATGTCTCAAGTTAGGATGTTTGAAATTAAAAATTTGAACTTAGGAAACTTTCCCCTTAGACTTATAAGAGTTTTGAGAATGTAAAAACCAAAACTTAGGTCCCTTTAGAGATTATTAGAGTAACCATTTGAACATATGTGAACTTTCCCTGTAGCTAGGAGAAGTTGAGAATATAGGAACTCAAAATCTTAGGCCCCTTTGAACATCTCAGGTTTAGTCATTTGAACTTTCACTTATGTAGGAATCCCTTAGAACTGGGAAGAAACGAGAATGTAGAAACTCAAATGTTAGGTTCCCTAGAGAATTGTTTAGGTAATTGTAGAACCTAGAAATGAACTTAAGTCCCTTGAACATTTTAGTTTTGGTTATTGAACTTAACAACAAAACTTTAGTTCACTTAGAAGCTACCAGAATTACTGTTTGATCCACGATTAGCTTGGGATCCTGAGACCTTTGCCGAGGATCTCGAGAGAATTCCCAAATGTTAGGAGCCTCGAATCCATCAACAACACGTACCTACCAAATATGGAGGTTTCCTCCACATTATGACCTCTCCTTAAATATAAATGAGGGCATCTCTGATGGTGAAAGGTACACATACACATACTATCTCTACCCTAAAACCAATTCTACTAGACCCAGATTCCTAACTTTGGAGGGTCCCCTGCTCTAATCAGTGTCTCTGTTGTCTCCTTCCTGTGCGGGTACTCGAAGGTCTAAAAGGGTGGGCCATATTTTTTCATCAACAGTTTGGCGCCGTCTGTGGGAATTGGCATCGAAAGCCATTCTCACCGTATCATAAGTTCAACAATGACAAAAGGGAATAAGAAAGCCCAGGCCTCCTCCGTTTCACTCGATCTCGCACCACTAGAGCAACTTAGTAGCCATCGGGATTCCACTTCCCAACTGTAGGCTAAATCCGCTCCTACGAGGCAAGTGCAACGGTCTCGAAATAGGGGAGGATGGCTAGACTCCCTCGAACAACAAGTCGAAGCGTTGAACAACAATATGAACTCCATGAGGCAGTTGTTAGAGCAACTGCAACCCACTTCATACAAGGGGTCAGGCAAGCAGCAGAGTAAGTGGTCCAAGACCCCTCTCAGCCCTCTGATGCACCTGCTGCCTCCCACAAAAGCCGAAACTTGGATTAGTAAGGTCGGGTCCTTCTCATATCTCCGGTACTATAGCCCTACCCGCCATCATGAGATGGACAGGAAAAGGCATGATAAGGCTCTCGAGGTAGCTGTTGAGGCAATGATCGAAAGCGGTGGAGCATGGGAAGCCAAGCTGAAGGACCTATGCGGCCAGATAGGCAACATATGGTAGGCTTATAGTGCAAAAACTTTAACTCTAGTGGAAGCAATACTGGAGGAAACCGATCCTCCATTTACCACTAACATCATGCAGGCATAGCTACCGTCGAGGTTCCGAACGTCACAAATCACTTAGATTTTCAGAACTACCGACCCACCCAAGCATTTAGAATCGTTTAGGATCTGCATGGAGCTCCATAATGGATCTACTACGGTCATGTGACGTGCATTTCCATTGACCTTGACATGAGCAGCTCGGAAGTAGTTCCGACAGTTGAAACCATAGTCAATTAGTTCTTTCTCCCAGCTCGGTAAAGTTTTCATCACTAACTTTATTGGCAGGAAGGAAAGACTTAAATCGACCTCTCACCTCCTCCATATCATTCAAAGGGAAGACGAGCTATTGAAGGACTACATCAAGTGCTTCAACCTCTAGGCGATGCAAGTATGGGCACACTCTAAAAAAATTGCTCTGACCGCGATAATGGGAGGCCTGAGAGATGGGAGGTTTCTCTTCTCACTAGATAAAAAACCCCCGACGGCGATGGCTGACCTCTTGAACAGAGCACAGAAATATTCGAATGTCAAAGAAGCTTCCAGCCTACGAAAGGTCGCCCAAAACAAGGGAACGACTGCTAAGGACTAACAACCTAAGGCAAATCTCGGCTCAGCCAGCGGAAGCAAAAGAAGGAAGGACGACCAAGTGCAAGGAACTCAGCGTCTGAATAAGCGGCCCAACATCAGGTTGAATACGTACACTCCCCTCAACAAGACGCCTAAGCAAGTCCTTATGGAAGTCTGAGACAAGCGTATTCTCAAATGGCTGAGCAAGATGAAGTCTGGTGCTGACAAACGAGACAAGTGAAAATATTGTCATTTTCACCGAGACCACGACCACTCGAAAACCGACTGTTTTGACCTCAAGGAAGAAATCGAAACGCTCATCTACAACGGATATCTCCGAGAATATGTCAGCAAAAGAGGAGATCAAGCTGATTTAAAGAATGAACAACCCATTAACAATGAACCAACCGAAGAAATCCACAATATCTTTAGTGTACCCGTCAGCGAAGGAGACTCGAATTGAGCTCGAAGGGCTTATACAAGAAATATCAGCCACTCCAGCTTGGAGCATCAGATCCTCGCCACTAGCAGACCTCCAAAAGAGCAAAAAGTAATATCTTGTAGTCTGACCTTTGCCAAAGAGGACGCCCGAGGAGTCCACCATCCCCACTACGATGCACTTGTGGTTACGATGACTATAACTAATCGTAAAGTGTTTCAAATTTTGGTGGACACTGGAAGCTTGGTCGACATCCTCTTCGCTAATGCGTTCGACAAGATGGGAGTTAAACGGTCTTAACTCCAAGCCGTTAAAAATCCCTTGCGTGGATTTACGGGAGATAGAGTCACATCGAAAGGCTCGATTCAGCTCCCACTCACCGCTGGAGATGGGCAGAACCAAGTAACCACCATAAACGACTTATTAGTGATAGACTGCCCATCCATTTATAATGCAATTCTCGGCCAACCTTCCCTCAACGCTTTGTGAGCCGTAGTCTCGATGTATCACCTCGCGATGAAGTTCTCAAAAGAGCATGGTGCCGAATTGGTCAAGGAGGACCAATATGAAGCTCGACAGTGTTACACTTGGGCACTAAAAGCTCAGCATCAAACAATGGTGATCACCTCCCTCGACCCTTGAGAAGATTCAACTGAAAGGGGATACGTCCCATGGAGGACCTTGTGCTCATCCCACTCAACAGTTGGGATCCTACACGAACAGTTCAGATCGAGTCGTCCCTAGCATTTCCATTACAAGGCAAATTTGTGAACCTCCTTCGGCAATACGATGATGTATTTGCATGGTTTCATCAGGATATGCCCAGCATCGACCCGAAGGTCATTGTCCACAGGCTGAACGTCGATCCCGACCACCGACCGATCTGACAGAAACATTGGCCGCTCGACCCCGAACGATACGCCATAATTGAAGAAGAAAGTTGAAAAGCTCCTCAAAGCTAGGTTCATAGAGGAGATCTACTATCCGGACTGGATAGTCGACGTGGTTTTGGTTAAGAATTCCAATGGGAAGTGGCGGGTCTGGGTTGACTACACTAACATGAATGAAGCCTACCCCAAAGATAGTTTTTGTGAGACCCGACCCGAGTCCGTATGTGTGCATGTTCGTGTGTGAATATGCATCTCGTTCATCATGGTCTTGCGGTCCTACCAGTTAAATTTCGGTGACCCACGACCATCGGGTAGTGTTTGCATCATCCTTGAGTCCGATCACATAGACCTGACTCAGATCGAGCTGAGACCTATGCCATTGGGACAGCATCATTGCCACGATTCCAACGCCGCATCTCGCACATAAATCCGACATGTAGATCAAAAGTTGTGTACATTTCATTGTATGACCCTTAATCATGTGGCCCACTTAAGTGTCATGCATGTGGACCCCACTCCTCTTGGCACAAGTTCCCATGCAACATTATACACACAACTAAAATTCTATAGCTAACACTACCCATCCCACACACACCACCCAAAAGCCTACTCTACCCTACAACCTTATTTTCTCCTCCCATAGGTAATTATTTCTTTTCTTACAAATAAATGATTTCTCTCTCTCTCTCTCTCTCTCTCTCTCTCTCTCTCTCTCTATCTCCTTACCTCTCTCCCTCCTTATCATTCTCTCCATGGCCAACAAATCCCCCATATTCTCCAGCCCCTTCTTTCCCTAATCTCTTTAAATCCATCCATTTCAATATTATCTCATTCATTGATTTCCCTTCCTTGGAGCTAGAGGAGTAAGGAGACCTACATTTTTGTAAGGATCAAGGTGGGTGCTCTTAAATCCTTCTTCATTTATTTCTTAGGAGCTTGTGGGACTCATCAAGTGGTGATGGGGGTCCCTCATGTCTCCATGGTTGAGGCCAATGACCCCTTTTCCTTACATGCATGATCCATGGATGGGGCCATTTTCCATGGACCCCATCATAGCATTTTCCTTTGATGCATGTCATTTTCCTCTCTTGTGGCTGGATTATTTTTACTTTCCATTATTCTATTCCTGATTTCCTAATGTGTGTGGCCTACTTAGTGGCCCCGGAATATCCAGACCGTCCAAGCAAAATGGACGCCCATGGCTGTCCATTCCTTGGACATTGGCACTCTATTTGCTCCATTTTGGGAACATGCAATGGGTTTCATGGAGGGGGTATGGCTTGGATGTTTGTGGGGTCCACTGAAGTGGACCACAACTTCAATTTTGTGGGGTATTTCTCCCTTTATTCAGTAACTATGATCAGTTGTTTTCAGACAGACCTTGCTGTCCAGAAAAATTCTGGACTATTTTTGGATTGTTTTTGGCATAGTTTATGAACTGATTTGGAAGATGTTTTACCTCCACTATTTGATTATTTCTGGAGGTGTGGACCCCACTTAGAAGTATGACAAATTTCACCTTCATCCGTCCCTGTTTGATCACCCAAAAGGGTGGGCCAAGAAGGTTGGACGGTCCAGATTTTTCTGGACTGTCCAGCCATTCTGCTGCTGTAAAAACATAAATATCAGCTTGTTTTTGAAGTAATGGGCCACCTTTGTGGACCCCAACTTGTTGTATATTTGTGTAGGGATGTTGGCCCTACATTTTCTTAAAATTTGGCAGACCCGGGCCCACTCTAATAGGGTACACAAATCAAGGGCAGCAGCATTGTTTCAGCAGCAGAATAGTTTTTGAAATACTTTGTTGTCCATAAATTGTAGGAGTTAAATAAAATACTTTTACTATCCCAAAAATTCTAAAATTTTGTAGAAAGGTGTCCCATCCATGGTAGGACCTAACTGCAAAATTTTAAGGCCAATGGACCCCACTTCGGCATCCAAAAGGGTGGTCCAATATAATGGGCTTTCTGCTATGTAGTCCAGCAGCATAGTTCCATAACAATAAATTTAAAAAAAAATATTTTCTCAGAAGGTGGGCCATATTTCTAGGTCCCACCTTGTTATGGGCTTGATGAGGGACCTTGGATCCAAATTTTAGAAATTTTGGAGGCCCAGAACTCACTCATTTGATGGCCCAAATTCAGGACAGTTATATTCCAGCAATATTTCAGCCTGGACAGATTGTATTCTTTAAATTAATTAAAATAATTTTGAGTATCCAAAAATTATGAAAACTTACAGGGAGGTGGTCCACTCATGGTGAGATCTACCTACCAAATTTTAGGTCTAATGGAATCCTGTGTACACCGTGGAAAGGCTCGGACTGGCCAACCACGTTGGGACGTCTAGGTCAATCCGATTTTCTGGACAGACCATTTTATTTAAATTAATTAAAATATTTATGGTGTCCAAAAATTCTGAAATTTTGTGGAGTTGTCGACCACCTATGGAAGGACCACCCTGCAAATTTTCAAGATTATCAAACCCCTGTACCGATCGTGGTGTGGCCTGCAATTTGGATCAGTTTTGGGTTAAATATCTAGGCCCGTAGGACAACCCACCATGGGATGCCCTTACCTTGGGCTACTGGGCCTGCATTCTAACGGCATGGCCCACTTGAAGTAAGTGTTGCATATCTCCATTCTTATCTGGTGGGACCCACTATGATATGTGTGGGTCACCATGGGTCACTAACCCATTTAAATTAAATAAATTTCTGGACTCCAGCAGGCCCAGGAAGTGGGTGGGCTGGAATTTCAACAAGGGGCCCAAATTTGTGCATAGTTAATCTTTTGAAGCCGTGGCAGCCCACCAAATTTAAGGGAGTGTTGCATACACTCTTTGCCCTCCTTCCTTAGATATTTTGGGCTTAATTAGTACCCCTTGAGGCCCGCCTTTGTAGTGGTTTGTGGGATAGCCTTAACCAGAATTTTTGATAGCTCTACAGGCCCAATGGGCTGGAAACCTATCCCTTGAGCCCAAGATTATGTAAGGGCTGACCTTATTAATTCATGGGCCCAATGGACCGTCTACAAGCTGATCATGTGCATTTATTAGCCTTGATTCCCTCATAAAATGCTTAATGGTGGGCTGACTTGCAAGGCCCACATAAATGTAGATTGTGGAGGGCCTTGCTAAGTCTTTGGGCTGGTGTGGCAAGGCCCACACTGTCAGTATAGGACTTGCCCATGTGTATTCTTGGGCTTACGGGTTGCCTTCAAGTTCACCATAATGTATGAATTGGATGGCTTTTGTTTGGGCCATTTCTTTTGGGCCCATTATGTGATATATTATATGCATGTTTGTGTTAGCAAGTAGGCCTTGTAGACTCAGTTATTTTGGATAGGCCCATTAATCTTGAGCCTATACTCTCTTATCTATTGTGATGGGCTTAGGGGCAATAATACACAAGAGGTTGGGCCCTTGGCTGCCCACTAAACTGACCCTGTACTTGGGCTAAAAGTGAGGCCCAACTCACTTGTGTTAAATGTGAAACTTGTCCATGTAAATGAATTATGGATTTATGACCTTTATGGTTGGGCCCAAACTTTGCTTAAGGGCCCACCATGCTACCTAAGTATTGGGCTTAGTTTATGGCCCACTAGGCCATGGATTGCTTAGGCCTTGGGCCTTATTTCATACTCGAGTAGTGGTGGGAGACCTCTTGGAAACCAGTTGAGGTTGGATGTCCTCCTGGGTGGTCCTAAGGTAGGCCCACGGGTTCTTCTATGGATGGTTAAAGGCCCACCATTGACCTTAGGTCATTTGTTTAAGGCTCAATGTGTATATATGTGGAACCTACCTTAACACATGTTTGGACAGCCCCTTGGATCGCCCGATCATGGAGCCACTCTCTGCCTTGGGTTGCTGCTGGATTCACAATCCAGTAGCAGGCCCACTTGATCTTTTCTTGATGTATACACACTCTCCATCTGGTGGGGCCCCCCTGTGAATATTGTTGGCCTTCATGAGATCATTCCCACTTATTTGACTAATTTCTGGGCTTTAGCCAGCCTAGGAAACTGAGTGGGCCGAACGTTTATCAAGGGGCCTTAAATGTACATTGTTATGGTTGAAACTGTATTGGACATGTGACCCACCATATTGAGCACTTGTGTACGTGTTGCATGCTTGTGTTTTCTTATAATCTTTGGGCTTAATCAATGCATTCTTTTGGGTCGCCTTTAGTGATCACATGAGGACCCCATCTTAGATCAGATTTTTGGGACATCTCATGGGCCCAGAGTGGGTTAGGACATCCCAGTTTGGCCCAACCATATATTGGGCCAGCTTCCACCTTTTTGATGGACTTGTGGGCTAAGATAAGGATGGTATTGGGCCCTTGATTGCCCACTTAAATTATTAGTTATTGGGCTGATATACTTGGGCCCATTTTATCATCCAAACTTAACTTATTTTTGGGTTGTATATTGCGTACGCAGGCTGCCCACCAAGTCCAACTTAATGCATGGATTCTATGGCCATTGGGAATTGAGCCTTAGGCTTTAATTTTCCTCTTGGGGTTCATGTTGATAAAAGTGGTATTATATCTTTTTATGGCCTATTATGAGGAATATATGTATGTGGTTACCTTTATTTTTATCTTAAATGTAGGCCTTGGGCCTTTTATCCATATAGTTCATGGTTGATATGCCTTTTTAGGGAATGGTAGTTAAATGTCCCCATTATGGACCCCTCTAGGCCCGATTGTATTTAAGAGTGATTGGATACTCATCTTAGACTCTTGCTAGGCTCATTTCTACATTACTTAGACCCATAGCTTGTATACTCAGTCTTGTGGGCTACCCCAGGTAAATGGGCCCCCACTAGAAGTTAGGTTCCTTAAGGATATTGTCTAAGTACCTAGTCTTAATTCCTTCTTGGATAGAAGGAATGTAATATACATTGTATATCGCCATACAGTGTGATTAAATTCATCCTCATGACCCATGTACATCATTGTATGCTTGGTTGACACTGAACCACTGTGTGTGTATGGTCATATTGTGTCATTGGGCATTGCATGTTACCTTCTCCAATGGGAGTAGTATTACCTCTTGAGCACGTTGGATGCTTGAAATTGATGCATGGTTGATTGTGTGATTCATACATCTGGCATTGCATAACGTATGAGCATTATTGCTCTTGCTTCATCAGGGCTGTAGCCTCCACAGATACATCGTGGATGGCCATGTTTGGACACCGGAAATGTTACTTGAGCATACCAGGTGAATAGGATGCCCATGGGTGAAAATTTCAAAATTTCATGGTACCAAGGATCTGCTCCAACGTCGTGACCGAGTGGAATATATGAGTGCATGAGGGCCTTATACCGTTAGGCCGTGACTCCCACTGTCGTGTGGTCGGTTGGATACGGGTGTGGCCTTACTCGCCGATATAAGGGGGCATTGCTACGCTGAGTCTGACCAGCTCGTGAATGGGTCCGCTACCTTCAGGCCTTGCTGGTGATTGAATGTCCGCAGGTAGGGTAGTGAGCTCTTACGCTCGTTTGACTGTGCGGGGTCTGTAGAGCGGTAGTCATCCAGCAGTGTAATGGACCCCGGTAATTTTCTTATGATGGAAAGGTACTTGATATGTGGATTGGATATGAGCATTGGCATTACTTCGCATTGCATTTACATCGGCTGTGTAAGCCTCATATTGCATCGCCTTGACATGACGCCCAGTACTCATTGCATTACAGTACTCATCGCATTACAGAACTCATTGCATTATATAGCCTTGGTATGGCTTCCTGCATTATCGTACTGCCTTGGTATAGTTTCTTGCATTCATGATAGCCTTGGTAAGGCTAGTGGTATTGGTATTGATCATGACTCCCTTCTGTATTCTCTATCTTCTTCTGAGCACTATTATCACACACTTACACCACCCTCTAAGCTTTTATAAGCTTATGGACGATTGATGCGTACAGGAGATCCTAGGCAGGCATCATAGCAGCAGAGCGTGGAGTAGAGTTGAGCTTGAGGACTCCAGTGTTACTGACTCTTTTCTCTCTTTTCCCATTATCTTATGTATGTCCTTTGGGACCTGATGTAAGCTCGTAAAAGTTCAAATTCTTAGTGGATTTTGTGATGTGTATCCTTTGTTACTTCCAGATGTACTTGCTGTGATCTTGGGTATGCTTATATTGGTAATGATTATACTGTTATGAAAATCCTCTTTGTAGGATCCCAGGATCGGAACCCGCCTCAGGAGCCGAGAATGGGGTACTACGGAGGCTGTTGCGGCCAGAACCGGCCATCGGGTTCCTTGTGAGTCCGGTTACCGAGTCTAGGGCGTGACAGTTTTCCACTCCCTAGAATCGACAAGCTCGTCTATAGCATGGTAGGACATGAGCTGCTGAGCTTCATGGATGCCTATTCAGACTATAACCAAATTGTGATGCACCCGCACGACAAGCAGAAGACGACTTTCATCACTGACAAAGGCCTCTATTATTACAGAGTCATGCCTTTCAGATTGAAGAACACCGGAGCCACATATCAAAGGCTCGTCAACAAGATGTTCACCTGCCAGATGGGGTGATCGATAGAGGTCTATGTAGATTACATGCTCGTCAAGAGCATTAAGGCTATAGATCACGTGTTCGATCTGGAAATGATGTTTATAATCCTTCGAGGATACCAGATGAAACTGAACCTAAGCAAGTGTGCCTTTGGAGTTAGCTCTGAAAAATTCCTCGGATTCCTGGTCAGTCAGAGAGGAATCGAAGCAAACCTCGATAAAATCCATGCTCCACTCGATATGAGCTCACTAAAGATGACGAAAGAAGTTCAGCACCTTACAGGACGGATTGTTGCACTAAACCGTTTCATGTCTCGAGCTACAGATAAGTTCTTCCTTTCTTCAAGCAATTGAAAGAGAAACCAATGATGGAATGGACAGAAGAATACGAGCTTCCTTTTCAGCAACTCAAGCAGTATATGGGGTCATTGTCGTTGCTCTTAAAGTCCGAGTAAGGAGAACCGTTATTGCTATACTTGCCAGTCTCAACTGCGGAAGTTAGTTCGACCTTGATTAGGTAACATGAAGGAAAACAACTCCCAGTATACTATATCAGTAAGGCCCTGATCTTCGCCAAGACCAGGTATCCAGACATGGAGAAACTGGCGCTAGCCCTAGTCATTTCATCCCGACATTTATGGCCATACTTTCAAACCCATACCATTATTGTTCCGACTAATCAACCTCTCTGCCAAGTGCTCAGAAGCCTGAAGCCTCAAGGAGGCTGAAAAAAATGGGTAAACGAGCTCAACGAGTTCGACATCAAGTACCGACCCCGAATAACAATCAAAGGCCAAGCAGTGGCCGACTTTATTGCCAAACTCGTTCCTAGGCACGACCAAGGATCTAACCAGAGCAATTGCCCGAGCTAACCTTGGTCGAGTCCGATCAATCGACGTGGAAGTTGTATGTTGATGGCTTATACAATTCTAAAGCTAGAGGGGCCGGTATAGTTCTGAAAACTCCATATCACACACGTGTGCAGTATGCCTTAAGATTTGGATTCCAAGTATCCAACAATGTCACAAAGTATGAAGCACTACTAGCCGGGCTTAGGGTGGTAGCCGTTATGGGAGCCCAACATCTTGAAGTTTACAGTGACTCATAACTCGTTGTTAATTAAATAGCCAACGAGTATCAGGCCAAAAAGGAATGCACGAAAGCCTATTTACTAAAAGCTAGAGAATTGATCAACAGGTTCTAGAAATGCAATGTTGACCTAATTCCTCATGCAAAAAACTCTAACTGTAATACCCTGGTTCTCAAAACCCGAGGATGTTCGCTCAAGTATGATAACCCGAGTATTACACTATAAGGTGAATAACTTTACATCTAGTCACTAGAAAATTTCATGACGTAAACTAGGCAACTACCATGTAAACTAGAATATAAAGAGTAACAATAAGGAAGTTTAATACAAGTAAATGAAAGTAACATGGAATCCCTCAGCAAGGGAATTGTTATTATAACTCAAACAAAACTTAAAGTCCAAGATACGAAAGTAAGTAAAATCCTAAGATATCAATTGAGCTCCAACAACTCAACTACATTCACATAGATTACTTCCTCGCCAAACTCCACCTTAGCCGCCCCTGGGATCCTGTTATAGGGTTCTCCACCTGTCATCAAAACTGTGTCTATTTAGTGCAACCACATGATTGGGTGAGTGAAAACTCAGTGGAAATTTCCCGCAAGGATTCATGCATACCATGTCATTCCAAAACCGTTTAAACCAAACATAATCAATCATAATGAGGATAATGTAAATTTAAATGTAAATATATAGATGTATGAATGTATGCTCAAGTCACGGATCTGGGGATGCACATCCAACTATCAAAATAAAGGGTCGCCCAAGGATAACTAGTCACCCAAAAAATACTCATAAGTACACCTAAGGAGAACTAGCCGCCTGAAAAAAAAAACCATCTAGGTGAGTGCGCCTAAGGATATCTCCTGAAAAAATACACAGGGTACGCCTGAGGAGTGCCCAATCCCGAAAAAGCCTCATGTAAAGAAAAGCGCCCAAAGTGACCCAACTGCACAGGTTTTGTGAGTTAAACTAAAGTGTTGGAACTTTCAGTAAATCGAACAGATTGTGGCTTACATTGAGCACTCAGAAAAGCTCATATGTTATGCGTGAATGTCATGTACCATGATGCTCATGCACATTCCATATGATTAACAAGATTACTCTCATAAGCATGATCAAGACTTGTAGTCCTTTAATAGGATATCTAGCATTTAAATATAAGCTCAATATAAATTCGTTTACTTTCCCAAGGT
The DNA here is from genome assembly GCA_021015155.1 of Magnolia officinalis. Classification (NCBI taxonomy): domain Eukaryota; kingdom Viridiplantae; phylum Streptophyta; class Magnoliopsida; order Magnoliales; family Magnoliaceae; genus Magnolia; species Magnolia officinalis. The sequence goes on along the minus strand of JAJHSJ010000004.1, from coordinate 76,646,298 downwards.
CCAAAGGAGGGCCCAAATATTACATTTCAAACACATTAGGATAGTAGTAAGATTACTGCACATCTTAATAAAAGAGATATTCATTGTACATCTTATGAGATAGAAGGAATATAAGCATCACAATTCTTTTCTTCACTAATAAAACTATGTACAAATTTGAGAAATTGCTAGGATAGCATGAAGAATGCAATTCTAAGTCCTAGTCACATAATTATTAATCATAGGACTTGAGTGATAGAAGTTAATGAAATAACTCATGTTCACCACATTCAAACGAGAAACTAAGGAACCAAGTTGTTATTTGCAATATTCTAATACATCATTAACTTCAATTTAAAACTAATCTAACAAATATATGGAATTAATGGATCAACCTCATCATGGAAACAAGATCCGTTACCTCTTAGTGCGGATAGTAGAAGTATACATGTACGTAAGCAATTTCAAATGTGGCATAATGTGTGTAATACAATCCTTATAAGATGGATTAAAACAACAAGATTCAAAACAATCCCACATGATTATCAATGTTAATTCAAGATTAAAGGAAGTAAAATTAACATATACGCAATTAAAGTATTTTTATACTTTTAGGCTTAACTATCTTAGAATTCAATGAAATGAGGAAGCCATGTGGGATATCCCTCACCTTGAACGAGTGTTTTTCTTGATTTGAACCCTCCTATGACGTGAGTCTATGAGTTCTTGATTTGAGTTTGATTGGAGGGAACTATCCTTCCAGGTGGACAACTGCAGGTAGCCCCTGAATGAGACATTACAAGATTTTCAATGAATTATTACTAGCTTGACTCGGTTGGCATTGTCAACTCGCAACTAGTTGGGTTATAAATTTGGAAAAACTACTTGTTGTAGTAATCAGTTGCTGGGGTCTCAGATCTGTAGTGATACTTCAGATCATTAGTAAGGGCCCCAAAATGTTTAGTTAAGATTAGGGTAGTTTCAATCTTCTTAAGGTATTTGATGCATCAACTCGTGATCGAGTTGGGAAGATATTTCAAAACTGGATAGTAGGCCTAGGCTTTTATTCCAGAATGGCGGTTGTCCTCAGCCCTCAACTTATAGTGTAGCCAGCTGGACGCATTCCTGGATGCACCGTTTTAGCCCGATATCACTAAGTTAACTCAATCTAATCGCTTAACATAGAGATGAGAAGCTGATTTAGTCTATTTACCACTCATCCCTGATTCATTTCATACAGGAAGTTAGTGATATCTTCAGGGGCCCTTTGGCTAATTTCGAATGTAGGTCCTTGAAGATATGACGCACTTGACCCGGTTGGTTATTCACGGAGCCAACTCGCTAATGAGTTGAGTACAACATCATACAGACAATTGAAATCAATTTGCAAAACCTGAGGGTGTGGAGAGATTTAGGCAAACTGATCTCCAATTCTGATCTAAGCCCAAGTTCTATCCTGTGATACAGCTCTGGGTCGAGTCAGAGATATAATGACTCGACTCGAACTCAAAACCTGATGGAACAGCAAACAGTTACCTATAATTATTGGTCGATGGAGGTCATACGGGCTAGTTGGATTCTCTTTCCGATCTACGACCGGCACGAACTATTGGAGATAACCAACTGAGTTGGAACGGTTAGGATTTGTGGTGAGTCTGGAAGACGGGGTCAATGTGGAATCGCTGAGTCCAAAACCGAGTTGGACTGAATCTCGGACTGAGTAATCAGTTGTTGTGGTCGAAAGGGCTCTCTACCTCTCACTGTTTTTCTCTCTTGGCAGGAAAATGAGCCAAGGGATTTGAGTTGGGTGAAGCAAGGTCTGACGTGTTGGGTTGAGTCGATGTAGAATTCGAGTTGGACAACAACTGGAAACTTGTTCTAGCAATTGATTCTTCTCTCACTCTCCCTTTCTTTCTCTCTTCTATCTTCTTTCTCTCTCTCTCTCTCTATTTTCTCCTTAGCAACCAAACAACCCAATTGAGTCGAGTTGTTACACAGCCTGCAACTCGCTTTAGCGGCATCCAATCTCTCTCTCTCTCTCTCTCTCTCTCTCTCTCTCTCTTTCTCTCTTTCTTACTATTTCTATTCTTTTTTATCTGGTCTTGGGATTCGCCCTAAAAACTCGGCTACTTATAGTCGTTTCTATTTCTAGGTCTTTCCACAGCTAATCCCAAATATTAGCGTGCTGTAAAAGCAAATCGGGCAAGAACGCTCACCATCAGTGTCTTCCCATACAACTGATCGCATGTGTGACACCCGTTTCCTAGACCGTACCGTTCCATAGGCTTCCGCGGTCCTCCCGATCGAATTCTGCCAACCCGCGATCTGTAACCAGCATTTGCGCGCGATCTTGAGTCGTATCCCGCATACCAGAGTCGGATCGACCCAAGACTTGTACTCTAGTGACCGCGCTGTCATCGCGGTTCTGATGCAACATATTACGCACCAATGTGATACCTGGGCCAGGAGATGTGGGCCCGTATTCAGTTTGAGGAAAATGTCACGTATTTGCAAACCTAAGAGAACATGTCAAATCAATCAATTACATCACTAGTCAAAGTACAACACCCATCCCCAAGTACAACACCCATCCCTAAAGTCAACTCTCTCCCTTACATGCCAAGTACACACCCATCACCTCTCACCATCCCTCTCTCTCCTTACTACCTCACTATCTCATCTCTCTCTCATTCTCCCTAGCAACCCACATCCAAGCTCCATGGGAAAGAGCTTGTGTAGCCCTCCTTCCTACCACCTAATCCCACCATCCTAACTCCATCTCAACCATTGAAATTGATCCTTTGGAGCTCTAGCATGCATTGGCGGAAGAAGGAAGAGGAGATCAAAGGTGGGTGATTTTTTTTATTTTCAACCGTTGATTGAGGGCCCCCACTTATGGTGGGACCCATCTTGATGTATGATTTGTATCAAAGAGGGGCCCATAGTGGTGGGGCCCCTCCGCTACTCTGATCTCCTCCTCTTCTCTCTCTCTATCTCTTTCGTGATGACTTTGTAGCCCACTTGACTTTTTTTGTGTTTCATCCAGCCGTCCAGCTGGGATGGTGGAGCCCACTTGATTTATGTGTTTCATCCACACCGTCCAGACTGTCTGGACGATGCTGGACTGTTGGACGGTGCTATAGTGGGCCACCTTAATGATGGATGTGTTGTTCTATGTTGTACATTTGACGGCTATGTGGGGCACACCGTGATGCATTTATGATCCACATCATCCATCTATCAAGTGGACCACACTGCAAAAGCAGCACGAGATTGAACGTCTACCGTTGATACCCTTTTTGGGTCACAGAAGTTCTAGATCCATATGAAATTTGTTTTTCCCATTTATTCAGGTCCTTGTGACCTTATCAATAAATTGGATGAAAATAAACGTTATGGTGGGCCCCACGTGGGACCCACCTATGAAGAAGATTGGCTGGTGTACGCATACACCAGCTATTTTGCTGTTGTACTGATGTCAGTAGGTTCTATGGGTCGCACCTTGTCTGTATGGGTTTCATCCACATGTCCGTCCATCTAGACGAGGCCCCACATGATGCCTGTGTTTATCAGCATCGTCCATGTATGTGGACCCCACCTATATACCTGTTGTATATAACATCAGCAAGTACTGTGGGGCCAGCCATGATGTATATTTTGATCCACACCGTCCAGAATGTTTGGACTGTGCCGAACCACCTTTGGATGATGTTGTGAACCCCACCTCGATGTATGTTCATATCCACACTGTCTAGAGTATTTGGACAGTTTGGACAGTGTTGGACAATGTATGGATGGTGCTGATTTGCATGGACAATGCTTGGACGTTACTGTCCTCTTAATAGGGTAAATAAATTATTATTATAATAATATAATATATATGTACTATATACGTGGTGACCCACGTTGTTGTTGTTGTTGTTGTTGTGTGTGTGTGTGTGTGTGTGTGTGTGCGTGTGTGTGTGTATATATATATATATATATATATATATATATATATATGGCCCCATGTGGAATCCACATGTTGATGTATGTGCGTATGTGGTGTCCCCCGTCCATTGCAGGACGGTGGGACCCACCTGATATATGTACCTTGTATCCACACCGTCTATTGCCCAGTTGTGGGACCTCACCTTGATGGATGGGTTGTAATCCACACTGTCTTGGATCCCACGTGATGTATATGTTACTTCCAAGCCGTCTAGCTGATGAACGTGAGGTCCCACCCTGAGATTTGCAGGACGGTGGGACCCATCAAGATGTATATGTTGTATCTACACCGTTCATGGCCAACAGCCCAACCGTGATGTATTTGTTACCCGGGCCGTTCAGGACTAGTAGGCCCATTTGCTGCTATAATGAGGCCCACTTGTTTATATATGAGGCCCGTTTGATGTATGTGTAGGCCCAACATGAGGCCCATTGTGATGTGCAAAGCCCCTTGTGATGTATTCGAGGCCCATGGGTAAGGCCCATTGTGATGTCTTCGAGTCCCATGGGCAAGGCCTGATGTGATTTATAAGGCCCATATGATGAGGCCCATTGTGAGGTATTTCTGGCCCATATGCCGAAGCCCATTATGAGGTACTTCCAGCCCATATGTCGTGGATCATTGTGATATATTTTCGATCAATTTGGTAAGGCCCAATGAGATGTATTTTCTGGCTCATATATTGTAGCCCATTTGACATATATGGGACCCATGTATTGCGGCCCATTGTGATGTACATGAGGTCTAAGATCGAGGTCCAATGTGATGCGTATGTAGCCCATAAGTGAGGCCCATCATGATGTGTATTAGGCCCTTGAGAGAGGCCCATGGTGATGTATATTGGGCCATTGTTTGAGGCCATGGGCTCACTATATGTTTGGCTCTATGTGGGCCACTCCTTGGGAGCAATGTTAGTTAAATGTCCACATTGATGGGCAATGATGGTTAAATGTCCTCATTGTGACCTTCCCTTAAGCCCTTTGTTAGGCCGATTATTAAGGCCGATTCCGATTGCCGAGGCCAATTGTCGAGGCCGATTCCGATCGTTGAGGTTGATTATCGAGGCCGATTCCGATTGTCGAGGCCGATTCCGATTGTCGAGGTCAATTTGGATTGTCGAGGTCGATTCTGATTATCGAGGTTGATTCCAATTGTCGAGGCCGATTATCGATGCCGATTATTAGTGCCAATTGTTCATACCGATTATGAGTATAGCATCACAATACATGCCCATACGCATCATCTGCATGTTTGTTATGAGATGTGGTTGACCATTACATATGTCATTGGGCAAGTTGTTATAAGACTCCTTGATAGGCGGAAGTTATCTCACATGAACGCATGGTATGCGCAGGATTGATGCATGACTGAATTGTATGACTCATGCATCTAACATTGTGTGTTGTGATTATTGTACGCCCTAGCGACATCAGGGTTGTAGCCTCTACAGGCATGTCGTGGATGGCCAGATGGGACACCAAATATCTATTATTAGCATCGGGCCGCCATAGATAGCCCTGGGTGAAAATTCCTAAACCCTCTCGCTACCAAAGGACACCCCAACGTCGAGATTGAGTGGATATATAAGCGCCCGAGTGTCGAATATCAGTAGGCCGCGTCTCGCCCTATGTCGTGGTCAGTTGGGAGGGGGTGTGGCCTTACCCGCTTGAGGGAGTAGGCAATGCAAGGCTGAGTCTGACCAGCTCATAAATGGGTCCGCTATCAATGATCCAGGTAGGCATTGGTATACTGTTGGCAGTCGGATAGTGAGGTCTCTTCCACTTACCCAGTTGTGCGCTTGATGGGGCGGCAGGTGGCGTCGAGTATACTAGACCCCGATGATGATCCCAGAGATGTACAATACTGATTTATAGACTAATTGGGTAGGAGTTGTATACTCATTCATTCATTCATTCACTATCCACTCGGGCTAGTGTGCACAACTGATTGTTGTGTACCTTCACAATGGCCAAGATTTTGGTTGGGGCACGCGACTAACCTGAGATCAGGAGCTTACTACATTGAGTCTATCTATCCAAATTTAGGTATGGGACTGGTTTGGATAGAAGTCCGTTGTGATAGGCCCCATAGCCTGCGATACCACGTACTATTATCCCGACTTCACACTCCAGCTTGGTCATTTCATTCGCACCACATATTGCATTACATCCGCGGCATATAACATTTTAGGTTGTTATGCTTTTGCATTTTTATGACCTAGATGAAGCTGATGGTATTCATAGGTCTTTCGAATTTGCATATTGTATTGCATCCTCGATATTTGATATTTGGTTCATTATGTTTCCACATTACATAGCCGATATACATTACTTTCTCAGTATATGATAATGACTTGCTATGTCTTTTTATCGCATATCCTAGATGAGGTTGATGATATTTTTATGGACTTGTCAGTATTTCTGCTTACTTTGGTATTGTATTGTTCGTGGACTTACCATTATTACCGTTTACTCTGACACTACATTCTGAGCACACATATACTGCTCACACACTTACACCACCCTCTAAGCTTTCTATAAGCTTATGCACGATAGATGCATGCAGGTGACGTTAGGACGCAGTTGTAACTGAGCAGGAGCAGGAGCGTGCGGCCGAGCTTTGTGAAGATTTTATTATATGCATGTATTTTCCTTTTCAGCATTGTACTCAAATGATTATATTAGTGGATATGTGGTGATGATGTTGTTCTTGTGATTTGGGTATACTTGTGGTTATGCTTCTTACGAGACAAATTCATATTGAAAATCCTCCTTGTAGGATCCTAGGATCAAAAACTGGCGTATAAGCGCTAGGAGCCGAGAATGGGGTGCTACGGAGGCTATTGGCACTGGATTCGGCGATTGAGAATTTTGTGAGCCCGGTTTCTAAATTTGGGGCGTGACATCGTGCGTGGGTCCCCAAATTTATCTCTAATAGACATTAGGTAGGGTAGGCCACACGATGGACGACTTGGATGGGCGAATGGGCCACCTTTGCAGAATGTGGGTTTCTCAGTCAATTTGAGGAAGATGAAGGATGATAATGACATCTCTCAACTGAGAGGTTTATCCATAGATCAGGGCCGTTTGGACGGTCTTAATATGACTTAAAAGTAACGTGGGGTCCATCTCACAGTGTAAGGAGGGCTGTTGATTAAAACATCCTCTCAACAGGCGAAAAACTCACCGCCGCTACAATTTCTCATCTTTATCTCGTTTGCTAGGATATTTATGTTGAACCCTAACCTCAACGCTCTGGATTAGCTTGAGAGAAGCTTCTAGGCGCTAATGAACGGACGAGATACATCTTTCCTCAATAAGGAAAGATTCTTTCCGCAATCCGTCGTGTAAGGGCGTGTTTTTAGAAACCATAAGGCTGACGGGGCTCTGGTTGCTTGCGTGGATTGCGTACAACATTTTCCAACGGTCGGATCTGCCAAAGGAGCAATGTACATGGCTCTATCCTCCTTGTCAGGGTCTCTCCTTTGCACTTGCTAGATCGGAAACTGACCGAGTTGGCGTAGGGAACTTTCAATCCTAGGTGGCAACATGGTCAGTGGGTCCCAATCTATCAGATGAACTATCTGGATCTCACTTCTATATTCGGATGGTGGTCGTTTGTATCGTCAAACAGATGATCAGTTTGCACTGTGCCGGGCGGGAGAGGAAATTCAAATTTCCTTATTTTTTTGGTTTTTATCTGGTCGACATTAGTTTGACCCAATGCTTTAGCGTAGTGCGCGGTATGTGCACCTTATCTGTATACACGCATGGATGAACTGTGGGGTCCCCGTGATGATCTAAGTCGATCGACGCCGACCATTCATTTTTGGGAGGTCCACTAATCACTTTTGATTAGTAATTTACATGTTCAAAAAGTCAGGTGGGCCAAACTTCATGAAATTCATTATTGGTGTCAATTCCAGAAATTTTGGCGATCGGATGGCTTCTAATCCTGATCTTAGTGGTCCTATAGGTTTCCAAAGTCAGTGAAATTACACTTCGATGGTCGGTTTGATAGTCAGAGCATCTTGATCCCTAAATGGGCCATAAATCCAAATTCTTGGTTATTTAGTCGTATTCTTGTCATTCTGATGGCTAGATTGAATTCAAGTTAATCATTAGTAGTTAATAGAGTTCTAGGGTCTGCCTAGATGGGATTTAACGGTCGGCTTTGGAGTTTGGTGGTCTATGTGTGATGATTAAGTAACGAACCTTTAGGTTGGACCCAGATTCATGGTGGGTTTGATAATCTGATTCCCGACTTGAAAGATAAACGGTTTAATCTGCTTTGTTTAGGATGATCTATGATGTTTGTGGTCGGTTCTAGGCAATCTTTGGGTTAGATCAATCCATATCTGACTCATGTGGGTTCTTAGGTCTTTAAGAATTGCTAAATTTGCAGTTTAACTATTAATTTTAATGATCCAGTGATGGATTGGAAAATCGGTCATTATGGACTCAATCTAGAAATGTAAGTTAATCTTAAGGGCGAGATTCGGGCTAAAATGTGGGTTTCATGGTGGTGTGATGGTTTATCTTTAAAATCAAGGGTTGGATAGCTCTATCTCTAGACGAAGATCATTCCCATGGTTAGATTTTGACTAGAGTGTATGTGAATGGTTTAATAAGCTACGATGTCATGGTAATACCTGAGTACACGAAAGTACGAGGTGTTACACTAACGCAGACATGTTGGCAAAGTTGGTTACTGCAGCCGAAGATGATATTCCATGGTTAGTCCCAATCGAATTCCTTATCAAACCAAGCGTTAACGAAACTGACCCAACTGCAATCCTTCCAATAAATTCAGGGCCAACATGGATGGTGAAATGGCGGTGAAGACCGCACTAGTTGAAGTCAGAATATGCCAATATGTCCTAGAGGGGGGTGAATAAGACTTTTAAAATTTTTTATGATTTATTTAAAATCCTATCACACTAATCCTAATAACATACACATATTAGGATTACTCAAAAGTAACTCTACTGGCTTCCAAGCCTGGTAGAGGATCCAATCACAAACTGCTTAAAGAGTAAACAATATGAAATCTAGTTCATGATGGATATGACTGTGTAGGTGTGTGTGAGGAGTGATCAGATATTCAGATATGGAAGTATTAAAGTAAATCACTCAAACAAAATAATAATCTCAAATAGTGGTTCGACGATAAGTCTACTCCACTCCCGGTAACCGCACTCAACCCTTGAGTGTACCGGATTTCACTAAGGAGGTTTCAGATGGTTCACCTCTAACTTAAGGTTTTAAATCAGGTTCACCTTCAACCTTTACAACCTTCACTGTTTATTCTCTCACGAGCAAGGGTCAACACAACGTACCCACTTTTAGGCACACTGGCCAAGGATCTTCCATAAGACCCTATGGGAGGTTTCTACACGGTTGACCTCAAACCCTAAGGTTTTACCCGGTTCACCTAAAACCTAGAGTTTTACTAGTTCACTCCAAACCAGATATTTATGCTCTCCACAGAGCAAGGGTCCACATAACGCACCCACCACGTACACTCCCGCTGGAGGCCTCCTTGAGGACTTCAAAGGGTGAGAACCACTTAAGACCGAATCCTAGAAAGGAATGATCACAAGTGTCCTCTTGGACTCTAGATACTACAAATAAGCTGATGAGTCTCGTTTAGCACAATGTCGGAGATCTCCTCCTCCTTGTTGACGAAGAGTCTTCTACTCCTTTAAACCACAACACAGAGTAATGTACCAATACTCGGCTTTGGGTTGGGTCAAGGTTATGATGGAATCCTACTCTCTAAAGATTTTCCTATAGGGAAGATAGAGTAGTTCTAATCATCTAGGCATTCAAGGTATCCCAGCTTAATGATTTGCCATTAAGGTAGTAGCTGGAGGATCCTTGAATGCGGAAGTTCATTCTCCAATCCACTCTATTAGATATTAATGATGAGGGTGGATTGGAGGATGAACTCCCTTGAGAGAAAGGGCTTTGGATATAAGATGTAAGTTAAAACACACAAAAGTTCTCTCTATTTTCTCTCACAGCAACAAAAGACAAGTCCTCTATATATAAGCAAAAAGTTCCAACGGATATAAAACGGTCACATTTATGACAGAGTTCGATATCATCGAGCAGGTTCGATATCATCGAGCGTATACTCTCGATAGCATCGATGGTCTGCTCGATGACTCAAACTCAATGTCATATGCTTTTAAAACTCTTTGCCAATTGGTCGATGAATCGAAACTATTGTCGATGTCATCGAATTTCGAACTCCGATTCCATCGATGACAGGTTCGATCCATCGACACTTGAAAAAATGAGAGAGACTTGACTTTGAAATATTTCAGGTTTTCATGAATGATCGGGGAAACATCGAGATCATCAGAATTTGAATGTCAATGATATCGAGATCAGAGTCGAGGCATCGATAAATCTAGCTAATTTATCTTTAAGCTTGCTGGTCAATTTATGACCTTGTTCGATGCACTCGACCTGATGGCGATATCATTGATATTTGAATATCGATTCTATCGAAGGGCCCCCGATCATAGTTAAAAATGCCCTGAAATATCTGCTGTGAGAAATGCGCGCCCACCATCGATATCATCGATGGACCTCCGATCTTATCGATATTTAAATTCAAATCGTATCGGACGGTCATCGATATATCGAAGAAATTTGAGATTTTTATTAAAAAATAGGGGTGCCGGAAATCTGCATGTCGATCTTATCGAGCCACTCTCGATGGACTCGAGATTTGAATATCGATGATATCGATATGTGTATCGATACATCGATAATTCGTCCAGGTATGTTGTGAAGTTGCTGGACATATTTAGTGCTTATATCGATGATATCGATAGGTGTATCGATACATCGATAAATCCGTCCAGATGAATATTTAGTTGCTGGACACTTTTTGTCCTCACATCGATAATATCGTTAAGGTATCGAGGACATCGACAGTGCAGGTCGATCATATCGAGGGTGCTTCGATAAAATCGACAAGGCGAGAAAAACTTAGAGATTTTCCTATTTTGAAAAACGTTTTCTCACCTTAAAACCCTATGATTTCTAACATGTTTTTAGGGTTTTTCTTTACCTGGTGTTTTAGGTCATGGGATGTGAGGCTTTAGATTCACCTGTGACGAGCTTGCACACATCCGGTTGAGGCAGATGCTTGAATTGATCTTCCTATCGAGCTTTGTAGACAGTCTGACCCACCACTCACGTAACTTAACAAACCAGGGCACTTTCAGGTGGATCCAATCATTGACTTCCTCAAGGAGGGCAAACTACCCTAAGATCGCTCAGAGGAGCGCAAACTACAAACCAGGGCACTTTCAGGTGGATCCAATCATTGACTTCCTCAAGGAGGGCAAACTACCCTAAGATCGCTCAGAGGAGCGCAAACTACAAACCAGGGCAGCTTACTACACCATGGTTAGAGACATCTTATACAAAAAGGGATTCTACATTCCCTATCTTAGATGCCTCCGATCCGAGGAAGACGAGTACGTCCTGAAAGAAATCCACAAAGGGATTTGTGGGAATCACTCTGGTGGCTGAGCCTTAGCTCACAAGATCATTTGACAAGGGTACTAATGGCCGGCTATTCAGGCAAATGCTCAGAAATATACTCGAAAATGCCACAAATGCTAACACTTCGTTTCTATATCTGGACAACCACCCGAACAGTTGACCCATATGGCTGGACCATGGCAATTCACCCAATGGGGAATTGACATCATCATCTCCCTACCGACCGACAAATGATAGACCAAGTTCGCAGTGGTCGCAATTGATTATTTTACTAAATGAACCGAGGTTGTGCCCCTGATGAAGATTACCGAGCAAAAAATCACGGATTTCGTATGGAAGAACATCGTGTGTAGGTATGGGGTCCCTCACGTGATCATTTCAGATAATGAAAATCAATTCAACAATAAACAGTTATGAGGTATGTGTGAGAACCTTGGAATACAGAATTGTAACGCCCTGAAAATCGAGGGTCGAGCAGGAGCCCAACTCCCGAGTTCCAACGCATCACTTATGCAACATCGATAATGATGATTAAATGTTGTCTGTATTAGCACATTAAACATGAATAGGATTACACTAAATAAGCATATCATACTCTAAAGACAGTCAAGTTACGCAAGCGGAAGACTGTGATAAATATATAGAACGTATAAGTGGTTGTACGTCCCCGGAGTATGAACATGATACCAGGTTAAATCATTACATGTTTGGTTCCAAAATATCCAAAATATACAAAGTGATAAAGTGTAATGTCATCTTAATCCATATCTCTGTATCCTCAGTGACGCAACTTCAGGTCTACATAGACCCGCCAGAGAGTTGCAAATAGGAGAACTCCTCCTCGTCGTCGTAGAAGTCAGGCTCCGCCTCGTATGCCTCGACATCACCTGAAACTACAACAAAGTCTGGTTGGTGTTTTAAAACACCGTCCCAGAGTGGGAGTGAGTGATCAACTCAGTGGAGCTATAAGGCAAAGGTTAATATGTTATCAATTCAGTCAAGCAGTAATGATAAAGAAATACAACAAGCATTCCTAGGTACTCTGGTTAATGCTAGGATGATATGCGATAATGATGCATGCCCTCGCCTGTACTCCCTCTGCAACATCATCTCACGATCACGGCATGTACCCCTTCCTCTGTGCTCAACTCCAACGCCAAAGGCACATGCAAATGCGGTGCATGTACGTGATTAGTCAAGTTCTTAATTAGACTTATTCATATAACAGGTTTGGGAAGCTAAGGTACCCCCCTTTTATATTATTTACCCAAACGATGATCTATCTAGGGTCGTCAATCATAGGTAATCACATACGATAGGCAAGTTATAGGGCAATGTCACCCCTGATTTAAAAGCAGTGGACATGCAAGTTCAGGTTACTATGAAGCGGCTTGTCACCTCAACGTAGGCCTTAGTTTATACTCGAGGTCAATACAGGAAAGGTTCGTCACCTTAGCATAGGCCAACAACTCGAATATAGTGTCCCATCCATCGTATTCGGCTCATGAATTTAATTTGCTCACTAGCCACTACGGGGAGGCTCGTCACCCTTGCGTAGGCTGACAGCTCGACCACGGTGTCCCATACCACCATGCTCGGCTCATGAGTCTTAGCAGATCGAGGTACCAAGGTTAAATGAGCTTTACATTGGTAAGTTAGTACCTTAGATTCAAGCAGTAGCATCCATACATAGTGAACATACATTAGGCCAATAGGGTTGCTTGACAAGCTCGACTGGTACGAGCGTATGTTGAATTGATCGACATGGAGTGCATAAACATTCCGCGTGACCTAACCACTGTCGAGAAGCAGCGTACGACTCGGATTCCTCGAACATGTCTTGTGTGGCGAAGCGACCTCGGCCACCAACTCGAAAATCATTACCGATTGCCTGGACTATGCAGTAGTCCCAATCATACTTAAACATAATAGGCATCCATGTTTGATAGTCCAAATAGCACGTAGCAACCAATTCAAATATGAATCTCACATAAGCATTTTAACGAACACATAGAGTACATGTTAACATACGTTGGCATTCATCCATAAAGCACGTAGTAGTAAGATAGGTTACATGAAGGAAACTGCAACTACAGATAAAGTGATTGAGAATCCTATCTCAGCACCCTCTTTAAAAACATTTCAACAAGCATTTTCTCATTCAGGCATTTTATCAAACACTTAGACTATACATATCAATATACATGTAATATATTGGTTATAACATATATTATGGCAAGTCCTTTCACAAAGGAGTTATCACACATACAACAATCATGTACTTACAATTAATAATTATGGCAAGCACAAATCCAAATTCCATATTCATTCAAACATTTCAACAAAAACATATATTACATTATAATCGACATAGTATATATGTGTGTGTGTGTGTGTGTGTGTAATACGCGAAAAACATTGTATCTTAACATATGTGATAGCAATCAAGTCAGTCATAAATCATTAACTGACATTAAAAGCGTTGAAAACCATAACCTAAACGTTTATAGTCCACACCTTTCACCAGTAGACTTGTATCGAACTCAGTTCAAACACTACGTCTTTGTCTACGACACAACAACCACCTATAACATGAAATAGGTTAGCTATTTCATCACTTACTCTATTTGGATCCCTAAAACATATTAAGGTTAGGATTTCTTAGCCAAGAACGGAGTCAAAATTGTGGGAATAGCGATACGGGTAGGCTGATTCGGCACGTGGAACGGCAGGGAAGAATCCCAGCAACTATCTCTCTCTCTCTCTCTCACTTTTCCTCACCTTTTTCCTTCTCTTTTCTCTCTTCTCTCTCTTAGGGTTTATAAATTCATATGAAATGAGAGAGGGGTGGGTAAAGGGTCCTATATAGGCCCAGAACTGATCTCAATGGCCTCAGGGCCATGGTATACTTAGGTTGTAGCCAAAAGTCGGTTGTTTCGGGCCAACGGAGCTCATCTGGAGGCCCCTTTCTTGTATACAGTCTAGAGAAAGTTCTCTGACAATGGATCTATGTCAGGTTAAGTTTTCGGTCAGATCAAATTTACAGATCGACTGTGGAGGACCTGTTTCAGTTTAACGGTCATCGTCACTCGATCAGGGCCACAATTACACTGACCTGTGTAGGAAAATTTCCCTGATCCGAGCGTATATTTGGGTCAGATTCTAATGGTCAGAAACCTTAAATTTGGCCTACAAGTGAACAGCCCAATTCACTTAAATCTGAGTTCATTTTCTAAAGATATTCACGTTTCTAACACACTTCGCTCTGGGTACAAGTTGTGTGTTTCTGGATATTATCTGCACTTGATTTTTAAGATGGTTGTCAAGTCCAGTAAGGCAGTCATAACCATATAGTTCCGTGATTATCGGACTTTTGACGCGCGGTCCAGGTCTGAAACGGAGTTTCAATTTGCTCCCGAGAGCAACTGGGTTTTGAGATTGATCCTGCATTTTTAGGTAATGTAGCGTTAGCGACTCTACTAGTTTTGGGTCTTACAGATTGTATAGAAAAAGGTTCAAGCTAATCTACCGATTAATTCAGTTTAACACTTAATTAATTTTTGTCTAATTTCTAAAGAATTCAGTCCTTAGTGATTTCTGTCTGAGGTGGTACTCGGGTCTTTGTACAGATTTTTCGAGACGTTACAATATGTTTATTCATCGCCACACTATTCACTGGCCAATGGATAGGTCGAGGCAGTTAATAAAATCATTAAAATCCATCTCCAGATAAAGCTTGAGAAAGCCAAAGGGTCATAGACTAAAGAGCTCCCTCATGTTCTCTGGACATACCGAACAACCGCCTGAACAGTCATTGAGGATACTCCCTTTTCCTTGGCCTTTGGGGCCAAAGTCGTTACCTTTGTCGAAATGGGACTTCTGACAGCTCAGACCTGCTCTTACGACGAGCAACAAAATGTCGAGCTAATGACACTAGACCTCGACCTTATCAAGGAAAGAAGAGAGCAAGCTCAAGTCAGAATTGTGATCCGGCAACAACAGGTCGCCCATTTCTACAACTCCAAAGTAAAGACTAGGAGGTTCTAAGCTGGAGACCTGGTTCTCCGCAAAACCTTCCAAAACACTAAAGAATCCATCTCAGGAACTATGGGACCAAACTGGGAAGGACCATATGTAGTAACGGGTATAAGCCATCCTGGATCATATTGACTCAAGCACTTGGAAGGCCGGCTTCTGTCACATCCATGGAACGCCGAACACCTTAAAATCTACTATGCCTAGAGGGCCAACCTGCCCCAAGTACAAAATCTACTATGTATAGTCTACATTCGAACTATTATAATAAAACCCCGAAGTCTACCTTCTACTTCTATATCTATAAATGGTCATCTACTAAACGTCTATTGAGGCCTTCCCATGGAATTTGGGAAGAACTGCCCCTATTAATGCGTTGACCCTCCAAGAAGAGGTTGGGCCATACACTACCTTCATTCACGTGTCCAACCTACGGAGTACTACTAAGGGCTCCCCTTGATACAAGGAGGAGAAAAGCCCAAATCGACTGTTCAGCCCTTAACAAAAAGGTTAGATATACGATGATTATAACAACTAAGGGATTGAAGAATCGACCTACCTACTTAGAAAAACTTATGCACGAACAAAATGCTAAAAACTTGATTGTATTGATAAAGCTCTGGAGAGCATAATACATCAGGTCTACAAAAAAGAAAGGGAGAAACCATACAAGAAAGAAAAAATATAAAGGACTGGCTACTAGGTCTCGGGGGGTTACTTGGCAGGTGCTTCCTCAGGAGATGCGTTGAAGTCAGAGTCGGCCTCCTCAAAGGTTGAGAGATCAAGCTCTATATGCGCTTCCTTCACATCCTCGAGGCATTTTTCGTAGCTAGCGCTGTATAAAGTGTCCCTATCCTCCAAGAACAACTCGGAGGACTTGAACTCCTCGACAACGGTAACTCGAGCTGAGGAGATAGCTACCTGGGCTTCCTTAAGTTTCACCTCCAAGGTGTGTTGCAGCCATTCATTATTGACCTTCCACCGTGTCGCCCTCTCTGAAGCCTCAGCCAGCAGCTTCTTAGTTTCCTCCAACTCAGCCACAGACTCCACTGCCCGAGTCTCCATGGCAGAGAGAAGTTGCTCGCCCTTAAAACATGATCGCTCAACCTCAAGATGGGATTGTTCGGCTTCGACCCCCTTCCATAACATCCCCACTTCTGCCTCCTTCACTTCCTCCCGTAAATGCAAAAGTTTACGATGAACGTTCAGTAACCAAGGGCCGAATGCCAAAAAAAAGAAGAGAATATGAATCTCAGAACAAAAGAAAAGAAAAGCAATAATTGCTTGAGAATAGCTTACCCAAAAGAAGGTCTTTGCCAACTGGCCAATGGTTCCTTCCGGCGACGTGCTTAACCAATGAGTGAATTTGGCATTGGAAACATGATGCTCCACCCAAGGCAGAAGTTACTCTAAAGTCCTTCTCGCCGACTTAAGAGCACCCCGACTCTTGCCACCAGCCGACGAGCCTCCCACTAGGGCCATAGGAAGCTCTATAGAGGTCTCCATTGCCTCCTGCACCTCCATGGGACGAGCTTCCTCGAGTGAGGGCATCCCAACAACCCTTTCAGAAACAGTGGAGATGGGCACTGAGGTTGGTGCCTCATCCACGACCTCCATGACCACGGAGGGCGAAGGACCAACCTTCTCTTTGTTCTTGGAGGTTTTCTTCTTCTTCTTCTTCTTCTTCTTCTTCTTCGGGGCTACACCTCCAAGAGGAGGTTCCTTGCGCTTCACAGTTGGCCGAGCTTCAAGCATGTCTGCACTAAAGAAGAAAAAAAGTTAGCAACAAATCCACCAAGTCTCTAAGTCCTAAGGTCGGTTAAGACTTATACCCATTAGTTCGGAGTCAAGACCTGACTTCAGCAAGAGCTCGAGTTGAAGAAGCCTCCTTTAAGATCTCGCGTCCTCCTCTAGCGACCTTGCTCCGGCATTTTGAGCAAGAGCTTCAGGCCCAAGCATGAAAGGGAACTTGGGAATAACTGCAAAGAGAAGTATACAAGATCAAGTCAAAGTACCAAAGATGACCAAGTACAGAAAAAAGGGAAAGGAATTAAGTCTGGATGATACTGACCTGGATCAGAGAAGGAAGTCGAGACCCAATAGAGATGCCCGGGTATTCCTACAACTTCCTAACCTCTCGAAGCCCAAAACCACTTGTTCTTCTAGTTCTTATTGGAGGTCGAAACGTCCATGACTAAGGCCTTCTCGGCTCCCCACCAAGAAGAGAAGTAATACCAGCCATCATGCAAAGGGCTGGATTTTACTGGGTATGGATGGAGGAACTCATTCACGGTCAGCTCGGGCTAGTCAAGCTCGGAACAGAGAACGAAGCATCTGACCAATGCTCTCCATGCATTGGGGATCAGTTGTCCTAGAACCATCCCCAGATAAACGAGCATCTGCCTTACTATATTTTGGAGAGGGAGCCTGAGGCCGCAATGGAGGGCGACCTGGAAAATGGCCACCTCTCCCTTGGGGGGTTATTGGGAAGCTCGCCCGGTGAGGGAACTCAGAGTATCACCGAGTCAGGTATGTGATACCCCAGTTTAACCCTTACTAGGTCGGCCTCCGTCAAGATGGACTCCATAGGTCCTTTCTCCTCATCCATGTTCTCCTCTGCCGAGGACCCGACGAGCCCCTCTTTTACCAGAAAACCCTCCTCCATTTTGACTAGCCGCCCCGACGGGGATATTTCAAGTACTCACGACGCCTGCGACGTCCAAAATTTGACGTTGATTATCATCATCAGAGGAGATGGAGGGTTTGACATGGGGCAAAGATTTTCCACCCCACCATCAACACCTGAGGTCCCCTCCTGAGAACTTGAAGTTTTCAGCATGGCGGTAGCTCCAAGAATGACTAAAAATTGATGTACAGAGAAGAAGATAAAATGCAGGGAGGGGAGATTCGGGATGGATCTCACCGGAGATACAATGTCACCGAGAGTCTGGTGCAACATGGTCACTGAAAAACATCTACCGCCAAGATTGCAGCGAGTTGGAGGCAGGAAGAGTCAAATGAGCCGGCTCGAGGCTTAAGGCTTCCCCTTTATAGGGGAGCCAAGTGTACGGGCATTTAATGCCCCTCATTAATGTGAGGCTGTACGCCGCCTCCTAGACTCCCCCGTTTCGACACATGGTGCTTCCCCACTCGAAGCGTGTCTCCACTACTGAGGAAAGGCCATGTGTCACCTTCCCGTTGGTCTAGCACTGAAAAGATGGCCTAACAAATCACGCGACCTCGAGCCACGACACATCACCTCAACAGTGTCATATCATCGTTACTAATACGCCTCAATTCTTGTGCCTGTAACCTTATTTACCATTAATGGGGGAATGACCCAATCTAACTGCGTTCGACCTACTTTCCAAGACTATTTCACCGACTTGAAAGTAAGGGGGCTTACTGTAATGGGGAAAAATGGACCAACCAGTAGAGGTAGGTCAGGTCAAGATCTGGCACACCTCGATGCGCAATAGAGGATGAGAAACCCAACCGCCGGATTGAGGAAGGTCGGCCTAAAGGTCGGCACAACCAAAGTCGGCCTAAAGGTTGGCACAACCAAAGTCGGCCTAAAGGTTGGCATGACTCAAAATAGACTCTCTAAGGGATAACCTGAAGAGGCTATTAGCACTCATGAAGAAGTTAAAAACTATAGAAATTGAACATCACAAAGATGTTCTACCTAATTGAAAGGATAAGTTGGCAAGCAAGGATGAGCTTATCCGACCGTATCCGAAGGCCGAACAAATCCACCTCAATTCCCAACTGGGGTCCGACCTTATCTGAGGGAACTGTCCGAAGTTCTCTCCATGGATCATAGAGGTTGATCCGTGATTAGATCGGGATCCCGAGACCTCTGTCGAGGATCTCGAGAGAATTCCCAAACGTTAGGAGCCCTAAATCCATCTACAACACATACCTACCAAAAAGGGAGGTTTCCTCCACATTATGACCTCTCCTCAACTATAAATGAGGCCATCTCTAATGGTGAAAGGTACACATACACATACTATCTCTACCCTTAAACCAATTCCACTAGACATAGATTCCTGACTTTGGTATCAGAGGGTCCCCTACTCTAGTAAGGGTCTCCTTTGTCTCCTTCTTGTGCATGTACTCAAAGGTCTAAAAGGGTGGACCAAATTTTTGCATCACCAACCACTATTTCCTATAATATGGTCCATAGAAGATTTGGATCTGCTTCATTTTTGGGCATGTAGTTTAAAACGAACTAGCAAAATAGATGGACAACATGTATATAAAACAAATACATCAAGGTGGGTCTCACAGTAATGGACGCATTCTCTTTCATGAAGTCGGGATTGCACCTAATCCGCTACTCTAAAAAAATGAGTTCTTTTTTTTTTTTAATTCTACTTAGAGAGCTATGACCGTTTGCGCGAATGCGCTTGACAACTTGCCTGAGGTAGTTTGCACGATTGAGCTCGTCAATTCGCATGATCGATCATAGGCATTCAACAGTTCATGCGATTGCTCTCGGTAGTTCGATCGAGCGATCTATTGTGGGCACTTCGCAGTTCACTCGATCAAGCATGGGCGCTTGATAGTTTGCTCGACTGCTCTTAGCAGTTTGATCGAGCGTTCTATTGCGGGCAATCCGTAGTTCGATTGGAAGATTTTTTGGAGTGCTTGATAGTTTGTGTGATCATGAGCACTCGACAATTCACACGATCATGTTTGACAGTTCAATTGTGCAATCTTTTTCGATTGGTCAATAGTTTGGTCGATCATGCACAACAGTTCGCTCAATCGATCATGAGAGCTAGCCAGTTTCTGCGTCGTGCTCGCCACTTCGATCACATGATCTACTTTAGGCACTCAACAAATTGGATGATCAACTTCGTCAATTCATTAGATCAATCATAGAAGCTCGGCATTTCGATCGCGCAATCTATTGTGGGTGCTCGACATTTTGATTGCATGATCTATTGCGAGTTCTTGGTAATTCACGCAATCACACTCGACATTTCCATTGTGCTAACTATTGTTAGGCACTCACCAATTCACTAAATCGATTGTGGGTGCTTGTCAGGTCGCCTAATCGCTCATAATAGATCGCGCGATAGAACTATCGAGCAGGATTGGGCGATCAAAATGTTAAGAGCAATCAAGCAAACTATCAAGCATTACTGATCAATTGAGAGAATTGTCGAGCAACCGTAATAGATCATGTGATCGAACTATCGAGCACAATCACATGAATTGTCGAGTGCCCATTATCAATCGAGCGAACTACTGAGAAAGATCACCCAAACTATCAAGCACTTGAAATAGATCATGCGATCTAACGACCAAGCATAATCGCATGAACTGTCGAGATCCTGAAATTGTTTGAGCAAAATGCCAAGGGCCCATAATAGACCGACGATCAAACTGTTAAGAGTAATCACGGAAACTGATGAGAACCTACAACAGATCGCATAATCAAACTTTTGAGAGAGATAAAGTGAACTTTCGAGTGCCCACGATTAATCAAGCGAACTTTCGAGAGAGATCATGCAAATTACCAAGCCCCCACAATAGATCATGAGATCTAACTACTAACGCAATCACACAAACTATCAAGCATCCCACGATCGATCAAGCAAACTGCCATTCATGATCGCCCAAACTGCTGAGCACTCAAAATAGATCATGTGATCGAACTTCCAAGCACAATCACGTGAACTACCGATCACCAACGATTAATCAAGAAAATTATTGAGCACGATCGCTAGAACCAGCGAGTACTGGAAATAGATTGTGTGATTAATCGAGCGAATTGTCGAGCATGATTGCACAAATTGCCAAGTTCCCACAATTGATCTCTTAATTAAACTGATAAGTGTAATAGCGTGAACTATTGAGTGCCCACGATCGATCGCACAAATGAATTGCCAAGCACAATCGATCGCGGGAACTGTCATACGTGAGCTGTCGAGCATGAACTGTCGAGCGTGATCGCGTGAACAGTCATCACTCTCTCGTTATAGGTCCAATCGGGATGATTTTGAGTTGTTTGGAAAGATAATTTGACAAACTATCAAATGGCTTTTTAATCACCTCATTTGAATAGTGTTAGACCTTTCAAAAGTAGGCCAAAATCCAGCTCTTAGCAAAAGATCAATCTAAGACTAATCTTTTAAAGAAATAAAAACTCATTTCTAAAAGTAGATTTTTAATATTTTATTATGTGTAAAGGGTAAATAAATGATGGATTTTGTGACGGCTTTATATCATTGCAAAAACCGTTTGGTTTAACGATGGTTAATAACGATCATTAAAGTTTGTGATAGTTATTAACTGTTATTAAGCTAAACAAAAACCATCTCAACATATGTTGAAATGGACTTACCATTACAATGCTCTAAAACCATCGCTAATTGTGAAATAAACAATTATCATTACCTATGGTCGTCACTAATTTCACATTGGTGGCAGTTTTGGACCGTCACCTATTTTTAACTAAGCAACGATTTTAGCCATCATTAAACTCAATTAATAAAGCCATGTTTTAGCCCATTGTTCATTTCTCTCACCCTCTCTCCCTCTCCCTCTCCTCTATAGATCTCCCCAAAACCTACTATATTTATATACCTACTAATTAATTTACATGCCTTAGATAAATCCAAGATGATGTTTTTCATACTAAAAAACAAAACTAACGATACCCATGTATTTATAATTTAAGATCTGTAACTTGTCATTTAGGGCATATGGGTCACTTTGTAATGCCTTGAAAATTGACTCTTATGTACATCGCATGGGATCCGAGTTTCATGGTATTAGATAATGTTTCAAGGTACAACCCCTTGTACTTTTTATACATCACATGCATTGACACTCATGCAGGTACCAAGTCACAAGAATAAAACTAACCGTACTATAATTTTTATTCCATTTAAGCATAAAAGTTCAACTAATCATTTAATGGTCACTCAAGTGGGAGGTGAAAGTGTCCTTGTTTGTCAATTAACGTGACAGTTGAGTCATAAAGTCCAATGAGCCCCATAGAAAGACTACATGCTGAAAACTCAACAAAGTGGAAGTGTTTAAAGATCTTCAAAGGTAAACTAAACCTCACATCCCATGACAAAAAACACCTCAGGTAATAATCCCCTTAAAAATGTTCTAATTTATCCTAAAATCAACTAGGAAAACATCTCTGGTAGATTAATAGAAAATTAAGTTGAAAGAACAAAGGTAAAAATCACAATTTTTATGCAACTTTTGATTCATCGAACAGCCTTTAATGACATCGAGAATGGACTCATTTTTGTCTAGCAAACAAACTAAAAATCTGGAACAAATCTCGATTACATCGAACAGGGTTCAATGACATCGCACTTACTTGTTCGTTGACATCGAACCTATTTCGATGACATAAAAAATGAGCACTCATATGTCCAACAAGCTCAGGTTAAAATTCAGTTAAAATGATCGATGACTCGAACCATGTTTGATGACATCGAAATTCAAACTTCGATAACATCAAATGCATGCTTGATGACATCAAACTAATACCAAACTTGTCCAAAGAGTTCTATTGAAAAATCATGAACTCATTCGATGACATCGAAATTCAAATTTCGATGACATCCATGGTATGTTCGATTACATCGAAAATGGACCAGACTTATCTAGAGTGTTTTATAGAAA
Source organism: Magnolia officinalis (assembly GCA_021015155.1). Taxonomy (NCBI): domain Eukaryota; kingdom Viridiplantae; phylum Streptophyta; class Magnoliopsida; order Magnoliales; family Magnoliaceae; genus Magnolia; species Magnolia officinalis. The sequence continues at coordinate 76,623,105 of JAJHSJ010000004.1, read as the reverse complement.
ATGAACTGAACTCTCTGATTTCATCGAATCACCTTCGATGACATCAAAGTTCAAATTTCGATGACATCGAAGAATGTTCGATGACATCGAACAATTGAATGAGATTGTCCAACAAGCTCCAAGCAATTTTAGTGAAAATCCCAATGCCATCAAACACACTTCGATGACATCGCACGGATAGAATCTGCCCATTTTTTTTTACCGTTGGGACTTTTGTCTTTATAAACAGAGGCTTGGTTTCTTGGTTTGTATTGAGAATAATATTGAGATTTAAGAGAGTAATAGATATAAGAAAACACCCACCATCTTAAATCCTTTTTCTCATGAGAGTTCATCCTTCAACCCTATCTTAAATGCAATCATTGGAGTATTAATAAATTATATTGAAGAATAAACTCCACCATTCAAGGATCTTCCAGCAGCTCATTTATTGAAAAAACATTGAGCTGGAATCCTGTGAATGTTTAACATTTGGGAATCTCATCATCACTTAAAGACCCACATTTAATAAAGGAGATTCACTAAAAATACCTTAACTCAACAACCAACAACTTGCATTGGGAGCATCTACAGGTATTGTAGATCAAGGGTGCTGAAGACTCTTCATCAACAAGGGAGATCGTCTTCAGAATATGCTAAAATGGGGCTCACCATACTTACAAGTAAGTTATTAGAGTCCATAAGATCTAAAAACCTTTCCTTGTGTAGGATTGGGATTCAGAGTTTGATACTCAAACTCGCTAAGACCTTTCATAGGCCTCCGATGGGAGAATACACATAAAGTCCTTGTGTAAGATCTATATGCCTTGTATAGGCATGTGTTGATTGCCTTGTGTAGGCATGTGTTGATTGCCTTTTGCAGGTATGAGTTAATTTCCTTGTGTAGGCAATGCCTTGTGTAGGCGATACCTTGTGTAGGTTGTGAAGGTTTATGGTTAACCTGATTTAAAACTATTGGATAGTGAAATCTAGCACACTCTTGGGTGGAGTGCATCAGCCGGGAGTGGAATAGGCACATAGCCGAACCACTATATATGATCGCGTTTGGAATTGTCTTTGCGCATTTATTTAATTATACTCATGTACTTTGAATGCTTAGTTATGATGCATGATTAGATGAATATCTAGGATTGATAGGAATCACATCCCATACACTCATATACACTATCTTTATAGGCTAGTTGCTTTACTTGCATATCTAGTGTAGCCTATATTATTGGACCCTCTATTAGCTTGGAAGACATAGAGTTAAATTGCCTTGCTCAGTTTAATTACAAATTAGTTTAAGTTAGGTAATTAGGATTTCAAATTGGCATAAAATTTAAAAAGTCCTATTCACCCCCCTCTAGGACACTTAGACATATATCCATACTTCAATAACAACGGTCCTACATCAATTTCAGGAGGTTATTATAATAATCTAAATTCGCAACATGAAGTATAAGTAAAACCAAACTAAAATGGGAACATCGACGACGTAAGCCCACGTTACTCATAATAGTCTTCCATAGGGAGATCATCACCCATATCTTCAACCTGTGCATCCCCTGCATCATTTATATGGTTAAAGAGAGTCAACGCCCTAGTCATATTGATGGTTATCCTTCAAGATTAACTATAATTTAAGTAATTCATCTGAATGAGACAATATAAATGTTTTGATATATATCTCATATTCCATTAGTTAGAGTGGTATCGGTATGTGTAACCAATATACATAAACACATGCCTAGAATAGTGTGTGCAGCTCATTATACATAGTGACTACCTTATTGTGGAATATATAAAATTTGGGCTCGCTATGTTAAATTACTCGATTCAATTGGATCACACAACTGGAATCGAAGTCATATCTTATCCATCCAGATAATGGAGCAGTTAAATCATTATTTATATATTCTAGAATAGATTTAAACTTTCATTGAATTGGTTCCCTCATAAAGCATCAACATATTAATCGCAGAGAATTCAAAGCATCTACCATGCCTAGATTCAATGATAGATAAATGGATTTTACAGACCAAACGATTGCAAAACATGTAAGAGAATTTTAATAGTCTTCATAAGCATCCAAAGTGCCCAGAGTCGATAATGGATCAAAGAAATTAAACTGAAAATACTCCTTCATTTAAATAAAAAATCAATAAATAGTTCAACATGAAAGCCAAATAACTTGAATCAAAGTAAAGTAAATGTTAGGAAAAACTACAAGCTTCACCTCTTAGCTCTAACTAAGAGATTTGCCATCCATAGACATGATTGAACAAAAACTCAACTACAAAAATATAAAAACTAAGTAGAACCAAAGGTTGAAGAGGGGGGAGGACTCCTAAAAGCTCCACAACTCCTTGATCTACTCCTACCCTAATTCGTGTTTAAAAACTCGTAGAACATTCCTTTATAGTGGTTTAATTCACACCAACTTGATTTTATATAGCTTCGATGACATCGAACTCCCATCGAAGAGTCCCGGTGAAATCAGGAAATTGTCCGGCAACGAACTTTTAAAATTGTGTATTTTCTCAATGTCATCGAACCTCCTTTGATGGAATCAAACTTGACTTCGATGGCATCAAACATATCTTCGATGACATTGAAAAATGCACAAATTAATATGTCCAACAACAAAATTGAATTTTTTAAATTTTTACGATGGGATCGAAGTGGCTTCGATGGAGTCGAAGGTGTTATCGATGTCATGGAAGGGTCAATGTTTGCACTTCTGATTTTCTGCATTTTGACTCCTTGATTTTCTTCCTTCCTCACTTGGTTTCCTTAGATCTCGGATTCTTATATTCTTCAATCTTGACCTTCATAAATTCAATCCTTCACTTGGTAATTCTTTGAACATTAAATTCATGCTTTAATCATCCTTTTCTCATTATCTCTTAAAATCACCTTGTAAGAGAAAACATGTGTAATTAAATCAAGTAAGCACATCCATGTTCATAAAACTAATGCATAATAATGGGGAAATATATAATATTTCACACTTAACATTCTCCACATCCCATAATTACGGAGATGCATGGGTGTCACGTCCCAAACCCGGAAATCAGGCTCACAAAATTTCCGATTACCGAATCTAGTGCTGACAGCCTCCATAGTACCCCATTCTCGGTTCCCAATGGCCATACGTCAGATTCCGATCCTGGGGTCCTACAAGGAGGATTTTCCTACGTACATTTATCTCATAAGAAGCATAACCATAAGTTTACCCAAATCACAAAGGCAACATCATAATCACATATCCACTAATATAAACATTTGAATATAGTGCTGAAAGGGAAATATAGACATAAAAATTAAAGCTCCAGAAGATGGTTGCACGCTCCATGCTCAACGCTAGTGCAACCTAACGCCACCTGCACACATCTATCGTGCATAAGCTTATAGAAAGCTTAAAGGATGGTGTAAGTGTGTAAGTAGTATATGCGTGCTCAGAATGTAATATCAGAGTAAACGAAAATACTTGTAAGTCCACCAACTGTACAATATCAGAGTAAGCAGCAATACTGACAGGTCCATAAAAATATCATTAACCTCATCCAGGATATGCGATGAAAAGACATAGCAAGCCAATGTTATATACTGAGAAAGTAATGTAAATCGGCTATGTAATACGGAAACATAATGAACCAGATATCAGATATCGGGGATATATCGGGGATGCAATACAATATGCAATTCAAAAGAGCTATGAATACCATCAACCTCATCTAGGTCATAGAAATGCAAAAACATAACAACCCAAAATGTCATATGCTAAGGATGTAATGCAATATGAAATATGTGGTGCGAATGAAATGACCAAGCTGTAGTGTGAAGTCGGGATGATATACGTGGTAACGTAGGCTAGGGGGCCTATCACAAAGGACTTCTATATAAACCAGTCCCATACCTAAATTTGAATAGATAGACTTAATGTGGTAAGCTCCTAATCTCAGGTTAGTAGCGTGCCCCAACTGAAATTCTGGCCATTGCGAAAGTACACATAACAATTAGTTGCGCACCACCAGCCCGAGTGGATAGTGAATGAATGAATATAATACTGAGTTTGCAACTCCTGCTCGACAAATCAGTACTGTACATCTCTGGGATCATCACCAGGGTCTAGTACACTCTACAATACCTGTCACCCCACCAAGGGCACAACTGGGTAAGTGGAAGAGACCTCACTATTCACCTGCCAATATCGAGCTCGACTCGTCGATGGCGGACCCATTCTTCAAGCTAGTTAGACTCAGCCTAGTTATGCCTACTCCCTCAGGCGAGTAAGGCCACACCCCCTCCCAACCGACCATGACACAGTGGGAGACGTGACCTACACTGGTATACGGCTCTCATGCGCTCATATATATCCACTCGGTCTCGACGTTGTGGCGTCCTCTAGTATCAAGAGGGTTTAGAGATTTTCACCCAGGGCCATCTATGGCGGCCCGATGCTAGTAACAAATTTCCAGTGTCCCATCCAGCCATCCACGATATGCCTGTGGAGGCTACGACCCTAATGTTACTAGGGTGTACGATAATCATAATCACACAATGTGAGATGTATGAGTCACACAGTTATAGTTTTCTTCACAATAGCTAACACTAACATAGTTATCCTGCTAATGGTCAATCACATTTTGTAAGTGCTATGACTATAGTAACCCTAATGATGATAAGAAATCAAAAAATTTGCTATGGGAGAGAAAACTAACTCACTATGCTGACTCAGTTTGATCCGAGTTGACTCGGTCCTCTCCTCTACTTTCTTTTCCTCCCTCTTCTTTCCTTCTCCTTTTTCTTCTTCCTATCCTCCACTCTTCTTCTTCTTTTCCAGCAATTAGGTTGAAGTCAAGCATTGGACTCCACCCAACTGAGTCGACTCAGTTAGAGTCAACTCTGGGCAGGAACGCCCATCCTCTTCTCCCTCTTTCTATTTTCTATTGAAATCCCAACGGCTCTCGAACCAGACCCAACCCAGACCCATAGCTGGCCTAGATCGGACCCAACTCAATGCAAGACTCGTCAATGAGTCGAGTTACAACATAACTGGGCCGTGTGATAGGTCCAGTTTTGGGACTGCATTCAACCCACAACTCAGCCCAGTTTGGGGCTACATTAGGCCTAGATTTAAGGCTAATTTTGGCCCAGAATTTGGCCCATTGATGTCCATTTTGCAGCCGAATCTAGGAATCTGATTTAGAGATTATGGCAGCATGGATACAGACTTAGCGAGAGTCTATCTAGACTGAGTCCAAATCGATCGTTTGAAGGTCCTTGGCGGAAGAAGGTACGGACAGCAGCACCTGTTGCCGGCGAACTGGATCACTCGGATCGACCCAAACTCGAACTCAAACTACAGCATGACCCGATGGAGTACATGGGCCTTGCTCGGCCAGCACTCGCCCCGACTCAAGGCGGTGTGGCACTAGCTGCCCGCCTCTCTCTCTCTCTCTCCATATTCCTCTCCTGTTTTCCCTATCTCTCTCTCCTTTCTTTCCTGAAACATTGGTGAGAATCCTGAGGGAATAGGTTCCCTTATATATACGCAAGGGTTGCTCTAGCCGTTTTAGGGAATGGTCGGGATAACGGTTGCTCTCATGCTCTCCCTTTCATTTTCTGTTTGTATGGGGGCAATCTGATCATGGAATGGTTTTCCTAATGTCATGGCCCACCGAACAGGTGTCTCTGATCGAGAAATGGGCCACCCACATCATGATGGGATTTCTATTCAAACGGGAAGATGAAGCCGCCTTTAATGACATTTTCTTACCCTAAGCCTATAATGATGATCAGCACCGTTTGGACGGTCCAGATGAGACCCGCGATTAGTGTGGGGTCCACCTTCCTAGTCCCAATTCGCCCGAGTGTAGTAACTCGCGAGATATTCCACCACATCTCCCCTTCTTATGTGGAGAGAGATTTTCTCGGGAAGGAAGGCTAGGGTTGTTGTTGCCCTAGCGTGAATAGCCGAGATCTCTCCACGTGGCCTAGTGAAAGGGTGCGATTTCCCAAAATGGAAAAGCTTCCCATGCCTTTTCCGTCTCTCAGTAGGGTGTATGCCTGCTTTTGGCGTCGAAATGCAGGGTTGGGATGGGGCTTTGAAGGATGGCTAAGATCGAGGGAAAAAGAGGCACGCGGATTGCTAACCTGGCAACGCAATAGGTTTCCATTTTTGAAAATAATCACACCAACCTACACTCAGCCCGTATTTGTGTGCATGCATGGATGCATGAATGTGCACGAATGGCATGGATTTGATCGGACGGTGATGCCCTACCAGAGGAACGGTTTGGATCGGCTTAAGGTGGCCCACATTAATCACACTCGGGTGATCTTGGGAGGGCTGGAAACACAATCTCATTCGGACGTTTGGCTATGTACTGTGAGCACGTACGCGTGTTTCCACACGTAAGAAGGGTATGGTTTTGATCGACAGTTAGTCTGAAATATGATGGACGGTCCCGATCATCGATCTGTGAAGCGAGGGTGGACCCACATTCAAACAGTGGGGCCCTCCATTTCTGCGGGAAATCCGGGCGGAAGAGAGAAGTTCCCTCTTTTGTAAAAGGTTTCGGGTCAATGTTTGACCTGATCCTTCATTCGGCACATTGCAGGCGTATTCCTGATGTGGTACACATGCAGTGTAAGGTGGGGTCCTGCTGATGTTTGTCGGAGATCCACTCCATTCACTCAGCTTAGAGGTACCAAGCAATGCCCGGGATCAAAGATCAGGCTGATGAAATGCCTGGGTGGGGCCCACCACTTGATTTGGGTCACATTGGTGGGTTTTTCGTAAATCTAAAGGTCGGATAATTCCAAATATGGATATCAGCGGTCGAAAGGGTCCTAGGGACCATTTGTTGGGAATCAGTGGTTGAAGTAGGGATCAGATGCCCTGATATATGCTTAGAGTAATTAGCGAAGTAATTTAATAAATTCTAAAACATGTTCTTAAACGAACTACTCAAGCATTTTAATTAATCGAAGACATGTATTTAAGCCAACTCATCAAGTATTCTAATCATTTCTAAGGCATTAATTTAAGTGAGCTAATCAAGTGTTCTGATCTATTCTAAGACATTTATTTAGTATAGTAATCAAGTATTCCAACTAACTCTAGACATTTGTTTAAGTAAACTAACCAATGATTGTCCAAGTGTTGATGGATAGTTGGGTGGCTCGAGGAATGGATGCATGTTACTCCTACCAGTCTAATTTAGGGTAGAACACAGATAAACATTCAACTAAGTTACGTTAGTATTCATACTAAGTTGGATTACATGGTAATACCCGAGTATGGAAAAGTACTGGGCGTTACAAATGTGGGCCCTCAAATCATCAAAGATCTAGATGATAAACACCCACCTTTGATCTCTTCTTCCTTCTTCTGCCAACATGATCTAGAGCTCCAAGGGGTGGATTTTAACAGTTGAGATGGACTTTGGATGGTGGGATTGGGTGTAGGAAGGTGGGCCACACCAAGCTTTCTCCTCTCATGGAGCTTGGACGATTGCTTGCTTGGGAGAAATTAGAGAGATAAGAGGGATGAGAGAGATGAGAGATGTGAGTGATGGGTGAGTGAGTGATGGGAGTACTTGTGTAAGAGAGAGAGAGAGTTGACTTTGGGGATGGGTATTGTACTTAGGGATGGGTGTGAGTGATGGGATGTGTACTTGACATTTGATGTAATGGATTCTCTCAAGATTGCAACGCGCGGTATTTTCCTAAAATTGAACGCGGGCCCACATCTCCTGGCTCGGGTATCGCCTTGGAGCATAAGATGCGGCATCGAAACCGCAGCGACGGTGCGGTTGCAATGATACAAGTCTCGGGCTGAGCCGACTCAGATCAACAGGATGTAACTCAGGGTCACGCGCAATTACTATCTACGCATTGCGGATCATCGAAATTCGACCGGGAGGGCTGTGAAAGCCTACGGAAAGGTATGGTCTAGGATACGGGTCTTATAATGGGCATATCTAAAATTGTCGTGGATTTACATAAATACCTCCAGGCACAATGTTGAGTGTCAAATATTGCATATTTATCCACGTTTATATCTTAGTTTTATGAACATGATAACGCTTAACGGGTATATTTATAAATGTTTGTATTGCGAGCTGAGTTTAAGAGCATGGATTGAAAAGAATGTTAAAAGCATGGATTTGATACTCAAGAATCACTAGCAAGGGATGGATCTTAGTAGACCAAGATTGAAGATTTCAAGACCCCAAGATTTAAGGAAACCAAGTGGAGAAGGAAGTCGGAAATACAAAGTGCAAAAATTCACAGAATCTGAACTTCACTGTCTATGTCATCGACTGTCGATTGATGACATCGAAGCCAGTGTTCGATGTCATCAAACAAGAGTCGATGACATCGAAAAATTACATGAAAATCAAGTTTGGTTGCGGGACAAATTGGATGTAGTTCTCTATGACATAGAAGCCCTGTTCGATTACTCGAAGACCTGCTCGATGGCATCGAAGGCAGTCTAATGACATCGAGGTTTTTGTGGATTTCTGGAGCAACTCGCTGGAACACTCTGGACACATTCACCCTTCGATGACATCGAAGGTATGTTCGATGGCATGAAGAGTTATGTAGTGCGAAAGGCGTTATGCAGTGTGAAAAGGCACGACTTCCGGAGTCAAGTTTGCTCAATGACGTTGAAGGTTGTTCGATGACATCGAAGGCGTAAATTTGAGACAATTTTCAAAGATAGTCGGACAAAGACTATAAATATAAGTTCTTTGAGGAGTTCTAAACATGAATTAGGTTTTAAGAAGCAAAGCCAAAGGGTGAAGCAGCCTCCTAAGAGTTTTTCTTCCTTCCTTATTTATTTTTAATGCTTTCTTTTAGGGTTTTAGATCCAATTATGTCTATGGTTGGCTAAACCTCTCAGTTAGGGCTAAGAAGTGAAGCTTGTTGCCTGTAGGGATGATTTTCTTGCTTTGATTCTTATTTTTCTTGAACCTCATTGATTTCTAGTTTGAATTTAAGGAATATTTTCAGTTTTCCATGATTTATTGTGACTCAAATTACAATAGATGTTGTGATGGCTTTGAATATCTTCTTTTCCTGTTTTGAGATTGTGAGATTGATAAATCCCGTTGTTTACCATTGTCTCCTAAGCATGATAGGATGATGGAATCCCTTCTAATCACCATAATACTCCATCATGTGTGGCTAGGTCAATGAAAAGTTTATATTTGGTTTAATTGCTTCATCTTCCAATTGGATAGGATAAGACTCCAATTTCACTTGTGATTCTTGAGTCAAGTGAGGTAGCATCCTGATAGTTATAAGTAGATCCTTGGCACCCTAGTTCCCTTTTGATTATTGATACTTCATTCACAATTACTCTTTTTTATTCCGGATTTAAATTCAGATCTTCTTCTACTTCTAGATCTAGTTACTTTCATAATACGTACAAGTTTAGTCTCTGTGGATTCGACCTCGGTCTCACCGAGATATTACTACATCGCGACCCTACACTTGGGGTTGTAAACACAACTCATGGATTGGAAGAAATTACGTGCACGATTTGTTCATTGAGCTATTAATTATGACATCCAATCACTATGTGAAAAATGACAAAATTCGACGGCTCAAAACCATCAAATTTTCGGTAATTCATCGAACATAGGCATAAAAAATGGCCGTCAAAATTTTAGATGTCAAAAACCCAATTCGACGGCCCAAAACTTATTGAGGCATAAAAAATGGTTCTGTTGGGATATAAAAAAAATGGTAAGGAAGAAAGGATTGAAACAAGGGAAGATTGAGAGATAGAAATAAAATTGGAAGACAAGAAGAATGAATAATTATTCGGTAGTTTGCACGGGTCCGTGCAACCTATGTCCGTTGCGTGGGACCGCGCAACCAAAGATCAGTTACGTGGGTCTGCGCAATGGGTTTTAGGAGAAGATTTCCTTGAACGGTTAAGGTTGATGCAAGATGGATCCCACAACACTGAAATCGAGGGATCACACGTGCGAAGGCCTATAAATACCCACTCCCCTCCTTCATTTGGACGGATTGAAGTTTTTGGAGAAGAAGCAGAGCGAAGAGGAAGATCGAAGGTAGGAGAGGAAGTCCTGGTGGGTTACGTGGGTCCGCGCAACCAGACTGCTTTGCAATCCGTGAAGATAAGGGGCTGTTATGCTGCCGAAATGGTCGAAGTCTTCAAGTTCCTTCTGTTCAAGTCTAAAGTAGAATAATCAACAGAAGAACATATTCCTCCTAAGTCCTAGGAGATGACTGAAATCACTATCGAAATGCTGCCGAATTTAATATTTGACCATGATAATTGCACTTATAATATTTCTTTTATTCTAAATGATCTATCTTAGAATCAAGGGATGTTAAAAGGATGTAAATGAACTCAGTATTAATAAAGTGTGATGATTGTTTTAGATACCTTTTCTCTGTTATGTTTGAATAAGATAATCTCCCAAATCAAACACTTTTGTTTCTTGTTCGAAACAAAACTATCGAACTTTTTTGACATCCCTGGGCCATCATTTTAGAGCCCAGTTTCGGTAGCTTAGGGCTGATGAGAAACCATTGTTTTCTGCAAAACTTGACGGCCGTGGGCCTTCTTATTTTAATTTTATATTGAAAAAGAAAATAGCATAATTTAGTGAATTTGGAGCCTTAGGGTTATGGCTATGCCCGTACACACGTGATAAACACATTTTAATATAATCTCAAATCATCATAACCCATTTTTTTTTTCAAATAAAATAAAATACTATTAATAGCTAAAATTAAATAAACACAATTAATGTTAGAATGAAATATTCATACATCGAAGTTACGCATGAAAAACATCAGACTAATCCGACACATATTAACCACTTGACCATTGGCCTTGCACATGGATGTTCAACATTATTTATAGAAAAATAGTTATGAGTAAATTTGCCTACACTATTCCATGTGAAATAGTTCTCATTAAAACATTCAATAACGAAATAGCTACTTATTTTGATTTGAAACCACAACAAGCAAGGATCATTTTTTGAATTATCCTCTACGAGAGAATCCTAGCCTTTCAATTTGTATCCTGCAAATAGATGGTCAAGATGAGAGACACAAGCTCCATAGTTAACTTTAGAAAATATGGATCAACTTATTGAGATGAACGCACTTTTAGCCAGCTACCAAACAGGCCCAATGAATCCCACTCATCATATAGAAATTTTGGCGTATCTACCTAGTTGGATTCCACACAAATAGAAAAGAAATAACTAAATTTTCAGCGTATATTTGGAAATCTTCCCTCAGAAACAACAAGACCATTTTGTCACCTTGCCCACATTCAATTGCAGACTTCACTTCCACAATAGTCCTCCCTCTTCTTAAGATTCCACTACCCATTTCTTCTACCTTCTCCTTCAATGGTTCCACTAACATATTGTTTAAGCAATCAATCTGGTTGACACCTTGCACTTAAGAGGGACTAACAACTACTTCCATAGCTGCATAAAGCCCAACTCGAACTGGCACATTTATGACAGCAAGCAACAGTAATAGGACCAACATGCATCCCTGCCTGAGTTACCAATGTAGAATCTTTATTCAAAGGCAACCCACCAAGGTCAGAATAACTCCGCATTCCTAGAGTTGGAAACAGATAATGCAATTCATGATTTTGACAAATCATTCCAAGTTAGAGAAAGTATTCAAGGACCAACATGTACCGTGATATTTTGACTATCTCTCACTAAAAGAAAACTGGCTTTTACCGGTGGTCAAAACTGCCAGCAAAGGCCTATAAAACCGCTGGCAAAGGCCTAGAAAACCGCAGGCAAAGCCTTTGCCCGCGCTCAAATTACAGCCGGTAGAGCCTACGTCGGTAAAGGCTTTACCGGCAATCATGTTCCCTTTACTGGTGGTTGTGTTAGCCACGGCTTCATGTGGGATTTACTGGCGGTTGTGCTGGCCGCCACTTCATGTGGGATTTACTGACAGTTTGTACGCATTTCTAGCAGTACGTTTTGGTATTTGAATTTTTGGATCCACATGCACGACATTGACGCAACCAAAGCCGCATATCCAAGACAATGGACACATCTGGATGGACACAGGTCCTCTATCCAGGGTCCACAATATGAGCAGTCAAGATATTCTCCATGTGGGACACGTGTATGGGGGTGGAAATGCATAGAATCCAAGAAAAAGGAGGGTCTCAGACTAGATCCTATGTCAGTTTTATAATGCCTATAGATGGATGGACATTATCATTGACTCTTTTGGTCAAGGCCTACTTGATTTCACATTCCTCTTAAGAAGTAGATTGTGCCTAGTGATTGTTTTCCTATAAAAAAACATACATGCCTATGTGGCCCTTTCACATGCATCGAGTTGCCGCAAATAATATTTACAATAATAAATTGAATAGTTTTAAAAATAAATGAATAAATAAAATCCATCGATCTAGCTCCCATTCATCCATGCCTAAAACCTATAAAACAAAATAGCAAAAAGAAATTAATTGGTATCAGAGTTAGAGATTGGAATTCAACTCAATATTGCATCAAAATAAATATTAAAGCTACACGTTCAGTACAAATGACAATTTTCAGATTACTGGAAAGAAGTAGCTACCACAGGCACAAACATATCATACAAAGAGCCATTGGTGTCTGGAAGAATGACTAAAAGTAGCTCCAACTCTTTTCCTTTGAGCTTGTTCGTTGCTACATTATATACATATTTCAGGGCCTCCTCTACTTGATCAGGCCTTACCGAGTAGATTGGAATAACAGGTTCACGGCTAAATTCCTGCATTGATCAGTCAAGGATATCAAGTTTAGTTCCATTGATTTGCCTAAGGAATCAAGTTCAGTTCCATTGTTTCGCCTAAGGAATCAAGTTAATTTTGAATAAGACCATTGAAGAAGGTTTACCATGCTAGAGACTCGGCACATCTGTGCCAGCTCCTGGCAAAAGCCATGAGTAGTACTTTCTTGAACGCTCCATGAAAAGTTAATTCAAGCCCAGTAGTTTACAGTGATTCCATTTATCATTTTTTTGCATTGCAGTAAACATAATATACATAAAAGTATATCAAAATCTCGAACAGTTTATAATAATAATAATAATAATAATAATATGTGGGTTAGGTTTTATATTTTAAAATGGGATTTCCAAGGTAGAAATAAAAATACCTTGTTCTTCATATTCCACTGACTGACCTGAGGCAAACAGTCTTTTTCTTTGCCAGTATCATGGTATTTAAGCTTTAGAAAATAAAATAACGGAAACAAGCAACAGTCAAGAGTTTTATAATTACATAAAAACATGAAAGAGTGCGATACATTTAAAAATGATTCTTCAACTGGTTAATTTGCACTTTACCCTAGGGGTAGGTAGAACTCAAGCTTCAACAGAAGCAAGCCTATCAGTGATATTGATCCCAAACTCTTTCTCGTAGGGATCTTCGTCATATGCATTTTGATGAACTGTCTGAAAATGGGCAAGATGGAAAAAAGGAAATGCAGTGAGTAACATTCACTTTCAAGCATTAAAGAGCACCAATAAGGTAAGTGTGTTACTTTCATCATAAAAGGTAACAGTAATGTTTTGAAACTCTTGGTGTCTGTACATTTTTTAGAAAAATAGTTTCCTGGAAAGGATTTGGAATGTAGATATGTGATTTTTTTTTTTTTCAGAAAGTAGGTTCACATCAAGGATTAGAATTGGAGACCTGTAAAATGTCCATTTCTTGCTCCCTGTGTCTCTGGCAAGTAACTTTAAGCAGGGACATGATCTGCTTCTCGTTCAATCTTTTTGTATACTATTATCCTTCGACGATCTTGCAAGCCTGGACATTGGACATAAAACCTAACTTGAGAGAACAAAAATGAAATGATTATATGTTGGAACATGTTAAAGATAATCTTTCGCACTCCTGAAATTCCACCACATACGCCATTGGGTCAACCTTTAGCACCTCCCAAAATGTCAAGAAGACCACCATGGGGAAACCATCTAGACTGAGGGCCCTATCTTGGTCAAGGCTAGTAATTGCTTCAAAGACTTCCTTAAAGTCCTCTCTTACCAAGCAGCTTCCAAGTTCCTACGCTTCAATTTGATTAAAAGAGAGATTATCTAATCTTAGCACCCATGAACCAATAAGCTCATGGATCATAATAGAAACTGATTATAGATTCACAAATGCCCTCTTTATCTTCCACCCTTTCATTGTCCACCCTTTCATTATAGACCACAAATGCCCTCTTTATCTCCTTGGAGAAAGTTTTAAAACGATAAAAATGAAAAGGATATTTCAGTGGAGTGGCTATGCAATACAAGTTTGAAAAGTGCCAAATAGAACATCTTATGTGACGGGTGAAACTAAAATAATGCACAAATGTGCCACGATGACCAATATTACATCAGTAACTATTATAACATAAATGGCATAGTCAATTGTGCTTCCAACCATATATGAACTTTATTTTTACAATCTTCAACCTCCATCAGTCAAGTTAATCAGTGCTTCTGAATTTAAATGATGAAAGAATAAATGCTAACAACTTCAAAGTTCTTACATGAGGTAGGGATTATCAGCCAATACTTAGAGTTTCTTACAGGCAATTCCCAAATCAATTATAGACCAACAGCTGTCTTTGAATTCAAATACTACAGACAAGAATTTGACAATTTCTGTATTAAGAAAGGGCAGTAGAAAATAAAGATTTGATGGCTGATGTAGAGCGGGTCGCGGACAATTACATGGCAAAGATGGATCAGAAAAGGCCCGGTCGACGACAGAAGTGATCTGGACCATCAGACCTTCAATCAGGCGTATCTCACAATCCGGGATGAGTTAGCCGACGAAAAATATATGATTTTGGGGTAGAACGAGCTACTTTAGCCAACCAACCCCACTATGCCAGGTTGCAATGCTCAGAATTGCGAGAAACCCCTGATTCAACGGTCGTTTCCCTGTTTCAATTTCGTTTTTACTATAAATAGTAAGTTTTAGTTTGACTATAACTCTACCTCCGTCGGGCTTTAGGAGTTACGCCCAACGTGAAAAGAGCTTAGAATAATTAGGGGAACGGTTGGGTGAAGCCAAATAGGACACTTACTATTTTTGGCTGAAAACCTTGCACACTAGTAGACATCACGACCGTCTATAAATAGTAAGTTTACTATTTATAGTAAGTCACGAATTCTAGGAGTTTTAGTTGTAGTTTGATTATGATTTCTTTCTCATTGCTTAGTACCCTTATTTAAAGGGTTGTGAACTCATTTTTATGCATTCATTAATCTATTTCGAATTTATTAGAATTTATTTCTATTTTCTGCTCTCATTTCTCGTGGATTCGAGAAAGTCTCTGTGAGGAGTCCAGAGAAGTTCCGTGGATTCGGAATAGTTATCCTCTTGAGGAAGACGGTGCTCGACCTCATGTCCTTCCCTGCGTCAGTTTGGTATAAAAGCGAGGTTTCTCCTCGGATCGATGACTTTTAACAACGGGTTGGGTAACAATCCCATAAGCGGTGCTCCAGGGAATTTGCCTTTAACGGCGGTAACTTTCCAAGCAGTACAGCAAGAGAATCGACAAGCCATGCAAGGGCTGCAGGCTTCCATGGACCGCATAGCGAATCTCTTGGCAGAAACCCTAGGGTAACTCCGTGTTCCTGGTGGTAATCCTCCACCGCCAATTGCTGAGACTCGTAATCGGCCTGATCGCAGGATAATACCGGTAGTGCATCCAAGGGTCATGCCTGAGGATGGGGGCTCCAGTGAGGAGGAGATCAACGACATAATCTTCCAACACCCCAGACCAGGCGGTGATCGAGTAGATCGAGAATTCAAGATACGGGTTGATATTCCTAACTTCAATGGCTAACTACACATTGAGGATTTCCTCGATTGGCTTTCTGAAGTTGAGCAATTTTTTGACTATATGGACATCCCTGAAGCAAAGAAGGTCAAGCTGGTGACTTACAAGTTGAAAGGAGGAGCGTCAGCTTGGTGGGAATAACTGCGACTCGTACGAACCAGGCAGATGAAATCACCAATCTGCACATGGCAGCGGATGAAGCAGCTACTACACGCCCGATTCCTCCCTAGTGATTACGATCAGGTATTATTCCAACAATACCAAAATTGTCGACAGGGTAGTCGATCGGTGAGGGAGTAGGCAGAAGAATTTTACCGCCTAGCGGCGCATAATGATTTGATCAAGACTGAATCACAGCAAGTCGCCCGATTCAACAGTGGATTGTGTATGGCGATTCAGGATCGGGTCCAGATGCAGTCCGTCTGGACAATGAATGATGCGATCAAGTTGGCTACTCAGGCAGAAGCGCAATTTGAACATTCTAACACACGGACCTATCCTACTGCAAGGATTACTGAGGCAGGTCCACCTCAGGGAGCTCCACAGCCTAAGGGGAAGGAGCACGCATTCAACCTCTTACGTCCGAGAACCGAGATCAGGGAAGCGGGCAAGCTAGACCCCAAAGGGGCGTCTCGACTGCTGCTGGTCAAAGTAGAATTCTGAACCCTTATGCTCGGCCAAGGCCCGACAACTGCTATCGTTGTGGCCAGCCCGGCCACCAGTCAAATACTTGTCCCCAGTGAAAAGTGGCAAACCTCGCCATTAATGATGGTAGTGCTGATAACGCTTATGAAGATACAGATATTGAAGAACAGGATCATGACGCCGAGGACGAGGTAGATGATTCAGATTGGGTTCAGTAAGATCACGGCGAGTCACTCGTCGTGAGGCGGCTATTATATGCGCCAAGAAAAGAAGTGCATCCACAGCGGCATAACATCTTCCGTACTAGGTGTACGGTGAATCGAAAGGTTTGTGATGTGATCATTGACAGTGAAAGCAGCGAGAACATCGTCTCCAGGGGCATGATGGAAAAATTGCAATTGAAAACAGAGCGTCATCCCTCTCCATATACAATCGGTTGGATCAAGAAGGTCAGCGAAACAAAGGTAACTGAACGGTGCACCATATCTTTTTCAATTGACAAACATTATAACGATGAAGTAGTATGCGATGTGGTTGATATGGAAGCATGTCACATACTACTCGATCGACCCTGGCAATCTGACCGTGACGCCACTCATAAAGGGCGAGATAACATATATATATTCGTCAAGGACTGCCGGAAGACCATGTTGGCCCCTATGGATCCAGAAGGACCACCTGAAACTTCTAAAGTGAATGGTCATTTTATCTTAACCATTCGGGACTTCGTGGAAGAATCCAAAGAAACAGGATAGACTTATACATTAATTGTGAAAGGGGAAGAACTCGAGCCTACCATCATCCCTGAAAGACTAAGGCCCTTGTTACATGAATTCCAAAAAATCTGGTTCGAGGACCTTCCCGATGGGTTACCCCCTATGCGAGATATCCAACACCATATCGACCTTGTCCCTGGGTCCAGTTTACCTAATCGTCCTCATTATCGAATGAGCCTGAATATGTGCGAGATTCTGCAGGGACAAGTGGAGGAACTGATCCGTAAGGGTCTTATTCGAGAAAGCATGAGCCCATGTGTTGTACCAGCTCTGCTAACTTCAAAGAAAGATGAGAGTTGGCGCATGTGTGTCGACAGCCGGGCCATCAACAAGATCACCATAAAATACAGGTTTCCTATACCACAGTTGGACGATATGTTGGATATGTTAGAGGGCGCAAAAATATTCTCTAAATTGGACTTAAGGAGCAGCTACCATCAGATTTGAATACGGCCGGGTGATGAGTGGAAAATAACTTTTAAGACCAAGGATTGTACGAATGGATGGTCATGCCTTTCGGTCTTTCTAATGCGCCTAGCACATTCATGAGGTTGATGAACCAAGTTCTGAAACCTTTCATTGGGCAGTTCGTTGTGGTTTATTTTGATGATATTTTGATATACAGTCAAGACAAAACCACCCATATGGAGCACCTTAAGAAGGTCCTTCAAGTGCTCACTGAAAATAAACTGTACCTCAATTTAAAAAAGTGTAGCTTCATAACTGATAGCCTATTATTTTTGGGTTTTGTGGTTACATCCACAGGCATTCGAGTGGATGAGGAAAAGGTGAAGACAATGAGAGAGTGGCCGGTTCCCAAAAATATTCACGAAGTGTGAAGTTTCCATGGACTAGCGACATTCTATCGTCAGTTCGTGAAAAATTTCAGTACCATTGTGTCACCGATCGCAGATTGCATGAAGAAAGGGCAGTTTCAGTGGACTAACGAAGCCGACAGGAGCTTTGCCGAAATCAAGTGCAGATTATCCACAACCCCGGTTCTTATACTTCTCAACTTTGACAAACTATTTGAAGTCGAATGTGATGCCTCATATGTCGGGATTGGGGGAGTTTTGTCTCAAGAAGATAGGCCGGTAGCCTTCTACAGTGAAAGACAGTGATGCACGCAAGAAGTGGTCTACATATGAGATCAAGTTGTACGCGGTGGTCCAGGCATTATGACACTGGCGACATTATTTGATTCAAAGGGAATTCATACTTTACACGGACCATCAAGCCCTCAAATTTATTAATAATTAAGCTAACATTAACCGTGTGCATGCTAGATGGATCTCATTTTTACAAGAATTCACATTCGTGCTAAAGCATAAGTCAGGGTAACAGAACAAAGTATCCGATGCGCTGAGTCGCCGTGCAACTTTGTTAGTCACTATGAGCAATGAAGTTGTCAGGTTCAATCGCCTCAAAGACATATATGCCGACGACGACGACTTCAAGGACGCATGGGTTAAATGTCAGGAAGGCCACCCCGGTAACTTACATATACAAGACGGGTTCCTTTCCAAGGGAAATCGACTATGTATCCCAAATAGTTCGCTAAGGGAACAGATAATCCAAGAGCTACATGGAGGTGGCCTCAGTGGACACCTTGGGCGAGACAAGACGCGAGCTCTTGTGGAAGAACGGTATTACTGGCCGCAATTGGTACGTGATGTAGGAAAGGCAGTCCAGCGCTGTTATATTTGTCAGACTTCTAAGGGGCAATCTCATAATACGGGCCTCTGCACCCCATTACCCGTGCCTGACGGCCCTTGGGAGGATTTATCTATAGACTTGTGCTTGGTCTCCCACAAACACAACGCGGTATGGATTCGGTGTTCGTGGTAGTAGATCGTTTTCCAAGATGGCGCACTTTATTCCATGTAAGAAGACTCTCGATGCAACACACATGGCGAATCTATTCTTCAGAGAAATTGTGCGGCTACACGGGGTTCCCAAGACTATTACTTCCGATCGTGACACGAAGTTCATAAGCCACTTTTGGCGGACTTTGTGGACTCGATTCGATACACGCCTTCAATTCAGCAGCGCGTACCACCCACAGACTGACGGTCAAACTGAGGTTGTGAATCGCACGTTGGGAAACTTCCTTCGATGTATTTCAGGATAAAAACTGAAGTAGTGGAATTTGGCCTTATCTCAAGCAGAGTTCGCATTCAACAACATGATGAACCGCTCGAAAGGAAAATTCCCGTTCTAGGTTATTTACGGACGAGTACCTCGCCACACACTAGAATTGGTCCCTCTGCCCAAGCTCCTAGGCATGAGCATTGCAGCAGAACATATGGCAGATAAAATCATGGGCATTCATGCGGAGGTACAGAACAAGCTACATGCCTCGAACGAAAAGTACAAGGAGCAAGCGGACAAGCATTGGCGACAAAAAGTGTTCGAGGTGGGTGACCAAGTAATGGTCCATCTGCGCAAAGAAAGATTTTTGACCAGAATGTACAACAAGTTGAAGAATAAAAATATTGGTCCAGTACCAATCATCCGAAAGATCAATGACAACGCTTATGTTGTTGATATTCCAGATGATATGGCGATCTCACGGACTTTCAATGTCGTAGACCTGACCGAGTATCATGAACCAGAGCATAATGATAACTTGAGGACGAGTTCTTTTGAAGTGGAGGAGACTGATGTAGAGCGGGTCTCGGACAATTACATGGCAAAGATGGATCAGAAAAGACCCGGTCGGCGACAGAAGTGATCTGGACCATCAGACCTTCAATCAAGCGTATCTCACAATCCGGGATGAGTTAGCTGACGAAAAATATATGATTTTGGGGTAGAACGATCTACTTTAGCCAACCAACCCTGCTACACCAGGTTGCCACGCTCGGAATTGCGAGAAAACCCTGATTCGACGGTCGTTTCCCTGTTTCAATTTCGTTTTTACTATAAATAGTAAGTTTTAGTTTAACTATAACTCTTCATCCGTCGGGCTTTAGGAGTTGCCCCCAATGTGAAAAGAGCTTAGAATAATTAGGGGAACAGTTTGGTGAAGCCAAATAGGACACTTACTATTTTTGGCCGAAAACCTTACGCACTAGTAGACATCACGACCGTCTATAAATAGTAAGTTTACTATTTATAGTAAGTCGCGAATTCTAGGAGTTTTAGTTATAGTTTGATTATGATTTCTTTCCCATTGCTTAGTACCTTTATTTAAAGGGTTGTGAACTCATTTTTATGCATTCATTAATCTATTTCGAATTTATTAGAATTTATTGTTGAGAAGTGGAGCCACATCTGGGGCCGCCCACGACCAGTCGAGGTTGTGCGGATTTCGTGTCGTAAGTCCTTTCGCAACTGGGATGCGAAAGGAGTTTCGCGGATTTCGTGTCACAAGTCATTTCGCAACTGGGATGCGGAAAGGGAAGTTGCCAAAACTATAAATTGAGGTCCCTAGGGCTATTTTAGGTTAAGGTGAATTTTAGGAAATTATTCTGAGCTGTGGGCAAAGGATTTTCTCTGTACTTCCAAGGGAGAGGTTAGTATATTGCCTTGTAATCTTCATTTCTCTTCATAGTGGAATTTTGCATCCGTGATTTTTTACCCTAGTTTGGGGTTTTTCCACGTATATCTTGTCTTGTGGTTTGTTTTGGATTGCTTTGATCTATTTCTAGTTTATATTTCTTCCTGTCTATCGTTTGTGGGTGAGGCCTTAGATTGGATCTAGGCTCACTGCGTTGTTGGCGTGCTGCGCAACAGCTGGTATCAGAGCTATTGGTTTAGTTCTACGGAAGATGGAAAAACTAGAATTGAGAATTTTGATGGTTCAAATTTTGCCTTTTGGAAGATGCAGATGGAGGATTATCTGTATCAGAAGGACCTCTATATTCCTCTAGGAGGAAAAGAGAAGAAACCAGAAAAGATAACAAATGATGAATGGTTTTTACTGGATAGGAAGGCTTTAGGAACGATCCGACTCTCTTTGTCTAAGAGCGTCGCCTTCACTATATCCAAGGTAAAAACAACAAAAGAATTAATGGAAGCCCTAGCCACCATTTATGAAAAGCCCTCAGCATCCAACAAGGTTCATCTTATGAAACAGCTATTCAACATGAAGATGTCAGATGGTGGGAGCGTGGCTGAACATCTAAACGAGTTCAATACAGTCACGAGCCAGTTTGAATCCGTTAGCATTGCTTTTGAGGATGAGGTCAGGGCATTATTGATCTTATCCAGTTTGCCAGACTGTTGGGATGGTTTGGTGATTGCTGTGAGCAATTCTTCAGGATCGACAAAGCTGAAATTTGATGATGTGGCCGGTCTAATTCTCAGCGAAGAATCTAGAAGGAAGGCATCAGGAGTTTCAGGGGATTCAGGGAATGCTCTAAACGTTGAAGGAAGAGGAAGATCGCTGAACAAATGAGGCAATAAACACAGGCGTTCTAAGTCGAGGAAGAAGTCTAATGGACCGAAAGACAAAGACGGGTGTTGGCATTGTGGCAAAAAGGGACACATGAAACGTGATTGCAGGGCGCTCAAGAAACAAGAAGGAAGCTCTCAAGGCAGGAAGGATTCAGTGAATCTGTCTGAGGAGAGCGACACAGAGGCATTGATCTTGTCTCTTGATGCGAGGAATGAGTCTTGGGTTATAGACTCGGGTGCTTCATTTCATGCTACTTCGTGTAAGGAAGTTCTACGTGATTATGTGTCAGGTGACTTTGGGAGAGTCTACCTGGGTGATGATGAGCCGTGCAATATTGTTGGAAAGGGGGATGTTCATGTAAATCATAAAGACGGAACGGTCTTGAAATTGAAGGATGTCAGACATGTACCGAGTTTAAAACGTAATCTGATCTCAGTGGGACAGTTGGCCGATACCGGTTATGTGACGACATTCACCAGTAACTCCTGGAAGATCACAAAAGGTGCCTTGGTAATATCTCAAGGCAAAAAGGACGGTACTTTGTACATGACTTCAAGATCGTATAGTTCACTCGCAGTCGCATCAACTGGAGTGAATGGGCAGTTATGGCATCAGAGGCTGGGACATATGAGTGAGAAAGGGATGAAAGTGTTATTGTCAAAAGGGAAGCTACCAAGGCTGAAGTCTATTGACTTGGAATTCTGCGAGGACTGCGTGTATGGCAAGCAGAAGAGGGTAAGCTTCAAGAAGACGGGACGCGCTCCAAAGACACATCTATTGGAGCTTGTACACACTGATGTGTGGGGACCGGCACAGGTATTATCTCTTGGTGGCTCACGTTATTTCGTTACCTTTATTGATGATGCTAGTAGAAAACTGTGGGTCTACTTCTTAAAACATAAATCTGATGTATTTGATGTATTTAAGAAGTGGAAAGTTATGGTAGAAAATGAGACAGGTAAAACAGTAAAGTGTCTCAGATCTGACAATGGGGGAGAGTATTGTGATAAGAGGTTTGAGGAGTATTGTGCAACTAAATGGAATCAAACATCAAAAAATGATTCCAGGGACACCACAGCAGAATGGTGTGGCTGAGCGCATTAACAAGACCATCCTTTAGCGCGCCAAGAGCATGAGGTTACATGTAGGGTTACCCAAGACTTTTTGGGCAGATGCTGTGAATACTGCCGCATATCTCATCAATAGAAGTCCCTCAGCACCATTGGATGGTGGGCTACTAGAAGAAGCGTGGACTGGGAAAGAAGTGAACCTTGCACATCTCAGAGTGTTCGGTTGCACTTCATATGTTTACATTGATGCAGAGCACAAAAACAAGCTGGATGCGAAGTCCAGGAGGTGCACGTTCATAGGCTATAGGTAACATGATTTTGGCTACAGGTTCTGGGATGCAGAAAATAGAAAAATCATCAGAAGCAAGGACGTAGTCTTTAATGAAAAAGTGATGCATAAGGACAGTGTGCAGGAAAATAAGGCCGAGAAAAAGGAATTCGTAGAGTTGGAAGAGTTACCGGACATGGGTGCTACAGTGCCAAAGGATGAGGCAGAGCCGCATACACCAGTTGTGAGGAGGTCTACTCGGGAGAGGAGACCCACGGTCCGATACTCACCCTCCTTACATTATCTACTACTGACATATAATGGTGAGCCAGAGTGTTTTGAAGAGGCATTACAGTCAGATATACAGGTTAAGTGGGAGCAGGCCATGGATGATGGATGGACTCTCTTGAGTCTTACATGGGAGCTAGTCACTCTACCCAAGGGTAAGAAAGCTCTTCATAACAAGTGGGTTTACAGACTGAAGGAGGAGCACGATGGTTTGAAAATGTACAAGGCCAGATTGGTTGTGAAAGGGTCTCAACAAAAGGCAGGTATCGATTTCACTGAAATATTTTCACCGGTAGTGAAAATGTCTACGATTCTCATGGTATTGAGTATAGTGGCTTCAGAGGACTTACATCTAGAACAACTAGATGTTAAGACAGCCTTTCTTCATGGGGACCTTGAAGAAGAGATATATATGCATCAGCCGACAGGATACATGGCACCAAGTAATGAGAACAAGGTGTGCAGACTGAAGAAGAGTCTATATGGCTTAAAGCAGGCCCCGAGGCAGTGGTACAAGAAGTTCGATAGTTTCATGTCGGGAAACGGTTTTAGGAGATGTCATGCAGACCACTGTTGTTACTTGAAGAAGTTTGATACGTCATATATCATCCTTCTTCTGTACGTTGATGATATGCTTGTGGCTGGCTCAAGCATGGAGGACATCTCAGATCTCAAAAGACAATTGTCTAGAGAATTTGCCATGAAGGATTTAGGAGCTACAAAACAAATCCTAGGCATGAGGATAAAGCGTGACAAGGAAAATAAGAAATTAGTTTTGTCACAGGCAGAGTACATAGCCAAGGTACTTGATCGATTCAATATGAGAGGTGTTAAGCCGGTTAGCACTCCATTAGCCAACCACTTCAAGCTATCTAAGGAGCAATGTGCAAAGACGCAGGAGGAACAGGACTACATGGCTAAAGTCCCATACGCGTCAGCTATTGGGAGTCTCATGTATGCTATGGTGAGCATGAGGACAGACATTGCTCAAGCAGTGGGAGTTGTTAGCAGGTTCATGAACAACCCCAGGAAGGAACATTGGGAAGCTGTGAAGTGGATCCTTAGGTACTTGGTAGGTACTAAAAACGTAAGGCTGTGTTATGGTGGATCAAAAATCAAGTTACAAGGCTACGTGGATTCAGATTTGGCAGGAGATATCGACAGCAGAAGAAGCACTACGGGTTATGTTTTTACTCTGGATAGTGCTGCAGTCAGTTGGGTCTCTCAGTTACAAAAGATAGTATCTATCAGCACGACAGAAGCAGAATATGTTGCGGCTACAGAAGCATGCAAGGAGATGGTGTGAATGCAAGGTTTTATGGAAGAGTTGGGTAAGAAGCAATCAGATTGCAAGTTGTACAGTGACAGTCAGAGTGCAATGCACTTGGCTAAGAATTCAACCTTTCATTCAAGGACCAAGCATATTGCCATCAGATATCACTTCATACGTTCGTTACTGGAAGATGGATCGATTGCTCTGGAAAAGATTCATACAAGTGAGAATCCTGCGGATATGCTGACCAAGGCGGTCACAAGGGAGAAGCTGAAGCTCTGTTCAGCTTTAATTGGTCTTCAGGCTTGAAGACAGGGAGGTGGTGCACTCCGGATAAAGAAGACAAAGGTTTATGGAGATGTGTCTCCAAGTGGGAGATTGTTGAGAAGTGGAGCCACATCTGGGGCCCCCACGACCAGTCGAGGTTGTGCAGATTTCGTGTCGCAAGTCCTTTCGCAACTGGGATGCGAAAGGAGTTTCGCGGATTTCGTGTCGCAAGTCCTTTCGCAACTGGGATGGGAAAGGAGTTTCGCGGATTTCGTGTCGCAAGTCCTTTCGCAACTGGGATGCGGAAAGGGAAGTTGCCAAAACTATAAATTGGGGTCCCTAGGGCTATTCTAGGTTAAGGTGAATTTTAGGAAATTATTCTGAGGTGTGGGCAAAGGATTTTCTCTGTACTTCCAAGGGAGAGGTTAGTTTATTGCCTTGTAATCTTCGTTTCTCTTCATAGTGAAATTTTGCATCCGTGGTTTTTTACCCTAGTTTGGGGTTTTTCCACGTATATCTTGTCTTGTGGTTTGTTTTGGATTGCTTTGATCTATTTCTAGTTTATATTTCTTCCTGTCTATCGTTTGTGGGTGAGGCCTTAGATTGGATCTAGGCTCACTGCGTTGTTGGCGTGCTGCGCAACATTTATTTATATTTTCTGCTCTCTTTTCTCATGGATTCGAGAAAGTCTCTGTGAGGAGTCCAGAGAAGTTCCGTGGATTCGGAATAGTTATCCTCTTGAGGAAGACGTTGCTCGACCTCACGTCCTTCCCTACGTCAACGGCACACCACAGGTGACTAACTGTTGAAGTGAGATGCAAAGGCCCAATGAAGTAAAAGGAAAAGAAATGCATCAATACTTTTACTTAATGCTAATGAAATCTAAACAAACTACCATTAATAGAAATTTTCTTCAAAACTAGCAATGCCAGGCTTATGTTAGGATGCATTTGGAGAAACTATATCACAAAGCAAGATGTGATTCCTTATAGAATCAGAAAAAATAAAATTATTATAGTTACCAAATAACAATAAATGCTAAGTTATAGTCATGAATATGAATTCACAATGAGACAATGCCTTAAACGATAGACCAAGGTTGTAGTCAGTGGACTGAAAAATGCATTTGAGAGAATCCTTAAAAATAGAATGGCCAAAGCTTTCGCCAGCACAACCAACCCCCCACTCCTTTCGACTACAACTTTAAGTTTTGCAACACATACCTGAAAGTACCAATACCCACATTCATTAAGAACTACTAAATATAATTCTTGTTCTTTGAAAGGATAGATAAACATTCAAAAGGAATCTTTCCAAAAAAAAAACATCAAATATGAGTATATCATATATGTACAGATATAGATGCACAAATTCAACTAAGAGGTGCATTTTAAAAAAAAAAAAAAAAATCAGCTTGGGTATATCTTGGGTATTTCCTTGGATTTCCTTACTTAGAACTTGTAATATTACAAAGCTCACTTGCATCCAGTCAACTATTAGTGAAAGAGAAAGCATCAAATTCAGCCAACTTAATAACTAATGAATAACCCACTGTTGTTGAAGAGAAACACCAAGTAAATCTCCAATTGAAGATGAGCCCCAGGCAACAACTTTTGGCCAAAACAGAACTACTGAGCATACACACTCAAGAGAGAAAGAAAAGTAGAGAATGCATTGGCTCCTTACCCCTAGCTCAAACATCAACCTCTGAAGTTATATCAGCGAACAGCTCCTGCAACAAGTTGAGTCACTGAGATTAAGATGTTAGTGTCTGCAAAGACAAAACAACCATTGATCAAACATATCAATTTTCATTCCAGAAGAATATGCCCGTACTATCTGCGACCTTCTAAGGAGCCGGTGTTTCTTCCTGTCAAAAGAAAACAATCACAGTATAATAACTGTCTTTCAAAAATCAGAACCCATATTAAAAAACCAGAAAATAGCAAACGAGAAAAATACCCAATCGAAATTCCATGTTCATTTGATTAGTTCCATGCAATTTCACACACCCAATTCATCCAAAAAATCAGAAACATGACTTGTATGAACAACAGAAGCCCCTTTCATTTAATCAGTTCCATGGAATTCCATGAATTCACCAAATACAATAACAGAATAACCATAATGATTTGAAGTAGCCTGCATAAGATACAGAGAAATCAAAGCTTAAAAGATAATATAGATTGATAAAAATATAAATATACTAATGAAAGCATGTGCACTTAGAAAACAACACAGGTTATAGCAAAACCTCAATCATGAGATGGCTTCTTCTGTTTGAGTCACCAAAAGAGGGGGTAATTGATTTCCTTTTAACAGTTGCATAGAAAACTACACTCATAATGGTTACATAGAAAACTACACTCACCAAAAGAAAGTGCCAGAAGTGAAATTCAATCTAAGGTTAACCAAGTAAATCTACCAACTGCCAAAACCAATTTTTTTTTATTTTCAGAAATGAGAGAGAGAGAGAGAGAGAGAGAGAGAGAGAGAGAGAGAGAGATCCCTCCATTTAGCTCAATCCATAGCTGTCACAACCTACAAAACAAATTAACAAAAAGAAATTAGTTAATATTTACAATCTTATATAAGAAGTTTTATTGTATATGCAAAAAAAAAAAAAAAAAAAAAAAAAAAAAAAAAAAAAATGTATATAAAAATAAAATAAAATCTTACTAAACAATAACTAGCGGGCCAACAAATATTTGTTCCAGTTGCATCCCCAATTGTTTTGTATCGTCCATGGGGTCTCATCAAAGTCTCTTCATGTACAATCGTCACCCGAATATATACTTCCCAATAACCATTTCCAAGTGGGAACCCGCTTGCTTTTGTGAGCAAATCCTTACTCAAGACAATTCCTCTAGCAACAGTAACCCCACATTTCACGATACTAGTAAGAACTTCTATCACGTCCTACAAATAAAATTTACTATTTTACACAATACATTGCATCAAATAAATACTCATTTGTATACCACATCTAATTAAGAACACAATAATCTCAAAACATAACAAAAGAACTATTCAATTGGTGTGAAATTTTACCCCGGTACTACTGCAAGTCTTAGTCTTTCCCTTTTCGCTAAGTGTCCCTACAAATGATAAATCAATGTCAGTCATCATATACTGACTAAACTATATATAATATAGGACATAATACACACGATAAATATATGCATATATATCATATCAAGGTTTGGATTGCTTGAACTTCATGCAAAATATAACATTACTAGAATCTCCTTCAGTGACGAGTCTAGAGGAGAAATATCCTTAAACCTTCACTAGAAGCCATGGCTACTGCTTCATTTGAATCTCCCCAAGTGGCCAGTCCGAGGGTCACCATTATCTCAACTTTATTATTCCCAATTTTGTTGGGCCCCTACTCTCTACACCAAATTCGCATCACAGAACTGGCACTTTCTTTTGCTTAGCGAAAAAAATTTCTCCATTACTTCTAATCAGAAATTAATTTCTGATTAAGCGGAAGAATTGATGCTTCTATGACATTAATCTGACATGGAGGGTATGGCCCACTAAATCAGGACTAGGTTCAATCCTTCTATTTTGAAGGATCCCTTACCCAAGTGGAACCTAGAGTGTAGGAAAGGTTTGGAGGGGTCATTGATTGACTAAGAGACAATGTTACTTGGACATGTGGCATGGATGCCAAGTTATCGGCACAACAAATTCCACAAATCTGTGCACGGAAACAGTTCCTTTTACAAATCGATAAATTTTTTAAGAAAAAAAAAATCTTGTAAAAGAAATCAATTGATAAGTAGACTATTAAAGGTTTTTTGGTTGGATAGAAAATCAAACAAAATCTAAAAAATCATTGTACTAACCAAAAACCAATTAGTAGTAGTTTAAACTATAAAAAATCAATTTATAAACATTAAATGCCAGGCAATAATCATATGACGAAACAGTAACTTCTATAAATGGTACAGTGAACATGCTCTCTTAGAAGTTAAAAGATTCGGAGAATCCCAACAAAAAGATCATTAAAAACAAAGAACAAGATGTGTGATTTTTTTTTTTTCTCCCCTTCATGTTGGTCATGTACCAAATACCAATAATGTAAATTAACTTAAACCTAGAGTGTCAATAGGAGTCCATGTGATTCTTTTTACATCCATTTACCCGCCTTTTCTTCAAAGGCTCCAAATTCTTCATTTACTGATTTTCTATATAAATTAACTCTTCTTCTTTTATTACTGCTTTTTTATTTGAATTGGCAATGCTAATTCTTTTATTGCCAACTTACTCAAACTAAAGGTTTTACCAAGTGTACTCACTCTTTTCTAATGAAAATTTTGTTTTCCTTTTAGGAAAAATGTCCCAGTGATATCACACCTATATTCAGTATATTTCAGAACATGGACATATCCATGTCTTATTTCTTGATAAAATTTCAAGGAAGAATCTACAATTATATAAAGAATTGAGGACATTCCATCTTTAATTAGAGCAGCAAAAGAGTTCAGGAACATCCCGGAGCAAATTATTCTAGGTTAGCAATGGACTTTGCACTGTTTGACGATTTTGAAGGGTTTTCAGGATTTTATATTGGTTTTAATTTATGAAGAATAGCTTCATGATTTAGGTAGGCTTTTAGACGTAGAGACGAACAATAGTTGGGAGGACAATGAGTGAACTAGGGGCAATTTGCATATGTGTTGGCATCAAATGGTTGTACTAAATGTGTCTACAATTCCCCTGCTTTTTTAGCCCCAAAGCACAAGTGTGATGTGTACAGGAAGGTCTCAAACATAATTCACCAACAATACCGGATATTTTTTTCTCCATAACACTTCTTTGGACAACCTAATCAAACTGGAATCAGAGACATGTGCTGAACCCACCTACAACCTTGAACCTCGGAGAAACATCAGGCAGCTACCATCACTTCCATTGAAATGATGCTAAAGGTCATTGAAAAGCCTCTGTAGTCTTCATAAAAAAATCTAGCTCAAAGTGAACCAAGAAACAGGCAGATGGTTTTATCCAACCAATCAAGTGCAAAACAATATATCCTTATTCCTATACAGACTGATATGCATTGAGAACAGATCAGGTGTTCCAGTAACCACAATACAAAACTGATATGTTAATTGAGAACAGATCAGGCATTCCAGTACCCAGAATATAAGAGATATTTCCAGTGATGCCTTATGATCATGCTACTAAACCATGAGATAATGGCAACATAGTGTGAAGGCATCCCACTTTCTGACCGCCAAAGCATGCCCACCATAGTTTGAGCTTCCAGCTCCAAATTCCAAAGAACTGTATACCACGATTAAAGTAAATAGTAAAGACTATAACTAATAAAAGCTAATCAGACCAATATATACAAAATGAAAACTGCAAACATTATATAGAAAAAATCACGAGTAAAATCATTTGAACACAACATGAAGTGCTTCTCTTTCATTAAGTTCATATGAAATTGGCAACAAACTATAGTAATGTAAAACAACGGTACACCAAATCATTCCAAAAACCCTGCTGTATTCAACTCTAGTGATATATTTCTGGAAAAGACAAAAAGACCATTCTAGCACATACAAGGGATAATACATCAATATGCAAAACACAAGCAACATGAACAACTACAATCAGCACAAGACATTAACCCTTGACAATATACTTGAGAATCCGAGATTCACAAGCAGAAGAAGACTGAACTGCAGCAGAGGGCTGAGGAGATAGAGAGAGAGAGAGAGAGAGAGAGAGAGAGAGAGAGAGAGAAATAGGGTTTTGAGAGAGAGAGAGATGGAGAGTGAGAGGAGAGCAAGCGGAGAGGGAGAGGGAGAGGGAAAGGGAGAGCACGCGAGAGGGAGAGGTAGAGAAAGGGAGGGAGAGGGAGAGGGAGAGCACACAAGAGTGAGAGGGAGAGGGAGAGAGAGGGAGAAGGAGAGCGCGTGAGAGGGAGAGGAAGAGGCAAAGAGAGGGAGGGAGAGGGAGAGCACGCGAGAGTGAGAGGGAGAGGGAGAGAGAGGAAGAAGGAGAGTGCGCGAGAAGGAGAGGGAGGGAGAGCGAGAGGGAGTAGAGAGGGAGAGGCAGAGAGAGAGAGAGAGAGAGAGAGGAGAGAGAGAGAGAGAGAGAGTTGGCACAAATGAGGTTAGGGCTTCTTTTTTTATATAGGGACCCTTTGCCTGCGGCAGTTAAAACTGGCCGCCGGCAAAGGGTAACCCCGTCGGTCGGGTAAGCCCTATTTTGTTGTAGTGTCTGAGCCATCCTAGTTTGTTTTAATAATTTCTCAGTCAAACCGGAGAGTTTGCAAACCATGATATGTCTGAGATTGATGTTAGCGGGGAAATAGACCGACCAACTATTGACAGGCTAGATCAACAATTCAAATAAGCAACCGGTGTGATCTAGTGGCTAAACCTTAGTCTCCTCGACCAAGAATGGAGAAAGGCCGAGCTCAACCTCCTCAACTAAGTACGGGGAAAGACTGAGCTCTACCTCCTCGACTAAGTACTAGAAAAGGCTGATCTCGACCTCTAAACACAAGGACGAGGCCTTCGCTACTCAACTGCAATGTGAAGCAAGCTATCTCACCTCAGGTCGGTGAGACCCATCCTTAGACGAACACAGCACCGACTTTGGCTATGACCCAGCTCAAACTACTTCGGGACGGCTGAACCCGCCCTCTGTGAGGTCCGACTTGACCTCAATTAGCTCTATCCGCATTCTCAACCGAAGATCAAGGAAATCGACTTCCACACGAATCACCCCAAAATTCTAGCCAAGGATCTAGAAAGATCCATTGCACAAGGAATCTGAGTCCTACTATAATCAAATTACTGCCAAATGGGGATGAGAGCCCTCTATGACATCGCCTCTCCTCACCTATAAATAAGGTACCTCCAATGGGGAAAGGTACGCACTATCGTTAGCCATAGACCCTTGATATTCAACTAAGACCTAGATCTTGTCCCTGATTTAGGCATTGGAGGGTCCCCGGCTCTAGCCAAGGTCTTCCTTGTCCATTCCTTGTGCAGGTAAAACAGGTCCAGAAAGAGGCTAACCAGATTTCCCATCAACAGTTTGGCGCCATCTGTGGGAACAACATTGAAAGTCGTTCTCATTCCATCGTATCTCAACGATGGAGAAAGGGAAGAAGAAGGCTCCCACCTCCTCTGTTGCGCCCAATCTCGCGCTGCCAAACTAGTCCGCCAGCCACCGGGATTCCTCTTCCCAGCCGCAGGCTGATTCCGCACCGGTGGGACTGGCGCAACAATCTCAGAGTCGATGACGACTTGTCTCACTCGAGCAACAAGTTGAGATGTTGAACAACACCATGAATTCTATGAAGCAGCTATTAGAGTGGCTACAACCCCGCCCTACACAAGGGGACAGGCAAGTGGTGGGACCAACGATTCTAGAACTCCTTGAGCCATCTGAGGTGCCTGCCGCCTCCCGTAAGAGTCAGTAGCTCAAAATGTCCATGCCGGTACCTTCTCACGCATTTGGCACCACTGCTCTAGCAACATCCGATCTACGTCATGAGTTGGATAGAAAACAAGCGCAACAAAGCACTCGAGGCAGCCGTCAATGCCATAACTGAAAGTGGCGACCCTTGGGAAGCTAAGCTCCAAGATTTGTGATGTCAGATCGGCGACATATGGTAAGCTTACTGATCGAATGTCCCGACCCCCGGGAAGCCGACCACAGTGGAGCCAATACTAGAAGAAACCGAGCCTCCGTTCACTACTGACATCATGCAAGCATAACTCTCACTAAGGTTCCATATGCCGCAGATCACCCCATACTTTGGGACCACCGACCCTACCGAGCACTTAGAATCTTTCAGGGCTTGGATGAAATTGCACAGTGCATCCACCGCAATCATGTGTCGTACATTCTCACTAGCTCTGATAAGAGCAGCTTGGAAGTGGTTTAGACAACTTAAGCCACAATCAATTAGTTCTTTCACACAGCTCAGCAAAGCCTTCATCACCAACTTCATCAGGGGAAAGAAAGTCTCAAACTGACTTCCCACCTCCTCCATATCATTTAGAAGGAAGGTGAGCTACTCAATGACTACATCAAGTGCTTTTACCTAGAAATGATGCAAGTACAAGCTCATTCAGTGGAAATTGCTCTGACTGCCATGATGGGAGGGCTAAGAGAAGGGAGTTTCTCTTTTTGATCAACAAGAGTCCTCCTATGACGATGGCCATCTTCCTCAACAGAGCTCAAAAATACTCCAACACCAATGAAGCAGCTAGCCTATGGAGAGTAGCACGGCACAAGGAAAGCTCGACCAAGGAGAAGTGACCCAAGGAGGAGCCAAGTGCGTCCAGCAACAACAAAATGAGGAAATACGACGAACCCCCTAGAAGCCAACGCTCAGGCAAACGACCTGACAGTAGGTTCAGTTCGTACACCCCTCTCAACACTACGATCGAGAAGGTCCTTATGAAAGTTAGAGATAAATGTATCCTCAAATGGCTGAACAAGATGAAGTCCGATGTGGATAAGCGGGACAAGCGAAAGTACTGTCACTTTCATCGAGACCACGGTCACTCAACTAGTGATTATTTCAACTTGAAAGAGGAAATTGAAGCTCTTATCCAAAATGGGCACCTGCGCGAATTTGTCAACGGGAAGGAAGAACGAGCTGACCCAAAGAACGAGCGGCCCATCAACAATGAACCCATCAGGGAAATTCGCACTATCTTTGGTGGACTCATCGGGGGAGGCAACTCAAACAGAGCTCGGAGAGCCCACACAGAAGAATCAGCTGATGCAGCTCAGAACAACAGATCTGCATCATCAACCGACCTCTAAAGGAGTAGAGAATGATACCTTGTGATCCAGCCTTTACCGAAGAGAATGCCCGAGGTGACTGTCACCCCCATGACGACACACTAGTAGTGGCTATGACCATAGCCAACCGTAGGGTGTTTCGAATTTTGATGGACATCGGCAGCTCGGCAGACATCCTCTTCGCTAAAGCGTTCGACAAACTAGGTATCAAGAGGTCCCGACTCTAACCTATCAAGACCCCATTACTTGGCTTCGTGGGGAATAAAATCAATTAACGACAATGATCGACTTCCTGGCAGTCGACTGCCCCTCCGTCTATAACGTCATCCTCGGACAACCTTCCCTCAACACTTTCCAGGCAATCGTGTCAACATATCATCTCACGATGAAGTTCCCAATTGACCACGGTACCAGGCTAATCAAAGGAGATGAACAAGAAGCTTGACAATGCTACACTTTGGCATTGAGAAATCAACAAGCAATGACCATAACTTCTCTCGACCCTCGAGAAGATTCTTTCAAGAGAAGGCGACCTGTGGAGGACCTGATATCAATCCCTCTTGTTGAATCCGACCCGAACCGCACTATCCAAGTCAGGTCATCTCTAGCTCTAGCACAGTAAGAAGAGATAATGAACCTACTCTAACGATATTCCGACATGTTCGCTTGGTCACACCAAGACATGCTTGGAATTTATCCAAGGTTAATGGTTCATAGGCTAAATGTCGACCCAGACCACTGGCCGGTTAGGCAGAAAAGGAGAGCATTCAAAAACGAACGATAAACCATCATTGGAGAAGAAGTCGAAAAACTCCTCGAAGCAGGATTTGTGGAAGAAATTTACTATCCAAACTATATAGTTAACATCGTACTGGTGAAAAAAGCTAATGGGAAGTGGAGGGTCTTTGTAAATTACATCAACCTGAACAAAGCCTGCCCCAAAGATAGCTTTCCGCTCCCTAGGATCGACTAGCTCATCATCAACACGGTCGAGCACGCTCTTGAGCTTTATGGACACCTACTCAAGCTATAACCAAATTGCAATGCACTCTCATGACAAGTAGAAGACAACCTTCATCACCAACAAAGGCCTCTATTGCTATAAAGTCATGCCCTTCGAACTAAAGAATGCTAAAGCCATGTACCAGCGACTTGTCAATAAGATGTTTTCCCAGCAGATCGGGCACACTCTGGAAGTCTACGTCGACGACATGCTAGTCAAGAGCATCAAAGCTAAGGATCACCTCTCCAATCTGGAGAAAATGTTCGCAATCCTCAGAAAATATCAAATGAAGTTAAATCCTAGCAAATGTGCTTTTGGAGTCGGTTCAGGGAAACTCCTCGGGTTCTTGGTCAGCCAAAGGGGGATAGAGGTGAACCCTGAAAAAATCTAGGCTTTGCTCAACATGACCTCACCAAGAACAATGAGAGAAATCCAGTGCCTTATAGGGAGAATAGTTGCACTCGGTCTCTTCGTATCACGAGCTACAGACAAATGACTTCCTTTCTTCAAACAATTGAAGGGAAAAAAAAAAGCATAATGGATAGAGTAATGTGAGCTTGCCTTCCAAGAACTCAAAAAATACATGGGGTCTCCTGAAAAGGCCAAGCTATATGTCCTAGAGGGGGGGTGAATAGGACTGTGCCAAATTAAAATTTAACAGCGGAATTGAAGTACGATAGCCTTATAAAAATAAAGAATAGTACTTTAAATAAATCAAAGAACTGAAATGTAAAGCAATCTTAAATAAAGAGCTTGATACTAACGTTGTTCTAAGGACAACCTTTGCACCATAAAAACCAAGGGTTTATGGCAGGACAACCTTACCAGAACAAATTGAATATCAAAACTCAAACAGAAAGGAAATAAAGGAAATAGCAAGAAATAAATTCTAAACTATTACAACATTCCCCACTTTTCTTGAAATGTAAATATTACAACATTCACATCCACATATACACTCTACGAATCTGAATGATTAAAGATATAGAAATTAAAAGAGCATTCAAATCACAAAACACACCGATATATAGTGGTTTGCCTGTGTGTTCACCAACTGTTAAAAAACAGCTACATATCTTGCTACTCCACTCCTAATATCCTCACACAGGGGATATTAGCGTTCACTATCAAACAAGTTTTACAGGTTCACCTAAAACCTTCACAATTATGTCTTTTTAACTTGGGCTTACACAATCCAAAAACCCACACTTTCTGAGTTTTCTGGCTCTCCTCAGATAACCAATAAAATGAGATTTTTCTGGCGAATCTCAAACAAAACCAAAAATAAAGGAATTTACAATAAATGTAAAATACCTGGATTTCTCCTTTTGTAACAGTCGGTAGAACCAATCAGAGTAGAAGTTCGAATCAACGTTCAATGTCCAATACTCACTTAAGAAATGGTTCTAGGTTGTAATTGATTTTAAATTAAATCAAATTGGGCATAGCTCTATTTGATTTTGATTCCAATGAAGAAGGAATACAACAATTCTTTTTTTTTCAAATAAAATTGGAATATAGGAATAAAATCAAATAAGAAAAGCTAACAAAAATAATATTAAATATGCACAGCGTAGCTTAAAATGAACACAACTTATCTCAAAGTGGAGGCTTGAATTTTCTCAAATTAATCGATGTAAAAACTCTGAATTTCGTGTCCAATTTATAGAAGCAAAGATCGCATCTACGACTGGTCTTAGGAACCCTTCGACTAGTCGTAGCTCCAACGGCATTTTGAAATTTTAAGCGCGATCTGAAAAATCAGTTCTACGACTAGTCGTGGGGACCCTTCGACTGGTCGAAGCTGACCCAGGACTAGTCATAGGAAACCAGATTTGGTTGTTGGAGTTTAAGTTGAAGTTCTAGGACTGGTCGAAGGACGAGTCAAGACATCCCTACGACCGGTCGAACAATCTCCAGGACTGGTCGAAGAATAACCAAAAAATTCTTAAAATATTCAACAACTTAGGACTGGTCATGGAATTTCTTGGACTGGTCGAACCAGGTCTAGGACTGGTTGAAGAAGGTCCAGGACTAGTCTTAGAACAGGTCAACTTCATGTAAAAAGATTCATCTTGAATTATGTATACAAAGTGACCTACCCTAAGGTCAAACTAAGGTTAATCATACCTGGGACATGAAGTATGAACATTGAACTTCATTCTTTCAGACGATAGTTAACCTTTGAAGCTTGAGATCTCTACTTGATGTAGCTTGATCTTGAGATCTTCTATAGCTTGAATTTAATCTCCAGCTTGAGTTGCACTTGAGTCTTAAAATGTACTTGAGTCTTGAACCACCGCTCTTCTTATCAATGTAGCTTTGAACATTGAAGCATACGGAAGAGGACAAAGTACATAACCTTTCATATCTTGAAGTAGAGCACCGTACATGTCTTAAACCATTGTGATGTCATCTTGAATATCAACATACAAGCACCAGACATATAGATAGAAAGTTTTGGCACACAGGAGGTTTTGGCACCACAAAATTTGACAATCAAAGGAGCATGAGACCGTAGCACTTACATCTCCGCCACTACTTTCAAAACCTAAGTAAGGAAAACTGCTTCTACTATATTTAGCAATCTCTTCAATCGCAGTTAGTTCGGCCCTCGTCAGGGAACAGGGAGGAAAGCAATTGCCAGTACACTACGTCAGCAAGGCCTTGGTCCCGGTAGAAAGTAGGTACCTAGACATCGAGAAGCTTACCCTAGCCTTGGTTGTTTCAGACAGACGTCTTTGCCCGTACTTCCAAGCCTACACCATCATAGTCCCGACCAACCAACCCCTCCGCCAGGTACTCTAAAAACCTGAAGCTTCAGGAAGATTAACGAAATGGACAGTCAAACTCTGCGAGTTCGACATCTGTTATCAGCCACGAACGGCAATTAAAAGCCAAGCAGTGGCTGACTTCATCGTCGAGCTCATGACCAAGGACTATCAGGTAACCAGCCCCAACGAGCAGATCAAACAAACGATGGGCAGATATGGACACCACACGTAGACGGTTCATCCAACTCTAAAGGCAGCGGGACCGGAATAATTCTAGAAGCACCTGACCAGACTTGCATCGAATATGCCTTGAGATTTGGATTCCAAGCGTCAAACAATGCAGCAGAATACGAAGCCTTGTTGGTCAGACTTAAGCTAGCAGCAGCAATGGGAGCTCAACATCTGAAAATTCCTAATGACTCGCAGCTCGTCATCAACCAAATAACCTTTGAATATCAGGCTAAAAAGGAAATGATGAAAGCCTACCTATAAAAATCTTGAGAAATGATAAAAAAATTCTCGAACTACAAGATTAGCCTAATCCCCAGTTGGGAAAATTGCAAGGCAGAGGTACTGGCAAAACTAGCCTCATCGTCGGAGGATGACACCCTGAAGTCAACCCCAATCGAGTTCCTGAAAAATCCAAGCATCTACGAGGCTAACTCAAACAAAGTCTTCCCTATAAGTTCAGGACCGACTTGGATGGATATAATAATAGACTATCTCAAAGAAGTGAAATTGCCTGAAGATCGACTAGAAGCACGAAGACTTCGATTTAGGGCAGCTCGGTATACCATGGTTGAAAACGTCTTGTACTTGAAAGGGTACTCCTTGCACTACCTCAGATGCCTTCGACCCAAGGAGGCCGACTATGTTCTAAGAGAAACTCATGAAGGCATCTGTGGTAACTACTCTAGTAGTTGGGCCCTCACCCACAAAATCATCCAACAAGGATATTTCTGGCCAACCATCCAAGTAAATGTTAGACAGTATACCCAAAAAATGTGACAAGTGTCAACAATCCATGGCAATACCCCATCAACCCTGACCAACTAACTCCCATGATCGGACGTTGGCCCTTCGCCCAGTGGGGGATCGACATCATTGGCCCTCTGCCAACTGGCAAAGGGTAGACCAAATTCGCAGTTGTCGTAGTTGAATATTTCACTAGATGGGCCGAGGTTGAACCCCTGACAACCATTACTGAGCAAAAGATCACTGACTTCATCTAAAAGAACATCATATGCCGGTACGGGATCCCCCACACGATCATCTCGGATAATGGGAAACATTTCTACAACAATTGATTTTGAGGCATGTGCAAAAATCTCATAATCCATAATGTTTACTCATCACCTCGGCACCCCAAGCCAACAGCCAAATCGAGGCAGCCAAAAAAATCATCATGGGCCACCTCCGGACCAAGCTCGAAAAAGCTAAAGGGTCCTGGGCAGAAGAACTCCCTTTCATCCTTTGGGCATACCAAACCATTGCTTGAACAACCACAAGAGAAACACCTTTTTCCTTGTCCTTCAATGCAGAAGCCTTTGTCCTAGTCGAGATCGGACTCCCAACTGCTTGGACCCGTTGCTACAATAAAGAACAGAAGAACAAGCAGATGACTTTAGAGCTGGACTTGATCGAATAAAGAATGGAGCAGGCCCAACTCAAAGTCGCAGCTCGGCAACGACAACTAGCTCGTTTCTACAATTCCAAAGTGGAAGTATGGACATTCTAAGTGGGAGACCTAGTCCTCCAATGGACCTTCGAAAACACCAAGGAACCCGGCCCAAGAACTCTGGGCCCAAACTGGGAAGGCCCATACATGGTGACGAGCACGAGTCGACCAGGGACTTATCGACTTGAAGACATGGGGGGACGACCCCTACCACATCCTTAGCAAGCCGAACACCTGAAAATCTACCATGCATGACCAACTGAGCCCAAGATCGGGGTTTATAATTTTCTACTACGCTGAATCTACAATGGTAAAATATACTTTGAGAAATTGCAATAAAAATCAAAAGTCAAAGGACTTTTTTCATTTTTGTTTCCCGATTTACTAAGCGCTCGGCCTATAGAAGTCTACTGAGAGCTTCCCCCAAACAAGGAGAAAAATGCCATCACATATTATCCGACCCTCAAAGAGGTTGGGCATTCAACTCTCAACACTTCTTGGGTAAGCAGTCCATAAATGATAACTCGAATCAACAAACACACTTAGAAAATTCACACAGCAAGTCATTACAGCAAAAAGTTCCCTTTTCATTAATATACTTAAAAAAATTTCAAGTATATATGTAAAAATTAAAAATAATAATAATAATAAGTGGGGCTCAAAGAGCATCCCCAATTCTGGGCTCCGCGGGAGCAAGAGCTTCAATGAGACCCGGAGCGGCGGTAGGAGCACGAGCTTCAGCGGGAGCGGGAGCTTCGGCAGGAGCCACAAGAGTGGCTTGGCCAAGTCGTCCATATCTATGCTCGAATACCTTAGCCTAACTAACTCCTCGCACCGAGTAAAGCCCAGACTAAAGTAGTCTTTAAGCTCATCGGTGCGCTCTTTAGAAGCCTTGAAGGCTTCCACCGCCTCCAACCTGATGTCGGGGATAGAGGCTTCGACTTCAGCCAACATGGACAACGCCTCCACAAGAGCAACCTTCAACTTCAGATTCTCGGCCTCCAGAACCGCATACGAATGCATCTTCTCAGCCTTCAAGTCCTCCAGAGCAGACTGCCTCGAGGCACTCTACGGAAGGGCGTCATCAAGCTAAGCCCTCAAGACCCTTCGGTCATCCCCAAGCACGCGCAAGGCCCCTTGTAGGACCTCCACCTAGGCCAGAGTAGTATCCTTATTAGCTGCTACGGTCTAAAGCTCGGCAGTCTTTGCCGAAGATCGGCCTCCAGCTTCTCATAATCGAAACTGACCTCTTTGAAAATCAGTCATGCCCTCAAGAGAGTTGGTGTAATCTGAAAACAAAATTGAAGTTAGAAAAATGAAGAAGACCACGAATAGAGTTCGTCTAACGATCCCGAATCATTACCTTCGGGAGGGAGACGGCCACCTCCCGCAGAATGTCCATCGGATGAAGGGCGGAAGCAGTGAGGATTTCCTGTTCATTAACATGGCAAGAAGCCCACCCGACAAGCTTCTCCAAGGGACCTAGCTCGAAGGTCGAGTCACTCCCCTTCTCCTCGTGAGTTGGAACCCCTGCACCAGTGGCAGACTAGGCTCCCTCTTCTACCCCGATGACAAGAGTTCCAGCATTGGGAGCAGATTGAGCTCCCTCCTCAGGGGCGACTAAGACCACCCCCTCAGGACCCTGAGCATGGGCTTCCTCCACCAGCATGCGCTCCAATTCTGGAGCAGCAGCAGCAGCAGAGGTAACTTCCTCCTCTGGCTGGTTAGCCAGTAGAGGAATGTCAGGCGAAGGTTGAACTACAGCTGAGGCGGGACCCTTAGTCCTGCGAGGAATTACGCCCTCCTTCAGCCTCTTCCCGAGCTGATCTACCTTGGCAGGAGGAGGAAGCTTCATCTTCTTGGAAGGGCCAGGATTAGCCGACATGCCTACAAAGATGAAAACTTCAACAAACAGATAAACCAGAGCTCTGCACAAAGAAAAAGAGGGTTGAAGACGTAACAACATACTTTGCGGCCTAGAAGCGACTTGGGCAATCCCAACCCGAAATAAAGTTAGAGGGATGATCAACACCTTCCAACTATGATCAAAAGCCTTCACTAGCCGTGCGTTGAAGCTGACAAGAGGAGACACCCTGATCCATAGCTTAAGTGGCAGACTGAGTGAAGGATACCTCGTTTCAACACTAAGGTCTTGGTATCGATTCCCTAGTGGGGGTGGCTAATAATGAAGTGTGAACTGACAGTGGGACGTACTAACAAGCTAACAAAAAACACATGACGAGAGGAGAGCTCGGGTTGAACATAAGAAAAACCCACTTTATGAAGGAGAATGAACAACGACAAATCCAAACTCAAAACTTCATTACAACTCGACAGTTCCCGACCTAGAGTCATGAACTCGGCGGGAACTACGATCATTGGGTTCGCCCACTCCCCGAACACAAAGAACCACTTGTCTTTCCACCTCTTATTAGACGAAGGGTTGTCGGTGATGAGCTCCTTACCTTGATTGGCCCAGGAGGAAAAGTAGTACCACCCTAGGTTCACATGATTAGCCTTAACTTTATACAAATACAAAAATTCAGCTATAGACAACTCAGGAAAGCTGAGCTGCTACTAAGGAATACAGGTCCCAACTAAGGCCCTCCAGGCGTTCAGGATCAATTGACCAGGGGCCAGCCTCACATGAGCAAGGAGCCTCTAGATCATGGGATGCAGGGGCAAATGAAGGTCGCACTACAAAGGCAAGACATAGATGGCCAACTCGCCCATGCGAGGCTGACTAGGCACCTCTCCCAACTCCGGAGCTCAGTACGATCGACTCGGGGATCTAATAATCCCCC
The DNA here is from genome assembly GCA_021015155.1 of Magnolia officinalis. NCBI lineage: Eukaryota > Viridiplantae > Streptophyta > Magnoliopsida > Magnoliales > Magnoliaceae > Magnolia > Magnolia officinalis. The sequence continues at coordinate 76,581,204 of JAJHSJ010000004.1, read as the reverse complement.
CGGACCCAAATCAAGTCAGCCTAAGTCATTGTGGAGCCGAAAGTACCAACCTCCATAACTTCGGTATCACGACCCCCTGGTCTTGGCCGAACTCCCTCGTCGCTCAAACCCTGAAATTCAACCTCTTCATCCCTCATGTCTAAAGAAGAAGGGACGACTCTATTCAGATAAGTGTCTTCAAGGGAGTAGTATGAGTTGTTGTGGAAGGCTCCCGACACTGACCTAACTCTAGACCAGTCTGACATCCTCGATGAAAAAGCTAGCCGAAAAGAGGAAAATAGAAGCCGGAGAAAGGAAAACTGTCGGAAAGAGAGAAATAGAGAGGATTTCTGACTCATCGAAAATCACCTGGTCCGGTGAAGAGCAAAAGAAAGGAGGAGAAGTGAGGAGCTCTCAGTGTCCCACCCCCTCTTATACACATCCAGCCCAGTGCAATAATGGAACTTAATCAATGCTTGAGCACAAGGAGTTGTAACGTCATACAAGAACACCCTCCCTGCAAGGCACATGGCATGCAGCGACCTAGAGCGCTGAGCCACAGACAGTTGACACTTAACCACACACTCGAAGATCAAACTACGCCATCATCCGAAGATACACCATCATCATTACCCTCACCTCGAGCTCCGCATCCACCACCCCTTATCATCCATGGTAGCAAATAGATAATCTATCCTCGTTGACTTCCCGGCCTGCTCAGCAGCCTAGCTCGACTCGATTTCAAGGTTGATTTAAGATTGTCTGACCTGGACAAACTCAATACTTACCAAGTCCATTACGTGAACTTGTAAGTAGGGGGGACTTACTGTTATGGGGGAAATAGACCGACCAACTATTGATAGGCTAGATCAACAATTCAAACAAGCGACCGGTGTGATCTAGTGGCTAAACCTCAGTATCCTCGACCAAGAATGGAGAAAGGCCGAGCTTGACCTCCTTGACTAAGTACGGGAAAAGGCCGAGCTCGACCTCCTCGACTAAGTACGGGAAAAGGCCGATCTCGACCTCTAAACACAAGGACGAGGCCTTCACTAGTCAACTGCAATGTGAAGCAAACTATCTCACCTCAGGTCGGTGAGACCCATCCTTAGACGAACACAACACCAACTTCGACTGTGATCTAGCTCGGACTACTTCGGGATGGTTAAACCCTCCCTCTATGAGGTCTAACCTGACCTTAATCAGCTCTATCCGCGTTCTCGACCAAGGATCATGGAAACCTACTTCCACACGAATCACCCTGAAATTCTAGCCAAGGATCTAGAAAGATCTGCTGCGCAAGGAATCCGAGTCCTACTATAACCAAATTACTACCAAACGGGGATGAGAGCTCTCTATGGCACCGCCTCTCCTCACCTATAAATAAGGTACCTCCAATGGTGAAAGATACAGAATATCTTTAGCCCTAAACCCTCAAGATTCAACTAAGACCCAAATCATGTCCCTAACTTAGGCATCGGAGGGTCCCCGACTCTAGCCAGGGTCTTCCTTTTCCATTCCTTGTGCAGGTAAAACAGGCCCAGAAAGGGACTAACCAGATTTATGCATTAACAATTGAAATAAAGAGATGAGGGTGAGGCAAATTACCAGCCTACAAGCAGGAGTATGCTTCTGAGAACTGCAAAAAATGGAACAACAATGTTCAAAGAGTTGCAAATTCAGGATTTTCACTACAATTGAAGAAGGAACTGCCTAATCTTTGAAAAAAAAGAAGCATTCATTGAACTACGTAATAATCACAATGCAACAACTCTGTGCACATGTGGACACATTGCTCATAAGATGATCTCTTAAACCACATTTGAAAAGCAACAAACAAGTTAGCGACGTAACTTTTTTCCCCTCGTTCAACTAGATAAGGTAAAGCTTGTTAAACGAAGACTGAAACCAAATGCCACAATCACCATGAAAACTTCAACCAATGGGTCATAGCACAAACCAACATAACCTAATCACCATGTTTATTTGGGTGCATAGGTGAATAAAAATTATAAAGCTTCTATAATTTTTAGGACTGCATGCACTAAGACCACGTCACTGGGTAGTGAATTCTTTAAAAAGGAAAATAAAAGAAAAGAAAAAACCAATTAAAAAAGAAGCAAAGATATAGATGATCATCACCAATATTCCCACTTGATCACAATCCATTATCAATCCCATGGTATAGAAATATCTTCCAACCACCAATTAGTAGTCAGAACTACACCATTTCATCTTCAGAAGTCACATATATTACAAGCTACAATCCACATCCTAACATGGCATCTAGTGAACTTAAATCTGTGAAAAGTAGTTCATTAATTCCAAAGCTCAATATAAGGTTATAATTATTTAATTAATGGAAAAAAATTGACTTTATTCACTGATCATAAAGAGTCCAATCACTGATTTGCACCAATGATCAAAAGGAACCTACTAAAATTCTGCATGGTGGTGGACCACGGGCTATGCGCGAAAGCATGGCAGAGCTATAAAATGAAGGCTATGTCTTAGAGAGGGGGTGATTAGGACCAAATAAAAATTTTGCCAATTTAACACATAGTTGCTTACTTAAACTAATATGTCAATTAAGCTAAGTAAGACAATTAACTCTAAGGCTTCCTAGCCAATAGAGGGCCCAATCACATATACTACAATAGATATCAAATGAAGCAATAAGTCTATAAACATGATAGTGTATGTAACATCCCGGATTTTTGCCAACCTGGAAGTAGACATCCTTAGGCAATGGGTCGATCCTAACACCTTATTAACTTGTCAGAACAAAATCCCAAAGTCTAAAACCGCTTTTGAACCCATTTCCTTCACAAATCCCACCCTTCACCACCTTGTTCTTTCAATTTTTCTAAGTACTTTCACCCTAGACACTATCTTAAACTAGCTAAGTATTATAACTTGGATCACTTTATATACAAACTACAAAAGCCCAGGTACCACCTCAGACAGAAATTACTCAGGACTAAATCCTTTAGAAATTAGGCGAGAATTAGCCAGTGTTAAACTAGAGTGCCTGTGAAATTAGCACTAATCACTTTAAATAGGATCTGCAAGACCCAAAACTTGTAAAATTATTGACGCTACATTACCCTAAAATCTAAGATCAATCTCATTACCCGGCTGCTCTCGGGAGCATCTCGAAACTCTGTATCAGATCTGGACCGCACGTCGGAAGTCTGATTAACACGAAGTTAAGGAATTAGGACCGCCTTGCTGGGCTTGGCAACCATTTCGGAAATCAAATCCAGATAGTGTCCCAGCGCTATTCGCTTGAGCTCGGAGCGGGGAGTGTGAGAAACACGAAAATAATTTTAAAATAAATATCAATTTATGAAATTTGGCACGTCTCTCTTGCGGATCAGTATTGAGCAACCTAACCGTCAAAATCTTACCCAAATACACCCTCGGATCAGGAGAAATTTCATACACATATCCATGTACTCCGAATCTCCGATCGTGATCCGCTGACCGTTGAACTGAAACTGGTCCGCCATTTGTGATCTGGAATCTGGACTAAAATGAAAACTTAATGGTACCTAAATCCAGTGTTAGTGAGATTAAGTCCGACCTTTGGCTCAAGGGGGCCCGCCAGAAGTCCTCCGTTGAGCTGAAATTGGATCACTTTGGTTATAACCTAAGTATACCTTGACCATAAGTCTGTTTTGGTGTGATTTTAGGCTATATAAGTACCTTAGAACCCTCTCTCATCCAGCCATACGAATTTGAGAAAAACCTTAAGAGAAAAGAGAGAAAAGAGAGAGAAAGTTAGAGAGTTATGGGAGGATTCTTCCTACCCTCTTTCCCTGCCGCTACACAAGCTTCACCACTCCATTCTCATCGCTTTTCCGGTGATTCCGACTTCGTTTCTAGGTAAGAAATCCTAACCCTAAACTGATTTGAGGTTTTGATAGTTGTAGGTTATGAAATAGCTAACCTGTTTCATTCTCTAGGTTACCAAACTGCCGAATACGAAAGCTTAGTAAACCTATCGAATTTGTTACGATTCTATGACAAAAGGTGCAGACTTTAGACGTATAGGTTATGGTTTTCAACGTTTTCAATGTCAGATAATGATAGATTCATGATTTGCATGCAATTGCACATGTTTTCCATTTCGATTAAATACGAAGAATATGGAATTTTGTGTATTCTAGGTATTTGTAGAAAGTACCGTATACGTATAAATTTTGGAAATGTGTTTGCCATGATTATTTGTTGTATGAACATATTATATATGTGTATAACACTTACTTGGCAAGAGGGTTCGCCCTAATACATGTTTTTGCTAATATACACTATGTATGTTAAAATAGTGTATTCTAAGTGTTTGTTGAAATGACTAAATAAATATGGATTTATGATTTATGTCTGCCATATGTATTGAATGTAAGAGCATGATTGTTGTGTATGAGATAACTCCTTGATATGAGGATTTGTCATATTCTATGTTGAAATCAACATACGTCATGTATGTTGGAGTGGTGTAGTTTAAGTGTTTGATATAATGTCTGTGTGAGAAATTGTGTGACGAACTAAATTTAATAGTGGTGTTGAGATAGGATTCTCAGCTACCTTAAAGATGTATATGATTTCCTCCATGTTGTTTGTTTAATTTAACCGCTTACTTATGAAATATATGTGTTTGTATTTCCTGTTTATATTGTGCTTTATAACATGCTTGAATTACTTTGTTGATTCTGCTTTACTCTACATGCTTCTGGTCATGGATTGATTGTGTTTGGGGCTATGATTATAGTCCAGGCAATCGGTAACGGGATTGAATTCGTGGCTGAGATTCATTTTCCACGTGAGATGTGTTCGACGAACCCGAGTCGTACTTCAATTGGCGATAGTGGTTGGCCACACGAAGTGCTTATGCGCTTCATATCGTTCAACTTGTTGTGCGCTCGAGCTATCCGAGCTCGTCAAGCAACCCGATCTGTCTTTTGTATGTTCACCATGTTTGGACGCCTCTGCTTGAACCTAGGGTACCAAACTTACCAGTGAAATCCCTCTAACCATGGTACCTCGATCCGCTAAGACTCATGAGCCAGGCATGGTGGTGTGGGACACCGTGGTCGAGCTGTCGACCTACGCTGGGGCCACGTGCCTCCCTGTAGTGTTCATTGAGCAACTAGACTCATGAGCCGATTATGGTGGTATGGGACACTATATTCGAGCGTCGGCTTACACTGATTGGTGACGAGCCCTTTATAGTGACCTCGAGCATACTCTGAATTTGCGGTGAGGCGACGAGTTTTGCCGCAGTGAATAGAGTATGAACTAGGCCTGTATCAATTTAGTGATGAACCGTTAAAAGGGTGATGGGGGAGTAGTGTAACGAATGCGTGTAACAGCCCTGGCAGCCTTTGCAGTGCCCTAGAACCACACTATCGTATGAGATTATCTAGGTTTGACAACCCTAGAATGGATCATGTTTGGGAATAATACAAGGGAGGTACCTTAGTTTCTCAATCCTGCTGTTTGAAATGGACTAATAACAACTCGGTAATCATGTTCATCATCGCATTACATGTGCCTGGAAGATGTGGAGCACTAAGGAATGCAAGCATGCTGCGAATGTAAGATGGTGTCGCATAAGGGAGTATGTGGTGAGGGCATGCATCATGACTGCATTCATACTTGCATTAATAAGAGTAGTTAGGAGTGTTTGATTGTACTGCTTTATCATTACTGCTTGACTGCATTGAAAACATGTTAACATATGATTTATTGTTCCACTGAGTTAGCTACTCACTCCCACGTTACGGGACGGTGTTGTACACACCAACCAGACTCTGTAGCTGCAGGTGTCGGCGATGTTTATGAGGCGGAGCCAGACCTTTGCAATGACAATGATGCTTGCTCGTATTTGCTGTATTCTGGCGGCTTTATGTGTACCGTGTCTTGATTGACGAGGTTACAGGGAAGTCGACTAAATGACTTTACACAATTTGGTATAATTTGGAATTATATTTGTAATTAATTAACCTGGTAACATTATCACACTCTGGAGACTCACCATAGTTTATATATGTTATTTATCTATCACAGTCTTCCTCTTGCAATTTAACTGTCTCTGGAGTATGATATGTTGTTTTGGTATAATCTCATTCATGTTTCAATGCTCTCATCATAATCATCATTATCTATGTTGCATAAGTGATACGTTGGAACTTGGGAGCTAAGCTTTGCTCGACCCCCGATTTTCAGGGCATTACAGTGTAAATGTATATGTGGGATGTGCTAACTATCAAATCATAACATCCATCTAACCATACATACATATAATTCATCAATCTATCACATAACCATAATTAAACAAGTACTCAAATGACAATCCTAAACACAAGCATGTATAGTGGTTTGGTTTCCCTTCTCCACTCCTGACGGACGCACTTAACCCATGAGTGTACTGGATTTCACTATCGAATATTTTAAATTAGCTTCTCCTTTAACCTTTACAAGCATACACTCCTGCTAGAGGCCTATACAAGGACTTGCCCACGTACTCACCCGTGTCAGTGGCCTACGTAAGGACTTACCATGTACACACCCATGTCGACGGCTTACTAAAGGACTTACCCCCATACACACCCGTGTTAGTGGCCTACATAAAGACTTTAACATGTACTCATCCGTGTCGGTGGTGATACGATCCTACATAAGAACCTACGCAAGTTTGGATTACAAACTCTATACTCAATTATACACAAGGAAGGAGTGTGTAGACTCTTACAATTTGACAACTTGCTTATCGAATTGAGCCCCTTTTATAGCGCTTTCTAGCGTTGCTTGATCGATACTCTCCCTTGCTTCAATCAACTCCCATTTTGCTTCCTCAATCGTTGATGCCAATACTTTGTCGAGGCTTCAACTCAAAAATCAAACACCTTGCATGCCATGCTTCATTGAGGCGACTAAGTTGATGGGAGTTTGGTAGAATCTCATATAATTAATGGAAACTTGAATTCCTAAGGAATTCTCCTTGATGGACACTTAGAGATTGATAAACACTGGGATTTTCTAATAATATTGGTGTCCAAACTCTAAAAAAGGCTTGAGATCATGATCTTCTTGTAAAGGACTATGGAATGCTCATTAGAGTGAATAATAACTAAGAAGAAAGCATAAATCTCAATGGGATAAAGCTTAAGAGGTTTGGTAGAGCTTAGAATACATTAAGGTCTTTAAAATGCCAAAATTCATCATTTATCCAAAGATACGAATGAAATATTTATAACAAAAAAACTCCAACGGATCTCCAACGGCTAAGATTAATCGATTGAACTTAGCGTTTGATGGATCAAGCTTTACCAAAAATGGTTCAGTGAACTCGTTGGACTGTTTTGGCCATGTTCGATCGATCGAGCTCGAACGCTCGAGAGGAATCGAAGATTCCTCTATCAATTGATCTTGTGTCTCAAGCGCCCAAACTAAATTATATTTAGGTTAGTTGCTTGCAGGATGTTTTGGCCATGTACGATCAATCGAGCTTCACTCAAGCACACCACTAAGACTACTGGTTTTGGGCAGTTTGATTTCTTGTAGCTTAGGACCTCTATATCCTATCTTATCATGTTTCAATAAGGCTCTTATGATTAAGGGATGATCACACAAGGTTTTCCTATTAAGGAAATGATCATTTAGAGGTTCAAGGGTTGTTTTGGGTCAAGTATAGAGTCACTAAGGCACCTCATTTACATGTTCTTCACTTCCATGATGTTTTAATCTTCATGTGTCCTTAGTCTTCAGCTTCCAAGGGCTCAACCGACTTCCTGACATATAGACGCACATGATTGACAAACAAGGTGCACAAATAAGTGCATTAATATCTACATTGTATCATTCATAGATTTAGATAATATCACTTCTAATCCAATAAGACAGCAATAAGGAATTATATTTTATGGCCCTTTATAGCCAATGAATTAGTCAATGACCATGTAAAGAGGGGATGAAAAAAGAAGTTTCTAATTGAAAGCAGACCTTACTAAAGCTTATGATTGTGAAAATTGGAGCTTTTAAGTTCTATCTAAGAGAATTAGTCCAGATCTTTTTATGAATAAGATCTGGATTGATTCTTTCAGATAGAACATAAGACCAGTTTCAGAACCTCAAATGAATGAATGATATTCTATTAAAAATTAAAAGCTCAGGGTTTCTAAAGTGTCTGTGATGCTAAAGAAGCAGATCCCATCTTTAGAATAAAAGTTGAGTTTCATACATTTGATGGTGAATTACGTAACAAGGTCACTTAATCTTCTTGAGAATTCAAAAAATTATGTCCGACACTCGAGTCATACCACCGTTGCATGAAGTGTGAAGCAAAGGGGCAACATGTTCTAGTGTAAGAGCGGGAGCGTTTGTTTCAAAATGCTTAGCAAGTACAAAAAGCTAGGAAGCAGGTCCGAAGTGTGATTTGAAGCAGGAGCAACACCTGTTCAGAAGGATGCGGCTAAGAGACAGACAGACTTGTCATATGCATGTTGACCATGCTACTAGGAACAACCTTAAATTGAAACAAATGCTCCTCTAGGGCTAGCCCCCCCCCCCCCATTTCTTTCCTTTAGAAATATTTAGATTCTACATATATATAGTTTTTGGATATTTCTAGTTATGTCAATATATTTTTAGCATGTGTGTGGTGTGCCATATGCATTGGCATGTTCGGACCAACACATAAGTTAATGGTGTCCAAGTTCAATAGAAAATGAGTGATGTTAAAAGTTTTCAAGCAAAAAACAAATCACTGATTGTAATGCATTCAACTAAATTTCAAGAATCACAGACAATCACAGGAACTAAAACTTATTTATGCAGTACATGCATGCTTACCATGATCCATCTTTTGATGATTTAACCTCAAACTTTAACTTTGATACATTTGGGACCGTCTCACCTATGTCAAAATTGAGTATTAACAATTTTGGGTTGTAATGTTTAATGTATGTTAAAAACCTTTATTACAAGCTTGCTTCACTCATAATGTGGCAAAAGATGTCACAAAGAACATCAAGCACCCCTATCATTAATAATATACAAGTGATATATAATGTGGCAACAAATATCACAAAGAAAAGCTGGTCGAAATTGTTGGGGGACGGCAAAAGCACACAGAGATGAATCAAGCAAAGTATTTCAATCGCACAATCAAGCCCAATCTCAAATACTCTAAATTTAACATGGAAATCCCCTTTCGAGAAAAACCACGGCACCAAGCGACAGATATCACTATGAACATAGAAATTACAAGAGATCGATAGAATACTTTATTTGAACAAGCCCCGAATCTTCCCTTACAAGCCCTTGAAAACCCCAGGAACGAATTAGAAAGATTTAAGATACATCCTAATCCCAATTACACCCATATATATAGCCTCTAGGTGAATCACAATCGGAATAGGAAACAAATCCCGCACTTATGCAATTTGGTGTATTTTCTACGTATTGTTCAATGGCACCTTCGATGGGACATAGATGACATCAACAGACCGTTGATGGCATCAAACTAAAGACCAAACGCTCTAGCAAGTAAACATGAATTTCCCAGATTTTACATCGAGCAGGCCTTCGATGTAATCGAATAGCCTTCGATGGCATCGAATAAGACACCTAAAGTGTCTAGCAACCAACTTGATAAATTTCAGATTTTACCGAAGGCATCGAGCCGATTTCAATTGCATTGAAGCCTGCTCGATGGCATCAAATTTTCATCGACAGACATGTTGATTTACAAATTTAAGACATCAATCAACAACAATCTCTACCATGTCTTCAATCACCATTCTTTATAGCTCATTTTTCCTCATCTCTAATTTTGCCTTGCATCATAGCTCCACCATCGCGTCTCGTGCATCCTTCGTCCTCCTTTATGCCTTCGCCAAGCCTAGAGAACTTGAACTTCTCTTTAAGAACCACCTTAGTGAGCATGTCCGCCGGATTCACGCTCATGTGAATCTTCTCCTGAGTCACGCTTCCTTCCTCAAGCACATATCAGATAAAATGGTGACAAACATCAATGTGTTTAGTATGTGAGTAATAAACAGAATTTTTAGACAAATTGATTGCGCTTTCACTGTCATAGATAACAAGCACGGCCTCTTGTTGTCGCCTCAATTGATTTATCAACCCCCTTAACCAAATACATTCCGTGAATGCCTCCGTCATTGTCATATACTCAGCTTCAGTTGTAGAAAGATCCACCATAGACTGAAGCTTCGACATCCAACTGATTGCTTGAGCTGCTAGCAAAAATAAATAACCTAAAGTCGACTTTCTAGAATCCACACTGCCCGCGTAATCAGAATCCACATACCCTACTAACTTGGCCCCTGATTTCTCAAAAGATATGACGTAGTCCTGCATACCTCAAATATATCAAAGTAGCCATTTCAGTGCTTTCTGGTGTTGCTTTTCGGGGTTAGACATATATTTGCTAACAATACCAGCTGCATGTAAAATGTCCGGTCTAGTATAGACAATGGCATACATCAAACTGTCAACTACATTCGAATAAGGCACACAAGACATCTCCTACTTTTCTTCATCGATTTTAGGACATTGTTCAAAAGAAAGCTTAAAATGAGCCGCGTGAAGAACGCTGACCGGTTTTGCCTTGCCTATCCCATACTTTACCAATACCTTCACTAGGTAGTCCTTCTGAGATAAAGCCTTATGCTTTTCTTGTCTTTGTGTATATCAATGCCGAGAACCTTTTTTGCAGTCCTCAGGTCTTTCATCTCGAATTTCCCTGATAACTGAGTGTTCATTAAATTGATTTTAGACGTGCTATATGTGGCGATTAGCATGTCATCAACGTAAAACACCATGATCATATTCACTCCTGAAAAACTTCTGACTCAACATGAAATAATCAAACTTTTTATACCATTGACTGGGCTATTGTTTCAAGCCGTACAACGACCTTTTTAACCTACAAACCTTATTATCTGCCCCTTTTATTTCAAAGCCTTCTGGTAGCTTCATGTGGATCTACTCTTCCAATTTCCCATAAAGGAAGGCATTCTTCACATCCATCTGTTCCAGCTCGAGATCATATTAGGCAACCAACTCCAACACAAATCTAATACATACTTGCTTCACAACTAGCACGAATATCTCAATGAAGTTGACACATTCTCTCTTAGCGTATCCATTTGCTACCACCTTACCTTGTACCTATCATGTTTCTTCTTGAAGATCCACTTGTACCAAATCGCTTTTTAGCCGACGAGAAGCTTCACCATCTCTCACATCTCATTCTTGTACAAGAAGTTCATCTCATCATCCCTCTCAACTTTTCACTTTTCGGCATCCGGCTCATCAAGAGCCTCCTGAAGAGTAGATGGATTCCCCTCATCTGTAATGAGAGCAGTGTTCACAACCCCAAGTGTAAGGTCACGATGTAGTAATAATCTCGGTGAGACCATGGTCGAATCCACAGGGACTAAACTTCTGCGTATTTTAAAAGTAATTAGAACTAGAACTAGAAGAAGATCTAAGTTAGAAATCTGGTAATAAAGTGAGTAATTGTGAATATTGATTAAACTAATAATTGAAAGGTGCAAATTACGGTGTCAAGGATCCACTTGTAGCAATTGAGATGTTACCTTGCATGAGTCAAGAGATCCAACTAGAATCAGAGTCCTATCTTATCCTGTTAGAGAAAGAGATGGTCAAATCTCTGAACTTCTCATTGATCCAGTCTCAATGGAAGAGAATTATAAAAATTTGGAAGGAATTACATCACCTGCCCAAGGGACGATGGTGAAGAACAAGATTTACCAATCCCACAATCTCAAAGAGGAAAAGAAGATATTCAAAGCTATCGCTGATCTATTGTAATTGGAATCACAACAAACCATTAAAAACTGAAAAATATTCCTTAAAATCAACCAGAAATCAATGAATTTTAAAATAAACATGAATCAAACTAAAACAAACATCCCAATCACACTACATGCTTCACATCTTAGCCCTAGTTAAGAGGTTTAGCCAACCATAGACATTATTGAACTAAGAACTCTTAAATAAAACATAAAAATAAACTAAGGAAGAAGAAGAAAAACTCTTGGCGGTGACTTTCCACCCTTTTGCTCCACTCCTTAAACCCTAGAAGATGCTTTGGAGCATCCTAGGAACTCCTATTTATAGTTGGGGAACTCCAACTTTCGCACCGAGTTCGAAAAGTCTAGAAATCGCCTCAAATTTATGCAGTCGAGGGCAATCTTCGACTAGTCGAAGGTCACCTTCGACTGGTCAAGGATCGCGTGAATTTAAAAGATAATGTTGCCAGAGTTTGAGCCGAAGTTTCTTAGAATAATCGTGCTAGAGCTAGGGCTGGTCGAGCCAGAGCTTAGGCTAGTCGAGAATCACGTAAATTCACTTCAAATTTTCGATTTTCTTCGTTCCTCACTTGGTTTCCTTGGATCTTTGGCATATGAATTCTTCAATCTTGGTCTCCTAAGATCTGTCCTTTGTTTTGGTGATTCTTGAGCATCAAATCCATGCTTTTAACATTCTTTTCAATCCAAGCTCTCAGATTCACCTTACAACACAAACATATATAAAATACAACATTAAGCAGTATCATGTTCATAAAACCAAGATATAAGTAGGGGAAAATATACAATATTTAACACTCAACACACTCCCCAACCAGCATTTTGCTAGTCCCAAGCAAAACATGCATGAAGTAATCTTCAATTCTCAACATTCAAACCTTTTTCAGAAATCAATCCTTTATGTAATCAAGTAAAAATGGGTAGAATTAAGACGAGTAAGCGGGATTTTGAAAACCTAGAGCCGAATCACATAAGCAATCAATCAAATAAATTCTTTATCAATTCTTTCAGAGCACAAGTTCATATATCAAGTTTTTCCAACATGCTTAGTGAATTCCAACTTACTTTCCATGAACATATCATCCTTTCTCAATGTTAGCCATGCTCATCACTTCAAGACTAATCGAATAATTAAGTGTTAATTCTGAACTTATCCCCTTCTCCTTCTTTTTCCAGTTTTTTATTTTATATCGATGGTCACTTGTATTTATTCAGCACTTTCAGTTTTTTCATTTCCATTCTTTTTCAGACTTTACATTCTTTCATCCCTTTTTTTTTCTTTTCCATTCTTTTCACCACACATGACCTTTTTGTAGATCTCCTTTTTTAACTGGTTTTTCATCTTTTAAGGTTGATATAATTCTCCAGAGTCAATTCTCAACATCTATCAATGATTTACATGCTAACAATAAGAAATTCTAGTATTTCCCAAGAAAGCAAATTGAATGTGTTTTGTGATTTGGATCAATATGATATTCGAACTTCCTCTTAATCCATCAAGTATAAGAATTTAAGTGATAGACTACTCGGTTGATTAAACTCCAACAATTCAAAAGTTAATCTCTGTCTCATAATCATACTCAAAGCATTCTTAAATACACAAATTATCAATTTCATGATAGGATTTTAACTTGAAAAATTAAAAATTTTCACAATTTTTGCTCAAAGACTAAGAAAAACACTGATTAGTTTACCTAATCCACACCCCCAACCTAAAATCTACATTGTCCTCAATGTAAAAGATATAAGCATGCAATGCACATGAGGTAACGAAAAGAAAAGAAAAGTGATGGAAAGGTAATACCTGAAGAATGAGAGTTAATGCTATTCCAAAGAACTCAACGTGAAGATGGGTTAGCACAAAGAGTCAACAAACTTAAAACAAATTGTCATAATCCTAAATCTTGTGAAAGCAATAAATTTTAATCCTAAACTAGGAAAGCAAGGGAAAGCTACTCAAACATGCAGCAAGGTTCCTCCTCCGGTCAGTATCTTGACAAATTTCTCAGAAAGCTTCTCGACAAGATCATCCAAAAGTCCTTTTTGCAGTAGGCTTGGATGTCCTGGAGCATGAATGTCCATAGAAATTTAAGAACCTCAGCAACATGTTCGCGATCGAAATTTGGAGGTTTCTAGAGAATATATGATTCACCTACAAAAGATAATTTCTCAATATTAGTAGACTGATGTGAATAAGAGACCATAAACAATTGAATAACAAAAAAGTTGTTCATCGTGCTCCCTTTAAAATCTGAAGTCATAGGCTCCGGTTCAGAATCTATCTCCTCCACTTGTAATTATAAGAATTTAGTGTTAGTGGAAGGAGTGACATCAACTTCCTAGCCAATATGATCGTTTGAATCTGCAAAGTGTGCCAGGCAGACATCCAGAGATTTAGGAGTTTTAGTTAAAAGAGACTCATCTTCTTCAAATGTATCTATCAAGTTCATCTAATGGGTCAGGTCCTCATCCTCTTATGGCTTGTGCAAATGAAACACATTGAATTCTACCGTCATATTCCCAAAAGATATTTTCATTACTCCATTCCGACAATTTATGATGGCATTGGCAGTGGCCAGGAATGGCTGGCCTAATTTGATTGGAATTTGAGCGCCCATATTTGAAGCCGAGTGTGTGTCCAAGACGATGAAATGTATTGGGTAGTAGAATCTATCAACTTGGACCAACACATCTTCTATCATACCTCTCGGTATTCTAGTCAAGCGATCGGCTAGTTGTAATGTTGTTTTGGTGGGTTTCAACTCACCGAGGCCTAACAGTTCATATACCAAGTATGGTAAAAGATTAACACTTGCCCCAAGGTCTAGAAGTGTATTATCAACCTTGAAATTTCCAATTACACATGAGATCGTAGGACTTCCAGGATCCTTATATTTTGGAGGAGTGTTTTGATTGATTATGGTGCTCACCTGTTCAGTCAAAAATATTTTCTTGTGTATGTTCATCTTCTGCTTTATCGCCACAGATCTTTCAGGAATTTGGCGTAAGATGGGAACTGTTTAAATTCATGCAACAAGGGGGTTTTGATCTTGACTTGTTAAAAAATATCTAGAATATTTTGATTCTCACTTAGCCTTTTTGATGTGATGAGATGTTGGAGAAATGGGGTCATGAGTTTGCATCCCTGCAATGGCTCTTTGTCATATGGAGCATTACTAGATTCACCACCATCCTTTGAATTTTTGGACTCTTTAGGTTTTTGAACCTTCTTTGGAATCTTTTTGTCTATTTCGTTTCCACTTTTCAAGGTAGTGATGGTTTTAACATGTTCCAGATGCTAAGTTGAAGAGTTGATATCATGTATCTTACATTGTCTTTTTGGGTTAGGTTGCAGTTGGGCCGGAAAGATCCCAGTCTCCCTAACATTCAGTTATATCTCAAGTCTTGCAACCGAAGTTCTAAGCTCATTTATAGCCTACAGTTGCGCCTACCTAAATGCATCTAATGAATCTTCAAGGGTTCTCCTTAGTGGAAGTCCAGTAGATGGCCCTTGTGGATAATTGGTCACATTTACAATTGGTTCATTTCTCTAATTAAGGTTCCACTCATCAGAAGTATGCATGTTAGAATTTGGTGCACTGAGTAGTTGTTGATACGTGTTTGTAGTATCTACTTGAACATGAAACACCTCTAGAAAAGCCGGGATTGTAAGATCGTTGATTGGGTGTACATCGCTCTCACAAATTCCACATACAGTTTCGACGACTGCTTTGATCTGAGTTGATTCCTTCTTAGATTCCAAGTCCTCAATTTTTCATGTGAGAATTACCAACCGTACATTAATATCATCTTCCTCCTTGAGTACATATATTCCTATCTTTCTTGGCACTTCCTTGGGAGTACTAGCTTGGTTTAATGTGTCCCATGATTGAGCATTTTCAGCTAGCATGTCAAAGTAATCCCATACATCTTCTGGTTTTCTATCCATGAACTCGCCATTACACATCATCTGTATGAATTGGCGCATGTTTGGACTGAGTCTGTCATAAAAAAGATCAATTGTTCGCCAAGTTTCATAACCATGGTGTGGGCAAGCGAAAAGTAAGTCTTTGAACCTTCCTAACATTCAAAGATTGTCTCATTATTTTTTCTAGGAGAAGTTCATTATTTCCCATCTAACAGCGTTGGTTTTATGAGCCATGAAGAACTTTTTAAAGAACCCCTGGCTCATCTTTGCCCATGTGCCAATGGATCTAGGCCTTAATGAATGAAACCATGATTTGGCCTTTTCTTTTAGAGAGAATGGAAATAATTTAAGGCTAATTGTATCAGAAGGAACATCATTAAATTGTATGGTTGTAATAATCTCTTCAAATTCTTTAATGTGCATATATGAATTTTCTGAATCAAGTCCATGGAACTTAGGAAGTAATTGGATTATCTTAGGTTTGAAGTTCATGTTTCTTGTATTGATTGGGAGAATTATGTGGGAAGGTGAACTTGTTCTCACCGGTTGTAAATAATCTGGTAAAGTTCAAACCGGTGGAACTCGATGCACTTCATTCTCTTCACACACCGTCCTAATAGGTGGTGTATGATGCACAGGATCCTCATCAACCTAATTTTCTTGAGCCATGCACTAAGATGATATTACAAAAATATTTGAGGATTTTCTAACTTGTCAATGGATTTTCCAACCAAAACTCCTCTCAAAGGTCTCAGAGTATGGTTCCTTAACCGCGAGGGCATGAACCACACCAAATTTTAATTTTATTTTCTAATTCCTACAACAAGTATGGAAAGCAAGTAGAGGGAAGAAGTTAGAAGAACGTTACCGGATCAGAGTTCTATGTTAGGACCCTACAAAACAGAAAACAATGTTAGTTTCTAAAAACAAAGTTAAAAAATTCTAAACTAGAAACAAAATAGAAAGTTAGTCCTAATCTTAACCTAATTCTAACACTAATTAATTTCAGAAAAATGCAGCCATAGTTGTCACGCCCTAGACTCGGTAACTGGACTCACAAGGAACCTGATAGCCGGTTCTGGCCGTAACAACCTCCGAAGTAACCCAATCTCGGCTCCTGAGGTAGGTTTCGATCCTGGGATCCTACAAGGAGGATTTTTTTTTATAATCATATATCCATTCCAAAACAAGTATACCCAAGATCACAACAAGTAAATTTCAGAAATAACAAAGGGACACATTACAAAATCCACTATAAATTTGAGCTTTATACAAGATATAATACTTGAAGGAAATACATATGATAACAGAAGAAAGAAGGAAGAGGATCTACAACATTAGATCCTCGACTCGCACACTTATCCAAGCTCCACTGCTAAGATGCCAACCTAGGATCTCCTACATGCATCAATCGTGCATAAGCTTATAGAAAGCTTAAAGAGTGGTGAAAGTGTGTGACAATGGTGCGTAGAAGAATAATAGGGGATACAGAAAGGAAACATGATCAAAGCCAACACCACCAGGCTTACCAAGGCTATCATGAATGCAAGAAGTTATACTAAGGGAGTACAATAAATACAGGAAGTCATACCAAGGCTAAATAATGCAATGAGTACTGGGCGTCATGCTAAGGCGATGCAATGTAAGCTTATACAGCCGATGCAAATGCAATGCGAAGAGATGTCAATCCTCATATCTAATCCACATATCAGTACAGTTCCTTCATAAGGAATCTATCGGGGTCTAGTACACTACAGGATGATTGCCACTCTACAGATCCGCACAGTCAAACGAGCGTAGGAGACCTCATTACCCACCTGTGGACAGCCAATCCCAGTAAGGCCTGATGGTAGCGGACTCATTCACGATCTGGTCAAACTCAGCCTAGCTATTGCCCTCTTTCCCTTAGACAGGTAAGGCCACACCCCATTTCAACCGACTACACGATAGTGGGAGTCGCAGCCTAAAGGTGTAAGGCCTTCGTGTTCTCATATTTCCACCCGGTCATGGCACTGGAGCAGATCATTGGTACTATGGAAGTTTTGAAATTTTCACCCAAGGGCATTCTATGCACCCCATATGCTCAAATAACATTTTCGGTGTCCAATCATGGCCATTCACGATGTATCTGTGGAGGCTACAACCCTGATGAAGCAAGGGCGATAATGTTCATATGTTATGCAATGTCAGATGCATGAATCACATAATCAACCATGCATCAATTCCAAGCATCCAACGTACTCAAGAGGGGATACTACGTCCCTCGGGGAAGGTATCATGCAATGCCCAATGGCACAATCATAACCACACACACACAGTATCATTTTAGCATATAATGATGCACATGGGCCATGAAGATGGTTATAGACACACTATGCGGTGATATATAAAGTAGTACACTCCTCCTATCCAAGAAGGAACCAAGACTAGGTACTTAGACAATATCCATAAGGAAATCCAACCTCTAGTGGGGACCCATTTACCTAGGGTAGCCCACGAGACTAAGCATATAAACTAAGGGTCTAAGTAATGCAGAAATGAGCCTAGCAAGAGTCTTAGATGAGCATCCAATTGCACTTAGATACAATCGGCTTAGAGGGATCCATAATGAGGACATTTAACCACCATTCTCAAAAGGCATAAGAACCATGAACTATATGGATAGAAGGCCCAAGGCCTACATTCAAGATAAAAATAGGTGGTCACATATGTGTATATTCCTCATAATGGGCCATAAAAAAAGGGGGATAATACTATCTTCAACAACATGGGCCCTAAGATGGGAATTAAGGCCCAAGGCTCAATTCCCAAAGGTCATAGAATCCATGCATTAAGTTGGACTTGGTAGGTAGCTCGCATACACAATATACGACCCAAAAATAAGTTTAAGTTTGGATGAAATGGGCCCCACTACATCAGCCCAACACTAGTAATTTAAGTGGGTAAGTAAGGGCCCAATACCATCCTTATCTCAACCCACATGTCCATCAAAATGGTGGAAGTCGGCCTAATATATGGTTAGGCCAAGCTGGGACGTCGACCCAACCCACTCTGGGCCCACGGGATGCCCCAAAAATCTGATCTAAGATGGGGTCCTCATGTGATCACTAGAGTGACTAAAAGAATACACTGATTAAGCCCAAAGATTATAAGAAAGCATAAGTATGCAACACGTACACAAGTTCTCAATATGGTGGCCCCCACAGCCAAATAAAGTCTAAACCATAAAAATGTACGTTTAAGGCCCTTTGATGGTGGGGCCCCACAGCCCACTTGCTGGACTTTTGGCCCGTTTGACTTCCTAGACCTACTAAAGTCCAAAAGTTAATCAACTATGTGAAAACAATCTCAACAATATTCACAGGGGGCCCCACCAGATGGAGGGTGTGTATACATCATGAAAAGATCAAGTGGGCTTGCTACTAGATTGTGAGTCCAGCAGCAACCCAAGGCAGAGAGTGCTTCCATGATCGGGTGATCCAAGGCTTGAACGGCCTGGACCGACATACGTTGAGGTAGGCTCCACATATATCCATATTGAGCCTCAAATAAATGGCTTGGGGCCTATAGTGGGCCTTTAACCATCCATAGAAAAACCCCTGGGCTTACCTTAGGATCACCCCGGAAGACATTCAACCTCAACTGGTTCCCAAGTGGTAGCTCGCTACTACACAATCGTGAAATAAGGCCCAAGCATAAAACAATCCATGGGCTAATGGGCTATACTCAAAGCCCAACACATAGGCAATATGGCGGGCCCTCAAGCAAGGTTTGGGCCCAACCATGAAGGTCACAAAATCCATATATTGTGGTGGGCCTAATGGGCAACCTGGTAATCCAACCATAAGGGCAATATCCTAACTTTATCCAAGTGAGTTGGGCCTCACAAATTGGCGCATATATACGATCATTTTAGTGGGCAACCAATGGCCCAACCACTTTGTATTTTATGGCCCATGACCCAACACAATAGGTGGTGAAATTCAGGCCCAAATGGTCAAGGGGCCTAACTTAGTAGATCCAAGATGAATGGGCCTACCATGGCCAATTAAAACTATGAGCGTAAATCCAAAATAAAATCCAATGGAGGTAGGCCTCCAAGCATACATACATGAAGCCCAAAGATACCTCAGAAAATGGCAATCTTATGTGCATAATCCACCCTTAATCTGGTAGGCCATGCTGCCCCAAAACATGCCATTAGGGGCAACCAGTTTGGGCCCATTGCTAAATTTCCAGCCCGCCTATATTTTGGGCCTGCAGGAGCCCAACAATAAATGATAAGGATTAAGTATGAGTTCCCTGGTAGCCCACATATATCTCTGTGGGTCCCACCAAATGGGAGGACCGAATTACACACACAAAATAGTTAGACCATGCTATTGGACTGAAGGTCCAGCAACAGTCCAATGGGCCTGGGCGTCCCTATGGTGGAAAGTCCCACGGGCGTGGGCAAAGGCCCAAAAATACATCAAGTGGGTCCCAAAATGGGTGCCACTGAGGGAGATGGTTGTGTATCATATGGACCACAATTAGATGGATGGTGGGAGAAACAAATACATCAATGGTGGGCCCACAAGAAGGGGCGGACGGTCAACTATGGCTGGACATCCTAGCCTGGTGGGCCGGTCCAGCCCGTACCACGGTCGGTACAGGGGTCCGTTGACCCCGAAAATTTGCAGGTAGGTTCTATCATGGGTGGGCCACACTTCTATAAAATTTTACAATTTTAGGATTTACAAAAATATTTTAATTAATTTAAGAAATTCAAACTGTCCAGAAGATATGCTAAGTGCAGAATTTTGATAGACCCTGATCTGAGCCTCCAATGGCATAGATCAATGGCCTCAAAAAAATTGGAAAAATTAGTTTTAGGTCCCCTCATAAATGTACTACAAGGTGGGGTCCAAGGATGTGGCCCACCAGTGGAAAAATTATTTTATAATTAAGGATTTCCACTCTAATAAGTTGCTGGAAACAGTCCAGAAATTTCAAGCTAACCACCTCACTTGGGCCACACCTTTGCGGCCTCAATCGGGGTCGGATAGGGCTGAAATTTGGGGAACATCAAGATGAGATCCCCACATTTCAGAAAAACATATTCGATGGGTGTAAAAGGTCCCCCAATTAGTCCCAAATTCAAGCCCAAAGTCCAATAAAAATCTGTCCAGAAATTTTTAGACAGCAATACATGCATGGAATAAAATAAATGTATGGGCTTATTAAGGAAGGGATTGGCCAATAAATTGGGTACCATGGCCCACCCTAGTGGGCTCCACAATTTTTCAGAATAAACCCCCAAATTCCCACCCTTGCATGAACATTTAAGGTGGCAAAAAGGGACATCCAAACCATGGTGTAGGTTGAGTATAGATGTCTCTTCCTTACTGGGCTTTTCTGGGCAATCCAGGCCCACTAAGTGGACCACATATAATATCATCATATTACAAAAAAAAAATGAAAGAGAAAGAAGATCATCCGGCCATCAGGGGAGGACTCCGACATTATTGTGTTGTCCCCACACAATCCCAACCACAAACAACAATATAAACACATTGTACAACATAGATCTTATGATGCATGGCCTAGATCTTGAGATGAATGGTTGGGATGTCATCCCAACCACATGCAAGGGTCTATATGACCCATCATACCTAGAGAAATAGGGGAAATCCTCATACAAGGGGCCTATTAAAGGAAGAATCCCATGCATGGACATGCATGTACAATGTGGGCCTCATGGCCATATCTAGATGGTTGTGTAGGATCTCCACTATTAATTGGTGGGTCCTACCCATCCAAATGAGAGAGATGAAAGAGACTACATGAGGAAGAAGAAGCAACATGAAGAAGAGGAAGGAGCTACTTGATGAAGAAAGCACCCACCTTGATCCTAACAAAAATCTAGGTCTCCTTGCTCCTCTGACAACAAGGAAGGGAAATCAATGGATGAGATGAACTTGTAATGGATGTATTTAGAGAGATTAGGGAAAGAAGGGGCTGAAAATGGAGAGGAAGAGGTGGGGACGTCCCACCTTCTACTAGCAAGAAGGAAGAAAAAGAAAAGAGGGAAATGAGAGGGAGACAGAGAGAGAGAGAGAGAGAGAGATGCTTGTAGGAGAGAATGATTGCAACCTTACTTGGGGAAGAGAAATTGTAGCTTTTCTCTTGAGAAATGGGGCTTTGGTTAAAGAAATAATAATAGGCTAGCAAAAGAAAACTTATTGGAGGCTATAGGCTAGGGTTGTGGGTTGTGGGTAGTGTAAATTGTGGGATTTTATGTAGTGTTGGGTAGTGTGTGTTGAAACTTGTGCATTAGGGATGGGACCATCTAGGAAAACATGCACACCACTCCTACGTGGGCCATGTGATCATGATTAAGGGCTATTATATGAGATGCACACAACTTATGATCTATACATCAGATGGACGCACAAGACGCGGCGTCGAAACCGCAACGACGATGCGAACAAGATGGCATAGGTTTCGGCTCGATCCGAGTCGGGTCTATATGACCGGACTTAAGGATGATCGTAAACACTATCCAAGGGTCGTGGGTCACTGAGATTCGACTAGTAGGACCGCGGGACCAAGAGAAATGAAATACATACCTACACACATATGAACTCAGGTTGGGTCATACAGTAGTCCCCGGCAACGGCACCAAAAACTTGTTCACAACCCCAAGTATAAGGTCATGATGTCACAACACAAACTCGAAAATCGGGCTCACAAAATTTTCGATTGCCAAATCCGACGCTGACAGCCTCCGTAGTATCCCATTCTCGACTCCCGACACCCATATGCCAGATTCCGATCTTGGGATCCTACTAGGAGGATATTTCAGTGTGAATTTTTTTTGAACGATTAATCTGTTTAGACGGTACACATTTTGTACATGGTATCAATGCAAACTCAACAGTAATGAAGGAAACAATAGCAAACTCCAACAGCTCTTGTATGCATCCTGAAAATTGTAAGTCATACGTATGAGTAAACCATAACTCATGAGTCTACTGCGTGCCTGGAGTAAAACCCAGCTTATCAGGGCGCTCCCGTAAAGACATCCAAAACAAACATAAGTTTGTTATCATAGGTGAATAGGTTATCAATCCAGCATGTTGTATAATTATACAGGTTATCATCAACATGACATCAATAATAAGCATGTCACTCAACAAGAGATCATGAATCATTAAAATAGCCAATTATCATGAACAAGATAATCAAATTTTATTTTCTACTATATGTCATACGATGGAAAGGCAATAGCAAGGCTGACGTGTAATCGTTCGAGTACAAGGACATAATAAACCAAATGTCATATGTTGAGGATGCAATACAATATGCAAATCCTGACAAATCCACGAATATGTAGGACAAGGTCCTACCTACACCGTGTGCACAATAGCGTGTCAACCACTGGTAGCTCACCCAAGCCGGCTAAGCCCTACTCACATTAGCGTCCGCCTACATGTGCCTGCCCACATGTGACCACAGTGACGGGGCGTCACAATATGTCATATGCAGAGGATGTAATGCAGTATGCAATGCAAAAGAAATGACAAGGCTGGAGTGTGTAGTCGGGATGATAGTACATGGTATCACAAGTTGTGGGGTTCATCACAAGGGACTTTTATCCAAATCAATCTCATACCTAAATTTAGATAGCTAGACTCAATGTGGTAAACTCCTGATCTCAGGTTAGTCGCGCACCCCAACCGAAATCCTAGCCATTGCGAAGGTACACAAAATGATTTAGTTGTGAAACACCACCCGAGTGGATAGTGAATGAATGGATGAATAAGTCAAATGCTGAGTATGCAACTCCTGCTCAATAAGTCCACATATCAGTACCGTACATCTCAGGGATCATTACCGAGGTTTAATACAATGTTGTCAGGCATACCAAGGCTATGCGATGCAAGGCCTACGTTGCCAATGTCATATGCAAGGTGCAATCACAAGTCATGTGAGTCCTCATCGGAATCCACATATCAGTACAATTCCTCTCTGAACAATCACCGGGGTCTAGTACGCTCCAAATGGCATTGCCCCTCCCCCAGGCAAGCAATCCAAGTGAGAGTAAGAGACCTCACTATCTGCCTAGCCAATAGTCTGTCAATACTTATCCGGCACATCCATAGCGGACCTATTTACGAGCTGGTCAGACTCAGCCTACCATTGCCCCCTACCCTCAGGCAGGTAAGGCTACACCCCCTTCCAACTGACTACGACATAGTGGGAGACGTGGCCTAATGGTATTCGGCACTCGTGCGCTCATACATCCACTCGGTCTTAACATTGAAGCATCCTCTTGGTATTATAAGGGTTTAGGAACTTTCACCCAGGGACATCTATTGCACCCCATGTATAACCAAATTATTTTCGGTGTCCAATCCTGTCATCCATGATATGCCTGTGGAGGCCTTAGCCCTGATGTCGCTAGGGCGACCAAAAATATCACATAAATGCAAGATGCATGAGTCATACAATCCAGTCATGCATCAGTCCTGCGCGTATCGCGCGCTCATGTGGGGCAACTTCGTCTCTCAGGGAGTCTCGAAAATAACCAGCCCAATGATATATGTTATGGTCAATCACTCCTCATAACAAGCATGCAAATGATTTGTGTGGGCATGAATCATGGTGTATGCCATACATGATTATTAATCATAACAATGATCGGCCTCACACAATCACAATGGGCCTCACACATCGCATTGGGCCTCATTCAGTCACAATGGGCCTCATACAATCACAATGGGCCTCATACAATCACAATGAGCCTCATAACATCACAATGGGCCTCCTACAATCACAACGGGCCTCCTACAATCACAACGGGCCTCATACAATCATAATGAGCCTTATACAATCACAATGGGCCTCATACAATCACGATGGACCTCACACAATAGGCCTCATACAATCACAATGGGCCTACATATCACAACGGTCCTGCATATCATGGCAACAAGATGGGTTCTAAGGTTTGAGTAGCACTACAGGGTATGGTGGAAAGCATTATTCTCAATGAGGTCCCAATAAGGGGAAAATAGAAATGGGCTTAACAATGGGCTCTAAAGAGTTTATAATGTAGACATTTAACCATCATTGCTCCTAAAGTGCGGCCTGCCTTAGATTCTAACTTACAATAGGGAATGGGCTTACCAATGGGCCCTAGGGGGTTTACTATGTGGACATTTAACCACCATTGTCTCCTAAAATGCGGGCTATAGAGACTATCTCACAATGGGGCCCATGGCCTTTAAACTATCTAGAAAAATGGATGGGCATCATAAACATTATCATATACATCATGGTGGGATCAACATCATAATTGGGCCTTTTACAAGAGTCTCATATATCACAATGGGCCTCATCACATGGGCCTCACATACATCATAATGGGTCTCATCAGATGGGCCTCATCACATCACAATGAGCCTCATCCCATAGGCCTCATATACATCACAATGGGCCTCATCACATAAGCCTTATATACATCACAATGGGCCTCATATACATTACCATAGGTCTCATCACAGGGGACTTATATACATCGCAATGGGCCTCAGCACATAGGCCTTATACACATCACAATGGGCCTCATACAAGGGCCTCACATACATCACATTGGGCCTCATCACATGGGCCTCATATACATCACAACGGGCCTCATACAAGGGCCTCACATACATCTCATTGGGCCTCATCACATGGAAGGTAAGGCCCATACTAGATGGCCCACTTAAGGTTTTGAACCCAATAACACCTAAGAGTTATTTTTTAGAGTTTAGATACTGTACGAAATGCTTTGGGAAGGTGGTGGACCCCACTAACGTGACCTCACATAAATTTTACATCAAACAGATTTTTGTGTAATGTTGGTTCTGGGCCATTTAGAGTCAGATTCATGATCACGTGGGGCCTACATATGGTGAAAGAGAATAACCACCTAGTAGCTCTATGTATGGGCTTTATAAATTATAAGGCATGCTTTATTGGTTGGGTGAGTACAATTTACAGTGATGGCCCAAACATGGGTAGTTGGAGAAACTATGCAGGAAATATAGTGTAGAATTAGTTTTGGCCCAATTTTAAGTATATCACATGATTACAAGGGACTACATTTCAGTATGCCGTCAGGTACCCTTGGTTGTACTATATATGCACTTCAAAAATTGGGACTAACTGGTTGTGCACACGTAATATTTGGTATAGGGCCAAATATAGGCATTTTAATTTTCTGCTCATAATTTTTCTGCACAACCATGCATGACCACATTTTGGGATCCACTCCCTGATCATGTGGGATCTGATTTGGCCCAATTAAAATATTACTTATCTATTCATTAGTGTAGGTTAGAGGTTTCAAGTGGTGGCCTACTCAAACCTCCAGCGTGTGGTCCACTACAGAGGCCCAAAGTTGGTATAAAACACAAATAATCAGACGGCTTTCATAAATGGGGTCTGTCACAACTTAGGGCCCAATTTCTAAACACTTAGGGATCATTCCTGACAAAAAGGTGGGACATCCTAACTCACTTATATAAGGATTAAACATTCCCCAAAGTGGGACCCTTAACTACAGAGTGTGGGGCCCACTACAA
Source organism: Magnolia officinalis (assembly GCA_021015155.1). Lineage (NCBI taxonomy): Eukaryota > Viridiplantae > Streptophyta > Magnoliopsida > Magnoliales > Magnoliaceae > Magnolia > Magnolia officinalis. The sequence continues at coordinate 76,554,817 of JAJHSJ010000004.1, read as the reverse complement.
GGTATCAAAGAGGCCTACATACAATATAGTTAAGTACTTAAGAAAATTTTCAGCAAACAGAAAATGCAAAGGGAATGAAATAGATCCAATGGCAAGTGGGGCCCACATACTAGCAAACCATAGATAAGTGACACACAAAAATATGCATGGGTTCCCAGATTGGATGAACAAATAAAATGCATAAATCACAAGTGATCCCACACCCAAGTGGGTCAATGAGAGGATAATTATTATGTATAACATAGATCCAACATATTTATTAAGTAACACATGAAATATATATTGATGAAATCTCTATGATCAAATTCTCTATTGGAAGATCTGATCCAATGGATGATTTGGGAACAAATCATTCAGGCCGTTTATAGGTTTCCAACCATACAGAGCCTTGGATCCATCTGGACCACACATAAAAATTCAAGATTTGTCCTTACAGAAGTATTTATCGGTCCAGAATTTTCTAAATTTATAATGAAAGAATCTGACCATAGGGACCATACATATGATTATTACCTATCTCAAGTAAGTTAAGAGCAAATATCTAATACATCTGACTATTAAAATCACGGATATGGCCCAAACAAAAATTGTCATAATAAGCTCCCAAATACATCTTTCGTATAAGGCCAAGATGTAAGACCCGTATCCTAGACCGTACTGTTCCGTAGACTTCGGCGGTCTTCCCGGTTGAATTTCGGCAACCTTCGACCATTACAGGTATTTGCACGCGATCCTACGTCACACGCCGTCGACCTGAATCGACTCAAACCGAGACTTATACCCTTGCGACCACGCCGTCGCCGCGGTTCCAATGCCACGTCTCGCGCGCTGATCCGATACTCTGGCCAGGAGATGTGGGCTAGCGTTCAGTGCAAGGAAAACGCCCCGCGTGCAAATTCTGAGAGAATCTCTACAATATGTCACATCAATCAATCAACCAATCAAACCCATCATGTCAAGTACACATTACCTTTCACCTATTCCCAAGCAACCCCAAAGTCAAAAAGTTCTTACATAAGCCCATACTTTTCTTACACCAAGCAACCCCAAAGTTAAAAGTTTCTTACACACCCATCACTCACCACATCCATCACTCCATCACCCATCTTTCTCAATCTCTCTTTACAACCCTCTCTCTCATTTCTCAAACTCACATTCCCAAGCAAGAGAAAAAAATCCCACGTCCAAGCATTTCTAACCTCCAAGAGAATTTTGTATATGGCCCACTTCATACCCCCTCATCTCCCATCTCAACCATCCAAACTCCATCTCCTCCATTCGGATCGAAGCTAAGGAGCAAAGGAAGCCAAGGGAGCAAGAAGAAGACATTGGGTGATCTTCGATCTCCACTCATTTATTTCTTTATGATGTAAGGGCCTACTTATGGTGGGACCCACCTTGATGTAGGCTTTGTATCAAAGAGGGGCCCATAGTGGCAGGGCCCGTCCATCTTCGCCGATGTCTCCCTCTCTCTCCCTCTCTTTCTATGATCTTGGCCACCTATGATGTGTGTATATCATCCATGCCATCTACTGGTGGACCCCATCCATATGGGACGCACTATGATGTTTATATGTCATCCCAACCATCCATAGGGGGGCCTACTTTGATGTGGCTAGAGTGGGGTGTGGCGGCCAGTGGAGTGTGATCTGACGTGGGCCCCACCTCCACAACTCACGTGGTAGGTTGAGTGAAAGATACCCCGTTTCAACGCTGGGACCCACCCAGTCCAGAGCTCAAGTGGAAGACCGAGTGAAAGATGCCTCGTTTCAACACTGAAGGTCTTGGTATTGATCCCTGTGGAGGTGGCTAACATGGAGTGTGTGTACTGACATGTGTGTACTGACAAGGGTGTGGGGTCCATGGGACCCATCCACACCGTCCATCCATTTGGCATGGGCCACATCACCATGCATGTGTGGTGTCCACCGTCCTTGGACGATGGGACCCACCCCTCGTGTGGGGCCCTCCCTGACACGCCCAAATCCATAGCTTGACTGGCAGACGGAGTGAAAGATACCTCGCTGCAATAATGAGGTCTTAGCACGATTCCCTGTGCAGGTGGCTACTGTGGAGTGTGATGACGGTGGGGTCGCCGTCCATCCATTTTGGTGGGCCACACATCATGTATGTGATGTCCACCGTCCAAGGACGGTGGGACCCACCCCACGTGTGGGGCCCTCCTTAATGTGTGGGACCGTCCAGGCCATAGCCTGGACGTTACATTATATAATATATATTGTTATATATTATTATATTATATTTTATATATAATATATATATATATATATATATATATATATATATTATATAATATATACACGTGAGGGTGGGCCCTACGTGGGACCCACCTCTGCACCCCTCTTCAATGCAGAAGCTGCACTAGCAGCAATATTATATATATATATATATATATATATATATATAATATATATATATATATATATATATTATATAAGGGTGGGACCCACCTCTGTTTGTTTTAGGAGAGAAAAAGAGAAAAAAAAAAAGGCGGAAAAGTAAAAAGTAAGAGTAGTTATGCTGCTCTCTCTCTCTCTCTCTCTCTCTCTCTCTCTCTCTCTCTCTCTCTCTCTCTCTCTCTCTCTCTCAACGTCAGCAGCTAGTTTTGTGGGTCCCATCTGTTTCACCCACACCGTCTATCTATGGGACCCACCATGGTGCATGTGTTGTATCCAAACCATCTAACCATCTGTGAGATCATTTTAGGACATGGGATAAATAAGTGAGATCCAAAGTTCAAGTAGACCCCACCAAATTGCAATAAGTAGTGGGGTACAGTGACATCCACCGTTTAAAACTTCTTAGGAGCCATGGTGGTTCCCACTCCAGTCGATACTTGTTTTCATTTCACCTATCTCTATGTTAACTTGTGAATAGGTCGAATCTCAAATATACATAAGGGTGGGCCCGATTTGATATACATGAGGCCCATTGATGCGACCTATTTGATGTACGTGAAGCCCGTTGGTGTGGTCCATATAGTATAGCCCATGTGAAGTGGCCCGCTTGACATAAGAGGCTGATTGAAATGTATTTGAGGCCCTGGTGCGAGGCCCACCTATTGTGTATATTCGAGGCCCAATGTGATATATGTTGGCTAGTCTGACGAGGCCCATGTGAAGTAAATGAGGCCCATCATGATTGTACGTGAGGCCACGGGCCCACTATATGTTTAGTCGTATGTAGGCCACCCCTTGGGAGCAATGTTGGTTTGATGTCCACATTAATGGGCAATGATGGTTAGATGTCCTCATTGTGACCTTCCCTTAGGCCTTGTTAAGCCCATTCTCTTCATGGGTTAACCTAAATAAGTGGGCCCCATTCGCTGTAGACGAATGACTTCATAACCGAGGCTGACACCGATTATCGACCCCGATTATTGGTGTCGATTACCGATGCTGATTATCGGTGTCGATTGTCGAGGCCGACGCCGATTATCGACCCTGATTATTGGTGCCGATTACCGATACTGATTATCGGTGTCGATTGCTGAGGCCGATGCCGGTTATCGATATCGATTATGAGTATGTGACAACATAACATCATAATACATGCCCATACGCATCATCTGCATCCTTGTGATGAGATGAGTGATTAATCATAGTACAGGCCTTTAGGCAGATTGTTATGGGACTCCCTGGTAAAGGGAGATGCCCACATAAGCGCACGGTACACGCATGATTGCTGTATGATTGGATTATGTGATTCATGCATCTCGCATTGTGTGACATGTATACCAGGGCCATAGCCGCCACAGGCATATCGTGGTTGGCAGGATTGGATACCAGAAATCTTGTTCTACATGGGGTGCTATAGATATCCCTGGGTGAAAGTCCCTAAACCCTTATGGTACCAAGAGATTGCTCCAACTTTTAGACCGAGTGGGTACATAAGCGCCGAGTGCCGATTACCAGAAGGTCACGCTTTTCACTGTGTCATAGTCGGTTAGAAGGGGGTGCGGCCTTACCCGCCCGAGTGGAGGGGGCAAAGCTATGCTGAGTTTGACCAACTTGAGGAATGGGTCCGCTATCGACGAGCCGGGCCCGATATTGGCAGGTGGATAGTGAGGTCTCTTCCACTCACCTTATTGCGTGCGATGGGGCGGCAATCTGGTTCGGACTGTACTAGACCCTGGTGATATTCCAGAGTTGAGCTGTATTGATATGTGGACTTAGATAAGGATTTGTATACTTGAGTTGCACCTTGCATCGCATGGCCTTGGTATGGCCGACATCATTTATGCTTTGCATCGCATGGCCTTGGTACGACCGACATCATTCACGCCTTGCATCGCATAGCCTTGGTACGGCTAATGGTATTCATGGATTCACTAGTATGTTCCGCATTACTCTGACATCCAACTCTGATTCCATCGATGACAGGTTCGATCCATCAACACTTGAAAAATTAGAGAGACTTGACTTTGAAATATTTCAGGTTTTCATAAATGATCGGGGATCCATCGAGATCATCGGAATTTGAATGTCGATGATATCGAGATCAGAGTCGAGGCATCGATAAATCCAGCTGATTTATCTTTGAGTTTGTTGGATAGTTTATGACTTTGTTCGATGCAATCGACTTGGTGTCGATATCATCGATATTTGAATATCGATTCTATCGAAGGGCCCCCGATCATAGTAAAAAATGACTTGAAATATCTATTATAAGAAATGCTCGCCCTCGATCGATATCATCGATGGACTTTCGATGTTATCGATATTTGATTTCAAATCATATCGGAAGAGCATCGATATATCAAAGGTTTTTGAGATTTTCATTAAAAAACAGGGCACCGAAAATCTGCCTGTCGATCTTATCGAGCCACTATCGATGGACTCGAGATTTGAATATCGATGATATCGATAGGTGTATCGATACATCGATAATTCGTCCATATATGTTATGAAGTTGCTGGACATATTTAGTGCTTAAATCGATGATATCGATATGTGTATCGATACATCGATAAATCCGTCCAGATGAATATTTTATTTGCTAGACACTTTTGGTCCTCTTATCGATAATATCGTTAAGGTATCGAGGACATCGACAATGCAGGTCGATCATATCGAGGGTGTTTCGATAAAATCGACAAGGCGAGAAAAACTTAGAGATTTTCCTATTTTGAAAAAAGTTTTCTCACCTTAAAACCCTATGAATTCTAGCTTATTTTTAAGAGTTTTCTTTACCTGGTGTTTTGGGTCATGGGATGTGAGGCTTTAGTTTTACCTGTGACGAGCTTGCACACATCCGGTTGAGGCAGACGCTTGAATTGATCTTCCTATCAGGCTCTGTAGACACTCTGACTCAACATACACGTAACTTGACAAACCATGGCACTTTTAAAATATACCATTAAGCAGTATCATGTTCATAAAACTAACATATAAGCAGGGGAAAATATGCAATATTTAACACTCAACAAGCAGTCATCCCTGTATCTCACCGGTAACCTGCGATCCCGTGGCGGATTCCTTCTCCCAAGTGGCTGTTCTACCTATTCCTGTACCTCTGTCTGCATATTTATATTAGCCTGAGCATCATCTATATCCACTTGAATGTCCACAACCAACTTTTTTGGTTCCTCTTGCTCATGCTTACGGAATAAGAATCCTTCGTCGAATTTGACGCATGGCTAATGATGATTTTTCGTGTGACCCGTTCATACAGCATGTACCCCTTCACACCACTACCATAGCCAATAATGATGTACTTTTTGGCTCTTTGGGCTAGTTTATCTCTCTCAATTGACGGTACATGAGAGTAGCTTCACAACCAAATACTCATAATTCTGAATAGTCTATCTTCTGATCACTCCATACTTCCTCTAGAATTTTACAATAAATGGCCATAGAAGGGGACCGATCGACCAAGTAATAAACCGTATTAACAGCCTTAGTCCATAATTCCTTACCAACCAAGCATTACTAATCATGCATTGGGCCATCTCTAAGAGGGTTTGATTCATCAGCTCAGTTATACCGTTCTGCTCTAATGTGTGGCGCACTATGTTGTGCCTCACGATCCCTTCATCTTTACAATATTGATTAAATTCGCCTGAAGTAAATTCTCTATCATTATTTGTCCTTAGAACCTTCACCTTTCGCCCTGATTGTTTTTCCACCATCGCCTTCCATTGTTTGAAGTTGGTGAAAACATCAAATTTATTTTTCATAAAATAAACTAATACTTTTCTAGAATAGTCGTCAATGAATGTGACGAACCATGACGACTCTCCAGCGAAAACCACAGGTAACAGCCCCCATATATCAGAATGCAATAATCAAGAACATCCTTACATACATATTTTTCAGATTTAAAAGATAATCTTGAATGTTTACCATATATACAATGTTCGCATATACTTAAATCAAAAACTTTAAAAACTGGAATTAAACAATGGTCAGAAAGTACCTTCATGCCTCAATGGCTCATGTGGCCCAGGCGTGCATGCCACATATGTGCAGACATAAAATCCGATACAAATGTTGCAACCCCACCCAATAAAGTTCTTATGATCAACCTGTAAAGGCCGCTCCTTTGTGCCTTCATAACAACGAGTGCCCCTTTTAAAACTTTAAGGACATGATCAAAACTGATGAACTTACACCTGAGAACCTTGAGTGCTCCAAGAGATATCAAGCTCTTCCTCATGTCAGAAACGTGTCTCACCTCGATCAAGGTATGCTCTATGCCATCAAACATCTTGATGTGCACTATTCTAATACCCACTACATTATAGGCATTGTCGTTACCCATAAATACCTAGCTACCATCGCACTCTCTGTAAGTGGTGAACCAACTATGATGACAAGTCATGTGATATGATGCCCCAGTATCCGAAATCCACTCATCCCTATGATTATCGTATAAGTGTTTGATCATAGATACTGACAACACATCACTTTCACTCGTACCTTCATCAGACTCGATAGTGTTGGCTTCCCCAGAAGAAGCCTCTGAGTTTTGTTTTCTTAACTTGGGATTTATACAATCCTTCTTCATGTGCCCAGACATCCCACAGTTCCAGCACTTCCACTTTTCATTACATTTGCCCTTGGATTTGGATGTTGATCGAGAAGATACACTATCTCGCTCAGAATTCCACCCCCTCGTAACTAATGCATTAGTAAAGGCACCTATGTTACCATTTTTTTCTCATTTCCTTTCCTTGAAGGGCTAAGATAACGGTATTGACACTAACGGACGATTTAACGGTGCATAACATGTACGAAGCCGAGAGAGAATTCAATAAGATACATGCTTGATCTTCATTCTTGATCGTTTCTTTCACATCCAACAATTTGCAAATCATCTTGTTAAAGTTGCTAATGTGAGCCTCAACATCACCTCCCTCTATCATCTGTAGATTGAACAACTGCAACTTCAAGTACAGGCGATTTTTAAGAGATTTCTTTGCATAAATATCCTCTAACTTCGTCCATAAATTTACTGCAGTTTTCTCTCTCATGACATTGTAGAGTACCTCATCTGTTAGGCACAATTGGATAGAGGTTCTCGCTTTTTTATCGGTTTTGTTCCATTCATCATCAGTCATATATTCCAGTCGCTTATCAAGGAGTGCATCATCCAATCCTTGTTGAACTAAGAGACCAATCATCTTGACCTTCCATAATTCGAAATTATTTTTTCCGGAGTACTTCTCAATATCGAACTTAGGATTAGATGTCATTGATACTCTACTTTCATATTTAAACTGTGCCCCAACATTCTTCTCTGATACCACTTGTTAGGTGACCATAGAAGCACACAAAGATGAATCAAGCAAAGTATTCCAATCCCACAATCAAGCCTAATCACAAAGACTCTAAATTTAACATAGAAAAACCCTTTCGGGGAAAAAAAAAACCAGGCACTAAGCGATAAATATCACTATGAAAGAAGAAATTACAAGAGATAGAGAGAATACTTGATTCGAACAAGCATCGAATCTTCCCTTACAAGCCCTTGCTTAAAAAGACCTGAGATACACCCTAATCCTGATTACACCATATATATATATATATATATATATATATATATATATATATATATATATATATATATATATATATATATATATATATTAGCCTCTAGGTGAATCCTAATCGGAATGGGAAACAAATCCGCACTTACGCAATTCTATGTATTTTCTGTGCAATCGTTAGATGGAACCTTCTATGGGACTAGATGACATTGACAGACCATCGATGGCATCGAACTAAAGACCAAACGTTCCAGCGACTAAACATGAATTTCCCAAAGTTTATCGATGTCATCGAGCAGGCCTTCAATGTCATCAAACAGCCTTCGATGGCATTGAATAGGACATTGAAAGTGTCCAGTAGCCAACTTGATAAATTCTGGATTTTACCGATGGCATCGAGCCAACTTTGATGGCATTAAACTGTCATCAACAGACATGTTGATTTACAGATTTAAGACATCAATCAACAACAGAATTATATCAAAGAAAATGAAATGCAGCATATCAAAGAAGAAAATTCTTTAAAACTATAAACAACCCTAGAACTAACCTGATAAGTAGGTCCAATCTTGCAAAAAAAAAAAATGCCTCGATTAGATTAGTCGATCTGCCATTGGGCAAATGGCCATGGCATGTTACCATCAACAGATAAACAAAAAGAAACACATGTATATGGTGCATTTGGTTGTAGCTGATATCATGATATTTCATTATATCCTTAGAAAAAGGAAATTCAAGAGCCTGATTTTTTTTCTAACATGATTTAACTTTCCATTTATAGAGTGTCACGCCCTGAAAATCGGGGGTCAAGTATAACTCAACTCCCGAGCTCCAGCGCATCACTAATGCAACATAAATAATGATGATTAAATGTTGTCTTTGTTAGAGCAATAAACATGAGTGAGATTATACCAAACAGTAATTCATACTCCAGATCAATTATATAAAGGCAAGCGGAAGACTGAAACTGTATATATAAAGTATGTAAAGGAACAAAAACCATCTCGATCTCCAGAGTATGAACACTAACTGAGTATCCATATACATGTATTGTTTCTGAATAAAAAGAGTCAAAATACAACTAAAGTTAGATCCTGAAAACCCCCGCGATCCAGTCGGCTTAAGCGTACTATCAGAGTACTGCATATATGAGAACTCATCCTGGTCCTCATCGTATTCCGGCACTACCTCCTGAATCGACGCATCCTCTATACCTACGACAGATTCTGGTTGGTGTGTAAAACATCGTCCCGTAACGTGGGAGTGAGTAGCTAACTCAGTGGGACAATAAAGCATAGGTTAACATGTTATCAATTCAATCAAGCAGTAATGATAAAGCAGTACAATCAAACCATTCTAACTACTCTTATTAAATGCAAGTATGAAATGACATGATGAATGCCCTTGCTAAACCACCCTAATGCGACATCATCTTACGTTCACGGATGCATACCTCCCTCAGTGCTCCACATCTACTAGGCACATGCGGTGCGATGATGAGCATGATTACCGAGTTGTTATTAGTCCATTTCAAACAACAGTATTGGGAAACTAAGGTACCTCCCTTGTATCATTCCCAAACATGATCCATTCTAGGGTCGTCAATCCTAGTTAATCTCATACGGTATTATGCTTTGAGAGGCATCTCGAAAGGCATCGCAAAGGGCTCGTCACCCATCAGTACGGATACAGATCTCACCGTATGTGGCTCAATTGCTGTCCGTCAGCTCGAGTACAGGTCTCACCGTACTCGGCTCAATCGCTGGCCGTCAGCTCGAATACAGGTCTCACCGTACTCGTCTCAACTCATACTCTAGTTGCTGTGAAGGGCTCGTCGCCAATCACAGACCTTGGAGTATACTCAAAGATACTACAGAGGACTCGTCGCCCGTCAGCACGAGTACAGGTCTCACCGTACTCGGCTCTCGTCGTAAGTGTCAATAGCTCGAATACAGTGTCTCATACCACCGTATTCGGCTCACGAGTTTGGTTGCTCAATGGTCACTACGGGGAGGCACGTGGCCCCAGCATAGGCCGACAGCTCGGCCACGGTGTCCCATACCACCATGTCCAGCTCATGAGTCTTAGCGGATCGAAGTACTATTGTTAATGGGATTTCCAATGGTAAGTTTGGTACCCTAGGTTCAAGCAATAGCGACCAAACATGGTGAACACACATTTGACATATCGGGTTACTTAACGAGCCTGACAAGCTCGAGCGCACAACAAGTTGAGCGATATGAAGCGCAGAAGCACTCCGTGTGGCCAACCACTATCGCCAACCAAAGTACGACTCGGGTTCATCAAACTCATCCCTCATGGCGACATAAATCTCAGCCACAATCTCAAGTCTGGTACCGAATGTCTAGACTATGGACATAGTCTCAAACTCAATCAATTCCCATCCATAGCATGTGGAGTAAAGCATGATAAACAAAGTAATACAAGCATGCTAGTAGGCATGTCCTAAGGCATATTATAAAGCATGATATAAAGCATGTTGTAAAGCATGTTATAAAGCACTATACAAATAGGGATACAAACACATATACTTCATAAGTGAGTAGTTAGAGTAAACAACCACATGGACGGAATCATACATGTCTCTAAGGTAGTTAAGAATTTCATCTGAGCACCTACCTAAGGCACTAACATCTAAGCATTTACTCTCACAAGCATTTACACAAACACTTAGAGTACACTATTTCAACATACATGACGTATGTTAGTAAAATATGTATTAGGGCTATCCTTTCGCCAAGCGAGTATTTTATCCGTGTATATCATATTCATACAGCAAATAATCATGACAATTACATCTCCAAAATCTAGACAAAATCTAGACATATACGGTATTTTCTAGAATACACAATTTTAACATACATAGTGTATATAAGCAAACATGTATTACGGCGATTCCTTTCGCCAAATCAGTAATTTATTCATAAACTATATAATCATACAATAATTAATCATGGCAAACACATTTCCAAAATTTGTATGTATACAGTATTTCTACGTATACCTAGAGTATGTAAAATTCCATATTCCACATCTTTAATCGAAACAGGAAACGGAAAGCACTTTGTACATGTGCAATTACATGCAGATCATGAATCTATCATTATCTGACATTGAAAGCATTGAAAAACGTAACCTATACACCTAAAGTCCTCACCTTACACCTTAGGATTGCAACGAATCAGCTAGGTTCGTTAGGCTTCCGTATCCGGCGATTTTGTAGCCTAAAGAGCGAAACCGACTAGCTATTTCATAACCTATAACCTTCACACTCTTAAACAGATCTAGGTTTAGGGTTTATTACCTTAAAACGGAGTCGGTATCGCCGGAAAAGCGGCAAGGAAGGGGTGGTGTAGCCCGTGTGGTGATTGGAAACAGCAGGAGGGAGTTTCTCCCACGACTCTCAAGCTTTCTCTCACTTTTTCTCTCTTCTTCTTAGGGTTTATCCCAAATTCGTATGGCTGTGAGAGAGGCTGCCCTAAGGTCCTTATATAGCCTAAAAACTCTCTGGAATAGACTTATGTTTAAGGTATACTTATATGATAAGCAGATCGGCGTTAATTCAGCTCAAAAGAGGGTTTCTGGCGGCCCTCCTTGAGCCAAACGTCGGACTTAAGCTCACTAACCTTGGATCTACGTGGAGTTATGGTTTCGTCTCGGTCGGATTCCCAGATCACGCGTAGCAGACCATTTTCAGTTCAACGGTTAGTGGGCCTCGATCCGAAATTCCAAGTACACGTAAATGTTTCTGAAATTTTTCCTGATCCGAGGGTGTATTTGGGTCAGATTCTGACGGTCTGGTTGCTTATAAAATGTACGCAAGCGATACGTGCCAGATCACTATTCAAGATATTTATTTTGTAAAGAAAACAGGAGTTTTCACACTCCCTCGCTCCGGACTCGAGCGAACGGGCGTGGGACACCGTCTGGACTTGATTTCCGAGATGGTTGTCAAGCCCAGCGAGGTGGTCCTGATTCCTTAACTTCGTATTATTCGGACCACCGATGTGCGGTCTAGACCTGATACGGAGTTTCAATTCGTTCCCGAGAGCAGTCGGGTAATGAGTTTGATCCTAGACTTTAGGGTAACCTAGCGTCAATGATTCTACAAGTTTTCGGTCTTGTAGATCGTATTTAAAGCGATTCCAACAGATTTCATGGCTACTCTAGTTTCGCACTTAGTTAACTTTGTTAAATTTCTAAAGGATTTAATCCTAAGTGATTTCTGGTCGAGGTGGTACTCGAGCCATTGTACGAAAATTTACGGGTCGTTACATAGAGCCAATATGATTTCAAATCCTTGATGAAAAAAGAAAGAAATAAACTAATTCAAACCCTATCTCAAACTATCTCTGCTCCACAAATCCCTTCTCTTTCCTTCTATTCTTCCACAAAAGCCTTGCATTCCACGCAAATTCTCAATAAATTAAAAGAAAAAAAAACCATTAAGCTCACAAACGTACCCAAATAGAATCAAAAGAAGAAAAGAAAAAGAAACAAGAAACAAACCCTAATTTTTGTTTTCTTGACTAGATTAGGAAAATAAACTCAAACTTCTCATTTATAGCCCTAATATGATTTCAAACCCTTGATTAAAAAGAAAGAAAGAAAGAAAATGAGAAAAATAATAATAAAAAAAACAAATTCAAACCATATCTCAGTCTATCACTGCTCTACAAATCCCTTCTCTTTCTTTCCATTCTTCTAGAAAAAAAAAAAAAAAAACCCTACACGATATAAGCAACAAGGAAATGAATGGATAAAAATGAGTTAATGGATCAAAAAGATGAGTTATTAGATAAGTAATATAGGAGATTCTACATAATCATCATCATCTAAGCCTTATTCCAATTAATTGGGTTCGGTTACATGTATCTTATTTCACCATTCCACTATCAAGGGTCATAGCTTCAGTTAAACCACAGGCTAATTAAGTCTATTCTAGATGCTACATCTAAGTTTCTAATTGTATAGAATGGGCATTCATGTAGGAGGAGCAATTCACATAAAGTTTCCCATGTGTCACAGTTCTTTATTCAATTTGATGAACACTATCTAAAGATGGCCCTTTATCCTGGCCATCACTATACTAAGGGTATTTAGGTTTAATGCTTTTCCATTGAGAATTGTACAGATGTAAAAAAGACATATTTAGTCACTCCACCCCTTTGAGTATTTGAACAATGAATACATAGCTTGCTCATTATAAACTTTAAAATTTTCACTAAGTCAACTTAGTCAAAAAGTGAATTAAAATAGCATGAAAAATGGGCGACTTGAAAAACACCAAATGTTGCAATGGTAAGATGTAATGCTATGGAATTTTGCCAACTCAGGTTCCAAAAGAAAATCCTTAGGAATTTTTTTCACTAGAATTTTTTATTATCGTACATCTTTAAAATGAGATTACAAGATTTTAAATAGTAAAATGCAACCCTACTTAAGACTCATAATGCTAATAAACTAAAACTTTTCTAAAACAGTAAAACTTACTAAAAATGGAAAGTCCTAATCTATCACGTAGAATGATTCCTGACGTGATAAGAAACAAATCTTAAGAAGACAATGAATACTAAAACATTGAGATGAAAAAGATACGTCTGATCTAAAACTTACTAAAAATAGTTTAAAAAAATTGAAAAATGGGAATTTAGACTAGGAAGGATTCATTTTGTTATAAGTCAGAGTGATGCAACATACTTATGTTAGTTGACCCCAAATGGCATGTTCCAGTAGGAATTCATATGTTGTGTGTCCCATAACTCATTTCGAATCAAAAGTTATAGCCAAATTGCAGTTTGCGCTTCGAGTGGCCAATCTTCCCTACCTAGAATGAATTTCTTCAATCCAGTGGCGCCTAGGGCCCAAGTACATCATGCCCTACTAGATAAATTTCCAAGAAACCACTGCTCAAATATTGAGACCTTAAGTAGTGGAGAGAACCCTTTGGAAGATAAGGCAGGACACTGATGGTCACCAAAAAGAGTAAACACTGGAACCGCCTTGGTCAGGATTGTCATGTGCAAAATGCCTAAGTGTGAGTGAATTTGTCCTAGAACAATTTAGCTGGGTAAATAGAACCAAGAAAGGAGGTTTTGAAGTGGGAGTTTAAGAAATCATGACATTCGAGTGATCCAAGTCCACTGGACTTGACTAACCAAGTAGAAACTCGGTCAACCTAGTGACAGTTTGAGGTTTTGGGGAAAATAGGTCAGAGGATCTCGATCAATCAAGTCCTACTATGAGAATTTTGGCTGAAACGAGACAGAGTGTCTCAGTAAACTGAGTCACAAGTCAGCGTGTCTCGGTCGACCGAGCCCGACTCGAGTCGTGTGCATGTATGGGGTTATAAAGAGCCCTTGGTGCTTCATTTACCCCATCTTTTCCTTTCTAAAAATCTCTTCTTCCCCAAATAAAACCCTAGCCCTTAAAACCCCTCCAAATATTCCCTAACCTTTCAATTTCCTCTTCCCTTTCTGAAATCCCTAAACCCCAACACCAAAATAGTAGCTTCCATTTCCTTCGTTTCTTCATGGTTTGCGATTCTGGTAGTGGTGGCTCTTATGGTGAAGAAAAAGATCGATCAATGTTGATTCTTGGCCGAATCCATCTTCCTTTCTTTAGGTAAGAGGTTCCTAACCCTTTGTTGGGGATTTTCCCCAATTTCTTTGTCTTGAAGATGTTAGGGTTGGAGAACCCTTTCTTTTTCTCTATTTTTGGAACCCTAACATCAGGGTTTGTGTATATTAGGGTTGTGGGTCTCGATTGTCTATTGAAGGCAGTCCCCTATTTTGCAGGTGTCGAAATTGAGCGTGACTCCATTAGGGTTTTGGTGGTACGCTGATTCCGCCCCGATTCATTGAATCGACTTGAGGAATAGTCCTAAACGAGTTGGGTAAGCCCCAATTCATTGTCTAATATTTAATTAGGATTAAATCCAAGTCATTAATGATAAGTTTATAGTTTAATTTAGGTTTGGAGTGTTTTCCCCAAACTTTTGACACTGGGGCTGCATCCGAGTGGAGGGCTTTCAACTCTAAAGTGAAGATCTGCCATCAAGCTTTTTCTCAGCATTTAGCTAATTGAATGTGATGTATGTGGAATGATAAAATTGTTTTATTATCACAATCTTTATATTGTTTGCATATGGGTGATGACATCCTTGATGAAATGCCTGAATGATATGAAATTTTGATTTTAAAACCCTTATAAGGTGCGGACAATTTCTCCTAGGTTTTCTTTTATCAATCATTGATAGTGTCAGATAATGAATCTATGGGTTTATTAGAATTTTATAGTTGTAGTTGCTAGATTTGCCTTATTATTATAATGCCGAAGATAGTCGATACTAGTTGACAACATGCTCGATGAAATGCTAGAATGATATGAAATTCCTAATATTAGAACTCTTCTATGTCATTTGTTAAATTATGTTAATATAGATTTGATTATATTTATATAAATCGGATTGTATGGATTTGTATGTGTATTCAATTGCTTTATGCTCGTGGTTATTTACTTGATGATCTAAATTGTTATTGTGTTGGATCAAGCTCTGCAAATTGTTTAAGTGGATGGCCTACCTTGGGTTGATTACTCCCGACTTATATAGTCGATTGAGGTTGAACACGGATGATCAACAGTAGTTGGAACTACGCATGATGTTTTATACCCAATGCTGATTTTGCCGGAGTTCTCCGTAGTTGATCAGATCAGTCTAATGCAGAGCTGATCATTCTTATGCTTGATAATTGAACAACACCATATAGAATCTGGGATACCACCATTTCCATTGTATGTGAGTCCATTGATAATTGTTAATGCGATATGATCCTACTAAAGACTCATGGGCCAGGTATGGTGGTATGGGACACCACGTCTGAGTTGTCGGTCTATGGTGGGTGATGAGGGCCCCGTAGTAACACTAAGCGCCAATGGAGGTGACGAGCTATTTCCACCTTGATTTAGTGTTGGCTAACGAGCCCTTACCATTTTGTAACTGTCCTTGAGTGATGAGTCCTTATTGTAGGAATGATTATATAAATTGGACATATGGGTGACGATCTAAAAAATTGGATTAAGGGACATTGTTGACGTGCCATTACGTGTTACAACGGGGCATGATATAATGGCGATATTCTAGCTTTGCAAGTACGATTGTATGTAAATTAAATAATAAAGACTAGTCTAAACATGTATACATTGCATGGGTGCTATTGGGTGCCTGGCTGACTGTTAAAGGTTAGAGTACTATTCAAATTACCATCATTCTTAGATGGAGTTATCGGGTGCATGGCTGACTGTTCAAGGCCAAAGTACTATTTGAACGACCCTGGCCATTATTGGGCATTTGGCTAACTGATAAAGGCCAGAGTATTGTTCGAACGACCATCATTCTTGCATGGGCATTATCTGGTGCCTAGTTAATTGTTAAAGGCCAGAGTATTGTTTGAACAACCCTAGGCATTATCGAATACATGGCTAACTGCTAAAAGTCAAAGTATTGTTTGAACGACCCCTTATGGTATACTCGAGACATATTTTACATATCATAACATACATGCATTTAATAAACCAGATTTAAAAAATTTTGTGGATATGTCGTGCTTTCATTAACATGATTTGAATGTATGTAACATGCTTAGAATTTGTGTGTGAAACATAACATGCTTAAGAGTAGTACACTTATGAATTTGTATTAATTTGTAGTGAACTTGTTTATAACTAAAATGTCCCGAGTAAAATTTTGTAGATACTTCTTCACTATGTTGGTACCTGACGCATTCCATTTAACTTATACATATGACTCAGAAATAGGATCGGATGGTGGTGCGCTTAGGGCACCCCAATAGATCTGTAGCTTCTTCTCTTCTTTTAGTAGTTATATATCCTATATATGCTAAATATATAGTATGGCTTGTATAGTTCTCATTTGGGTAGACACTACTTTTGGAGTTGTATATTTTGGATCTTAATTATATATTTTTTGAGTTTGGTTACTTATACTTAACTTTTAATGTCACCGATTTAAAGCTACTCTAATTATTGATCATGATTGAATGTTCACCGGCCTACGTACGTGGACACATGGGGATTGGCCCACATATTTCTTACCATGCTCGCACCGAAAATCTTGGGATCAAAGTCTCCATATTCTGGTACCAAATTTCAGGGCGTAGCATAAGAGCTACTGCAGGGTATAAATACCTTCATGCGTGGACCATATTCATCCTTGTCAACAAATGAAAGACCGGCACCTTCAAGTTTTGGGACCATGTTAGGATTGGCCTACATAAAACGATAAAATGAAGATTACTTTTCCAATACTTAGAGAAGCTAATATGTAATTTTTCATAAGAAAGAAAATCATAAGATGTGATATGCCATAAGAAAACAGGCGTGTGTGTCAGATCTTGTGTCATTGTACGACAATCCAAAGTGTGTCGGAAGAGACCATTTTCCATAATCAATGTGAAGTGGATAGGCAAGTTAAATTCGCTGGCTTGTTGACAGACACACCAAGAGAATTGAAGATACAACACGCAAAGGAACAAAATACTGATTGGGATTAAAATGCAGTGCTAAAGGATTCGTACCGAAGTGGTGAAATAATCCATCATAGTATTACAAAAAAAAAAAAAAAAAAGTAGATAACTAGGCCAGCCCACCAGTCCAACCGAATGTTGTTTACAGATTTCTTAGCAACCATTTAACCAAGACGGGTCATATTGAGATCAAGGAACTCAATTCAAACATGCGTTATTCTCAAAGGATTCCATTGATTGATGTATCAGATCAGGAAAAAAAAAAAAAAATTAATAAAATCATGAGGACTTCTTTGAACAGTCATTCAGATTCTATGAAAAAAAGGTAGTAATGTACCTTATACAAAATAGCATTCTTTGGATGAGAGGCAGAAAGAGGACCCTGTGATGGTTCCTTCTCTGCTTGATCATATTATATGAGATTCGGGTTGCAGATATCCGAAACCCCTACATGCCCAAGAATAGACTGCAACACAGTACAAACCAATGACCATGTGAGCTTTGGTGTGTGTTTGGGTGTTCTCCCATTCTGGAGTGGAACAGATGTTCTTCCATCCAAATAAAATTAATCAATAGCAGTGCAGCATCAGATTGAACCTGAGCCAATATAGCAATTAAACATTACGGCGGGCCCTGAACTATATTCAACGGTGCATGTGCAATCAACGTTGTTCTTATCGTGTGGCCCACCTGCTCCTTGGATCTACCTCATTCTTGGGCTCATACCTTAAAATCACATGGTAAAATGGATGGATTGCAGGGATAAAACACATGTATCATGGTGGGGCCATTAGTGGGCCCACCCTGATTGTTTTTTTTTTGTTTATTATATATATATATATATATATATATATATATATATATATATATATATATATGCTGTGTGTGTGTGTGGGATGAACAGCCCAGTGGGGTCCTCACAACGGACCGTTGGATCACAGCTAAGCATCACGCTGGGACCGTGATTTCGACCAAGCTGGAATTTGGGCGGACCCTGTACATCCAGGTCCTGGGGACCTTATGGATGGGTTGGATGGCTAATAACCATCACGGTGGGGGCTCGATCAGTGGGTCCCCCATCAATTTGGGATCAAACTTTGGCTCAAGCTAATATTTGTGTTTTTTCCCATCATCCAACCGTTGGATGATTTAATCGGTTCTTTGTCTCTACCGTCGGGTCCACCCTCCTCTGGGTCCCACACCTACAACAAAAGATTAAAAAAAAAAAAATCAAAAGCAAAAGGAATGGAAAAGTGAGGGAGGGAGTGCACTCACCTTGTCTCAAAGGAATGGATAGCTTGGATCTTATTGGATGGTCCATCACCTCTCTCTCTCAGAGATAGATTTGACTTAGGGAACGTGTATTTATAGATGTAGTAAGAGAGAGTAAGGAGAAGTTTCTCAAAGGAATGGATGGCTTGGATCTTATTGCATGGTCCGCCGCCTCTCTCTCTCTCTTAGCAATAGATTTGGCTTAGGGAATGTGTATTTATAGATGTAAGAGAGAGTAACGAGGAGTTTCTAGTCTACGGTGTAGTTGGAAGCACCACCGTAAAAGTAATTTTTCTCACTAAATCTATATTAAAGGAGCTTAATAGTTTCTAATTAAACACAAGATTACTTTTTAGAAATTAGAGGGGAGGGGGGGCTTAATTTTAGGAAAGGAAGCTAACTTTTGGTGCATGCAGGTCTTGATTAACCTTAATTTAAACCTTATTTTGGGATAATTAAGTACACTTAGATGGCCAAACTGATGCTTAGATTAGGGCTAATGGTTTATAGAAAGGTTATGTTAGCAATCTCTCCTTAATTTAAGGGATTTAGTTGACTTTTGGTGCTCACCTCTTTATTAAGCTAAGCCATCTTTACACTATATAATTTATTGATTAGGGTCTTTAAGCATGATTAATCAAGACTTGATCATTTTCTAGAAGGTGTGAGGTGGCTCTTTCTCCTTAATTCAAGGAAATGCATTAAATTTATGGAAAAGTAGCCCTTACCTTAATTAAAGCTTAATAATGACGGTTAATCTACCTTAGGGCCTTATTAAGGCACCATTAGGATTTGATTAAGGGCTTCATTAGCTTTGGGATTTTTCTAGAAAAATGTGAATTTTGACACTATTTAAGGCGCTTTGAGCAAATTAACGTTAATGTTTTTCTCGTGACAACTCAAGTTCAGGTGTACGCCTCGACGAGAAGGGTATCATTGGATTCGTAACAACGATGTGGTCGCGTTGACATATGTTTTCAGTACTTTGGGTTTCATTCACTTGGGTGTGTACTTCCATACTCGATTCGAGTCCAACAGGAAATGTTGAGCTACCCGCAGAAGGTACCAAAGGTGTAGTATTTTGGCTGACTTGGGTTATGGGTCTTACACCAACACTATGGGAGTCAATGTAAACTGAAAAAAGGATGGCCATCAACCAGGCCGGCCGAAGTGAGGAATGAAACAGCAATAAGGAAAGTAAAGATTAGTGTCATAATTGATGGGATTTTTTGTCCCGTGCTCGACCGATCATGAGCCTCGCTCGACCGATCGAGGTCTGGTCTCGACCTGAGAGAGAGAGAGGAAAAGAGAGAGAGAGGAAGCTTATAAAAGGGAGATTATACTCGTGCATGGAGGTTATCTACTGCGCAATCTATATCTCAACGCTTCTATGTCCTCGTAATCGGTGAGATCTCTCCGTTTTCTTTGTTTCTCTTACTGTTTATCCACTCCTGCGTGAGTGAAGAAAGTTGTAATGTTCTACTTCATAGTGGATTGTTAATCTAGAAGAGGTCCGATGGTTTTTACCTCTTTAAGGGTTTTCCACGTAAAAATCTCTTGTGTGGCGTCTGGTTTATGCTTTAATTTATTTCATTGCTTTGTTATTCCATAATTTTGGCTTGTTCTGGAGGGCTAAATCCTAAGGTTTTGTGTAAGGCCCCCAAAAAAGTGGTATCAGAGCTAAGTTCATTGAACAGGTAGGATCGGTTTTGAATTATGGAAGGTGGCTCATCAAGGATGATCAGCCTCAATGGTTTTAATTGGACCATATGGAAGGCTAAGATGGAGGACTTGCTTTATTACAAGGACCTATATTCTTCAATCTTAGGCATATCAGCAAAATCCAAGGATATGTCTGATGATGATTGGAAGAAGATGGACCGAAAGGCGGTGGGGTTTATTAGACAATGGTTGGACGATTCCGTATTCCACCATGTGTCTACGGAAACCTCAGCCGGTAGCCTATGGCTGAAATTAGAAGGGCTGTATGAGAGGAAGACAACCGGTAATAAAAATTTTCTGATAAGGCGACTTGTGAATCTCGAGTTCAAAGATGGTGGTTCTATGGCCGAGCACATGAATGAGGTCAGCAATATATTGAACCAACTCTCTTCTATGAAGATGGTCCTGGATGACGAATTCCAGGCTTTACTTTTGCTTAGTTCATTGCCTGACAATTGGGAGACATTGGTGGTGTCTCTAAGTAACTCCACGCCAGACGGAAAGATATCCATGAAACAGGTAACTAGTTGTCTCTTCAATGAAGAGACAAGGAGGAAGTCGTAGGGGTCTACTCAGCAAGAGACCCTTGTGACACAAGAACGGGGGAGAGGAAAGAACAGGAAGGGCGGGAAGGTCTGAGATAGATCAAGAGGCAAGTCGAGTAACAGAAAAGATGTTAAATGTTAGAATTGTGGCAACAAGGGCCACTATAACATAAATGTCGTAAGGCTAAAAACGACAAGAAAGGAAAAGGGAAGGAAGATGAATCAGATTCCACTGCGGTCGCTTTAGATGGCGACGTTGTAGTTATTCTTTCAGCAGATCACAATATATGTCTCACAGCTATGAGTCAAGACACCGACTGGGTGATAGAATCGGGAGCTTCTTTTCATGCGACTCCACACAGGGACTTCTTCACAAGCTACAAGTTAGGTGACTATGGGACTGTGAAGATGGAAAATTCTGGCGTATCGAAAATCGTGGGAGTCGGTGATATTTTTGTGAAGACTGATATGGGTTGCACATTGGTTCTCAGGGATGTGAGGCATATCCCAGACCTTCACCTCAACTTGATGTCGACGGGAAGGCTGGATGATGATGGCTATGAAAGCCGGTTTGCTGGTGGGCGCTGGAAGCTCATCAAAGGTTCGTTGATCGTGGCCAGAGGAAAGAAGTGTTGCACCCTGTACAAGGCAAGTGTCTGTATGTGGAAGGGTGGGTTGAACGCAACGAAAGATTCAGCTATTAACATGTGGCACAGGTGTCTATGCCACAAGAGCGAAAAAGGGCTTCAGGTACTAGCAAAGAAACGACTCCTTCCAGACGAGACAGGTACACCTCTCAAAACCTGTCTTGATTTCTTATCAAGAAAACAGCATAGAGTTTCATTCATTAAATTTGTTTCTCATGTTAATAAAGTGCATGCATTAGATTTGGTTTATTCTGATGTTTGTGGTCCTATGAGGACAAAAACCTTGGGTGGGGCATTGTATTTTGTCACTTTTATAGATGATGCATCTTGGAGGGTTTGGATTTATGCTTTGAAATCCAAGGACGAGGTCTTTGGTGTGTTTAAATTATTTCATGCTATGGTCGAGAGAGAGACAAGTAGATCATTGAAGTGCATCCGCACTGACAATGGTGGTGAATACATTGGCGACTTTCATGAGTACTGCAAGTCCTTGGGTATACGGCATGAACAGACGGTTCCCAAGACCCCCCCAGCATAATAGTGTAGTTGAGCGAATGAATTGCACCATTGTTGAGAGAATCAGATGCATGTTATCCCATGCGAAGTTGCCCAAGATGCTCTGGGGAGAAGCAATGCACACGGCGGTTGTAACGCCCTGAAAATCGGGGGTCGAGCATAAACTCAACTCCCAAGTTCCAACGCATCACTTATGCAACAAAATGAATGATGATTGAATGTTGTTTGTATTAATGCATTGAACATGAGTGAGATTAAGCCAAAATAGCATATCATACTCCAGAGACAGTTAAATTGCAAGCGGAAGACTGTGATAAATATATAAAATATAAAAATAGTGGTAAGTCTCCAGAGTGTGATAATGTTACCAGGTTAATGAATTATAAGTACAATTTCAAATTATACCAAAGGTGTAGTGTTATCTAGTCAACATCCCTGTAATCCCGTCAATCAAGACACGGCTCACTTGAAGCCGTCAGCACACAGCATATACGAACAAGCATCATTGTCATCATAAAGGCCTGGCTCCGCCTCAGGAGTAGCGTCGCCATCTGCAATCAGACAAAGTCTGGTGGGTGTTCGGAACACCGTCCCGTAACGTGTGAGTGAGTGATCAACTCAGTGGAACAATAAAGCATAGGTTAACATGTTATCAACTAGTCAAGCAGTAATGATAAAGCAGTACAATCAAACAATTCTAACTACTCTTATTTAATGCAAGTATGAAATGACATGATGAATGCCCTTGTCAAACCACCCTCATGTGACACCATCTTACGTTCGCGACATGCGTTCATCCCTCAGTGCTCCACATCTACCAGGCACATGCAGTGCGATGATGAGTATAATTACCGAGTAGTTATTAGTCCTTTCAAACAACAGGATTGGAAAACTAAGGTACCTCCCTTGTATCATTCCCAAACATGATCCATTCTAGGGTCGTCAGTCCTAGTTAATCTCATACGATGGTGTGTTTCTAGGTCGCTGCAAAGGCTGCCAGATCTGTTACGCACAATGGTTACACCACTCCCCCATCACCTTTTTAACGGTTCATCACTAAGCTGATACAGGCCTAGTTCATACTCTATACACTGCGGCAAAACTCGTCGCCTCACCGCAAATTTAGAGTATGCTCGAGGTCACTACAAAGGGCTCGTCACCAATCAGTGTAGGCCGACAGCTCGAATATAGTGTCTCATACCACCATAATCGGCTCACGAGTCTGGTTGCTCACTGGTCACTATGGGGAGGCATGTGGCCCCAGCGTAGGCCGACAGCTCGACCACGGTGTCCCATACCACCATGTTCGGCTCATGAGTCTTAGCGGATCGAGGTACCATGGTTAACGGAATTTCACTGGTAAATTTGGTACCCTAGGTTCAAGCAGTAGAGTCCAAACATGGTGAACATACATTAGACATATCGGGTTACTTGACGAGCCTGACTAGCTCGAGCGCACAATCAACTGAACAACATGAAGTGTGCACTTCGCGTGGCCTAACCACTGTCACCAACTGAAGTACGACTCGGGTTCGTCAAACACATCCTACGTAACGAAATGAATCTCAACCACGATCTCAAGTCTGGTACCGATTATCTAGACTATAATCATAGTCCCAAACTCAATCAATCCTTATTTAGAGCATGTAGAGTAAAGCATGATGAACAAAGTAATTCAAGCATGATAACAAGCATGTCATAAAGCATGTTATAAAGCACCATGTAAACAGGAAATACAAACACATATATTTCATAAGTAAGCGGTTAAAGTAAACAACCGACATGGAGGAAATCATATACGTCTCTAAGGTAATTGAGAATCCCATCTCAACACCTACCTAAGGCACTATCATCCAAGCACTTACTCTCACAAGCATTTTCACAAACACTTAGAATACACTATTTCAACATACATTAGTATGTTAAAAACATGTATTGCAAACAGGGGGAGTCCTTTCGCCAAACAAGTAATTTACGCATATATAATATGTTCATACAGCAAATAATCATGGCAAACACATCTTCAAAAATTTATACGTATACGGTACTTTCTACAAATACCTAAAGTATGTGAAATTCTATATTCTTCATCTTTAATCGAAACAGAAAACAGACAACACTTTGTACATGTGCAATTGCATGCAAATCATGAATCTATCATTATCTGACATTGAAAGCGTTGAAAACCATAACCTATACACATAAAGTCCTCACCTTTCGTCTTAGAATCGTAACGAATCAGCTAGGTTTGCTAAGCTTCCGTATTCGACAGTTTGGTAGCCTATAGAATGAAATAGGTTAGCTATTTCATAACCTACAATCTTCACACCCCAAAACAGATTAGGGTTAGGGTTTCTTACCTAGAAATGACGCCGGAATCGCCGGGAAAATGCTTAGAATGGAGTGTATAGCAGCAGGGAAGCATGACAGGGAGATGCTCCCACTTCTCTCTCACTTTCTCTCTTTTCTCTCTTCTCTCTCTAGGGTTTCTCTCAAATTCGTATGGCTGTGAGAGAGAGGGTTCTAAGGTCCTTATATAGCCTAAAAATATACTAAAATAGACTTATGGACAAGGTATACTTAGGTTATAACCAAAGTGACCCTTTTTCAGCTCAATGGAGCACTTCTGGCGGGCCTCCTTGAGCCAAAGGTCAGACTTAAGCTCAGTAACACTGGATCTACGTTTAGTTAAGTTTTCGTTTCAGTCGGGCTTCCAGATCGCAAATGGCGGACCAGTTTCAGCTCAACGGTCAGCGGATCTCGATCAGAGATTCCGAGTACATGGACATGTGTATGAAATTTCCCCTGATCCGAGGTGTAATTTGGTCTGATTCTGACGGTCTGGTTGCTTAATACTGATCCGCAAGCGAGAGGTGCCAGATTTCATAAATTTCTATTTTATTTTGAATTAATTTCACATTTCTCACACTCTTCACTCCGGGCTCAAGCGAATAGCGCTGGGACACTATCTGGATTTGATTTCCGACATGGTTGTCAAGCCCAGAAAGGCGGTCCTAATTCCTTAACTTCGTGTTAATCAAACTTCCGACGTGCAGTCCAGTTCTGATACGGAGTTTCGAGATGCTCCCGAGAGCAACCGGGTAATGAGATTGATCCTAGATTTTAGGGTAACCTAGCGTCAATGATTCTACAAGTTTTGGGTCTTGCAGATCGTATTTAAAGTGATTAGTGCTAATTTCACAGGTACTCTAGTTTAACACTAGCTAATTCTCGCCTAATTTCTAAAGGATTAAGTCCTGTATGATTTCGGTCTGAGGTGGTACCTGGGCCTTTGTAATTTGTATCTAAAGTGATCCAAGTTATAATACTTAGCTAGTTTAAGATAGTGTCTAGGGTGAAAGTACTTAGAAAAATTGAAAGAACAAGGTGGGGAAGGGTGAGGTTTGTGAAGGAAATGAGTTCAAACACGATTTTAGACTTTGGGATTGAATTCTGACAAGTTAATAAGGCGTTAGGATCGACCCATTACCTAAGGACGTCTAATCCCAGGTTGGCAAAAATCTGGGATGTTACAGCGGTGTATTTGATAAACAGGTCTCCATCAGTCCCGTTGAATGGAGAAGTGCCTGAGAAGGTGTAGACTGGACATGATCCATCGTACAGTCATCTCAGGATGTTTGGATACACGGCATCCGTTCACGTACCAAAGGACGAGAGGTCCAAGCTCGATATGAAGATCAGGCAGTGTGTGTTCTTAGGGTATAGTGATGAAGAGTTCAGTTACAGATTGTGGGATCTGACCGAGAAGAAGCTCGTTAGGAGCAGAGACGTGGTTTTCTTTGAAGATCAGTGTATAGAAGACATTGGTAAGCCAGAGAAGAACCAGCCTAGTTCAGGTGAGCTAGAGGACATGAATTCGGTTATTCCTCCTGTGGTGCCTGATCACGGGGGAGTATAGCAAGGTGCAGAGGACGAGGGAGTTCCTTCAGAAGATGGACCAGGGGAGCAGCCCCCACTTGATTCACCTGTTGAGCCACAGGTGAGGAGGTCATCTAGGGACAGACAGTCGTCCAAGAGGTACTCGCCACATGAGTACATTATGCTGACTGATGGGGGAGAGCAAGAAGATTATTCTGAGGCCCTAGCCGACGAGCATAAGGGGGAGTGGTTGAAATCTATGTAAGAGGAGATGGAATCCTTGCATAAGAACCACACCTATGATATGGTGAAATTTCCTAAGAGCAAGAAAGCTTTGAGCAACAAGTGGGTGTTCAGAAAGAAGGTTGAGCAGAAGAATTCACAAACGAGGTTTAAGGCCAAACTTGTGGTGAAAGGGTTTGGTCAGAGGAAAGGTATAGAGTTCGAGGAGATATTCTCACTAGTGGTGAAGATGACATCCATACGGGTGTTGCTTGGGTTGACGGCTAGCATAGATCTGGAGATATAGTAGTTAGATGTTAAAACTGCCTTCCTCCATGGTGACCTGGAAGAAGAGATCTATATGTACCAACCAGAGGGGTTCGAAGTCAAGGGCAAAGAGCGTATGGTGTGTAGGCTAAGAAAGAGCTTGTATGGGCTGAAACAAGCTCCACGGCAATGGTACAAGAAGTTCGATTCGTTCATGGTACAACATGGGTATGACAGAACGGAGTCGGACCACTGTGTGTTCACGCGTAAGTTCTCAAATGGTGATTTCTTAGTTCTGCTGTTATACGTTGATGACATGCTCATCATGGGAAAAGACATCAAGAAGATCGACAGGCTGAAACAGAAGTTGGGCAAGTCTTTTGTGATGAAAGACTTGGGCCCGGCTAGACAGATCCTAGGAATGGAGATAACCCGTGACAGAAGCAGAAGGAAGCTTTAGCTGTCACAAGAGCGGTATATTAAGAAAGTCCTAGAGCGGTTCAATATGAAAACAGCGAAGCCGGTCAGTACTCCACTGGATGGTCACTTCAGATTGAGCGACAAGAAGTGTCCCAAGACGAAGGCAGAGGTGGAAGAGATGCAAAAGATACCCTACGCGTCAGCTGTAGGAAGTTTGATGTATGTTATGGTGTGTACACGCCTAGACATATCATATGCGGTTGGTGTTGTTAGCCAGTATCTTGCCTATCCTGGAAAAGAGCATTGGGCAGTGGTGAAATGGATACTGCGGTATCTAAGAGGCTCATCCAGGTTAAGCCTATGCTATGGTGATGGTAAACCTGTGTTAAAGGGCTGCATAGATGCAGATATGGCAGGCGACATAGACTCCAGGAAGTCTACATCGGGGTTCATGTTCACGCTTGCAGGGGGAATAGTTTCTTGACAAAGCAAGCTATAGAAGGTCGTAGCATTGTCGACGACAAAAGCTTAATACTGTTGATGATTAAATATTGCATATTAGACCCCATTTATTACATGGATTTATGAACATGATACCATTTAACGCCTCATTTTAATCGTGTTTATGCTGCAGGGTGAATTTAGGAGCCTTGACTGAAAAATGATGTTAAAAGCATGGAATTGAAGCTCAGAATTCACCAAGGTAAGGGACGGACCCCAGGGGACCAAGATTGAGGAAAGTACACGCTAGAGGAATGAGGGAATCAAGCCGTTCACGTTAAACGGGCCTGAAAGTCAGTCAGAATGCTAGATCATAGGGTTCCCACCATCCATTCAGCTCTAAACTTCATACATGGCCTGAGGACCACAAATTAACCGTACAAGTCGAATTTCAGCACTCAGATCCCTGTGGAAGAGGCCCAATAGTCAAATCGGTCCACAAATTGCTAAACTGGGGCCCACCTGATATCTGGATATGCTTCAATGTTGGTCTCAACCCCTTACATTAGCTAAGGAAACGGATGGACGGAACAGATTTCTCATAGCCACCGCAGTGGGTCCCATATGGAAGGGTGTGTGTACAACATTCATGCACTCTTGAAGTGCACTGTACGTAACGTCGGTTCAAACCGACTTTGACCCGCATCAAAAACGGAAACATCCGTTTCTTCTGGCGTGAAACTGGGACGCCGTTTGAAAGTCGGTGAGCCTCCATCATGGCCCACATGAATGATCCAAGCCCTCCATCATGCAGAGGGGATCAAAATAGTCAAACCCACGTTGACCTCGGGTAACCATGTGTACGCACATGTCTGTTACAGAGGTCATAAGGAGATGGTTTTACAACATTCAAAGCAGATGCAGTTGGTTTAATTCTTTGGGCCGCACCAATCTCAGATCAAAAACTTGGTTTCTGTGACGCCCCGGTCACTGTTTCATGTGGGCGGGCACACGAGGGCGGGCACACATGTGGGCGGGCCCCCAAGTGCGGCTGGCAGGCTACTGTGTGGCTGGCAGGCTACTGTGCTGGGCGAGCTACTGTTGCAGTTGACTGTAGCGTAACTTGTCCCACATCGGAAGAGTTGTCTGGAGTTGTGGTGGTTATATGTTGGGTTTCTCCCTTAACAGACATGACGCGTTTTAAAGCCGTGAGCTTCGGCAAAGCGGACAATATCATGTGCTTTGGGGGTGGGCCTTACAAATGGTAGTTATAGCTAGGCTAGGGTGATGTCATCCATCACTCTCATAATTACCTAGGGATTTGTGCCACATGGGTTAGGTGGGTCCCGCAATGTGTGGTCCACGGTCATTATAATGCACGGTCCACATCTTATGATCTAAGCGTCGGATTGACGCACGAGACGCAGTGTTGGAACCGCAGCGACGGTGCGGTCGCACTGATACAGGTCTCGGATTAAACCGACTCGAATCTAAAGGATACGACTTACGATCGATCGCAACGTCGATTATCGGTCGTGGATTGCCAGACTTCGACGGAAATAATCGCAGGATTCATCGGAACAGTACGAACTAGGATACGGGTCTTACAGTTTCTCAGGCCAAGATTCCACGAGGCATCTAATGGATGGCGTAGATTTCATTTTTGACACTAATCAGGGGCCCACTAAGCAACGCAGGGAGGATCAGCTCTGTGTTAGTGTCCGGACGCTACCCGATTTTTACGACAGTTGTACGAGCAATGGAATGCTCGGATGGATGATCTGGACTGTCCACATGGTGCAACAGGTCGGCACGAGTCTAGCCTAGGTGTCAGAATGAAGTTCGGGACGTTCACCGTCCCAAAAATCCATTCCAAACGCAGGAGAGAGAGTAGAGAGTTGTTTTCTTTTTATTCTATTTTATTTATTTAAGGGATCCAGCCCATTCATGTTGGGTTGAACCTCTTAGCTAGGGCTAAGAGGTGAAGCCTGTAGTGTGATGGGATTGGTTTTACTGCTTTGATTCATGTTACTTGAACTTTCTTTGGTTATAATTTGATTAATAGGAATGCTTTCAGTTTTTAATGGTTTGTTGTGACTTAAATTACAATGGATCTGCGAGAGCTTTGAGCATGTTCTTAGCATTATAGGGTTGGTGAATTTGGGAACACTGTTGTTCACCATCGTCTCCTGGGCATGGTTGGATGATGGAATCCTTCCTAACATTCATACATCTGTCTGATTGGTTGTTGATTGGTTTAATTCTGTTGTTTACTTTGTCTCATGGGCATGGTTTTGTGATGGAACCTATTCTAACTTACATCCTTCTTATCTCTTTGAAAATTAGATCAAAGGAAGTTCAGATTGTGCTTTAGTGATATATCTTCCAACTGGATGAAGATGGGACTTAAAGTCCAGTTGTGTTCGTGAATCAAGCGTAGATCTCCCTGATCTCTACAAGTGGATCCTTGGCACCCTAGTTTCCTACCTTCGAATTCTCTAAATTTTAGATAAATATTTCACCGTTATTCCCTGATATTTACTTGATTTAGATTACATCTTATTCTAGTTTTAGTTCTAGTTATTTTCAGATTACATACAGGTTTCAGTCCCTGTAGATTCGACCTCGGTCTCACCGAATTTATTACTACATCACGTACAACCCTATACTTGGGGTGTGAACAAGTACATTGCAGTCACAGAAGCATGTAAAGAGATGTTTTGGATGAAAAGGTTCCTACAGAAACTTAGCCTGAAGCAGGAGGAGCACGTGGTCTATTGCGATAGTCAAAGTGCTATACACTTGAGCAAGAATCCAAGTCAGCATTCCAAGTCAAAGCACATAGAGATTCGGTATCACTGGATCAGGGATACTTTGGAACAGAAGGTGTTACAGCTTGAGAAGGTCCACACGGACGATAATGGGTCAGACATGATGACCAAGGCTTTGTTCAAAGGCAAGTTTGATGTTTGTAGAAACTAGGCTGGCTTGAAGAAGATGAATCCCCCTTGGGACAAAAAGGAGGAGATTTGATGGGATTTTTTGTCCCGTGCTCAACCGGTTATGAGCCTCACTCGACCGGTCGAGATCTGATCTCGACTAATCGTTGGAGTCGAGCCGTGACTCGACTCAAAGTCCAGCGACTTGGGGCTATTTTTCTCCAGGGTTCTCGACCGGTCGTAGGTTCGTCACGACCAGTCGAGGTTACGCAGATTCGTTCCGCGATTTTGGGCGGATTTCGTGTCGCAAGTCCTTTCACAACTGGGATACGGAAAGGAGTTTCCTAAAATTTTAAATAGGAGGTACCTAGGGCTTTCTAAGTACAACAAGAGGGTTTCATAAAGCTTTACAAGGGATTTGCTAAAGGGTTTAGGGCTATCAAAGGTGAGAGAGAGAGATAGGAAAAGAGATAGAGGAAGCTTATAGAAGGGAGATTATGCTTGTGGAGGTTATCTACTACACAATCTATATCTCAGCGCTTCTATGTCCTCGTAATCGGTGAGATCTCTCTGTTTTCTTTGTTTCTCTTACTGTTTATTCACTCCTGCATGAGTGAAGAAGGTTATGACGTTCTACTTCATAGTGGATTGTTGATCTGGATGAGGTCCCGTGGTTTTTACCTCTTTGAGGGTTTTCCACGTAAAAATCTCTTGTGTGGTGTGTGATTGATGCTTTGATTTATTTTATTGCTTTGTTATTCCATAATTCTGGTTTGTTCTGGAGGGCTAGATCCTAAGGTTTTGTGCAAAGTCCCCAACAATAATAATTTAGTACGAGGCATTGTATACTAATCTAATTTGTATTCTTTGTTCTCATCTAATTAATATAATAATGTATAAGCTATCAAGCTTTGACTGTGTGGATGTTGGATCCCAGGTGGGGAGATCGACTCGCTTTCCACGAGTTGCCTCTCTCGAGGGATTTTTGGAGGTAAGATGGTATTATGTTTGACCAGAGTCGCCACTAACCAATTACTTCGAATCTACAGTCAGTTAGACCCTTTAGAAATACTTAAGATTGAGAGTGTAAACACCCTTAATCCTAAGATAACTCTTGAGTTTGCTTTGCAAAGATTTTGAGTAAGGGACCACGGTAACAGAGAGGGAAGGTGTTAAACACTCACTCTGTTCGTACAGATGTATGGTCTTTCCTTCACAAGATCTGACTAACTTCTGAGGAATAAGATTAATTCTCATACACAAAAAAATGTAATGTAATATAATGATGATGATGGCTAATCGATCTAAATTTCTGATGGACAAGATCCGATTATATCGGCAAGCCATAAAGAATAGTTTGAACCGAAAGAATGCAGAGTGCAAAATATGTAGAAATGTGGTGTGTGAGATGATAGATGTTGTGTTGATGCTTATGAAAAACGAAGACTAACTGAATGGGTTTCTGGTGGGCGAGCTTTGATTATATTGGCAAGCCCAGAGCATATACCGGCCAATTAGATATGAGAAAATGATGAAATGCAATATAGTGATAATTTATTTGAGGAGCAGAGGGTTGAAAAGGGAATGAGTGTTGCACAATGCTAATGCTCATGCTTAAATGAAACTTATTGAAGTTTGAATGGTTGGATGGATGATAATGTCGCAAAGGCAAGATCGAGTAGCTCGGATTAGAACTTAGGTGGCTTAAGAGACTCTGATTGTGGCTAGGCTAGGCTAGGCTAGACCAAGGCTAGACTCTCTCACTCTCACTCTCCTTGGTGGAGAGATTGCCAGATGGCTAAGGCCTTAAGGGATGAGGAGGCTTTTCCGCACTACTTAGTTATTCCTGGATGCTTGAAATGGGAAGGGGAGGGATTTATAGCCCCCAAACCCGATTTTCTTACAATTCCTACAAAGTCCATGGGTAAAAGATGGTTGAAGGACTAGGATTGGAGATTGCCACATGGCACCATCTCATGGGTTGGATGAGGTGGTAAAAGGATAAATTCGGGTAAGGAGATGGACATTAGAGTAAATACAAACCAGCCATACACTCATGGGTTGTAAAAAGGACTCTCCACATGCTTAAAGGGCACCATCCCAAAGAGGCGGAGTGCTATGTGGCTCACGGCAAGCTGGTTATTGCCAGTCCCCACTTGGACTCTCTACTTTAGCAGGCAGCCTCCCTCACTCATGTGAAGACTCTACTATGAAGGACACTACATTGAGGTTCTACATGGTACTCCGATTGAGCTTGATTTTGGACTTTAATTTGGGCTTGGTTTTGAGCTTAATTACATGAGTTGACTGGATTGTTGGAATTGGTAGACTGACCGGATAAGTTGACTAAGTGAGTTGACTGAGTGAGTTGACTCGTCGAGTTAACTTAAGGCTTTAGGGTTTTAGGGTTTTAGGGTTTAGGATTACGTCAACTGGGTTAACTAGGTTAATTGGTGTAACGCCCTGAAAATCGGGGGTCGAGCAAACCTCAGCTCCCGAGTTCCAACGCATCACTTATGCAACACAAATAATGGTGATTAATATGAGTGCATTCAAACATTAGTGGGATTATACTAAAACAACATATCATACTCCAGGGAGGACTAAATAAAGCAAGCGGAAGACTGTGATATATATATATATATATATATAAATAAATATATATATATATAGTAGATAAGTGGTTTCAAATCCCCAGAATACGCATATGTAACAGGGCAGAATATATACATGTTTTGTGTCAAATTATACAAAAAACCAAATTGTAAAGTGTTCAACTAAATCATATATCCCTGTAATCACGTCGAATCAGAACCTGGTCTACCTAGACCCGCCTGATAGCTGCATATAGGAGAAACTCTCCTCATTATCATAAAAGTCCGGCTTCGCTTCGCAAGCATCACCATCATCTGAAACTAAGACAGGATCTGGTTGGTGTGCACAACGCTGTCCCGTAATGTGGGAGTAAGTGATCAACTCAGTGGAAACAATAAAGCAAAGGTTAACATGTTATCAATTCAGTCAAGCAGTAATGATAAAGCAGTAAAATCAAACATCCCTAAATACTCTTATTAATGCAAGAATGATATGAACAATGATGCATGCCCTTGCCTACTCTCCCTCAGCGACTTCATCTTACGATCACGGCATGAAACCCTTCCTCAGTGCTTGACCTGCTACGCCAAATGCACACGTAATGCAGTACATGCACGTGATTAGTCAGGTTCTTATTAGTCCTTTTCATACAGCAGGATTGGGTAACTAAGGTACCTCCCTTATGTCATTTACCAAACAATGATCCATCTTAGGGTCGTCAGTCCTAGTAACTCTCATACGATGTTGCGGTTCTAGGTCACTGCAAAGGACTCGTCACCTGATCAATGCAGGCCTAGTTTATACTCTGATTACTACAGAAAGGCTCGTCGCCTCAACGCAGGTTCAGAGTATGCTCGAGGTCACTACAAAGGGCTCATCACCTTATCAATGTAGGCCGACAGCTCGAATACAGTGTTTCATACCACCGTATTCGGCTCACGAGCTTTGTTGCTCATTGGTCACTACGGGTGGACTCGTCGCCCCGGCATAAGCCGACAGCTCGACCACGGTGTCCCATACCACCATGTCCGGCTCATGAGTCTTAGCGGATCGAGGTACCATGGTTTAATGGGGCTTCACTAGTGAGTTTGGTACCTTAGGTTCAAACATTAGCGTCCATACATGGTGAACATACAATAGGCAAATCGGGCTATTTGACGAGCTTGACTAGTACGAGCGAACATCAAATCGATCGACATGGAGCGCGTGAGAACTTCGTGTGGCCTAACCACTGCCGACGACCAATGTACGACTCGAGTTCACCGACCATGTCCAAGGTGGCGAAAACAACCTCAGCCATCAAATCAGGGCCTATTACCGATTGCCTGGACTATATCATAGTCCTAACCTCATTCAATTTCAATAGGTAATCACATGAGATAGTCAAAGCAATAATGAACAAATAATTCAATTCTTACAATCATATGAGCATGTTATAAAGTGCAACACAAACATGATTTCATGGCATGCATGAATCCGGGTTCCATATTCATTTAATCATTTCCACAAACACTTGGGCTACACACTTAAACATATATAACGTATATTGGTCGTGACGTGATTTAGGGCAAATCCTTTCGCTAAGGAGTTGTCGCATATATAACAAGCATATATCCACGACAGATAATCATGTTAGGCACAATTTCAAATTCCATACGTATTCAAACATCTCAACATATACATAGAATACACTATATTCGACATAGTTCATATATAATTATAAGGCGAAACGGACGACGCATTTTACATGTGAAATAGCACCCACGGCAGTTATAACTCATTAACCAACATTGAAAGCCTTGAAAACCATAACCTATACGTTTATAGTCTGGGATGTTACAATTGGGTTGATTTTAGGGTTTAGGATTAGGGTTTTAGTTGACCATCCATTGGTTCAAATTCAATTAGCTTATCGGCCCGAGGTGGGGTGTCTAAAGGCCACCACCCATTGAGAGTGTTATTTTCAGTTTTATAAATGAAACATTAAGTTTCGCATTCGTAATAAAAGTTGGTAATCATGATAGGAGAAATTTGACGCTTATATTAACTCGCATGAGGGCCGAGAACGAATCTCGTGCTAGCAAGCATCACATATCGAAATGGTCACTGTAACCCGAACGCCAAACTTTCGATCGCATTTCTCGATATAAAGGGACATGGGGGCAGTGTTTACGCTCATTTTCGGTGCCCTAACGTGGACCAATGAAAAGCCTCCATGTGTTGACACTACAAGATTAGTACTTACAGAAATCCTATTTACCCCGAGAGTATCTTCAATTGATCTCCTTTTAGTGTTACACATTTTGGTATTAATGCAGAGGCACGGACTCATATGCGTGCCTTTAGAGGAGCAAATCGATGGGTGTCACATGACCACAATTAACATGCTAATTAATGAGGCAGCGTGCCCGGCACATCTATAAAAGACCCGTCAAGAGAATGTATCCTATCTCAAATCTAGTTATGATACATTCGGCAAGGTCATCTCTCATAGCCCTTCGAAATGGGAGATCTTTCCAAAGATATTTGGAGAGTCTGCGACACTTGAGAAGGTTCCGAATATGCAAAGATCGGACCCTTATCTAAGGAAATTTGGTTATGATTCGGACCCAAATCATGAGAGAATGGACATCAACTAGATCGGATTTCAAGCAGTACATTAATCGAAATTAAGAAAATAGGAGAGCTTGTTGAAAGATATGATCCCAGCTATCTCCAATAATAGATTGATATCAGGTGGATCTGGACCGTCTAACACTTCGATCAGAAGAGATGGAGAGTTCATTCGAATGCACGACCATGATCGATTTAAGGTCCAGGATCAGTCCTAAAAGGCTCCCCTTATTGATCATGAATCTGGTTAGTGGGACATGAAGATCTCTCGTAAAGGGATCAACTATGAAAAGAAGATTCAAGAAGTCAATAGTTTCAAATCTATCTAGAGTCCTTCCTATTCGGAATGCTGTATGTCGTAAATGCAGAGGATCCAAGATTAAGAAGGAAACCCAATGAGGGTTTCGCCGCCTCCACAAGATATAAAAGGAGCATGTGAAGAAGAGCTCGAGGCCCTACACCAAACACATCTACTTTTCAATTTATCTTTCATCTATCGTCTTAGCATAGCCTAGCCTAGCTTTAGCATAGATTGTTATTGTCCACGTCAACCACTATCATACTATAGAATTAGATTAAATGTCCACAATCCTAAGTTGTTGGATCCTGATCAATTGAGTTCTTACTTAGGTGATCACACCTATCCAGTCACACTCTGATGACCATTTGTCTCGATCGTTAGTTTTGATAGACGGGTCAGGTATTTATCTTTCAATTGTGTATTTCTCTAGGTCGTTATCAATACTTTGTCGATTGTAATGGGTTACATATTCAATTAATGAAATCTGCATTGTTCAACCATTTTTATTTATTTGCTCATCTTCATTCTTTTTAGAAGTATATTGTAGAAGTATTAGTGAAATAACAAGTCCTTAGATACAAGGCAAAAAGAATCCATTTGAATAGGCTAATCCTTACCATTTCACAAGTCGTCTGATCGCTAATCACAATCGATGATTGAGAGAATAACTGGATATTGCGTCCAGTCTCCAATTAGTTTGACTCAACACGGGGGCACCTACATTCAATCAAATATTGAGTCAAGTAGACCCTGGCACGCTTGTGCATCACAATCACACATGAAATCTAAATACGGGCCCTTGATCACACGGGTGACCTTGTATTTGATTAAATTGCTAGCAACACATGCATTATAAATGTTGCACTTACTAAAATTCACATTAAGCTCCCCCACATGAGTCACAATATATTTTTTCTCTCAATTTCCGGGCTGGGGGTACATCTAGTGGGGCGCAACTGATGAATGGCACAACCTCATATATATGCATGTAGCACATATATGGAGATAAAGAGTGCTTGCAATTCCGTAGGACCTCTAATATGTTGGTGGCCCAACTCAGTGATCTGAAATCATGGATGGTTCAAAACTTCACAAAAGAGAAATCAGTGGCCTACTATAGTGTAACAAACAAACAGTTGAAATAAAAAGGCTTGTGTGCAGAACTCCATTAATTGGATGGCTAGGATTGTTAAATATTTGAGAACATGTGGCAAGGATGCTTAGTAATCAATAGTCATCAGGTGGGCCTAACTTGTAAAAAAAATGGATGGCCTAAAGAATAATTAAATTTCCACATTTGCGTGGATGCATGGCCAACCTGATGATGGGACTAGTTTCGTATCTGGACCACGGCACAACCATGGAGGAGACCATACGATGAACGGTCGGGATCTTGCACACACGTGGCACGTGCAGGGGATTAGGATTCCAACCTGAGAGTAGACCATGTAGAGCCCAGTATGCACAAGTGGCTCTATGGTTGGATGGTACAGACCATTAGATCTGATAAGCGACCCCAAAGGTGTTCCAGATCTGAATCTTCCAACCATCCAATCTCCGGACATCTTACACAGACCATTGTGCTTTTTTCTTTTTTCTTTTTTCTTTTTAACCGTCTATACTCCCAGGCTAGAGATCCAAGGGTTCAGATCTTCAAATCTGCCATCCACAGTGGGACCCACAGATTCAATAACTAAACCATGGGGCCTACCTGTACAAAGTCCAGAGTGGCTGGCTCATCACCCCTACAACTCCTCGCCTAAAGAAAGGAACCGGAATCATATACACCTGATTAAAAGACCGAAGCTCTTTACTGCCCTCATGTGTTATATGTTAATCTAATCCGTCCATCGGGTGAATATTTTGATTGTAAATAGAAAATATCAGCCCAGTATAATCTCTGATGGGCCATGCCAATGGAAACCATGCAAAGTGGCTACTAACACATATTAGTTCACAAGGTGCGGCCCTCCTGACTAGAGGTGTATACGAGTCGAGCTTGGCACATCTCGGCTCGGCCACTAGCTGACCCCAGCTCGAACTCGACTCGGGTCGGTCCTCCAGCTCAGCTCGATTCGATCAGCAGCTCGAGATAGTTCGACCCAAGTTCGAGCCAAGATCGAGCCTAGCCTGTGCAGCATTTTCACAAACACATGGAGTGCACTTTCAATTTCTTACTGTATGTAAAACAGTAACAACCATTTACAAGTATTTCATCAAACATCTAGTAGGCAACATCAAAATCAAGAAAAAAGGGTATTTATTTCATATACATATCTTCATTGCCACCAACCGACACTTCGTTGAGTCATTTCATCAAACACTTGGTGAGCAACATCAATATCAAAGTAACCAAGTCACCGAACTGGTCCGATCCGAGTTCGATTCGAGTTGGAGTTCAATCCGAGTTAAGTCGAACTAGGTTTGAAATTTTTTCGAGCTAAAAAAATCAGCTCAACTCAGTTCAAACTCAATTTTGATCCGAGTCTAATCGAGCTTTTTTGAGTCGAGTCAAGCAAGCTAACCGAGCTAACTCGGTTCATGTACAGCCCTACTCCTGACATTTGGATCAGACTCGGTTTTTTTTTTTTTTTTTCTTTCTAATATTTTCACTTCACATAATAGGTCACACCTGATTAATGAAATGGATGAAATATATGAACCATAGTGGCCCCACATGCAAATCTATGGTTAGCATGCCATCCCCATTGTTCCCCACTGGTGTGGACCACCCGAGCTATCGATCTTAATTATTCACTAAGTAGTTGCTATTTTTCTTATTTTATAATACTATTTAAATATAGTTACTAACTACCCTTTTTATGGGAAAAGTTTTCAATATACCTTGGCCGATCCAAAACAACCTTAGCTTCCAGGTATTAATGAAGATATTATTAAATATCACATTGAATCAACTATATATATATATATATATTATATATATATATATATATATATATATATTATATATATATATATATATATATATATATATATATACATTATTTTTAAAATATTTTCATTATAATTTATCATGCATTGACAACACCATTTGAAAGTATAGTCAAAATCTGCAATATCACCAACTCTCCCGTATTTTCATTAAAAAAAATAAAAATAAAAAATACTTACAAAATTTTAATTTTTGTGAAACTTTCAACTTCTAATCCATTCTCAAGGTGAATTTGACCAACCCTCTTTCATTATTCGGACACCGGGTGAGCTTAATTTTTCAACAATAAGTTTTTTATTTTAATTCTTTTTTTAAAATACTTGGAATTGATAGAATTAAGATGAAAATTCTTAATTACAAATTTCAACCTTTGGTTTGTGAATTTAGAGAAAAAATAAATAAAATTAAAATTAAAATTTTCTCAATTTCACTCATTTAAATTGCAATTAGAGTATGAAAAGAAATTTAGCATCAGACATGTTTGAGGCTGACAGAGGTCTTTTATTTTTTTGAAAAAAAAAAAAATTAATAAAAATATTTAAAAAATATTTTTTCAATAGTCCATATTGATTAGTTGTTATGTACCCTTAATGCAAGTATTTATGATTGTTAGCTGATCTTAATATCAGTTACACTCTAATTTGCGAATAAAAAAACTCAAAATCTTTCTCATTTCACTTATTTAAATTGTAATTAAAGTATGAAATAATCACATTAGACATGTTAAACATCGATTTGTATATTAATGAAGGTTTTTGCAATTTTGAAATTATTTTTAACAAAAAATACTAAACATAATAAAAAATAACTTTTTTTTAAAGGCACAGATTGATCAGCAATTATTTAGCCTTTAATATTTATATATTTAGTACATTGAATGTGCTAAAATTTTATTTGCTTAATATTATTTTGCAAAAATATAAAATTAAGCAAATTTTCCTAAAAGAAATGTATCATGTACATAGTTTAGGACCTTATACGAAAAAAATAAATAAATAAAATAAAATAAATAACTTATTATATATACTTTTTTGTAATCTTTTAATTCCTAAGTGTGTAATGATATGTTTTTTTAAATATTTTTGAAGTTTTATTAAAAATATTAATCAAATTTTCAATGTTTTTCAAAAAAAGTAATGCATTATATGATATACTTGATATTTATCAGACAATGGCTGATATGTTTTCATATCTCAAATTTATGATACATCCGTTGATACCGATAATGGGCACATTGTATACAATTTTTAAAATACGAATTTCGGAGGAATAGCATACTAAAGAAAGGTTCTAAGGCATCTAACTCATGTGATCCTATTTTATAAGGAAAACACTTGTGCGTCTCACTAAGGTACCTACCTGTGTTACTTTTATTAATGTGTGAGAAATGACCTAGCGTGCGTGAAATCCAAGCCATCCATGGGGTAAAACACCCTTATTTTTCCTTGATTAAAAAAAAAAAAAAAAAAAAAAAAAATAAGGCTGAGCCAACACTCAGGTGAGCCACCTCAGAAAGTTCATACCATAAACCTTTAAATTCATATGTTATGGCCCACCTGAGTTTTAGAACACTGATTTTTTTTATATTTCTTTCATCCTAACAAGGGACATCATGTCAACGGATTGGATGGCATATAGACAACAAAATGGGCACTATGAAAAACTAACGGTAAGTGTTCCATTCCAACTGATTCCTTTGGTGTAATTACTAAAGCTTTATCTTATCGTGAAGTTTCGATTCGATGCTTAAAATGAGGTAAAATACCTGATGGACGGTGTGGATCTGATGAAAGATATAGTCAAATGGCTCTTGGTTCTTGAAAGTAAACCCAGTGGGTATCTTACGCGATTTACACAGGTGCGGTACTCTTACGCCAGCTTTCAACTTTTATAGACAGATTCTTTAATAATAGCTTCCCACGCTCCTTTGATACTTGGGACGCTCTCCATGCGTTTTGGTTACGTGGGCCAGTCTACGCAACTCCAGCTTCTTCCTTCCTCACATGAGCCCACGGCGTAGAGCCGGTTGAATCGCAACATGGTAGAGCCATCTCATCAAAAGTACAGATGACCGTCCATATAACAATAAAGACCGTCCATATAGTGGGCCCAATCATGGATGGTCACCTTTTCAAAATCGCCTTCTAGACCGTCTAGGTAGGACGTGTCTTCAGTTGATCCCTCATTGTGGGGCCCCCCATGGTGTGTGTGTTTACATCCACACGGCTCATCCGTTTTAACAGCTCATTTTAGTGCTTTCCAGAAAATGAAGCAGCTCCAAATCTCAGGTGGACCAAACCACAGGAAATAGGGGTGATTGACCATTAAATACTTATAGTGGAATCTGAATATCGGACCATCTCCCCCATAATCACTTAACGGATGTTGGAGCTCCGCTGACTCCTTGTTCCTTAATGAAATAGTAATATGAATATCGGGCCAATCCAGGGTAGACCACTTCACATTCATGGTCCAATGGATGAGCTCCCCGGCTCCCTCGCCGAGGTTGCTGGATGATGGGGGCTTTTGCCCCGGGTTAGCCGATGTTAAAGTGGGCAGGTTGTTCTCTTGGTTGATTGAAGCTAAGGTGGGCAAGTTGTGCTCTTAGTTGATTGAAGTTGGAGTGGGCAGGTTGTGCTCTTGTTTGACTGAAGTTGGAGTGGGCATGTTGTGCCCCTGGTTGACCAAAGCTAGAGTAGGCAGGTTGTGCTCCTGGTTGACGGAAGTTGGAGTGGGCAGGTTGTGCCCCTGGTCGACTGAAGCTGGAGTGGGTAGGAGATGCCCCTGATTGATTGTGGCTAAGGATAGGAATTAGAGCCTACCGGCTAGCTACTAGGTCTGGTGAAATTTTCCCCTGGTCTTGCTCCTACTAGTGCACTTCCTTGATCTCTGGCTCTTCCCCTTGTGGCCCTAAGATGTTATCCTATCAGATGGGAGGCTAAGCTACGTCCGACCAACCCAGAAATGAAACTGTGTATCCTCCCGGAAGGTCTCCTTAGGAGGTCCTTAGGGATATTCATTTTCGTCATGATGGATGGTTCCATACTTCACAAATTGGATAGAAGTGCATCTAAAGATCATTGTCAACTCTTCTTCTCCTTGAAATAGGGTCGATATCCTAGTCCCCACTTTTTGCGTTTGAGAGTGGTTCGATCACTGTAGCCTTGGAATGATTCCTTTTTCGATATTTGATGGCTAATCGCTTGGCAGGTGGGAAGCATACTCAACGCTCATGGGGGAGGGATTGACGATTTCGTTCACAATCTTGAACACGAAACTATGAGACGAGATGTCTTCCTCTAAATGATGGATGTCAATGACAGGGATATCTCGCTCAGTAGCAGAGTAGTTGGTAGGGATGATAAACTCTTATTCGGACAAGATAGAGATAACCTTTTTGTCCTAAATGTACTTGACCCTTTGATGGAGGGTGGAAAGAACAGCTCTAACCTTGTGA
This sequence comes from Magnolia officinalis, assembly GCA_021015155.1. Classification (NCBI taxonomy): domain Eukaryota; kingdom Viridiplantae; phylum Streptophyta; class Magnoliopsida; order Magnoliales; family Magnoliaceae; genus Magnolia; species Magnolia officinalis. The sequence continues at coordinate 76,512,451 of JAJHSJ010000004.1, read as the reverse complement.
AACCAAGGTCTTCTGAGTAACAGATTGAAGGAGGTTGAGATGTCCAAGATTTAGGATGTAATGGTTGAGATGTCAGGACCGACCTGTACCTCAATGTCCACTTCTCTCTACCATTTTGTAGGAGTTGTCGAAGGCTCTCACATTCATGTGATTGGGTCAGAATGAAGAGGGTTCAATCCCCAGCCGAGCTGGTGTCCTTAGTGGGCATACATTTAGGCTTAAACCGTTGTCGATGAGGACTATGGGAACCCACAGGTCCTTATGACGCACGGCTATATTCAGCTATCACCCATAGTTGCTGTTAGTGCTATTATATGATACCTCTTTGGTTGTCAAATTTTGTGTGTCAAAACCTTGTCTTGGGTGTGTTCTATGTTTAAGACACCATATCAACTTATGGACTCTTCAAGCGGCTTCAAGGTACATTTCGAAGATATAAAGAAGACACAGTATTCTTGATTCAAGCAAAGGTTATTCAAGTTCAAGATACAAGCAGTGTTTGAAGGTGTGAAGCTCAAAAGCAAACTCAAGATAAATGTTGGTGTCAAGTCTTTGGACGACTCGTACTTCAGGCTTCAAGTACTAAAAGATTTATCATTCGTTGAATGAAGTAGAGTTCAATGTCCATACTTCATTATTCAGGTTTGATAGACCATAGTCATTGACCTTAGGGTAGGTCATTTTGGATACATTATACAACTGTGTTTAAACATGTTTTTGATCTGCTCAAAGACTAGTCCTGATTCTGGTTCGACCAGTCCTAGCACTGGCTCGACCTGTCTAAGAATTTCCTAGGCCAGTCTTGGACTTGTTCAATTTTATCGGATTTTCTGGTTCGCTCACGACCAGTCTTGGAGTCTGCTCGACCGGTCGTGGGATGTCCTCGACTCGAACCTCGACCAGTCGTGGAGCCTCGATTCAAACTCCAGCGACTAAATTCACTATCGCTCGACCAGTCGAGAAGGAGTCTCGACCGGTCGTGGACGACCTTCGACCAGTCGTGGACTGCCTACGACCGGTCGAACATCGGTTTTCCTGATTGCGCGCAGAAATTCAAAAATCTGTTTCTCCTAAGACCAGTCGTGGGAACTCCTAGACCAGTCGAAGACGAATTTCTGTAGCTATAAATAGCACACGAATTTCAGAGTTTAATAGTCGAAAAATCTATCAAAGCAAGTATATTCTAGGCTTCACTCTGAGATAAGTCGTGTTTATTTTTAAGCTAATTTGCGCTTCATTCTAATTCCTTTTGTTAGCTTTTTGCATTTGATTTTATTCTAAATTCCAATCGTATTTGAAAAGGGGAAATCGTGTATTCCTTCTTCTTGGAATTAAAATCAAATAGAGCTAGCCCTTTGTGATTTCATTTAAAATCAATTAGAACTTAGAACCTCGATAAAGTGAGTATTGGACATTGAACTATCATTATTGAATCTCTACTCTGATCGGTTCTTCCGGGCTACTGCAAAAGGATAAGATCCAGGTATTCTACAATTCCTGTAATTTCTATTTTGGTTTTGTATGAGATTTGCCAGAAAAATCTCTATGTGTATGGTTATCTGAGGAGAGCCAGAAAACTCAGATTGTGGGGTTTTTTGAATTGTGTAAGCCCAAGTGATAAAGACACAATTGTGAAGGTTTTTGGTGAACCTGTGAAAACCAGTTTTATTAGAGAATGCTAATATCTCTTGTGTGAGGATATTAGGAGTGGAGTAGCATTCTGTGTGGCTGTTTTAGAACAGTTGGTGAACACACAGGCGAACCACTATAACTTCTTGTCTTGTGGATTGAATGGTTATTTAATTCCTTATCTTTTATCATTCAGTTCTATTTTCCTTGTGGATGTGAATGTTGTAACAGTTTGAAATTTCAAGCAAGTGTGGGAATGTTGTAATAATTTAGTGATTTATTTCTGCAATTTATTTCCAGCAATTCCCTTTATTGATTTAAGCTTTAAATTCCAAAATTGTTCCAGCAAGGTTGCCCTGCCATTTTTATGGTGTATGGCTGTCCCTAGAACAAGACATTTGTAAATTCAATTTATTCAGTGCAGTTTGTATTTATTTCTTTATTCCTCTTTGATTTGAGAAATTGATACAAAGACATTTCTAGATAAAAGGTTGTCCTACCATAAACATTTGGTTTTTGGTGAAAGGTTGTCCTTAGAACAACGTTTGTATCAACCTCTCAAATTCAGTAGTTTGAGGTTGCATTTCACTTCTGCATTGCAATTTATTTAATTAGTTCATTGGCTATCATACTTTGTTTAATTCCGCTATTATAAGTTTTTATTTGGCATTGTCCTATTCACCCCCCCTCTAGGACATATAGCTTGGCCATTTCAAGTGGTATCAGAGCCTAATAGCTCGCTTTTATTTCTTTATATTTGGATTTATTTCCTGAGCTAACGATCTAAGCTATATATAATAATGTCAAATTTTGATAGCCTCTCAGTCACTAGGCCTCCACCATTTGATGGCTCCAACTATGCTTATTGGAAAGCCAGAATGAGGATCTTCCTCAAATCAATGGATGAGAGTGTGTGGCAAGCCACAGTGACTGAATGGAATCCTCCTGTCATGGAAGTAACTGGAGTTGATGGTTCTAAATCTATAAGAATTTCACCATACTTTCAATGGACCACACTTCAGAAAAGTGAGAGTAGTGCTAATGCTAAAGCACTAAATGCAATTACTTGCGCACTATCACCGGATGAGTTCAAAAGAATCATATCCTGTGATACTGCAAAGCAAGCTTGGGATATTTTAGAAATGACACATGAGGGTACATCGATTGTCAAAAAATCTAAAGTCCAACTCCTCACAACTAAATTTGAAGAAATTCATATGGAGGAGAATGAAATGTTTATGGACTTTTATACTAGATTAAATGACATTGTAAACTCAATGTGGGGTCTTAGTGATAAAATCCCAGAAAGTAAAGTGTGTGCAAAAATACTACGCTCTCTTCCTGAATGGTTCAATTCTAAAGTAACCGCGATCCAGGAACTTCGTGACACGGACAATATGAAGGTGGAAGAACTTGTTGGGTCTCTACAAACTTATGAATTAAATTTTAAAGCTCCTAAAGGAAAATCAATTGCTTTGAAATCTTCCAAAAATACGGTAGAAGATAAATCCGATTCTGAAGATGACTTAGCTCTTATTGCAAAAAGATTTTACAAAATTTTTAAAAGTAAGAAAAGAGTTGATTTTCAAAAATCAAATGATAAAAAGAAGTTTAGATCTAAAACTCGAAAATCTTTGAAAGACAGTCAGTGTTACAACTGTCATGAGTATGGGCATCTAGCAAACAAATGTCCTAATAAGGACAAACCCAAAAAGAAGGGTATGTTGGCTACATGGGATGAATCATCTGACTCTGAAGCTTCTTCTGAATCAGAAGATTCTGAAACCGAGTCGGGCAATGAGGTAAAAGCCCTTATGACTCTAGCCAAGTTTACCTTCTCTGATCACGATGATTCTACTAGTGAAGAAAATTTGGATAATGATCATGAGAATGAAGAAGATCTTCAAGATGCTTACAATGCCTTATACAAGGAGAGTTGTAAAATTGCTGTGAAGCTTAAATTTCAGAGAGAAAAATTTTCTAAACTTAGAGATTGTTTTGACTTGCTTGTTTTAGAAAAATCTCAAATATCAGATTATTTTGAAAAATCAAAAAGTGATTTAGAATTCAAAAACTCTCTGATTGTTGATTTAAAATCTGAAATTGAGAGACTAAAGAATGAAGTGTCTTCTCTTCTGAATTCAAAGGAAACTTGGAGGTATGCCCAAGGTGATTCTAAATTAGAAAAACTCCTATCCGGTTCAAAAAAATGTGGCGATAGATCCGGGTTGGGCTATGATAAAACAATACCTCATAAACAGAAGAATTCTCCACCTAAATTTGTGAAAGGAGAATCCTCTAATTCAAAAGAGAAAACACTTCACAAGGTTTTGTCAAAACAACAAAAAATTTCAAAAACCTAGAAGCAGCTATGTCAACTTCAAAAATCAGATGAAAAATCCTTTAGCTGAAAAAATAGTTGATTTACTCAAGGAGCTTTTAAAATCTAACTCTGTAAGTCACTCTTACAAATATAAACAAAAGAAGACCAACTATGTTCCTAAACCTAAAACTGTTATGAAATGGGTTCCTAAAGTTGACTGCTTGGTTGCTCACACTGCTTTCAAAGCAACTAGCCTTTCAAAGTGGTACCTAGACAGTGGTTGCTCCAGGCATATGACTGGTGACAAAGCTCTTTTCACCGATCTACAAGATATGACTGATAGGTCAGTCACATTTGGTGATGGTAGCAATTGTAAAATTATTGGCCAAGGTACGGTTCAACTCTATAATCTTCCCTTATTTAAGAATGTTTTATATGTTGAGGGTTTAAAACACAACTTGTTAAGCATATCTCAAATATGCGATAACAATCATAGTGTAAAGTTTTCCAATCAAGGTTGTGAGACTATAGACAAAAAGGGGTCTGTGATATTAACTGGTCTCAGAACTTCTGAAAACTGCTATATAGTGAGAAATGACAGCTCATCTAATCAATTGTGTTACATGGTCCATACCGATGAAACAGAATTATGGCATAAACGCCTTGGACATGTACACTACCGAAATTTATATAGATTAAGTAAAGAAGAACTAATAAGAGGTCTACCAAAGATTCAAAAAGTAAATAAAATATGTGGTGAATGCCAGTATGGTAAACAAACTAGAAGATCTCACAAAAAGGTGAACTCCAATACCACATCAAGACCACTCGAACTTCTCCACATGGATCTAATAGGACCAACTAGAACGGAAAGTCGAGGTGGTAAAAAATACATTCTGGTTATTGTAGATGATTATACCAGATTCACTTGGGTTTCATTTTTAAAGGACAAATCAGAAACCCTTGATGAAGTGAAAAAGATAATCAAACGGATCCAAACTGAAAAATGTTCTCAAGTGAGTAAGATCCGAAGTGATCATGGATCCGAATTTGAAAATAGCAGTTTTGAGAAATTCTGTAATGATCATGGAATATCACAAGAATTCTCTGCACCCAAAACTCCACAGCAAGATGGCATTGTGGAAAGAAAAAATAGAGTTCTTCAAGAAATGGGAACTGTTATGCTAAATAGCATGAAGGTTTCTAAGAATTTATGAGCTGAGGCGATTAATACTGCTTGCTATATTATTAATCGTGTTTATACTTGCAAATCAAATAATAAAACGCCCTACGAAATGTGGTTTGACAAAAAACCTACAGTCAAATATTTTCGCGTTTTTGGCAGTAAGTGTTATATTTTACGTGACCGAAAAAATTTGAGAAAATTTCATACTAAAAGTGATGAAGGATTATTCTTAGGATATTCTTTAAACAGTCGTGCATATCGTGTACTGAACAAAAGGACCGGAGTTATTCAAGAGTCAATTAATGTGGTCATAGATGATCACTTAAATACTTCGGCCCCTAGTTCAGATAATGATGAAGTTCTCATAATTGAAAAACCAGAAACTTCATCAAGTGAATCTAATCATGATGTGAGGACTGTCAAAGATCATCCAACTACACAAATCCTTGGAAATCCTCTCACTGGTGTACGCACTCGTAGACAATTAGAAGATTTTTGTAATTACGTGTGTTTCACATCTCAGATAGAACCGGTTAATGTAAAAGAAGCTCTTTCTGATGAAAACTGGATAGTTGCGATGCAGGAAGAACTTAATCAATTTGTTCGTAACGATGTCTGGTATCTTGTTCCAAGACCGAAAGATAAACATATTATTGGAACAAAATGGATTTTCAAAAATAAGTCTGATGAATTGGGAAATATTATTCGAAACAAGGCAAGACTGGTTGTGCAAGGGTACACTCAAATTGAAGGTATCGATTTTGAGGAAACTTTCGCTCCAGTTGCACGCCTTGAATCAATCAGATTATTTATATCCATTGCATGTTTTAGAAAGTTTAAGATTTATCAAATGGATGTAAAGAGTGCTTTTCTTAATGGTGATTTACATGAAGAGGTTTATGTTGAACAACCTACAGGGTTTGAAGATCCTAAGTTTTCTAATCATGTTTATCGCCTTAAGAAAGCTCTCTATGGGTTGAAACAAGCTCCCAGAGCATGGTATGAAAAATTGACTAAGTTTTTACTGGGTCACAATTTTCAAATGGGTAGTGTTGATAAAACACTTTTTGTTAAAAAGCAGAACAATGATATTTTAATGGTTCAAATCTATGTTGATGATATAATTTATGGATCAACTTGTACTGACATGACTGTTGAGTTTGCAGATCTAATGAAATCTGAATTTGAGATGAGTATGGTCGGAGAATTAAACTATTTTCTAGGATTGCAAGTTAAACAGCAATCTGATGGAATTTTTATTTCTCAAACTAAATATGCTCTAAATTTAGTTAAGAAGTTCGGGTTTGAAAATGGTAAGAATTTTGATACTCCTATGAGTACTTCTCTAAAACTCTCAAAAGACTCTACAGGTAAAGATATAGATCCTAAACTATATCGAAGCATGATTGGTAGTTTACTGTATTTAACAGCAAGTAGACCTGATATTGCTTTTAGTGTTGGAATTTGTGCTAGATATCAGTCTAATCCTAAAGAATCTCATTTGACTGCTGTTAAACGCATTATTCGTTATGTTGCAAGTTCAGTTAATCTGGGTCTTTGGTATCCCTATGATACTAGTGTTCAATTGGCTGGGTTCTCGGATGCTGATTGGGCTGGTAATATGGATGACAGAAAGTCAACCAGTGGTGGTTGCTTTTACATTGGAAATTGCATAGTTTCTTGGTTCAGCAAGAAACAGAGTTCCATTTCACTCTCAACTGCTGAGGCTGAATACATTGCTACAGGAAATGCATGTACTCAGTTAGTCTGGATGAAACGCATGTTAAGTGATTATGGTATTGCACAAGACTCGATAGTTTTATATTGTGATAATTCAAGTGCAATTAATATTTCCAAAAATTCAATCCAGCATTCACGAACTAAGCATATTGACATTAAATTTCACTATATTCGTGAACTTGTTAAAGAAAAAGTAATTTGTTTAGAATATATTCCAACCGAGAAACAACTTGCTGACATTTTCACCAAACCACTCGATAAATGCAGGTTCAATAAATTGAAATTTGATCTCGGTATGTGTAATATAAGATGATTGATTATGCATTTTGTATATTATATTGTAAATATCTTCATAGTTTTTATTTATGAAAATTTTTTTAAAAATGCATGTTTTGGTCTTACACGACCAGTCGAGGATAGTCTCGACCAGTCGTGGTTCGACCGGTCGAGGACTAATCACGACCGGTCGTGTATCGCGCTGGTTCCTTTATTTGGAGGAAAAATCACTTTTTCCTCATTTCCCTCTTCTTCTCCAACGGGCTTAGCTTCGACCGGTCGTACCCATCTATGGGATTTCTCCAGGTTTGAGTATTTCTCTTGATTTTGTTGAAGAATCTTGAACATTGCTTCTTGTCTTCCTTGTTTGTGTTGATTATTTCATATTTCCTTCAAGGGTTTGGGGTTTTCTTCCTCATTTCTGATTTGGTTGAAACTCATCTTGTTTTTCTTGAAATTTCTTCAATCTTTTCAAGAATATGGATGTTAGAGGTAAAAAGTAAACTAGTAGAGGTGCTTCTTCATCTAGGTCTAATGTTATTCTCGCCGTCATCTTAGAGATCCTAATGATGACCCTCCACAAGTTCGTGATTTTCGTACTAAGAAGGTTATTGTTGAGAAAGCAGTTAGTATTATTATATTGCTCAATTTAATCTTGTTCCTCTCCTTCAATCTGTTGGTTGGGTTAACATTTTGAACTGGGGAGGGCCGACATTTCAGTCAATTGCTCAGGCCATGGTTGCATGTATTACAGACTTTTCTCTTGAGGAATTAACTTTTATTGTTACTGCAAGAGAAGGGCCTTTTACTGTGGATCGTCATTTGATTTCTGGCTTAATGGATATTCCAGTAAATGATGATGGAATCCACCCTACCACATTGGGTGATAAAGTTACTGAATCTGAAAAACGTCTATTTACTAGAGCCCTTTGTAATATGGATGCACCTTGGTCTGTCAATGGTACTGTTCTCAAATCCAGGTTGCTGTTGCCCAGATACAGAGTTCTTCATCGTATTTTTACGTCTAATGTGTATCCTCGGGCTGGTAACAAAACTGAGTTGACTCTTCTGATGGTTCGTATACTGTACTCAGTCATTAATGGTGCCAATGTTTGCTTGCCTTCGTTGATCTGTTCTTCTATTATTCAGTTTCGTTCTCAGCCAGGTCATGGTGACATTCCATTTGGATATTTGTTAAATGTCTTAGCTACTCATATGTTGGTCACTATGCCTGTTGGTGAAGCTCCTATCCAACACCTTATTTTCAACAACTCCAACCTAAACAAAATGAAGTTGAAATTGGCCGCTGGTCAAGTTGATAATGTCGAAGGTGGTGGAGCTGCTGGAGTTAGAGATGAGGATGAAGGCGATGATCTTCCTGATGAGGATATCAACATGGATGATCTTTTTGATGATATTGAGTCTGCATCTGAAGATGATCCAGATTTTGTTCCTTCTGATTTCGATGCACGTCTGAGTGCATTAGAAGAAAAGGTAGAAAATATGCATGTTGGCCATGAAGCGCAATTTAAGAAAATGCATAAGTATTTGAGGCGCTTACAAAAAGGCCTTCATCATATTGATGCTACCATTCCTGCTCCTTCAGGGTCTGATTAAATGTTTTATAACTGAAGTTTGAACTGATTTCACTTTGGATTTCTCTTGGTACTGTTGAACTTATAACTGTGACTTTGGTTTGTAATATCTTCTCCTAACTCTTTTATGCTTATTCTCTATTTTACTTCTTGAGCTTATGGATCTTCCTTTGTCATATTTTTGACAAAAAGGGGGGAGAGAAGAATGGTATATGTTTGTGTTGTTAATGTTGTGTGTATCATTCCTTAATGGGGAGTCTTATTGAGGGGGAGTGATTCATCTCTCATATTGTGTATGGTTGTCATGTGTTGACAACTGGTTCATGATTCTCTATTGTGATTTTATTGAGTATCTTATTAAAAGTTATATATATGTTTTGTCACAAATTTGACAAAGGGGGAGATTGTTAGTGCTATTATATGATACCTCTTTGGTTGTCAAATTTTGTGTGTCAAAACCTTGTCTTGGGTGTGTTCTATGTTTAAGACACCATATCAACTTATGGACTCTTCAAGCGGCTTCAAGGTACATTTCGAAGATATAAAGAAGACACAGTATTCTTGATTCAAGCAAAGGTTATTCAAGTTCAAGATACAAGCAGTGTTTGAAGGTGTGAAGCTCAAAAGCAAACTCAAGATAAATGTTGGTGTCAAGTCTTTGGACGACTCGTACTTCAGGCTTCAAGTACTAAAAGATTTATCATTCGTTGAATGAAGTAGAGTTCAATGTCCATACTTCATTATTCAGGTTTGATAGACTATAGTCATTGACCTTAGGGTAGGTCATTTTGGATACATTATACAACTGTGTTTAAACATGTTTTTGATCTGCTCTTAGACTAGTCCTGGTTCTGGTTCGACCAGTCCTAGCACTGGCTCGACCTGTCTAAGAATTTCCTAGGCCAGTCTTGGACTTGTTCAATTTTATCGGATTTTCTGGTTCACTCACGACCAGTCTTGGAGTCTGCTCGACCGGTCGTGGGATGTCCTCGACTCGAACCTCGACCAGTCGTGGAGCCTCGATTCAAACTCCAGCGACTAAATTCACTGTCACTCGACCAGTCGAGAAGGGGTCTCGACCGGTCGTGGACGACCTTCGACCAGTCGTGGACTGCCTACGACCGGTCGAACATCGGTTTTCCTGATTGCGCGCAGAAATTCAAAAATCTGTTTCTCCTAAGACCAGTCGTGGGAACTCCTAGACCAGTCGAAGACAAATTTCTGTAGCTATAAATAGCACACGAATTTCAGAGTTTAATAGTCGAAAAATCTATCAAAGCAAGTATATTCTAGGCTTCACTCTGAGATAAGTCGTGTTTATTTTTAAGCTAATTTGCGCTTCATTCTAATTCCTTTTGTTAGCTTTTTGCATTTGATTTTATTCTAAATTCCAATCGTATTTGAAAAGGGGAAATCGTGTATTCCTTCTTCTTGGAATTAAAATCAAATAGAGCTAGCCCTTTGTGATTTCATTTAAAATCAATTAGAACTTAGAACCTCGATAAAGTGAGTATTGGACATTGAACTATCATTATTGAATCTCTACTCTGATCGGTTCTTCCAGGCTACTGCAAAAGGATAAGATCCAGGTATTCTACAATTCCTGTAATTTCTATTTTGGTTTTGTATGAGATTTGCCAGAAAAATCTCTATGTGTATGGTTATCTGAGGAGAGCCAGAAAACTCAGATTGTGAGGTTTTTTGAATTGTGTAAGCTCAAGTGATAAAGACACAATTGTGAAGGTTTTTGGTGAACCTGTGAAAACCAGTTTTATTAGAGAACGCTAATATCCCCTGTGTAAGGATATTAGGAGTGGAGTAGCATTCTGTGTGGCTGTTTTAGAACAGTTGGTGAACACACAGGCGAACCACTATAACTTCTTGTCTTGTGGATTGAATGGTTATTTAATTCCTTATCTTTTATCATTCAGTTCTATTTTCCTTGTGGATGTGAATGTTGTAACAGTTTGAAATTTCAAGCAAGTGTGGGAATGTTGTAATAATTTAGTGATTTATTTCTGCAATTTATTTCCAGCAATTCCCTTATTGATTCAAGCTTTAAATTCCAAAATTGTTCCAGCAAGGTTGCCCTGCCATTTTTATGGTGTATGGCTGTCCCTAGAACAAGACATTTGTAAATTCAATTTATTCAGTGCAGTTTGTATTTATTTCTTTATTCCTCTTTGATTTGAGAAATTGATACAAAGACATTTCTAGATAAAAGGTTGTCCTACCATAAACATTTGGTTTTTGGTGAAAGGTTGTCCTTAGAACAACATTTGTATCAACCTCTCAAATTCAGTAGTTTGAGGTTGCATTTCATTTCTGCATTGCAATTTATTTAATTAGTTCATTGGCTATCATACTTTGTTTAATTCCGCTATTATAAGTTTTTATTTGGCATTGTCCTATTCACCCCCCCTCTAGGACATATAGCTTGGCCATTTCAGTTGCATCCCTCTGTGGAAGCTCATCATCTATTAATGTAATGGCCTGAGGAGTGAGGAGCTGCCTGATCGTAAGAGGAACCATCGCAGGAGGGGTATTGGAGGAGATATGTGCATCATTCGGCGTTTTATCGAATGCTTCCCGATGCACACGTGAAGTGCACAACAACTCCCATGGAGATATTTGGGCAGGGATCGACTTGAGTTGGGTTGCAACATCATAAGCTGCTTCATTCCTGTTGCCGAGCCTTGACAATTCACCTTTAGAATTCTCTTTATTAGGATTATCTCTTCATACGCACTGCCCATTGGGGTTCATGTTCCCCAGCTAGGCGCATTTCGAATAATGCTAAGGAAACACATTGTATGATGAAGCCTCTTTTCCTTCAAGAACCATCGGCGCTTCAAAGGGAGGTGGATGCATTGTAGGGGAGGTGGTTGCTTGAACATTCTCATGTGGGCCTACGCCTTGTAGGACCACCCTGCTATCGATGTCGTGACTTTGCTTCTCCTGAGTAGTTGTCTTGGATGTGGGAGCTCCCTAGGGGATGACTATCAATTTGAAGAAGCATCTTCTCATTGTCATTATTGTTCTTCAGTGGGTCTTCTTGTAAATACACTTGTTTGTTAATCACGTGTGTCAATGTGTCAGTGAGTCAGTTGAGACGTTTGAAGCTGAAGACAGAAGACACATGAAGACATAAAGCATCAAGGAGCAAAGAAACGTGTAAATTGAGGTCCCTTGGTGACCCTAACCCTAGATCCCTTTAGGTGCAAAATAACCCAACCTCTAGATGATCCATTCTCCAATAGGTAAACTTTTGTTTGATCATCTCATAACTTTAGGAGTCCTATTTGATCATAATCTAGTTAGGCTTTAGAGGTTTAAAGCTGTTGATAAACAAACAACCCAAATTAGCAATTTCAAGTGGATCTCAATTAAATCGACAATCCTTCAATGGGACTCGATTCGATTGAAGAAAGGCAAGAAAATGTCTAATGAACTACCTATATCTAGAGTTCCTCGATTGAATCAAAGGCCAATTCGATCCTATCGATGGGGAGTTCGATCGATCGAATAAAACTAGCCGTTATTTGCCTGTTTTATAGTCATTGCAAACTATTTCTCTATAAAAGGGCATTTAGATCTCAGGCAAAAGGAAGGGTTTTTTGTGCAATTAGAGCCTGGGTGATTCCCCACTCATTATCCCTCTCTTGCACTCCAAACAAAAGAGATTCATGACACCCTTCTTGTGATTAATTACTCTAATAAGCATTTCAAGCTCTATTATGAATGTATGCATGTTCTCTCCCATTTTCTAAAGATTAGACATGATCTTATAAGCAAATTGTCACGCCCTAAACTCAGAAACCGGGCTCACAAAATTTTCGATCGCCGAATCCGGCGCCGACAGCTTCCGTAGTACCCCATTCTCGGTTCTCGGCATCTAATCCCAGGTTCCGATCCTGGGATCCTACAATAAGGATTTTCCAATGTACATTTAACTCGTAATAAGCATAACCACAAGTATACCCAAATCACAATAACAACATCATCACCACATATCCACTAATATAATCATTTGAGTACAATGCTGAAAGGGAAATACAATATAGAAATATCAAAGAAAACTCCAGAAGCTCAACCGCATGCTCCTGCCTCAGCTCGACTGTATTCTAACGTCACCTGCACGTATGTATCATGCATAAGCTTATAGAAAGCTTAGAGGATGGTGTAAGTGTGTGAGCAGTATATGCGTGCTCAGAATGTAATATCAGAGTAAGCAGAAATATTGATAAGTTCACGAACCATACCCCAACCGAAATTCTGGCCATCGATAAGGTACACATAACAATTAGTTGTGCACCACTAGCCCGAGTGGATAGTGAATGAATATAATGTTGAGTATGCAACTCCTGCTTAATAAGTCCACATATCAGTATTGTACATCTTTGGGATCATCACCGGGGTCTAGTACACTCCAAGCTGGCTACCGCCCCAGCCGACCGCGCAGTCCAGTGAGTGAAAAAGACTTCACTACCCGCCTGCCAGTAGTATACCAATGCCTACCCTACTCGTCGATAGCGGATCCATTTAGGAGCTGGTCAAACTCAGCCAAGCTTACAGCCCCCTCACTCGGGTGGATAAGGCCACACCCCCTCTCAACCGACCACGACACAATGAGAGACGCGGCCTACTAGTATTTGGCACTCGGGAGCTCATGTATCCACTTAGTTTAAATGTTAGGGCATTTCCTGGCCTCGGAGGTTTATGGACTTTCACCCACGGACATCCAAAGTGCCCAGATGCTCGAACCAAACATTTCTAGTGTCCCATCTGGCTATCCACGATGTGCCTATGGAGGCCACAACCCTGATGTCGCTAGGGCGTACAGTAATCACAATCACACAAACATACAGATGATGCGTATGGGCATGTATCATGATGCTATGTTGTTGCATACTCATAATCGGTATCAATAACCGGTACCGATAATCGGCATCGATGATCAGCCTCGATAAAGGGCCTAAGGGAAGGTCACAATGTGGACATTTGACCATCATTGCTCATCAATGTAAATATTTAACCAACATTGCTCCTAAGGAGTGGCCCTCATAGGGCCAAACATATAGTGGGCCCATGGCCTCACACAAGGGCCTCATACACAACATAGTGGGCCACATACAATCTCGATGGGCCGCATCACATGGGCCACATATACATCACAATGGGCCGCATCACATGGGCCTAATATACATCACATTGGGCAGCACATATGGGCCTCTCATACATCACATCGAGCCTCATCAAAGGTCACGAACACATCACAGTGGGCCTCCTCACGTGGGCCATATATACATCACAATGGACCTTACTCGTGGGCCTTAAATACATCATATCGGGCTTCATACCCGGGCCACAATTACATCATAGTGGGCCTCGCCAAATGGGTCATAAATATATCACATTGGGCCGCACATATGGGCCTCATATACGTCACAATGGGTTGCTCTCACGAACCTAATATACATCACATTGGGCCACTCTCACGGGCCTAATATACATCACAATGAACTGCTCTCACGAGTCTAATATACATCACAATGGACCATAACCCATGGGCCTCATATACATCACAATGGGCCACAACCCATAGGCCTCATGTACATCACAATGGGCCACAACCCATGAGCCTCATATACATCGCAATGGACCACAACCCATGGGCCTCAAATACATCACATGGGCCTCAACAATGGGCCTTATATACATCAAGTGGGCCACATCAATGGGTCACACCAATGGGCCTCACATACATCAAGTGGGCCTCATCATATGGGCCTCATATACATCAAGATGGGCTGCATCAACGGGCAGCACCAATGGGCCTCATATACATCGAGTGGGCCGCATCACATGGGCCTTATGTGCATTACATCAAGGTAGGGCCCACGCACTATATTATTTTAGTTTTTGAGATTATTATAGGGCATTACCCAAAGTGAATCATATCGAAAGATCATCTGGACCATACCACAAATAACAGCGGAGATAGTGATTTTCACTGTTGAAAATTCACAAGGCCACCATAACATTTATTTTCCATCTAGTCTGTTCATACAGTCACAAAGACCTGAACCAAGAGGAAAAACAAATATCATGTTGATCCAAAGCTTCTGTGACCCCAAACAGTTTCAAGGGTGGACGTTCATCTCCACTAATTTCTGCAGTGTGGTCCACCTGATAAACGGTTGGATATAACATATACGTCACGGTGTGGCCCACCCTCCAGCTATCTGGACGGATACGTCACGGTGTGGCCCACCGTCCAGCTATCTGGACGGTGTGGGTTTCAGCAAATACATCACAATGGTCCACCGTCCAGCCATCTGGATGGTGGATGCAAAATAGGTGGACGACATTGATAAACACATGCATCATGTGGAGTCCACACGTGCATGGGTCCCACAGCTGCTATGCAGCATGAATAAAACACATACATCACAGTTGTCCACCATCCCTACCTTTGGACGGTGGGATACAACCCATACATCACTGTGGGGCATCCACGTTCCAACTGGACAAATGGACGGAGTGGATATACAATACATACACCAAGGTGGGTCCCACGTAGGTGGGCCACCCCACTCCTCTCTCTCTCTCTCTCTCTCTCTCTCTCTCTCTCTCTCTATATATATATATATATATATATATATATATATATATATATATTATGATTTTTATATTATTATATATACTTTTTTTTAAATGGTCCAGACCCTCTGGACGCTCTGGACGATGTGGATTTAAACCACATCACACGAGGGTAGGCCCCACCGTCTTGGTCCTTGGACGGTGTGGATCTAATGCATATATCATGGTGGGTCCACACGTGTGGCCCACCTTAGCTTTGTATAAAGCTGATATTTGTATATTCCTTCATCCGGGCCTGTCCAAACGGACGGGCAGCAATCTCATCCAATGGACAGTCCATCGAGGTGGGCCCAACGCATGAACGGCATGGATAAGATACATACCTCATAGGTGGGCCATACAATCAGAAAAAAGAGAGAGAGGGAGAGAGAGATAGGTAGAGAGAAAGAGAGGGAGATCGGCGTAGTGAAGGGACCCCGCCACTATAGGCCCCTCTAGATTACAACACATACATCAAAATGGGTTCCACATACAAGTGGGCCCTTAAATGGAAATCAATAATAGATCACCCACCGATGGCGCTCCTTCTTGGCTCCCTGGACTCCTTAGCTCCTAGGCTCTCTCTTTGATGGAGGATGATGAGATTTGAAGGGTTGGATGGGAGATGAGAGGGGTAAAAAGTGGGCCACACATGGCTCTCCTTGGAGCTCCATCTCCATGGACGATCTCTCCCTTGGTTGCTTGGGAGTGAAGAGAGAAATGAGAGAGAGGGAGAGTGATGTAAGAAGAGAGGGATGGGTGTAATGGGTGTGAGTGATGGGTGTGTAAGAGATGTGATGGAAACATGGACTTTTGGAATGGGAGAGGGATGGGTAGGGTATGGGTTGTACTCGACTTGATTGATTGATGGATTGATGCGACGTGTTATAGAGATTCCCTCAGGATTGTAATTGCGCGGTGTTTCTTCAGAATGAACGCGGGCCCATAACTCCTGGCCCGAGTATCGCATCGGAGTGTGAGTCGCAGCGTTGGAACCGCGGTGACGGTGCGGTCGCTAAGGTATAAGTCTCGGGTCGAGTCAACTCAGATTAATAGGATGCGACTCGAGGTCGCGCGTAAATGCCGATTACAGGTCGCAAGTTATCGAAATTCGACCGGGAGGACCGTGGAAACCTATGGAATGGTACGGTGTAGGATAAGGGTCTCACACAAATTCTTGTCTAAATTCTCTAGAATACCCAGTTAGGTGAATCAACTTATTATAACCAACTATCTATTAGTGGTAGAAAATTTCATAGGTACATCATATGCAAGGTAGTTGATCGTAGGAGCTGAAGCATTCACATTGAAGGATTGGGGAGCACAAGAGAAGTAGATTCAAGAAAAGAAGATGCATCTCACGAAAGACACATCAACGGGGCTCAATTAAATAAGTAAGGTAGTTGTTTTAAAGTCCATTGAGTCTAAGATCCAAACTCATCTAGGTCCTTATGTAAGACTATCTACGGCAGGAGTGTACATATGTTCTTATATAGGACTGCCACCAGACACGAGTGCATATGTGTTAGTCTCCATGGGAGCCTCCGATGGGAGTATACATAGGTCCTTAGATAGGACCATAGTGGCCCTTTGTTAGCTAATAGAAAACCAAGTAACTCTCCGCGGAAGCCACCGACACGGGTGGAAATGTGCTCCACTAACATGGGTGAGTACGTGTAAGTCTTTGTGTAGGACCATCACTGACACGGGTGTGTATGTGGTCCATCAACTTGGGTGTGTACATATATGTTTGCGATAAACATGTATAACCATTGTAAAGGTTAAATGTGAACCTATTAAAAACCTCTGAGAAAGTGAAATCTGGTACACTCGAGAAGAGTGCATCCGTCGAGAGTGGAGTAGGCAATTAGCCGAACAACTATATATCGTTGTGTTTGCGATTGTGATTTGAGCATGTTATTTCTATTATCTTTGTGAGTTGAATGATTTAATTCATATGAATGCATAATTAGATTGAATGTTGGGCACTTGATTCATTGCACATGCACGCACAAGATATCAATCTCCCACGTAGACTAGTAGCTCAATAGTTGAATAATTTATAATGTATGTACTTAGACCAACTTGGCTTGGAAGCCTAAGTGTTAATTACTTTTAATTGATGCATATTTTTAAGTGGTCTTATTCACCACTTTCCTCTAGGACTTATCCATAATTCTAAGCTTCATAAGCTTCCATGTAGCATGGTGTCATATTATACAACCAACGTAAAATCACTTCTGGTATAAGCTAATTGGTGAGGCAAGAGAGGGAGCATTACCCATGGGTCTCCTAGTTTGGGGGTTGGATCGGACCCTTGTAAGATTACGGGCTTGTACGCAAAGGGAGATCCTTCCTAGGTTATGGGCTCCCAACTTTGGCTGATGTTGGTTGCCCCTTGTACAATAGTTAGTTCAGGGGCTGGAGTCGCCCCTTATAGAACGACCGGCTCGAAATAGGAGGGAGCACCTTTTTATGACCACAAGCTCCCAATTCTAACTATTATAGGAGGGTCCTTGCATTACTAGGGGTAGTAAAGAAGGATGTAAAAAAATTGCACCTTGGAGGATAATGGGTTCATCTGTGGAGGGGGTCGAGGGTGCCCCTCAAAAGACCAAGGGCACGTTTGCCCAGTCGTAAGAGATTGTATTGATGGACTGTATGGGAACAAAGAAACACTCAAGGCATTCTTCCTCCATGCTATTGAAGGTCGGACCACCTGATGAACTAGGGCCTGGTTGATGCTATAGTAGTGGATTTTATAGGATGTTGGTGGGAACAACAAGAGTTGTCTCAAGAGTTGCGATGACAATCTTTCAATTGTCTATTAGATTCTAAATCGCGTGCCTTAGTGAAAAGCAATAATCCGTGGTATGTCCAAGACCTTGGTGGTATGTGTAGTACTCATTTTCGTTGTAGTTAGGAGGCAGAGGGTTTAGATGAGGCCTAGGTTGTAAAGGAGTAAGAAGTTGTTCTGCACTAACGTAGTCATGACCTGGTTGTATGTTTGTGTGAGCAGGATAAACTTCCTAGGCTCCCTTGCCATCTGTCGGTTCTGGTACCGATACTGGGCTATTACTGCTATTGTGGTTGTGGTTACAGTGGTGGTTGCAAAACTTATGGCGAAGGAGGAGGACGTGGTTGATATCTATGTTAGGGTTGTTGAGGCCGGTACTGTTGGAATTATTGGCATCCCTGTTGCGAAGCATATTGGTTGCCCTAAGCAGTGGCAATGATGTTGTTGATTTCTACCAAACATTGGGTGGAGCCATGTCCATTCCTATTCCCATACCTTTGAGATGTTCCTTCAACTTTGCTCTGCTTTTCCAAGTCGCCCTAATGAGGCCAAGGGAAGATCGTCATAACCCTTATTCCGGCTTCAACTTGCTCTCTGACACAGATGAGTTGAGTTAAGTTTGCATAAGGGTATGAGATCAAGTACCCAGAGATACTCGGGTATACTGTGTGGATTATCATGGAGATTTGCTCCTCATCGTCGGTGGGGGTTCTCATTTTGACAGTTATAGCTCACCAACGTCCTACATAAGCTGACAATGTCTCATCGTTTCAATGCCTTAAGGTTGTCCGGTCTGCTCTCCTAGGAGACATGTTAAGATTGTATGCAAACCTGTCAACAAAAGCCTGAGAGAGTCATTCCCATGTCTTGATGTGGTGGTAATCTAGAGAGGTGTATCAGTCCAAGGTGTCGCCTTTTAGAGATTTTTGGAATAAATGGATGAGGACTCCCTCGTTGCCTACCACAACATTTAGTTCTCCACAAAAGGCCTTGAGGTGAGCTGTCGGACAGCCGCTACCTTCGTATCTTTTGAATTTTTGCACCTCAAAGTTGTGAGGTACTTGTGCATCTGGAAAGGGACATAAGTCCCTTAATTTTGTTGAGGGTAGATCTACCCCCTGTTATTTTTTTCAGTTAGTTTTACATAGCTAAGAGCTGCTCCCGCAACTTGTCCATCTCGGCTCGGCTCGTTTGAAGGACTGACGTCCTCTACGGCAAGGCATGTTCCACATCTTTGGCATAGTGGTTGATCTCTCCGACCCTATAGCTCCCGTGAGGGGGAGCTTACTGAAATCGAAGTGGAGATTACTTGAATTGGAATGAACTCTCGATCGCGGGAGGCTACGAAGTCAGGAAGTGCCCCCCTTGATGGGTATTTGCCGTTATTCGCTAATTAAATTGGGCTTGACATTAACCCCCGCCGTGGGCATCCACCAATGATCACCTTAGGCTTCCGTTAGGGGGCAGCTACTGCTATTGAAAATTGATTGGAAATCCCAGCTGTGGGATTGGCTGGAAATTGACTGGAGATCCTGATTGTGGGATTGTTTTGAGATTGACTCCCATTTGGGGGAGGATATTGAAAGAAGTGAACTGAGGTTGAGGGTTATGATTGTTGGTGTCAGATGTCTTAAACGAATTCTGATGGTTATAATTGGATGGAGCTTGATGCGGGTTGGAATGTGAGAGCTGGCGGTTGTTACTGTATTGTCGAGGTAGCCTGGTTGTTGGCCATTGTAGCCTAGGCTTGCATGAACTAGAGTAGCATCTCCTGCATTGCTTTCATCCCTTGTGCCAGCTCCTAAATGCATGTGGCTGGGATGACTTATATTGGTTGTTGTTGTTGTTGTTGTTGTTGTTGAGGATGGTCTTCTGGTAAGTTAAGAGTAGGTAAAAGATGATTTTCTTCTTCTTAGTTGGCCATGACTGTCTAAGAGCATATACGAATTATGATACAAAAGGGTGGGTTCACTCGTGGACGTCTAACTTGGAGAGGAGCAATGATTTTGATTTTTTTTATTTTGTGATTAAAATGAATGTTGAATGCAGATGGAGGTGCGCAAGTATTGTTAGATGTCAAGAATTCAAGAAATCCTATTTTTCAAGTCAGGTCGCGACTAGTGAGGCTAGCACATCTCCAATGGAGTTGTCTTTTATGGACGTTAGATCGTCGAGGAGAGAATCGCACTCACGAGGGGGCTAGTCTGGTTGTGGTGATGAAAAGAGGGGGATACGTGTGATATATTTGACTAGAGTCGCCACTAGCCAATTATTCTAATTCCACAGTCGGCTAGACCTTGTAGAAATTCTTAGGAGGAGGAACTCAAAGGCCCTCGATCCTAACAATGGTTTGATCTACTATCAAAAATTTCAGGTAAGGGACCATGGTTAGAGAAAAGGAAGGTGTTACGTACCTATTATGCCCGTACAAATGTACGGTCTCTACTTCACAGGATTACTCGAATCGTTGAGGATCAGTTCTTGTGCACTATGTATGCAGTGTGCATAGAATGTCATGTGTAATGCGCCATCACTGCTAAGTAGTGTCTCGAGCTAAATAAATCTTCCCTGACTCACTTTCGAGCGAAATAACCAGTTGACTCAAGTTTTTGATGGGCAAGATCCGAGGAACACGTTAGAGTTAATTGGGTAAAAAAATATTATGTATGAAATATTATGCTAGTAATATGAGGAGTAGTGGGGTTGAGAGGGGAGTGGATGTTACACAATGCTTATGATGAACTAGATGAAGCTTATTTTGGATCGTATGGTAAGGTGGACGGCTTTGTCACAAGGGCTGGATTGAGAGACTAGATTGAAGTTGCTATTGCTTAGGTGGCTAAGGTTTCAGGTTGGACCAGGATGACCTAGGTTGAACTATCTCATGTCGCTCTTTCATCTCCTTGGTGGAGGGATGAAATGGCTTGGTTCTCCTTTGGTGGATGGGTTTCTTGGATAGCAAGAGATTCCTAGGATTCTTCTGGATTGGAAGATGTCTTGGTGTTTCTAGGATTGGTCTCTTGGAAAATAAAAAGGTGTGTTAAAATGAGAAGGGGATGGGACAATTTATAGCCTCCCAACTGGGTTTTCTGGTAATTCCTAGCAAGTTCAGGCTTAGAAAAGGTTTGGATAGTCTAGATTTGAGATTACCACATGGCAAGATCTCATTGGTTAATCGAATGGCATAGATGGTAATTTTGGCTAATGGGGAGGAGCATCGAAGTTACTTTAGCTTTGCACATAGTTGAGGGTTGCAAAGGGGATGACGAGCACACGTATAATGCCCCTACCAAAGTAGGGAGAGTGCCACATGACAAAAAACACATTGGGTGTTGCCCAAGCCACACGGGACTCCCTGCTTTGGCAGGTGATCTCCCTTAAGTGTGCGGAGGCTCTTCCTTTGTTGGTGCTTCGTATTTTGAATGGGCTCTGGTTTGTCCTTGGGTCTTATGTGGTTTTGGGCTTCAATTGGACAAGGTGATTCGACTGGGTATGTTGGCTAGCTAGGCTGACTAGGTGGGTTGACTTAGTGGGTTGACCTAGCGAGTCGACTCAATGATTTGGATGGATTTGCAGGTTTTAAGGTTTAGGGTTAAGGTTTAGGTCGGGTGAGTTTATGGGGGTTAGGGGTTTGGTTAGATCCAATATGATCAGATTATCAGCCTAGAGTGCGGTGTTTATAGTTGGATGTTCTAAACAGATGTTAAAGAAAATTGATGATTGGTGGCACCTAGGTTGGGAGAGGCTAGGCATTTTGAGTAGAAGTAGAGGGGAAAGTTGAAGGCTAGAGTTCAAGTAGAGGAAATGTTTAATGCTTTAAGAGATTGTCGAGATTTATTGACTAGGGTGCCAAGTGATTATGCCTATGCATTTTGGATAAGGGATGCGACCTTGCCCTAGAGAAATCGTGTCAGTAGGTTCTCCAATCTTTCGATGCTTTGAGCTACAGCTGGGCAAGACCCGACTCGACTGGTGGATCCGACTTGATCAAATCCGACTCAACCCAAACCGAATGACATAGTCGAGTTTGGATCGAGTAGTGTTCACAACCCCAATGTAGGGTCGCGATGTAGTAATAGTCTCAGTGAGACCGAGGTCGAATTCACAAAGACTAATCTCGTGTGTATTCTGAAAGCAACTAGGAGTAGAACTAGAAGAAGATGTAAATCTAAATCTGGAATTAATGAGAGTAATTGTAAAGTGTGTAATTATAAACTTAAGAAATTCAAAGGTGGTAACTAGGGTTTCCAAGGATCCACTTGTAGCAATTAGGGAAATCTATTACTTGATTCAAGGACACAACTGGAATCGAAGTCCTATCGTATCCAATTGGAAGATATCTCAATAAAACCAAACCTGAACTTCCCTTGACCTAATTCTCAATGGATGAGAATCACGAGGATTGAAAGTGATTCCATCACCTAGCCATGTCCTGGAGACAATGGCAAACAACAGGGTATACCAATTCCCATAATCAATCATAAGGGAATTATGAAGACTAGAAGGGATTCCATCATCCCACCATGCCCAAGGGACGATGGTGAACAACATGATTTCCTAATTTCACAATCTCAAAGCATGGAAAGAATATACACAAAGTTATTGCAGATCTATTGTAATTTGAGTAACAATAAACCATTAAAAATTGAAAGTATTTGTCACACCCCAAACTCAGAAACCGGGCTCACAAAATTCGCGATCGTCGAATCCGATGCCGACAACATCCGTAGTACCCCATTCTCGGCTCCCAGCGCACATACGCCAGATTCCGATTCTGGGATCCTACAAGGAGGATTTTCCAACGTACATTTATCTCATGAGAAGCATAACCATAAGTTTACCCAATTTACAAAGGCAACATCATCATCACATATCCACTAATATAAATATTGAATACAATGTTGAAAGGGAAATACATATGTCAAAAATCAAAGCTCCAAAAGTCCGCTGCAAGCTCCAAGCTCAACGCTGCTGCGACCTAACACCACCTGCACGCATCTATCGTACATAAGCTTATAGAAAGCTTAGAGAGTGGTGAAAGTATGTGCACAAGGTAAGTGTCAAGTATACAATACAATGCCATAAGTCATACAATATCGGAATAAGCGAAAATACTAACAATCCATAAATCATACGATATCAAAGTAAGCGAAAATACTGACAATCCATAAATCATACGATATCAGAGTAAGAGGAAATACTGACAAGATCAAGAATCATACGATATTAGAGTAAGCGAAAATATACTAGTAAGTCCATGAGTATCATCAGTCGTACCAAGGCTATGCGATGCAAGGCATGAATACTAACGGTCATATCAATGCAGAAACATGGTAACCCAAAATACTAAATGCTGCGGATGCAATGTAATATGCGGCGCGAATGAAATGACCAAGCTGGAGTGAAGTCGGAATGATAGTACATAGTATCACAGGCTATGGGGTCCATCATAAGGGACTTCTATCCAGCCAGTCTCATACCTAAATTTGGATAGCCAGACTCAATGTAGTAGACTCCTGATCTTAGGTTAGTCGTGCGCCCCAACCGAAATCCTTGCCATTACGAAAGTACACAATAATTAGTTGCGCACCACCAGCCCAAGTGGATAGTGAATGAATGAATGAATGAGTATGCAACTCCTACTCAATAAGTCCACATATCAGTACGATTCCTTGGTGAAAAATCATCGGGGTCTAGTACACTTCAAACCAGATTGTCGCCACATCGCACGCAATAAGGTGAGTAGAAGAGACCTCACTATTCACCTGCCAATATCGTGCTCGGTTCGTCGATAGCAGACCTATTCCTCGAACTGGTCAAACTTAGCCTAGCTTTGCCCCCTCCTCACGGGCAGGTAAGGCCGCACCCCCTTCCAACAGATCACGACATAGTGGGAGACGCGGCCTAACGGTATACGGCCCTCATGTGCTTATACATCCAATCGGTCTAGACGTTGGAGCAACCTCTGGAACCAAGAGGGTTCTGGGACTTTCACCCAAGGATATCTATAGCACTCTATGTAGAATAGATTTTCGGTGTCCCATTTAGTCATTCACGATATGCCTGTGGAGGCTACGGCCCTGATGTCGCTAGGGCGTCCAGTAATCATAATCACACAATGCGAGATGCATGAGTCACACAGTCCAATCATGCATCAATCCTGCGTATACCGAGTGCTCATGTGGGATAACTCCACCTATCAGGGAGTCCCATGAACAACCTGCCCTATGGCATATGCAATGACTAACCACATCTCATAACAAATATGCAGATGATGCGTATAGGCATGTATCATGATGTTATGCTGTCACATACTCATAATCGGTGTCGATAACCAGCATCGATAATTGGCATTGATAATCGGCCTATCAAAGGGCCTAAGGGAAGGCCACAATGAGGACATTTAACCATCATTGCCCATTAATGTGGACATTTAACCAACATTGCTCGCAAGGAGTGGCCCACTGTAACATCCCGAAAAATCGAGGGTCGAGTAGTAACTCAACTCTCGAGTTTCCAGAACATCACTTATGCAACAAAATGAATGATGATTGAATGTTGTCTGCATTTGAGCTTTGAACATGAGTGAGATTAAGCCAAAACAGCATATCATACTTCAGAGACAGTTAAATTTGCAAGCGGAAGACTGTGATAGATAGATAAAATATATAAACTAAGATGAGTCTCCAGAGTGTGATAACATTACCAGGTTAAATAATTACAAGTACAATCCTAAAATATACCAAATGTATAAGGTCCTCTAGTCAATATCCCAGAAAGCCCCACCGATCAGGATACGGCTCACTGGAAGCTGTCAGAAGATAACCAATACAAGCAGGCATCATAGTCATTGCAGAGGTCCAGCTCCGCCTCAGAAGTAGCGTCGCCATCTGAAATCAGACAATGTCTGGTGGGTGTTCGAAACACCATCCCGTAACGTGGGAGTGAGTAGCTAACTCAGTGGAACAATAAAGCATAGGTTAACATGTTATCAATGCAGTCAAGCAGTAATGATAAAGCAGTAAAATCAAACACTCCTAACTACTCTTATTAATGCAAGTATGGATGCAGGTATGATGGATGCCCTCACTGACATACTCCCTCATGCGACACCATCTCACGCTCGCGGCATGCTTTCATCCCTCAGTGCTTCACATCTTCCAGGCACATGCAATGCATGATGAGCATGATTACCAAGTTTTTAATTAGTCCATTTCAAACAGCAGGATTGGGAAACTAAGGTACCTCCCTTGTATCATTCCCAAACATGATCTATTCTAGGGTCGTCAGTCCTAGTTAATATCAGACGATGGTGTATTTTCTACGTCACTGCAGAGGCTGTCAGGGCTGTTACGCACAAAGGTTACACCACTCCCCCATCACCCCTTAAACGATTCATCACAATACAGAAACAGGCCTAGTTCATACTCTATATACCGCGGTAAACCCTAAGGTGCACTGCGATTTCAGAGTATGCTCGAGGTCACTACAAAGGGCTGTCAGGGTTGTTACACACAAAGGTTGCACCGCTCCCCCATCACCTTATCAATGTAGGCCGACAGCACGAATATAGTGTCTCATACCACTATAATCGGCTCACGAGTCTGGTTGCTCACTGGTCACTACGGGGAGGCACGTGGCCCCAGCGTAGGCCGACAACTCGACCACGGTGTCCCATACCACCACGCCCGGCTCATGAGTCTTAGCGGATCGAGGTACCATGGTTAAAAGGGATTCTACTGGTAAGTTTGGTACCCTAGGTTCAAGCAGAGGCGTCCAAACATGGTGAACATACATAAGACAGATAGGGTTACTTGACGAGCTCGGCTAGCTCGAGCACACATCAAGTTGAACGATATGAAGCGCATGAGCACTTCGTGTGGCCAACCACTATCGCCAACCGAAGTACGACTCGAGTTCGTCGAACAACATCTCACGTGGCGGATGAATCTCGGCCACAAATTCGATCCCATTACCGACTGCCTGGACTATACAATAGACCCAATCACATTCAATTGCAGATAGGTAAAGCAGTAATGGATCAAGATTCAAATCATACAATCAAAGTCTAGTATTATCCGTTTAGGACTATCAGTGCTGTTGCAAGCATTCGTTGCTCCACTCCCCCATCACCCATGACGGATCATATAACGTAAACATGAATTTAAGCATATGCATCACATAGATAAAATCATACAATCAGTTAAGCATGTTATGAAGCACAACACAAGCATGAGTTTGTACATATTCAATTCCTAATCACACAGCTATCCAAGGAAATCATACACATAGTTAAAGGAGTTGAGAATCATATCTCAACACCCTTAAACATTACAATTTACTAACTACTACTCATTCAGACATTTCAACAAACACTTTAAAATACATGTATCAACATACATGACATATGTTGATCACATAGGTATGAGGCCAAATCCTTTTACTAGGGAGTTACCCCAATCATAACACGCATACACCCACGACGGATAGTCATGGCAAGCAGGAATCCAAGTTCCATATTCATTCAGTCATTTCCACAAACACTTGGGCCACACATTTTAGCATATATAGTGTATATTGGTCGTGGCATGATTTAGGGCAAATCCTTTCGTCAAAGGGATATCGCCAATACAACAATCAATTATCCATGACAATTAGTCATGGCGAGCACGAATGAGAATTCTATACTCATTCAGTCATTCTCACAAACACTTAGAATACACTATTACAACATACATGGTATATGTTAGCAAAACATGTATTAGGGCTATCCTTTAGCCAAGCGAGTATTTTATCTATGTATAATATATTCATACAACAAATAATCATGACAAATACATCTCCAAAATTTATACGTATACGGTATTTTCTAGAATACACAATTTCAACATACATAGTGTATATAAGCAAAACATGTATTAGGGCGAATCCTTTCGCCAAACAGGTAATTTATCCACATATAATATATTTATACGACAAATAATCATGTCATACACATTTCCAAAATTTGTACGTATATGGTACTTTCTTCAAATACCTAGAGTATGTAGAATTCCATATTTTTCATCTTTAATCGAAACGGAAAACAGATAGCACTTTGTACATGTGCAATTGCATGCAGATCATGAATCTATCATTATCTGACATTGAAAGCGTTGAAAACCATAACCTATACACCTAAAGTCCGCACCTTTTGTCGTAGAATCGTAATGGAGTCGATAGGTTTGCTAAGCTTCCGTATTCGGCAGCTTGGCAACCTATAGAACGAAATAGGTTAGCTATTTCATAACCTACAACTGTTTAAACCCCAAAATAGATTAGGGTTAGGGTTTCTTACTTGGAAATGACGCCGGAAACGCCGGGAAAGCGATGAGAATCAGGCGGTGGAGCCCGAATAGCGGCAGGGAAGAGTGGCAGGGAGATTCTCCCACTACTCCCACACTTTCTCTCTCTTTTCTCTCTTCTCTCTCTAGGTTTCCTCTCAAATTCGTATGGCTGCAATGAGAGAGGGTTTAAGGTCCTTGTATAGCCTAAAAATTCACTGAAATAGACTCCTAGTCAAAGTATACTTAGGTTATAACCAAAGCAGGTCAGTTTCAGCTCAACGGAGGACTTCTAGCGGGCCTCCTTGAGCCAAAGGTCGGACTTAAGCTCACTAATACTGGATCTACATTCTATTAAGTTTTCGTTTCGGTCTGAATTCCAGATCACGCATGGCGGACCAGTTTCACTTCAACGGTCAACGGATCTCGATCGGAGATTCCGAGTACATGTAAATGTGTATGAAATTTCTCCTGATCCGAGGGTGTAATTTGGTCTGATTCTGACGGTCTGGTTGCTTAAAACTGATCCGCAAGCGAAAAGTGCCAGATTACTATTCAAGATATTTTATTTTGAATTAATTTCACATTTCTCACACTCTTCACTCCGAGCTTAAGCAAATAGCGCTGGGACACTATCTGGATTTGATTTCCGAGAAGGTTGTCAAGCCCAGCGAGGTGGTCCTAATTCTTTAACTTCGTGTTAGTCGGACTTCAGACGTGCGGTCCAGATCTGATACGGAGTTTCGAGATGCTCCCGAGAGCAGCCGGGTAATGAGATTGATCCTAGATTTTAGGGTAACCTAGCGTCAATGATTCTACAAGTTTTGGGTCTTGCAGATCGTATTTAAAGCGATTGGTGCTAATTTCCCAGGCACTCTAGTTTAACACTAGCTAATTCTCGCCTAATTTCTAAAGGATTTAGTCCTGAGTGATTTAGATTACTATTCAAGATATTTTATTTTGAATTAATTTCACATTTCTCACACTCTTCACTCCGAGCTCAAGCGAATTGCGCTGGGACACTATCTGGATTTGATTTTCGAGATGGTTGTCAAGCCCAGCGAGGTGGTCCTAATTCCTTAACTTCGTGTTAGTCGGACTTCCGACGTGCGGTCCAGATCTGATACGGAGTTTCAAGATGCTCCCGAGAGCAGCCGGGTAATGAGATTGATCCTAGATTTTAGGGTAACCTAGCGTCAATGATTCTACAAGTTTTGGGTCTTGCAGATCGTATTTAAAGCGATTGGTGCTAATTTCCCAGGCACTCTAGTTTAACACTAGCTAATTCTCGCCTAATTTCTAAAGGATTTAGTCCTGAGTGATTTCTGTCTGAGGTGGTACTTAGTCTTTTGTAGTTTGTATATAAAGTGATCCAAGTTATACTACTTAGCTAGTTTAAGTTAGTGTTTAGGATGAAAGTACTTATAAAGATTGAAAGAGCAAGGTGGTGAAGGGTGGGATTTGTGAAAAAAATGGGTTCACAAGCGATTTTAGCCTTTGGGACTGAGTTTTGACGAGTTGATAAGGTGTTAGGATCGACCCATTGCCTAAGGACGTCTAATCCCAGGTTGGCAAAAATCCGGGATGTTACACCCACATAGAGCCAAACATATAGTGGGCCTATGGTCTCATACAAGGGCCTAATATACAATCACAATGGGCCACATACAGTCTCATTGGACCTCATACAATCACAATGGGCCACATACAATCTCAATGGGCCTTACACAAGGGTCTCATACATCAAGTGGGCCGTATCACATGGGTCTTATATAGCATATCGGGTCTCATCACGTCACAACGGGCCGCATCACAGTGGGCCACATACATCACAATGGGCCACATCACATGGGCCTAATATACATCGCAACGGGCCTTGTATACATCAAGTCGAGCCTCATCATATGGGCCAGAAGTATATCACAATGGGCCACGTCCCATGGACCTCGAATACATAACAGGTGGGCCCTGCACATGGGCCTCTCATACATTATATCGAGCCTCATCAAATGGGCCGCACATATGGGCCACACAAAACATCGTACTGGGCCGTACTAGATGAACAACTAGAATATACAATGCATGTAGCATGGGAGGTACATCATACATCACGATGGCTCACACAGGGATGAAACACATACATTCAAGGTGGGGGTCCCACCTATCCAACAAAATGGACAGCGTGGATGTAAACTAGATACATAAGGGTGAGGTCCACTCGTCCAGATGGATGGTTGGGAGAAACACAAACGTCATATAGCCCCCACACCACCCGTCCAGATGGACGGTACTGATAAAATGCATAAATCATGGCGGGTCTCACCTACCCTAGACAGATGGACGGAATGTATAAAACACATACATCATGCAGGGGCCCTACATGTAGGGTGGGCCCCATAGTCCAGATGTGGACGACGTGGAATAAATCACATATATCATGTTGGGGACCCACCTTCCATGGACGGACGGTGCTAATAGAGTACATACAGCACGTGTGGGCCCCACAAATGGACGACATGTATACAACACATGCATCAGGGGTAGGGCCCACCGTCTACAGGTGGATGACGTGGATAAAACATGTACGTTACATGGGCTCCATCCATCATCCAGGCCTGGACAGACGGCCTGGATGCAAGACGCATCCATCATGGGTCCCACGTGGACGGTTCAGATAAAACCCAAACATTGCAGTGGGGTCCACACATCCCACGTCCTGAAAATGGACGGACGGTGTGGATCTACACATCCATCGTGGTAGGCCCCACACCCCACATGTGCAAAGCGTGCAGGGTGGGTCCCACCGGGTGGACAGATCATGTACATCAAGGTGGTCTCCACCGTCTTGATAATTGACGGTGTGGATAACACATATATCACGGCTGGCCCCACACGTGGTAGGTGGGGGCATGGATAAAATACTTACATTATGGTGGGGCCACGTGTTGCCAGCACGTACCACATCAGGTGGATCCCCACTGTCAGTCCAGCAGCTATCTGCAGTTGGATGGACGGTCTTGATAAAACACACATATCATGGCTAGCCCATGATCTAGATGGCCAGGATGGGACGGGCCTCGATGTACAACACATCATCGGGTGGGTCCACACGTGTGGACGGTGGATACAACACCAATGTCGGGTGGTCCCACGTGGTAGACGATGCACTCCACCTGAGATTTGAATCTGCTCATCGGGCCAGGGAACATGATGGATGGTGGAGATACATAATACATACGTCCAAGGTGGGCCATACACCAAAACAAAAGGGAAAGAGAGAGAGAGAGAGAGAGAGAGAGAGAGAGAGAGAGAGAGAGAGAGAGAGAGAGAGAGAGAGAGAGGAAGAGATGGTAGAGATGGGAGGGACCACGCCACTATGGGTCCCTCAAAATACAATGCATAAATCAAGTGGGTCCCATTATAAGTGGGCCCTAAATCAAAACCGAGATGATGAACACCTACCGTTAGATCTTCTTATACTTCTTCTTCCACGGATGCGTCCTAGAGCCCCATGGAATGCATTTCAACAGTCGAGATGAAGCTTGGATGGTGGAGATGGGAGGTAGGAAGGTGGGCCATACAAAGCTCTCTCACGGAGCTTGGACGTTGGAGTTTTCTCCTCTCCTTGGGGTTGCTTGAAAATAGAGAGAGAATGAGAAAGAGATAGAGGAGATGGGAGAGAAGTGATGGGAGAGAGGGATGGGTGAAAGGTAATGGAGTGATGGGTGTGTACTTGACATGTATGGGTTGTAAGAGAGAGAGTTGACTTTGGGGTTGCTTTTAGGGATGGGACATGTACTTGACATTTGATGTGATTGATGGGACATTGTCGTGGGATTGCAAAGCACGGTGTTTTCCTCGAACTGAATTCGGGCCCACATCTCCTGGCCCAAGTATCGCCTCGGCATGCGAGACGCGTCGTCGGAACCGCGGCGACGCGGTTGCAAGGGTACAAGTATTGGGTCGAGCCAATTCTAGAATACGGGATACGACTCAGGGTCGCCCGCAACTGCTATTTACACGACACGGGTTGCCGGAATTCGACCTGGAGGACCGCGAAAGCCTGCAGAACGGTATGGGATAGGATATGGGTTTCACAGTATTCCTTATAATCAAACTAGAATAAAAGAGAGTTCAACGTAAACATGAATCAAAGCAATAGAAACATTACATCACGCTACAAGCTTCACCTCTTAGCCCTAGCTAAGAGGTTTAGCTAATCATGGACATGATTGAACTAAAGTCTCTTAAATAAAACATGAAAACAACTTAGGAGGAAGAAGAAAAACTCTTAGCGACAACTTCTCTACCCTTTTGCTCCACTCCTCAAACCCTGGAAGATGCATAGGAACATCCTAGGGAGTCCTATTTATAGTTGTAGAACTCCAACTTTTGCACCTAGTTGAAAAACTCTAGAAACTGCCTCAAATATACGCAGTTTGCTAAAATAAACTTTACTCTCCGCAGTTTCCTAAAATAGACTTCACTTTGCGCAATTTCACAAAATGACGCAGAGTTTCAGAATATGCTTTTTCAGGACGATTTCAGGATTCCTTTTCCTCACTTCAAATCTTTGATTCTCTTCATTCCTCTCTTAGTTTTCTTAGATCTTTGGCATGTGAATTCTTTAATCTTGGTCTCCTAAGATCCATCCCTTGCCTTGGTGATTCTTGAGCATTAAATCCATGCTTTTAACACCATTTTCAATCCAAGCTCTAAAATTCACCTTGCAACACAAACATGGGTAAAATAGAACATTAAGCATTATCATGTTCATAAAACCAAGATATAAATGGGGGATAATATGTAATATTTAACCCTCTACAAGTAGCCCTATCCTGATCCGAAACTCAACCGAGTCGAGTTCGAGTTACATAGTAACTCAACCCGACTCGAACCGAAACCCAATCCGGTCAAACTTGACCCGATCTGAAACCCGATTCGATCTGGTTGTCGGGTACTATATAAACCTAATAAAAATAACCCCATTCTCTCAACCCTAACCTTAGCAGCCACCCCTCCGCACCCAACCTGATCCCGGAGCCCCCTACTTCGGCACAGCTGCACAACAACACATGTCCTCCTCCTCCTCTCTCCTCCACCCGTCCGCACACAGCACAACATCACCCGTTCGCCGTCCGGCTCAATTTCAAGCTCATCCTCCTCTTTCTCCTCTCTTTCTCTCTCCTCCACTCAGCCCATTCGAGGTCGATTTCAGGTATCATTTATTTATTTTTTATTATTTTAATTAAATAAAACATCAAATAGATGGCTCTAAGTGGCCTGGGCCCACTGTGGTGCATCCACGCCGACTTGGCCTTTTTCGAATGCCTGGCCAACTAGCCTGATGACCCATTGACCTAATCCGAATCGTAGCCAACTCGATTCGACTCGGTATCTCTGACCAAGTCGGACTTGGTTTGGGTCAGCCCAACCAAGATCCAGTTCTGATCGAGTCAAGCCCTCTAGACTCAGTCCAGAGTCGGATCGAGTTCAAGTCAGGTATTTAACAAAATCAGATCGAGTCGAGTTAGACCTAACTTGGTCCGACTCGACTCGATGCCCACCTCTACCTTGAGCTATGTTCGCCATGGAAGGGTTTGTCGAGGTTTTACTGATTGCATGTGTCAACGGTTCTAGGGCCAAGGAAGGTGCAAGCATGTCTTCTTGGGTTGTCATGGCCACATAAGGTCAAGTGAGGTTGGGACTGTGAGGGGTGATTGTTGTAGGTTTTTAAAAACATCTAACTCTTTGGTTGCTTTTGGCCCAATGATGGTAATGGACATTTTTGCTTTTCCCTTCTTTTTAATTTGGTTTATGATATTTTTATGGTTTTAGGATTTTTGTATTATTATATTTTTGAAAATTTTTATGTTATTTTATTTTTGTTGTTTTTCTCTGCCCTGGTTTATAATAGAAATGTACCAACAACATGAAAGTGTATGAATGAACTAGGGCTTCCCAACTTTAATTAAGTTTCTTAAGTGATATGCCTCCTTATCTGAGTGGATCGATCTTTGGTATGTTCTTTGACAATGCTTTTCAAAGGCTTTGTCAATGATTAGATCACAAAGGAATCCCCTATGGATCTGGTAGGTTCCTACATAGTGTACGGTGCTCGCGGTATGAATGTAAGTTGTGCAATTGATCCTGATTTATGAAGTATACAAATAATAATAATAATATTTGAAAGAAACTCAAGCATGATAAAGTACTAGAAAGTAAATTGCAAGAAAAGTAAATACACTATAACTAAAATCTCAAAAAAAAAAAAAAAAAATCTCATGTTTCAAGTTGAGCCTATATAATACCGCTTCTTAATGGAGTTGCTAAATCTATTGTCATGTAGGTCACCAACCTAGTGGGTGCTTTTTAGGGCTAAAAGTTGCATGGGTTCAACCCGACCGACCCGTGACCGACCCGACATTGGGTTGGGCTTGGGCAGGATGTATTGGGTTTGATCTCAGGCTTGGGCCATACAAACACCAACCCGATAAAACTTGGGTTGGGCTCTGGTTGAGGTCTTGGGTTGCCCGACCCAACCCGAACCCGATCAATATATAAGTTCCTTATAAATTAATTATAATTGAGTGTAGATCGTCTGTGTTGAAGGCACAAAAAATTCCAATGTCGTCGGGTTTCATCTGTACACGTCATTTCCGATGACTCAAGCTAACAAGATACACCAGATTTCTCTCTCCCAAATAGATTTCTTGATACATAATATGACTTTTAAAGGAGTAGTTGTCCTATATTTTAGCTTGTTTGTTTAGAAAAAATTAACTTCTTTACGATAAATAACTACATATATAATTAATAAAATTATAGATACAAAAAATAAGACGTGCATTGAAAATATAATAGATTAATGTAATAATGAAAATATTAGCATATATCTACCCGACCAACCCGGCCAACCTGACCGAGCCCGCTTGGGTTGGGCTTGGGTTGAGAATTCCCAACCCGAGGTTGGGTTGGGTTGGGTTGGGTTGGGTTGGGTTAGGGTTGAGGTATAGGAACCTTGGGTTGGGCTAGGGTTGAGCACCAACCCAACCCAACCCAACCCAACCCAACCCACCCGACTTTCAACCCTAGTGCTTTTGCTAGATAACGTGTGACTTCTACAAAGGATACTTGATGAGACTTGGAGTTGCCACTAGTCGATAGCCTTAGAATCTACCAGAAGCTAGAACCATGATGAGCTAGGGAGTCGTAAACTCCTTGATTTAAGTAACTCGTACGATTTGTATATAGTCGAGGATTATGAGAAAGGGCCTTAGTGACAAAGGATAAGGGGTTAGGCACTGTTCTCTGCTCACATGAATGTGTGGTATCTACTTCGTAGGATTCATAGATTTTCTGCCCACACAAATGTGTGGTCTCTACTTTGTATAATTCATGGATTCTTGAAGATTTTTAGCTCTAATTTTTTTTTTTTTTTCAATCCAATTATGGACAAGATCCAAAACAAAAACTACTTATTACTGAACTGCAAACTTGACCAAGGAGACGGTTATGCTCGACTGCAATCATGACATAGGAGACAATTATTACACAATAAGCAAATAAACAAGCTAATTCCTGATTTCCATTGTGATAGGATTTGATTGCTCAATAAGATAGAGAGCTTACGTTAGAAAATAAAAAATGTAAGAAGGGTGTGTATTAGGAGGGAGATGTTGCCGTATAAAGTAAATATAATAGTAAAGCAGTAGAAAGTGGCATGGGGTGATCATGCACTGAGAAGATGTGAGAGGGAAAAGAAGAGACCCGACATCATAATAAAGGTGATTGGATATCTTAAATACCAAACCTACTTTGCAAGATCTCGACTGGTATAATGGTTGATGAAGAACGATTGTGGGTTTAGAATATGTTAAGTCAACTTGGATGGTTTAAATGAGGAAGGCTCTCTCTCTCTATGCCCCTACCAAAATTCTAGGGTTTTAAGGTTTTGGCTTTTGGATTTCATGTTCTAAGCTTATAGGGTTTTGGTGTCTAAGTTCAGGTTCTAACATTTTTGGGTTATAGGGTTTTTGGATTTTAGGTTCTAGAATTTTAGTTCTCCATTTTGGCTGTTGTTCAAATCCGGTGTGGTCGGTTGCCTTATTTAGGGTGGAGTGTCTACACTTAATTGATTTGAGTTCGGCTTGAATATTAGATCATGACAAAGTATCCATTAATATCATAGTATTATATACATTTGGATTAGCTTGACATATGTAAATCGTTATTTACATATGTAGGTGTGGGCAAAAAGTAGAGAGCCCTCAGCTATTGTTGTTTATTTAAAAATTAGAAAGATAGAAATATAAGGTTGGTAACAATATACATGGTATCATCGAGTTAGTCAGCACTTTGTATCGCTGCCGCGGATAAAAAATCTCTTCTAACCTTTATAAAATGTCAACTATCTTTCACTAAAGGTAAAATTTACAGGCCATCATCAAAGGTAGGAAATGTCTCATCGTAAAGATCCTCCCAAAATGGCCTATCCACATGGGGTACATGAGATAATGGTCATTGAAGAGGGGGCCTTATAAACTCATAACCTTGAGGACATTAAAACATACCACCGGCTAGGTGTTGAAAATACCAAAAAATAAAAAATAAATAAGGTTAATTATTTTCATTTCACTTGGCTAAATCACGTAAAATATACGATATCCTTAATGCGAGATTATCTCCCTTATCAATTGTTAATGGGTTACAGGCGAATTGCTTCCAATATAAGATAAGCCCTGCATGTAGCAATCACGAAGGGTCTATTTATGAACAATTCAACGTAGCAGATCTTCTTGCAGAAACAAACAATGGATGTGTTAATAGTATTTTAAGATGGAGATGTTATCTGGAGGATCTAATGGATGAGGAGAGATGTATTTTTGAATTGATGGAATTTGAACCGGAATGGTCCAGTTTATATAGGCACCAGGGAGTGGACCGTTGCTAGTTGGCCATCAATGATTCAGAGTGTTTGAAAAATGGTTTTGACTGTTGATCATTAATTTGAGCCGTTTCTGGTCATCGGATCGAAATATTTGACCGTTGGTCATCATGGCCTGTTCGTTTTCAGACTGTTGTAGATTTCAATGCTACTAGTTGTTTTTTTTTTTTTTTTAATAAATAAATAAATAAATAACCGACCGTTCTCAATCACCTATAAAACCCTGACTCATTTCAGACCCATCACACATAGGCTCATACTTGACCACTCTCACTGTCTCGCGACAGCGCAAAGTGCGCCAACTAGGCCACTACAGCCACAACACCCACGCCCGTGCCTGTGCCCAAGCCTGCGTGTGTTCAAGTAGCACTGGAACACACAACCCGAACGTCTTAATCTCCAAAGCTCCAAGTAAGAATACTACACATACCTCCACATATAAACCACAATTTTCCTCTTTTTATTTCTGATGTGGGGCAAAAACACATGCCGCACTTTTTAATTTAAAATTTCCAAAAGCGTTTTACCAGCAAAACGAAAATCCCAAAATTTTTTGAATATTTGATTTTTCAAAAACCACAAATTTCAACACTAAGATTATGTAATCATCTCTAAGTTAATCTCAAACCCCGCTGCACCAACCTAAATGGGCATGCCTATTCAAGAGGGGGCCACGGATTAAGGTGAGACACATGTAATAGCTTAGTGGGTGTGGCCACGTGGCCCACCTTGATGAATTTGTTGTATGTACATGGCATCCATCCTTTTTGCTAGGTCATTTCAGGGATGGTCCCAAAAATGAGGCAAATCAAAATCTCATGTGGGGTCACACAGTAGGGATTGAATTCCCTCCATTGAAAACTTTTTAGCCCACAAAAGTTTTGGATCAAGCTGCTATTTGTGTTTTCCCTTCAGCCAGGCATATATGACCTTATCAACAGGATTGATAGGAAATAACACTACAGTGAGCCCTAGAATGTTTTTAATGGCAAGCATTTAATAACTACTGTTTTTCAGTGGTGTGGTCCACCTGAGATTTGGATCTGCCTCATTTTTTGTACCATCCCTAAAATGACCTAGAAAAATGGATGGATGGAGTGGATATACAATGCATACATCAAGGTGAGCCCCACAGCCAGGGCCTCACCCACTATGCTATTACCCGTCCCACCGAATCAAGAGAAACACATGCAGTTTTTTTTCTTTTTTTTTGTTTTTTTTAAACACACGCACACACATTCCCACACACACGTCATAGTGGGATTTCACAACCTATGGATGCTCAAACCCTTGGCCGGGTGTTGAAACTCCAGAGTAAGGATCCAAACACATGCAGGTTGTAGCCCAGCTAAATGGATCAACCGGCTCCTTCAACTCCGCACGCTGACTGGGGTATTGTATCCACCCCAGAGAGCCGCCTCTGGCTCTGCTGCAGTGGATGGCAGTTGGTCTGTAGTGTTGCGATCCAGTAAGCCAGGAAAGGGCCTAGTAGCGCCTGCTACTACAGCAATACCACACTTGGCTCCTTCCATGTTAAGCCGTTGAGTCTCTAGGGTTGATCGACTCTTGGGGATTTATCGAAGCCTCTAGACCTGTTTGGTACGTGGGCTTAAGTGAGATTAAGTGGGATGAAATTGTATTAGGTTCCATACAAATTCGACTGGACATTTGGATAGCACAGGGAGAAAGATTGAGTGAAATGTAATTGTATTTAGTCCCATTCAGGATCAAATCCATTACATTTGTCAGCCCCACATTAATGCATGTGTTTTATCCTTGCAAACCATGTATATGTATCCTTTACACTTATCATTAGATTCATATACATGTGTAAGTGACCAACATCAATTGTGAATTTAGTCTATTAATTATAATTCCATGGACAGCCAAATAGGGTTTTTCCTGGATACGTTGTTTTCGGCAGGAAGAATTTAACACCAGACATGAGAATTGGATGGTTAAAATACTACAGTATTTCTAAACATGCAATCATTGTATAACAATAGTATTAATCCTATCTAATAAAATTCTATACCATTTAATCCAATGGACCAAACAGTCCTTAGATCTCTTTAATTCTAAATAAGAGACTGATTGGAGAGGAAGTCAGTCAGATGGTTATTTGTCTTTCCAAGTCGTAAAGACAAAAATTCTCATCGCTTTTGAATGCTTTGGCCTTCAGGCCTACTCCTGTTACGGGAGCTGAATGATAAGTAGTTAGTGAGATGTGGCACAAGCCTACGTTCTTGATAGGGTTAAAATCCACCATTGAAACCTTGTCAAGGCCCACGGAATTTTTGGATAAGGATAACCTTTGTGTTTTCCTTTTCAACTGTTGGACGACACATCAACATCACGGTTGAATTTGGCTTCCGCCTGTTTAGATTAACCCAAGTAATAGGGAAGCCGGTTCGCTGGTCTACCACACCACCGACCAGGCTAGTGTAGGTACGTGTCGTGCGAAGGCGAGTGCCGACACTACCGACGCTAATCGACCTCTTATACCAATGGTTTAAAGAGATCAAAGTTACATGGCCCCGCAATGGTCTTTATTATATCTACACTGTTCATCCAGTTGGCCAGATATTTTAGACCATGAGTTAAAAATGATTCATGTCCAAAGCTCAAGTGGACCACACCACAAATAGCAATATGGACAATGATTCTCACCGTTAAAATATTTGTAGGCACTATTATGATATTTATTTTTCATTCCATCTGTTTATAAGGTCACACGGACTTGAATGCAGAGGAAAAACAAATATCATATTAATCCAAAGTTTTTGCAACACTAAAAAGATTTTTAATGATATACATTCAATTCCCTACTATTTTTTGCAGTGTGGTTCACTTGATATTTGAATTTATCTTATTTTTTAGTTCAAGCATTAAAAAATATTAGCCAAATGAATAGACGGTTTGAACACATACCTCTGGATAGGATTTACAGAACTTCGGGACGTCAACACACCAGCCAAGTCGGTGGTGGCCGGTACACCAGCCCTCGGCTTCATAGTAATAGACGGACATGCCTGGTGGGCGTCCAACTCCAAGGCAGGATTAGGAAATACTTTGATACTCTGGCAGAGTGTGGTGGTTGATACGTGAGTAGTTTTTAAAAAAAGTAATTCAGCAACTCCTCAAATGTCATACAGATGATTCAAACTAAGCCGTCCAAACTATGAGCACCAGATTACATGTACACTGAGCAAAAAATTAATCTTATTTAGTTACTGAAATATTGTACTCATGGACGTATATTGGACAGTTAGAAATGAAAATATCCGATGGTCTTATTTCCAAAACAAGTGTCGCTGGATAAGTTGTTAGAATTGTTCAAACAATTTGATTTTTATACTTTTACTTAAATAGTCGGATTATTTTTGTTTAATATATGCCACATGTGACATTTTTAAGTGCCTACGTTTCAAGCCACATACGCAGTCGGAGTATCAAATAACTCCCAAAAGGCATTAGGGCGGGACTATCCTACATGCGGTGGGATTAGGAAGCCTCTGTCAACTCAAGACAGAGGGGCCGTACTAGGGTAACTTGCGATATATAACTACCTGTTACTTTCGCCAACCGGTAGCCACGTGTCTGGAACTTTCATGAGATCTGCTCCGTCCATCAGGTACGGTGCGTTATATTAACCATTGAACCAAATAATTGCTACCAGGTGGGCCATACCACTCGAAACAGTTGGTCTGTAATGGTCGCTATAAGTTTTGCGTAGGGCTCACTATGGTGTTTCTATGCCATCCAATCCATTCATCTGACGTTCCCTATCAGGACGAAACCATTAGACAAAAATGACAGTATTTTAAAACTTAGGTGGGCCATATCAAATGAATTTAGTGGTTTTAAGCATAAAACTTTTCGAATGACCTACCTAAGTGTTGAAGCATCATGATTTTTTGAATCAACGTCCACAAAGATACGATGTATGTGATGGGCGCTCCGGATTTCATCCACGCAATTTTGTTTCTCCCACGTTAGTGAAAGTAGAACGCGGATTGCATATTAAGTAACTCTTATTAACCTTGAGTAAATTCTGTGAGCCCATCGTGATGTATGTTTCTGATCCAATCAGTTTTCTCAGATCATTTTAGGTATGATCCCGATATTGAAACATATCCAAAGCTAAAATACGTCACAACATAGGAAACAATGTGAATTGAGCGCTTACTGTTGTAAACTTCATTGGGCCGCAGAAGTTTTGGGTCATGCTTATATTTGTGTTTTCCTTTCATCCAAGTCTACGTGACGTTGTGAACAGGTTGGATGGCAAATAAAAATCACTGTGGGACCTAAGAAGGTTTCAACGGCGAGCGTCATTTATACATTTTTTTCCTGTGATTGTGGTCCACTTGAGAATTGGATATGTTTCAATTTTGGGATTATGCGGTAAAATGATCTGAAAAAACTGATGGACGGCGTGGATAAGACACATAAATCAAGTGCGGGCCTCACGGAGTTTACTTAGTACGGCAAACGGCGTTCGTGGTATCCAAGCGTTTCCGATGATGTATAAAAGTATTTGTTTATAGAAACCGCTTACTTGCATAGAATAACAACCCATAAAGAGATTGAGAGAGAGAGAGAGAGAGAGAGAGAATGGCAACGGTTTCAGCATGGGGAAAGCCAGGAGCTTGGGCTCTGGATTCCGAGGAGCAGGAAGCCAAGGACCATATCCTCCAAGAGCAGCAGCAGAAAGACAAAGAAAACGAGCTATTCCTCGACTCGTCCGAGTCAACTCAACAACCACTCGCCGATTTCCCATCCCTTGCAGCTGCCGTCACCACCAAACCCTCCAAGAAGAAGAAATCTCAACCGGTATCGCTTTCCGAGTTCACCATCGGAAAACAAGTCACCCACGGCTCTGGCAAGACAACCAGCTCTCCTCTTACCAAAGGCCTCACCCCCGATGAGCAACTCCTCCTTCCCACCGGACCCCGCCAGCGCACCGCTGAAGAGCTTGAACGGTCGTCCGCCCGCATCGGCGGCGCCTTCAATTCCTACAGCTCTTCTGGGCCCCGCAGGTACCCGACCGAGGACCAGCCCCCCCGCCGCAACAACACCATCAACAACGGTCCTTCCCGTGCTGATGAGATCGATGACTGGGGTGCTTCGAAGAAATCGGCCCCGCCCCCCTCGTTCGATCGTAGGGATAGGGGTGGTTTCTTTGACTCTCAGTCCCGTGCAGACGAATCTGACAGCTGGGTTTCCACCAAGAGCCATGCTCCTGTGCCAGAGGGCCGGCGGACCGGCGGCGGCGGCGGCGGGTTTGAGGGTTTTAAGGATAGGAAGGGCGGGTTTGATATTTTCCAAAAGGAGGGAACCAACGGTGGTGCTGATTCAGATTCATGGGGCAGGAAAAGGGAGGAAGGGAGTGGTTCTGATTCGTGGGGCAAGAAAAGGGAGGAAGGGAGTGGTTCGGATGCGTGGGGCAAGAGAAGGGAGGAAGGGAGTGGTTCGGATGCGTGGGGCAAGAAAAGGGAAGAAGGGAGTGGCGGGCGACCACGGCTCAACCTGCAGCCTCGGACACTACCTGTGACCAACGGCGATCCACAGCAGGGGCCAGGAAAGAGCAAGGGTTCAAACCCATTCGGTGCGGCACGACCGAGAGAGGAAGTTTTGGCAGAGAAGGGGCAAGATTGGAAGATAATTGATGAGCAGCTGGAGTCTATGAAGATTAAGGAGATGAGTCCCTCTGCTGTGTCTAGTGATGGGCCGTCTTTCGGGAAGAAGAGTTTCGGGAGTGGGAATGGGCGGACCAGTATGCCTGAGGATCGGACGGAGAGGAATTGGAGGAAGGCGGATTATGCAGCTGATGATACTCCAAGGTCTGTATCTTCAACTCATTTCTCTTCTCTCAATTGATTGATTGATTGTTCTAGGAAATTGGGTTCCTATTTTTATCCTCCTGTGAAATTTTCAATCTTTTATTTTCTGTTGTGGAGATGATATCTATATGGGAATTTCTGGAGATAAGAGGACTACCAATCTGTGGGTTTTTATTAATTGGTCATATGATTTGAATCTTGTAGCAAATGATTTTTGGGTGAAGTTCTTTTTGCCATGGGGTGTTCTTGTGTTGTTTTCTTGTTTGGGAATACCGTTATGTGATTTCTGTGATGATTGCAGAATGACTCTCTGAGATGGTTCTATTAGACTGTTATTTAATGTTTAGAGAGGATTATCATGCAAGGAAGTAAAGAATGTTCTCAATTTGGCATTTATTATGTCATTTTCTAGGTGCAAACTGCAGCCATGAGATTTTGATTCTATCCATGATCTTGTGCTACAGTTTGGCTTATGAATTCATCTGTTGATATTTTCGGATAATTAAGCAATCCATGTTATTCAGAAGATGCTAATGATCTGCACTAGATAGATGTATCAAAAGAACAGCTTCAAACAGTATGCTAATACTTACTGTATTTCAGCTATCTTGTTGACTGCTTGGCCCGAATGTTGATGGTTTTGTGACTGTAATGTCATTACTTCAAATGTAGAATTTTGGACATACCCATAGTCCACATGCATTAGCATACTAGTGAGACATAAACACTCCCATTCAAGATAGATTCATGTGTGCACTCACTTGTACAGAGAGTGTTCAGTATTCAACCTTAAACTGACATTAACAAGGGATATCCACAAGACAATGGAGTCATTTTTTTTAATATATATATCAGGGCAACCGGCAACAAGGATTTGAATCCTCTGGGGAAAAAAGAAAAAGAAAAAGAAAGGGCAACAAGTAGTCATGACATTAATAATGCCAATGCCGAATAGTTTTTTAAGGATAGGATTGATGTAAAGTTACTAGATAAGTTGTTTGTCAGTGATGGACCCCACTGAAATAAGAGTAATTCTTCAAGTATATAACTGGTCAGTTAAGACAACTGGTCTCATGAATTGAGCTACTGAGGCAGTGAATGGATGTGGTATTTAATGATACCATTGGTGAATAAATTGTTAAGTAGTAGTAAATTATGTTGATTTTGGATTGCTTTAGAGACACCATAAGTATTTGGCAATGTTGAAATGTGGAGATGCAATGATGTTTATGAATTATTGGTTTGAAGTAATCCTGCAAACATATACCGAATTGTTTAAGACTGCTGGTCTTTAGACTTTAGTTAGTGCATAAAGAAAATTCACAAGAATCTCATGAGTCCTAACTTGAACTTATTAGTGTGTTGCAAGAAGATTTGCGGTACTTCTTTTTTTTTTTTTTTTTTTTTTGCATCAAAGGACATTTTTTGTCAATTGATTGAATTCCAAGTTTGAGCTAGAATAAATGCTATAAGGCCAACCATGCTTTATGGGATAGAATGTTGGGCAATTAAGGAACAACATGTTCATAGGACGATTGTAGCTGAAATGAGGATGTGGAGATGGATAAGTGGCAAGAGGAGGAATGATAGAATTAGAAATGAATGCATTTGAGGGAACTTAGGAGTAACATCAATAGGTAATAAGATGAGGGGAAGTAGACTTAGATGGTTTGGTCATATGCAATGTAGACCACGAACCACTTCAGTTAAGAGTGAGTTGGTACAATTTGAAAGCCCTAAAAGGGCGTGAGAAAGGCCTAAAAGGACGTGGATGGAGGTAGTTAGAAAAGACTTGATGATATATGGTCTAACCGAAGGTATGACCATTGATAGAGTGGAATGGCGGAACAAGATTCATGTAATCGACCCCATTTGATTGGGAAAAGGCTTAGATGATGACATTTGGGCTTTTATTTTTATATTTCGATAGTATTTGATGATTTTTAGATCTATATAGTTTCACCACTTCTCAAGTTTGCATGTTAGGCTGGTCTTTGATAATAGCTTTTATTTGGAACTTATTAACTTATCCTTTATGTGATGTACATATTTGAGTTCACACTTGCATGAAGATGGAAGCATTAATTTTTTTGAAAGAAGATGGAAGTCATTAATAATTGTCTATAGGGGCTAGTTAGCAAGAAATCAAATAGTCATGTGGCTGTTGTACAAGGGTAGCAAACTGCACATGTAAGCATACTAGACTGATGATCACCCTCTTTATTGATAGCAAGAACTTTATTAACAAGGCCAAAAGCAAACCGGCCGACCTCGTGAACTTTGATGTCCATGATGGCCAAGTGGAGATTCATATTGAGTCTTAAAACACACAATCTGTCAAGACCACACGCTTTCACCCCTCCCCCATCTGTAGAGACCTTGTGGTATTTTTTTTTTTTAAAAAAAAAAGGGGTAAGTAACCGTTGTAAAACCTGATTTGAAAAAATAAAGGCTCGTAACGGCCGTGACGCGCCCATAATGGGTTGATACAGGGCTGATACAGTTTTTCTTTAGTTTTTTTTTTTTAAAAAAAAAGACCTTTACGGGGGCCATAACCAAGGTTCTCCATAACAA
Source organism: Magnolia officinalis (assembly GCA_021015155.1). NCBI lineage: Eukaryota > Viridiplantae > Streptophyta > Magnoliopsida > Magnoliales > Magnoliaceae > Magnolia > Magnolia officinalis. The sequence continues at coordinate 76,467,573 of JAJHSJ010000004.1, read as the reverse complement.
TAATGGTGGCCGTAACAGCCACACCGCCACCAATACCTTTACAATACATGTTGTAATGGTTGTTATGGTATCTTTTATTTTTTCCTTTTTATTGAAAAAAAAAATCCAAACCTATATCGGCCCCATAATGGACTGTGGCCACAGGAGCGTAACAGACCATGACGAGGGCTGTAACAGTTGTTATGGGTCATTTTTTTTTTTGTAACAGCTGTTATGGGTCATTTTTTTTTTTTGTAACAGCTGTTATGGGTCATTTTTTTCTGTAACAACCGTTACGACCCTATAACGTGTAAGGGTTGCTTGCCACTATTACCTTTATGTAACGGCCGTCACGGCCTATATTGTGATGGCCATAAGGCTGGCTGTTATGACCTATATCCACATCCCTCTGCTATTTTCTCAATGGTGCATTCAGAAAATATCAAGTTCTGTGGAGTCTTACAATTCCAGGAAAGAATATAAGTATCTAGATCTCTCGAAGCCCAGTTTGGCATTCAAATTTTGAGGAAGCTGATTAGTAGCATTGCCCATGCCAATTGCACACTTCTAAATATATGTAGTCATAGACTATCTGGACTTGCCGTACTTGGTAGAATCTCACCCAAAATCTAGTAGATTTGTAGAAATAAAATCTCCTCTTCAGTAATTGTCATCTAGAGCATAGAGGACCCTGCCTATGAAGATGATTTATTCCTTGTAACTGGAGGGAGCAAGTGGAGTAAAATCCACACACCAGCCTAAGAAGTTGATTGCATAGGAAACAACTGCCAATCATGGATCCATACGACACTTCGTTTGTTTCGTGGCAGGGAGTGTAGGCAAAGAAACATCTGGAAACAAAATGGATCTCATGATGCCATAAACTTTCCTGGTCATCTTGATTTCGTGACACGTGATACAGTGGCTCACGTGGAATCTAATGCAAGCAAGGAGTTGGTGAACCTAGTTGCAGAAAATTGGATATTAAGTACCAGGTTCAGAGCTTTAAACAATTAAAAGAACCTAATAAGTGCCCAAATTATAGGTTAATTTCAAATAATTCTCTTAGAAATTTTAGCAACTCCATCAAGCAAGATCAAACATGACAGCCCATATAACTCCCTCCTAAATCGCTACTGTATGATGTTTATTTCCCCCTTGAAATCAGCTACCATAAACCGACTTCATGGCAGAATTTTATTCAAAATTATCATCAACAGGTGTTCCATACGATGGCCATAAACGTATTTTTATAGAGAACCAGATCTCATTTTACAACTAAAAGTAATTCCTAAAATCATAGTATAATCTGGAATTCTAAAAAAATAAAATAACTAATGCAAGAGTTTTTTTTTTTTTTTTTTTAAACTACATTGCTAAAATAGTACCTGTTAAAAAGGAAATGGCCGGCTATGGCATGAATATGTAACTGTATGGCCCAAGAGCTCTATAGTTGTGTACTTTTTGCTAAAATACCATACACATGGGTATGCTGCACACTGTGGACAGATGAGCCCACCACAGGGATAGTTTCAGTTTATCAAATAGCTTTAGCTTGTTGCGTAGCATTCAACTTTCCATGACATGTAGCGTAAGCTACACAATACTTCTATTTTTTAATTTAAAAATAGAAAAAATATGATAAATAGTATTTTTTATAATAATAATAATAATAACCTGAAAGATGATTCATTTTTTCAAGTATAAGCGTGTTCAAACAAGTTATTAATTGTTATTTATGAAAAGTCAATCCACATATATAAACCAAATCAAATCATTATCACATCAACAATTTTCTAAGCAAACTACTTTAGTTAATAATGTCTAATTGAAACCACAATTCGCAAGTGTGAAAAGAAATTAAAATCTCACAAGTTGAGAGTATTAAGTACAAAATGCAAAATGCAATTATTATTATTATTATTATTATTATTATTATTATTATATATATATATATATTATATATATATATATATATATATATAAAGTAGTGTATGCTACATACCCTCTGCTTACGTTATATATGCTACAACCCCTATAGCGTGCGCTACAAGGTATTTATGCTATTTGCTAACACTACAGCCACGCTACGGATGCTATTCAAAACACTAGATAGTTCATATGGATAGTTCATACGCACGACCCAAGAGCCATATGGATAGTTCATACGCACGACCCAAGAGCCATATGGTTGTGTACTTTTTGCTAAGATATCGTAAGTATGGTTGTGTATGGCCGCATGTGTGGATTGATCAGCCCACTGCAGTGATAGTTTATATGTATGGTTGGGCTTTTGCTGCATCAAATTGTTGCCATTGAATTAATAATAAGTCTTGGCTTCTCTTCTTCTTTTTTTTCCCATTTTTTTTTTTTTTAGATTCTACCCCCAAGCCTCAAGAAATTCTTCTTGTTCTTGGAATCAATTCGGCTAAAGATATTGGCGCGCGGATTAGGTACTACCCCCGCCTGTTCCGAGCTCGGGACAGGAGGAGGCTCCGAGGGTCATTGAGGGGCCACCGTGATATATGAACTTTATCCACACCGTCTATCCATTTTTTTCATATTGTTTTAGAATATTATCCAAAAAATATAAAATATCCAAGTCTCAAATGGGCCACAAGGTGGGGGTTAAATTACTACCATTGAAAAATTCTTAGGGACCATAGAAGTTTTGGATCAAGATATCTGTTTTTTCATTTCATCCAGGTGTATATGATCATATCAAGGGGTTGGATGGAAAATAAACGACAAAGTGGACCCTAAAAATGTTTCAACGGTGGGCGTCCTTAGTAACGCTGCTGCATATGGTGTGGTCCACTTGAGCATTGGATCTGTCTTATTTTTGATTCAGTACTCTAGAATGATATGAAAAGAGGTATGGACGGTGTGGATAAGAGTCATACATCACGGTGGCCCACAATGGCCCTCGGAGCCTCCGCCTGTCTCGAGCTCGGAACAGGCGGAGGTAGTACCTAATCCGCGCCCAAGATATTGGAGGTTTAGGTCACACACACATCTCTTTGGGAAATGAATCAATGATGGCCCGTATATGTCGGCCTAATTGTGATGGTGGGATCCCACAAACTATTGAATCAAATTGTTGTGCTAATGGAGGCGGTCCCACCCACCTGAGAGGATTAGGCAAACATGGTACATATCCTTCTTATGCACGTACCTCAATGAGGTGAGGGAATACTCCCAGCTAGCTTCACAGCCAATGGTGCTCTTGCCCTAGAAATAGATCACCTTCCCCCCAAATCTACATTGCCTACCTTGATTGCTGCCTCCAGCATTCCAGCATTAATAGTAGAGGATCTCTGGCTATGTGATGCATATCCTTCACCAGCTTGCAGCACAGAGGAAGCCATAGACGATCATTTATTTATTTTTGAGTTCATTCCTTTCTTGTTCTTACTGTTAGTGTACTTAACCTGCCATACAGTACTATATCGGCAATTAGACATCCATTTTTGTTATTATTTTGATCATTGGGCTCCTGGAAGAAATCTCTTTCTTGAGGTAAGTAGTAGACACCAATACAATAGAAGAGCTATTCTACTGCACAGATGGACAGTGCTCTTTTTCAGAACCAATCCATCCAGCTGAGGGACACAAAAATGAAACGTCATGGAGTCAAAAGTGCTGTTTTCTCTCATGACTTGTCTGTCAACACTATCTGATAGGCATTTTCTACTTCCTAGTCTACCATGAAGCTATCACCTCAACTGGGTTAATTGGCAAGGTCTGTTGGGTTAGCCCTTGCCACACATGAATCCTTCTTCGTCAATGAATACCTCACATCAAGTTATTGCAGAAACTCCAACCCCACCATCATGCCCTTTCTTGAAGAACCTTGACGGCACTCTCACCACACCCTTTCTTTCGGAGACCCAATTTGGTTTCTAAATTCTGCTTGCACTTTCTGTCAGACTCCTCCCACCCTAGATTTGGAGCTTGCTTACTTGGTCTCAATGCAAACTCTCCAATGGCCTTTGTAGAAGACCAAGACTAGGACTTAAGTTACCAAATCTTTGTAGAGTTCAATCCAGGCCTTCTCTGTTGGATAGTCTACTCTGTTCTCCCTTCCAATGGAATTATTTTCTGCATTAGCTTGCCAACATATTGGCTCAATTTCCAGATGGGGTACATACAGGAGTAGCCCCTTTGTTTGTTTGTTTGTTTGTTTTTTTTTTTTTTTTTTTTTTTTTTGAAAGATGATAACCATTTCATTAAAAGGCCGCAGCCAAAATATACAAAAGAATAAGAAAAAACCAACCCAAAGGTAGCTGAAGCATAGGAAATGAGGCAGAAGCCCATTCTATTACAAAAGATTTGGCTCTACTGAAGACATAAATCGCTTTCTCACTCTTGTTCCTAAAATGGCGCCTGTTTCATTCTAGCCAAAGAGCCCACAAAACTGCTAAACAAATCAACCTCCATAATCTTTTCTCCGATTTCCCTACACCCCCTCCATTCACTTTTCCATTTAGATTTTGTTTGGATGCAAAGCTGAATTGAGCTCAAACATCAGTTCAATCAAGGGGAACTTACAGAACTGTAATCACATCTTCCTTGTATTCATAATGAGGAAGATGAGTACCAAACTTTCCTGAAGATGTCAGGAAAAAAATGTTGATGAGAATTATTTCAATGGATCCATTACATGACATGGAAGTTTCTTATGAATGGAGATAAAAACCATTACGATTTGCCTCAAATTGCAGTTATATTTCATTTTAGTCCAATGTCCACGTAAATTGCAATTCTGGGGCTTTTTGCTCAATATAAATATCAGGAAGGGCCGTTACTAGTTGGTCATTTCCTTGAACTAACTATTGCAATCCAATTCAGCAGTGCATCCAAGATCCATATGCAGCCTTGGCGTTTCGCTCATTGTTCGAATTATATCCAATATTATCGAAATATCCCCAATATTATTGTTATCTCCAGCTCGGCGATACCGATAACACTGGTAGCGATATCGATAACACCGGTAGTATCATAATTCCAGGTATCAGCAATGTATCGCTAAGTATTGCCAATATATTGATATCATCAGTATTTTCAACTGTGTAAATTCTAGGCATCATTTGTATTGCCAATGTATCGCCCCACTATTTTTGACTATGTAAATTCTCGGTGATGCTTGTATCACAAGTGTATCAGCGATATTTCAATAATATCGCCAATGTAGAGATATCACCCCAAAAAAATTGTTTATTAAAAAAAAAATCCATTTTAATTTTTTTATGGGCATGTGGTTGTATGTAGTGTTCAATTTGTGGTTGATAATATTGATAATATCTCAATATTGTTGTTATTGCAACATGTGCAATATTGAGACTACAATCTTTTGTTTCCTTTCCAGTTGTTGATGATTTCTTTGCAAAATATCGTGAGTTGTTAATATTCTGCAATATCGATGGATGGTTAGATGGTTAGGTTGTTTCTTACGACGGCACATGCTTTTAGGCCCCTATTAAATGGAAACTTATATATATATATATATTATATATATATATATATATATATATATATATATAATATATATATATATATATATATATATATATTCTTTCTGCAATTTTTTTATTCCTAAATATGCAAATGTGTAGTTTAGCATCTCTTGAAGTTTCATTGAAAATTCCATTGTTTTTCCCATGTTTCCCCGCATTTCCGGTTATCAGCGATATCGATATTTTTTCCATATCCCTGACCAGTGAAACTTGTAACGATACTGATACTTCGAACACAGTCTATGCTATTGTCCATTTTAGCTTGAGTATATCATCGGCCACCATATTATGCAATGTTACCCAAAGCACGAAAACCCCCTTGTTTTCCGTTCCGGGTTATGGATCATTTGTGATCAACATGAAATTATGGCTCATATGCTTACTTTTGATTAAGTTAATGCAAATTTATATTTAAAATGTAGAGATATGTTCTTGTATTTATTTAATTATAATATTATAAATATAACATTAAGCATGGGGGGTCTTTTATAGCAACATTCATCATTTCATATATAAATTGCAATATGAGTTCATATATAAAACTATATTTACATATACGGTGTATGTATTGGAGTGACACACATGATCCTACCACTAGCATACCACATATTGGAAAAAGTAGCGTACGGCCTACCCCTTCCCGAACCACGCACCAAAGAGACCCTGATCTAGGTAACCTTAATACCAAGCTGTCCTAAAGTTGGATTATGGAACATTTTCAGTGCCCTGGAATAAGACCAAATCCCGGGAGAATCAAGATCCATTTGATCACAGAGTGGTCAATTTCTTCCTGATAGTAACATACTGCCTTAGATGTTGCAGTTATCTAATTTATGATGATTTACCTTATTAAAGTCGTTTCTTATGGGTGGGGATTCTGAGACCAAGCAAGGTCATTTGGTCTCCTAGAAGATGTGCTTTCTCACGGCAGGCAAGCGCATCAGATCCATCTGTTCCATAATTATTTCACTTTTACCATCAATTGCTTCTCATGCTGCTGAGGGTTCTAATCAAGCTGTATTATGAGGTGATTTGTATTTCTTAAAAAAAAAAAAAAAAAAAAGACCTTTATTAATTTTATAATTTTATTTCTTATAATTAAAAAAAAAAAAAAAAGATCTTTATTATTTATATAAACAGAAGTGTCCTGGAATATGCTTTCTTTCAAATACAAATCTAAAATCCTCCACTTTTTTTCTCTGTAAAAAATAGTTGCAAATTGCCTACTCTTAAGCTCAGATACGTTTCCTGTTAATTGTTGTGTAGGCCCTATTTGGTAGACACCTAAAAATGAGTTTATTTCTTTTTTTATTAACAGTGATTATGTATTAGAGATCAGGACCTGTAATACATAATTACTGTTAACTAAAATGGGATGAACTCATTTTCAGGCCTCTGACGAAAAGGGCCTTAACATTTCCTTCACAAGTCTATGATCTTTTATTCTGTCTAAGAACTCCAACGTGTACAAGCTCAGTGGGACAACACAGATTGCAGCCCATGGATTATGGTGAATTTCAGTTCTCTTAGTTGCAGTTTTGAGAACACTCACATCCCACTGTGGAATATCCTCTAAACTAATCAACTGTATGCACCTCAGCTTTCTATTGTGAACTGTTTCAAGAAGTAGCTGTCAGGAAGTACTCAAAACTTCTTTTGTATTTTCTTTTTCTCATAGATTGGCACATCCAAACAACTTATATGTTGCTGAGTTGCAGTTGCTGATTTCTTTTGGGTTGCAGGGCTGCGAAAAACGAGAATGGAGAGGCGGCTGATAACTGAAAGGAATGAGCATGGGAGTAACGACATGAGATTGAGTTGGGTTTTTGCATATTTTCTCATTTGGTTTTCCTCGTCTATTTGCTTTCCCCTCCCAACCTCAGGGTAACTGTGGAAAATCATGACTGAGACAGTTTTGGTAGTTTCAAAGCACCAGCGTGTGCTATTATTACTCTTATGATTATTATTATAGCCTTCAAGAAAGGCCGTCTGTAGGGACCTCGTTACATTTGTGTCTTCTTTTACTGAGAAAATTTCAGATTTCTGTTAGAGGGTGTTGTTTGGTCATGTGACAAAATAATCTAAGACGGGTTGTCTAAGTGTCAAGAGAATTTTCTTTATTATTGAAACATTGGTTTGGAACTTCTGGCTGGAGGACTGTTTTGGCTTGAATGGTGGATGAACCTGCTGGCATGTACCTTAACGGTAAGGTTAATGTAGGCCCCATTTATTTAGCTGGGTGCTTTTTTGTTACCTGCTGCTCGTGTGGCATTGTCACCCTAATGGACCACCCATGTCCAGTAATGAACCAATACCCAGAGATGGCCATAATGAGATGCTTCAAATTGTTTCTATCAATTCAGCGGAAAAAGGCCATATATAATATAATGCACCATGTATTTTGTTTAGAAAACAGGGGAGTTTGGATGCCCCTTGTGAAAAAAAAAAACAGGAACACCCCAAAACTTGGAGAGCATTCATATCTTTTAATAACATCTTGTCTAGAGACGGCCTTCAGTTTGTGGATTGTTCCATTAGCTTTTCATCTCATCCACAGATGCCAGTATTAGGGATGGCAATGGGTCAGATTAGGGTGGGGTGATGTGACCCATTTACAAAACAGACCAAGAAATTGACGGATATAGGTGTGTTACTATTTCATTCCCTAGAAGGGCGGATGATGGAACATGGGTTTCTACTTGATTCCCTATTAAGGGCGATGATGGATGGGACGTACTGACTACCACATGTGAAAGAGTTGCACCATTTTAAGTAATGTAAGATCCAATATTTCAAAATTTCTGGCCTGAACTGAGTCTGCCAACCATTACACTCTTGACCTAATAAGCTGACCCATTTAAGATTTATTAAGCCTTTGTAATTGGGATGGGCTCAATCAACCCGGTTTGATTGGACCTTGGTTTGATCTCAGACAAATGAAACTCAAGATAGTAATGGGACTAACACTATACTCAGCCTGGCCCAATTAGTGGATACAAACATCAGGTGTACCAGTATTTATCTTGTTTCATGTTTTGGGTCCGGTCCACTGGCAACATATAGAGGCAGGTTGGGTCAACCCAAGCCCAATACATTTAGTTAAATGGGTAGTTTTCCAGCCCACAAACCCAACAAACTATCCATTTGAGGCAGGTCCTAAACACAAAAACAACAACAATCGGACTGTCCTAAACATTTGTGATTAGATCCATCTTCAATGATCAACATTGGCCATCCATTTTTACAAGCAAGGTTTTGATCATCCATTCAGAATGATTTCGTCAAGGCATGGCCCATGAAGAGTGGGTCAGGCCAAGCAGACTGTCCAGATCTGATAATACAGACTGTCTACATGTCCAAAGACAAACAATCTGCATGGGAAGGTTCCCATGCACTCAACCCACAAGATATAGATTGTATGAAAAACGTTAGGTCTGACTATTCTTTTACCTGCAGATTCCACTCTACTTACATAGATGGGATGAAAATTCCTAAAATTGCATTTCATCTATGAACCCCCAAAGCTTAACTTGATGTTTAGCCGGTTCAGGTCAACTGGAACACTTGAGCTGAATGGACTTTATCTTTAATAGTTATAATTATAAGTATTAGGTAAAATACTTAAGAATTTATACAAGTAAATATCAAATAGATAATTTGCCATCTGCATTGTCTCTGCAGGCAACGTTTGTGGGTCCGCCAACCACTCTTCCAATTTACTTTTTTTTAAAATAATAATAATAATAACATTGTGACTCACCGAGTGACTTGGTTCAAGTGACCAGAAGTTGCATTGAGTCCAGCGATTGGTGAGTTGACTCAACTAGTCTCCTCGAGTGAGTATCGAGTCAGAACCAAGATCTAGCTTCCAAGTGACTCGGTTTAAAATATTGCCGAGTCTAAGTCAATTCTGCCAAGTTTTGAGTCCAGTCAGCGAGTTTCTAGAACCATGATATGAACTTGGCAAGGGCCAGCTGATGCACATGAGTGCCCATCCAAACAGGCCTCTAAACTCTGGTTTAGCTTCCTGTTCTGATTGTCTCTACTAACCCAAAATTTTGAAGTTGACTATTTTGCTGCAGATGACAGTCGCCCTGATTATGCATTCATAAACATGCAAACATAATATTTTAAATATACAAGGACGTGTACAGAAAAATTAAAAAATACCACATTGCAAAAATGGCCACAAAAGTATCCGTTCTCTGACACAGACCAACAGTCAAATTGGGAATTCTGCATTGCCTGCATCCAGCTCCACTGGGGTACGCTGGAAAAATGTACAACAAGGAACTGCTTTGAAAAAACTCTTCAATCCATCCGACACATGCGGGAGTATGTCACATTACTATGCCCTGCTGCAACATATCTGGCCCATCTCTTTGTTGGGGATCATGGTTTTACATGCCTCGTCAAGTCAAGCCTCTATTAGGAATAGTCCGAACCGAGTAAAGTGATGAAATGATCATCATCAATATTCTTTAACGAATCCCCACCGCCACTACAAATGTACCATGATATTGATGCTGCATCGAGTAGCAAAGCAAATCATAAGCTAAATATGATTACAATATTTTTACTCAGCATTAAACACATTAGGGGGGGGGGGGATGAGGATGGTTTTAAACTCAATAACAATGACATCGATAGTTTACCTTAAAAAAGTGCTTTGATTATGTATCTAGCCTAATCTCTAAAGCAGCTTTCAAGTTTTGCAAAAGCTAGGAAGGTAACCTCCAAAAGATTTTCTAATCACCCATGGGGGAAAAGGTGCCATAAACCCTTCATTGGTCCACTTAGGTAAGTGGAACCAACACATCCACACAGAGCAGTGTTTACAGTATTAGTATTGTTACATGTATCAATGACTTGGGATATGTAAAGATGCAAAGATATCGTTCATAGCATCGCAGATACCAAGAAAAATATTATTATTTGAGGGAAACATTAGGGGAACATTTAGAAGGAGATATTTTTCATTGGAACTGCAAGAGATGTTAAAAGACTCAAAATATTACAAAAAAAGCAACTATACATAATATGTTTCCATTGTAGAAGGGCCCAAGTTATGCATTGTTGTCATATACAATAATTCAACACATATTTTGCATTAACTTAAAATATCCAAAAAAGAAAATAAAGTTCATTTTTTTACTTGTTTTTATTTTCTGAAATTTCTGAAAAATATGTAAAGATGCAAAGATATCGTTCATAGCATCGCAGATACCAAGAAAAATATTATTATTTGAGGGAAACATTAGGGGAACATTTAGAAGGAGATATTTTTCATTGGAACTGCAAGAGATGTTAAAAGACTCAAAATATTACAAAAAAAGCAACTATACATAATATGTTTCCATTGTAAAAGGGCCCAAGTTATGCATTGTTGTCATATACAATAATTCAACACATATTTTGCATTAATTTAAAATATCCAAAAAAGAAAATAAAGTTCATTTTTTTACTTGTTTTTATTTTCTGCAATTTCTGAAAAATATGTAAAGATGCAAAGATATCGTTCATAGCATCGCAGATACCAAGAAAAATATTATTATTTGAGGGAAACATTAGGGGAACATTTAGAAGGAGATATTTTTCATTGGAACTGCAAGAGATGTTAAAAGACTAAAAGTACTACAAAAAAAGCAACTATACATAATATGTTTCCATTGTAAAAGGGCCCAAGTTATGCATTGTTGTCATATACAATAATTCAACACATATTTTGCATTAATTTAAAATATCCAAAAAAGAAAATAAAGTTCATTTTTTTACTTGTTTTTATTTTCTGAAATTTCATCGGTATTAATGCAGATATTGTCAATAATATCAATAATGGCATGACATCGACAATAGAATGTAACTTTCTTTTCAAAGGGATGTTGCCGATATCTCACTATATCATCATACAGGTGATAATATTGGTGATGTTATTAACAATGATGATATCTTGCCAATTGTATTTCCCCCCACTATGACCCAACGATACGAATATGTATTGCTGTTATTATCAATAATATAGGTGATACCAGGAACACTAACATAGAGTGCCTTCTTCTTACTTGGTTGACTATGTTAACCAATCCACGGGTAAGTGGGCACTTTTTTGTACAAACACGTCGGCTTAGCATTCCTAAGCTTCAAAGTAAAAAAACTTGGTGTTTGGATGCAGCACCAAATATTTGTTGGTAGGCCACTCAAGCCCAAGAGGTGAGATTTGCATTAGGGGCTTCAAGGAAAATAGAACCACATTAAGATGGCCTCCATGCGAGTTCGATATTTCCCAAACAAATCTCATAAGCTAGTGAATTGTGTGGACCATAGTACCGGAAACTTCCAAACATACCCTTGGACTCTCACCTCTAATTTGGCATAATACCCACATGTAGCATCCTTTACCCATTTACAACAGCAAATATTGTCCATGGTCCAGATACAAGGTAGGATAAAAGTTTCATGTACGAGCTTAGTGACAGTGGCCTGGGGCAAGCAAGCATTAGAAGCATTTTGCCCATTTCAGTTAATTGAGCAGCATTTTAAATACTCCTAAAAGTTCTAGGGTCATCATTGAGCTTGGGTATAATCCTAGGAATTCATCAGATTCGACCTCAACTCAATAGACATTAGTTTTGGGAGGAATTGTAGGGGTACACCGAGCCTCAGCATATGAATCTGTTTATGTGGGTCCATTGCCTGGTGATCCAAACTGTCGATCTGATGGGACCCACCGTAAAGGGGGAACGATACAAAATATCCCACATTGGAAGATCCTAACCATCTGATCACCCTTCTATCCACCAAACAAGGACCTTTTCAATATTCTTTTTTTTAACCATCTCTTCATAGGGAACTGATTGAAGGGCTAGGATCTTCCAACCTACAATTTGTGTGCATCCCAAATCCAAAGTGGCCCATTAGCTCACAATGGTCTGGATCACCAAAGCATGGGTCCACATGCAAAGCATCTTGTGCCTCAGGAAACCTTATCTAGTTACAGTACAAAATCATATCACAAATTATCATCTGCACTAGTTCTAGGTGTACCTGATGAAGGAGCTGCCTCCTGTTCTCTTGTGGAATGCAGTATGATAGTCCCAGAAAGAACAGTAATGAACCCACACAGCTCTGATGCTATACTGCTCACATTTTGATCAGACCAGTCCTGCAGACATAACGTATAGGAATTAGAAAAGGCAAAAAAAAAAAAAAAAAAAAAGAAGAAGAAGAAGAAAAAAGAAAAGAAAAAGAGAGGAAAAGATGCAAGTCAAAGTTATTGGTGAAGTACAGAAAACCACAATGATAAATCCTCGACATTTACCTTGAACATTATCGCACTTGCCACTATCGTTAGGGTTGTAAACATTACATAGTAAATTGGAGAAACAATGGCCGTGTTGAAGGTATCCAACGCCTGCAACAAAAGGATATCATGACCTTCAGACTAACCCCCAAAAAATGTCCCCTCCCTAAAGTCACAGCAATTGGAGAAACATTTGTTTATTTATGTTAAAATAACATTTCAAGCCACGGAAACATTGTGCAGGTCAACAGTAATTCTGAAAAGTAGCAGTTACTTCTAAGAGATCAACAAAAGGAACCACTTTTTTGAGAACCTAAGAGATGGAGCAATGGTTAAAAGTCAGCATAGGGTATTCATGCTCTACTCAGATGACCAATTTAATACCATTGAAGAGAACATATCCATATATCTTAATTGTGATTTCAAGTACATGGAGGAAAATTCAGTAGATTAAAGATTAAGTAGTAAAAGATAAGGAAGCAAAAGCAGCTGCTGATTGTGAGGCATCATGGTTTCAGTTCCTTCAATCACAACCAATTGGTAACTACAACATTTCAGAAAAGCTGAAAAAGAAGACTGACCAAGGGTTGCATGTAATGTCTCGGGTGATCTCAGTAACACTTTCTTATGAGTACAAATAATTACAGAAAAGCCTCACACGAGTTCAGGAACCATTGGCATTGAACATACTATAAATTTGAATTTAAGCTATTTAATCACATGTGTGCTAAAGGATGAAGAGTCCAAGAGGAGAGTGTTTCTTTAGCAACAGGTGGAGTCACAGAAGTGCATGAGAAAAAGTCTAAAACCAAGCATAAAGTCAATGGCAATCAGCATCATTGACTCAAAAAAGTGTTTGACGTAGGCGGCAAGGGATTGTCATTAAGTACCTGGAAGCATGGGTACCCAAGGTACCTGACCCAATTTAAACAGATCTAGATCCCTTTTTTCAGACACGTTCAAAGAATGGGTGGGTTCAGGTCCAGCATTCTAGACCAGTTTATAAATCAGGTCGGGTGGGAGGAGGTGGCCTGGTCTGCATTTAATTGGATAGTATGCTTGGTTTTCAGTTCTGAAAAGTGGGCCTGATGGTTGGTCAACAGACCATTGGTCTGTTGATTCCCATCGCAGATGGAGTATGCCTCAACTCCCGAGTCTCCCATATTGGAAAGATCGCACCAACCAATATTAGGAACATTTTCATTTGAATAGGAACCATTGTTGTATTTCTGTTCTTCACTTTCTATTATTAGGGCTCGTTTGGGAGCTTGTAAATGGAGGTAAATGAAATCTATTTCACAATTACACTCAAATCAAGTGTAAATGCAACCTTGTAAATGAAATGCACTGGAATCCAAATATTCTATTTGGATGGGAGTAAATGGGAGGAATTGGAATGCACTGGAATTATTTAATATATTGACAGGAATATATGTGATATCCCTGATCAGTTGTGCACCCTTTAGAGTGTACAAGAGGAGGCAGCGTCACCGACAAGGTACCAGAGCGGAGGAGTTAATGTAGATGGACGCCGGGTCCATTAGACCCATTTTCTGACACACTACAAGTGCAAGAGCGGTATGACCGTACCCTGACCGCATGCCCATGGGGCGGATTTCACACCCTGTAGCGCTAGTGTTTTAGTTTTAGGCGTCTTTTTTATTCTTTCCCTTGTTTTCAGGGGCTTTAGTACATTTTTTTTTTTTTTTTGTTTTAGGCGTCTTTTTGTTATTTTCCTGGTTTTCAAAGACTTTAGTGCACTTTTACTTTTTCCATAGCTTATATATACACTGTGAGAAACTCTATTTTAATATAGAATGAATAAGAACTCGTATGTTTTTTTTTTCCTCTTCTATCAAAGAGATTATGGTTTCAAGATTGACGCTTGGATGTTGATGATTCCACCCTGGTTTCAGATTTCCTTCTTTCTAGATCTTTGAGGTGCACGAAAAGGAAAGAATCAGCCGTTTTCTTTTCTTTAATGCCCTGAAATTCATACCTTCTTCATCTCGAACCTTTCTTCTTCATCCATTTCGTTCATCTATGGATATTCCCTTTTGGTTTGAATGGAAAAGAGGGATGGCTAGTCAGGAGAATCAGATCCAAACTTGACTTTGGACTGACTTATGGTAGATCTGGGATATCCTCGTATCCCTAGGTAATCCATTTTTACTGTTTGAGTGATTTTATGCCAAGGGACATGATCATAACGGAATGATTTCATCTCTATGTTGAAATTTTCTTAATCCCCTTGATTGAAAACAGTTAGTTGATTAATTTATTTATTTGAATCTCTTCATCCTGATTATATACGTACCTAGGGTTAGGCCATCATATGTCCCTGCATCAATCCCAAATCAACTTTAATATCCAAAATTAATGTACACATGATATTTGACAAAATGATTGTAATATGTTTATAAGCCCATTGAAATCAAGGTGTCCCGTATCGGTATCAGTTGGCGTAACGGTTCCCTCCGAAACCGATACGGATACGGGAGCGTAATGGCGATACGGGGGCGTAACGGCTCGTAACGACGCAATTTTTTATTTTTTTTTGTTAAAAAAATATGAAAAAATATGGATTAAATCCAGAATATTCTAAGCATTCCAAATATGCATTCATTTATAAATTGGAACATGTTTATGGTGGTGTAACGGTCCACTCTTTGATGAAAAGTTATATCGGACTGTCTGATGAATTTATGAACCAGATAACCTGAATTTGACTACAAAATTCATATATTTAATTTTATAAATATCCAATTTATATACTTAACAATTTGATATCATTTCTCCCAATAGTTCTTTTTAAAAATGAAATTAAATTCAGGTAGATCGCGTTGCCAATTTGGGGCTGACTTGGAGGACCAATCCATGCCCCAAATCAGCCTCAAATTCATGCAATTTATTGGCATTATCGCACTTGTGAATTGGTGGACATTTATTGGATAGCGGATCATGAAACAAAAAAATCAAAAGGCCCTATTTTAAAAAATAAGCGTCCACAAATTAACAATTAAAACTATTCAAACAATTTGATTTTGACATTTTGGGTTAGCAATTACAATCCATAATTTAATTGGTAAATTTTAAGTTAATACATGTCTCGTGTACAATTTTTTAAGGGCCCGAATTAGGTAGGACTGGGATTGTGAAGTGTAGCACACGAGTGTCAAAGTTTTTTGGACCCCACTCGTGATGAATGTGTTATATCCACACCGTCCATCCATTTTGCCAAATAATTTTAGGGCATGAGCCCAAAAATGAAGTAGATCCGAAGCTCAGGTGGACCGCACCATAAGAAACAATAATAATTAAACGACTATCATTAAAACTTTATCGAGGCTACAAAAGTTTTAGATCAAGCTGACATGTGTGTTTTCCCTTCATCCACGTTAGTGTGACCCTATTAACAGGTTAGATGGAAAATAAATATTACAGTGGACCCTAAGAAAATTTTAATGGTGAGCATTCTATAACCACTGTTTCCTATGTTGTGGTCCACCTGAGATTTGGATCTTACTAATTTTTTGAATCATAACCTAAAATGATGTGGCAAAATGGATGGACGGCATGGATAAAATACAAACAACATGGTGGGGCCCATGGGGCACGCGTAGATTTTATTAAAATTGTTCAGCGTGCTTTACACATACCAGTCCACTCGTCTGACGCAAGCAAGTCCCATGGGTCTGATCATGAGGTATGTGTTATATCTAAACCGTCCATTCATTTCAGGAGCTCGTCTTAAGGCTTGACACGAAAAATAATACAGATCTAATTATCAAGTGGACCACACTGCAAAAAGCAGTGGGGTATTGAACGTCCACCATTGAAACCTTTTTGGGATCACAGAACTTTTGGATCAATATGAAATTTGTTTTTCCTCTTCATTCAGGCCTTTTTGACCTTTTGAACAGATTGGATGGAAAATAAACGTTATGGTGGGCCTACGAATTTTTTAACGGTGAAAATCATCATCTCGCTGCTATTTTTGGTGTGGTCTAGACAATCTTTGGATACGATTCATTTTTTGGCTAATGCTCTAAAATGATATTTAAAAATAGATGAACGGTGTAGATATAATAAATACATCACTATGGAGCCCACGTAACTTTGATCTCCTTTGAACCGTTCGTACAACTCGGAGCTCGAGGACTGTCAGCGCTCGTCTTAGCTGACACGTACCTCCAGTTGGTGCGCGGTTCACCTCCGAAAAAAAAAAAAAAAGTGGAGAGGGAAACCGAGAGAGGGAGAGAGGGAAACCGAGAGAGGGAGAGAAAGCGAGAGAGGGAGGGAGGGAAACCGAGAGAGGGAGAGAAACCGAGAGAGGGAGAGAGAGGGAGAGAGGGAAACGAAGCGAGAGAGAGAGAGAGAGAGAGAGAGAGAGAGAGAGAGAGAGAGAGAGAAGAAGAAGAAGAAGAAGAAGAAGCAGCAGCAGCAAGCCACCGCGGCCGCAGCCGCAGCTTCCCGAGAAGAAGAAGAAGAGGAAGAAGAAGAAGAAGAAGAAGAAAAGAAAGAAAAAAAAAAAGGCAAGTAATTTTTTTTTTTTTTTCTATTTTGTAAGGCCCGTAATGCCGTTACGGGTCAATAACAGTCGTTACGCCTGTAACGGCCCCGTAACGGCTGTTACGTGTACAAAAAAGGGACTCGGCCCATACTGCCCCGTATCGCATAACGGGTACCACTATTACCGTTACGTATCGGCTGTTACGGCCGATACGTAACCGTTTTGGAACACCCTGATTGAAATATATACTTTTGGCAAATTTTGAGGAAATTTTGAGCCTCATGTGGGCCACAACTGTAAGGATCACAAACAAGCAATGTGCCAATGTTTTTTAACCGTCCATTTAGATGACCAACGTTTAGCGGTTTGGATCACTCTATTGGTGTAATTTTAGTGATGCAACCGATAATTGGATTGTTTTGGAAAATCATCAGCGTGTCACGTGTACGAGGGATTAAAACAATAGCGACACCTTTGTTTACTCATGCGGCTCTCCGAGGGAGCCAGAAAAGGCATTTCACACCAATTACTCCCAAATCTCCTCTTCCATTTACTTGGGATTTCAAATCAGCCCCATTTACTCTCAATTCCATTTATCAATTTACTAACATTTACCTCCCATCCAAATGCACATCTTACCCCATTTACTCCCATCCAAACAACCCCTTATGATACTTGGTCCATCTTTTTTCATTCGATGAATGTTATTGATAAATGGACAATTTACAACATGATGGCAGTAATGCCCTTAAAGTCGGAAGCACACAGAGCCAAAATACAAATACAAATGATGGGAAGGACTAGACCCCCAAGAGGGGCAGGAATCCGTTATCTATCATGCATCTAGTTGAACAGTATATTTAGGGTCCTTATGCATTAGAACATGAATAGCTTCCACTCCCAATAAGTACATGTGAAGCCCATGTTTAGTGACCCAAAAAATGGCTGTAGAAAACACTCAATAGGTTCCTAAGCCTCAACAAATTCGAGTCCAATAGCTCAAATATGGCTCTTGGATTTGAACTCTCCCTTAGGCGGGTCCAGAAAGCAGCACCTGACCTGTTGACAGCCCTACGAAAAACATGCCTAGAAAGCTAAATGAAGAAGTTGGATGTGTACTCAATCCATGTGAAGTTCAAGCAATTGGTGAGCCAAGCCTACACTATCTAGTTCAATGGAAGGTGTAGAATTATAAAATTAAAGAAGGAAGAAAAGACGAGAAAAGAGAGAAAAGCAAGTTGGGAGAAGAGAGAGAGAAGAGATCAAAGGTAAGTCAGGGTTGGACACCAGCCCTCTCCCCTTTATATTAATAATAAAAAGTTAATATGACAAAAATACCCCCAGTAACAAAAGCAAAAATACCCTATATATACCAAACCAAAATAAACAACTAATTACAAGAAAAAATAACTAAAATAAAGTTTAGGTGGGTTGTATAGTGATATGACCCACATGCCCACATCTCCACATCCATTAATACTCCCCCCTCAAGATGGAGCATAAATGTTGTCGATGCCAAAGTTGGAATATACGCATGTGGACCGACTATGACCAAGAGCCTTGGTGAACACATCAGCAAGTTGATCTTAAGATTGGACAAATGGTGTAGAGATTTCTCCACTGGAGACCTCATGTTTGAAGTGACAATTGACTTCAATATGTTTAGTTCTCTCCTTGATAGATTGGATTGTTTGCAATGTGGGATACTGCCTAATTATCACAAAACAACTGCATAGGTAGATTCACCACAAACCTCATTTCCTACAACAGTTTCTTAATCCACACTAACTCACAAGTGGTATGAACCATTGCTCTATATTCTGCTTCAACATTTGATAGGACTACAAGATTGCTTCTTACGTTTCCACATGACTAGATTTCCTTCTAGAAACACATAGTATATGGTAGTAGACCGCCTATCTATTAAAGAACCTACCCAGTTTGTATCAGAATACTCTATGATATGAAGATGATTGTTTCATCTGTACAAAATTTCTTCTCTTGGCATTCCTTTAAGATACTGTAGAATCCGAACAACTGCATCAATGTGAGGTACCCTCGAAGAACTTACAAACTGGCTCACTGCACTCATAGTAGCATCAAATATGCCCGCCGAGTGATAGTTAAATAGATGAGTTTCCTAATCAATCTTCTATATCTCCCTAGATTTTCAAATGTATCTCCTTGATTACCAACCGGTTTGTGATTCGAATCCCTTGGTGTATCAACCGGCTTAGTGCCACAAAGATTTGTCTCCATGTAAGCAAATCCAAAACATATTTCCATTAAGATAAATTAATTCCTTTCTTGGATCTAGTAACTTCTATACAAAGAAAGTATCTTAAAATAACCAAGATCTTTTGTACAAAAACGCCTTTGAAGGTACTTCATAAGCTCCTCAATCTCGCTATTGTCGCGTCCTATAATAATAATATCATCAACATACACCACTAACACAATAGACCTGAGGTGCCTTTCCATACAAAAACGAATAATCAACATGGCTTCGAACAAAGCCAATTCAACATAACCTTACTGAATTTGACAAATGATGCATGTGGTGACTACTTTAGCCCATAAATTGCCTTGTTCAATTTACACATCTTGTTTGACTCCCCCTAAGCAACAAACCCATGTGCTTCCTCCATATATGCCTCATGTATGAGATCACCATAAACAAAGGCATTTTTTATGTCCACTTGAAAGATGGGCTAGCCATGATTAACGATCTCATAGAGAATAACATGAATAGAGTTCATTTGAAAACATGAGAGAATGTTTCAGTACAATCATCAAGGTCCAAGTACATCCCTTCGCAACCAAGCGAGCCTGTACCATCAGGGCGAAACTTAATGGTGTACACCCACCTAATGGTGGTCGTGGTTGTGGTGGCCATTTTGGTGGTAGAGATTTATGGGTAGGTCACTTTGAAGGAAGAAATAATTTGGGAGGCAAAGGTACAGACTTTAGTACTAGTCATGGTTGTAGTAATCAGTAGACCATTATGGTCTAGTAACCACATGGTTGATACATGTTGGGATATTGTTGGTAAGCATGCTTGGGCAAATCAGGTCCATGCTCTTCAGATGATGGCACCATGGGTCATATCTTCAAGCCTATCTCCTCCGTTTCTGAGCCCGGTACTTCAGGCGATATAGTTACTCTATCTAAGGATGAATATGCTAGACTTATGAAGGACCGTTCCACTGACACATTATCCTCAACAGCCACCATCGCTCAGTCAGGTACAATTTATCTTACATCATGGTCCCTAGGTCATTGACTCAAGAGCTTCTGCTCATATGATTGGTAAGCACAATGTATATTGTTCTTGATTAGTTAAGTCATCGTCCATATCTCACATTCGTATATGGCACTTCAACTCGTGTCTAGGTTGGGTACTGCTTGTCCTACCCTGTCACTTGTCATCAATACTTTACATTCCTAAATTTCATTCGAGTTTGTTGTCACTGAGTAAACTAACTAAAATTTTAAATTGTTTTGTCACATTTTATTATTTTCTATTATGAATTCTAGGATCTAAAGAATGTGAGGATGATTGTTAGAGATTGTAAGAGGGCATGAAGTGAATGGACTCTATTATCTCGACATTGGAATAATTAAAGTTGCATTGCAGATAAACGTCTATCCACATCAGTGGCATTCCAAGTTTGGTCATCCCTCTTTAAGCAGTTTGAAGAGTCTAGTTCTATCTTTGTCATATGTGTCTAAGTTAGAATATGAGACTTGTGAGTTGAGCAAGCACTATAAAGTGTTGTTTCTTCCTTGCATTGACAAAAGTGATAAACCTTTTAATTTAGTACATTCTAATATTTGGGACCCAGTTCATCTTATTAGTTTATATGTTTTCAAGTAGTTTTCTATCTTTGTGGATTTTTATTCTCGAATGCCATGGTTATATTTGATGAAAGATCGGTCAAAAGTGTTTTCTTTTAAAGAATTTCATATAAAAGCACAAACATAATTCAATTATAAGGTATGTATTCTACATTCTAATAATGCTTGGGAATATATATACCAAACTTCATGTGCATACACCACAATAAAATGGGGTAGCTGAACAAAAAAAACCATCATTTACTTGAAGTTGTTAGGGCATTGTTATTGAATATGAGGGTTCCGAAAAGATATTAGAGTGATGTAGTCTTCACTCCATGCTACTTAACAAATCAGATGCCTTCGTCTGTTGTAGATGGAAAATCACATCTGTTTATGTCCTTAAATTCCTACTCTCTATCCCTTTAAAAACTTTCGATTGCCTATGTTTCAATATCAGCTTGATCAAGTTCATGACAAGTTTGAACCAAGGCCTATAAAGTGTACTGTTCTTAGGTACTCTTGTACCCAATGGGAATACGTATGTTATAGTACTATTTTCCATAGGCGTTACTTGTCAGCCGATATCACATTCTTTGAACAAACTTCATATTTCTCTAAAGGAGGGAAAGTCTTTATTTTGAAGAGAGTCCACTACTATTCCCATTGTACTGGATACCACTACTAGGTGTATATGGTGAAATATTATCCAAATGGTTCGGTTGATTGATTAAAAGCTTAGTTGGTTGCAATGGGGTACTCTCAGAATCTAGGAGTTGACAATTTAGAGACACTCTCACATATAATGAAGCTTCACTTTGTACGTGTGGTTGTTTCCATTGTTGTAAATTTGGATTGGCCTAAATGGAGCAACCACATGAGTTTGTTGCTCAAGGCAAGTCAAATAAGGTATGTTGTCTTAAGAAATCAATTTTGGTTTGAAACAATCTCTAAGAGCTTGGTTTGACAAGTTTAGTATAGTGTTCGAATTCAGGATGAAACATTGTCAGGCTGACCATTTTGTTTTTGTAAGGAAAAATTGAGACACTATTGTGGACGATATCATGGCAATAGGCAATGAGAGTACTGGGGTTAACGAGTTAAAGAATTTTTTACAGCACCATTTCTAGACGAAGGACTTGGGTCATCTTTAGTACTCTGTGAGCAGGGAGAATTGGTTGATGATCCAAGAAGATATATGATGGATTTATTAGATGAGATAAGTCTTTTAGGAGCCAAGCCCACCGAAACCCCCATAGATACAAATCAGAAACTTAGAGTAGATCAAGGAGAATTGGTTGATGATCGAAGAAGATATCATCAACTGGTTAAAAATTAATCTATCTAATGATTACTGACCTGATATCACATATCCAATCAACAAAGTTAGCCAATTAATGCAGGCTCCCTGGGTTCCTTATATGGAGGCCATGTTTTGTATCCTCAAGTATTTAAAGGGACAGCCTGGTCATGGTATCCTCTACAAGCAAAATGGTCATCTCCATGTAGACGGATATTCTGATGCAGATTGAGCCGGTTCTCCATCTAACAAACAATTTACCACTGGCTATTGTACTTTTGTAGGTAGAAATCTAGTTACATGGAAGAGTAAGAAGCATAGTGTTGTAGCTTGTTCAAATGCTAAGTTGAATACAAGGTAGTGATCCATGCAACATATGAACTCATTTCGTTGAAAACATTGCAAGCTTGGATTTATTGTTGATACTCCTATGAGGTTGTATTGTGGTGATCGATGTTTTCATATGCAGTCGCATAAGTGCTTATGCCATGGCATATTGTTATAAGCAATCTCATAAGTGCTTATGCCATCGCATATGCCATTTTGGACCAATGGACCGCATATGCCATGGTGGTATATGCAGTTATTGTGTCGTTGGGGCTTATGTAGTCACACAAAGAAGTATGCAACCACATAAGGCATAGTTATGTGGTCATGCCATCACGTACATAGCATGCGATGGCATAACCTCCCAAGTCCCAACAATTAAATTTCTTACTATTGGGGCTTATTTTTTGCTTCATTTTCTCTCACTTTTTACCTATAGAAAGGCTATTTTGGGAATTCTATTACTCGCTTACTCTCTCTGCCCCTCTCACTCTAATGCTCTCATCTCTCAATCTCTCTAGTCTCTTACTCTCTCACACTTTATTACTCTTATACTCTCGTAAATGACATCAAGAAAATTTGTATGTTGTTTTTTTCACATTTTTTACTATATTCATTCATTTAAGTGGTTGTTAGTTGACTTGTTATAGTCTAATAGTCTAATAAAACTATAACAAATAATTCCCAACACTTGTAATCTTTTTAAATATTTTTTCATATATTTTTTTATTGTTTGAGGGGCTATGCCATCACATAAGTGCACAACTCCCTTGGGTCGCATGGGATCGCTTATACCATTTGACAACATTGGTGATGATCAAGTAGCTTTTCATATTGTCAATAACCCCATCTATCATGACTCATGAGAGAACCAAGCACATCGAAATCAATTATCACTTCATCAAGGAGAAGGTTCCTAGCAAGGAGATTTGCATGTCGTTGGTCAAGTCCCAAAGCCAAGACCCACTAACAAATATGTTCACAAAAGTCCTAGGTCATTCTCAACTAGATCGTCTCTTTGTCAAGCTGGGCATTCATGATATATATGCTCCATCGGGGGGGGTGGGGGGTACGGCTATCTCTTTCTCACCGAATCACTTATTTTTAGTACTTAGTCTCTTTTCTCTATTACTAGTGTTGAGGGTCAAATATTGCATATTATCCCCCATTTATATCTTGGTTTTATGAACATGCTAATGCTTAATGTTCTATTTTACTCATGTTTGTGTTGCAACGTGAATTTAAGAGCTTGGATTGAAAAGTATGCTAAAAGCATCATTTGATGCTCAAGAATCACCAAGGCAAGGGATGGATCTTAAGAGACAAAGATTGAAAAATTCGCATGCCAAAGATCCAAGAAAATCAAGTGAGGAATGAAGAGAATCAAATATTTGAAGTGAAGAAAAGGAATCTTGAAATCGTCCTAAAAAAGCATATTCTAAAACTCTGGGTCATTTTGTGAAATTGCGCAGAGTGAAGCCTATTTTGAGAAACTACGCGGAGTGAAGTCTATTTTAGCAAACTGCGTAAATTTGAGGCAGTTTCTAAAGTTTTCCAACTATGTGCGAAAGTTGGAGTTCCACAACTATTAAATAGAACTTCTTAGGATGTTTCTAGGCATCTTCTAGGGTTTAAGGGGTGGAGCAAAAGGGTGGAGAAGCCGTCGCCAAGAGTTTTTCTTCTTCTTCCTTAGTTGTTTTCATGCTTTCTTCCAGGGTTTTAGATCCAATCATGTCTATAATTGGCTAAACCTCTTAGCTAGGGCTAAGAGGTGAAGCTTTTAGCATGATGGGATGTTTCTATTGCTTTGATTCATGTTTATGTTGAACTCCATAGATTCTAATTTGATATTTAAGGAATACTTTCAGTTTTTAATGGTTTATTGTGACTCAAATTACAGTAGATCTGCAATAGCTTTAAGTATCTTATTTTCCTAATTTGAGATTGTGAAATTAGTAAGTCCTGTTGTTCACCATCGTCTATTGGGCATGGTAGGGTGATGGAATCCTTACTAATCTTCACAATTCTCCTGCCTTGAGATTATGGGATTGGTAAATCCTGTTGTTTGCCACTGTCTCCTGGGCATGGTTTGGTGATGGAATCCCTGCCAATTATCATAGTTCTCCTTCATTGAGAATTAGGTCAATGGAAGTTCAGATTGGTTTTATTGATATATTTTCCTATTTGATATGATAGGATTCCAATTCTAATTGTGTTACTTGAATCAAGCAAGAGGGCTCCTTGATCACTACAAGTGAATCCTTGGCACCCTAGTTCCCACCTTTAAATTCTTAGTTTTAATTACTTAATTCATAATTACTCTCTCAATCACTTCGGAATTAGTTTTACATCTTCTTCTAGTCCTACTTCCAATTAATTTCAGAAATGCACAAGATCAGTCCCTGTGGATTCGACCTCAGTCTTACCGAGATTATTACTACATCGCGACCCTACACTTGGGGTTGTGAACAACTAGTTGTTTAAGACATGTTGGGAATTCTTGCTTTTGTTATTAAGGGTGCTATGGTCATTATTGTATTAAGGACTTAAAATAAAGGGAAAGAGTGAGGGGGTGTCAAGCCTGAACTCTCTCTCTCTCTCTCTCTCTCAATCACAACCACAAAAGAAATTGCCTTCATCTTTTCCTTCATAGACTCTTGAACAAGGACTTCAAGAGAATGGTCCTTGGGATTAAAACTTCAAAATCATGAACCGAAGTTGGAAACAAACTTCTGAATCTTCTTCATCCACCCTCTAATGGAGATATCTGAAATCCCCATTTACAACCTGACTTTATGATCCTTTCTCATGCAACCAATATTGCCAAATCAAAAAGATTTAAAGGATTTCGTTTTACCAGCTCATTCACTTTTCCGAGGACATTTCTTCTTCTTTTAAATTCTATGAACTCTCTTTTGCACTTGAGTTAAACAATTGGTTTGGTTTGAGAGGAATATTCACCTCCACAAGAAATATTCTACATCATTGTTCTTTTTTTCTTTTTTCTTTTTTACCAAGAGAGAAATGCACATACCCTTTTGAAATGGACCACTCTGCAGTATGCTTTACAATTTCCTTTTGATATGAGGTGAACTTTTGAATTCTAGTAAAGGTGATTGTGGGGTTATACCCGGATGCTTCAAAATAGGTCAGTACCAACCGTGTCTGGCAATTCAAATGTATGTGTGAGATCTGTATGCAAGCCATGTCCATGTTGTATACATGGCGTATCCAACCTATATTTGGGTGTTGTAGTTCCATGGCCTATCCATGTTGATGGGACAATCAGAATGGGTCCACAATCCTTCTAAAGCACTCAGAATGAAATCTTTTCAATCATATTGACTTACTGCCAGGATGTTGTAGATGAGGGCTAGCCTATTTGTCCTAGCACTGGAAGCTTGGTAATGCTCCTTTTGGTGAAAAGAATTTCAAGCATACCCTTGATTTCTACAATTCAACATCCAGAATATGGTCAATCAAATTCCTTTGTATTGTTCCACTCTAAGCAAACAGGGCTTTCTCATATTCATCTTATACTTTCTTCCAAACTTGGCATTTCTCTGTCTCAGCTGGCATTTATATCCATTCCTGCAACAATATCATGTTGATCTTGCCTGTCAATTTATAAGTTGATATGAGTCCTCTAATATCAGTAAATTAAAGACCAGAACTTCTCTGTGCAAACCAAAGTGGCACGTATGATATCAGGCAGCTCATCAGTTGGACCACAAAATGTGAATGC
This sequence comes from Magnolia officinalis, assembly GCA_021015155.1. Classification (NCBI taxonomy): domain Eukaryota; kingdom Viridiplantae; phylum Streptophyta; class Magnoliopsida; order Magnoliales; family Magnoliaceae; genus Magnolia; species Magnolia officinalis. The sequence goes on along the minus strand of JAJHSJ010000004.1, from coordinate 76,441,056 downwards.
CATGGCCCAAAAATTCAGGCCAATTCACTCAACAGGTGGGTCAACTCCAGTGTTCGGGGAGTGTTATCCACTCCCTCATATTGAATTTGAATTAGTAGTAGCGGCAACAAAAACCCGGACCAGATGAATAATGGTGAGTGGTTCAAGGAAAAGACTGTCAGGTGCACATTTGTTTTGTTGTACCAGTGGCAGTTCTTATCTCAATTCAAAATGATGAACAGGGAGACAGTTATATTTCATATTACCCAGTAAGTTGACCTTGATGGCATCTCATTGGATGAAGAAGCTTGAGCCCCCAACTCTCTTTCTTCTCCAATGGAACCTTCATTACCAATCAAGTGAGTATGTAATATGTGCATTCTACAAGTATAATCAATAATAGAGAGGACACTACAAGAAGAAGAAAGTAGGATGACAACTATGAATATTCATAACTCAATCAAGATATGAACGCAATCTCTGAACAAAGAAGAGACCCAAAGCAGTTAAGACCACAGTCATCTGGTTCGCTTCACATGAGCATGAAGAAGTTAAATACTTGTGGAATGTATCCCATAGGATTGTAGCAAGTTTAGGCAGTTCATATTCAAGTCGTTCAGATCATGGAGCTGACAAGCTCCCAGCCCACTAATTTGGCATGTTTCATATACATGGTATACTTAGCAAATTTGGTTACAACTTCGGAATTATTTTTAACTTCTAAACACATTCTAGTAGTGCCATGTGGATGGTAGAGCTAGAATAATTAGGTTTAAATGAAGTCTGCATTTTATAATTAAATTCCCTTGATAGTTGATACATTCCAACTCACAAACGAGCAAAGGCAAAATTTTAGAGAAAGAAGTAACAGCATGCCTTTTTTATTAGTTAAAAATAATTCTGAAGTTTGGAGACAGATATTGTTTGAAATAAAGGCACGGAGGATATGGGTAAGCACAAGCTAAGCCCCTATGTTAGCATGACTTTTTTGTCCTTTTCTTTAAAAAATAAACAAATAAATAAACAAATACTAGTTGTTTAGTTTGTTCTCAAGCCCAATCATACAACTTCCAGTTGAATTATAATGGTTTGTGTTTCTTTACCCACTTTGACTGAACCATGTAACAGTTGTCAAGATGATGAACTTTGATTCATTGAAAATTTTCATGTATCCTAAGCATTCCACTGTAAAGTGGCAAATCCAAAGTTATAGAATAAGGACATCAGCTGATATAGAAGGAGCTTTTGTAGTCTAGCATCAGAGGAGAACATTCCATATCGAACCAAAAGTAAGAACGGTCTCGTTTCTTCAATTACCACAAACAACTGTACTATAGCAGGATCTGCAATGTTTATAAGAGGCCTTCTTTGATACTGCAACGTGGAAGACATTAACTAACTTGCATGGATCTAATAAGATAAAACTGTGGTAGATGAAGAATTGGAAACATGCTAAACAATCAAATATCCACTGAGTCCATTGTTAGTACATTTCTGGGACTCCAAATAACAGCATAACAGAAGAAAAGTTTCCGCGTGCATTGTGAAAGAAAAGGAGCAGGACATCTGAATGAATCTGATCTGAAAATCCCAGAAGAGAAACTACGAAGTTATCAAGGATGCAATAAGGGGCACAACTGCACTTCTGCCATTGTATCTCTTATACATGAAGGATAATAGAGAGAACTCATATACCCCTGATAATCAATGTGTAATGTAATTCCAGTCTTGGCAATCGTATAATACAATATATAGTATTCTAACTGTCACTAAGTATGTAAATTAAGCGAAGAACGGATCTCGTAGTGAGAATGGTCTATAGTTGAGAAGGGGGACAAAGCATTTGATGTTGTTTCCAGAACATCAATCATTTACACCAAAAATAAACACCCTTAACATGACATTCAACAAACCTTGTTCAGGTAGTTCAATTGAGTGATGACACAGACAACTGCAACTGTAACAAAAAGCCACGTCTGAGGATAAGCCACCTGACTTATTCCTTCCAATGTAAGCTTTATTGCAATTCCAATGGCTTTTATGCTAACAACCTGCATTCCAACAGAAGAAAATTATAGGACCTGAAGGGTCACAGAAACCGCTTTAGTCTGAATATGGAGTGCCCTAATATTACTATTAACTCAAGGAAACATGATTTACCGTCAGTGATCCCATTAGTGAACAGATTCCCAAGTAAACCAATATGTTTGTCTGTCCACAGCGGGGTTCAAAGTGTAGAACCAGAGCTAATACTAATGATACCGTAGCTGCTGCATAAATTAGAAATGCTGTGAAGAATACAAACACAAAGTTAAGAAAGTTATACTAAACACTAAAGATAATAATAATTGTGATTAAGGGCAAGCAAGATTTTAAAATAATAATACCAGGTTGTGTTGCCAGCGTCCAAATTTCTTCCACAGAACTTGGAGTATGCTCCTGAGGTGCATGGATTACAATTACCACTGAGCCAACTATGCAGGACACACAGCCCAAAACACCCATTTTCTGCAGCCGTTCTTTCAGCATGAAGTGTGCCAAAACAGCACTGATCATCCATCAAACATGTCAGGTCAAAATAGTCATCACAACCTCATTATCAGCAATAACACATTCAAAGCACAATGCTCAAGAAGAAACAAAATCTTAGTTACCTGACAATTATACTTAATGCACCTAGGGGAGTTACAAGGACAGCCGGAGCAAAAACATAGGCCACAAAGTTTGCAACCTCTCCAAGAATCACTGTTTGTCAAGAAACTTCGGACCCCACGATCAATAACCCATTCAATTATCACATCTATATTAAAACATTAATAAAATAAAAAAAATAAAAAAAGCAAGAAATTGCGTTAAAATATTCATCCTCAGATTGTGAGCTTACTTGTCACCATTCCTGCCCACCAAAGCGGTTCTAGTAGGTAAGTGTATCCCCCACCACCTATAGTATGAGAGAAAGATGCTTAGTCTTTTTGAGAAAGACATGTATAAATAGCTTATTGAATGACCAGTAGATCATAGAGAAAAGCTAAATGGTAGTAGATTTTCATAAGGTTCTGATCCCTTAATTGAAAGATGTAATTTGCCGAGACCCTTATGGTAGATAATGGCTAAAAGCAGTGGAGATTCAAACAAATAAGGACCAAAGGAAAAATATTTCTTGGTTATTTACCAATGTGTAACCTTGCTTCCTTGAACTAGACCCCGTTGGAAAAACTGCCACTAAATCTCTCTCTCTAAGATTAAAAGTAGCATTAAAATAATAATAATAATAATGTGTGTGTGTGTGTCTCCAAACACAGATTTAGAAGATAAAATCAGGTTTTGTAAACCTCATGGAGGATGAAGTTCCATTCAAAACTCAAAATTGAATTACTTAAATGATAAATAGAATGGGAGACATGATAATATATCATGACCGCATGAGATTTAGGGGAAAGGTGTTCCATAACGGTAACAGTGGCCGTAGCCAAGGTATCCCGTATCGGTATCGGTTGACGTAATGGTGCCCTCCGATACCGATACGGATACGGGGGTGTAACGGCGATACGGGGGTGTAACGGCCTGTAACGGTGCAATTTTTATTTATTTTTTTGCCAAAAAAATTATGAAAAAATATGGATTAAATCCGGAATATTCTAAGCATTCCAAATATGCATTCATTTATAAATTGGAACATGTTTATGGTGGTGTAACGGTCCACTCTTTGGTGAGAAGTTGTATCGGACTGTCTGATTAATTTTTGAACCAGGTAACCTGAATTTGACTACAAAATTCATATATTTAATTTTCTAAATATCTAATTTATATACTTAACAATTGGATATTATTTCTCCCAATAGTTCTTTAAAAAAATGAAATTAAATTCAGGTAGGATGGCGTTGCCAATTTGGGGCTGACTTGGAGGACCAATCTATGCCTCGAATCAGCCTCAAATTCATGCAATTTATTGTCATTATCCCACTTATGAATTGGTGGACATTTATTGGATAATAAATCATAAAAAAAATAAATAAAATAAAATAAAATAATCAAAAGGCCTTTTTTTAAAAATAAAAGTCCACAAATTAACAATTAAAACTGTTCAAACAATTTGATTTTGGCATTGTGAGTTAGCAATTGCAGTCCATAATTTAATTGGTAAATTTTAAGTTAATATATGTCTCGTGTACAATTTTTTAAGGGCCCGAATTAGGCAGGACTCGGATTGTGAAGTGTAGCACACATGTCAAAGTTTTTTGGGCCCCACCCGTGATGAATGTGTTATATCCACACCGTCCATCCATTTTGTCAAATAATTTTAGGGCATGAGCCCAAAAATGAGGCACATCCAAAGCTCAAGTGGACTGCACCATAAGAAACAACAATAATTAAACATTCACTATTAAAATTTTATTAGGAGCTACAAAAGTTTTAGATCAAGCTGACATGTGTGTTTTCCCTTCATCCACATCAATGTGACCCAATTAATATGTTAGATTGAAAATAAACATTACAGTGGACCCTAAGAAATTTTTAATGGTGAGCATTCTATAACCACTGTTTCCTATGGTGTGGTCCACCTGAGATTTGGATATTACTAATTTTTTGGATCCTGACTTAAAATGACGTGGCAAAATGGAGGGACAACATGGATAAAATATATACATCATGGTGGGGCCCACTCGGGTCTGATCACGAGGTATGTGTTATATCTAAACCGTCTATTCATTTGACGAGCTCGTCTTAAGGCTTGAACAGATTGGATGGAAAATAAACGTTACAGTGGGCCCTACGAATTGTTTAACGGTGAAAATCATTATCTCTGCTGCTATTTTTGGTGTGGTCCAGATGATCTTTGGATATAATTCATTTTTTTGGTAGTGCTCTAAAATGATCTCTGAAAATAGATGAACAATGTAGATGTAATAAATACATCACTGTGGAGCCAACGTAACTTTGATCTCCTTTGAACCGTTCGTACAACTCGAAGCTCGAGGAGTGTCAGCGCTCATCTTAGCATGACACGTACCTACAGCAGCTAGTTGGTGTGTGGTACACCTGCGAATAAAAAAAGAAGGGAGAGAGAGGGAAACCGAAAAGAAAAAAGAGGGAAAGAAGAGAGAGAGAGAGAGAAGAAGAAGAAGAAGAAGAAGAAGAAGAAGAAGAAGAAGGCCACCGCGGCTACAGCCACAGCCGCAGCAGGGCCGCAGCCGCAGCTACCCGAGAAGAAGAAGAAGAAAAAAAAAAAAAAGGTAAGCTTTTTTTTTTCCTATTTTTCAAGGCCCGTAACAGCCGTTACAGGTTCGTAACGGCCGTTACGGTCACAAAAATCGGAGGGGGGGGGGGGGGGGGGGGGGGGGGGGGGTGCCCGTTTCGACCCATATCGCGTAATGGTGTCGGCCGTTGCCGTTAGCGTTACGTATCGGCCAATACAGCCGTATCATAACGGATATGGGACACCTTGGCCGTAACAGCCACCACCATTACCATTATGATACAGGCCGTTACAGCCTTCTTTTTTTTTTTTTGGAAATACCCGTTTCGAGACTGTTACAGGGCCATTACAAGCATTTTTTTTTCTATAACAGCCATTTTAGCCCCGTAAAGTGTAACGGTTATGGTTGTTACCATTACGTAACCGTTTTTGTATACCATGTTTACGGGAAATGAGAGCAATATCCAAGCAACAGGAAGGTCTGGCAGGATTTGGCTGTTATAGGACACTCAAAACATCAGTCTAGAATCTGCAGACAATCAAATCATCCTTCTGAGACAATGCCTATTGTACCCCCTTCAAATTCTACTAATTCCCAGTCATTACTTCATTAAGAGCATGAATATAAGCAATGCTATCACATAACAACTAGTTTTAAAAAGGCTTCAAATAAAGCTAGTTTAATATGTAGATTGTTTGAAATACAAAAGAAACTACTTTTTTGAGAAAAGAAATGAAAAAAATGTTATTTATTATACTTCTAGTTTGAAAGGGCAATGGACGATAGTGGCTACTTTAAGATAAGCTTCTCAGGGGGTTTCAACTTTCTAAAAGTAATAGTTTTTAGGTTAGGGAAGCGAGAGGCTAACATTAAAGGGTGAAAGCATGGGCATCGGCATCAAGGAAAAACTATTCTACTTCTCGTTTCTCCAAAAGAGAGCCCCCTAAAAACTGGACCGCAAGGTGATGCAGGACAATTAACCACTTGCTCTAAAAGCTCGAACTAATGGAGCATAGCGAATTAATCCATTTATCTCATAGGCCAGGCCCCAAATCCATGGGTTCTGCCCTCTCGTGGGCCCCAAATCCATGGGTTCCGCCCTACACAAGCCACCCGTCTCACACGGCCCCCCAAATCCATGGGTTCTACGGGCCACCCACCCCAAGTGTGCCCTTGCATCCCACAGGCCACCCCACTCGAGCCCGGTATGAAAATGCCCCCACATTACAAGGTGTGCCCTAACGACCATTATAGGACTGTAACAACAGTTATGTAAAGGTAACGGTGGCAATTGTTACTTGTTATGGGGTTGTAAAGGCCATTACAAAAAAAACAACCTGGAACAGTTCGTTACAGTGCCAATACAGGCTTCTTCTTCTTTTTTTCAATTTTTTTTTTTTAATGTTTATTTTCCATCTAACCTGTAATGTTTATTTTCCACTGTAATGTTTATTTTCCATCTAACCTGTTAATAGGGTCACACTATCGTGGATGAAGGGAAAACACACATGTCAGCTTGATCTAAAACTTTTGTAGCCTCGATAAAGTTTTAATGATAGTCGTTTAATTATTATTGTTTCTTATGGTGCGGTCCACCTGAGCTTCGGATCTGCCTCATTTTTGGGCTCATGCCCTAAAATTATTTGGCAAAATGGATGGACGGTGTGGATATAACACATTCATCACGAGTAGGGTCCAAAAAACTTTGACACTCGTGTGCTACACTTCACAATCTCAATCATACCTAATTCAGGCCCTTAAAAAATTGTACACGAGACATGTATTAACTTAAAATTTACCAAATAAATTATGGATTGTAATTGCTAACTCAAAATGTCAAAATCAAATTATTTGAATAGTTTTAATTGTTAATTTGTGGACGCTTATTTTTTAAAATAGGGCCTTTTGATTTTATTTTTTTTTTTATGATTCGCTATCCAATAAATGTCCACCAATTCACAAGTGGGATAATGCCAATAAATTGCATGAATTTGAGGCTGATTTGGGACATGGATTGGTCCTCCAAGTCAGCCCCAAATTGGCAACGCGATCTACCTGAATTTAATTTTATTTTTTAAAAGAACTATTGGGAGAAATGATATCAAATTGTTAAGTATATAAATTGGATATTTATAAAATTAAATATATAAATTTTGTAGTCAAATTCAGGTTATCTGGTTCATAAATTCATCAGACAGTCCGATACAACTTCTCACCAAAGAGTGGACCGTTACACCACCATAAACATGTTCCAATTTATAAATGAATGCATATTTGGAATGCTTAGAGTATTCCGGATTTAATCCATATTTTTTCATATTTTTTTGGCAAAAAAAAAAAAATTTTGCGCCGTTACGGGCCATTATGCCTCCGTATCCATATTGGTTTCAAAGGGCACCATTACGCCAACCAATACCGATACGGGACACCTCGGTAGCAGGTTGAGATCAAACCAGAAAGCATTCCCATATAAGTAACATGTAAGTCTTAGGTTGGAACCTTATTTGAACCGATCCGTTACCAATGACCTGCAACAAATGACCTAACCCAAAATCTAAAACAAAAAAATAACCCCTCGATGATTGTAACAATTTCTTTATTGCTTCTATCACCAAAAGTTTTGCAAATGCATATCCAATTCAGGATAGATTAGGTTGGATCAAATCAAGCCCAACCGGATTATAATTCGATGGGTGAAGCCAAGCCAAGCTAGAACTTAGTAAATTTTAAGTGCGTTGGTTTAGGACTTCGGGTAACGAATCGTGGGATGGGTTTGGGCCAAAAACTATTTGCCTGTTTAGCAAATGGATCGGGCTCAAGAGGTTCCAAGCCAACCTGAACCTTACCCATTGCCATCCCTAAATTGCTCATTGATAGTGCGAAAGTAGTAAGTGAAAAGTTACTTAGGTTGGTGGCAGGGCTTACAGGATATAAAACCTCATCACGGAAGAGTTTTCTCTTGTACTTGTACTCCATTGTGCATGGTGGAAAAACTCCCTAGTTGTCTTCCTATATGGATGTAGTCATGCAAGGATATGAACAATCGAGAATCACTGCTACCCGTCTTTTGTTGTTGTTTCTTAACTTCTAGTTTAGCCATCATAATCTTTGAATAAACAATGGAAGCAAGGTTCTTCAATTAGATAAATTTATGCAAGCCTTCTCTTTCATCATTAATTGCATAAAAAGTTTTCTAAATTTTTAGCTTTTCTATTAAACTTTCGAGAACATTTACTAGTGATGCTGCTCAATGAAATGATTCCCTCGCAGATTTTGGTGCATTAATTTTTACGAACCTTGCAAGTGTAGCATTGATTTCTTTCTTTTTGTTCCATCAATTTATCTAGCAGAATTATTTTATTTCTTTGTTAGAAGAGATCCCATGGTGTATGTTGTTTGCATATGGCATAGTTTTGATTGACAAGATGAGGAAAGGCGTAAACACAAATATAGATTTATGGAGTGATGCTTTAGAATCTAATGGTTTTAAAGCTAGGGGTGTCAATGGGTCGGGTTAGGGCCAGGCCAAGCTCTATCCAAGCTTGACCTGTATTTTTCAGCCTTAGTCAAAATCCGGCCTAAGTCCGGCCCGAGACCAAGCCCAAAATAAATTTTATTAAAACAGAGAAGCATTTTAGTGAACCACACCTACCTCTAGCATGCTTCGATATGAAATCTGATCCATTCATTTGGTAGGCCCCGCAGTCAAGAGAGAAATATGAAAAGAGAGGTCAACCCGCTGTAATGGCCAAGGACTCTTGCAATAGCCGAAGACCCTATTGCTACAATGGCATCAGTTGAAGCATTGAGAGAGATGGGAGGGATGGGATGGAGGTGAAAGAGATGGAGACAAAGTTGGGGCGGTGGGCTAGGTGAAAGAGAGACACGGAAGGAACTCTTAGGTTGGAGGCATATGAGAGGGGGGAAAAGGGAGATGTACGGTCGGAGGAAGTTGAACTGGTTTTCGGTATAACGTTTATATAAGATCTACTCAGACCATTAGATGTTTAATCTCACGGTAGGCGAGGATAAAAAATATAATAAAAAATCAGGCTGATCTGTGATACAGGTGGGCCACATAAATGAAAATAGTTGCAAGAGAGATGTCCAACCTTGACTATGATAGGGACCACTTTGATGATTATATAAAATCCACTTTAACCAGTAGATGCCACACCAATATTTAGATATTCTCCCCAACAATCATGTATATCAGCGATTTAGGTGGGCCACACCAAGGGCAAAAGTTCTAAGGGTGAGCATTGTCTAGTATACTTTTTACAATTATGTGGCCCACTTAATTTAGATATAGAGCTGATTTTTTTAGCATTAGCTAACCATAGTGTGGCACACCTGATGGATAGGATGGATTTTATAACAACTCTAAAGTGGGTCCCACACAAGCTATGACTCGTTTTCTATAAATCATCGCAGATTAGGTGGGTGGGTGTGAGAAAAAAAAAAAAAAAAAGAGGGAGAGGGAGCGAGTTATGTGAGGCCCCGTCCTCACCATGGATGGTGCGACCCTTACAGTATGGCATACCTTGACGTATGTATTCTATATTCACACCGTCCATCCAATTTTACAGATTATTTTAGGTCATTATGCCAAAAATAAAGCTATCCAATTATCAGGTGGACCATACAATAGGAAACAGTGTTGATTGAATACCCTACCATTAAAAACTTCTTGGGGCATACCTTAATGTTTATATAGTGTTTATTTGCCATCCAATCTGTTAATAAGATCACAAAGCCTGATGAAGGGAGAAAACAAATATTAGCTTGATCCAAAGCTTTTGTGACCAATTAATGGTCCATCACCATTGTTTCCAATGGAATGGTCCACCTAATACTAGATTTTTTTCTTCATTTTTGGGATAATATCCTAAAATGATCTAGAAAAACGATGGACCATGTGGATACACAATACATATATCAAGGTGGGCCCCACGGTAAGGGCCACACCGTCTAAGGGTGAATATGAGGTCTCACCTACTCAGCTCCCCTCCTCGAGGGCAACTTCGCTGCTACCTAGGAACCAGCTAGAGCTGGGCATCAAGTCAAGTCAGACCAACTTAGGGCTGACCCGACTCGATCCGATTTTGAAATAGGCCCGACCCGAACTCGACTCGACTCGATACCGAGTCCAGCATGCCTGAACCAATCTGAATCTGGGTCAGGCCTAGACTAATCCAGACTGAATCCAACTCGGTAAAAAGTACCAAGTCGGTTCGAGATGGTACAGATTCGGAGGGAGGGAGGGAGAAAGGAGAGAGAGAGGAGGAGGAGGAGGGTGGTGATGGGTGACTACTGGGCTTGGAAGAGGAGGGGGGAGGGAGTAGAGAGAAGAAAGAGGGAGAGGAGGAGGGTGGTGATGGTGGTGGGTGGTTGTTGGGCTTGGAAGAGGAGGATGAGGGAGGAAGAGAGAGTTTGGGATTGGGTCGGGGTGGAATCGGGTGCGGCGTAGAGGGTTAGAGATATTTAAAATTTAGGGCTTTTATCTGATTTGATGATTTATCTGATTAAAACAATAATAATAATAATAATAATAATAAATACCTTAAATCGAGCTGGGACGGGCGTTGTTGTGCGTATGGGTGGAGGAGACAAAGAGAGGAGGAGGATGTGACACAATACTGGTGCACATAAGGGTGGACGCTGTGTGGGCGGGGTCTAAGGACATGGGCGAGCTACCAGTGGTTGGCAGACTACTGTGTATGCGGTGGGGTGGAACGGTGTCCCACATCGGAAGCGCCGTCTAGAGTTGTGGTGGTTATATGTGGAAGCTCTACCTTAACCGGTGTGACACGTTTTAAATCCGTGCGAGGGAGTCCCCCAGAGCGGACAATATCACAATGGTGGGGTAGGTCGTTACAAATGGTATCAGATTCGAGGACGGCTCTGCCCTCGATGGGGGATAATGTGACACAATACTGGTGCACATGTGGGCGGACGCTGTGTGGACGGGGTCTAAGGACCTGGGCGAGCTACCAGTGGTTGGCAGGCTACTATGTATGAATGGTGTCCCACGTCGGAAGCGCCGTCTAGAGTTGTGGTGTTTATATGTGGAGGCTCTACCTTAACCGGTGTGACACGTTTTAAATCCGTGCGGGGGAGTCCCCCAGAGCGGACAATATCACAATGGTGGGGTGGGTCGTTATAAATGGTATCAGAGCCGAGGACGGCTCTACCCTCTGTGGGGGATAATGTGACACAATACTGGTGCACATGTGGGCGAACGCTGTGTGGGCGGGGTCTAAGGACCTGGGCAAGCTACCAGCGGTTGGCAGGTTACTGTGTATGCGGTGGGGTGGAACGGTGTCCCACATCGGAAGCGCCGTCTAGAGTTGTGGTGGTTATATGTGGAGACTCTACCTTAACCGGTGTGACGCGTTTTAAATCCGTGCGGGGGAGTCCCCCAGAGCGGACAATATCACAATGGTGGGGTGGGTAAATACAAATGGTATAATGTGACACAATACTGGTGCACATATGGGCGGATGCTGTGTGGGCGGGGTCTAAGGACCTAGGCGAGCTACCAGTGGTTGGCAGGCTACTGTGTATGCGGTGGTATGGAACGGTGTCCCACATCAGAAGCGTCATCTAGAGTTGTGGTGGTTATATGTAGAAGCTCTACCTTAACCGGTGTGACGCGTTTTAAATCCGTGCGGGGGAGTCACCTAGAGCGGACAATATCACAATGGTGGGGTGGGTCGTTACAGAGGAGGAGCTCGAAGCCTCGAATGGGTGGCCGTTGGCCGAACAGGTGTTATTGTGGGGACGAGTGGAGGGGAGAGAGAGAGAGAGAGAGAGAGAGAGAGAGAGAGAGAGAGGAGGAGGAGGAGGAGGAGGAGGAGGAGCTTGCTGATAGAGGGTGGCCGAACTGGTGGCTCTGCCGAAGTAGGGTTCTCAAATCGAGTTGGGTGCGGTGAGCGGCTACTGGTAGGGTTAGGGTAGGTAGAAGGGTTTTTTTTTGTTTATATAGTACCCGATAACCAGATCAAGTCGGGTTTCAAATCGGGTCGAGTCCAGACAAATTGAGTTTCGGTTCGAGTCGAGTTACTATGTAACTCAAACTCGACTCGGTCGGGTTTCGGATCAGGATAGGGCTACTCGATCTGAACCCGACTCTGCCATTCGGTTCAGGTCGAGTCGGATCTGACCGAGTCGGACGAGTCGGATCCACTGAGTTGAGTTGCCCCCTGCCCAGCTCTAGAACCAGCAATGTGGGTGCAACCTGACAATAGGGCCCAACTTGATGCATACATTGTGTATCCACGCCGTCCACGTGTCTTTCTAGCTTATTTTAGGGTGTGGTCCCAAAAATGAAGAATATAAAAATTTCAGTTGGGCCACACCATAGGAAGCAACGGTCGTTGAACGCCCACCATTAAAAACATCATATGGTCCTCCGTAATGTTTTTTGACCATCCAACCTATTGATAAGGTCAAACAGCCCTTGATGAAAGGGAAAAGCAAATATCAGCTTCATCCAAAACTTTTTAGCCCACAAAAGGTTTTTAATGGTCAATAAACACTATTTTCGGTGGTGTGGTATAAGATTGCAAATTTTGTATCTACTTCATTTTTCAATTGACGCCCTTAAATAAGATTGCAAAATAGACGAATGGCTTGGATATAAAATAGATACATCCAGGTGGGCCCTACAGTCAAGGTCACACCAGCAAAGCATGTGCCCGGGTCCAAGCCAAGTCACGTTCCTCCTCGAGATGCACGCCCATCTATGACGCTTAACGTCTGTGCACGAACTTTCCAAAGACTCACCCATTAGATTTTAGGGACCCACCGCGATGTGTAATGTGATATCCACTCTGACCATTAGATGTATAATTCGTATTTATGTCAATGGCAAAAAAATCAAAATGATCTGTGATTTAGGTGGGCCACATCAAGGGAAACACATATGAGAGAGGTCTACCTTTGATATTTCTAGGGCCCACCGTGATGATTATATAAAATCCACTCCAAACATTAGTTATAACATCAAAGCTTATACCTGAGGCCTAAACATCAAACCCATTCATTATTCAGGTGGGCCATACAAAGGAAAACATTATGGAAGGTATGTGTGGCTTTACACACCGTTTTCAATTGTATGGTTCACATGAAACACAAAAGGTACTGGTTTTTTAGCCCTTGGCCTAATGTAAGGTTACATGCCTTATGGTCGAAGTGGATTTTATTTACAGTGGTGCCCACCTATTTTGGATCACAGTGGTGCCCACCTATTTTGGAAATTTATTTCATGTGAACCACAGTGGTGCCCACCTATTTTGGAAATCACAGTGATGCCCACCTATTTTGGAAATTTATTTTCTTGTTGGAAATAACTTTTCCCTCCACAACGAGGGATTGAAATTTAAATTTTGGATCTAATTTTTAAACCTTAACAGGTGGGCCGAGCCAATAGACTTTTGGATTTCTTAGCCCGAGCCCAACCCGTTTTCAAATGGGCTTAAAAGTTCAGCCCGAGTCTGGCCCTCGGGCCTCATCCCCCAGTCCAAGCCCAGCCTAAGTTGGGCCTAGCCCATTAGCCCGATGGACCAACCCGGCCCATTGACACCCCTATTTAAAGTAATTGGACTCAAACAAAGTATATGGAGTGCAATTTTAGTAACTTTAGGAGTGATAGCGACGGAACTAGTTAATATTGCTAACCAAGAAATTTTCCAAAATGACCACTTTCAATAAGGGTATTCAACAACGGTAATAGTGGTCATAAATTAGCCTTTTGGCCGTTATGATACGGTTCATAACAGACTAACGGTCAAAAGAAATTTTTAGGAAGAAACTACAAAGGCCCAATATGGGATGATTATGGGCCCGTCTTGGCCCATTACACTCATATCGACCATTACCAAGGTATTCCAAAACAATAACACTGGCCGTAACAGCCACCGCTGTCACCATTACAATACAGACAATAATTGTTGTTATAGCTTCTTCTTTTTGTCGAAAAGCTTTTTGTTTTTTTTCAAAAAAAAAAAAACTATTTTGTCCTAGTAATAGTCTATTACAGAGTCGTTACGACTATTGCAATACCATTTCAGGGTGTTACGGTACCATTATGGGTCTTTTTTTCGGTAATGGTTGTAATGGGTGTTATGGGACCAATATGGAGCATTTTTTTTCCATAACGCCCGTTACGATCATGTAACACATAATGTTGACTATTATGTAACCGTTTTGGAATACCTTGGCTGTTACAGACATGGTTCTGAATGACAGTATTAGCGGTCGTATTGGCCCCACGGAAAAATGATACGATATGGCGTCGGATATTGGTATCGGGGCTGTATCGGCCCGTATCGGTCAGAATTTTTTTTTAAGAAAAAATATCAAAAAAATAGGGGGGGAAATGAGATATTCACAAATCTATCTTTTTTAAAAAAAAAAAAATGTTTTGACCATGTATTCAATGGTGTATCGGACCATTCTTTGGTAAGAATGTTGTCTTGGTGAGTTGACCTACTGTAAGTTCTAGTGTTGATTTTTTTATATATAAATTGTTGATACATGTCATAAATTGACATCGTATATTGCTAATTCTCTAATATGATTATATATCAACTATTGGACTATTAAGTGTCAAAGAAGTATCACTAGTCACTAGTCTAGTCACTAGTATTGTGCTTGCTTGGAGAATGTGTATGACTATGTGTGTAACAATATAAGTCTAGTCACAAGTACTCACTAGTCTGGTGTAAATCTTAACAAAATTAGCCCCCAAAGTTGTATATTCGAAAATTTTAAAAAAAAAAAAAAAAACATTTTCTGAATTTTTTTGAAATTTCGATAGAAATTAAAAATTAAAAACTTTTTTTCCGATCAGATCTACTGGATCTAACTGGAATTGAGTCCCCTCTCCAAATTTGTGCTCAGATTAAAAAAATATTTTTTCTAAAATTTCTAGAAATTTCGACAGAAATTCTCAATTTTTTTCTGATCAAATCTGATGTAGATCTGATCGGAATTGAGTCCCCTCTCCAGATCTTTGCTCATATTTATAAAATTTAAATTTTAAAATTTTTTTTTTTTTTTTTTTAAAAATGATTTTCAAAAATTATAGAAAACCAGGCGTAAATGCACAAAAAATTAACCCAGAAAAATGATCAAAACGATCTCCAAATCCAGTGGGTTTTGGTAGATCTAGGCATATAATAAACATTTATATGGATATGAACAAGGATCAACAAAAGAAATAGATTTTTTACCGTTTTTCTTATTTTTTTCAAAACCGACCCCAACCTCTTTCGATCGTTCAAATCAGATGAAAATTGATGTTTTGATCCTCCAAATAGCTATTAAATTGCACCGAAAATCCCTCTACTTTGATGCACTTCAGTCATTTAAAGCAAAGGAAGAGAAATAAGAGAGTGATCGAAAAAGGGGGTGGGGGGGGGAGCCCCCTTTTTTTAGTTTTTATACCTAAATTGGTCTGACCAATATGGGTACAGAATATCGGTGCCAATACGGGTGGTATCGGCCAATACGAACCAATATGGCACAATCTTTTCAAATACAGCCGACACAGTCCCGTATTGCGTATCGTATCGAGCTTATACGAATACAATATGCCCTTATCGGGTGTGCCAAAACGGTTACGTATCGGCCGTATCGGCCGATACGTAACGGTAACGGTACGAGCCGATACGCGATACGGGGTCGTATCAGCCGATACGATTTTTTGTACCCGTATCGGCCGATACGAGCCCGTATCGGTCCGATACGGGCGTAACGGTTGACCCGTAACGGGCTGACCCGTAACGGTTGAAAAACGTTCATTTTTTTTCCATTTTAAGCTCTTTTTTGCTGTTTTTTTTTCAAATTTCTTGCTTCCAAACTACTTCTCACTCCTTCTACTACCAATTTCGACCAACCTTAGTTGGGTATTTGAGATAAAAACACATTGTATTGCGGCTTTTGTTGAATCGAAGCTCGGTGGGCCATTTTTCAGAAATTCCGAATTCGTCAAAAATAGGTATTTATACTTTTTTTAACATGTTTTGCTGTTTTAATCATGCCATATGATGTGTTAATCATAGTAGAACATGTTAATGTGCATTTTTCAGATTTGGGGTGCCATTTAATATTTTTTAAATATTTTTTTCTATTTACGCATGTATTTTGACGCTTTTTTAAAAATTTCGAAAAATCAATTTTTAATGGTTGTTTTACTGTTTTAATCATGTCATATGATGTGTTAATCATATTAGAACATATTAATGTGCATTTTACAGATTTGGGGTGCCATTTAATATTTTTTATTATTTTTTTTCTATTTACGCATGAATTTTGAACCTTTTTTTTTTATTCGAAAAATCAATTTTTAATGGTTGTTTTACTGTTTTAATCATGCCATTTGATGTGTTAATCATAGTAGAACATATTAATGTGCATTTTACAGATTTGGGGTGCCATTTAATATTTTTTAAATATTTTTTTTCTATTTACGCATAAATTTTGAACCTTTTTTTTAAAATTCGAAAAATCAATTTTTAATGGTTGTTTTGCTGTTTTAATCATGTCATATGATGTGATAATCATAGTAGAACATATTAATGTGCGTTTTACAGATTTGGGGTGCCATTTAATATTTTTTTATTATTTTTTTCTATTTACACATGAATTTTGACCCTTTTTTTTAAAATTTGAAAAATCAATTTTTAATGGTTGTTTTGTTGTTTTAATCATGCCATATGATGTGATAATCATAGTAGAACATATTAATGTGCGTTTTACAGATTTGGGGTGCCATTTTATATTTTTTTATTATTTTTTTTTATTTACGCATGAATTTTTACCTTTTTTTTTTTAATTCGAAAAATCAATTTTTAATGGTTGTTTTGCTGTTTTAATCATGCCATATGATGTGATAATCATAGTAGAACATATTAATGTGCATTTTACAGATTTGGGGTGCCATTTATTATTTTTTTTAATATTTTTTTTCTATTTACGCATGAATTTTGACCCTTTTTTTTTAATTCGAAATATCAATTTTTAATGGTTGTTTTGCTGTTTTAATCATGTCATATGATGTCATAATCATAGTAGAACATATTAATGTGCATTTTACAGATTTGGGGTGCCATTTAATATTTTTTTTCTATTTACGCATGAATTTTGACCCTTTTTTTTTTAAATTCGAAAAATCAATTTTTAATGGTTGTTTTACTGTTTTAATCATGTCATATGATGTGTTAATCATAGTAGAAAATGTTAATGTGCATTTTAAAGATTTGGGGTGCTATTTAATATTTTTTTTTGTATTTTCGAATTAGTGACTTTATATTTTTATTTGCTTATATTAGACAGGTTTTGGAGCTTCTTAGGGTTTAGTATTTTAGTTAGAACATAAAATCATCTTTATTAACATAGGTCATACAGACATACATTCACCTACCTAAACTTAAAGAAATGTCTGGGTCTGGCCAACAACAAATAAGTGAGGATATTGGATGGCAACATTGTGAGAGGGTTGGTGGTACTAGGCACCAAATAAAGTGCAAGTATTGTGATAGACATGTGACTGGTGGAATTACCCGTCTCAAACAATATTTAGCACATCGAAAGGGTCAAGTTGCGCCATGTGCCAGAGTACCGAGAGAGATAATGCTTTTAATGCAAGCTAGTCTGGATGAGTCGAAGGGTAAACGTGTTGCTGTACAAAAGAAGAAAGATGATATTTTGGATGCAGCTCGACAGGAGGTGTTTGGTCCTGAATATATGGGCGTTCGTGATGAAAATATTATTGATTCTGACGAAGATTCAGATCGGGAATTAACTATAGTTAGGAGAGAGAGCTTGCGTGTAGCTCGTGAAGAGGAAGAACGTCGCCGCATGTTTGGCACGCATGGGTCAGTGCGTGATACAGGAGGGGGGGGCAGTGGGAGTGGGAGTGGGAGTGCAACTGGAAGTGCAACTGCTTCTGCAAGTGGGACTGAGGGTCGGGGGGGTAGGTTTGGTGGGTTACAACGTATGTTTGGGAGCCGACGACAGACATCTTCACGTGATGCCCCTATACGTGAAGATGAAGAAGTAAATGAGCCTAGGAGACCCTCTATTAATCCAATCCTGTTTAGGAAAGAATCAACTAAACAAAAAAATAATAAAACAAACGTGGAGTAGAACTTCCGTTGAGAAATTAGGTAGAGCAGCAGCAAAGTTATTTATACATGCTAACATACCTCATAACGCGGCCAATTCTCCATATTGGCAGGTGGTAATTGATGCAGCAGCAGAAGCAGGTGAAGGAATAAAAGCTCCCACGGCTAAGGACATTAGGGGGAAATGGACAAATGCACAGTTTGCAGATTTGAAAGCATATGTAGCTACCTTTAAACCTGTATGGCAAGCCAGAGGATGCACGATTATGTGTGATGGTTGGACTGGCCCAACCAGACGCAGCATGATCAACTTCATGGTGTACTGCCACTTAGGAACTATATACCATAAGTCAATTGATGCGTTAGAGGCAACAAAAAATGCTACTTATATTAATGAACTAATGGATAAAGTTGTGGACGAGATTGGAAAGGAGAATATAGTGCAGATTGTGACAGATAATGAAGCAACATATAAGCTTGCAGGACATATGTTGATGGATAAGAGAAAAAATCTTTTTTGGTCACCATGTGCTGCCCATTGTATTGATCTTATATGGGAAGATATTGGGAAGAAGAAGAATGTTAAGGAAATGGTCGAAGGGAAGGGCAAGGGAACGACACATTTAATGAACGTTTACAACCATAATCAAGTAGTCGCAATAATGAGAAAGTTCACGAAAGGACGAGAGTTGTTGAGGCCTGCGGCGACTAGATTCGCAACAAACTTTATAGCATTAGAGAGTTTATTCCAGCATAGGAGAGAGTTGAGTGAGATGTTCGCTTCCCGAGAATGACTCAACAAAAAACATGGAAGAAGAAGACTCAGGGACACCGGTCGACGTTGCGAACACCATACGGGACAACAAATATTGGAAGAAGGTCAAGGCGATCCTAAAGGTGATGGAGCCACTAATGAGGGTACTCCGTCTTGTTGAAACCGATGAAGCACCTACCATGGGCTTCCTATATGATGTCATGGATAAGGCAAAGCTTGTAATTCAACGTGATTGTAGAAGTTGGGAGACTTATTGGAAGATGATCGACAAGAGATGGACAAAGCAACTCCATCACGATCTTCATGCAGCAGATTACTACCTAAATCCTAGGTATAGATATGTCCAATCATTTGTTGCGGATGATGAAGTTCGTGTCGGGCTAAAAAATGTGATAAAGAGATTACAGTCTGACTTAAATCTGCAAATAAAGGCGTTGAATGAATTAGATACATTTGGAAATCGCCTTGGTAGCTTTGGAGATGCTCTTGAACAGCATGCAGTATCTAGGTTGCAACCGGCCGAATGGTGGATTAATTTCGGAGAGAGTACGAAGGCTCTCTAAAAAATTGCAGTAAAAGTTTTGAGCCAGACAACGTCTTCCTCTAGTTGCGAAAGGAATTAGAGTTGTTTTGCGCTCATATTTCAAAGAATAAGAATAGATTGCAGACTAGAACATTAGATAGACTTGTCTTCATGCACTACAATATAAAACTAAGAATGCGACGACATCATAGGAGCATTACAGCTGCTAATGACGGAAACTACTGTCCAATAAACTTGGACAATATTTATGATGACGATGACCCACTTCTACCTTGGTTGGAAACAAGGGAAAAGCAAATTGAAGAGGATAGTGAAGAATTGAAAATTGATGACCTAGAAATACGCAGAGCGCAACAAGAGAGTCGTGCAGATGTGTTGGACCCAGTAAGAGGGGCAGCGTTTATGCCACGTACGGATACGGCTCAAGATCAACAAAAGAGTACAAGCGGTGGTAGCGTGACCATGTCAGATGATGACGACCCCCCTGCCCCTGGTGCTGGCACTTCTGGTGTTGCTTACCCCCCTATAAAACCGTCTACAGATCGCGATGGCGATGAACATCGACGACGTAGTACACGAGGTCGGACTTACGAGTGTACCGAGTCACAATACAGCCAGCGGAGGAGGGTACATCTAGTGGTGCACGGGGACCGGGAGGTCCGGAACATCAGCAGGCTCATGGTCTGGTTATTATGATGGATATTCTTATGGTCAATTAGATTATGATTATGGTGGTTATATTGAGCCTGTTCCATCACATTCATGTTGGAGTAGCCCTCCGATCAATATCCATATGATATAGATATCCAGATCCAAATCCAAGTTACTCATCAGAGCAGACGCACTCTCAATCTCAAGATTCTCAACAGCCTGAGTATGGGCACCAGTATGGCTATTCGACGGGCACTGATGGATATCCTTACTCAGGGTCAGAGTCGTTGTCTAGTCAGGATCAGTCATCCTCTGGTTTCGTTGATCTAGTATTTCCTTCTGGCACTGGATATTATGGATATGCAGCACCTACACCTATTGGACAGCCTCAGCCTGATGGTGATGATGACGATGATGTGGAGGTCGAGCAACCACAAAAAAGCAGATTTTCATTTTGGTGGTGACTTGTGATTGTGAGTATATATTTGTATTAAGGTAAGTATTTGCAGCAGACAGCTCACAGCAGTATTATTGCAAGAAGTCATGCAGTCATGCACACACTTGACACTGCCGAACTTGTATTTAAAATAGCTCCCCTGACAACGAATCAAGTAATCCTTAATCAAGTTGCAGGGGAGTATATCAGACACTACTAATTTTATTTTATTTTTCATATTATTGACTTGAGGATGACAGGTTATAGACAGGAATCACAGTCACATGCACAGCAGCACAGGTATGTTCGAGAAATTCCTCAAAAATAATTGCAAACACCTAATGTAAGATATTTTCATATTACATTCATTCTAATATATCTATCATTGATAGTAGATAGTTAGAAAATTAAATATATAAATTTTGTAGTCAAATTTAGGTTATCTAGTTCATAAATTCATCAGAAGTCCGATACAACTTCTCACCAAAGTGGACCGTTACACCACCATACATACAATGTTCCATCACTAAAAGTGGACGTTACACCACCATAACCATGTTCCAATTTATAAATGAATGCGTATTTGGAATGCTTAGAATATTCCGGATTTAATCCATATTTTTTCATATTTTTTTGACAAAAAAAATTTTTTGCGCCGTTACGAGCCGTTATGCCCCCGTATCGCCGTTACGCCCCCGTATCTGTATCGGTTTTGGAGGTCACCGTTACGCCAACCGATACCGATACGGGACACCTTGGTCTATACGATACGGATATTCATAACCATGGTTACAGACCCATTACTAGACATTTTTGTGGAATGGGTGTTACAGCCCTGTAATGCATTACAAATCCCACCATTATTGTTATGTAAATGTCGTTACAGCTATTGTGTAACCATTTTTTTAATACCATGCTTTCAATACCCGGGGTCAATAATTCATCAAAGTTGAGAGATTGAGAAGGATGTTAAGCATAGAATTCAAGATGGGTTGAAGAAATGGAGATGTTCCTCTGTAGTATCACCTGATCATTGTGTACCACTCAAATTGAAAGGGAAATTTCATAGGACAGCTATAAGACCAGTTGTGCTTTATAGGACAAAATGTTGGACAATTAAGATACATCATGTTAATAAGATGTGTAGCTTAAATGAGGATGTTGAGATAAATGAGGAATGGTAAAATTATAAATGAATGCATTCAAGGGAACTTAGGAGTAGCACCAATAGGTAATAAGATGAGGGAAAGTAGACTTAGAGGGTTTGGTCATGTGCAACGGAGACCAAGAACCCTGGTTAGGTGTGAGTTGGTACAAGTTGAAGGCTCCAAAAAGGCAAGGGGTGGATGTGGACAGAGATAGTAAGAAAAGATTTGATGACCTGTGATCTAACTGAAGCTATGGCCCTGGATAGAGTGGAACAGCAGAACAGGATTCATGTAGCGGACCCAAATTAATTGGGAAAAGGCTTGGATGATGATGATGAAATAATTTACTTCCTTTTAAAGAGAAAATTGAAAGAAAAGTACTTAGTAAAAGCTCAGCTAATTGAGGTGCAAAGCTGCCAATGCAAATCCTACTTCTTTAATTCATAGCACTGCATAGGAACAGGCTCAAACAGCCATACATCCCCACCAAAGTACCACAGCAACATACAAAAAGCACCCAAAGGTCCTAAATGCTCCAACGTTACTCAACCTCAGTAAAAATTGGTCCGTTGGGCTCACCACGGATAGACCATGCCTGGAAAATATATATATATATATATATATATATATATATATATATATATATATATATATATATATATATATATATATATATATATATAATATATATAATATATATATATATAGATTATATTCTCCTCAATAGGACAATCTGAACCTTTTAACATGTGGCCTGAAGATTGATCACTGAGATGAGAAATAATAGGCACAGCAATTTGCACATTGCAACTGAACAAAAGAACACAAGATCAGCATCTAGGCATTCCCAAACTGAGAGATTGTTTAGGGTCATGCTCCATCCATCATGGTGCCCAACACACGAACAGTCTAGATCAGTGGACCATGGACCAAACATGTAGAAGTAGAGAACCCCAAGCATAACAACACATGTCCTCCGGTCAACAATCCCACAATAGCTAACATTTCTGATCATCCGAACAGTCTCAGATTTGGATTCCAACTTCCCAATCACCAAATACCTCAATTCAAAAACCCAAAAGAGAAAAAAATAAATTAATTAATTAAATAAAATAAAAAAAATCAAGACTCATCAGATGAGAGAATTTCCAATACCTGCGCGAGTACCAGAAGCACCGGCGCGCTTGAGGCCCTTCTTCTTCAAGATGAAGCTGGCACCGATGAAAGCGCTCGAGAGCACCGCAAGAATAAGTCCTCTCGTATTATCAGAAACTCCCATCTTCTCCGTACCTTTTGCCCTCGACGCCATTCAATTACCTACGGATCTCTCTCTCTCTCTCTCTCTCTCTCTCTCTCTCTCTCTCTCTCTCTCTCTCTCTCTCTCTCAAATGGGAGGATGAGGAGATGCAGCAATTCAAATCTCCCGGGAAGACAAAAGCTAATAGAGCCGTCCAAATTCCCGCCAACAAATTCGAAAGATCCGAATCGATTAGGTTCTTCGCTCAAGAAACGATGGATACTAATCGGACGCTTTCAGAAACGAGACGAGATTTTCGCCTTTTTGTTGGAAGTAAAAAAGAAAGAAAGAAAGAAAAAACAAATAAATAGAAAGGGCTAAAAGGGCCGGTGGATCCGCGGATCGTTGCTCGACTCTCTTCTTCGTGTCGGGAGAGTTTTCTTTTCGTTCGTGAGGCTGGTTTAGTAGTCCGCTGGACCACGAAGTAGCCCTTAGTCGGCCTAACATCCGTTCGGCCCGCTCCTCAGTAATCCAAACCTTTCATTTGGTAAGACTCAATGTGGATTTCCAAATTGTAAAATTTATAGCGATTGGAAAATCCTTTTCAATTGAACGGAATTTTCCTTGAAATCTAATTCTAATCAGACCATGCCTAGCTTCACTTGAATATCAAATCAGTCAGATTTCGGTATCATAGGCAATCCGTTGTGTACCCCACAGAATGAGGCTGGTTCCAGGTAAGATTAAAGGAAATAGGAGTACAGTTTCAGGTGATTTCTTGGATTACCTTTTTTTTTTTTATGGCCTTGAAAACGGCTTGTCGCATCGTCATAATGAACTGTTACTTATGGGGCTTGTTTTATGGTGGAATAACGGAAACGCCATCAATGAATTAATGTTGGTTGTGATTTTGCAAACGTAGGATTATAATGGTCATTTTTGGCAAAATAGAGTTGCTTTTTACGGTATTGACGAGCTGGATGACAGCGAGGAAGAGAGTAGAAAACTCTGACGCGTATGAGTACTACCCTTGCCCATCGCTAACTAGGAACCGACGGGGCTCCGAGGGCCCGACATAATGTATGAGTTTTATCAACACCGTGCATCCATTTTTCCACATCATTAAAGGGTATAATCCCAAAAATGAGGCAGTTTGATGCCTCAAGTGGACCACACTGTGAGGATTAAACACTTACCATTGAAAACTATTTGGGGCTACAGAAGTTTTGGATCAAGCTGATATTTTCGTTTTCTCTTCGTCCAAGTATGCGTGACCTTTTGAACAGGTTAGATGGCAATTAACCATCACGGTAGGTGTCATTATCATTGTTGCTTCCTGTGGTGTGGTCCACTTGAGCCTTTGATCTGCCTAATTCTTTGGGATTTTATGCTAAAATGATATGCCAAAATGGATGGACGGTATAGATGAAACCCATACATCATGGTGGCCTCTGAACCCCTCTCCATTCCTAGCTAGGGACGGGCAGGGGGTGTCTCCAATCCGGCGTCCGAAAACTATAGAGGAACGCGGCTTCGTTTGATATAGCGAGGAAGAGAGTAGGAAACTACATAGGGACGCGGCTTCGGTGGATCCGCGGAGCCGCTGAGGTCGGTGTATCCCAGACTGTGGGGCCCACCTTGGTGTATTTGTCTTACATCCACACCTTCCATCTATTTTGCAATATCACTTTAGGATACAAGCCCAAAAATATACAGCATGTCCAATTAAGGTGGATCACACCGCAGAAAATAGCGGTGATTGACCATTAAAAACTTCTCACGGCCACCAAAGTTTTGGATCAACGGGTCACCAAAGTTTTGGATCAAGATGATACGTGTTGTACCCTATTATTTTTTAACATTTATGAGAGAATTAATAATTAGGAAAGTACATGTTTCATTACATAAATAGTACAAAGGGTGTCTACAAAATTTTAAGATATTTCAAACATGTGTGTGGCGGAATTAAAGCGGTTCAAGAAGCTCCAATACTTCACATGATCGAGAAAAAAAAGGTGGTGAAGCGGTTGGTGGGACAGGAAGCTGAAGTGGCGCAGAAAGAAGTGATTGTTATCATCGACTGAACGTGGGAAAGAAGCATATACATTAATGTAGAAATGAGATATATAAATAGCAAAGGATTTTAACGAGCAAAGTGTCTCAAACTAACCTAATCAAACAAATCAAATATATCTTTCAATTATAGTTTATGTTCATTAGCATAATCAGTATTTTACGTTATTTAGCATAAGTAGTAGCCTAATTTACATTAAGAGTAGCAATAATCCAATACCTGTAATCTAAGTTTATGCCCATACGTTAGACAAATTTACATTGCAATACAAGCAATTTCTCTTTTTAAAAGACATTTTTACAGTTACTTCCTGCAACTGTTTGTAAGTGTTTTCTTTTTGTTTGCTTTTGTATTTGAAAATCCTTTCGTGCGCAAGGCAAGGTGCAACCCATTCTTGGACGACGAACCCTACCCTCCAATAATCGCCTAATCATTTTAAAAATACCTTTCAAGTGGTTGAATGGGCGACCGGTCTTCTTAGATCTCAGTCATATATTGTCGATTCTAACATATTTGTCTATCTTGTTGCTTGGGGTCAAAGTTGCTCAGTTGGAATCGAGTTGCACAGTTGGTTCTGGCATGCTTGCAAATATTACATGTGACCGAATTTTGCATTCGAGAGAGTAATAGTTTTTGGCACACCCGGTGGAACACCTGATTTGGTATACATACCGGTGTGACATAAGCATGATTAATTAATCCAAATATAAGTCGAAGGGTTACCCGAAACTCCTTTGAGGCTAATGATCTCATAACACCTTTTGTATTACCTCCACTCAAGGAGATGCATGTGCAGCCAACACCCGAACTCTTAAGGCCACCATCAAGTCCAATGCCTAATCCTTCGAACTAGGATCGGGCATCCACGTCTCGAAGCAACCCTCTTGAGACGATATCAGTTGAACTATATAATACGCGATTGAGAATCCAACATATCACGGGGCAAAAGAGGGCTCAAGCCGAGCAAGCATGAGCTCAAGCAAAGAAATCAAGAATTTAGGCAGAATCCTTCAACAAGTGGATAGCTAGCCAAACCGAGAACTTGAATCAAATGGTGGTTATCTTTGCCAAAAGGGCACCTACTGCACCTCAACAAAACATTGAAGGTAACTCTGTTGGAAATTTGGCGCCAGTACTGTTAGTATCTCCCCCACCGCGGAATGCTCATCCTGCCTCAACACAGGAATTGTGCCTATAACACCCCGGTTCCCGGAACCCGAGTATACTGCTCGTTTTCCAAAAACCTGAGCGTTAACATTTAACGGTGGCTCGAATATCACGTGTGTGTGTGTGTGTGTATCCTTATCAGAGTTAATAAACTAGTGGAATATGAGCAAATCAAGTATAAAAGGGAGTCCAAATATTCTTATTGTTACTCGAAAACTTATACAAACCAATGTCTTAACGTTTTACAAAACATGACAGTACAAATTTAATACAAATGAAGTCAGGAATAGAGAGTCACAAGATCATCTGACTCCTCTTATTCTATATGAACACCAGCATGCGCGTAATCTGCGTCTCCTGCACCTTGAGTACGGTTTGATAACATCAATGGCTATCCCAGTGAGGTATAACCCCCAAGATTTATCGTGTCATCATGATAATTAAGCATAGTTATCAGGAACAATCTAACATGAACATTTCATAATGACCATCATATTAATAAGATAGAGTTTATAAGATACGCATACATTAAATAAAATTTCATAAAGATAATCTTGTTTAAATGCATGAATACATGCACATGCTCACAGACCTGGGGATGCACATCCAGTTGGCAAAAGGGCCACCCAAGGAGAACTAGCCACCCGGAAAAGTACTCAAAGGTATACCCAAGGAGAACTAGCTACTCGGAAAAGACCATGCAACAAAGACACCCCAGGTGGCCTAGCTTCTTGGAGGAGTACTTTATGTACGCCCAAGGAAAACTAGACACCCGAAAAAGTTCATGAGAAAAGGATAGCCCATGGTAGTCGAATGCACGCAACGAAAATTTAGGATCACTAGGTAAAATACTCTACGGTACAGCTCGTAGTGACCCAAGAAAACCCCGTGTCTTGTATCGACCACCCGGTAAAGCCCGCATGCCATGAAATGTATGATTAGCCTAGCCATTATTATTCCAGTTGCAACCAGCCAATTTATGTAAACTTAAGGCCACTATAAGAGTTTGACATCTAGTATAGGCTAACAACTCAGCGAGATCTAACAAGTATGATGTCTCAAAGGGAATCTTTCCAACTATTGGCCAATCATTGTCCAAAAAGTGGAACTTGCCATCGCAATGACGTATAAAAATGACCCGTCAAAGCTACATGGGCAAATATTCCATCAAAACTACAAGGACAAATAATCCATCCCAAAGATGCGATAAAAAAAATGAGATTATCTCAAAAGCCACATAGGCACAGATGGTAATTCCACAACAGATGTTCCATTTAACCTATTAGATAAGGTGGCCACTAGTTCGAGAACTTCTAAAGTTACTATCAAGTAATCACAAGTAGTAAAATGAGTCATGTATAATCTCAATGGCACTTACACATGTAAAATGTTCATCTTAACCCAGGACAGAGGTAATTAAATTTCATCGCACTTTCAAATGTTTAAATTTAAATCCAATCCATCAATCATCTATAAAAGACCAAAATCAATAAGAAAAATTCACCATTTAAATAATCAATGATATAAATATGCAAAGATGAATAAACTAAGCTAACTATCAAGATGTAGAAAAGCTTGAAGGGTGATCCTCACCTATCAAGTCGAATATATTTGTTTATATTGTATCCTAAGAGTGGTGACTAGGAAAAATATATCTCCTACATGTAAATTTAAAAGTTAAACATTGATCAATCTTAATTGAGCTCTAATTAAATCCTCCTTGAGCTATTAATATAGGGTTTGAGAGTGACACACCTCACTTGAGTTGGTTTCCAACACAACTCGGTTTCTATTTCACAATGTAAGTAGGCATTTGGGAATCAACATTTCCTACATTTCAATAAGGGTTTAGATAAGCTTTTCCTCAACCCAAAACAAGATCAAATTCTAAAAATTTATGAAATCGAAACTTACCAAACTTGATGATTGGCTCAGCTACTTGACTCAGGCAGTTCACATGATCTTCACTCCCTCTCCTCTTTCCTTTCTTCTTCCTTTCATTCCTTTTTCTTTCTTTTTCTCTCCCTTCTGACCAGACAATGTTAGGATATGACCAAACTCACATACAACTCGGGCCGATCTCGGCCCAGCGAGTCAAATCGGAACGACTCGAGTCAGCGAGTCACTGACTCGCTCATCTTCCCGTACTCTCTCTGACTTCCTTCCTTCCCTTCTACCCACTCTCTCCATTTCCATCTTTCTCTTTCTTCTTTTCTTTTCTTTTTCTCCCACTTCTAGCAATAGATCTGAGTTTATCAGTAACTCGACTCGGCCGAACTAAGCTGACTCAGTGCGGCACTGCCGAGTCGAGTCCTCTCTCTCACTCTGTATCTTCTTCCTCCTCATCATCTTGGCCAGCAACATTTGTGCTCAGATCGAACAACTTGTTGAGGTGAGTCGGCATTAATGTAGCCTAATTAGTGCAAACAACGGCCACCTCTCTCTCTCCTGCTGTTTCTCCTCTTCTTCCTCCTTTCATTTTCTTTCCTATTTGACCCATAAGGTCTGCAAGGACCAGGCCCTAACTCGACCTAAACTGAGCAGACTCAGTGCAACATAGCCGAGTCAGGCTCCCTTTCTCTCCCACGGTCTTCTCTTCTTCTCTTCTTCTTCTTCTTCTTCTTCTTCTTCTTCTTCTTCTTCTTCTTCTCTCTCTCTCTCTCTTTCTCTGGCTAGAGAGAACCTGGACTCAGTCCGCACTCACTGCGACTCGAACTGAGTTGATTCGTCCCAATGCGGCACCAAATGGCGCTCTCTCTTTTCCCCCTTTTCTCACTCTCTTTCTAACTTTCCTTCTTTGGAAATTGTTGCCCTAAAAGGCAAGCTTTATATAGGCCCTTTTAATCACGTTCTAGGCCTTTCGAATGGTAACTAATTACCAGATTAGTTAGCCGAGTCAGTTTTGAATCTAAATGCGGCACTGTGACAATCCGATGATTTAGATTAAAATCGGTTACATGTCCGTGATCCAGTTATTAGGATGGACGTTTGAGATGATGGGTCATCAGATGAATGACCCAGATCAGGGAATGGGGGCCACTAAAAGATGATGGGTTTTTCCAGTCAGTTGGAGAAGAAGGTGTGGTCGTTCATGGCAAGTTCTCATTGGGTGGCTGATCTTATGATCCGAGGCATATGGATGGCTTGGATTTGACTAGAGATCAATGCGGGGTCCATATTTTGGATAGCCTTGATGAAAGTCCTAAAGGTTCACGAGTTTCTATCAAATACGCGGTTTTCCTGAGAAACTGGTTTGTCACACGAGTTGCATCCGTTTCTGTTGTTGTAGGAAACTTCTAGGTGGTTTCCTTTGATTCCATTTCAACGCATCAGATTGTCTAGAGCTATCGAAAGACTCATTTTCCTTGTAGGGCAAGCATTCCTGACAAAAAAAACAGTGCTTTTAGTTGCGCCTCCTTTCTTTCTTAGGAAACCCTAAAACAAGAGGAATGAAGGGCTGGGATCTCTCGGATTGGGTGGTTAAGATGTGATGGAAGCATGTGGATTTGCCAACAATGCAACTGAAGCAAGGTTTCCGTTTTCGGAAACAGTTCATGTGCAGCCTTTGTTTGCTCCTGAGGTTGTTCGTATGCTCGGGTACACCTACGTATGAAAGTTCTAGGTTTCATTTGAAATCCCAAGATGAACATGATGGACGGTTCGGATGATCCTAGATGATCATTATGGTGGCCCACGGCGAGCCAAAACGGATAATGTCCGTTTAAACGAAATCCTAGCGGGAAAAATAGGGAGAAAAACCTGCTTTCTTCTATTTTCATTGGGTCAACATGGTTTGACCACGTTGACGAGTTCGGTGAGCTGTGGGAGCACCACCTATGGTGTACACCATACACTTTGTGGGGTCCACTGTGATGTATTTGATCAATCCACTCCGTCTATATGTTTTAATAAATCATTTTAAGGTATTAAGCTAAAAGTGAGGCAAATTTGAAGTTTAGATGGGCCATACTATAAGATTTTAAATTCCTTTTATAATCTCTATTGAACCAACGGTCAGATCAACTCCGATTCTGAACCTTAAAGGTATAATGATTCTAGGGACCGCTTACATGGAAATAAACAGTAATCTCAGTGATTGAATGGTCTGATAGTGATGATTAAGTGATGGTTTGATAGATTGAGGGTTGTGGGTTTAATGAGTTGTGAATTTGGCGATTTTCTCTTGATTATTGAGATATCCTGAGATTAGGGCCTTCCGAGGTCTACATTAGACAGTTTTGATGGTTTTTAGGATTGTGTAGTCGTAATTTAATAGTTGATTTTATTATTCGATAGTCAAATTGGGGGAATCATGTGTCAGATCATTCCATTTATGACCCACATGGGTTCTCAAGTTCTAAGAATTGCTGGATTGGAATCCAACCACATATTTAATGATCGGGTGGTCTCATGGTGATGATCAGGTGGAGGATTGACAATTCAAGAGTTGTGCACTCGAAGAACAATGGATTTGATGTTTTAGGTTTCGATAAACAGTGGACCTGATGATTTGATGGCCCAGCTTAAAAATTAACGAATGGATGACTTGGTCCATAAATGAAGATTACTTCTAACTATCAGATTTAGGCTAGAATGAAGATGAGTGGTTCCATAAATTAGATTATAGGGTAACACCGGAGTACTGAAAAATACAAGGTTTTACAGTGCCTCACCCGCTGAATTCAAGCAACCTGGGTAGGGAGCCAAAAACTTCATTCCTGAAGTTCAAAATCAAGGAATGCTTGGGGGCACTGTGAGATCCGTATCCTAGCTCGTACCGTTTCGTAGGCTTCTGCGATCCTCCCAGTCGAATTCCGGCGACCTGTGACGCGTAGACTGCATTTGCACGCAACCCTAAGTCATGTCCGGTATTCCAGAGTCGGCTCAACTCGAGACTTGCACCCTTGCGACCACGCCATCGTCGCAGTTCCGACGACGCATCTCGTATGCCGAGGTGATACCCAGGCCAGGAGATGTGGGCCCGGGTTCAGTTCAAGGAAAAGGCCGCACATTTGCATCCCGAGAGAATCTATCAAATCAATCAATCAATCAAGTCAAGTACACTTCCCATTAACCCATACCTCTCTCTTTCCCAAAGTCAACAATACCCATACCTTTCCATCCCATCCCTTACACACCCATCACTCACCCATCACCCATCCCTCTCTCCATACATCTCTCTCTCTCTCTCTCTCTCTCTCTCTCTCTCTCATTCTCTAACCATTTCCAAGCACCAAAAGGAGGAAACGTCCATGGCTTTCAAGGAGAAAAAGAAAGAGCTAGTGTGGCCCACCTTCCTACCTCTCATCTCCACCATCCAAGCTTCATCTCAACCCTTGAATCATGATCCTTGGGAGCTCTAGGATGTGTTGATGAAAGAAGAAGTCCAAGAAGAAGCATAAGTGGGTGTTCATAGTATTTAATTTTGATGTAGGGCCCACATAGGTGGGACCCATCTTGATGTATGCATTGTATAGAGGGACCCATAGTGGCGGGGTCCCTCCACCATCCGACGTCTCTCTCTCTCTCTCTCTCTCTCTCTCTATCTCTTTATGATGAAGTGGGCGCCACTAATGTGTGTTTTATACCCTCGCCATCAATTCATTGCCAGCTCATTCAGGGCCTGGCCCAAAACGAGCAGGTCTAAAGTCAAGTGGACTACACGGCAGAAAGTAGTGAGGATGAGCTCCCACCGTTGAAATTGATGTGGGCCCACTGTAATGGTTTTGGTGGCCATCAGACTGTCCATGCGGACACCTGGATGGTGGATCTGGACAGCCACCTTATATATATATAATATTATTATATATATATATATATATATATATATATTACATTGAGTATATATATATATAAATATATAATATAATATATTATATTAATTATATGTGGGTGTGCCACACCCACATGGGACCCACCGTACCTACAACAGCTATATAACAGTTGTATTACAGCCAGCTGCTACCCACATGAGGTGTAACAGCCCGGATTTTTCCCAACCTGGAATTAGACGTCCTTAGGCGATGGGACAATCCTAACTCCTGTTTAACTTCATAAACACTCAACTCAAGGGTCTTAAGTCCCTTTTCAAACCATTTTCTTCACAAATCTCACCTTTCATTACCTCGTTCCTTAAATCCTTCTAAGTACTTTCACATTAGACACTACCTTAAAGTTTAGGTGATGAAGAACAATACTTAAACTAAACATTGCAATAAAGGTCTAAGTACCACCTTAGA
This sequence comes from Magnolia officinalis, assembly GCA_021015155.1. Taxonomy (NCBI): domain Eukaryota; kingdom Viridiplantae; phylum Streptophyta; class Magnoliopsida; order Magnoliales; family Magnoliaceae; genus Magnolia; species Magnolia officinalis. The sequence continues at coordinate 76,408,475 of JAJHSJ010000004.1, read as the reverse complement.
CCGAAATCACTCAGGACTAAATCCTTTAGAAATTAGGCGAGATTTAGCTAGTGTTAAACTAGAGTGCCTGTGAAATTAGCACCAATCACTTTAAATACGATCTGCAAGACCCAAAACTTGTAGAATCATTGACGCTAGGTTACCCTAAAATCTAGGATCAATCTCATTACCCGTCTACTCTCGGGAGCATCTTGAAACTCTATATCAGATCTGGACCGTACGTCGGAAGTCCGATTAACATGAAGTTAAGGAATTAGGACCGCCTCGCTGGGCTTGACAACCATCTCAGAAATCAAATCTAGACAGTGTCCCACGGCTGTTCGCTTGAGTCCAGAGCGAGAGAGTGTGAAAACACTTGTTTTCTTTACAAAATAAATATCTTGAATAGTAATCTGGCACGTGTTGCTTGCGGATCAGTTTTAAGTAACCAGACCATCAGAATCAGACCAAATTACACCCTCGGATCAGGAGAAATTTCATACACATTTACATGTACTCGGAATCTTCGATCGAGATCCGCTGACCGTTGACCTGAAACTGGTCCGCCACGCGTGATCTGGAATCCCGACCGAAACAAAAACTTAATAGAACCTAGATCCATAGTTTGTGAGCTTAAGTCCGACCTTTGGCTCAAGGAGGCCCGCCAGAAGTCCTCCGTTGAGCTGAAACAGGTCCGCTTTGGTTATAACTTAAGTATACTTTGACCTAGAGTCTATTTCGGTTAGTTTTTAGGCTATATATGGACCTTAAACCCTCTCTCATGGCAGCCATATGAATTTGAGATTGAGAGAGAAAAGAGAGAGAAAAGAGAGAGAAAGTGTGGGAGATGTGGGAGAATCTCCCTGCCACTCTTCCCTGCCACTATACGATCTACACCGCTTTGTTCTAATCGCTTTCCCGGCGATTTCAGCTCCGTTTCTAGGTAAGAAACCCTAACCCTAATCTGATTTGGGGCTTGGGTGGTTGTAGGTTATGAAATAGCTAACCTATTTCGTTCTATAGGTTGCCAAACTACCGAATACGGAAGCTTAGCAATTCTATCAACTCCGTTTCGATTCTACGATAAAAGGTGCGGACTTTAGGTGTATAGGTTATGGTTTTCAACGCTTTCAATGTCAAATAATGATAGATTCATGATCTGCTTGCAATTGCACATGTATAAAGTGCTATCTGTTTTTTGCTTCGATTAAAGATGAAAAATATGGAATTCTACATACTCTAGGTATTTGTAGAAAGTACCGTATATGTACAAATTTTGGAAATGTGTTTGACATGATTAATTGTTGTATGAATATATTATATGTGGATAAATTACTTGTTTTGGCGAAAGGACTCGCCCTATACATGTTTTGCTTATATACACTATGTATGTTGAAATTGTGTATTCTAGAAAGTACCGTATACGTATAAATTTTGGAGATGTATTTGCCATGATTATTTGCTGTATGAATATATTATACATGGATAAAATACTTGCTTGGTGAAGGGATAGCCCTAATACATGTTTGGCTAACATACACTATGTATGTTGTAATGGTGTATTCTAAGTGTTTGTGAATATGACTGAATGAGTATAGAATTCTCATTCGTGCTCACCATGACTAATTGTCATGGATATATGATTGTTGTATTGGCGATACCCCTTTGACGAAAGGATTTGCCCTGAATCACGCCACGACCACTATACGCTATATATGTTGAAATGTGTAGCCCAAGTGTTTGTGAAAATGTTCAAATGAATATGGAACTTGGATTCCTACTCTCCATGACTATCCGTCGTGGGTGTACGCGTGTTATGATTGGGGCAACTCCCTAGTGAAAGGATTTGGCCTAATGCCTATGTGATCAACATATGTCATGTATGTTGATGTATGTATTCTAAAGTGTTTGTTGAAATGTCTGAATGAGTAGTAGTTAGTAAATTGTAATGTATAAGGGTGTTGAGATATGATTCTCAACTCCTTTAACTATGTGTATGATTTCCTTGGATAGCTGTGTGATTAGGAATTGAATATGTACAAACTCATGCTTGTGTTGTATTTCATAACATGCTCAATTGATTGTATGGGTTTATTTATGTGATGCATATGTTTAAATTCATGTTACGTTGTATGATCCGTCATGGGTGATGGGGGAGTGGAGCAACGAGTGCGTGCAACAGCCCTGGCAGCCCTAAACGGATAATACCAGACCTTGATTGTATGAGTTGAATCTTGATCCACTACTGCTTTATCTATCTGCAATTGATTATGTTTGGGGCTATGATTATAGTCCAGACAATCGGTACCAGAGTTGAATTCGTGGTTGTGATTCATTTGCCACGTGAGATGTGTTCGACGAACTCGAGTCATACTTCGGTTGGCGATAGTGGTTGGCCACACGAAGTGCTCATGCGCTTCATATCGTTCAACTTGATGTGCGCTCGAGCTAGCCGAGCTCGTCAAGTAACCCGATCTGTCTTATATATTTCACCATGTTTGGACGCCTCTGATTGAACCCAGGGTACCAAACTTACCAGTGGAATCCCTTTTAACCATGGTACCTGGATCCGCTAAGACTCATGAGCCGGGCATGGTGGTATGGGACACCGTGATCGAGCTGTCAGCTTACGCTGGGGCCACGTGCCTCCCCGTAGTGACCAGTGAGCAACCAAACTCGTGAGCCGATTATGGTGGTATGGGACACTATATTCGTGCTGTCGGCCTACATTGATAAGGTGATGGGGGAGTGGTGCAACGAATGTGAGCAACAGCCCTGACAGCCCTTTGTAGTGACCTCGAGCATACTCTGGAATCGCGGTGAGCCTTAGAGTTTTGTCGCGGTGTATGGAGTTGAACTAGGCCTGTTTCTGTATAGTGATGAATCGTTAAAGAGGTGATGGGGGAGTGGTGTAACCTTTGTGCGTAACAGCCCTGACAGCCTTTGCAGTGACCTAGAAAACACACCATCGTCTGAGATTAACTAGGACTGACGACCCTAGAATAGATCATGTTTGGGAATGATACAAGGGAGGTACCTTAGTTTCTCAATACTGCTGTTTGAAATAGACTAATAATAACTCGGTAATCATGCTCATCATGCATTGCATGTGCCTGAAAGATGTGGAGCACTGAGGGATGAAAGCATGCCGCGAACGTGAGATGGTGTCGCACGAGGGAGGGTGTGGTGAGGGCATACATCATGTCATTCATACTTGCATTAATAAGAGTAGTTAGGAGTATTTGATTTTACTACTTTATCATTACTACTTGACTGAATTAATAACATGTTAGCCTATGCTTTATTGTTCTAATGAGTTGATCACTCACTCCCACGTTATGGGACGGTGTTTTTAAACACCAACCAGACCCTGTTGTAGCTGCAGGTGTTGGCGATGCTTGTGAGGCGGAGCCAGACCTCTGCGACGATGAGGACACTTTCTTGCATATGTTATTTTCTGGCGGCTTCATGTGAGCCGTGCCTTGATCGACGGGGTTACAGGGATGCTAACTAAATGACACTACACCTTTGGTATATTTTGAAATTATACTTGTAATTATTTAACCTGGTAACATTATCACACTCTGGAGACCCACCACTGTTTTTATATTGTATATATATCTATCACAGTCTTCCGCTTGCAATTTAACTGTCTATGGAGTATGATATGCTGTTTTGGCTTAATCTCACTCATGTTCAATACACTAATGCAAACAACATTTAATCATCATTATCTATGTTGCATAAGTGATGTTCTGGAAACTCGGGTGTTGAGTTATGCTCGACCCCCGATTTTTCGGGATGTTACATGAGGTGTGATTCTCACCGTCCAGAGGTCTGGACGATGGGACCCACCGCTGATGGGTGTATCCCATCCAAACCGTCCTCCTATTCCATCTCAGCTGTTGGACGGTGGGCTACCATCCCATGTATTAGCAGCGTCTATTGCATGTCGTCAGCAAGTGTTGTGGGTCCCACACATGAGGTCTGTGTTATATCAGACCGTCCATTCATATGGCGAGCTCGCCTTAGGCTTTTGACGGATATGTAGCAAATTCAAATTTTCTGGTGGGCCACGTATGTGGACCCCACACTGGTGTATGTGTTACATCTAAACCGTCCATCCATTTGGCAGACTTGTCTCAAGGCTTGAGACTGAAAATAAGACAGATCTAGTATCAAGTGGACCACATTGCAGAAACAGTGGGATTGAGTGTCTACTGTCACGCCCCAAACTTAGAAACCGGGCTCACAAAATTCCCGATCACCGAATCTAGCGACGATAGCCTCCGTAGAACCCCATTCTCGGCTCCCGGTGCCCATTCGCCAGGTTCCGATCCTGGGATGCTACGAGGAGGATTTCCAATATCAGTTTGATTCATAATAAGCATAACCAAAGGCATAACCCACAAATAACAACCAAAAACTCCATCACATTTCCACTATAATTAAAAACTTTATGAGTACAATGAGCATAAAGGGAAATACAATGATAATGGACAAAAGGCTCCAAGATGATCTGCTATGCACTCCTGCCTCAACGCTGCTGCGGTCCAACGTCACCTGCATGCAATAGTCGTGCATAAGCTTATGGAAAGCTTAGAGGACGGTGAAAGTGTGTGCGCAAGGTAGTAATACAATTATAAAGTATCAGAGTAATGTAGAACATGCGGATGAGTCCATGAACATCGTTTGTCGTACCAAGGCTATGCGATGCAAGACATGAATGCTATCGGCCATACCAAGGCCATGCGTTGCAAAGCATGAATGATGTCGACATACCAAGGCCATGCAATGCAAGATACAACTCAAGCATACGAATCCTCATCTAAGTCCACATATCAATACAACTCAAATCTGGAATACCACCGGGGTCTAGTACACTCCAAACTAGATTGCAGCCCCATCGCGCGCAATAAGGTAAGTGGAAGAGACCTCACTATCCGCCTGTCAATATCAGACTCGGCTTGTCGATAGCGGACCCATTCCTCGAACTGGTCAAACTCAGCCTAACTTTGCTCCCTCCTCTCGAACGAGTAAGGTAACACCCCCTTCCAACCGACCACGACACAGTGGAAAGCGCGGCCGTTTGGTAATCGACACTCGGCGCTTATGCACCCACTCGGTTTAGACGTTGGAGCAACCTCTTGGTACCATATAGGTTTAGGGACTTTCACTTAGGGATATCTATAACACCCCATGTAGAACAAGATTTCCGGTATCCAATCCTGCTAACCACGATATGCCTATGGCAACTATGACCCTAATGTCACTAGGGTGTACAACATACATGTCATACAATGCGAGATAGATGAATCACGAAATCCAGTCATACAGCAATCATGCGCGTACCACGCACTCATGTGGGCATCTCCCTTATCCAGGGAGTCCCATAATAATATGCTCAATGACATGTTCTATGATCACTCACGCATCTCATCACAAGTATGTAGATGATGCGTATGGGCATGTATTATGATGTTCTATTGTCACATACTCAAAATTGGTATTGATAATCAGCATCGGTAATCGACACCGATAACCAGGGTCGATAATCTGCGTCGGCCTCGACAATCGGCACCGATAGTCAGCATCGGTAATGACACCGATAATTAGGGTCAAAAGTCGGCGTCGGTCTCGACAATCGGCACCGATAATCAGCATCGGTAATTAACATCGATAATCAGGGTCAATAGTCGGTATCGGTCTCGACAAGCAGTACTGATAATCAGCATCGACACCGATAATCAGGGTCGATAATTAGAGTCGGCCGTGGTTATGAATTCATTCGTCTACAGCGAATGGGGCCCACTTATTTGGGTTAACTCATGAAGAGAATGGCCTAACAAGGCCTAAGGGAAGGTCATAATGAGGACATCTAACCATCATTGCCAATCAATGTGGACGTTAAACCAACATTGCTCCCAAGGAGTGGTCTATATAAAGAATTCATACGAAATGTAACGGCCACACGTAGATCCCATTGGGCCTTGCTCATGGGCCTCACACACATCGCAACGGGCTGATTTGGATGGGTCGATCAAATGGGCCGATTTGAATGGGCCAACTAAGATGGGCTGAATCAGATGGGCCGATTCAAACGGGCCTTACCAATGGGCTTCATGTATGTCAATCGGGCCCGCCCTTATGAATTTTTGAGACCCAACCTATTCATAAGTTAACTTAGGGATAGGTGAAATGAAGACCAAATATCAGCTTAATTGGGAACTACCGTTGCCCTTAGAAGTTTGAACGGTGGATGTCACGGTCCACTATTTAAATGATGGGATCCACTTGAACTTTGGATCTCACTCATTTACCCCATGTCCTAAAATGATCTCACAGATGGTTGGACGGTTTGGATACAACACATGCACCATGGTGGGTCCCATATATAGACGGTGTGGGTGAAACAGATGGGACCCACAGAGCTTACTGCCGACATTGAGGGAGAGAGAAAAAGAGAGAGAGGGAGAGAAAGAGAGAGAGAGAGAGAGAGAGAGAGAGAGAGAGAGAGAGAGAGAGAGAGAGAGCAACACGTGGCTGCTTTACTTTTTCCTTTATCTTTTTCTTCTCTTTTTTTTTTCTTTTTAAAACATTACATAGGTGGGTCCCACGTAGGGCCCACCACAATAGCTATATATTAGATATATAATATATATATATATATATATATATATATATATTATAATATTATAATATAATGTATATATTTAATATAATATGTATATAGCATATACCTGACGTCCAGGCCGTCCAGGTCCTGGACGGTCACACAAATCAGGGAGGGCCCCACACGTGGGGTGTGTCCCACCGTCAGATGGACGGTGGACACAATACATGCATGGTGGTGTGGCCCACGCCAAATGGATGGACGGTGTGGATGGGTCCCATAGACCCCACCGTCAGTCCACACCCTTGTCAGTACACACATGTCAGTACACACACCATGGTGTGGCCCGTCGACAAGGATGGATGGCATGGTTGGATCCCATGGACCCCACTGTCAGTTGACACTTCACTGGTTAGCACACCCCTTGTCAGTACACACATGTCAGTACACACACCATGGTGTGGCTCGTCGACAAGGATGGATGGCGTGGTTGGATCCCATGGACCCCACTGTCAGTTGACACTTCACTGGTTAGCACACCCCTTGTCAGTACACATGCACCATGTTAGCTACCTCCACAGGGATCGGTACTAAAACCTCCAGTGTTAAAACGAGGCATCTTTCACTCGGTCTGCCACCTGAGCTATGGAGCTGGGTGGGCCCACGTCAGATCACACTTCGCTGACAGCCACACCCCACTCTAGCCATACCAAGGTGGGCCCCCTATGGACGGTTGGGATGGTATAAAAACATCATGGTGTGTCCCACATAGATGGGTTCCACCGGTAGATGGCATGGATGATACACACACATTAGGTGGGTCATAATCATAAAAAGAGAGAGAGAAAGAGGGAGACATTGGCGAGGATGGAGGTGATGGAGGGGCCCCGCCATTATGAGCCCCTCCTTGATACAAAATATACATCAAGGTGGGTCCCACTACATGTGGCCCTTTAATCACAAGAAATACAAATGTGGGATCAAGATCACCCACCGTCTTCTGCTTCTTGGTTCGTCGGAAAGGTAGTCGCCTAAGCTTTGATTTCAACAAGGAATGATGAAGTTTGAATGGTTGAGATGGAAGATGAGAGGGTAGGAAGTGGGCCACGTACAAAATTCTCTTGGAGGTTAGAAATGCTTGGACGTGAGATTTTTTTCTCTTGCTTGGGAATGTGATTTAAGAATGAGAGAGAGGGTTGTAAAGGGAGAGAGAGAGATAGGTGATGGAGTGATGGATGTGTTGATGTGGTGAGTGATGGGTGTAAGAGCCTTTTTTGACTTTGGGGTAGATTGTGTAAGAAGGGGGTATGGGCTTGAAAGAAACTTTTGACTTTAGGGGTTGTTTGAGGAAGGGTGAGAGGTAATGTGTACTTGACATGTACTTGACATGATGAGATTGATTGATTGATGTGACAAGTCATAGAGATTCTCTCAAAATTCGCACGCGCGGGCGTTTCCTCGCACCGAACGTTGGCCCACATCTCCCGGCCAGAGTATCGGATCAGCGTGCGAGACGTGGCACCGCGGCGACGGCGCGGTTGCAAGGGTACAAGTCTCGGTTTGAGTCGATTCAGGTTGACGGCGTGTGACGCAGGGTCGTGCACAAATGCCGGTTAAGGGTCGAAGGTTGCCGAAATTCGACTGGGAAGACCACGGGAGTCTACGGAACGGTACGGTCTAGGATATGGGTCTTGCATCTACCATTAAAAGAATCCCTTGGGTTCAGGAGTTTTGGACCAATATGATATTTATTTTTTCTCTATGTTCAGGTCTTTATGACCTTATGAACAGACTGGATGGGAAATAAATGCTATGATGGGCCCACTAGAATTTAATAGTGGAAATCATTATCACCGCTATCATGTGTGGTATGGTCCAAATGATCCTTTGGATATGATTCACTTTTCTGTGATAATGCTCTATATTGATCTCTAAAAATATATGAATGGTGTTGTGATTTGGCCCATTTGATTCGACCCCATTTGATTCGTTCAGCCCATTCGGTTTGACCCATTTGATTTGGCCCATTGATTCGGCTTGATGTGATATATATTGGCCCAATTAATGAGGCCGATGTGATGTATGAGAGGCCCATAGGTGTGACCCATCGTGATATATTGGAGGCCCATGAGTGAGGCCCAATGTGATGCATATATAACCTATAAGTGAGGCCCATGATGATGTATATTAGGCCCTTGTGAGAGGCTGTGGGCCCATTATACGTTTGACCCCATGTGCGTCATTCCTTGGGAGCAATGTTGGTTAAAGGTCCACATTGATGGGCAATGATGGTTGAATGTCCACATTGTGACCTTTCCTCAGGCCTTGTTAGGCTCATTCTCATTGTTATCTAGTGGGTTAACCCAAACAATCGGGCCTCATTGATATTGTTTGATTTATCATCGGTCGTCCATCCATGGACCCCGCCTTACATTGAGGCCGATTCCGATTATCGAGACCGATTGTCAAGGTCGATTCCTATTGTCGAGGCTGATTCTGATTGTCGAGACCGATTGTCGAGGCTGATTCCGATTGTCGAGATCGATTCTAATTGTTGAGGCTAATTCCGATTGTCGAGGCCGATTCCGATTGTTGAGGCCGATTCCGATTGTCGTGGCAGATTGTATAGGCCAATTATCGGTGCCGGTTGTCGATACCGATTATGAGTATGAGACAGCGTAGCATCATGATACATGCCCATACGCATCATCTGCATGTTTGTTATGAGATGTGATTGACCATTGCATATGTCATTGGGCAGATTGCTATGAGACTCCCTGATAGGCGGAGATTATCTCATATGAGCGCATACTATGCACAAGATTGATGCATGACTGGATTGTATGACTCATGCATCTTGCATTGTGTGTTGTGATTACTGTACGCCCTAGTGACATCAGGGTCATAGCCTCCACAGTCATGTCGTGGATGACCAGATGGGACATCGAAAATCTGTTACTAGCATCAGGCCGTCATAGATGGCCCTGAGTGAAAATCTCTAAACCCTCTTGGTACCAGATGACGCCCCAAAGTCTAGACCGAATGGATATATATGAGCGCATGAGGGCCATATATCAGTAGGCCGCGTCTCCCACTGTGTCGTGGTTGGTTAGGAGGGGTTGTGGCCTTACCCGCCTGAGGGAGTAGGCATAGCTAGGCTGAATCTGACCAGCTCCTAAATGGGTCCGCTATCGACTATCCGGGCCGATATTGGTAGGCGGGTAGTGAGGTCTCTTCCACTTACCCAGTTGTATTGTGGGCTTGATGGGGTGACAAGCTGGCGTTGAGTGTACTAGACCCCGGTGATGATCCCAGAGATGTACGGTATTGTTATGTGGACTTATTGAACAGGGGTTGCATACTCATTCATTCATTATCCACTTGGGCTGGTGGCGCGCAACTATTTGTTATGTGTACCTTTGCAATGACCAGGATTTCGGTTGGGGTGCGCAGCTAACCTGAGATCAGGAGTTTACCACATTGAGTCTGACTATCTAAATTAGGTATGGGACTAGTTTGGATAGAAGTCCCTTATGATGGACCCCATAGCCTGCAATACTACGTACTATCATCCCGACTTCACATTCCAGCTTGGTCATTTCATTCGCATCGCATATTGCATTACATCCGCAGGCATATGCCATTTTATGTTGCTATGTTTCTGCACTTATATGGCTTAGACGGACTTAGCAGGATTTACATATTGCATTATATCCTCGACATCTAATATTTGACTCTCTATGACTCCTCATTTGCATAGTTGATATGTATTTTTGGCTCTCTATGACTCCTCATTTGCATAGCTGATCTGTATTGCGTACTCTGATATTGTATGAATTATAGACTTGCAGTATTTCCGCTTACTTTGATTCGTATGATTCATGATCTTGCCAATAATTTCGATATTATATGATTAAGGCATTGTATTGAATACTTGACACTTATCATGTGCACACACTTACACCACCCTCTAAGCTTTCTATAAGATTATGCACGATAGATGCGTGCAAGTGGCATTAGGTTGCAGCAGTGTCGAGCTTGGAGTGTGCAGCTAACTTTTAGAGCTTTGATTTTCGATATATGTATTTGCCTTTCAGCATTGTATTCAAATGTTTATATTAGTGGATATGTGATGATGATGTTGCCTTTGTGATTTGGGTAAACTTGTGGTTATGCTTCTTATGAGACAAATGTATGTTGGAAAATCCTCCTTGTAGGATCCTAGGATCGGAATCTGGCGTATGCACACTGGGAGCCGAGAATGGGGTACTATAGAGGCTGTCAGCACCGGATTCGGCGATCGGGAATTTTATGAGCCCGGTTTCTGAGTTTGGGGCGTGACAGGCACCCTCTCCTTAGGAATCCACCTTACCATGTGGCACAATACCAATAGGTCTGGATTTCCCACCAGTGGTTGAACCTTCTTAACATATGGATCGTGAATAGATTATACAATTGGTCTAGGAAGTGGCAGGCCAAGTTCTTGGCCACACTACCACTCCAGTATATCAAAAAACATATCCAAAATGGATCGATCAGCAGTATCCATTACCCAGAAACTATTGATCAAATATTACACTTTCACTGGTGACACTGGTCAATTGATCATAGAGCATGTAGGTCGATTTAGAATGCAATGTGGCGAGTTAGCCAACAATATCATAAGTTAGATTTTTTTGTCATTCCTTACCTACAATAAATTTTACTTGGCATTCTAACATGTTGCCAAATTTTATTCAAACTTGGCAAGAAATGGAGGAGAAATTCCATGCCCGGTTCTTCTACAAGGACGGGAAAATTTCTATAGTTGATCTTTCACGTTTTAGGTAGTTGCTTGGTGAATAGGTCAAAAATTATATTGCTTGGTTCAAGAGAGAAAATAGACGTTGCAAGGTAGTCACAACCGAGGCCGAGTTTGTATAGCTCATCGAGATAGTTTGGAATATAAACTCCCCAAAAAGTTTATTGGACGGAGTTTGTAGATTTATATGATTTGATAAGGAAAATATCCCAATATGAAGCCATTCTTCAAGAGGGAGCAATAGTTTTTTACACGTCCGATGGGACCCAAATCTAATTAGCTGCCATAAATATTTGTTGTGTACCGGTTGTGCGCCAACAATTTTTTGCACGCCATTGGGACACCTGATTTGGTATACATACTAGCGTAACATAAGCGTGATTAATTAATCCAAATATGAATCGAGGGGTTACCCGAAGCTCCTCTGGGGGTAATGATCCTGTAACACCTCCTGCATTACCTCCACTAGAGGAGATGCATGTGTAGCCAACATCTAACCTCCTAGGGTCACCATTAAATTGAATGCCCAATCCTTCGAACCAAGATCGGGCATCCATGTCTTGAAGCGACCCTCTTGAGACGATATCAGTTGGACTATGCGATATGCAGTTGAGAATCCAACATATCGCAGGGCAAAGGAGGGCTCAATACGAGTAAGCATGAGCTCAGGTAGAGAAATCAAGAATTCAGGCAGAATCCTTCAACAGATGAATGGCCAGCCAAATCGAGAACTTGAACTGGATGGTGGTTATCCTTATGTAAAAGGCACCTACTGCACCTCAACAGAACGTTGAGGGTAGTTCTGTTAGAAATTTGGTGTTAGTACTACTAGTACCTCCCCCACCATAGAACGCGCATCCTGCTTCAACATAGGGTATATGGACTGTGTCTCCGCCCACTAAATTCAGGCAACCTGAGCAGGAAGTCAGAAACTTCATTCCTAATGTTTGAAATCAAGGAATGCCTGAGGGCATCCTCTCCCTAGGAATCCGCCTTACCACGAGGCACAATACCCAACTGGTTCAGATCTACCACCAGTGGTTGAACCTCAACCTATGGATCATGACCAGGTTATGCAATTGGTCTAGGAAGTAGGATGGTCAAACCCCTCCCTACTTAAGAGGAGGTCTGGAGGAGGGTAAGTCACCCTAAATTTCTAGTCGTTCCTGAGGGAATGACTCGCACTAAGAAGTGGCGTTGGCAATGACAAGAGGCTGCCAAATAAAGAGAATTGGCCACATGAAAAATGAGCTACAGCCAGAGGCCATGAGGCCATGCCAGACACCGATAATTCCTCAGCCGGGAGATGAGCAATTGGATGTGAACACAATCGATTTGTTCATGAAGCCTTCCTTGGATGGTCTAGCTACAACAATCTAGCCAGTTAATGCAAAACATAGTAAAGACATTGAAGATCTCGAGGGCTCGGTCATGTATCTCAACCATGAGTGCTTCTCGGATGACGACCTATTGATCGAAGAGCTTCTGGCAATAGTAAAGTTGCTAGAAGAAATCCCACATGTTCTTGAAAAGGCAAAGGTAACTCCGATGGAGAATTGCCCGAGTATAGTACCCGCTAGTACGAATGCTGAAGGGCAATAAAATTTAAAAACGTATAGGGGGCAATCTCCAAATTTTATAATAAGGTTTGGACCATTGCCACCAGTCGTGGTGGACTGTAATATAGTTATCACACTCCCATCCAGTTTTTAGGCCAAGCCATCTCAGCCCAACGAGATGGTAGGAGATGTGGTGGAAATTGGTCCTCTTGTGATAATACAACATGGTTCATTCTACCTAAAGAAGGGAGCTAGAAATACATTGAGCATCACTGTTGAGCCAGACGTATTTTCTGAGAAGGTCATAGAAAGGTCCACTATTACTATGACATAGCACTTAAAACCATTATACATCTTAGTTAATTTAGAGGGATGTCCAGTTACCAGAGTCCTGGTTGATAATGATGGCAAAAGTGGAGAAATCTGAGGTCGACTTAATTCCAACTGAGGTCACGATTAGTAATTTTGTCGGTGGAATAACAAAAACACGTGGCAACATCTTGCCTATCGAATTGATGATAAGAACTAAGAAAGTGTTGGTCACTTTCTTCGTAGTTGACACCTCATCCAATTACAATACCTTGTTAAGGAGGGATTGTAAACATTCTTTCTCATGCATCCCGTCATTTATTTTGGCTGAAACAACACATGACTCCTCATTTTTCGCACGCCACATTGTCAAAATCGTTATGGATTGCGAAAGCAAAGAAAATGCTAAGTAAAAAGATGGTCGAAGAAGCTAGACAAAAAGGTGGCTTAGAGGTTGATTCTATTGATTATTAAATATACACGATGAAAGTCAAAACTCAAAAGAAGATAATTAAGCAATCGCGTCATTTACTTTCTCATGTCTATCCTTCTTTTTGGTCAGAACTGCCTAATGTTTCAAGGTTGTGCGCCTAATTTGGCCGATCACCTCTGTTTGTGCTTGGGCAAACATAGCTAGGTCTTTAATTACCTTCCTCCTTTGATCACATGCCTCTTTCTTTTCGTCAAAATGTCTCTTAAGTATCTCCATTTGTACTTCCAGAGTGATAATTTATACGCTCATATCCTCCAGCTCGACATGAGATTTCTTTAACTCTTCATATTTGGCCGATAATTTCTGTGCAGCATTGCTGACTGTAGCCACCTAAGAAATCGCATTCACTTGCTCAGATTTAAGATGCTCGATCATGGTATGGATCTCTTGAAATTCTTTTTAGAGATCCAAGAATTCTCTAGGTATTGACAATTTGACCATAAGGCTGTCGTTCGAGTGAGAGAAGACTTGGAAGCGATCGATGAGTTCGGTAAGTTTCTCGATCAGCTTGGATGTAGTCTCATACACCCTAAGCGTATGAGTGCCTGGAGTTCGTCTTTAAGTTGTTGTAGCTCGGTAGAAGGCATGTGAGACTCGATCATGGAGATATTACCGCTTAGAGCTCATTGAAGGGAGGAAAGAATGTCCTCAATTGGAAGCATGTCTTCAACGCCATAGCAGATACCGAAGCACCATCAACTAACATCGGCGTTGGATCAGGTATTGGTTCCGAGGGACAGAGACATCGGCCGCCTGAACTACTGTTATGTTCAGGCCAGAGGTGATAACCTGTAACGTCCTGGATTTTCGCTATTTTAGATTTTAAAAAATCCCTAGAAAATTTTCGATATGACTAGCCTATGTTGTCACTTACTGACCCCTGACGTTCGAAGTGAACATATACGTGGGTGGTACCAGTAAAGAACCGCACAAATTCGATTAACCAACCGTATGAAGCCAACAAATTCACCTGATCACTTAAACCTCAAGTCTACCTCGTGAATTGTTCATCTAGGGCCCAAATCTAGTCGACCTATCATTGACTAATCAAGACAACCGTAACTAAATTAAAGACACACCAAAAGCTGAGACAAGTAGGGGTTAGATCTTAATTAACAAACCAAACTCACCCGATTATCCTTTTAACCTAAGAATCAACGGTTTATGATAATTATGATCGAATCGATATATTCGCTAGTTACGAATAAGCCATACTATGAACTTAGCTAATCTAAACCCTTATCATTGTGCATAAGAAATCTCACTACCCAATTCATTATAGAAATGCCCTGATTATCCAAACAAGCTCTAAACCGCTCATTAGTGGGTCACTAGTTTCAAAACTATAAACTAATGTCTGTCTCACTGGGCTTGATGTCCATCGCGGGAGGCAAACCAAGAAAGTTCCCAGAACTGATCAACTTGGGCCGAAAGCCAAGTGCTTGAAAAGCATGAATCCCCTAGGTTGAAATTTGAAACTTAAGTGAAATAGATCCTCACTCTTTCACGAAGTTGTGACTTTTAGACCGTTGGATTTCAACCAAACTCGAGGTGTGAGTTAAGGATATTTCCCCACACATATTAGTATAGCCGTGGCACCGATAGACCATCGGTGACTGTCAAACAAATTTCTAATTATACCCGTTGATCGACATGTCCAAATTACAAGCCGATTGTGTCTATGCGTAGATCATCACTAGGGCCAACTATCCAACTGTAGGTGTCGATTCCTATGCCCTGTAGTGGCCCCCAAAGGGTAGAAACACACTCCCCTAAGGCTAGCATTATAAAAACCTGGCCCTTAGGGCCATTTTTTCCAATTCTAGTACTACATAAGGCCCTTGTTTGGGCACCCACTCATCCCATACGAATTTCATGCTTAGGACAAGAGAAAAAGGGAGAAAGAAAGAAGAGAAAGAGGAGAAAGGAGAAGAGAGAGAGAGGGAGAGCTTGGGGGTGTGAGTGTTGGTGCACCTCCACCCTTTCATCTCCTCTCTAATCGCCTCGCCGTAACCGGAGCCATCGTCGAAGCTTTACCGGCAACGATTGAAGGTGAGTATTGAATCTCACTTGTAATTTAGGGTTCAATAATTTTTATCCATAATCTCACAAGCTTGTATGCTTGTTTAGGACTTTCAACGACGTTTTCCTAACACCCTAACCCTACAAGGGTCGTGAGTCAAGCGGATCGTCACAAGGTACGAACCATTATGCCTAAGTTTCCATTTATCGACCCTTGAGGGTCTCAGTAAATGATGTCTTGTGCTGAATGGTTTGTAAATAGCTAACATGTCCATTTTTCATGTTTGATTGTAGTATGTGTCATTAGTTGTTTATGGATGCCTACAAGTTTGATAAAATGCTTAGGTAATTAAAAGTATTATTCTAATGATGCTCACATGTTTGATTGAATGCTCGATTAAGTATGTTGATTTGTTAATGTTCACATGTTTGATAAAATGCTTTAGTGAATGTATTACTCTATTGAGGCTCACATGTTTGACGAAATGCCTAAGTGAACATATTGCTCTATTGATGCTCATATGTTTAATGAAATGCCTAAGTGGATGTGTCGTTGAATCCATGCTTCATATGAATCTCGCTATGACTACATGACGAATTACTAAGTCCGTAACGATGTTTAGGATTGCTTACAATGTTGGGACAGTTAGCTAACCGTCTGAATTAAGGGGTGGCTCGAGTTAGGTCGGCCACCCTAGGCTTGTTCGATCGACCTGGGTTGAACACGGAAAATCAATAGTAGCTGGACTACACGGGATGCTCGTACCCAATGCCGGTTGTGCTAGAGTTCTCCAAGTCAATCGAATTGGCCTAATAGTTGACTGACCATGTGTGTTTACAATGTATGACAACATCGAATACAATCTAGGATACCCCATTTCCTTTGAATGAGTATACTTTTAATCGTTAGTGGTACGATCCATAAGAGTCATGGGTCGGGCATGGTGGTATGGGACACTATGTCCGAGCTGTCGGCCTATGCTGGGGTGATGAGCCTCCCTATAGTGACCAATGAGCAATTAAGAAGGTTATGAGCTTGGTGCATCTAACTGTAATAATGCTGCGACCGCTCCATATTTGTGTTTAGGTAACAACTCTTATATCATTTATGGACGCCCTCCACCCGTCAATGGGCCGCCTAACCCTGTATGTCTGAGCTGTGTCATCCGGGTCCTTAGTGATTGGTCAGGCCAGTTGGTTGGGCTAGTGTTAACCTCACATTGATTTGGGAGTTGTTGTCTTGGTGGTAAACCCGAATATGGATCAAGGGACATAGGTAAGGAGCTGCCCCGAGCCTAATGATCCAGTTGAAACCACGATAAAATGAGGGTACTATAGCTTCTCCAATATGCTAGATAAATGGAACTTAATAACTACTTAACTAATATACGCATTAACCGCATTGCATTAGATAAGACTTATGATTTGGTATTGGGCCACCTGTGAAGAAGTGTTGGCATTGCAAAATAGGTGTTGAAGTCGCTTAGAATGGAGTGTTGTTTGGAAAGAGCATGCATCATGTCATATCTTCATATGCACATTTAACAAGAGTATTTAAAAATTGTTTGATTTCTTATTTTATCATTTCTTGCGCTGATTGAGTTGATAACCTGTGTAACTTAGAAATAATGGAACCACTGAATTAGCTACTCACTCCCACCTGGGACGTGTTTTAAAACACCAACTAAGCATTGTTGTTGATGTAGGTTCTATCGAGGCCTCCAGCGGGTAGGCTTGGATTGGCTTGTACTTTTGTTGTGATGTCCGGGGAGAGTCAGGCGAAATTAGAAAACCTTTCACTTATTTCAATCTTGTGCATGTATATGTTGACGTCCCCGACTGCGTGTACTATGTGTGTTGATTTTAGGTATCTATATTGTGGCTTATATAATTCTCATTTGGGCAGACATCACTTTTTTATTGTACTTTGACTATTAGCCTTATATTTACTTATTTATGTTATCTCTACATCGCTTTGTATTCGTTAAATTGAATTATGCTACTTTGATTGCTCGTGTGTGAAATAAATGTGAATCTGAATGAGGTCACATATGCTTTTTTATTTGGTTAACACCTGAAAACTCGAGATCGGAGTCTATATACTCGGGTGCCGATTTTTGGGGTGTTACGTAACCTCGCGTGTTGTACAAGACCAAAGCGGTTCTTTTTCGTCATAGGAGGATCCTAATGCTGGAGATGGATGTTAAATGGACACCGGAGTGGATCGCGAGGATAACGCTCTCCGAGAACTCTAGGGAGTGACAACCAGAGGGCGTGCGTCCTCTTCAGTTTCGTATTCTTCGTCCCCCTGTTCAAGAACAACAATGAGCGTCTGAGGTTGATTGACTGTATGCACAGGTTCTATCTCGTCGACCATTGATTTTAGGGTTGGAGGAAGACGAAGAAATTTGGTGCTTAAAGTTCCTTCAAAATTTGTAGCCTGCAAATCTGTTATCTCAACAGCTTCGTCAGCTTATTCGAATTGTTGAAGTATTGGTTCTCGAACAACTTGCTTTGCCGTAGCTGACAACTCCCGAGTGGCTATAAGCAGAGAGAGTATGATTAGAAAGTAATTGATGAAAAAGAACGTGAATAGATGGGAATGAAAGTAAGATCCACCTAATTCAGAACCGACAATGATAGTGGTGAATCGACTGTTCACTGACTGAGGATTTTTAAGGATTGTTGCCACCAGTTGAGAAGAAGTTGGAAATGGTGGCGAATTGAGTTTATATGGGATACGATATTTGTCATTGAAAGGAAGATTCGACTTTTTCAATTTCTTATTATCTTGCTATCATTTGGTCTAACACCGATTATAATGAGTGTCTTTTTGATGTCTGAGGCCTTCCTCAATTTCTAAGGCATAATCTTCAATGGAGAGTCATGGCCAGTACTTAGTTTTGAAATATTTTTCAAAAGAAGACACAACGTCGGCTGAAGAAATACTTGATTTCTATGACGTTACTTGCCCGCATGTTATGGTTGATGATGGCTGACTCGCTGATGTCAGTCATGTGGTCAGGCCAGATCGAACAATAAATAGAGTAGGGGGTTTAAGAGTTGGACCTAGAGGAGGTCCCAGGTCGGTGATCCTTATGAGAATAGATGTAGAAGATTCGACTGGAGTTTTTTTTTTTTAAAAAAACAAACCCTTCACCTTGACTTTTTTGACATTTTGGTTTAGGAGTAATCTCGGCCACTTTCTGTTGCTGTGGTTGTAGTGTCGGTCGATATTTTCTTCTTTCGTGTTGTCCTTTGATCGAAAGTCGTGACTGATTGGGATGCCGCTTTCCTCTTTCCTCACAAATCTATCGAGGATTAGAGTTGAGCAGTGATGAGCTCAACAGATTTAGTGACTAATTGCTTGTAATGGTGCCCCCACCATTTAGAAAAAGTGTCTATCAATTGGGGATGATTTGGAAATATAGGAAGTTCAAAAGATATACTGGCCGATTGGATAGGAGAATGTTGAGAATGGTAGAGATTAACCTGATTGACAATTGGCCGAGAGTAAGGGGGTTAGTTGTAAGTTTTCTGGGTAAATGGATAAGGGATATATTGGATGAGACTGAATTGCCGAGCAAGCAAATTTGGACAGTATTGCTCAATTCCAGCCTTAGCATTTTTGCTAGTTTTTACCATGCCGCCGTAAGGGAGATCCTTGCAGATGATTTAACTTTCCCAAGCATTGAGCATTTGTGAGGCTGTTTGTTCATCATTTTCTTTAAAATCGCATGTGAACCAGGTCGGACCAAACTCTTTTAAGTAGAAAGGAGTACAAATGCGATAACACTTACCGATGTTAAGATGAAAGAAAAGAGAGTCTATATATTGGGAAAAAGTACAAACGACTTGAGGAAAATGGATGTTGCGATGAACATAGGAGGTATAAATGACATTAGAGGGAGGAGGAAAATGTGCAAGAAAAGAATGGAAGTATTCATAAAGCCACATTTAGAGAATCCACAATGGTCTTTTGCTGAGAAATAAACCTTTGGTGGTTAGCTCATACCTACCTATTTACAAGTGACTGAGTATAAAGAGTGCAAGGGCTAATTTTTGACCCTGTGTAAGTGCCTCGGCCAGTTGAATGTACTCGTTGGTAATCTGGAGAGCGTTTACACAAAGTAAGTGACGACAGATCCACAATAATAGGAATGTCATGTGTTCGTCATACTCAATTCGGCCTTCATGTTTATGATACACGAGCATGAAATGAGAATACTCCTTGCCGGCCTTATTATTGAAATGTCTTTCTGCATCGTGTGTGAAACTTGGAAAAATTGCCTAGCCAAAGGGTAGAAGTTGGGTAAGAGCACAAATATTCAAAATTGTTGGACTCATGGGACTACATTTGAAGAAGAAAGTATTGGTTGATTAATTCCAAAATGTTGATGCTACAGTGAGAAGAGGGGTGTATAATAAACAGTGATAGTTTAATGTATTTGTAGATGCCAATCTCTATTCAAGAAGCTTCATATTGTGCAGCGAAGCAATCAAACCAATTGCGCTATTCTAGTAAGGGTTTCAGTCAAGATTGTGAGGTTTTTATGTCATTGGAAGGATCCATAATCGATTAGGATTGAATTAACATGTTCTCACCAGGACAGTTTAGAAAGAAACAACCCAATGGACGGATCTCATCAGGAGCAATTTTGGCAAAGAAAGCTCGTCTGAGGTAATTGTAATCTTCGATTGGCGATTTAAAGATGATCTCATTGGCAAACTTTTCGGAAAAGCCGTCTAATGTTTCTATTAGAACATCTTGGTGAAAATTTAGGGAGACAAGATGATGAAGCAGTCATTGCAGGAATGAGAAAGGTAAGGTTTTGAAGATGAAGAAATAGGGAAGAAAGTGTGAGAAATTGGGAAACATATTGAAATGGGGTTTTATATAGGCCAGAATTGGGTGCATTAATTATGGTGTAATCACGTTCTCGTACGGTACGACGCATATATACGCATCACCATGGGGAGTAGCTATCTGTTCAAATAAGGAAAAAACATAACCATCATTCAAAATTGTCTCAATCAGGGGAGGTAAGTGAGACATTGCGACGTGGCCTAAAGGACAATCACATTTACGAGGGGTCACGCATCGCTTTCACTTTTTACTTAAAGGCGAAGCGACGTGGGGGGCAATGTTCTACCCTATTTCTACCTGTTCCCACGAGAGCCTATCAAAAGGGAACACGTGTAGTTTTATGAGAGTTGCATGGTGTATTCGAGATCCGCGGAGATACTCGAAGAGGATTTTGCAGTAATACAGATGGCGTCTATTGAGCAATGATACATCATTCACAAAGCAAGAGTGGTCGAGTCAATAAGGAAACCTGGAGCAGTTACCATGACATGTGAAAAGCTTAGAAGGAAGTCTTTAGAAGGTCAGTAGTGCTGAAATGGTTAAAGTAACTGTCAGAAAGTGGGAAGCATCCAGATGGTCGGTTTAAGGTTATAAATAGTAAGGGAATTCAATAAAAGGGGTGTCTCATACCAACCAAATCAAATAAAATCTATCTTTTAATTACTTTGTGCTCCTTAAAATTACCAATCGTTTACATTTCTTAATGTAATCAGTAGCAGTAATCAAGTAACTGTCAACGTTAGTTGTAATTTAGGTCTACGCTCATACGTTGGACTCAGTTTGAATATTAAGCAAGTTCTCTGTTCAGAAAGGCGCTCTACAGTTGTTCTTCATAGGACGAACCCCACCCTCTGATAATTGCTTGATCATCTTAAACAATGATAATTGCTTGATCATTTTAAATAATGTTGTGCAAGTGGCTGAATAGACGACCGATCTTATTTGATCTTGGTTATATACGGTCAATTTCGACATATCTGTCTATCTTGGCTCTTGGGGTCTTAGTTGTTCAGTTTGAATTGAGCCACACATTCAATTCTGGCATGCCCGCACAAACCATGTGACCGAATTTAAAATTGAGAGGAAACAAGTTACACTAAAAATTTTCCCTAGTTAGATTTCTTACTTGGACATCAAATCAGTCTCTTCTAAACCATACAATCTCAAGTTATAATGATCAATAGCTAACCCGTGAAGTGCAAGATCAATCCACCTTTGTTTGACACATGATCACCATTGTAGATTTACATTACTAGTGACCGTTGAACCACGTGATCAGAGACTTAAACCATTCGAATCAATTCATTCAAGATGGTGGACCAATCCCTTAATTTTTACCTTAAACCAGTGTGTACAAATCTTCCAACTCCATTATTGATTTTAGTTCATCCATTCACCAATTTCCACATATGAACTTACACTTGTCTAACCATCAAACCGATCGTGGTGATATCTAGTTAGACCTAGATTTAGCTAACCATTCATGTCCCTATCGGACCACTCCATCATAATGATCTCATCTTAGGACAATTGGATCCACACGTATCCTTATCCATTCAAGGATATGAACCGACCACTTTGTTTCTTAAATGTATATGAACCTTTTCTGCCATTACTTTTCCATTTTAAGAGTTTACACACTTACACACTTGGGTTGTGCTCAAAAACATATTTCTAAATGTCCGATTCTAACAAAATTTTAACCAATCATCACTTGATTTATTTGAACCGTACATCTTTGATCTCTACACTTAGACCTTACAATCCGGCCGTCCATCACAATTTTACTATGTATCTCTTTAATTGTCCACTCGATCATCGAACAAAAGTTACTAATATGATCCTCTCATTTTTTCCACTAATCCTACCGATTTACCTTTTCTATTAGACCACATTTGGACCTGTTTCTGGGACCATCAAGCTTTAGAGGAATTTTGGGAAAAATTCTCTGGTTCTATAAATTACTAAAAGTGTTTATTCTTCCATACATTCATCTGAACGCTCATCCTATGTTCGTCACACAAGATCTTCCAATGTAGTAATTCACCCATAAAATTGACAGTATACCAACATCCCTACCCATCATTGTATCATGTGGTTGACTTAGTTTCCAATTTTGATTTCATCTGTCCATTGTGCACATTCACGGTACACACTAATTGACTCGTCTAAATGCTATTTTGAGGATCCATTAGGTAGTATACACTCTTCCCTTCGATTATACCTGTTAGACTCTTGAGAAACCACTTATATATCATGTAGGACCCATGTGAGACTGGAGGATCCCATAGGTGAAATTTCTAAAAAGAAAAAGAGAAGAAAATGTACGAGGACTTGAAACATGTCTAACCATTCAATTTTGATCAACCATAGAAGCCCGTTTCCATTATTGGTGCTCGATTTCTGGTTCTAGTCATGTGATAAGAGTGGGCGTGCCAAAATTGAATTTCTGGCTCAATTCATACCGAACAACTATGACCCCAAGCACCAAGATAGGCAAATAAGTAGTATATGACCGAGATCGAATGAGATTGGTCGCCTATTCAACCACTCACTCAGTATGTAAATAGGATCAGGAAATATTTAGAGGGTAGGGTTCGTCCTCTGATGATGGGTTACACCTTTGTCTTCTGTGTGAAAGGACTTTTCAATATAGATAAAAGAAAAATAGAAAAGGAAAACTTACAGTCGGTCGTGGTGAGTAGCTGCAAAACACCTTCCTGGATGGAGAGCTGAATCCGGTGTATGAGCATAGAACTAAATTACAACTAAGAGTATCAACTACTTGATTAATGTTATGGATTATACTATGAAACATAAACAGGAGGCAAAAAATAAAAGGATTACACTAAGAAATGTAATTGACTGGGGAAAAAGTAGAGTGATTACACTAAGGAATATAAATTACGGGTAATTGAAAGATATATTGGGTTTAATTGGGTTGGTATGAGACAAATCTTTTTGTTGAATTCCTTTGCTATTTATAGGATTAATCCGGTCATCTGGATGCTTCCAACATTTTGACGGTTGCTATAATCATTTAACACATCTTAACCCTTCTTGCTTATACTCCTGTCATCTGTTCTAGTAACTGCTTCTGCATGATTTCTCTTCAATCGACCACTCGTATATCCCCAAAGATCTCCAAATATACCATGCAAATCCATCTAGATCGCACACAACTTGATCTGATTGGCTTTAGCTAGAATCAGTGACAATGGGGATGAACATCCATATCAATATAAACTGCACATTAGGGTATCTTGAGTGCACCACACAGTACGGACTAGTCATCAAAGTATCCATCTATACCCTTAATGAACATAAACCATCTGTTCAAAAACATTATGATGAACCACCCTTTTTGTGATCCAACTCGTCCATTGTCAGGACCACTTAAACACATGCCAACTGTGCGGTGCCCATCACCTACTAGACCCACTTCTCATGTGTGAGTCCAACCCACACCAGCCTCAAAACTTTGTTTCGGATCTTCCACACGTTACAACGTTATACGCTGTGTTGTTGGAAATGCCAATGTCAATTTTAGTTTTTTTTTTTCTTATTGTTTTTTATTTTCCTCTACGTTATGCCAAGGTGGCACCGCAAGGATTCATGGCCCTCTCCCACATGTGTGAAAGACATGTGAGAAGAGGGGTGCAACATTAGAATTCGGTCACTGTTATAAACAACGTGTAACCTCTGTTGTGTTACAACGTTTTCACAAAAAAAAAATTTCAGACAACAATTGTTGTCTGACGTCCTATCCCGACACTTTTACCGGTCTACTGGTCAGAGAGAGAGACTGATGCAGGACGGTCTAAACTAGAATGCATGTGTGAGCACAAAAATTATCCAGTGAAATAAACTAAGCAAATCAATTGAAATATTCACATTCCACATCATAGTAAAGATAATAAAAAAGGAAACATGCAATGGTTGCAGACCATCATCACAATCCTGTGGTACCGTATTCAAATCATGCGTGGATTGGATCCGACGAGGGATGAGACCTGATCTTGCATGATTTTAATCCAAGAATCAATGTAGCTTATCTAGTCTAGGAAATCAAAGAATTTCTGGAATAGGGACGACTGAAAAATCTGAGAGAGAGTTGGGATCAATTCTCAGATTTTCAGGGTCAATAGCAATAAAAAAAGACTAGGCATAGAAAGAGAAGAAGAAGGTTGGAGGGCTAGAAATAGAAGTTAGAATAAGAAAAGATATTAGGGGAAGAGCAGAACTTACCACAGAGAGAGAGGGGAAGGAGGCACCAAACTTTCATTAAACAACATTATTAGGTTTAGGGTAGAAAGCACTCTATTTATAAAATTCAATTTTATAAGAAAATGATTAAACTACTCTTATAACAAAAGAAAAAATGCGCAAAACAAAGTTTTCTAAAAAAATAAAAAAAATTCTGTGTAACAGATCAGTCTTCTAATTTATCCTACACGTGTGTCCTCCTAATGTGGGGCCTTTAATTAACCAGGGACACGTGTAAGGTCTTCAAAATCCTCATTGGTTGTGCCACAAACCATCATCGAGCAATAAAGATGTATTTGTTAGCCGCCTTCTTCTTTAATAAACTTTGAAGGGTCCGATGTCCTCGTTAACTCCTCTCGGGTGAGAAGAACTCGGCTCCGATGAGTTAAAACTTTTGTACGTCTCGAGAAGGTCTGGATCAATCCGTTTCAGTTCCGCTTCTGTAAGCCATGTAGAATCGAATGGTGGCTTGTTCTTTCATTTGACAAGGTACCTTCGGAAGCCCCCATCGTGTGGAAATAATCTCCTCATCCGCTATCCCTTCAATCTCTTCCTTACGGTCAATTGATGGTGGAAGGGGTGGATTGGGTTGAGAAGTAAAGTCGAAAAGTGGCTAAGGGTGGGAAGAAGAAACAATGAAAGGGTTAGAACAGAGGACAAGATCTTCCACATTAATCGTCGGATTTATTCCCATTTCAGGTGGAAGGTCTAACATGTATGCATTAGACCCAATTTTACGCAATACTTTGAATGGTCCAGTACTGCCAACTTGTAATTTTATAGTGGAACCTGAAAGAAACTGTTCTGGTCTAATCCTAACTATTACATAATCCCCTTCATTAAATTCTATTCACCTACGATGTTGGTCAGCTGAACATTTAAATTATCATTACTTGTATTTATTCACTGTCTAACATATGCATGCAAGTCATGAATGTGTCGTGCAAATCCATCGGTTGACTTAGAAGATCTTCGGGTAACCGACATGGGTAATAAGTCTATGGGCAACTGAGGTTTGTACCCACTAACAATTTCAAATGGGTTCAACCCGTAGATTTATTGACTAAACTGTTGTACGTGAACTCGGCGATAGATAAAATCAAATCCCACGTCTTCACATGTTCACCCACTAAGCATCGTAAGAGGTTTCCAAGGCTGCGATTAACCACCTCGGTTTGGCCATCAGTTTGGGGGTGGTATGCAATAGAAAATTGCGAATGTGTTCCCATCATGTGCCATATTGTCTTCCAAAAATAGCTGATAAATCTGACATCACGGTCAGACACTATGGTCTTAGGTAAACCATGGAGACGGACCACACCATCGAAAAAGACCTTAGTTGTAACATCCTAAATTTTCATAGCCAGAATTCATACTCGTCCCCGAGAAAATCGGGTGTTAATAATGTATAAATTGGATGCTTTAAAAATCGCACCATATTTTTTTTTTCATTTAGATTACATCCAGATACATTCATGAAGGTAACATTCACGAGAATAAAATTGACTGTATTGATTTTTTCTTCATCAGAGTAAAAGAATAATCAAATGCCCTCTCAATAGGTGCTTATTATATTTATCGAGTTCGCAGCGGAGGTATAAAACTAAATCATAAAACTATCTTCTTATTCTTTCAGCATAATCTTCCATAGGGAGATTGTCCTCTAGGTCTTCAATCTGTATGTCACCTACATCATCTGTATGGTTGGAGATGGTCAATGCCCTACTCATAGTGATGGTTATCCTTTAAGATTAACAATAATTGAAGAAATTCATAAAGGTAATGTAAGGGTTCTGATATGTCCTGTACTCTACTAATACGAGGGTATAAGCATGCATAAACAACCTACATGAGATGCATGCCTAGCAAAGCGTGTGCGACTCATCATACATAGTGATCATTACAAATGGAATACGATTTATAGAAAACCCGGATCGCCCCGCATTCTCACACTACGGAGATTCACCGGCATGTCCGACGCTACCGTGGATTTACGTGAACACCTCAAGGCACACAACACATGAGTCAGATGAATTACGTGACACGATTTATTTATGGAGCGACTATTTGCAATATTGATTCCCGGAAGTAATGCGACACTGCATTTGTGAATTACACACGTCGATTTGTGCACCACTACTCAAAATTCATTGAATTACGTGACGACCAAGAGGGTCTTTAACCAGAGCGCATTACGTCCATGATATAATAATTGAATCACTAGTTATGATACCTCTTAACACATCACTTGAACTTATAGAGAACATAAGTCGAATCATGAGGTTCTGGAATAGCAAGACACATGTCCAAGCCTTAAAGATAGATAGCATAAGGCCAATATAATAAAGAGAATTGTGACAATGGTCAACTTAATAAAGAGAAAAGTGACAATGGCCGACTTAATAAAGAGGAGAGTGACAATGGTCAACTCAATAAAAGAAGAGTAACAATGGCTAACTCAACAAATAGACGAGTGACAATGGCCAACTCAGTAATAAGGAGAGTGGTAATGACCAACTCAATAAAGATGAGTGGCAAGGGCCAACTCAATAAATTAATAAAGGCAAGGGCAGGGCTTGTATCCATCGCTCCACATAAATTTATAAAGATCACTTGTAATTGACATCATATCATAATTTCCAAAAGGGTATATAATTCTTGATGATAAATTAAATAATTGCAGGAAGAAAATTATAGCATCATGAAAACATAGTATGTAGCAGGTAAGAAAAGACATATCAACTTAAATTACCGTAAGATTAAAGGATAAAACCCTCACATGTGATGTTTGTTTCTTTGAAGTTGTAATCTTACTTTATTCTGAGTAACTCACTTATTCGAATTTCTTGATCAGGTTGACTCGGTCCTGGGTCTTCTGGTTTGGTTCGAGCCGATGGAAGAAAAGAAAAGGAAGGAGGAATCTGTAGACACCCCACCCAGGTTAACATCTTGAGAAAGCTAAGATGACCCAGGAACCATGATCATAACTTAACCCTAATCCTGACCTAAACCCAAACCCTAATCCTAAAAGCCCTAAAACTCCCAAAGTCGTAACCCAAATCATAATCCAAGCCATCTATTATACACACAGCCTAACCTATACCCTATATCCCCGCCAATACCCTCTTCTCGTACCTAGACCCACCACTTTGAGTCCCAAAAACCCAAAACGGAGACCACCGGACGAACCAGAGCACCACGTGAAATCTGCACGCGCGAGCCCAGCCTGAACCAGGCCCAGTCGGTAGTTTGACTACCGCGGGTGGCAGTTTGACTGCCGCCTGCGGTACTCCGAGCTCCGCCGCTCGCGGCCCGCGTGTGGACAGCTGTCCCAACGTCCAAAATTCAACTTTCCCTCAAATTTACCCTTCCTAACTCCACTATTTACCATTTTACTAGCCTCATTAGCCAATAGGAGCACGCCACGTGGCGTCTCTCTTCTCTCCACCAATCACCACCTGCCACGTCAGCATTTCCCTCCTCCTACCCTCTATTTACCAAATAGCCCTCTCCCCTTCTCATTTCAAGACAACAACCAAGAGAAGAAGTGAAAGAGAGAGAGAGTGGGAGAGAAAGAGAGTGAGTGAGGAAGAGAGTGAGGGAAAGGGAAGGAGCTCCCAAGCCCCTCAAAGTTCAAATTTTTCAAGCTACCCCCTAGTTCTCAACTCAACCTTTTCCAACCCATAAACCTAACCCAAATTGCTCATGGTCTAGTTTATGTTTTAGCCTACTTAAGATCAAGCCGAAGATCCATTCACCTTACATGCATTCATCATGACATCCATTCTCCTCTCAACCTCCCTGCTTCTCTAGATCTCTAGTGAACGTATGCTCTGTGACTTGCCGTACATCGGATCCTGTCACATCAGAAATTCCTAGTCACCTAGTTCATTTTTCTTACCTCTTTACATAAGCATCATCACATCCGCCCTCTAGACACATCGTCGGACGTATGCTCTGTGGCCTGCCAAAATCTCAGATCTTGCTACATAAAAAATTCACGTGTGACTAGTCCCACATGACCACAGCATCATCATCATCCCTTGAGATTATTTTACCACACTAAGTAGAGACCGTACATTTGTATGGGTAGAGAGGGTGCCTAACACCTTCCCTCTTTGTAACTGAGGTCCCTTACCCGGAATTTCGAATTGCAGATCAGGAGTCACTCTAAGGTAGGAAAGTCTTCGGATTTTCCCAACCTTACGTATTCCGTGGGTTCTAGCCAACTACGGGATTCTAAGATTAATTAGCTAGTGGCGACTCCAACATTCATAAATCAGCCTAATCACCCCTATCACTGAACCATAACATATATCAATTAGTGTGGACGCCGATTTTTCCAGTGTCTATAGAATGGTGACTCCACTGGGGAGTTGCTAGCTCGCACTAGCTAAAACCCGACTCGAAAACATGTGGTATCTCAATCTCAAAGGACATTCATCACTACATTCACAAAAAAATACTCTTTGGCTTGTACTTTCTTAGGCATAGATTTGAACCATGACTACTCGATCCCGTGCAGCCATGGCCTCTCAAGCAACTCATGAAGAAGAGCCGGCAGCTCAGCCAGTTCCCAAAACATCGACACCCGCACCTGTACCAGTATCCATGCCATTACCACCAACGGCTCAAACAGATCCCCAAACTAACACCATCATGCAAGAAATGGCCCAGAGTCTCCGAGCAGTGTAAGATCTATTACTTCGCTTAGTGTCAAATGCCATACCAAATACACAGGCAACCCAGCCTAGTGTACAGAACAGTTCACTCCCTCAAACTCCTTTCACCTTCTCTTTCATTCCTCCAGCAAATCCTGTGCTCCCTCTTCCCGAAGAATCGGCACAAGATCAACAGCAACCAGCAGTCGGGGGCAACCCTCCCACACATCTTTACTTAGCACATTACAATAATTAGGCTACAATACAAGTTCCCCCTAACGGGAACCACATACAAGAACTGACGGATGCCCATGAAGGGGGCCAGTTTCGAGTCCAGCTCACTCCCCCTAACGGGAGCAACATTCCGGAGACGGCAGATACCCCTGACGGGAGCCATTTCCAAACATCACACCATCCATCGAAAGGGAGCAGTGTTCAATTCCAGTACCTCCCGCCACCAGAAGTCCACCATCTTTTCAACAACCCCCCATTCTTGATCCATATGAAGAAGAAGCAACACAAACCCTACAACAAGGGGCAAGATATCCACCACAAGGTAAGTCTGAAATCGAGGAACTATGAGAACAGTTACAAATGGTGCAAAACCAGCTACAGAGACAGCAAGGAGTGGACCACCCATCCACTAAATTTAGGGACTTCTGTCCCTTACCAGACGCCCGAGTACCTCCAAACTTGGAAGTACCAAAGTTCAAAAGGTACGACGGTAGCGGATGCCCCATGGCAATCTAAAAGTATTTTGTGGGGAGCTCAATACAATAGCAGGGAATGATGGAGCCTTGATACGACTTTTCTAGAAATCTCTTAAGGGTGATGCTTTGGATTGGTATACCTCGTTAGACTGCCATCAAATCCGAACCTAGGAAAAACTCTCCCAGGCATTCATTGACAGGTTCTCATACAACCTGAACATGGCTCCAAGGAGGTCTGATTTGGCTGCTTTGAGATAAAAAAGCGACGAATCCTTATCAGCATAGTAGGACGATGGCGAGCCATGACAGCTCGAATGAGAAACCCCATCGATGACGAGGAGCAGATATCCATGATTGTACATTCAGCAAATCCCAGCAGTTCAGGATATCTAATATCGTATCCGTATGTAAATTTCTCCCAACTCATCCGAGCCGGAGAACAGGTCGAAGCTGGGATCAGAGCTAGAACCATTTCCCCATAGCCACACCAGACCCCCTCAATCAAAAGAAACAAAGTTGAGGGGAAGCCCGTTGGATATGGGAATGGCAACAACACTGCTCTCACGCAGCGCACCACGGAAGTTAACAACATCGCTAACACTCAAGGTAATTAGTACGCTCCACAACCGGAGCCACGACAAGACAGACAGTACCAGCCACAGCCAAACAGGCAGTACCAACCCCAGTAAACCCAACAGGGATATCAGGCACAACCATCTCAACAACAATCACAACAGCCTAGGGGGAATGCGTAAGATCCATAAAAGCGAGGAATGATGGGAAGGAAGTTCACCCCGTTAGCACAATCATACAGTCAAGTGCTGACAATGCTCATGCAAAATCAGTTGTTAACACCACTCCAGCCTCGAATTTCACCTAATCCCTTGCCTCCTGGTTACAATGAAAATCAATATTGCACATATCACCAGGCTCCTGGCCACCTAACAGACCGTTGTTTCTCCTTGAAACATGCTGTCCAAGATTTGATCGAAAGTCAGAAGATTGCGATCACCCCACAGGCCAACAATACAACTCAAGCCAACATTCTCCAAAATTTCCTTCCGTCGCATTAAGCAGGGCCCAACACGCCAAGCACCTCTACTGTCAACCACATTGAAGGAGGACAACCCATGTACTCCTCCCCACACCATTCCATTCAAGCAATCATGCCCGTACAACAAATCGGACATGGGGATACCAATAGGTACCACCGTCAGGACCACAAATATTCCTCGAAGCAGCACCAACAACACAACCTCTCATATTCCTCGAAGCAGCACCATCATTACCGCCTCTCGTAACCCTGAAAGCCGCACCCGATAGGTCATACCCTCAGTATCCTGTTCCCCAAGGGGCACACTCAACCCCCGTATCTCCAAAAAGGTTAAATTTCGAACCCATTGTTCTCCCGATAGGTCTCCTTGACCTAAACCCGCTAACCTTGCGAGGGGCACCCCCAGTTTAAGCCCCAAAATTCCTGATGCCTCACCAACTGGCACATGCCCAGAGGACCCCTCCCACACGTTAAAAGGTGGAGGAAAATTACACTGCCAAGAACACTCAAAACTTGGTGACACCTCACGAGAAAGCACTGAATCTACCACAAATTGCTCCAGCTACGACCCCTCCGCCTTAGGAACTAATGATATACCTAGAAGGAAGGGTGATCCCATCCTACAACCCGAAAGCAGTCCCATGGCGTTACCCAGAATGTGATGAAGTAGGTAATAACGGGAGATATTTCAGGAGAGACAACCAGAGCCAAAAAGAAACCCGGGGAACTTTGTCGGGGCCCACGCGTAAGACCAATGCTACTTACGACACAACAACTCAACTCAAAACCATTCCTGCACAAATATCCATTTGGGAACTTTTATGCACATCAAGATCGCACCGAGAAATCTTTGTGAAAACATTGAATGATGCCCATATCTCTCCTGATGTACCTCCCGAAATGGTGGCAAGTATGATTGGACAACTTCTTGCACCCCGGGTGTAACGCCCTGAAATTCGGGGGTCGAGCATAAACTCAACTCCCGAGTTCTAACGCATCACTTATGCAACAAAATAAATGATGATTGAATGTTGTCTGTATGAGTGCATTGAACACGAGTGAGATTAAGCCAAAACAGCATACCATACTCCAGAGACAGTTAAATTGCAAGCGGAAGACTGTGATAGATAAATAACATATATAAACTATGGTGAGTCTCCAGAGTGTGATAATGTTACCAGGTTAATGAATTACAAGTATACTTTCAAAATATACCAAGTTGCGGAAATGTAATGTCTTCTATCCCAAATACTATAGCCCCGTCAATGCAATTCCAGGTCTTCATAGACCTGTCAGAGAGTTACATGTAGGAGAACTTCTCCTTATCAGCATAGTAATAGTCCGGCTCTGCTTCATAAGCATCGCCATCACCTGAAACTCAACAAATCTGATGGGTGTTCGGAACACCGTCCCATAACGTGGGAGTGAGTAGCTAACTCAGTGGAACAATAAAGCATAGGTTAACATGTCATCAACTTAGTCAAGCAGTAATGATAAAGTAGTACAATCAAACAATTCTAAATACTCTTATTAATGCAAGTATGAATGCAGTCATGATGTATGCCCTCACCAAACACTCCCTCGTGCGACACCATCTTACGTTCGCGGCATGCTTGCATTCCTCAGTGATCCACATCTTCCAAGCACATGCAATGCATGATGAGCATGATTACCGAGTTGTTATTAGTCCATTTCAAATAGCAGGATTGGGAAACTAAGGTACTTCCCTTGTATCATTTCCAAATATGATCCATTCTAGGGTCGTCAGTCCTAGTTAATCTCAGACGATGGTGTATTTTCGAGGTTGCTGCAAAGGCTGCTAGGACTGTTACGCACAAAGGTTACACCACTTCCCCATCACCTTTTTAATGATTCATCACTATACAGATACAGGCCTAGTTTCATACTCTATGCACTGCGGCAAAACTCGTCGCCTCACCGCAATTCAGAGTATGTTCGAGGTCACTACAAAGGGCTGCCAGGGCTGTTGCTCGCATTCGTTGCACCACTCCCCCATCACCTTATCAATGTAGGCCGACAACACGAATAAAGTGTCCCATACCACCATAATTGGCTCACGAGTCTGGTTGCTCACTAGTCACTACAGGGAGACACGTGGCCCCAGCGTAGGCCGACAGCTCGACCACGGTGTCCCATACCACCATGCCCAGCTCATGAGTCTTAGCGGATCGAGGTACCATGGTTAAAAGGGATTTTACTGGTAAGTTTGGTACCCTAGGTTCAAGCAGTAGCGTCCAAACATGGTGAACATGCAGTAGACAGATCGGGTTACTTGACGAGCTCGGCTAGCTCGAGCGCACAACAAGTTAAACGATATAAAGCGCATAAGCACTTCGTGTGGCCAACCACTATCACCAACCGAAGTACGACTCGGGTTCGTCGAACACACCTCCTGTGGCAAATGAATCCCAGCCACGAATTCAATCCCGTTACCGATTGCCTGGAATATAATCATAGCCCCAATCACATTCAATTGCTGATAGTTAAAACAGTAATGGATCAAGATTCAAATCATACAATCAAAGCCTGATAATATCCGTTTAGGGCTGTCAGGGCTGTTGCACGCATTCGTTGCTCCACTCCCCCATCACCCATGACGGATCATACAACGTAAACATGAATTTAAACATATGCATTACATAGATAAAATCATACAATCAATTGAGCATGTTATGAAGTACAACATAAGCATGAGTTTGTACATATTCAATTCCTAATCACACAGATATCTAAAGAAATCATACACATAGTTAAAGAAGTTGAGAATCATATCTCAACACCCTTAAACATTACAATTTACTAACTATTACTCATTCAGACATTTCAATAAACACTTTAAAATACATACATCAACATACATGACATATGTTGATCACATAGGCATTAGGCCAAATCCTTTCACTAGGGAGGTACCCCAATCATAACACGCATACACCCACGACGGATAGTCATGGAAAGTAGGAATCCAAGTTCCATATTCACTTGAACATTTTCACAAACACTTGGGCTACACATTTCAACATATATAGCGTATAGTGGCCGTGGCATGATTCAGGGCAAATCCTTTCGTCAAAGGGGTATCGGCAATACAAAAATCATATATCCATGACAATTAGTCATGGCGAGCACGAATGAGAATTCTATACTCATTCAGTCATTTTCACAAATATTTAGAATACACTATTTCAACATACATAGTGTATATTAGCAAAACATGTATTAGGGCGAGCCCTTTCGCCAAACAAGTATTTTATCCATATATAATATACTCATACAACAAATAATCATGGCAAACACATTTTCAAAATTTATACGTATACGGTACTTTCTACAAATACCTAGAGTATGTAAAATTCCATATTCTTCATCTTTAATCGAAACAAAAAACAGACAGCACTTTGTACATGTGCAATTGCATGCAGATCATGAATCTATCATTATCTGACATTGAAAGCGTTGAAAACCATAACCTATACACCTAAAGTCCGCACCTTTTGTCGTAGAATCGTAACGGATCCGATAGGTTTGCTAAGCTTCCGTATTCGGCAGTTTGGCAACCTATAGAACGAAATAGGTTAGCTATTTCATAACCTACAACTATTAAAACCCTAAAACAGATTAGGGTTAAAGTTTCTTACCTAGAAACGGAGCTGGAATCGTCGGGAAAGTGATAAGAACGGAGCGGTTAAGCATGGATAGCAGCAGGGAAGCAAGGCAGGGAGATGCTCCCACATCTCCCACACTTTCTCTCTCTTTTCTCTCTCCTCTCTCTAGGGTTTCTCTCAAATTTGTATGGCTGCAATGAGAGAGGGTTTAAGGTCCTTATATAGCCTAAAAACTAACCGAAATAGACTCCAGGTCAAAGTATGCTTAGGTTATAACCAAAGTGGGTCAGTTTCAGCTCAACGGAGGACTTCTAGCGGGCCTCCTTGAGCCAAAGGTCGGACTTAAGCTCACTGATACCGGATATACGTTTAGTTAAATTTTCGTTTCAGTGGGATTTCCAGACCACGCGTGGCGGACCAGTTTCAGTTCAACGGTCAGCGGATCTCGATCGGAGATTCCGAGTACATGGATATGTGTATGAAATTTCTCCTGATCCGATGGTGTAATTTGGTCTGATTCTGACGGTCTGGTTGCTTAAAACTGATCCGTAAGCGAGAGGTGCCAGATTACTATTTGAGATATTTTATTTTGAATTAATTTCACATTTCTCACACTCCCCGCTCCGAACTCAAGCGAATAGTGCTGGAACACTATCTGGATTTGATTTCCGAGATAGTTGTCAAGCCGAGCAAGGCGGTCCTAATTCCTTAACCTCGTGTTATTCGGACTTCCGACGTGCGATCCAGATCTAATACGGAGTTTCGAGATGCTCCCGAGAGCAGACGGGTAATGAGATTGATCCTAGATTTTAGGGTAACCTAGCGTCAATGATTTTACAAGTTTTGGGTTTTGCAGATCGTATTTAAAGCGATTGGTGTTAATTTCACTGGCACTCTAGTTTAACACTAGCTAATTCTCGCCTAATATCTAAAGGATTTAGTCCTGGGTGATTTCGGTCTGAGGTGGTACTTAGTCCTTTGTAGCAATGTTTAGTTTAAGTATTGTTCTTCATCACCTAAACTTTAAGATAGTGTCTAATGTGAAAGTACTTAGAAAATTTATAGAACAAGGTGGTGAAGGGTGGGATTTGTGAAGGAAATGGGTTAAGGAGCAATTTTAGACCGTGGGATTCAGTTCTGACAAGTTAATAAGGTTTTAGGATCGACCCATTGTTTAAGGACGTCTAATCCCAGGTTGACAAAAATCCGGGATGTTACAATCTACCCCCCTTAAAACAAAATTTCATCTCCGAAATTGCCTAAGGGTAATAAGGAAAGATTTAATTATTTCTTTCACCTAAGTTTTATTAATTGTGAGTTTCTACGCGTGGTAGGGTATATACTAGCCTGGTTCATTTTAGTCTACCCCCTTTAAAACTTAATTCTTTATCTATTTCTCATACCTTGATGGTTCGCTACAATTTATTTCTTTACTTATTTGGAGTCTCGACGACAATCCCCAATTATCTAGAGTAAGATAGTTGTTTTCATTGTTTGACCAACACGGAAAGACGTTTATGGTGGGCTTAATCCCGATATATCAATCATCTACCGGGGCAGGGTAGGAAGCTCATCGTATCCCTTCCGAATCCTGGTGGATCCTGGTCTTTTGCTCGGTCAAGCAGTGAGTCCATTAGTAGTCGCCCAGGATTGAGAATTGGGTCAAGCCGCGAATGTTTCACAGTTGTATATTTCAGTAACTCCGTAGTCCGATCACTTTAGAAACGTAGGGAATGTCCATCATTAAAAGGCTCAAATTGTCTATGTCTAAGGTTGTCCTTTAGGTCTTAGTCTAAGAGAGTTCTCGTTATTATCTATGTCCAAAGAAATGATGAATCAAATCTTACTAGATCATCCTAAAACGGTTTCTCATAGTAGAACTTGTTAGGGCTTCTATAATGTTCGTATTCAACGAGCACAGTTTCGATCCTGGGCCAGTGGGGTAGGGTCCACCACGCTTTTGCTACGCCACCCAGATCAAAGAGGTGCAATAGGTGACCTAACTAGATTGGGCTCATAATGTTCTACCCCCCTTAAAAATTTATTTTCACCCTCAAGGCTTAAGATTTATGTCCTGCTCCGTATATCGGAACAAGGTGTAATTTAGGACCTATCCTTGACATGAAATGGGATGCGGTCTCCCACTACATTGGTCTTCTTTTCATCAATGATGTGTATTATGGCATTGGTACCTATAGTTATCGAAAGGAGCTAAAAATGATGGGTAATGTGGTTGATTTTAGGGGCATGTGTGAGTTTGAGGCCAGATGCCTAAGTCTACCAAAGGAGGACTATCATCACGGTCCCGACCTACCTTATTTACTCATGTCAAGCCTAACAGGTAGGCTATCTTTCTACGTTCATATACACAATATGTATGCCAACATGGCATGTGATTTGGGACCTAATTCCTAACTGTCTGTTGCTCACTTGGGAAATTCCTTAGGCCTAAAAGGAAAAATCTCTATTGGCTATATATTCTTACACTTCTCAAAGACGAAGTTATAAACTTTCGGTTGTAAGTGGTCGAGCCAACACGG
This sequence comes from Magnolia officinalis, assembly GCA_021015155.1. Taxonomy (NCBI): domain Eukaryota; kingdom Viridiplantae; phylum Streptophyta; class Magnoliopsida; order Magnoliales; family Magnoliaceae; genus Magnolia; species Magnolia officinalis. The sequence continues at coordinate 76,370,975 of JAJHSJ010000004.1, read as the reverse complement.
AAGGAAAGTTGTGTAGTGGGTCAGAATCGGATACATGGACCTTCGGCCTAGCCAGGACAGAAAATTTGTCGTATCAGTTCCTAATCCTAGTTGATCCCGACCTTCTGCTTGATCAGAGCATAGAGTTCATTGGTCACTACCAGGATTGTGGACCAATTCCAGCGACTCAAACTCACATAACAGGCTAACCAGGAGTCTATCTGGCCACCAATAAGGTGGGATAGGATCCTCAGGGCATCAAAAGCACACCTAAAGCCAGGGGCAGAACCCCCAAACCCATCACATGAGGCTAGGGGCAAGGAAACAGGGTCATTCACAAGTGACCCGGAACCAGGAGCGCCCCTTGAAGGGAACATGGGAAAGGATGGAGAGACACCCACTTCCACCCACGATCAAGGGGACAAAGCCCCACCACCAACTCAGCAACACAAGGGGTAGAAGCAGCCCATTCACTGGATCGACAAGGGAAAATGACCTGCCCTTGAGTGGACGAACTTAGAGATCCCACCACGAGAGGAACCTGAGGAGCTAGAAGAGCTCTAATTCTTAGGCGAAGAGATCGAGTCAGACCCCGACTCTGAGCCCAGTCCAGCAGACATCATGGTCATCAAGATAGGTGACCCTCAAGAACAGACAGAGCAGAGCAATAGGATTGAAAGGGGGAAAGAACTAAAATGAACAGCCATCCCCTTGACGATCGAATCAGCCGGTGAACCGCCCATGGATACCGGTCCCTAAAAAAAATGCCATTGTAAATAGTAGTTGGTACCCCTAACTAGGACAGGATCAATCATGGTTCGCAACACTGTCCAATTCGGGATACCTTGGCGATACAAAAAAATTAGAAAATTTTCAAAATACAAAAACATCACATATTCCCAAAAGCACAAAAAAAATCAAATATTTCTCAAAACCACAAAACATCAGAAAATCTCCAACATACAAAAACAATAGAAAAAGTTTTAAAAACCACTGCGCCAAACACCTCACACACATTACAGGAGTTTGAAGTCGACTCGTATGATTTCGATCTAGAGTTGGACTTTGAACTCATGGGATTGGATGAAGCACTGGATGAGGGAAATGATGATACCGCTCTCGAATTTGAGGATTCTCTTGAAAAGTTCGAAACAAAGGCTAATGTTGTAGTAGACGACTTTGAAGTTGTGAACTTAGGGTCAGCGGAACTCCCCAGAGAGGTATGCAATGGAAGATCACTCTCTCCGGAACATAAGTAGAGGATGATGGAGTTTCTAAAACCGAGGTTGTCCAACTTTGTTTTTTCTTATGAAGACATGCCAGGGCTCGATGAAGATTTGGTGGTGCACCATTTGCCAACAAAGCCAGACATGAAGCCTGTCAAACAAAAGTTGCGAAGAATGAAGCCAGAATGGGCCCTGAAAATCCGTGATGAGGTCACAAGCAATACAACGCGGGATTCCTGGTAGTCTCCAATTACCCGGAATGGCTAGCAAATATCGTACCAGTACCCAATAAGGATGGGAAAGTCAGAATGTGCATCGACTTCAGGGATCTGAATAAGGCAAGCCCTAAAGACTACTTCCCTCTACCGCACATCGACACACTGGTAGATAATACTGCAGGCCACAAGATCTTCTCCTTCATGGATGGTTTCTCTGGTTATAATCAGATCAAGATGGCCATCGAAGATCGAGAGAAGACCTTCTTCATCACACCATGGGGAACTTTCTGCTACCGGCTCATGCCTTTCGAATTGAAAAATGCAGGAGCTACATATCAGCGAGCCATGACAGCCTTGTTCCACGACATGATGAACAAGGAAATGGAAGTCTATGTGGATGACATGATTGTCAAGTCTCGCACAATCGAAGGACACTTCAAAGACCTTAAGAAACTCTTCGACAGATTAGAAAAGTTCAAGCTCCGTCTCAACCCGCAAAAATGTGTCTTCGGTGCAACCGGGGGCAAGCTGTTAGGCTTTATCGTCAGTGAAGACGGTATACGGGTAGATGAGACCAAGAAAAAGGCAATCATCAAAATTCCACCACCCAAGACTGAGAAAGAAATTCGAGGCTTCCTCGGGCGGATCCAGTATATCAGCCGATTCATCGCACAGCTCACACCCATCTGTGAGCCCATATTCAAGCTACTACGAAAAAACTCGCCAAATGAATGGAATGACGACTGTCAAGAGGCTTTCGACGAGATCAAAAAGTATCTGCTAAAACCTCCAGTACTCACGCCACCTACTCCGGGTAGGCCATTACTGCTATATATCTCTGTCGCGGCAGATGCAATCGGATGTGTTCTTGGTCAACACGACGATACGCGAAGAAAGGAGCAGGCGATCTACTATCTAAGCAGACGATTCACAAGCTACGAAGCCAAATACTCTAGCTTAGAAAAGACATGCCTCGCCTTAATCTGGGTAACACAATGGCTACGACAGTACATGATCGCTCACTCAATTCTTCTGTTCGCTCGCATGAACCCATTAAAGTTCTTGTTCGAAAAGCTAGCGCTAACAGGCAGGATCGCAAAATGGCAGCTGCTGCTTTCAGAATTCGACATCACCTATGTCACCCAGAAATAGTCAAGGGACAGGCATTAGCTGATCATCTAGCAGCCCACTCCCTGCCTGATTATCAACCGCTGAAGACATTCTTTCCCGATGAAGACATCCTACTTATCGAGGAAGAAGAAAGAAAAGCAGAAGAATGGACGCTCTTCTTCGATGGAGCTGCAAACTCGAAAGGGAGTGGGGTAGGCGCCGTACTCTACTCTCCTGAAGATGTTCCAATTCCCATATCCAAGCGACTGACATTCCAATGTACCAACAACGTAGTTGAATATGAAGCGTGCATCATCGATCTCAGAGAAGCCATTATCCTCAACGTAAAGAAGTTACGAGTCTTCGGGGACTCGCAGCTCATCATCAATAAGATAAACAGCAATTGGAAGACCAAAGATGAAAAGTTGATCCCTTTCCACGTATATCTGGAGAATTTAATAGAATGAATTCGAGGAGATCACATTCTCCTACATGCCCCGAGCCAAGAATCAGTTTGCAGACGCTCTGGCTACCCTCGCCTCAATGATAGAAATCCCAAAAGGAGTTGCTGAATGGGAACTCATCGTCGAACTCCAAGAGGAACCCGCATTCTGCTTGCAGATCGACGAAGCTGAAACTCCCTCGAATGATCAGCCGTGGTACACAGACGTCAAGGAATATCTCGAACATCAGAAGTATTCGGAAGGATTAACATCAATTGATCGTCGCACTATCCAACGGCTAGCGGCCCAATTCACAATCACCGGGGGCATCCTCTACAAGCGATTCTTCAACCAAGTCCTTCTCCACTGCGTGGATGAAGCAGAAGCGGCACAGATCATGTCCGAAATCTACGAAGGACTATGCTGCCCACACATGAATGGATACATGATGGCGAAGAATATCTTATGACTCGGCTACTATTGGCTTGCAATGAAGACAGATTGTTGCAAACACGTCAGGAAATGCTTCAAGTGTCAGGAACATGCAAACCAGATTCATGCGCCCGCTTCCGAACTATACAGCCTGATATCACCATGACCCTTTTCTGTATTGGGATTGGACATCATCGGCAAAATCAGCCCCAAAGCATCGAACAGGCATGAGTACATCCTAGTAGTAGTAGATTACTTTACTAAATGGATAGAGGCAGCATCTTTCACTACCATCGCAGCATCGCATGTGCTCAGTTTTATGAAGAACAACATCATCAGTCGATACGGGGTCCCTCATGTCATCATCACTGACAACGGAACTCCATTCGTCAATAAAAGGATGGACGATTTCCTCAACAAGTTCAAGATCCAACGTCATCGATCAAGCCCCTACCGTCCCCAAATGAACAGTGGGGTCGAAGCTGCAAACAAGACCATCATTCGTATACTAGAGAAGATGGTAAAGACATACCGTGATTGGTCAGAAATGCTTCCTTATGCACTCTGGGCCTACCGAACGTCTGTACGGTCTGCTACAGGCGCAACTCCATATGAATTAGTATATGGAATGGAAGCAGTACTACCAGTCGAAGTAGAAGTCCCATCACTACGGATACTACTAGAAAGTGAAGTCGAGGAATGCGAGTGGTAACAAGTAAGTTACGACCAACTGCATCTGGTAGACAAAAAACGCATGCGGGCATTAAGCCACTCCTAATGTTACCAAAGAAGGATCGCTGGGGCCTACAACAGGAGGGTCCGAAAGAGAAGTTTCAAAGTTGGTGACATGGTCATGAAACACATCCTACCACCACACTTACCAGATCCCAGAGGAAAATTCAAACCCTCATGGGATGGACCGCTGATAATTTGGGAGGTACTCTCAGGAGGCGCTCTTCGGCTCACCAATCTGAGAGGAGAAGATCTTCCTGAGCCAATCAACGCCGATAATGTGAAAATCTATCATGGGTAGCCATGCCTAACCTTGTCAATGATTACAATCGCAAAGCTGCACCCATCACATTTCCCACCAAAACCCAAAAAAAGGGGTGTATCTATCCATCAAGAAACACCTACCATTTCTCTCACAAAAGAAGAAAGTAAAAAAAAAAAAAAAAAGAGGCAAGAAAGAAAGAAAACAAAAATTGAAGAAAAAGAAGAAAATCCCAAAAAAGAAGAAAATCTCAAAAAGAATAAAAAAGAAGAAGTCCACTCCAACATCCTCAAATAACCCAACTAAAGACAACTTACCATTGTAATCAAAGACAAGGATAGGAAGGTAACCAGTTGGCCGGCTATGAAGGAAGTCTCTCTATCACTCCTGACATTTCAAAAAAAAAAAGGAGAAAAGAAAAAGACATGTCTAAAGCAAAAAGGGCGAGTCGAGTAAAAACAGTAGACATATAACGGACTTGGTGAAAACCTGAAAGGGCACCAGGGGTAAAAACAGCACAGCTACCAAGGGGCAGACAAGATAAAAAACCCGGGACATAGTGAAAATCCGAAAGGATGCTATGGGCAAAAATGACGGGAAGAGCCGGACGTAGTGAAAACCTCAAAGGGCGCTACGGGCAAAAATGGCAAGAAATAAAAAATAAAAAAAAAATAATAAAAATGCAGTTACAGAAGAGGCCAAGATAGCGAGCATCATAGCGAGATACAAAGGGAAGATCAACAGTGGATCAGTTCTCTATCAAACTCTACTTGAACACGGGGATGTGATCCCAGACACCCTCTCAGGGAACCAAGACCCTATGAACACAATCTAGGATACTGCATGCAACGTGGGCTGAGCCCAAAATCCTGATCCCAATCATCCAAAGCACAAATCCAAACACAAGCAAAATTGGCAAAATTGGCACAAAATAAAATCTTTCATTCATTTAAAAACGTTTTTAAGTACACTGCTTTCCTTTCCTCTTGACTTCAAAAGCAAAACCATGCATGCATACAAAATAGACAGTTGATCGCAACCAAGGATCACAGATGAGCCCCTATCCCTCACATATAAATAGTCTTTGTCTAAGCCTCTCTATCTCTATACGTAGGTAGAAAGCCTCATCTCTGTCCAGGCGATGTGCCGCAAGCATGCTCTCATCGTATCGTTGCCCCATTGCCAGACGACGCGCCATGTCCTCACATGTGTGATGAAGGACAGCAATCTCGCTGATCAAGTGACCATGTGTGGCCAGCAAGAAGGAAGGATCAATGAAGGGTCGCTCCTCAAAAGCCTCGAACGAATCAACAACACATGAAGAGGATGAAGCAATATCACCCACCATGTCGTGGTCAGCAGCCTCGTCCTCCAAATGCCAACCAGGAATCTGGCGATACAGTGACTGCTCTGCTACCCACCGCTGATATGGTACCGTCGCCATGGGAGGAGCCCAGGACTCAAGATCCAATGCTATCGTATCCAGGGAACCCTGCCAAGAAACCCAGACTCGCCTATACAGAGCAGTCAAATCAGATGGAAGAGGGGCGTTCCCAAATCCAGGAAAAATAAAATTCGAGATATCCTGCTAAAAGCCAAATTGTCAAAGAAAGCGCACAGGATGATAGGAGCAGTACCCCCGAAGCCCCAGCAGCAGCAAAGGGGTATGAGCAGCGCTACATATTAATGGGGAGCGATGAAGCCAAGGAGCCTCCCAACTGACCTCCCACCCTCACAATTGAGAAAGTATGCTGCGATACAACGACTCTGTGGCCTCGGCACCAAGGGGAAGGCCATCGAGTAGCAAAGATAGCACATCACCGCGGCGGGAATCGGGCCACACAAGCGGAGGAGTCATAAAGAGGTGCTCCCACAGCCACACCTGTAAGACGGCATGACTCAGGAGGTAAGCAAAAGAATAGCACTAGGCAAAGGAAGAAGACAAGAATGAAGAATACCTGGAGGAATGTACAACAACCCCGAAGGATGCGGGTCCGTCCCAATGAACACTCAGTCAGCCCTAGGAAAAGCTTCGCCAGCACCACCGAAGTGATACTCCTACGATGCAGAATACGGCGGAACACATCCAGCAGAACCACCAACGAAGACTATCGCCATCCAGAAAAAAGCAGCTCGACAAAAATGCAGAATATTAGCGCATTCAGGCACTGAAGCTGGCGATCAAATCCAGGGGCACCTCGGGAAGTAGAGCAACGATCATACAATATCTCGAGTGACAACTCGCCAGCCCTACCCTCTTCAGTGGGAAGATCAGTGAGGAATCCAAACCAAGAGATCAGATCAGAAGAACGGACCGGCTCAGATGCAGGAATATAAGGCTCCCGGGTGAGAGGAAGTCCAGACAGACGAGAAAACTCCTCTAAGGAAGGGCTCAACTCCAAGTCATTAAAGGAGAACAAATTCAAAGATGGTATCCAGTCATATAGTGTCGCGCTCAACAGTCGCCAATCCAAACAGACCCGGTAGAAGTGGAGAACCTCCCGGAAGCCCAAGGATATCAACTCGAAGATCTCAGACTCGGTCAGGCTCTCTATCCATAGGTGTAATCGTTCGTAACAAGTAGCACGCGGCTGTAGCCGACAGGTCCGGATGGGCACACCCTCAACAATCTGGATCCTTGGGCCAGCAGGAGAATCATAAAAAATGGGCATCCCCTCATCCAACAAATCTATCTCATGGTGACGAAAGAAGCCAGCATCGCCCATCGCATCGTGTAGGGTATTCTGGAAAGCCGCTACAGGGGGACTCGAGCTGCCGGCAACCGTCACATCCGGAGTTGTCTGAAACACGTATGCCCCAGGAGTCGAAACGCCCAAAACGTCTAAATGACTGACAAGACATGTATCCTGATCCCCAACAGCAGCTGACTGCCCCATCACTGTCTCGAAGTCTGCGCCGAAAGTCTGGCCCAATCCATCTGCTGGAACTCCATCACCTGTCAGATCAAAGCCATCCAAACCGCTAGGATAGGGCTCGCCACCCACCCAAGCCTGCTCCACCACATCCATACTATCCATCATCATGATGCCATCATCCACATCGCCCATAGTCATTGATCCATCAATCAAGCCATCCTTCACTATCATCACTCTATCCTCACCATCCAAACCATCCATCCTCGCCAAATTAGCATCCACAAAACCCGGTGGCCCACTTGGAGTAAACCCATCAAATCCATCCAATCCACCAACCCAATACCATGTCCACCATCAATGGAGAAAGAACCTAAACCATAAATAGCATTTACCTCTTCAAAAGGGGCCATTACTCCTCCATCAACACCCATCAATCCATCCATAAATGGGTCTCTCTCCTCATTTATGGACCCATTAACCTCATTATCACCCATAAGCCCATCAAGACTCTCACCATGGCTGGCCATAATAGCTCCAAAAAGAGACAGGGGAAGAAGACAAAAGGGAGAAGAAGACAAGGAAAAGGAACAAGAGGGAAAGGATAAAAAAGAATGATCGGACGGACAGAGATCAAGAAGAATGTCTGAAAAGAGGCAAAGAGAATAAACAGAGAAGAGGGGTGCTCGCTAGAAGAAAAGATGAATGGAGGTGGAACTCGAATTATCGCCCGCGGTACTCCAATCGCCGCCTTCAGACCTGACATATTTTCATTGCTGCCGCACTGACAAAGTAGAGCAGACCGACAAAAGTCTCCGGGCGGCAATCCAAGTACCGCCCGCGGCATATGGATTACCACCGGGGCCCACTTTTGGGCGAAATTTGGGCAGGGCCCTCTCCGAAAGGCCAGGACCCGAGAACAAACTTCCATGTGTCCAATCAAGGACTACAAAAGCTGATCAAAAGACAGTGCAAGAAGGCAACATTGAGCAAGCTGGATTTCATATGAACAGTTGGATGCACAAGCAAGGATACATCGTAACATGGTACAATGAACTAATCGTCATCAGGAAGATAAGTGTCAGTATCTTTGCGACGAAAGTGTGGCCCCAAGATCCCTCCTCCAGCAAAACGCGCGCCACCACCAGGGGCATAGCCAGGCTGTAAGATGGGACCAATGCCGTGCTGCTCGCACCAAGAACTGTACTCTATATTGGGATTGACGAAAGCACTGCCATCGTATCCCTTTAAGGCGGCCGCTAACTCCCTCGCGGGAGCCGATCTCCAGTCAGAAGGCCAGGACGGCGGGCTAAGTAGCACCAATGGACTACCGGTCAACTGCCAGAAAAGTCTCTCTCCCAAGTACCACTTCGTCACGCGCGGATCCTCTAGAATGCGACGACTTTATGAGGCTTGAAAAGCCTCCTGAGCACCAGTAGTGAGTGCCGCGTTCGACCGGAGATATGGTCTGGTACGGAACTACGAAAAGGAAATAAAGGCTGAGAAGCGAGAGCAACACATGGGCAACACAAGAATGGGCACATCACTCACATCATCAGGAACAAGGGCATCGATATTCGACCTCCAGGCAAGATCTGAAAACAGACGTGTACGGCTGTGGTAATCCTTGTACAACAACATCATGCGAGAAAATGGAGGCGAATGATCGATCAAGGTAGGCGCTAGGTGAGGAAAGTGGTCAAAAAAGTAGACTTGTATAAAACCGCCATCAGACAAGGCAAACCAAATTGTCCCCAGAGAAAGCAGAGCAAAAAGGATGATAAGAAGGTACCTAGATGACTGGGTAAAAGCCAGTCAAGGATCGACTGATGCAGCAACTGGCCTTATCCAGCCCTTTATACAAATGGGCCAGGAGGGCCGCATTCCAGTTGTACGGGGTGGGAAATGTTATGTCTGCCACGAGCGACAACAGATGGGAACTTACGAGCTCATTCCCATGGCAAAAAATCATCGCACCCATGGTGTACAAGATTAAGGCCCGGGCCTTCACCACAGTCGTGGCCTTGGTCTTAGGAATGCGTCTGGCAAAGTTTGATGATAGCCAGAGGAGTTTGAACCGAGGACCGGTAAACTCAGTAGCATCTGGCATCATCCCCAACATCTCCATCCAGTCATCCTCAGTGGGCACGAGAAGGTCATCCTCAAAAGGGACAGATCCTCTGTCATACCGAAGACCCAACTTCATGTATACATCGTAGGGAGTAATCTCCCACTCCCCAAAAGGCAGTTGACAGGTGTGAGTTTCAGGGTGCCACCGCTCCGTGAAAGCATATAAGAGAGACTTGTTCGTCCTACTCAAACGAACTCGGAACAGGTGGGCGAATGGAGTGCGCTCCAGAACCTCGAAAAACAGGGGTTGGGGGTCATGGAACCAGTCAGGCCAGTGAGTCCTGACCCCTCGCCCTCTCAGAATTGCAGGAGCACCACCCTCCCGGGCCAAGTCAGACAGATGTCGTCCTTCTCATGGTACATGGTATGGATCTGACGACAGACGAGACGAACTAGCCTCGTTTTTACCACGACGAGGCATGCTGCACAGGAAAGGTATACAAGTAAGTCCACTTCTCAAAACCTGGGCCCACTTTCGAGGCCCGTGTTTCAAAGCCCATGTTAAAGCCCATTTTTAAAAAAGGGGCCCCCCAGCCCATTTCCAAAGAGGCCCGTTCTAAAAAGCCCATCTCAAGGCCCATTACAAAAGCCCATCTCAAGGCCCATCTCAGACCCATTCCAAAGCCCACTTCTTTAAGCCCATCTCAGAAAGGCCCATCCCAAAGTCCATTTCCAAAATTCCTATCCAGGGACCTCTCTTTCAAAGTTATTAAGCCTTTGGACATGATTAGATTATGATGTGGGGCACACGTGGGAAATCTCATCCGTCCATTGTTTACAAGTTGGCCAACTAACAAAGTCTACATCATCCACCACTAAAGTAGACCCCAGATCATCCATCCAATGGTCCAGATCATCAAAAACAAAAAATAATAAAAAAAATCAATAAACAATATTCAAAAGGGTGGGGCCCCTTTCTTATCACACCCCACCTCTTCAAATAAAAAAATATAAATAATAATAATAATAAAAATCGAAAATCAAAAATCAAAGAAATAAAAGTCCAGCCAACAAGTTGCCCTAAATTTCTAAAAAAAAAAATCAATAAAGTCCAACAGTTCAGATCAAGATGGTCGAGCGGTCCTGATTACAGCCCTCTTCAAATCAAAGAAGAGATCCACCCATAAAAAAAGCTCCATAAATGAACGGCCCAATAAGACCCATGCAAAGACTTGGCGGCCACGATTACCTGAAATGGAGAAAGAAAGAAATATGGTGAAAATAAGTTGAAAAATCCTCTCAAAATAGCTCCAGGGACCACAATGGGTCCCTGGACGTCCCACACAAAGGATTCAAATAATGGAAGAAGTTGCACCAGACGGACCAATGCACGGCTCGGACCGTTAGACAAAAAGGTCGACCGGTGGTAGCCGGACTGCCGCAGGCGGCAATTCGACCGTCGCCCGACCAAAAGTTTGCATGGGGCAGCGGGCTGTACACTAAGGAATCTTCCATATTCTCCAGTTGCGGTCAGTGCAAACAACTAAATAAGATTCGATCTCTCCCGGTTTTTTCGGAGGATGATCAGATCCGTACATGATACATGTACGATTGGCCAGATCTCTATATCTGGACAGTCGTACGGATGCTAGTAAAATGATTGGATCTATCTCTGGGAAGAATAATCAAACTCGAAGTGACAACAATCCATTGTAACCAAAGTATCAGAATCAATGGATTGCATGTCAAAGGATTACCTGTACATACCTAGTTCGGGATGTCCGCAAAATTTGATCGAGTCCAAGTCGGCGTAGTGAGTTCCCCGTAAGGCCGCACCAACGCGCAGGGCAGCTAACCACTTTGACGATCAAATGGAACGAACATTCCTAGGGTGATTGCATAGCAAAGGAATGACAGACCAAACAGTACGGGAATCATCGTAAAGCCGCGACGAATGCGCAGAGGCCCTTACTCTTCAGACTTACCCTCTAATGTTGTTAACAATCTGATGTGAAAGGGTTGTGATTGGTGATCCGTAAAGCCGCGACAAATGCGCAAGAGACAATCACAAGTTTTCCTCAACCCTCGTGATGTGTGCAAGTCACCTTTTTCTAGACAGTCGACTAACAATGATACAATGGCTGGTAATAGATTCAAATCAATATCCTTTCTGACCAGAAGGGTGGGGTGTCCACTTGCTTTGACCTTCGGTTGCTCACAACCTCGGTCAAAGAGGGGCATCTGTAGACACCCCACCTAGGTTAACATCTTGAGAAAGCTAAGATGACCCAGGAACCATGATCATAACTTAACCCTAATCCTAACCTAAACCCAAACCCTAATCCCGAAAGCCCTAAAACTCCCAAAGTCGCAACCCAAACCATAATCCAAGCCATCTATTATACACGCAGCTTAGCCTATACCCTATATCCCCGCCAATACCCTCTACCCGTACCTAGACCCACTACTTTGAGTCCCAAAAACCCAAAATGGAGACCACCGGACGAACCAGAGCACCACATGAAATCCGCATGCGCGAGCCCGACCCGAACCAGGCCCAGGCGGTAGTCTGACTACCGCGGGCGGCAGTCTGACTGCCGCCTGCGGTACTCCGAGCTCCTTTGCTCGCGGCCCGCATGTGGACAGCTGTTCTAGCGTCCAAAAGTCAACTTTCCCTCGAATTTACCCTTCCTAACTCCACTATTTACCATTTTACTAGCCTCATTAGCCAATAGGAGCACGCCACGTGGCGTCTCTCTTCTCTCCGCCAATCACCACCTGCCACATCAGCATTTACCCTCCTCCTACCCTCTATTTACCAAATAGCCCTCTCCCTTTCTCATTTCAAGACAACAACCAAGAGAAGAAGTGAAAGAGAGAGAGAGAGTGGGAGAGAAAGAGAGTGAGTGAGGAAGAGAGTGAGGGAAAGGGAAGGAGCTCCCAAGCCCCTCAAAGTTCAAAATTTTCCAGCTACCCCCTAGTCCTCAACTCAACCTTTTCCAACCCATAAACCTAACCCAAATTGCTCATGGTCCAGTTTATGTTTTAGCCTACTCAAGATCAAGCCGAAGATCCATTCACCTTACATGCATTCATCATGACATCCATTCTCCTCTCAACCTCACTGCTTCTCTAGATCTCTAGTGAACGTATGCTCTGTGACTTGTCGTACATCGGATCCTGTCACATCAGAAATTTCTAGTAATCTAGTTCATTTTTCTTACCTCTTTACATAAGCATCATCACATCCGCCCTCTAGACACATCGTCGGATGTATGCTCTGTGGCCTGCCGAAATCTCGGATCTTGCTACATCAGAAATTCACGTGTGACTAGTCCCATCATGACCACGACATCATTATCATCCCTTGAGATTATTTTACCATACTAAGTAGAGACCGTACATTTTTATGGACAGAGAGGGTGCCTAACACCTTCCCTCTTTGTAACCGAGGTCCCTTACCCGGAATTCCGAATCGCAGATCAGGAGTCACTCTAAGGTAGGAAAGTCTTCGGATTTTCCCAACCTTACGTATTCCGTGGGTTCTAGCCATCTGCGGGATTCTAAGATTAATTGGCTAGTGGCGACTCCAACATTCATAAATTATCCTAATCACCCCTATCACTGAACCATAACATGTACCAATCAGCGTGGATGCTGATTTTTCCAGTGTCTACAGAATCTAAGAGAAAAGAGGGAATATAGGAGACGCTAGTGGCGGGTTACCTCATGGCTCAACAACTCAGTGAGTTGCGGGATTGGTCCCTGTTTCTTCCTCTTCTTGGTGCGTGGGCTAACCTTTCTTTCTTTTGCTTTCTCTCTTACAGATGGCAGATCACCGGCTGGAGCTCTCTCTCTTTACTTTGCTATCTCCTTTCTCCTTCACGTTTCTTTCTTCTCTTACTTTTTTTTTTGTTGCTGGACGACTTGGAGGACACCTTTATATAGGGGTTGGCAGGGGTTTTTGCGTTGAAGAAGGTTTCTAACTCTAGTTACGCAGTCATGCGAATCTTCTTGCGTACAGCTGGACGACATTCTCTCCTCCTCTTTCCTTCCTCTCCTGCCAACACTGGAGTGGTCGGAACTCCCGTTCTTGAGGAGTGGACGGTTCAAATTGCATCAGATCTGGAGTTCCCGAGAAGGGAACTTATTTCAGTCTGGACGGATTTCTTGGATGGAAGAAGTCCTGCATGCTATCTTCTTTCAAACGACGTAACGTCATCCATCTTTGCACGCTTTGGGAGTGGATGGGGTCCACTGCTTTGGTCAGAATCCATCATGGGGAAGTTTGGATGGCTAAGATAGGGTAAAGGGATGCGTTAGAGATCCTAGGTGCAAAGAAGTCTCATGGTCGAGTCTTCTTTGGACGCTGTTACAGCAAGAAGAGAGAGATGCCGACCTTAGTTCGAATGGTTGGAGTTGGTGGAGCCCACCTGTGGCAGTCCTTTAGAAGATCCATACCGTTCAATTGTTTTGTGTGAGGGTGCTAGGTCGTGGCCAAAGATTGGGGTGGATCCGTCGATTGGATGGCCCACATCAGAGACGGGAAGATAGGATGGATCCCTTTGTTTTAACATTTTCACCGCCCACTGACGGACATTCCGCATGGTTGTTGGGAATTAGTGGGGTCCACTTACGATGGTCTTCCGATTATCCATGCCTTCCACCGTCTTTTACACGTCGTGGTGGCTCATGGCCCCAAGTTTGAGTCAGATCCGATCTCCAGGTGGGCCACAGGATCCACCAATGGATGGGGTAATATTCATCGTATAACCTAATCTTTCTTCATAGGGGTACACACGGATCGGTTCGGTCCGGTTCTGGGGTGAAACCGGAACCGAACCGTTCCTAACGGTTCTAGGATATTCGGAACCGGAATCGAACCATTAGCACCCTAGAATCGAACCGGAATCGAACCGTTCCATGGTTCTGGGCTTTTTATAATTAAGCCCAATTGCATGTTTTATTTTATTATCTAGCCCATGTCCATTCATGTTGTGATCCATTTGATGAATGATTTAGATATTGTATAAGGTGTGTAAAAACACATTTACAGAAACAATCAAATGGTGCATTATAAACCATAAATCACGAGTCAAATATGGAAACAATCCAAGGGTTCCAGGTTTGGTTCCACGGTTCAGTTCTATGGATCGGATCCACGGTTCGGTTCTACGGATCGGTTCACGGTTCGGTTCGGTTTACATACCCCCAAACCGAGAACCAAACCGATGTAATCGGTTCTTTGATTTTTGGAATCGGAACCGGAACCGGTGCATTCTAGAACCGGGCCAAACCGGACCGTTTGGTCGGTTCCGGTCCGGTTCCACGGTTCTAGCAGTTCGATGTGCACCCCTACTTCTTCATACGTGGTTTGCCATGCACTTGGTATTTACGCATTTGTCATTTTCCTTTTCGATAACTTTTGTCATCCACTATCCAAAAGGACTGAAACTTTAATGACAATCCTCATTTCTCGAGATCTCTCAACCGGTTACATTTAGGCCCCGATCTGTTAAGGATGGCCAAGATACTTTTTCAATGGCTAACTTACTCCGAAATTCAAAATACCATTTGTACATATTTAATTGACAAGCTACCCGGTAGTTTAGACTTAAACCCGAAGATCTTCTTAATGACCAATTTATCCTAATATTCGGATGGCCCATTTAGCGGATCCAAACCTGATGGATGGTCAGATGACTTGTTAAAAAAAGAAAACTTTATGGTTAGCACTCTGACCATGTATATAGGTGGATGTATAGTTAGTTTTGTAAATGGATGAACACAAAGTAGGTTTCTGGAGTGATTAGGGGTAGAGCATATATACCATTAGATTCGAGTGACTTGTTCACATGTGTAAGTTCCTCATATTGCAATTCTAACGGTGGGTTAAGCATATTCATATGGGGTGAACAAGATGAACGGATCAGAATCTTGATCTGATAAGTGTACAGACAGATGTAAGGGTCAAGTAGCTAGTCTACTATGATCTAAGAGCTGAAATTCGACGTGTATGGTTAATTTATGATAATTAAGCATGGTATAATATTTCACATTAAGCGGATAGTGGGAATCATGTGATCTAGAATTCAGGGGTCTAGGTTAGTGGCATTTTCATAATTATTGTTAATCTAAGAGTTTTGTGAAATCTAATCGTTCTATGTGGTCGTATGCACCTTTCTAAATAATTCTTGCAAGCGGACTCACATCTGGATCATTATGGGTAGGGAGCTATTTGCCAGTTCGTTCAAGGGAAGGTACCTACGTCAAATCACTTGATGATGATCTTGTCTTAAAATCAACGGTCAGATGGCTTGGTCTATTGCATAAAGATCATTTCCAATGGTTAGGTTCATGTCAGGGAATATAAGTAAGGTTAAGATAGTTAGATTGATATCATACGCATGTACATCTTAAGTTAACTTCTTAGTAACGCTTGAGAACTTTCAATACTCGGGTGTTGAAATGTTTGGGGCGTTACATTAGCAATATTAGACGCATTCGAAATTTTAAAACATGTAATGAAATGCGTCATCTCAGAGAAGTGGTCCACAACAACAAAAATGGAATCGTGCTTTTTAATCGCCTTGGGAAGCCCAAGCACGAAATACATGCTAATGTCTTGCCAATGAGCATGTGGCACAAGTAATGGCGTATATAATCCAGAATTTTTCTTTTGCTGCTTCGCCATCTGACACGTTCTTTACTGCCCTAAAATTTTGGCGACATCTCACTTGAGACTTGGCCAGTAGAAACGATCCTCTACGAGGGCAATAGTCTTATAACAACCAAAGTAGCTAGTTATCCCTCCCAAATGAAGCTCATAAATGAGGAATTCACAGAGGGACGTACGGGGAATATATTAACGATTTCCTTTAAAAAGAAATCCATCTTTCAACACGAAATCCCCCTCACTTTGCTGATCACTCGATAGTGACGTATAACTACCCCCAAAATCTAGACATGTGGGGTACTCGTTTCTCAGTTGCTCAAAGCCGACAACTCTTACACTCAAAGAATTGAGCAACATCACTTTACGGTTAAGGGCATCGGTTGGTTTATTCTCTACTCAAGCCTTGTGTTTCTAGACAAACGAATACTCTTGAAGGAGCGCAACCCACTTAGCATGCCTTGGGTTAAGTTTTTTTTGGGAGTGAAGATAATGTAAGGCCTCATGATCAGAGAATAAGACAAATTCCTGCGGTAAGAGGTAGTGGTGCCAATGTCTCAATGACTGCACTACCACATAGAATTCCTTATCATAAGCAGAGTATTTTTATTTTGCCTCATTCAGTTTCTCACTAAAATAGGCAACAGGATGACCCTCTTGACTCAGGACCCCACCTATACCAACACCAGATACATCACATACAACTTTATAGACTTTAAAAAGGTTGGAAAGGCGCATGACGGGAGTTTTGACCATCTTGCCATTAATTTCTTTGAAAGCCTTAATGCAGCTTTCGACCACATGAATTCTCCCTTTTTCATACACTCTATAATGGGAGTCATAATTGTGCTAAAACTCCTAATGAACCGACAATAGAATGTGGTCAATCCATGGAAGCTTCGCACTTCATGGATGTTCCTTGATTCAGGCTAATCAACTATGGCCTTGACTTTCTCTGAGTTTGCACGCATCCCTTATGCTGACACTATAAACCCTAAGAATACAACCTAACTGGACATGAACGAACACTTTTTACGGTTAGCGTATAATTTCTCCGCCCTAAGGACGATACAGACCAACTTCAAATGTTCAAGGTGTGATTTTCTAGTGGTGGTATAGATCAAGATATTGTCGAAGTACACTACTAAGAATTTCCCCATGAAAAGTCTCAAGACCTGGGTCATCACCCACATGAAAGTGTTAAGTGCGTTAATCAAGTCAAAAGGCATGACCAACTACACATATAGCTCATCCTTTGTCTTGAAAGCTGTCTTCCATTCATCACCGGGACGTATACAGATTTGGTGATACCCACTCTTGAGATCTATTTTGGAAAAAAATGGTAGATTTAACCATCATGTCTAACATGTCATTAAGCCTATGTATGAGAAACCTATACTTGATCGTGATTTTGTTAATGGCTCTACTGTCCACACACATGTGCCAAGTGCCGTCTTTCTTAGGTGTTAGTAAAGCAGGTACGACACATGGGCTCATGCTCTCCTAGATGAAACCTTTTCGCAGGAACTCATCTACCTGCTTATTTAACTCTGTATGCTCTGCAGGGTTCATCCTATAGTGAGGAAGGTTTGGTAGAATCGACCCAGGGACAAGATTAATGGCATGCTGGATGTACCTCATGGGTGGCAACTCATTCGGCAAATCCTCAGGGAATACATCTCTGTACTCCTCTAAGACCGAGGCTACCTTATGGGGTAACTCTACTAGTACTTCTAGTGTAGCCTCTCTAGCCACTAAGGCATACACCGTCGAATCTTCCTCAGTCTCTCTTTCAAACTATTTAACTATGATGATGTGGAGAGACTTGGGTGAGGATTTCCTCACTTCTCTAGGCTCACTAGCCTTCTTACCTTTCTTATGTGCAGTGTGTTGTGGTGGCATATGATTAATTTTGTTCTTGCCATTATGCATGAAGGTACATGCATTAGAACGGCCGTAGATTGTGACGTCATTATTAAATAGCCACGGTCTGCCTAGGATGATGCGACCTACATCCATGGGCAACACATCACACCATAAGGACTCCTTACAAGACCCGAACTCGATGGGTACAAGACATTGATGGGTAATAGGAAGGGAAGTCTTGTTTACCCATGAGACTTTATACGGGTTAGGATGAAGGGTGGCCTCTAACTTTAGACGGCCTAAGGTGCTAGTGGAAATTACATTTTGGCAACTCCCACTGTCCACTATCTCCTTACAATTTTTCTCGCCATACTTGGCGATCATGTAGAAGGTAGTGTTATGACGCCAATCAATACTATTTCTAGTCTAGGCTAGTACACACCCAACAATTGCTAGTGTGACATTATCACCCACCTCATCCTCATCACTCAATGATCCTATGGGCTGATATTCTTCGACTTCAGAGTCACCCTGATCATACTCGTTATCCTGGGAATCGCCTATGACTAAGGCTTTTCGTTTGCTTTTAATGAAACACTGAGTTACAAAATGGTCAATATTCCCACATTTGTAGCATCGCACATTTTGTCCTCCACCTGGACCAACACCAAGAACACCTTTTTCCTTATCATCCCTAGGCCTAGGCAGAACATTCGCCTGCGCCCTCGGTTGATTACCAATGTTGGGTCTTGTTCCTTGAGAACTAGTCCTAATATTAGAATCTCGAGAATCGAACCATCTTATGACAAGAGTCTTCAGATACCGGTCTAATTCCTACACCACTAGGTACATCTTGTCTAAATCTGTCACAGGACGAGCCCAAATCTCACGCTGAAGATCCAATTGAAGGCCCGTCTTGAAACGCGTGAGTGTTACTAAAGGGTCTTCCTCAATGTCACACCGTATCATGAATTCCTCAAATTTTATGATGTATTCCGTGACAGGCATGGATCTTTGGTATAAGGGCTTACTCCTCACCAACACCACCTGCCCGCGATTGCACATCTCCTCCAATGGTGGGGTTCTCCCTTTGGGATGCTTCTAATTGCTCAAGTCTAGTTTCGGTGCAATCAGTTTCGTTCGATATTTTTGTCAGATGTCTCTATGGCAGTTATCTTTTGGAGTAATTAAGTAAGGTAATCATTTAATTGCTCGTTACTCATGATGGGGTGTCGGCCAAAACCCTTACCACTTCTAGTGGGCATACACCAAAAACTCAAACTCAATTTTCCTAAGCTCGACTCTCAGGTTTGAACAGACCTCAATATGAATGTATGATCCTATTTATATATGATGTATGAATGCTGCAGATTTTCAAATTTAACTAGAATGAAAACACAAATATGAAAATTCAGATTTATATCTCACAGGACTGTGAATCTGAAAAATCAATTTCACAATTTCTGTGGGATGTAGATATGGAATTATCTAGACAATCCTATATGAGAAAACAGATGATCTTAAGTTTAGATAACTCCATCTAACAAAAACCATGTAAAACCTAAAGCTTTGATACCAAATTTGATGTAGGACGGTCTAAACTAGAGTGCATGTGTGAGCACAAAAATTATCCAACGAAATAAACTAAGCAAATCAATTAAAATATTCACATTCCACATCTAGTAAAGATAATAATAAAGAGAACATGCAATGGTTGCAGACCATCATTACAATCCTGCGGAACCGTATTCAAATCATGCGTGAATTGGATTCGGCGAGGGATGTGACCTCCCAATCTTGCATGGTTTCAATCCAACAATCAATGCAACTTCTCTAGTCCAGGAAATCAAAGGATTTCTAGAATAGGGACGGCTGGAAAATCTGAGAGAGGATTGGGATCGATTCTCAGATTTTCAGGGTCAATAACAAAAAAAAAAGAAGACTAGACATAGAAAGAGAAGAAGGTTGGAGGGTTAGAAATAAAAGTTAGAAGAAGAAAAGAAATTAGGGGAAGAGAAGAACTTACCACAAAGAGAGAAGGGAAGGAGACACCAAACTTTCATTAGAAAACATTATTAGGTTTACGGTAGAAAGCACCCTATTTATAAAATTTGGATTTAAAAGAAAATGACTAAACTACCTCTATAACAAAAGAAAAAAAACTACGCAAAACAAAGCTTAAAAAAATAAAATAAAATCCTGCGTAACAGATCAGTCTTCCAACTCATCCTACAGGTGTTCCTCCTAATGTGGGGCCTTCAATTAATCCAGGGACACGTATAAGGTCTTCAAAATCCTCCTTGGTTGTGCCACGAACCATCATCGAGCCATAAAAATGTATTCGTCGGCCACCTTCATCTTTGATAAACTTTGAAGGGTCTGATATCCTCATCAGAGACATTGGAAGAAGAAAGGACAAAAGAAAAGAAGAAATGAAAAAAAAGAATTTCTTTTTACATTTTGATCAAAGTAAGGGGATTCTTATGACATTCTAAAGTTTTATTTATTTATTTGTTTTATTTTTCTATTGTTTTATTTCATTTAGATCATTTTCGATATATGCAATGCATGAAGTAGGTTTATCTTCCTAACCCATTTTTTTGTTTATTTATTTTATTTTTAGCATGATGAAAATATTATAGTAATTAACATTTTATTTACTTCTTCTTGTCATAATATCTACAATTGAAAGTTTGTATTTTTGTTTAAGTTTCGAGTGTAAAACTTAATTTACGAAATAGAAAAGATCGCACTGTGTATCGGAGATGGGGATTGATCAATCAGAATAGAAATTATACCTGATAGAGACACCATGACTGTAGACCGAATGTTACAATCTTCCGCACCCTACACCTTTAGAGAAGCGTTAGAATGGGATGAAAGAAGCTTCAACGTGTGTAGGCTTGGGGACCCAACTATGTTTATATAGTTGTCGAGGGTAAAGAGTTTGAAACCCATCGAAACTCCTCCCCTTAAGGCTCGACATAAATTTAGCATTCTTAGTCCAACCAAAACATTGTGTGTGCAACACAGCTATATATAGAGCACCACCCCTTACACTATTTTATATTAATCACAGCTTGAGTGGGGTCCACTGGTATGCCCGGTCACATTGTCCAACCCTTAGTGAGATCCAGATTGTTGATCAATTGGGCCCACCTTACAGGATTCTTACATCAAGATCGTTTGATTTAAATCAATGTATATGCATGCGGCGATCGACGTCTTAGGGCCTTGCTAAATTTTTATTTGGTTGTTGCAAGACCGACAAATCAAAACTGAAAATATATAGTATGATTTTAGGTAAGCAATTTAACCTAAAATCCATATATAGAATGAGAATTTATCCGAATTCTGTCGCCACATTGTATACACTTGATAATCTAGACGGTTATGTTCTTAGAATTTTATATGAATTTTTAGAAAAAAATCCAGTAAGGTATACTATTATGTTTATTAATGTGTTTTCATTATGTTTTTATAGAATTATGGTTATCACATTCATGTACAGTAAAGAGCATGTGTATGCATGGTATTGTGGAAGCATGTTCATCATAGAAAGTTTATGAAAATTTTATGAAATATGGGTGCTTTGCCTTAATTATTCCTAAAAGATTATGGGTGCTCTGCCGTAGGTCATCCCAAAAAGATAATAAGTCATGAAAAGTGGTTTATGGAAAACATGTTACTTTAAAAAGTATATTTTAGAAAGTTGATTTGTGGAAAGATTCCATATATGATTGTGTGTATTTGTAATTCAAGAGGAAGTCATGCATTGAGTATTCCGGAATACTTATAAATAGTTGGACAAATTAATGTCCCATGAGTTAAAAATTCCAAAAAGCAAAATAAATGAAGCCCAACAATCCTTAGGTTGAAAGACCTTAAACCCCAACTGGTACGGTTTTGGCTCAGCTTGGTCTTGGTGGAGTAATGTATTTCAGAATTGTGGCAGTCTTACTAGAAGACAGTTGTTTTAGCTCGACCACATTGAGATGGTCCCTCACTTTAATCCAAGTATAGTTATGCATGTTAGGGTTTTGATCTGGCACTGGAGAACGGAGTTTGCATTAGAGGGTTTTAGCCTACCGCTGAGAAAAAGTCTTAGTGTTATGATGATTGGTGTCATGTGGATGAAGGCATTTTGTACGCATGCATACGTATTGCATCCATATTATATATATATATATATATATATATATATATATATATATATATATATATATATATTTCTTTTAAATTAATCTTGATCTTAGTCTTGCGGTTATTTTTAGTTGCAAACGTTACAGTTGCTAGATGTTGGTAAAATGGCTAGTTTCTTGAAAAAAAACTGCTATATTTATAAACCTTTCATATTTGGAAATTACTATTTTTGAAAATATTATGCTTGTACAGCTGTTAGACTTGAAAACCTACCTCATTTGGAAATTATTATTCTTGTATAGTTGTTATTTGAAAATTGATTGTACTGAAGAATCTTTATAATTTAAAAAACCTATTAGTTTGAAGAATTGTCTATTTTTAGAAAGTATGTATTTTTGGAAACTAGTAAGGATTGTCTTCATTGCCCCCCTTTTGGAATTTTCAGTTTTCCAAATTAGGATCAAGTTTGGAGTGTGAGTGGAGTAGCATTTTAGATGTTTATTTATGTTTAGCTAGTTTTGATTTCTTTTAGTTTGAATTCATTGTATAAGAAGCATAGTAGAAGAGCCATTGAGTTTTAGCTGGCAGTGATTGAATTTTCTACTATTTGTATTTGAAGAGTGTAATTGCTGAATGATATTGTATGGTTCAACGGGCAGGAGTATAATTTATGGTTCATGTCTATATTATATATGAGTCACGTTTTAGGATGTGGGATCGGGGTATGGCCAACCCAGGTGTCAAATTTTGGGGCATAACAACTGTTTATCACAAATGGAATTTTACTAGAGCACTCAAACAAAGCTACTTACATACCATACTGGTGTACATCGCATGAGTCAAATGTGTTACCTGATTATACCCGAATGATAGTTTGTATGTGCATACTATCATTTTAGCACATTCCATCATTCTAGCGTTCCCTAAGATCATACTTCAACATGGGTTCATATGCACACAATCTAATATATATCACATAAGTCAAATATGGTTGCTTCCCACATATGCAAGCATCATCTCTAGGTGTCGTTGGCCAAGTTCAAATAGACCCATTTAGCCCCTAGTTAGCATGCATTCGAGCAAACTACTTTTGGCTTAAAAATCATAAGATCAAACTATTAATGTACACGCCGTTCCTGTGATTTAACGTTAAATCCTAATCACTACTTTACACATCATATTTATGGCTTATGGGCTTCCCATAGTGGGTGTCACGTAAACTACAAAGTGGACCTTGTCACCCCGGTGGTGGGTTGCACATTCACACATTCGTGGTGGGTTCATCTATTTGATTAGTGGGCCCATGCTCATAGCGTTAAGGTGGACCTCACTGCCTAACAATTGGTCCCAAAACCTCTCGTGGTTAGCCCATATAAAGCCAATACACACAAATGATATGGTAAACTCCACTATCGAAAATAGTGGGCCCTACACAATGCATGGCCAGCCCAATTAGAAACCACATGTGCACACGTCCATGGTGGGCTCCATGACCTTGTGGGTTCCATATCACATACACACAACATGGTGGGCTCCTCAGTCCGATGGGCCTCGTGACACACCTGAACATAGCAAGGTGGACCCATGATCTTGTGGGTTCCACAGCATACTCAACACACAATACGATGGGTTCCACGGTCTTGTGGGCGTTATGACATACTCATATTTACTACGATGGGCTCCATGGTCATGTGGGCCTCACGGTATACTCATATACACTATGGTGGGCTCCACGGTCTGGTGGGCCCCTCATACAATTACTATGGGCTGTACGGTGTTGTGGGCTTCACTGCATACTCATACACACTATGGTGGCTAGCAAATATACGTGGTGGACCCTACATCCTGGTGGCCACGAAGGTTTCGGATCGAGTTGATATGTGTATTCACATTCGTCTAGGTCCTTGTGACCGTATTAATAGGTTGGATAGTTTTAAACGGTGGGTGATCGTCTTTACTGTTTCATGTGACGGGGTCCACTTGAGTTTTAAATATGGCTCAGTCATAGGGCCTGTCCCACGTCCAAGCGTGCATGGCGTTATGGACAGTTTAGATGGCACATAAACGTCACGGTGGGCCCCACAGAAGATTTCAACGGTGGCACCCCATAACCGCTGCTGTTGTGGGGGGACCCACTTCGGCTTATGGATCTGTTCCATTTCTGGGCTCAGGCCCTGAGCGCTGCTTCCAGTGGTGGGGCCAAGGGAGGTTGCAATGGTGGCTATTTGTCACCGCTAGCTGTTTCCAGGGGTGGGGCCCACTTGAGTTATGGATCTGCCGCACGTCTTGGGCTCATGCCCCTAAGATGAGTTGAAAAAAAGGATGGACGTCTGGATACAATAACATACAACATGGTGGGCTGGAAGATGGATGGACGGTTGGATATAAGATGTATAAATCAGGATGGGCTGGAGGATGGATGGACGGCTGGATAAGATACACGCATTATGACGTCCATGCAACACATACATTAGATGGGCTCTATGGCTGGACAGCGTGGATATCCACGTACATCGGGGTGGGCCCTGGGCAGTGGAGATAATGCATGCATCGGGCGGGGGGGGGGGGGGGGGGGGGGGGGGGGGGGGGGGGGGGGGGGGATTACATATAATATGAAAGTATATGACCAAATTATGAAAAGATCGGACACTTATTCAGTCACTCGCAGAATTTAATAATGATTAGGCGATAATCAAAGGATGAGCTTCTTCCTCCAAAGATGGGTTACTTTGTGGCTTCCTTAAGAAAAGACATTTAGAATACTAGTGCAATAAGATAAAAAGAAAAACTCATAATAAGTCATTAGGAGCAACTGCAAGAATATATCTCTTAAAAGAAGCACGTGATATATGATAAATATCAAATCCGGTATATGATCATAGATTTGGATTACAATTAAGGATTATAGTTAGGAGTTACCTCTATCGAATTATTGCTACTCATAGGATAAGCTGAGATAAAAGATAAATTAATCGATTTGATTTGATTTGTTGTTTTTTTATTTTTATTTTTATTTTTATTTTTTTTTCGAATTCCTTTACTATTTATAGAGTTTTATTATAGTTTTCAAATCCTCTTTCCATTATTGTAACAATTACGACAGTAAAAAAGTCTTTCTAGATCATTCTCTCATCTAGATCCTTTTTTGGTTACGTTTCTTTTTACGGCAGTTTCTTTCCTGTCGGCCAAGACTTTGGTCTTCTTAGTTGTCTTCGTACTTGAACAACTTGACTACATTTCTCTCTTCACTCATAACTCGACTACAATATTTCATCGACCATCCACTAACATATAAAACTGGATTTACATTAGTTATAATACTGGAAAAAGCGCTCCAAGTATCTTGAAGATATTTTCATCCACTTCCCATTCCTCATGCGAAGCCACATGTCGCCCTCCTATTAGTTTTTCCATAATGGAGAAAAATAGGGTACAACACCTGCCCAAATAGATGGGTGGTGCGGATACAATACATGCATCAATCGGGCTCTAAGGGAGGTTTAAATTGTGGGTGTCAATCACCACTATTTTTCTGGGGTGTTGTCCACTTAGGTTTTTGGGTCAACCTCAATTTTGGGCTCATGCCCTATTCTAACTTGACAAAGTGGGTGGATGGTGAGGATATAACGTATACAACAAGGTGGGCCCTACTTGGGCCCAAGATAAACAAGGCTAGAAGGGGTGAGAGACAACCCACTTGTGTTGGTGCAAGGTGATGTGGCTCTTCCTCTTCGATCGGCTCTGGTGGCACCACCTCCCCTCCTTCTCTTCTCTCTTTTCTTTTCTTTTCTTTCTTTCTCTCTTTCCTCTTCTTTCTTTCTTTCTCTCTTTTGCTAAGGGTTGGTAGTGTGAGAGGGTGAGTGAGAGAAAGGGAGCTAGGTTATTGTAGTGGAGAAGAGAGGGGGAATGGTGAGAGGTATGGGGGAGTACGAGAGAGAAGAGGGGGAGTATAGGAGAGAGGGATGTGGGTTATGGGCTAGGTGTGAGAGAGGAGAGGGGGAGTGATGTTATGGGTACGGGAGGGGGTTTGGGTAGAGACTCCTTCCCTTTGTTGACGTGAACTTATTGAAGTGAGGTGTAAAGTGAGGGGTGATGTGGCATGTGGGGACCACCCAAAGTCTATGGTCAACAAGTTTAAGTCTTTAGTCAATGGTTAATGTGTGAGGATTTGTGTGTGCGCACATGAGAGTATATGTACGTGCGATGCACATGTGTGAGCTGGGGCAGTGCACTTGTGTGGGGTCGTGCAGACAGGTGCATGCGTGCATTAAATACACATTGTTAGTGCCTCATTTTTGTCAATGAAGTGAGCTAGTGTGTCTTGACTTGGTTGAGTCTACATATGAAGACTTTGAAGACTGAAGACTACAAGACTTGAAGCATCAAGGCCGAAGAAAATAGGTAAATCATGAAGTGCCTTGGTAATTGTTCACAACCCCAAGTGTAGGGTCGTGATGTAGTAATAATTCAGTGTGACTGAGGTCGAATCCACAGGAATTAAACTTGTACGTATTCTAAAAAATAATTAAAACTAGAACTAGAATCAGAATTAAACTAAAATCTTGAATAGTTGAGAATAATTGTGAATAAACTATCAATCAAAAGAGGAACTAGAGCACCAAGGATTCACCTGCAGCTCTTAAGATGTTACCTCACTTGATTCAATAAACACAATTGGAATCGAAGTCTCATCCTATCCAGTTGGAAGATGGAATAGCTAAAACAATATTGAACTTTTCATTGAATTAGTTCTCACATGAAGAACCATTGTGATGATCGGAAGGGAATTCAACCATCCACTATGCCCCGGAGACAATGGTGAATCACAAAGTTTACAGATCCCACAACTTAAAACAAGTAAGAAGATATTCAAAGCTCTTACAACATCTACTGTAATTGGAGTCATAATAAATCATAGAAAACAGAAAATACTCCTTTAATCAAACTAGAAATCAATAGAGTTCAACATAAACTTAAATCAAAGTAAGATAAACATCCAAACAAACTACAAGCTTCACCTCTTAGATCTAGCCAAGAGATTTAGTTAACCATAGACATGAATAAGACTAAAACTCTCAAACAAAACATTAAAAATAAATAAAGGCAGAAGAAAAACTCTTTGGGAGTGTTCACAATCCCAAGTGTAGGGTCATGATGTAGCAATAATCTTGGTATGACCGAGGTCGAATCCACAGGGACGAAAGTCGTATGTATTCTGAAAAGAACTAGAACTAGAACTAGAAGATCTATATCTAAATTTGAAATAATAGAGAGTAATTGTGAGTTTTGTAATTGAAACTTATAAATTTAAAGGTGGGAACTAGGGTGCCAATGATCCACTTATAGCAATTAGGATGCTACCTTACTTGATTCAAGAGATCCAATTGGAGTCAGAGTCCTATCTTATCCAAATGGGAAGAGAGATGATCAAATCTCTAAACTTTTCATTGAACTAGCCTCAATGGATGAGGATTGGGAAGATTCGAAAGGGATTCCATCACCCTACCATGCCTAGGAGACGATGGTTGTAAGGCCCGTATCTTAGCCCGTACCGTTCTGTAGGCTTCCGCGGTCCTACAGGTTGAATTCCGGCGACCCGCGATCTGTTATCGGCGTTTGCGCGTAACCCTGAGTCGTATCCCGTATTCCAGAGTCGGCTCAACCCGAGACTTGTATCCTTATGACCGCGCTGTTGCCGCGGTTCCGATACCACGTCTCGCATGTTGAGGCGTTACCCGGGCCAGGAGATGTGGGCCCGCGTTCAGTTTGAGAAAAATGCCGCACTTTGCTAAACCTAAGAGAATCCATCACATCAATCACCTCACTTGTCAAAAGTACACCCATCACTCAACCCATTACTCTCCCCATTCCCAAGTACAAAAGTAACTTCAAAAAGTCAACTTTCCATCACCTCACCATCCCTCTCTCTCCCATCACTTCCCTTACATCACACTCTCTCTCATCTCACTCATTCTCCAAGCAATCCCAAAAACTCCCAACGTTCAAGCTTTCCTCCATTTTTCACCCACCATGAAGCTTCATACTCCATCATCCAACCTCTAAAATCCAATCTCGACCATTGATTCTTTCTCCTTGGGGCTAGATCGCCCTAGTGCGGAAGGAGTAGTAGTTTTGAAGGTGGGTGCTTCTCTCTCTCTCTCTATCTCTTTTCCATTTTGTGGCCCACCATGATGTATTTTTTTATCCATGCCATCCACTACGTGGACCACACTGCTGTCCAAGTGGGCCCACCTTGTTGCCATGTATGGGGCCTACCTTGCTGTCTATTTTGGACTGGGCCGGACGAAAGGAAAAAAAAACTCAAAATATCGGCTTGATCCTGGTTGAGTGACCCACATACGTGGACCCCACTGTGATGTATGGGTTTATCTCCACCGCCCACGCTTGGGGCCCACCTTTGCAGCCTGTCCAGCAGGCATGCCAGCTGCCTGTCCGTCTGGACAGGGCTGGTTGAGAGGGAGACATAAATATCAGCTTGTTTCGGGTCCACGTGGTTTGTGCGGGACCCACCCTGCACGTATGAAAGGGGTGGGGTCACCTTGATGCTTGTGTTTTATCACCACCGTCTAGCAATGGACGGTGGGATCCACACCTAAATATATATGTTTTATCTGTGCTGACCATCCTTGTAGGACCCACCTGACGCGGGATATCCACACCGTCCATTAATAGGTTGGATAGTTTTAAACGGTGGGTGATCGTCTTTACTGTTTCATGTGACGGGGTCCACTTGAGTTTTAAATATGGCTCAGTCATAGGGCCTGTCCCACGTCTAAGCCTGCATGGCGTTATGGACAGTTTAGATGGCACATAAACGTCACGGTGGGCCCCACAAAAGATTTCAACGGTGGCACCCCATAACCGCTGCTGTTGTGGTGGGACCCACTTGGGCTACGGATCTTTTCCATTTCTGGGCTCAGGCCCTGAGCGCTGCTTCCAGTGGTGGGCCAAAGGGAGGTTGCAATGGTGGCTACTTGTCACCGCTAGCTGTTTCCAGGGGTGCGGCCCACTTGAGTTATGGATCTGCCGCACGTCTTGGGCTCATGCCCCTAAGATGAGTTGAAAAAAAGGATGGACGTCTGGATACAATAACATACAGCATGGTGGGCTGGAAGATGGATGGACGGTTGGATATAAGATGTATAAATCAGGATGGGCTGGAGGATGGATGGACGGCTGGATAAGATACACGCATTATGACGTCCATGCAACACATACATTAGATGGGCTCTATGGTTGGACAGCGTGGATATATTCACGTACATCGGGGTGGGCCCTGGGCAGTGTGGATAATACATGCATCGGGGGGGATACATATAATATGAAAGTATATGACCAAATTATGAAAAGATCGGGCACTTATTCAGCCACTCGCAGAATTTAATAATGATTAGGCGATAATCAAAGGATGAGCTTCTTCCTCCAAAGATGGGTTACTTTGTGACTTTCTTAAGAAAGGACTTTCAGAATACTAGTGCAATAAGATAAAAAGAAAAACTCATAATCAGTCATTAGGAGCAACTGCAAGAATATATCTCTTAAAAGAATCACGTGATATATGATAAATATCAAATCCAGTATATGATCATAGATTTGGATTACAATTAAGGATTATAGTTAGGAGTTACCTCTATCGAATTATTGCTACTCATAGGATAAGCTGAGATAAAAGATAAATTAATCGATTTGATTTGATTGGTTGGTTTTTTTTTTTTTTTTGAATTCCTTTACTATTTATAGAGTTTTATTATAGTTTTCAAATCCTCTTTCCATTATTGTAACAATTACGATAGTAAAAAAGTCTTTCTAGATCATTCTCTCATCTAGATCCTTTTTTGGTTACGTTTCTTTTTACGGCAGTTTCTTTCCTGTTGGCCAAGACTTTGGTCTTCTTAGTTGCCTTCGTACTTGAACAACTTGACTACATTTCTCTCTTCACTCATAACTCGACTACAATATTTCGTCGACCATCCACTAATATATAAAACTGGATTTACATTAGTTATAATCCTGGAAAAAGCGCTCCAAGTATCTTGAAGATATTTTCATCCACTTCCCATTCCTCATGCGAAGCCACATGTCGCCCTCCTGTTGGTTTTTCCATAATGGCCAAAAATAGGGTACAACACCTGCCCAAATAGATGGGTGGTGCGGATACAATACATGCATCAATCGGGCTCTAAGGGAGGTTTAAATTGTGGGTGTCAATCACCACTATTTTTCTGGGGTGTTGTCCACTTAGGTTTTTGGGTCAACCTCAATTTTGGGCTCATGCCCTATTCTAACTTGACAAAGTGGGTGGATGGTGAGGATATAACGTATATAACAAGGTGGGCCCTACTTGGGCCCAAGATAAACAAGGCTAGAAGGGGTGAGAGACAACCCACTTGTGTTGGTGCAAGGTGATGTGGCTCTTCCTCTTCGATCGGCTTTGGTGGCACCACCTCCCCTCCTCTCTTTCTCTTTCTTTTCTTTTCTTTCTTTCTCTTTCCTCTTCTTTCTTTCTTTCTCTCTTTTGCTAAGGGTTGGTAGTGTGAGAGGGTGAGTGAGAGAAAGGGAGCTAGGTTATTGTAGTGGAGAAGAGGGGGGGGAATGGTGAGAGGTATGGGGGAGTACGAGAGAGAAGGGGGGGGAGTATAGGAGAGAGGGATGTGGGTTATGGGCTAGGTGTGAGAGAGGAGAGGGGGAGTGATGTTATGGGTACGGGAGGGGGTTTGGGTAGAGACTCCTTCCCTTTGTTGACGTGAACTTATTGAAGTGAGGTGTAAAGTGAGGGGTGATGTGGCATGTGGGGACCACCCAAAGTCTATGGTCAATAAGTTTAAGTCTTTAGTCAATGGTCAATGTGTGAGGATTTGTGTGTGCGCGCATGAGAGTATATGTACGTGCGATGCACATGTGTGAGCTGGGGCAGTGCACTTGTGTGGGGTCGTGCATACAGGTGCATGCGTGCATTAAATACACATTGTTAGTGCCTCATTTTTGTCAATGAAGTGAGCTAGTGTGTCTTGACTTGGTTGAGTCTACATATGAAGACTTTGAAGACTGAAGACTACAAGACTTGAAGCATCAAGGCCGAAGAAAAATAGGTAAATCATGAAGTGCCTTGGTAATTGTTCACAACCCCAAGTGTAGGGTCGTGATGTAGTAATAATTCAGTGTGACTGAGGTCGAATCCACAGGGATTAAACTTGTACGTATTCTAAAAAATAATTAAAACTAGAACTAGAATCAGAATTAAACTAAAATCTTGAATAGTTGAGAATAATTGTGAATAAACTATCAATCAAAAGAGGAACTAGAGCACCAAGGATTCACCTGCAGTTTTTAAGATGTTACCTCACTTGATTCAATAAACACAATTGGAATCGAAGTCTCATCCTATCCAGTTGGAAGATGGAATAGTTAAAACAATATTGAACTTTTCATTGAATTAGTTCTCACATGAAGAACCATTGTGATGATCGGAAGGGAATTCAACCATCCACTATGCCCCAGAGACAATGGTGAATCACAAAGTTTACAGATCCCACAACTTAAAACAAGTAAGAAGATATTCAAAGCTCTTACAGCATCTACTGTAATTGGAGTCATAATAAATCATAGAAAACTGAAAATACTCCTTTAATCAAACTAGAATCAAAGTAAGATAAACATCCAAACAAAGTAAGATAAACATCCAAACAAATCAATAGAGTTCAACATAAACTTGAATCAAAGTAAGATAAACATCCAAACAAATCAATAGAGTTCAACATCAATAGAGTTTAGTTAACCAATATATAAACATCCAACAAATCAATAGAGTTCAACATAAACATCCAAACAAAGTAAGATAAACATCCAAACAAAGTAAGATAAACATCCAAACAAATCAATAGAGTTCAACATAAACTTGAATCAATAGAGTTCAACATAAACTTGAATCAAAGTAAGATCTAGCCAATAAACAAAGTAAGATAAACATCCAAACAAAGTAAGATAAACATCCAAACAAATCAATAGAGTTCAACATAAACTTGAATCAAAGTAAGATAAACATCCAAACAAACTACAAGCTTCACCTCTTAGATCTAGCCAAGAGATTTAGTTAACCATAGACATGAATAAGACTAAAACTCTCAAACAAAACATTAAAAATAAATTAAGGAAGAAGAAAAACTCTTTGGGAGTGTTCACAATCCCAAGTGTAGGGTCGTGATGTAGTAATAATCTTGGTATGACTGAGGTCGAATCCACAGGGACTAAACTCGTATGTATTCTGAAAAGAACTAGAACTAGAACTAGAAGATCTATATCTAAATTTGAAATAATAGAGAGTAATTGTGAGTTTTGTAATTGAAACTTATGAATTTAAAGGAGGGAACTAGGGTGCCAATGATCCACTTATAGCAATTAGGATGCTACCTTACTTGATTCAAGAGATCTAATTAGAGTCAGAGTCCTATCTTATCCAAATGGGAAGAGAGATGATCAAATCTCTAAACTTTTCATTGAACTAGCCTCAATGAATGAGGATTGGGAAGATTCGAAAGGGATTCCATCACCCTACCATGCCTAGGAGACGATGGTTGTAAGGCCCGTATCTTAGCCCGTACCATTCTATAGGCTTCCGCGGTCTTACCGGTCGAATTCTGGCGACCCGCGATCTGTTATCGGCGTTTACGCGTAACCCTGAGTCGTATCCCGTATTCCAGAGTCGGCTCAACTCGAGACTTGTATCCTTATGACCGCGCTGTTGCCGCAGTTCCGATACCACGTCTCGCACGTTGAGGCGTTACCCGGGCCAGGAAATGTGGGCCCGCGTTCAGTTCGAGAAAAATGCCGCGCTTTGCTAAACCTAAGAGAATCCATCACATCAATCACCTCACTTGTCAAAAGTACACCCATCACTCAACCCATTACTCTCCCCATTCCCAAGTACAAAAGTAACTTCAAAAAGTCAACTTTCCATCACCTCACCATCCCTCTCTCTCCCATCACTTCCCTTACATCACACTCTCTCTCATCTCTCTCATTCTCCAAGCAATCCCAAAAACTCCCAACGTCCAAGCTTTCCTCCATTTTTCACCCACCATGAAGCTTCATACTCCATCATCCAACCTCTAAAATCCAATCTCGACCATTGATTCTTTCTCCTTGGGGCTAGATCGCCCTAGTGCGGAAGGAGTAGTAGTTTTGAAGGTGGGTGCTTCTCTCTCTCTATCTCTTTTCCATTTTGTGGCCCACCATGATGTATTTTTTTTATCCATGCCATTCACTACATGGACCACACTGCTGTCCAAGTGGGCCCACCTTGTTGCCATGTATGGGGCCTACCTTGCTGTCTATTTTGGACTGGGCCGGACGAAAGGAAAAAAAACTTAAATATCGGCTTGATCCTGGTTGAGTGACCCACATACGTGGACCCCACTGTGATGTATGGGTTTATCTCCACCGCCCACGCTTGGGGCCCACCTTTGCAGCCTGTCCAGCAGGCAGGCCAGCTGCCCGTCCATCTGGACAGGGCTGGTTGAGAGGGAGACATAAATATCAGCTTGTTTCGGGTCCATGTGGTTTGTGCGGGACCCACCCTGCACGTATGAAAGGGGTGGGGTCACCTTGATGCTTGTGTTTTATCACCACCGTCTAGTAATGGACGGTGGGATCCACACCTAGATATATATGTTTTATCTGTGCTGACCATCCTTGTAGGACCCACCTGACGCGGGATATCCACACCGTCCATTAATGGTGGGACTCCACCGTGATGTACGTGTTTTCTCTACGCTGTCCGTCCGTGGGATGGCCCACCACGTGGGACCCAACTGCATGTGTTTCATCCTCACCATCCATACAGCAGGACGGTGGGACCCACCTTTATGCGTACATATCCACACCGTCCGTCCAGTGTCCTTGGACGCTGGACATGGCCAACAATGAAATGTGAACTGACAGTGGGGGTGTACTAGCCACCCGCAACAAAAGAAAGTCGAATAAAAATATAATATTATTATAATATGTAATATTATAGTATTACGTTATTGGGAAGGGTGGCCCATCACGTAGGACCC
Organism: Magnolia officinalis; assembly: GCA_021015155.1. Classification (NCBI taxonomy): domain Eukaryota; kingdom Viridiplantae; phylum Streptophyta; class Magnoliopsida; order Magnoliales; family Magnoliaceae; genus Magnolia; species Magnolia officinalis. The sequence continues at coordinate 76,336,874 of JAJHSJ010000004.1, read as the reverse complement.
ACCTCATGTATTTCATTCTCACCTTCATTGGACTGTGGGACCCACTCCACACGTGTGACACGTGTGGAGGTGGGGCCACCTTGATGTATGCATTCTACTTTCACACCGTCCATCTGGACGGTGTGGTGTAAGGCCCGTCGTGATGTATGATATATATACATGTCGTCCATCTATTTGTAGGGTGGGGCCCACCTTAATAATGTATTGTATATCCACTCCGTCCACTTGTCAGGACGGTGGTGTGGGTCCCACGTGGTGTGAGTATCCCATCTACACCGTCCGTCAGGCAACTAACTTCCCATGCCCTGGACGTTAGGTGCAAGTATATGATAAAATAATAGTGTGTATATATATATATATATATATATATATATATATATATTCATGTATGTAGGTATATGTGGTGGGTCCCATGTGAGACCCACCTGCTGTAGTGTTTTAATTAACATCCAGGTCCCTCGACGTGGGCCTGGCATGATGTGCGTGCACCGTCCAATAGCTGGACGGTGGGTACCTAATGATGTATGTGTTGTACCTACCGTCCATCCATGTGGACCCCACCCGCAGCACATCAGCAAGCCCTGATAAACCGTCCATCATTGATACTGAGGGCGTCAACAAGTTCCTTGGGTCCCATCTGATGTAAGTGTTTCATCATCATCGTCTATCTGTTTTGCATCCAGTCCGCCATCTGTGGGGCCCATACATGATGCATGTATTATATATAAACCGTCCATCCAATTGGCAATATCATCTTAAGGCCTGAGGCTAAAAATGAGGCAGATCTATTAGGTGGGCCATGCTGCAGAAAACAGTGGAGAGTTAAACGTCCACCATTGAACCGCGGTCACAGCAGTTCTGGATCAATATGATATTGTTTTTCCTCTTAAACTAGGTTTTTGTGACCGTATGAACAGATTGGATGGAAAATAAAAGCTATGGTGGGCCTGTAGGATTTTAACGGTGGAAATCATTATCTCCACTGCTAGTTGTAGTGTGGTCAGATGATCTTTCGATACGATTCTTTTTTTTTTTTTTTTTTTTTTTGGGAATGTGATGCGGCCTACGTGATGTATATATGGTCCGTGTCAAATGGCCATTGAGATTGTATATGGCCCATTGATGCAACCCACTTGACCGTATATAAAGCCCATTAGTGTGGCCCATTGATGCAACCCACTCGACCGTATATGAGGCCTATTAGTGCGGCCCATTGATGCAGCTCACTTGACCGTATATGAGCCCATTAGTGCGTCCCATTAATGCAATCCACTTGACCGTATATGAGGCCCATTGGTGTGGCCCGTTGATGCGGCCCACTTGGCGTATGAGGCCCATATGATGAGGCCCGACTTGATGAACACGAGGCCCATTATGATGTGTATTAGACCCATTATGACGTAATGCGGCCTATTGTGATGTGTTGGAGGCCCTTGTGTGAGGCTCATTATGTTGTATGCGAGGTCTTGTGTGAGGCCATGGGCCCCACGATATGTTTGACTCTATGTGGGCCACTCGTTGGGAGCAATGATTGTTGAATGTCCACGTTGTGACCTTCCCTTAGGCTTTGTTAGGCCCATTCAGGCCAATTTCGATTCTGATTCATGTGGCCGATTGCTAATTCTGATTATCGATCGATTTCGATTGTCGTAGCCGATTGTCGATTAACGATCGAGGTCGATTATCATGACCGATTGCCGATTTCGATTGACGTGGCCGATTGCCGATTCCGATTATCGATCGATGTCGATTGTCGTGACCGATTGCCGATTAGTGATCGAGGCCAATTATCATGACCGATTGCCGATTCCGATTGGCGTGACCAATTTGTCGATTTTGATTATCGATCGATTCCGGTTGTCGTGACCGATTGTCGATTCCGATCGACGTGACCGATTTGCCGATTCTGATTATCGATTGATTTCGATTGTCGTGACCAAATGCCGATTCCGATCGACGTGACCGATTTACCGATTATGATTATCGATAGATTCTGATTGTCGTGACCAATTGCCGATTCTGATCGACGTGACTGATTTGTCAATTCTGATTATCGATCGATTCTGATTGTCTTGACCGATTACCAATTCTGATCGAAGTGACCGATTTGCCGATTTCGATTGTCGTGACCAATTGTTGATTCCTATCGATGTGACCGATTTGTCAATTTCGATTGTCGTGACCGATTGTCGATTCCGATCGACGTGACCGATTTGCCGATTCTGATTGTTCTGACTGATTGCTGATTCTGATTGACGTGACCGATTTGTCGATTTTGGCTATCGATCGATTCCGATTGTCGTGACCGATTGCCGATTCCGATCGATGTGATCGATTTGTCGATTCTAATTATCGATCGATTCCGATTGTCGTGACCGATTGCCGATTCCGATCGATGTGACCGATTTGTCGATTCTGATTATCGATCGATTCCGATTGTCGTGACCGATTGCCGATTCCGATCGACGTGACCGATTTGCCAATTCTGATTGTCGTGACCGATTGTCGATTCCGATTGACGTGGCTGATTTGTCGATTCCGATTATCGATCGATTCCGATTGCCGTGACCGATTGTCGATTCCGATCGACATGACCGATTTGCCGATTCCGATTATCGATCGATTCTGATTATCGTGACCGGTTGCCGATTCCGATTGACGTGACCGATTTGCCGATTCTGATTATAGATTGATTTTGATTGTCGTGACCGATTGCCGATTCCGATTTGTCGAGGTCGAGTATCGAGGCCGATTCCAATTGTCGAGGCTGATTGTATAGGCTGATTTCGATTGTCGAGGCTAAGTATCGAGGCCGATTCCGATTGTCGAGGCCGAGTATCGAGGCCGATTCTAAGTGTCGATTCCGATTGTTGAGGCTAACTTCGATTGTCGAGGCCGATTTCGATTGCCAAGGCCGATTGTCGAGACCTATATGATGTACGTGCGACCCGTAGGTAAGGCTTATTGTGATATGTATTAGGCCCATGATGCATGACCCATTTTGATGTATTCAAGACCCATGTGTAGGGCCCACATGTCATGTATTTGAGGCCCATGGGCAAGGCCCATTGTGATGTATTTGTGGCCTATGGGCAAGGCCCATTGTGATATGTATTAGGCCCATGAACAGGGCCCACCTGTTGTGTATATGTGGCCCTTGAGTAAGGCCCATTGTGCTGTATATTAGGCGTTTGTGTGAAGCCGTGGGCCCATTATATGTTTGGCTCTATGTGGGCCATTCCTTGGGAGCAATGTTGGTTAAATGTCCACATTGTTGAGGCCGATTGTTGATGTCGGTTATTAATACCGATATGAGTATGTGACAGCATAGCATCATGATACATGCCCATACGCATCATATGCTTGTTTGTTAAGAGATGTGGTTGACATTGCATATGTCATTGGATAGGTTTTTATGAGACTCCGTGATAGGCAGAGTTGCCTCATATGAGCGCGCGATATGCGCAGGATTGATGCATGATTGAACTATATGACTCATGCATCTTGTATTTGTGTGATATGACCACTGTACGCCTTAGTGACATCAGGGTCGTAGCCTCCACAGGCATATCGTGGATGGCCAGATGGGACATCGAAAATCTGTTCTACATAGGGTGCTATAGATATCTTTGGGTGAAAGTCCCAGAACCCTCTTGATTCCAGAGGTTGCTCCAGCGTCTAGACCGAGTGGATGCATGAGCACATGAGGGCCGTATACCGTTAGGCCACGTCTCCCACTGTGTCGTGGTTGGTTGGAAGGGGGTACGACCTTACCTGCCCGAGAGGAGGGGGCAATGCTAGGTTGAGTCTGACCAGCTTGAGGAATGGGTCTGCTATCGATGAACCGGGCCGGATATTGGCAGAAGGATAACGAGGTCTCTTCCACCCACCTTGTTGCGCCCGATAGGGCGACAATCTGGTTTGGAGTGTAATAGACCCCGGTGATTCCCCAGAGAGTAATCGTATTGATATGTGGACTTAGTGAGCAGGAATTGCATATTCATTCATTCATTCATTCACTATTCACTAGAGCTGGTGGTGCGTAACTATTTGTTACGTGTACCTTCGCATGGCCAGGATTTCGGTTGGGCACGCGACTAGCCTGAGATCAGGAGTTTACCACATTGAGTCTGACTATCCAAATTTAGGTTTGGGACTGGTTTGGATAGGAGTCCTTTGTGGTGGACCCACGTAGCCTACGATACTACGTACTATCATCCCGACTTCAAAGAACAACTATCAACTGAAGAAAGAGAAGACTCAATGTTCATACATCACTAACAAGGTATGAATGACCCTAGATTGACCTTAGGGTAGGTCATTTTGAATACATAATTCAATTAAATCATTTTATAAGTGAATAGACTGTTTTTCAACTAGTTCAAGACTATGTTGGACTAGTCCTAGCACTGGCTCGACCAATCCTAAGTTCTTGCAAAATTTTGAAATTTTTTGTTAAGCCACGACCAGTCCTGGAGACTGCTCGACCGGTCGGATGAACAGTGCTCGACTCGTTCTCGACCAGTCCTGCAGCTTCGACTAAAAGTCCAGCAACTAAATTTGGTTCCACACGACCAGTCGTGGATAGGTCACGACTAGTTGTGGAGGTCCCTCGATTGGTCGTGAAGGTCTTACGACCAGTCGTGGAACAACTTTATCTGATTGCGCTCAAAATTTCAAAAATTTGTTGGTCCTACGACCGGTTCGTAGTGTCCTCAGGACCAGTCATGAACGTGATTTCTTCACCTATAAATAGACAACCAATTTTAGAGTATTTAATTCAATTCAAGCTAATTCAATTCGTCACTCTGAGAGATAAGTTAGTTATCTTTTTAAGCTATATTGTGCTCATTTAATATTTTCTTAATTTAGCTTTTCTATATTTGATTTTGTATTCTTTATTCCAATCATATTTGAAGAAGGGATTGAGATTGTCCTTTTCTTGGAATCAAAATCAAATAGAGCTAGCCCAACTTGATTTAATTTAAAATCAATTTAGAACCTATAACCATATCATAAGTGAGTTTGGACATTGAACTTCTACGTTGAACTTCTACTCCGATTTGGTTCTTCCAGGTTGCATCAAAAAGAGAATATCCAGGTATTTTACAGTTTTGTAAATTCCTTTGTTTTAATTTTATTGAGATTGTGTCAGAAAAATCTCTCTAGGTTGAAATATTTCAGTCCGATATTTTGATAGCCATTCATGGTGAGCACATCATTCAAACGGTTTCGATTGTTAAAATGTCTTAAATGTAAGGTATTCAATCACACATATGTTACTTATTTGCAAATGTGACCTAGGAAAATTTTAACGGTGGGCATTCAATCACCACTGTTTCATGTGGTGTGGTCCACCTGATAATTGGATCTACTTCATTTCTTAAATCATGCCATAAAATGATATTGTAAAACATATGGATGGCATGGATATACAATTCATACATTAAGGTGGGCTCTACTGTCATTTTTTTTTCAAGATTCTTAATTTTTCTCAAAATTATAAAATTTTCAATTTTCTTTTTCAAAATGTCAAACTTTTGTCAAATTTTAGATTTTTTTTTTTCAAAACTTCAACCTTTTCAAACTTCTCCTTTTTTTTTTTTCTTTTTTTTCAAAATGTCAACCTTTTTCTAGTATACCCCACCACATAAAATAGTGGGACAATGATAGATCAAAGCTTTCTTGTGGCTAGGTAGCCCATAAGAAATTTTTAATGGGAGGTGTTTAATCCCCTTCACCACCCATGGGTTTCAAACCCAAGACCTCGTGTTGAATCTCCTAAGAGCTTACCACTCAGGCAAAGACCGGGACCCTTTCTATTTTTTAAAATCAAACTTCTCATTTCTTTCAAACTTACCAACTTTTGTCCAAAATACAAAATCTATAAAAAATAAAAATTTTAAAAAAATGAAATTTAAATTTATTTTTTCAAATCTCCATTTCTTTTTTCAAAATCTTTTTTTTTTTTTCAATATCTCATTTTTTAATCAATCTTTTCAAAAAAAAAAAATAATTTTGAAATAAGAAATCTCAATTTCTTTTTGAATATCTCAAATTTCTTTTCAAAATCTTTTTTTTTTTTCGAACTTATCAATTTTATTCAAACTTCTCCATTTTTCTTTTCTAGATGCCACTTTTTTTTTTTTTTTTTTTTGTTCAAAATAATTTTTTTTCACCTTTTTAATTTTCTTTTTTAAAATGTCAATATGTTGCCAACATCTCGGTGTTTTTTTAATATCAATTTCTTTTTCAATTTTTCTCTAACATCGTCATTTTTATTTTTATTTTTCAAAATCACCTTTTTAAAAACTTTTTAATTTTCTTTTCAAAATTTCATTTTTTGTCACAATGGAGATTATTTTAATCTCATTTTTTTTTCAAACTCCCCTTTTTTTCAAAATGTCATTTTTTTAGTTCTCAATTTTTATTTTTTCAAAAATAACAAAATTTTCACAATTTCATTTTTTATGAGACATTTCAAATTTTTTTCAAAATACAAAATCTCAATTTCTTTTTAAAAATCTCAAACTTTTTCAATATCTAATTATTTTCAAAACTTATCATTTTTATTTTTTCAAAGTGCCAAATTTTTGTTTAAAATGTCATTTTTTTTGAAATATCATTTCTTTTTAAAATCTCAAATTTTCACGAACATCGTTTATTGTCTTAAAAAAAAACTTTTGAACTTTGTTTTTTAAAATCACAACCTTTTTTTTAACTTCTCAATTTCGTCTCATTTTTTCTTCAAAATTCCTATTTTCTTCAAACTTCTCCTCTTTTTCATAATGTTTTTCTCCAAACTTCTCAATTGTTTTTTTTTTTTTTTTTTTTTTTTTTTTTTTTTTTTTTTTAGCAAAATCTAATTTTTGTTATCGAACTTTTTTTTTTCTTCAAAATATAGAATCTCTCTCTATTTTCAAAATCTATTTCTTTTCATACATATCAATCTATTCAAACTTCTCAATTTTTTTAAGATGCCATTTTTTTTTTGCAACTTATAATATTTTTTAAGCGATATTTTTTTAAAATTTTTTTTTTTTTTTACAAATGTCAATTTTTTTGAACATTTCCATTACTTTTTAATATCAATTCTTTTCAAAATTTCATTTTTTCTTGAAACTTTCAAACTTTTTTTAAAAAAAAACTTTCAAACTTTATATATATATATATATATATATATATATATATATATATATATATATATATATATATATATATAATATATATAAAATTTAAACTTTTCAAAAATGTCAATTTTTACCAAAATCTTTTTTTTTCTTTTTAAAATTGTCAACGTTATTAAAATGCTCATTTTTTTTAAAATGTCATTAAAAAAAAAAATTGCATTTTTATTGAATCAAAGTTATTTTCAAAATCTCATTTTTATCAAACATTGTAATTTTTCTTAAACTTCCTAACATTCTGTTTCGGAATACTATAGTTTTTTTTTTTTTTTTTTTTTTTTTTTTTTTTTTTTTTTTAACTTGTAAAATTTCTTTTTCAAGATGATAATTGTTTGCCATAATTTTAATCTATTTTTAATCTGAACATTTTTCAAATTTACTTCCTTTTTTAAAATATTCATTTTTTTTATTAGTTTTTATTTTTTTTACAAAAACAACTTAATGGACTTTTCATGTGATATTGCCAAGCATTTAAAACCAATTTTCATGCAAAAATAAACATAAACTCCACTCAATTGACCAAAGCAAGAAAAAAATATATAATTGATGCATTCAATCAATTCATTAAAAAATCATAGAAGTTAAACTTCCATAAACTCTATGGAAGTTTAGGACAAATGTTGCTAATTATATTGAAAATACTTTCTTTGATTATAATAAAGTACAAAATTTCATTAAATTCTACCAAAAAATAAAAAAAATAATAAAATAAAATAACAAGGTTTGGGCAAACCTTAGAAATTTGGAAAGATTTGCGACGGATCCCAATCCGTCACATATGATGAAAAGTGTTGCCAAGTGTTGAAAACGTGGAAGAAGCAATTTTCGATGGAAAGAATCCGACAAAAAAACATATTTTGCGACGGACCCAATCCGTCGCAAAATAACAAATTGTGATGGATTATGCTCCGTCGAAAAGTTCCTGACCAAAATTTTACACAGGACTTCATGAATTAGTGACAGAGTTTTCCTTTTACGACGGACATAATCGATCGTAAAATTTGTCGACGAACAAGATCTGTCGTTAAACCAAAATAAAGCAAGTATTTTCCTTTTTAACTTTTTTTTTTTTTTTTTTGGGCTATTTTGACGTTGTGATATAAAAACCTAAAACTTTCATTGAGAATGAATTAAATATAAAAAATTCATAAAAAAAAATTCATCCCTTAGCTTGAGTTAAGAGATTAACCAAGCATAACTAACATCTTAAATAAAACAAAAGAAAAGCATGAAAAATAAACTAGAATTGAAGGATTTAAGGACTCTATGAAAGCTCCTCCGCCTCTTGGTCTCTCTCATAAGCCCTTATTCGTACCTAGAATAGCCTAAAACACCCATTTAAACAAGAAAATTTTGCACTGACTTTGGGCTGACTTTAAATTTATGCACTTTTGTTATGTTTTGATTGCATCGATGATCATCTTCGGTAGCACCAAAGTCACAACGAATCTAGCCGAAGCTTCTTCTGGTTGCAACCGAATTTCTTCAAAACATGTCTCAACTCTCCGTCTCCTTTAGGTCTCATCGAACCTACCTTTGGTGGCACCGAACATCACTTCACACCTAACAGTTGAACTAAATTTACTATGAAAACCACTGTTTATTGTTGAGCTGTCTTAGGAACTTTTTGTCAGACCAAACATATCTTAGGTGGGACCGAACAATCTGTTATTTCTGTTACTTGATTATATAATTTTTCATCTTCAATATTTAGTTTCGGCTGTGTTTACCACCTCACTACTTGATTTCTTTAGGTCTTTAGCAATTCAAATCTTCATTCCATTCATCCAAATCCTCCGTTCCTCATCATAACCTCCTTTGAGCTTTAATTCATCATTCTTAAACATGATTTCATCTTTGATTTTCAGCTTTAAAGCAATTGAGAGGATAAATATGCAATATTTAGACTTGATTGACCAACTTTGATTACGTGTAGTTCATGCCAAGGCATGATTACACACCATGTCACACCTCTCATGATGGAATTCGATCGTCTTCACGAAGGTCCAAAATGAAGATTTTAGCAACATCTCCCTTTACATCGAGGGCATGCACAAGCCTTATCAGGTGCCAGTGCCTGGGAATTTTGATAGCATCTCCCTTATATAGGAGACATGCACGAGCCTCATCGAGCGTTGGTACCCAAACATGACATTCGATCACTGGTAGAACATGCATAGTGTGGAGATGGTGAAATCACAAAAAACTAGTGTGAATCGGGCAAAGATCGGGCCTGGAACTTGAACTCAGGGTGCACAATGTGCGCATGGGGTGCAAACCAGGGTGGGCATCGTCACTTACGGCTAGGTGCTGGCGTAGTGGCAACCAAGTCAGAGTTGTGTCAACTTAGAGTTGAATTGGATCCAACACTTAGGTAACAATGTGCAACTTCATAAAATTGTCATATCTCCCTTGTTACAATTCTGATTGGGCTGATTTCAGATGTGTTGGAAAGATAACTCAAAGGGCTATCAAACTATCCCAAAATGAGGGCCTTTGGACCCCAGATGGCCTACAAAAAATGGCCACATGGTGTGAACCTCTTCATCTCTTCAATTGAGTTTGTATGCCTGTGAAGAGGAAGTCATAACTTCTTAGTTTCGAGTTGGATTGAGCTGATATTATGCTTTCCAAAAAAAAAAAAGTATTTGGATGACCTTCAAACCCTCAGAATAACATCTTTGGTTCTAGACTAATATCTCGAAGCCCTAGGCTTATCTTCCTTAAGTATATGACAAGGTCCCCAGGCACCCTAGGAAATCGTACAATTCCAAAGATTCTATCCGCATCTAGTTAATCTGAACTCAAAAGGAGTAATCCTAGGCTCGTTGGAAGGTAATCTTAATAAAATTTCCAATGGATCCAACCTTTTGATTGCGTTTGACTTTCTATTTGTTAGTTTAAAGTCAGGTTTAATCCGAAGAAGGTTTTTGTGTTAACAACGTTGGCTAGCAGTGAAAGAGTTAGACCAAAACTAAACTAAGTGTATCCATGAGAGATAAGGGATAACCAACACCATACTATACAGAGGAGTTATCTTGGATAGTCGTGGGCCTAGAGCTTTTCGGTCTTAGCTTTATTTATAAACATGTAAGGCAAATGCTAGAGAATTGTATTTGGAATCAATTTTCATAAATTTTTTTTTAATCAATTGACTAATTAACAGATGTGGCCCATCATGCTCATATATTAAGGATGGCTCCCCATGATCTTATTAACTAAGCATAGTCAATCGCATTTGGCCATGTATCGACGAGCATTTAACTGCCAACTAGTCATTTGATTGTGTACACTCTCTTAGGCCATTAAGTAAACTATCGCCTCTCATATTTTGCTACGTGTCTGTTTGTTCGTTGTGTGCTCATGGTGTACTTTATCGTTCGACATGTATCCTCTGGTGACAACCATCTTGCTATCCCAGGATTTCATTCCATCAATCGTATTGGCTACATGGATATTACCTTGATCTTCCATATGACGAGGTTGCCACGTATTGGCTTTCTAGCCATTGGGTCTGACGATGTTAGGTAAGGTATAAATAATTATATTTATATATTAATATTTTCAACGGGCCAGGTACTCAAAAATGAAATTTATTTGATTTAAAAACTAAATAAGCATACACCATGATTGAAAATTAGGATTTGTGTGTATACATATATGGAATCAAACCTACTTGATTGAGTTTGATCAGATCAACTGTCTAGGACAAGCGATTTGAAATTGGGACCAGTTTCTGGTCCACTCGTGAACTTGGGATTGACATCCGGGATTTCACATAGATGGAATTCGTTATGATCGGATGTTCCTAATCGTTCGGTGATTAGTTTTTCTGGTTCTATAATTTGGAAAGCTGTGCAACATTCATTTTCAGCGGATTCTTAATCCAACGGTTAGCATCCTCCTGCTGTACGGTTACGTTTTTGTCACGGGGAAACCCATTTTGAGGAATATCTGATGGACAACCCGAATCAATCAAGGTGAGGCCCACTGCTTAGATGCTGTTTTTTTTTTTTTTTTTTTTTAAAATAATTATTTTAATTTATTTATTTATTATTAATTTTTTTAAAAATGGGTCGAGCGAAGTATTCCAAGGGTGACGTCTTTGGTGGGCCCCATCTTCTCGTACGCCCACTAGGCAACAAATACAAAAGTTTGGGTTTTGTTCTAACGGTTCACTTTCACGGTCGACGTTTCCTATGTCGTTTCTCGTTTTTCTAATGCTGCCAACTCATTCTAAAATTTCATTTAAGTCAATGGAACTTTGAATTCCATCACTGTTACCGCTAAAACAACAGGACCGATATCCTCTACAGCACCTGTGAAAACACCTAAGCTTGTGGGGCTTATCATGTTCTATATGTAAGATCTACTCTGTCCATCAAGTTCTTTTCTCAATTCTAAAGCCCGGATGAAAAAATCATTGAGATCCATAACTCAGGTGGGCCACACCACAGGGGATAATGGGGATGGGATGCCAGACATAGGCTTGTGTCTTTAGTCAAACCCATTAATCAGGTGCAACTCACAAGGATGAATTGAAATTACAAAAATCAGCCTAACATATCAGATGGGCCAGGCTATGTGAACTTAGCGGTTTTAGTAGCAAATTTACATTATTGCTATTGGTAGGCTCATAAGAATTCTTTTTTGGTTGATCTTTTGTATGTACGGTTCAGATAAGAATTTAGCTGGTGGACAGAGTGGATTTACATATTAAATAAGGTGGACTCACAAGAGCTTGGCGGCATAAAATGGGTGCTATATACGATTCTAGTCCACAACAACAATGTAACATACTTCTTAATTCTAGATTGCTAGCCTACTAGTTTCGTTACTGCTGAAGTACATATCAGATGAAAGGAACTTCTCCAGGGATGATTGTCACTGTTTGAAATTGGCGTTATTGGTGTACTGATTCGCGTGACTGTTAGCGACCGTCCACGGTCAATTAATTGATCCATCCAATGGTTAAAATATTGTATATGTGCAACCTAAACGTTGGCTTTAGGTTTGTTTTTGGTCAAGTGTGGTGTGTGTGGGCAGAGTTGTACATAAACTTAGTAAACTCGATTCGCTCGCTCAACTTGGTCCAATAAAGGTCAACTCGACTTGGAACAAAACTGGGTTCGGGCTGAGTGTTCACAACCCCAAGTGTAAGGTCGCGATATAATAATAACTCAGTGAGACCGATGTCGAATCCACGGGGAGAGATTTCAATAATCAAAAGGGAACTAGAGCGCCAATGATTCACTTGTACCTATCAGGATGCTACCTTACTTGACTCAAGAAATACAATTAGAATTGGAGTCATATCCTATCCAATTGGAAGATGAAGCAATTAAATCAAATATGAACTTTTCATTGACCTAGCCATACATGAATGAGTATTGTGATGATTGGAAGGGATTCCATCATCCTACCATGCCCAGGAGACAATGGTGAATAACATGATTTACCAATCTTATAATTTCAAAATAGAAAAAGAAGATATTTAAAGCCATCACAACGTCTATTGTAATTTTAGTCACAATAAATTATAGAAAACTGAAAATATTCATTAAATTCAAACTCAAAATCAATGAGGTTCAAGAAAAACAAGAATTAAAGTAAGAAAATCATCCTAACACGCTACAAGCTTCACCTCTTAGCCCTAACTAAGAGGTTTAGCCAACCATAAACATGATTGAAACTAAATCCCTTAAAGAAAGCATTAAAAATAAATAAGGAAGGAAGAAAAACTATTGGGAGACTGCTCCACCTTTTGACTCTGGTTCTTAAAACCTAATTCATGTTTAGAACTCTTCAAAGAACCCATATTTATAGCTTTAGTTTGATCGTCTTTGAAAACCGCTTCAAATTTACGCACTCTGTGTAACACATTTGATGTCATAGAACAACCTTTGATATCATCAAAAGTAACTTGAATCCGGAAGTCGTGCATTTTTGCACTGCAATACGCCTTTCACACTGTGTAACGCTTCATGTCATCGAGCATACATTCAATGTCATCGAACAGTCCTTCGATGTCATCGAAGGGTGTTCAAGTAATCGAGAATGTGTCCTGAGTGTTCCAGCGAGTTGCTCCAAAAATACACAAAAATCTCGATGTCATCGAGTAGGTTTTCGAGTAATTGAATAGGTCTTCAATGTCATCGAGAACTGCATCCAATTTGTCGGCAACCGAACTTAATTTTCTTGTAATTCTTTGATGTCATCGACCCATGTTCAACGTCATCGAACACTGGCTTCGATGTCATCGAATGGTGGTCGATGACATACACAGTGAAGTTCAGATTCTGTGAATTTTTTCACATCGTACTTTCGACTTCCTTCCTTCTCCACTTGGTTTCCTTGAATATTGGGGTCTTGGAATCTTCAATCTTGGTCTCCTAAGATCCATCCCTTGCCTTGGTGATTCTTGAGCATCAAATCCATGCTTTTAACATTCCTTTCAATCCAAGCTCTTAAACTCACCTCGCAATACAAACATGTATAAAATATACCCGTTAAGCATTATCATGTTCATAAAACCAAGATATAAATAGGGGGACATATGTAATATTTGACACTCAACACTAAGTCAAGCTAATTTTTGGGAGCTTGAAAAAATTCGAGCTGAGTCTGAGCTAGATTGACCTCGACTCGACTCAGCTCGGTCCTTGGCTTGAACCTGACTCAGTTAGAGTCGAATCAGGTTTAACTCGTTTGACTGGGTATAAATACTTAGTCGATCATCCACAACCCAAATTTCCTCCCGCCCTTTCTCCTCTCTGTCCAACGCCTGTCTAAAACCCACCACCCTTTCTCCTCTCTCTCCAGCACCTGGTCGGACGGACCCTAACCCACCACCCCACCCATTTCTCTCTCCCTCTCTCTGTCCGAAGTTCCGGTCAATCCCTCTGATCTGGCAAGCACCGAGCCCAAGCCCTCCTTTGGTACCCTTTTACTCTCTCTCTCTCTCTCTCTCTCTCTCTCTCTCTCTCTCTCTCTCTTTCTATTTGCCCCTTCCCCTTGATCGAGCTTGAACTTGACTTGAAAGTACAAACTTGAACTCGGCTTGAAAGCTCGAGCTCGAACTCGGCTCAAGCTAGCCCGAGCTACTGACCAAACCGGGCTGAGCTAGATAGTCAGGCTTGAGGACCGAGCCGATTTGAGTTCAAGTTGGGGTTGGCTGCTAGTTGAGTCGAGCCAAGCCGTGGCAAGCTTAAGTTAGTTTGACTTGTGTACAACTCTATGTGCGGGCGTGCCAAAACCGATTGTGTGGCTCGATTCAAACTGAACAATTTTGACCTCAAGTGCCAAGATAGACAGTTACGTCGAATGCAATCATATATGACCGAGACCTGAGAAGATCGGTCACTTATTTTACCACTCAAACAAGATTGTTATGAGATGATCAGGATACTATCAGTGGGTGGGGTTCTTCCTCTGAAGATGGTTTGCACTTTACCTTCTGTATGAAAGGATTTTGGTATACTAGGCAATCAAAAACAATCACACAGAAAAAGGAATACTCACAATCAACTGTGGGGCGGGACTGTAAGGAGCCTTCTTGAATGAAGAACAATTTGTACTAAAATGGAAATAGTCCAGTGTATGAGCGTAGACTTAGATTACAACTATAGATTATTACTAAAGATTATTTCTACTCTTAAGATAGAGCTAAAACTATGATAAGAAAAGATAAATTGATTTTTTTTTTTTTTTTTTTGGTATGAGACGATTTGTTCTATTGATTTCTCCTTCTAGTTATAAGCTTCTCTTGTTATGTAGATACTCTACATCTGTTTCCATTCTCTACTTCAATGATTACAATAGTTGAATCATTGCCACGTTGGTCTCTCAGATCCTTATACATCTTTATATTCTTCTAACCGTTCCTATTCTCTTGACCACTTTTTGGTTCTTGAGCTTCTCGGTCGTGCTCTGTCATTAGATGATGTGTACTATCCAGCTCAGAACTAGTTGTATTTCCGTAAAAAGTACTCCAAATATCTTCAAAGATATTTTCGCATGCCATATCTTTTATGTTCAACAACACGTGTCATTCCTTGATTGGCTTTTAATAGGGTATAACATTGCCTTCCATATTGCTTCGCCTTTAGGTAAAAGGTGAAAGCGATGTTCCTTCATTATCCTATGCAATAAATGTGCTCGCTGCTCATTCCACACGGCAACTCCTTATTGATTATGCCCGATCGATATGAAAATTGAATGGTGGTTTTTCTTTTGCCTTACGGATGTTATCATGACACTTAGCACACAATCATATCATACAAGGAATCATGATTATCCCCTCATTAGTGCCCACGTCTCTGACCGATATATACGCTATTTTAAACTAATTTTTCTTTTTTACATGACTCTTACTCTTCTTCTTCCTAAGCTCTTTCTGACCAAGATTTCTACTGCTATAGTTTCTTCCTCTTCATTTGGCCCTGCAACCTTCCATCAGGAAGATGTAATCAGAGAGCTGGAGGCTCTTTCGTCTGAAATATCAGATGATATTATCTTCTCCACCCTATCGATGTAGATAGAACATTCCTTATGCTCGGGCCAGCCTTTCATTCTGAAATCTCCTCGATTGATTACAATTGCTGGATCAATTCTTCCCATGCTTCCCGAGCGAATAACTCCTTATTCAATCCGACATTCTTCTAAACCTTGCAAATACCTTCAAGACCTCGAGATCCTAGTTGAGAGCATTAAAAGGATGGCCAGAATGGTTTGCCCATGTATCCCAAAAATATGGAAATACATGGAGATAGATTGGCATGTATAAATGTATCAACCTTTCACTGCATGAATATGTAGCAGACACCTCTCTTTTTATTACGGCTTCATCCTTCTGTAGCCAATCGACCAACACTTTTCATTTTGGATGTATTCTCATGAGTTCCACAGTCATGGATATTTGCGCACTCACCCACCTTCTTCCTACCAGCGACCCTATCTACCCCATCTTTGTCCTGGGCAAGCAACACTACTTCTCCCTTCTAGACAAGAGCGATAAGGCTTATTCTAATTTCATTTCACTCCATTACAAAACACATTCCATTGTTGATAATCAAGAACACGCAACATTTCTTTTGATGTGAATATGCTATTATCTACTCTTTGTGATTGCTGTGCAAATGACAAATGATTATGTTCATCTGGCCAAGGCGCTCACCCAGGGTCGACAGCTAGCCCTTGCCCTATTTGTACTCGTCCACCTCCATTGCAATATGTTCAAGGAACTACCAAAGGTTTTTACCATAGTAGAGGGCCTTTGTGGCTCCTTTAAATGTGACTTTTTGAATATTTTAAATCTGACTTTGTAAATCCTATCCATTCTCTAGATTCTTTCACTTCTTTTAGCCATCGAAATATCTTTTTCCCTAGAGCCCACCCATTCTTTTGTTGAAAACATGAGTTAGTTTCTCTCTCTTAACTTAAAAATCCAATTGTTCTTACTACCCTTTCAAAAATAAAGAGTTTGATTCAGCTCGGTTCATAGAAGACTATGATACAAGCAATGTCGAGATGACCGAGCTCAGAGATAAAGCTTGGGAGAGCTATCTCATCTGTAGAGATCTCTCTTATGACGGCACCGTAGAGACATGCATAAATGCTAAAGCCAAGGTTGAGCAATAATTTTCCAATCTCCTTGTTCACCAATTTGGATTAGCTCAATTCATTTCATGACCCTTCATTCACAAAACTTGTAATTAACCTCCAAACAACGCCCAATTATGAATTTGGTCAGCACCTTCCATATCCTCCACAACAATTTTGAAGCAACGCGTGCTACTTATAATGTTCGCTTCTTCCTTAGCTATCCTCCTTAGATGCATTCTTTTTACAGCTGGTGGAAGAAGTATTATAAGAGATTAGTTACTGGGTCCACCAATCTTATCATTGCTTGACTCTTCCCTTCAATCTCCAAGATAGAGAAACTTGCAGTTGAGAAGAAGAAATCGACCGAAGACAATAAAAAACCATCAGCACCAAAATCAACCCCGTCTCCAAGTTAGAGAAAGACTCGGTTGCAAAGAACGTCCTCGATTGCTTTGATCGTCCCTCCAACAACAATAAAGACAGTCGATCTAATTCCCCCTTAACCAAAGCGCCGCAATTGCAATCCCTGTTAGGTCAGGCACGACTCCTCAAACGGCCCAAGCACCTGTAGAGCCACTTATTTTAAAGAAGATTGCCAATCTTGGAGTTCTTATAGGTCCGCCTCCTATTGTACCTGCAATTCCCACTATCATAGCCATGCCAATAAGCGTTGTTCCAGTAGCACAGACTGATCGAGCTACAAGAAAAATCATAAGCATTTCTCCTGCAGCTAAGATTGTTTCTACTTTTGAAACATACTATAAAAACAAGTTTTAGCTAGGACTCTCTCCCTTAGATTATTCATGGGAGATGAAAGAGGCTAATAAGAGAAATGAAGAAGATCATTTCGATAAAGCTTTTAATAAATGGTAGAAAGAAATAGAGAGGTTAAACATTCTCAAAGAAAAACACTCTACATAGCCTAAGTCAATCCCTGTTGTTTCTGCGGTCTTCAAGACTTGAACTTCTATAGAAAAACTCAATGACTCGGATTTTGAAGAAACCATGAGTGATATCCCTCGGCCAGAAGACTAAACTCGAGAGGAGATGAAAATTGTACAACCAATAGAACCTCTCCCTATCACTGATCATTCTGAGACCTTGACCATCGCTCTTGATGAAGATGAGCCTCTTTTTGTGACCCCATAGAATTCCTACAAGGCCATGTCTTCTCACTCTACACCAGCATCGGTAAGCTAACTTGCATCTCCCATGGATCGAACTGAATAAAAAGTTCTTGGTTCGGCCAACAGGCGTAGAGTACTTATTTTGGAAGATGAAGAAGAAGATGTTCCTCAGCCGGCTACAGTTTCTCTTGGTTGAGCGACAATTATTGAGTTTTCATCAACTAATGACAATGGTGCTGTTGTTGCACCTGTCGAGATGTCAACCGCTCCCCCTTCGACACCCGAGGAAACACTCTTTGTTGAAGGCATACTTTCCTCCCTCGTTCAAGTTCTCACTAATGACATTTTAGTGGCCGAGTCTCTAGCACCTTCGTTCAGGAGTTGCTGATATCTTCTCTTTAGGGTTGGTCGAGAAACTTATCGTTATCATCCATTGTTACCAAATTTTTTCTCGCTCAGATGAAACCTTGTCGACCAGGATTCCTATGCTCTATGAGTTCTTGGACTTAGTGAAAGAGTATTAGGACATTCATGCAATGGTCAATAGGATCCGGGGTGAGTACTCGTCTGCAACCCTCAAGATGAACGAAGTCACAACTGCTGGAGAATAATTATCTTTTACATTAACTGAACTGAAGGAATCAGACATGGAGATAACAGATCAGGCTATTCAGATTGCAATGATGGAGGAACAATTGAAGGTACTGAAGGCTCGCCATGAGGAACGGGTAGTGATCAGGGCTCAATAGAAAACCAAGGTCAGCACATTGGCTGTCTTTGTTCGAGACAACACTCCCTTTGTCGGTTAGGCCATGCGCATGGTTTCAAAGACTCAAACAATCCTTGACCGACATGAAGCCAGACGAACGAAGATATCAGAGAGAATGGATGCCTTTTCCTCTGTTTTTTTATTTTTTTATCGGCCTATACTATAATTTTAAATTAATAAAATTGGCTAGAGTGCCCCTTTTTCTGTCTCTACAAATTGGTACTTAGTTTTTTTCTCTCTTGTATACTTAAAATAATAACTGACCTGATGATGTGCCATAGAAACGAAGAGCACTATCCGAGCAATAACTACCATTATGACTGTAACACCTCAAACTTTTAAATACCCGATTATTGAAAGTTCTCAAGTATTACCATGAAATTTAACTTATTATGTACATGTGTATGATGACAATCTCGCTATCTTAACATTACATCTATTCTTCAACATGAATCTGATCATTGGGAATAGTCTCTATCCATAGATTAAGCAATCTGACCATTGATTTTAAGATAGGATCGTCATATACCTAAATATTCTCATGTAGTATCCCGAAAAATCGAGGGTCGAGTAGTAACTTAACTCTCGAGTTTCCAAAACATCACTTATGCAATATAGATAATGATGATTGAATGTTGTCTGTATTAGTGCATTGAACATGAATGAGATTAAGCCAAAACAGAATTTCATACTCTAGAAACAGTGAATTACCAAGCGGAAGACTGTGATAGATATATAAAATATATAAAAACTGTGGTGAGTCTCCAGAGTGTGATAACATTACCAGGTTAATAAATTTCAAGTATATTTCTGAAATATACCAAATGTGTAAGTGTAATGTCTTCTATTCGAAGTACCATAGCCCCGTTAATACAATACCAGGTCTTCATAGACCTGTCAGAGAGCTACATGTAGGAGAGCTCCACCTCAACATCATAGTAGTCTGGCTTTGTTTCATAAGCATCGCCATCACCTGAAACTCAACAAATCTGGTTGGTGTGTACAACACTGTCCCGTAACGTGGGAGTGAGTAGCTAACTCAATGGAACAATAAAGCATAGGTTAACATGTTGTCGACTCAGTCTAGCAGTAATGATAAAGTAGTACAATCAAACACTCATAACTACTCTTATTAATGCAAGTATGGATGCAGTCATGATGTATGCCCTCACCACACCCTCCCTCGTGCGACACCATCTCACGTTCGCGGCATGCTTTCATCCTTCAGTGCTCCACATCTTCCAGGCACATGCAATGCATGATGAGCATGATTACCGAGTATTTATTAGTCCATTTCAAACAGCAGGATTGGAAAACTAAGGTACCTCCCTTGTATCATTCCCAAACATGATCCATTCTAGGGTCGTCAGTCCTAGTTAATCTCAGACGATGGTGTGTTTTCTAGGTCACTGCAAAGGCTGTCAGGGCTGTTACGCACAAAGGTTATACCGCTCCCCCATCACCTCTTTAACGATTCATCACTATACAGAAACATTCCTAGTTCATACTGCATACACCGCGGCAAAACTCTAAGGCTCACCACGATTCCAGAGTATGCTCGAGGTCACTGCAAAGGGTTGCTAGGGCTGTTGCTCGCATTCGTTGCACCACTCCCCCATCACCTTATCAATGCTGGCCGACAACACGAATATAGTGTCCCATACCACCATAATCGGCTCACGAGTTTGGTTGCTCACTAGTCACTACGGGGAGGCACGTGGCCCCAGCATAGGCAGACAGCTCGACCACGGTGTCCCATACCACCATGCCCGGCTCATGAGTCTTAGCGGATTGAGGTACCATGGTTAAAAGGGATTCCACTGGTAAGTTTGGTACCCTAGGTTCAAGCAGTAGCGTCCAAACATGGTGAACATACATAAGACAGATCGGGTTGCCTGACGAGCTCGGCTAGCTCGAGCGCACAACAAGTTGAATGACATGAAGTGCATAAACACTTCGCGTGGCCAACCACTATCGCCAACCGAAGTATGACTCGAGTTCGTCGAACACATCACACGTGGCAAATGAATCACAACCACGAATTCAATTCTAGTACCGATTGTCTGGACTATAATCATAGCCCCAAACACAATCAATTTCAAATAGTAAAGCAGTAATGGATCAAGGTTCAAATCATACAATCAAAGTCTGATATTATCCGTTTAGGGCTGCCAGGGCTGTTGCACGCATTTGTTGCTCCACTCCCCCATCACCCATGATGGATCATACAACGTAAACATGAATTTAACATATGCATTACATAGATAAAATCATAAAAGCAGTTGAGCATGTTATGAAGCACAACACAAGCATGAGTTTGTACATATTCAATTCCTAATCACACAGCTATCCAAGGAAATCATACACAAAGTTAAAGGAGTTGAGAATCATATCTCAACACCCTTAAACATTACAATTTACTAACTACTACTCATTCAGACATTTCAACAAACACTTTAAAATACATGTATCAACATACGTGACATATGTTGATCACATAGGTATAAGGGCAAATCCTTTCACTAGGGAGTTACCCCAATCATAACACGCATACACCCATGACGGATAGTCATGGCAAGTAGGAATCCAAGTTCCATATTCATTCAGTCATTTCCACAAACACTTGGGCCACACATTTTAACATATATAGTGTGTATTGGTCGTGGCGTGATTTAGGGCAAATCCGTTCGTCAAAGGGGTATCGCCAATACAACAATCAATTATCCATGACAATTAGTCATGGCGAGCACGAATGAGAATTCTATACTCATTCAGTCATTCTCACAAATACTTAGAATACACTATTACAACATACATGGTGTATGTTAGCAAAACATGTATTTGGGCTATACTTTAGCCAAACGAGTATTTTATCCATGTATAATATATTCATACAGCAAATAATCATGACAAATACATCTCCAAAATTTATACGTATACGGTATTTTCTAGAATACACAATTTCAACATACATAGTGTATATAAGCAAAACATGTATTAGGGCGAATCCTTTCGCCAAACAGGTAATTTATCCACATATAATATATTTATACGACAAATAATCATGTCATACACATTTCCAAAATTTGTACGTATACGGTACTTTCTTCAAATACCTAGAGTATGTAGAATTCCATATTTTTCATCTTTAATCGAAACGGAAAACAGATAGCACTTTGTACATGTGCAATTGCATGCAGATCATGAATCTATCATTATCTGACATTGAAAGTGTTGAAAACCATAACCTATACACCTAAAGTGCGCACCTTTTGTCGTAGAATCGTAACAGAGTCGATAGGTTTGCTAAGCTTCCTTATACGACAGTTTGGCCACCTAGAGAACGAAGTAGGTTAGCTATTTCATAACCTACAACCATCAACACTCCAAATCAGATTAGGGTTAGGGTTTCTTACCTAAAAACGGAGCTGGAACCGCCGGAAAAGCGATTAGAACGGAGTGGTTGTGCTTGCATAACGGCAGGGAGGCATGACAGGGAGATCCTCCCACAACTCCCACACTTTCTCTCTTTTCTCTCTTTTCTCTCTCTTAAATCTCAAATTCGTATGACTGTGAGAGAGAGGGTTCAAAGGCCCTTATATAGCCTAAAAAGTCTCCAAATTAGACTTCAAGTCAAGGTATACTTGGGTTTTGTCCAAAGGGCATCTGTTTCAGCTCAACGGAGGACTCCTAGCGGGCCTCCTTGAGCTAAAGGTCGGACTTAAGCTCACCAACACTGGATCTACGTACTATTAAGTTTTCGTTTCGGTCGGGATTCCAGATCACACGTGGCGGACCAGTTTCAGTTCAACGGTCAGCGGATCTCGATCGAAGATTCTGAGTACATGTAAATGTGTATGAAATTTCTCCTGATCCGAGGGTGTAATTTGGTCTGATTCTGACGGTCTGGTTGCTTAAAACTGATCCGCAAGCAACACGTGCCAGATTACTATTAAAGATATTTTATTTTGAATTAATTTCACATTTCTCACACTCTTTACTCCGAGCTCAAGCAATAGCGTTGGGACACTATCTGGATTTGATTTCCGAGATGGTTGTCAAGCCCAGCAAGGCGGTCCTAGTTCCTTAACTTCGTGTTAATCAGACTTCCGACGTGCGGTCCAGATCTGATACGGAGTTTCGAGATGCTCCCGAGAGCAGCCGGGTAATGAGATTGATCCTAGATTTTAGGGTAACCTAGCATCAATGATTTTACAAGTTTTGGGTCTTGCAGATCGTATTTAAATCGATTGGTGCTAATTTCACAGACACTCTAGTTTAACACTAGCTAAATCTCGCCTAATTTCTAAAGGATTTAGTCCTGAGTGATTTTGGTCTGAGGTGGTACTTAGACCTTTGTGGCAATGTTTAGTTTAAGTATTGTTCTTCATTACCTAAACTTTAAGATAATGTCTATTGTGAAAGTACTTAGAAGGATTTAAGGAACGAGGTAATGAAAGGTGAGATCTGTGAAGAAAATGGTTTGAAAAGGGACTTAAGACCCTTGAGTTGAGTGTTTGAGAAGTTAAACAGGAGTTAGGATTGTCCCATCCCCTAAGGACGTCTAATTCCAGGTTGGAAAAGATCTGGGCTGTTACAATCTGGCCCCCTTAAAATAAAATTTCGTCCCCGAAATTGGCTAAGGGTAATAAGGGAAGATTTCTATTATTTCATTTACCTAAGACTTATTGATTCCAAGTTTCTATATGGGTAGGGTATATACTAGTCTGGTTCATTTTAGTCTACCCCCCTTAAAAATTATTTTCACCCTCAAGGCTCAAGAGCTATGTCCTGATCCGTTTGTTGGAACAAGGTGAAATTTAGGACCTATCCTTGACATGAAGTGGGAAATACATTGGTCTGCCTTTCATCGACGATGTGTACTATGGCATTGATACCTATGGTCATAGAAAAGAGCTAAAGATGATGGGTATTGTGGTTGATTCGGGGTCAGGTGTGAGTTTGTGGCAGGTGCCTAATTCTACCAAGTAATTTTGTCACGGTGCAAACTTATCCTCTTTAATCATGTCTAGCTTAACAGGAAAGCTATCTTTCTACGTTCATATGCACAATATGTATGCCGACATGGCATGTAATCTGGGACCTAGGAATACTGTCTGTTGCCCATTTGGAAAATTCCTTGGGCCTAAAAGAAAATCTCTATTGGCTATATATTCTTACACTTCTCAAAGATGAAGTTATAAACTTTTGGTTGTAAGTGGTCGAGCAAACATGGAAGGAAAGTTGTATAGTGGGTCAGAATCGGATACATGGACCTTCTACATCGCGAAGACAGAAAATTGTCATATCAGTTCTGAATCCTAGTCGGTCCCGACGTTCTGCTTGATCAGAGCATAGGGTTCATTGGTCACTACCAGGATTGAGAATTCGATTCAAACCGCGAATACCTCGCTTATATGTATTTTCTCTGCTCCGTGGTCCCGATGGTACTAAGTCTTTGAGAAGGCGATTCTAAGGGGTGTATTGATTTGACCTATCATTAAATCCAAGGGATATATAAGTTTTCTCTGAGCGTGAATAGTTACTAATCAAACAAGCCTCCTAAGAGTCGTTAAATAAGCCTATGAGTACCGAGGGGATTCAACAAAAGAACGGGGTCTCGTTCCAACCTAATCAAGTCAACTAACTAAGTCTATCACTCAATTATCTTAGCATTTTTAGTCGTTTATATTTCTTAGTCTAATCAGCAGCCTAGGCTCAACTTATGAGTAGTGGTAATCCACTAGTTGTAATCTAAAGTCTATGCTTATACACCAGATGATTTTATACCCTTTCTAATAAAAGAAATTGTTTTATCGCTTAGGGTCAAAGTTGTCTGATTGGAATTGGGTTGCCTGAACTCGAATTTAACTATGCATGAGCATTTCACACATGTTCATACTAGCTAAGAAGATCCTGGGGTTTACATTATTAATTTGTTGGATTTCTTATACGGTCAGGTCTGTCGAAAACTAGGAGCACCGCCCTAGGTCCAAAACTCTAAGGGTCATTAAATGGGATTGCACTGCTAATCCTACCTCGGGATTGGAAGTGGCATGGTTGGTAGGAGGGTGGGTGGGGAGTAATTTTATAGGCCTTGGAAAATGAGCCTAGTGTTGGAAAATGTGGGATGGGATTTTTAAATCCCAAGATGATGAATTTACAAATGTACTTTGAAAGGAATCTCGGAGTTTACGTTTAATCGCATACATTTCAAACATGGTATTGGTAAACATGGGAGATAGGAGAGGGGTTGTTAGGTTTCGGAATCTTGAGCCTACATAGGCGCAAATGAAACAGAATAAAGAGGGAAAATGAAAAGATGGGATGGGTTGAGAGCTTACACGTTTTCGAGCTCCAAATGGGGCATGTAAGAGCCCAAATGAGAGAAAGTGAAAAGGGTAGGGGGTAGTACTGCTGTGAACGATGGAAGGGTATAGGTTGTGATAGAAAACGATGGAATGGGCGATTGGAGGGACGGATGGAGAGAGAAAACATAAATTTTGAAGGAAAGGGAGAGCTTGGAGGGGTATTTGAGAGAGAGAGGGCAAAACGAACGTGAAACAGGGGCCCCCACAAAATTTGGTAGGCACCACACGGGCCTAGGAAAGTTCCACGCCTTTTTTTGGAATTTCCAGTTAGTCTATTATTTTAATTATTTTTTTAGTAGTTTATCATCAAGTATACTTCATCTCCACCAAATTTCATTAGATTTTGTCTTGTAGAAAAATTCTAAAAATTCTAGAAGCAGCAGCTGTCCAAATTAATAATTTTCAGACAGTTGACACAATGACACATATTTAACTAAATTAAATATTTTATTATATTTTTTCACTTATTTTTACATGAAACTAGACTTATCAATCTTAAATCTGGCTTTTGAATCACCTAAATCGGAATTATAACGAAGGAGATATGACTTTTTGTAGTCGGACCAAAATCACAGAAAAATGTGGCCGAAAACAGGCCAGCTAATGAACTGCGGCCCGCCCGAGCCCGCTGGACAGTGGTCCACCGTGGTCTGCCTTATCCGGCGCCACGCCACCACAGCTAGGTGGTGTTCTCCACCCTCCCAAGGGGCCAATGGTACCCCGGGTCTGTCCCGGGTCCCCCTAGATTGCATAGTGTGGCCCCTAACTCCATTTGAGACATTTTCAGGGCTAATTTACAAACTGGAATGAGTTTATATGTTGTGTGACATATGATTTTGGGGTAGGAGGAGCTAATATATCCAACTAACCCATTTACTTGGTTAGATTCCAAAGTTTAAATGGTCAAAAGTCCAATTTATACATATATTTACTATTTATAGTAACTTTTATTTAAGTATTATTCTTCATCATTTATACGTTAGAATTTATATCTGGTATGAAAGGATTTAGAAAAAATTAAAGAATAAAGTGGTGCAAGGAGAGTTTTTGAAGAAATTGGGTAAAAAGGGGTTTTAGGCTTTGGTGTTGTGGTTGACCCACAACCTAAGAACATTCATTTCTAGGGAACGACTCAAACCGGTTAAATGACGGCCTAGAGGTGATTCGAGATCGTTTCGTGCAATCATTGAGGCCTACGGGTCCAATCTCTACGGTTAATCTTAACCAATTGTGTTATTTGGCGAAATTAGAGAACATAAGTCCGTTTCTATATTCCGTCGCTCCCTCCTAAGTCAAAGTGCGTCAGAGTGCATCGTGTGACCATAACCCAGGTCCGGTTTAATCCAAATCATGCTCTGATACCAACTGTAACATCCCAAAAATCGAGGGTCGAGTAATAACTCAACTCTCGAGTTTCCAGAGCATCACTTATGCAACATAGATAATGATGATTGAATGTTGTCTGTATTAGTGCATTGAACATGAATGAGATTAAGCCAAAACAGAATATTATACTTTAGAGACAGTGAATTACCAAGCGGAAGACTGTGATAGATATATAAAATATATAAAAACTGTGGTGAGTCTCCAGAGTGTGATAACATTACCAAGTTAATAAATTTCAAGTATATTTCTGAAATATACCAAATGTGTAAGTGTAATGTCTTTTATTCGAAGTACCATAGCCCCGTCAATACAATACCAGGTCTTCATAGATATGTCAGAGAGCTACATGTAGGAGAGCTCCACCTCAACATCATAGTAGTCTGGCTTTGTTTCATAAGCATCGCCATCACTTGAAACTCAACAAATCTGGTTGGTGTGTACAACACCGTCCCGTAACGTGGGAGTGAGTAGCTAACTCAATGGAACAATAAAGCATAGGTTAACATGTTGTCGACTCAGTCTAGCAGTAATGATAAAGCAGTACAATCAAACACTCCTAACTACTCTTATTAATGCAAGTATGGATGCAGTCATGATGTATGCCCTCACCACACCCTCCCTCGTGCGACACCATCTCACGTTCGCGGCATGCTTTCATCCTTCAGTGCTCCACATCTTCCAGGCACATGCACTGCATGATGAGCATGATTACCGAGTATTTATTAGTCCATTTCAAACAGCAGGATTGGGAAACTAAGGTACCTCCCTTGTATCATTCCCAAACATGATCCATTCTAGGGTCGTCAGTCCTAGTTAATCTCAGACGATGGTGTGTTTTCTAGGTCACTGCAAAGGCTGTTAGGGATGTTACGCACAAAGGTTATACCGCTCCCCCATCACCTCTTTAACGATTCATCACTATACAGAAACATTCCTAGTTCATACTGCATACACCGTGGCAAAACTCTAAGGCTCACCACGATTCCAGAGTATGCTCGAGGTCACTGCAAAGGGTTGCTAGGGCTGTTGCTCGCATTCGTTGCACCACTCCCCCATCACCTTATCAATGCAGGCCGACAACACGAATATAGTGTCCCATACCACCATAATCGGCTCACGAGTTTGGTTGCTCACTAGTCACTACGGGGAGGCACGTGGCCCCAGCATAGGCCGACAGCTCGACCACGGTGTCCCATACCACCATGCCCGGCTCATGAGTCTTAGCGGATTGAGGTACCATGGTTAAAAGGGATTCCACTGGTAAGTTTGGTACCCTAGGTTCAAGCAGTAGCGTCCAAACATGGTGAACATACATAAGATAGATCGGCTTGCCTGACGAGCTCGGCTAGCTCGAGCGTACAACAAGTTGAACGACATGAAGTGCATAAGTACTTCGCGTGGCCAACCACTATCGCCAACCAAAGTATGACTCGAGTTTGTCGAACACATCACACGTGGCAAATGAATCACAACCACGAATTCAATTCTAGTACCGATTGTCTGGACTATAATCATAGCCCCAAACACAATCAATTTCAAATAGTAAAGCAGTAATGGATCAAGGTTCAAATCATACAATCAAAGTCTGATATTATCCGTTTAGGGCTGCCAGGGCTGTTGCACGCATTCGTTGCTCCACTCCCCTATCACCCATGACAGATCATACAACGTAAACATGAATTTAACATATGCATTACATAGATAAAATCATAAAAGCAGTTGAGCATGTTATGAAGCACAACACAAGCATGAGTTTGTACATATTCAATTCCTAATCACACAGCTATCCAAGGAAATCATACACAAAGTTAAAGGAGTTGAGAATCATATCTCAACACCCTTAAACATTACAATTTACTAACTACTACTCATTCAGACATTTCAACAAACACTTTAAAATACATGTATCAACATACCTGACATATGTTGATCACATAGTTATAAGGCCAAATCCTTTCACTAGGGAGTTACCCCAATCATAACACGCATACACCCACGACGGATAGTCATGGCAAGCAGGAATCCAAGTTCCATATTCATTCAGTCATTTCCACAAACACTTGGGCCACACATTTTAACATATATAGTGTGTATTGGTCGTGGCGTGATTTAGGACAAATCCTTTCGTCAAAGGGGTATCGCCAATACAACAATCAATATCCATGACAATTAGTCATGGCGAGCATGAATGAGAATTCTATACTCATTCAGTCATTCTCACAAACACTTAGAATACACTATTACAACATACATGGTGTATGTTAGCAAAACATGTATTTGGGCTATCCTTTAGCCAAACGAGTATTTTATCCATGTATAATATATTCATACAGCAAATAATCATGACAAATACATCTCCAAAATTTATACGTATACGGTATTTTCTAGAATACACAATTTCAACATACATAGTGTATATAAGCAAAACATGTATTAGGGCGAATCCTTTCGCCAAACAGGTAATTTATCCACATATAATATATTTATACGACAAATAATCATGTCATACACATTTCCAAAATTTGTACGTATACGGTACTTTCTTCAAATACCTAGAGTATGTAGAATTCCATATTTTTCATCTTTAATCGAAACGGAAAACAGATAGCACTTTGTACATGTGCAATTGCATGCAGATCATGAATCTATCATTATCTGACATTGAAAGTGTTGAAAATCATAACCTATACACCTAAAGTTCGCACCTTTTGTCGTAGAATCGTAACAGAGTCGATAGGTTTGCTAAGCTTCCTTATACGACAGTTTGGCCACCTAGAGAACGAAGTAGGTTAGCTATTTCATAACCTACAACCATCAACACTCCAAATCAGATTAGGGTTAGGGTTTCTTACCTAAAAACGGAGCTGGAACCGCCGGAAAAGCGATTAGAACGGAGTGGTTATGCTTGTATAACGGCAGGGAGGCATGACAGGGAGATCCTCCCACAACTCCCACACTTTCTCTCTCTTTTCTCTCTCTCAAATCTCAAATTCGTATGGCTGTGAGAGGGAGGGTTCAAAGGCCCTTATATAGCCTAAAAAGTCTCCAAATTAGACTTCAAGTCAAGGTATACTTGGGTTTTGTCCAAAGGGCATCTGTTTCAGCTCAACGGAGGACTTCTGGCGGGCCTCCTTGAGCCAAAGTCGAACTTAAGCTCACCGACATTGGATCTACGTACTATTAAGTTTTCATTTCGGTCGGGATTCCAAATCACGCGTGGCGGACCAGTTTCAGTTCAACGGTCAGCGGATCTCGATCGAAGATTCCGAGTACATGTAAATGTGTATGAAATTTCTCCTGATCCGAGGGTGTAATTTGGTCTGATTTTGACGGTCTAGTTGCTTAAAACTGATCCACAAGTAACACGTGCCAAATTACTATTCAAGATATTTTATTTTGAATTAATTTCACATTTCTCACACTCTTCACTCCGAGCTCAAGCGAATAGCGCTGGGACACTATCTGGATTTGATTTCCGAGATGGTTGTCAAGCCCAGCAAGGCAGTCCTAGTTCCTTAAGTTCGTGTTAATCAGACTTCCGACGTGCGGTCCAGATCCGATACGGAGTTTCGAGATGCTCTCGAAAGCAGCCGGGTAATGAGATTGATCCTAGATTTTAGTGTAACCTAGCGTCAATGATTTTACAAGTTTTGGGTCTTGCAGATCGTATTTAAAGCGATTGGTGCTAATTTCACAGGCACTCTAGTTTAACACTAGCTAAATCTCGCCTAATTTCTAAAGGATTTAGTCCTGAGTGATTTCGGTCTGAGGTGGTACTTAGACCTTTGTAGCAATGTTTAGTTTAAGTATTATTCTTCATTACCTAAACTTTAACATAGTGTCTAATGTGAAAGTACTTAGAAGGATTTAAGGAACGAGGTAATGAAAGGTGAGATTTGTGA
The DNA here is from genome assembly GCA_021015155.1 of Magnolia officinalis. Lineage (NCBI taxonomy): Eukaryota > Viridiplantae > Streptophyta > Magnoliopsida > Magnoliales > Magnoliaceae > Magnolia > Magnolia officinalis. The sequence goes on along the minus strand of JAJHSJ010000004.1, from coordinate 76,306,529 downwards.
AGAAAATGGTTTGGAAAGGGACTTAAGACCCTTGAGTTGAGTGTTTGAGAAGTTGAACGGGAGTTAGGATTATCCCATCGCCTAAGGACGTCTAATTTTAGGTTAGAAAAAGTCTGGGCTGTTACATCTCACTTGTCCATTATAGCCAACCGCTCAGTCAAATATGCACTGCTAAATAGTGACATCTAACCATCCACCTTTATTTTAGACCACCTGATCGTAGTAAACTAACTACTTGATCTCTACATCTGCTCGTACACACATCAAGTTGAGATTTTAATCCATTCATCTTGTTCATCACCTATGAATATGCTTAACCCACCATCAGAACTACAATCTAAGAAACTTACACATGCGAACAAGACACTCGAATTTAACGATACACATGTTTTACCCCCTAATTACTCTAGAAACACACATTGTGTTCTTCCGTTTACAAAACTAGTCATACATATACTTATATACACTGTTAGAGTACCAACCATCAAGTCTTCTATTTTTAACATGTTATCTGATCATCCATTATGTTGGTTGATGTATGTACATTCCCTTAATTAGTTTGATAAATAATTCCTTATTCATAATGATTTAGATATAAGTTCTTTTATAAGAATTACTTAGAAACGTGCCTACAATTATGTAGAACCATTAGATTTTTCAAAACTCTCATATCAACAATAATTACGAAAATGCCATTAACCTATACCCCTAAATTCTAGATCACATGGTTCCCATGATCCGTTTGATGTGAAATTTTACACCACGCCTATGTATCATAAATTAACCATACGTGTCAAGTTTCGGTCCATAGATCATTGTAAAAGTGACCCAATTGACAAATCAACCCCTTAACCGTTGATTTTGGTTTCCATCGAGTGAAGAAACCTCGTGGTAGTTATAGTAGGATATTTTTCTTCATATGAACGACTTGGATTTCCCATCATATGAACCAAGTGTGAAATATGAAGACCCCGCTTTGGTAGGCTTTTCCTTAGTCATGAAGTTATCATGTCAAGGCCTACCAACTCCTTATAAATTTGGATCTTCTGATTTAACCACTTCCTTCCGTCCATCTTAACTCAAATTTGGACTACACTCTTTTCTCATATGACTATGAGGTTATACAAAATTTACGCCCCGATCTATGATCCTACATCGTTGAAGGTTGAAGTCAGTTCATTCATTTTTGTACAAAAGGTGAAATTTTAGATTTAAGCTTTTTCCACCATCGATCAACCACCAAATTTTATCCAACCATTTGCCTATCCTGACTATACATTTTCTCCAAAATTAGGCCCTGATCATTAAGTGTAGACCGTTAATTGAGATCAAGTTCGTTTTAACACCCGTTAGAAGAATTTACAAGATAGGCCAATCTAAATTTCGGATCACTAAGAAAATCATATAATATGGCTTTATTTGATGACCCTGACACAATGAAAAAAATAGATTTAAATAAAGATCGTTAGAAAATGGAAAATTGGAGAAACCCAATCCAAGGGATGTGAAATACACCCATCTCACACACCCACTCCTTTATAAAAGGAGTGTGCATCTCCTCTCTACTCACACGCCCATACCCCCTACTTCCAAGAATGAGAAAGAGAAAGAGAAAGAAAAAGAAAAAGACAAAGATAAGAAAGAAAGAGAAAGAGAAAGAGAAGGAGAAGGAGAAAGAGAAGGAGAAGCCTAGACGCCTTCTTCCTTCTCCATATGTATGGTGTCTCCTTCTTGCTCAAGTGATGTCATGATTTATGTGGAAACTTTTCATATAGAAGCTTTCCTACATGGATATCTATATAGGGTTTAGATCTAAGGCTAAGGTGAGGGATTCCTTTAAGCTTATATTAATTTGAGTTGGTATGATTTATTTTGTTCCTTCACATGTTTTGAGTCCTCCCTCCAAATATATAATTTACCATCACCAATTATTTATCCTCGGGGAATAATGGTTAAGGTGTGATGTTAATTATACATGACCTTTCTGAATTTATGTGAGGGTTATTCCTTTAAGCTTACTTTGATTTGAGTTGATATGATTTATTTTGCCTTTTTACATGCTATCTTGTTACTATGATTCTCTCCTTGCAATTGTTTAAATTACAACCAACAATTATTTACTCTTTTTTATTATGGTATGATGTTAATTATGAGTGATCTTCATTATTTTTATGTGGGCCGATTGATACAAGCCTTGCCCTTGCCTTTACCAATTTTGTTGAGTTAGCCCTTGCTACTCTTCTCTTTATTGGGTTGGCCATTGCCACTCTCCTTTTTATTGAGTTGGATATTTTTACTCTCCTCTTTGTTGAGTTAGCCATTGCTACTCTCCTCTTTGTTGAGTTGGCCATTGCCACTCCTTTCTTTATTGAGTTAGCCATTGCTACTCTCCTCCTTATTTGTTAGCCTTGCGCTATCTACCTTTATGGCTTGGGCATGTGTCTTTGAATTCCAAAACTCTCATGATTCAGTTTACATTCTCTTTGGTGCAACCGATGTGTTAAAGGTATCACAACTAGTGATTCAAATATTTCATCATGGACATAATGCGCTCTGGGTAAAGACCCTCTTGGTCGATGCATAATTCCATTAGTTGGGTAATGATGCACAAATCGATGTAAGTAATTTGCAATGTATGTTATATCACTTCCAGGATTGGATGTCGCAAACAGTCGCTCCATGAACAAATCATGTCATGTAATTCATCCAACTCATGTGTTGTGCCACCTCGAGGTTTTCACATAAATCCACGGTAGCTTTGGACATGCCGGCGAATCTCCATAGTGTGAGAATGTTAGGCTAACTGGATTTTTTTATTAATTATATTCCACATTGTAATGATCACTATGTATGTTGAGCCACACATACTTTGTTGGGCATGCATCTCATATAGGTTGTTTGCGCATGTTGATACCCCTCGTAGTTGTGAAGTACGAGACGTATCAGAACCCTTACATTACTTTTATGAATTTCTTGAATTATTGCTAATTTTAAAGGATAACCATCACTATGAGTAGGGCGTTGATCTTCTTCAACCATACAGATGATGCAGGTGATGTACAGATTAAAGACCTAGAGGACCATCTCCCTATAGAAGATTATACTGAATGAATAAAAAGATAGTTTTATATTTCTGTTGCGAACTCGATAATGTAATAAGTTCCCATTGAGATCACATTTGATAATTTGTTAAATTCTTTTATTCAAATGAAATAATAAATACAATCGATTTTATTCTTGTGAATGGTTACCTTCATGAATGTAACTTGATGTGATCTAAATGAAAAAAATATGGTACGATTTTTAAAGCATCTAATTTATACATTATTAACACCCGAAATTCTCGGGCATGAGTATGTACTCAGGCCGCAAAAATTTCGTGATGTTACAGTGACCGCTTGTTTCCTCTTTCAAAGAGATGTTTTGCGTACCATTAAGGCATTCGAATCATCATGAAGCATTGGAAGTGGACGCGATTAAAACTTCTAGTGGCTATATAAACAACACTTTGGATTTCCATTTTCTCCACACTTTCAGCCCTTTCTGCCCTCGAATTTTTTGAATTCCTTTGTCCTTCAACAACCATGTCTCCTGTTGGGATTTCTTCTCCTCTTTCTCAGGCTAAGGGCTTCTTGGAAGAAATTTTGGCCATGGACCTTGAGGGCTTTGCTCATTCTCACATCTTATTCGACATCTACCCCTTCATCCATGAATATTTAATAGTTGCTTCTACTGATGAATCTTTGAAAGAATTGTTAGATGTTCTGACTCGACTTAAGAATCTTAGGAACACCTTTTTCATTGCAGAATTTGAGATTAAAAAATTCACTGACTTAACTCAACAGAAGGAAGCCATGCACATGGAATCTTTTACCCTGTCGAGTCTTTAGGACGCCGCTTGGGAGAAACGTCTCCATTGGAATAAAAAACACCATTTCAACAAAATGGTGTTGCGAGCAATTCAAGTCCAGTTAAAAGAACTGGAATTGGAAATTAAAGAGACTGAGCGTATTTATGCTGGAAGAAACTGCCCCAATTCACCAGAGCCTACAGAGTTCATTCACTTCCAGATTGAGTTGTATCAAGGATGGTCGAAAGAGAGCAGTGCTTGTAAGAAGGATGTAGAAGATAAAGCCATCTCCTTTGGTCACCACATTAATATTGTTCTATGCTTTCTCGACCACTCTCTAACCAAAGGATTATCCTGGAAGAGAAAAAATACAAGAGGCTGAAGTAATGAAAGAGTGCACCCTCATGGAATTCGCAAAACGGAATGCAACATATGTTGAATTCCCATGTGGCCAAGCCCCCCTTTTTTCTTTATTTTTTCTTTTTTGCATGATGGGCTAGGGCTTGATCTATGTTTTTTCTTGCTTATCAACGATTTTTTTGTTTCTTTGTATTTGTCTCAAACTTGACAACTTGACCATTTTCAGTCAGTTTTCTTTAGCAGAAATTATGGCAAAAACTAGTACTCGGCCTGGTCTTGCACCATCTCCCACATGTGGAAATGGTCGGCATTTAAAAATTAACTGTTGATAGGATTCTTTGCAACATCTTCTTGTATATTACGAAAAATGTATGCTCCACCTTAGAGAACTTTCTTGATCATAAATGGTCCCTCCCAAGTGGGTGACCATTTTTCCCTAAGGCATTTTCTTTTGCCCCCAAAGGCAACACAACTTTCTAGATTTTATCTCTATCTCCAAAAGCTTTGCCTTTTACCCTTTTGTTATATGCTCGTGTGACTTTAGCCTTGTTAGTTATCAAGGAATCCAGAGCTTTTAATTGTATTTCATCTAGTCCTTCTAACCTGACCCACATTGCTTCTATGAACATGGTCAGAGTTAAGGCACTTTGGTATGCAGCTCTTAAAGATGGCATAGTAACCTTCAAAGGTAATATTGCATCATGATTGTAAGTTAGTGCAAATGGGCTCATTCTAGTACTTGTTTGAGGTGAATTCCTATAAACTTAAAGGGCTTCAGATAGTTTGGTATACCATTCTCAAGGATTGATGTCGATCATCTTCCTTAAAATATTTCTAATAATCTTATTACTAGCCTCGGCTTGGCCGTTAGCCTATGTAAGGTATTTAATGTAGTAACCTCATTTTGTGTTCATCAACCATGACGTTTACTTCTTTAGACAAGAATGCTACACCTTGGTCCAACGAAATTGATTTAGGAATTCCAAACTAATGAATAATATATGTTTTAAAAAATTCAATTATTTCATTGTGGTCAGTTCCCCTCGTGGGTTGCGCTTCTACCCACTTAGTGAAATAGTCGGGGCTACAATGATGAAACTATCCATTTTTTTTTTTATAAACGTGGGTGAATTTGTCCTATTGAATTAATGACCCATTCTCAAAAAGGCTAGGTTTTGACAATAGGATGTAACTCGGTCGCGGGTATGTGTTGTATCAGCCCATGTTTTTACATGCTTCGCATCCCTTGGTGTATTGGACACAATCGGTTGTCATCTTTGGCCAAAAATATTCATAGCACTACAATGTGAGCTTCATTTTCCTCCCAACTTCGTGTGCACCATATATTCCTTCATGTACTTCGCCCTTAGCTAACATTTTCTCTTTTTTTACCTAGGCATCATAATAATACACCATCAGCCCCTTTCCAATATAATTCACTGTTAACCATGAAATAATTTACGATTGATCTTTTTATATCCCGACTAGTCTTAGCTCGAGGACATTGAAGATAATTAATGATTGGAATCCTCTAGTCATCTTCATCTATCTCGGCTTGACAGATCTCCAAAGTTGGTTTTTTGGGAAAGGCCAAAGGCAAAGACCTTTTATGAATGGTTATCATTCTTTCGGTCGATCGCTAGATGATCTGAAGTCCTGTTGCTAGTTGTGCCATCTCGTTGGCATCAACATTATTCTCTTTAGTTACATGCCTTAGTTCAACCATGTCAAAATCGTATAATAATTGGTTTGTAAGGCATAGTATGCCAATAATGCAATACTGGTGCGCTTGAACAAACCTGCTACTTGGTTTATCACCAATTGCGAATCACCCATCACGAATATATTTCTAACACCTAATTCCATTAACATTTCTAGAAAAATTATTAAAGCCTCATAGTTGGTCTGATTGTTAGGGCATTGAAATTCTAACTGAAATGAAAATTCATACCTTTTCCCATCTGGGGCAATCAAGATGATGCATGCTCCTAATGATTTTTTTGTCTTGAACCATCAAATATCAATTTCTATGATGATAGATGTATTGTATATAAATCTAAGACTTTTAGAGGAAGTTACATTTCAATATCTAATGGATGATCAACAAGGAAATTGGTTATGGCCTGGCCTTTTATTGATCATTGAGACACATACTTAAGATCAAACTCAAATAGTGCTAATACCCATTTGCCAATTTGGCCATTCAGAATGGGCCAATTCAACATATATTTGATTAAATCAATGATAACAATTACATTAATTAATTTTGCCAATAATTATGCCATAATTTAATGGCCGCAAAGTACAATGATAAACATAATTTTCTATATTCAAATACCGTCTTTTGGTATCTAACAATGTTTAGCTGAGATAGTAGACAACATGATCTTTTTGATCATAATCATCTTATGCTAGTAGGGCACCAATCGACTCTGCAACAGCCATGACATACAGATTGAGCAGTCGACCTTTAACTGATGATATTAACACTGGTGGCTTCATTGAGTAATCTTTGATCATATCGAAAGCCAACTGGTATTCTGCTTCCCATTTGAATTCATCTCCATGTTTTAGCTTCACCGACGAAGAAAAGATGTTACTCGTTCCTGCACAGTTGGAAAATAACCTACGTAGAAAATTAATTTGGTCGAGAAAACATTGTAATTTTGTTTTGTTTCTTGGTGGATGAGCATAAATTAATGCTTGAACCTTGTTTTAATCCATTTCAATTCCTCACTATTATACCAGGAATGCTAAAAAATTTCTAGCCGAAACCCCAAATGCACATTTGAGCGGGTTCATCCTCAACTGATGGACCATCATTCACTCAAATGATTTACACATGTAAGAAAAATTCTCGCCCACCTCTGTCAACTTGACCACTACATCGATGTAGACTTCCATAAAGTGGCTGAGCATATTATGGAAAATTGCATTCATGGCTCTCTAATAAGTAGACCTTGCATTTTAAAAGTCCAAATGGCATCACTACCCAACAGAAAGTCCCGAGCGGTCCCAGACATCTGAAAGCTTTTTTTGCCATGTTCTTAGGAACAATACTTTTTTAGTTATATCCTAAATGGCCATCCATGAAAGAAACCATATTATGGCCTGCTGCTTGGTCGACCAATTGGTCAGCCATGAGCATTGGGTATTCATTTTTAGGCATAACTCGATTTAAGTTCCTGAAATTAATATAGACTCAGAGCTTACCATTTTTCTTAATGACCAGCACTACATTGGAAATCCACTTGGCATATTTGATGGGTATAATAAATCGTGCATTTAATAGCCATTTGATTTCTTCTTTTATTTTTCAAGTAACTTCAGCCATCATTCGTCTAGGCAGTTATTTACGTGATCGATACCCCTCTTTTATTAGTAACCTGTGATTGGCTAGGTTTCGGTCTAAACCGGGCATTTCATGATAATCTCATGCAAAACAGTCAATAAACTCCCTAGGTAAATAAGTGAGTTAGACCTGTACTTGTGGTTCCGATAATCCGTTAATAAAAGTAGACCTAAGATTTTGTTTTGTCCCCAAGTTTATTTTAACCAGCGGATTATGGACTTAAGCTTAAGAATCATCTAGCTTTTCTGGGGCCCATTTGAGATCCTTTAAGTATATACCATCCTTCGTTATCTCATCTATCGGTATTACAATTTCGTCTATGTCGACGAAACATCCATCATCGTACACTCTTAGACTTTCTTCAAGCTACTTTATCCTGGTCATGATCTCGGTCGTGCTTCCCTTAATTGATGACTAACTCATCACGGGACTTCTTTAATAGTACAACATGGATTTGCCCAATAAGGTACTATAGCCTTCGGTAAATCATTACTTAGTCGTAGCATAATAGCAATATCTTATACTATGTTGTTCGAATTGGTTTTGGCATCTATACTAGTTGGACGTCTATACTAATCCCTTTCAGTAAAACGTATCACCCCAAGCTCGTCGCCATAGAAATAGGCCTCGGCTGCATTGGATGTGGATAAGAATGGTTTGTTGTAGGCCAATACCAATACTAATTCAAATTTATCTTAATTCCAAAAAATTACAAATTGGTGTAAATATAATAGGATGCATGAGAAAGAATGTATCCAATCTCTCTCAATAAGGCATTATAATTTGATAAAGTGTTGATCATAAAAAATGCTACCAACACTCCCTTGGTCCCCTCCATCAAGTCGAATGGCAGGACACCATGTTCCTATGTCACCCCTTTAGCAAAATTACTAACCGTGACTTCGGTCAGAATGAGATTATCGGAAGTTTTTGGCCATCATTCTAGTCAAGAAGAATATTCATTACCACTCCATCATCGACTAAACTCTAGTAGCTAGACATCCCTCTAAATGAACAGATATGTATAGTAGTTTTAGACATTGAGTCATAATGTGAGTGGGTCTCTCTATCACTATTTTCTCAGATGGTATGCCTGGATTGACTATAATAGTTGACACATTCATGGCTTTTTCTTCGAAGTTCCTGCTGTATGATTATGGGAGGGCTAAGTTCCTCCATGTCTCCTTCCATCTTGCTTCGTTATATTGGTTTAACTTGAAATCTCAATGGTAGAGTAAGAACTATATTGCAGTCTAAAACAACTGGTAGAAATGATCCAAACTATATCATTGAATTCGGACATTGCCCCCTAGGCGTTTCTGAATTTGGTCATTCTTCTATTCTGTCAATCGAGGTTTCCCCTTTTCTCACATGAATTGGTAAAGTTTCTTCGAGTGAATTTGCTTTTGCCAAGAGTTTCTCGATCAATAGATCATCACCCAAAAAGTATTCATCGTTAAAGAATTTGGCTAATCCTTTAAAGTTAATACCTTCCCTATTAGGTTACTTGCTATTTTCGGCTAACTTGTGAGGATGAGGCTCCGTAGTTAAGTCTACTATGTTCATGGTTATGTGTTCATCCTCTAGTTGTGGAATCCTTGGCATTGGCCGTGATCACATTACTCGCATTACATTTTTTCTCTCCACCTTTGTCAATGCCATTTTTGGGTGTGAGTCATCCCTTCAGGTATGGTTAGAAGCTTAGGGTGAGTGACCCTTCTCCAGACTCCTTCCTGGGTAGGGAGAGATTTAACCATCCTATGTCATAGTATTGTAATCAGTTAAGGGTGGTTAATGGGATGTTGACCAGATTCTACCTCTTTCATGTTCTCCTTAACCATGGTTTAGTTAAGTCAATTGATGGTTTAGTTCGGTCATTTGTTTGGATATTCACCGAGGAAACTATCTAATCAGTCAAATTGATCTTGCGCATTTGTAACGTCTTGGAAATATCTGTACAAAGACCCAAGTACCAGGCAAAAATCACCAAGGATTGAATTCTGTAGAAAATTAGACAAAAATTAATTAAGTACTAAACTAAATAATCAATGGAATTAGCTTGAACCACTATCTATACGAACTGCAAGACCCAAAACCATTAAAATCGCTAACTCAACATTACCTAAAAACCTAGGAGAAATCTCAAAACCCAGTTGCTCTCGAGAGCACATTGAAACTCCGTATCGGACCTGGACTGTGCGTTGAAAGTCCGATGATCGTGAAACTATAAGGTTATGACCACTTTACTGGGCTTGACAACCATCACGGGAATCGAGTCTGAATAATATCCAGAAGCGCACAACTAGAGCCCTGAGTAAAGTGTGTGAGAAACGCGAATATCTTTTGAAAATGCACTGAAACTTAAGTGAATTGGGCCGTTCACTTGCGGGTGAAATTAAAGGTTTCAGACCGTCAGTTTTTGACCAAACCATACCCATGGGTCAAAGAAATTTCCTGTACATATCGGTATACTTGTGGCCCTGATCGAGGAACGACGACCGTTGAACAGATATAGGTCCGCCACTGTTGATCGGCTTATCCAAATGCGCTAAAATCGCATCCTGGCTTGGATCCATGGTCAGGGAACTTACCCCATAACATAGACAGGTAATGGACCTCCAGATGAGCTCCGTTTACCCGAAACAGACGCCTTTTGGCTATAACCTAAGTATACCAAGGCCCTAGGCCATTGACGTCACTTCCGACCCTATATAAGGCCCTTAAACCACCTCACCCCTCTCTCATACGAATTTCCTCAAACCCTAGGTGAGAGAAGAGAGGAAAGAGGAGAAAAGTGTGCGGAGAAGAGTGAGAGTTTGGGAGATCGAGGCGGTGTTTCTCTCGTACGACTACACGCACTAGATCGCCTCTACATCTAGCTACACGGATCTTTCCAACAAAATTTTGGGTAAGAAATCCTAACCCTAATCTTGTTTTAGGAATCCAAATAGAGGAATCAATGAAATAGCCAACCTATTTCGTGATTTAGGTAGCCGTTGTGCTGTAGACAGGGACGTAGTGTGCGAACCAAGTTCATAACGGGCGTACCGATAAAAGGTACAGACTATAAATGTTTAGGTTATGGTTTTCAAGGCTTTCAATGTCAGTTAATGGTTTATGACTGACTTGATTGCTTCCACATGCACTTAGATATGATGTTTTCCATATATCACACATGTGTGAACTATGTTGGATATATAATGCATTCCATGTGTTTGTTGAAATGTTTAAATGAAATTGCTATTTAGATTTATGCTTGCCATGACTATTAATCTAGGTTATATGTTTGTTGTATGTAAGACAACTCCTTTGTTAAAGGATTTGCCATAATATATACTATAACTAATTTAGGTCATGTATGTAGTAATGTGTAGCCTAAGGGTTTGATAAAATGTTTGAATGAGAAATTGTTTGATGAATTTCTTTTAATAAGGGTGTTGAGATAGGATTCTCAATTTCTTTATCTATAAGTATAGTTTCCTCATGTAATTTATCTTGCTACTACGTGATTTATTGATGAAACGCATATGTATGATAACAAGTTCAATATGTTTGTTAAAATGCTCAAATGAGAATTATATTTGAATTGCTTGTTAAATGTTGTTATGACTATCACATGTGATTACCTATTGCCATTAAGTGCGATTGGGACTACTACGTAGTCCAGGCAATCGGTAACAGTTTCAGATTGAGTGGTCGAACTAGTCTCACCACACTAGATAAGTTTGATGAATCTGAGCCGTACGATGATTGTCGACAGTGGTTAGGCCACGTGGAGTGCTTATACGCTCCATGTCGATTAATTCAGCGTGCGCTTGTACCAATCGAACTTTTCAAATGACCCGATTGGCCTATTGTATGTTTACCATGTATGGACGCTACTGCTTGAATCTAAGGTACCGCTTACCGATGTAAGAACTCGTTTCAACCATGGTACCACGATCCACTAAGACTGACGAGCCGAGCATGGTGGTGTATGGGACACCGTGGTCGAGCTGTCGGCCTACGCTGGGGTGACGAGCCTCCCCGTAGTGACTAATGAGCAACCCAAACTCGTGAGCCGAATATGGTGGTGTATGGGACACTGTATTCGAGCTATCGGCCTATGTTCAGGTGTTGAGCCTCCTGTAGTGACCTCGAGTACAATCAATTGAACTTGCCTATCCATTGCTTGCATTAGGGGTGACGCCCTACAACTTGCCTATCGTATGTGATTAACTAGGATTGACGACCCTAAATGGATCTCTGTTTGGGTTAATGATATAAAGGGAGGTACCTTAGCTTCATGAATCTGTTGTATGAATAAGCCAAATCAATTAGTTGGCTAACACGACCATGAACCGCATTGCATGTGCTTTGGCGATGAAGCGTATGTTTAAGGAGTTTGTAATGCGCGATCGTGAGATGAAGTCACTGAGGGAATGCAAGAGAGGGCATACATCATTACAGCATAACATTCCTGCATTAACAAGAGTAATTAGGATATGATTGTTGTATTGTTTTATCATTACTGCTTGATTGAATTGATAACATGTTAACCTTTGCCTTATAATACCATTGAGTTGATCAGTGACTCCCATGCTAGGACAGTGTTTTAAAACACCAATCAGACTCTGATTTAGATGTAGGCTATGGAAAGGCTTATGCGACAGAGCCGGATTTCTTTGACGAGGAGGAGTTCTCCTACGTGCAGCTCTCAGGCGAGTCTATGTAGACCTAGAGCTGCGTCGCTTGGATTACAGGGATATGTATTAGTTGGACATTTACACTTTATATTTTGTAAATTTTGGAAAGAAAACATGTATATATTCAACCCTATTACATCGTCATACTTTGGAGGCAGATAACCACATACTTATTTCTATACATATATTTCAGTCTTCCGCTTGCTAAATTACATTATCTCTGGAGTATGATATGCTATTTTAGTGTAATCCCACTCATGTTTAATGCACTAATATGGACAACATTTAAACATCATTATCTATGTTGCATAAGTGATGCATTGGATCTCGGGAGTTGGGCTTTGTTTGACTCTCGAAATTCGGGGCGTTACAAGTTGGTATCAAAGCATGATTTTGATTAAAATGGACCTGAGTTATGGTAACACGACGCACACTGACGTACTTTGACTTAGGAGGGGGCCATAAAATGTAGAAATGATTGTAGTATCCCAAGTTTCATCGACGGGAGAAATTGATCGTTGAAATGTACCCTGTAGGCGTCCGAGATCACATGAAATGATCTCAATTCCTTTTTTTTTTTTGCCTTCAATCGATGGGTTTAAATCATTAGTCAGTGAATCCTAAACTTGAAACATGCCAAAGGGCGTGAATATGCGCTAGATGGAACCCAAAAACACCTCAAACGGACGTAGGGGCCCAAACCCCATTTTTCGGCGGGACCCAGGGGGTCCCCTGCACCATTCCGGCACCCCGGGAGGGGGAGACCACCTCCCGCAGGTGGAGGCACCACCACCTATCCAGGGGACTGCGGCGGCATCGCCCGGATGACGGCGCGCCGACGGGTCTCCAGGGGGCCGGTCGGACCCGTGGTTCCGGCGGCCCGCCGCCCTCTCCCATATGTGGGGCCTGTATTTCATGTGGGGCCACCCTATTTACACCCGTTTGCCCCTCTTTCCTCCATTTCACTTCCATTTCAAGCTTTAAACCCCTCCAAAACCTAACTTTCTCTCTCAAATCTCCCTTTTATTCTCATAGCTTTCTCTTCCTCTTCATTACACACCCATCCTCCACCATTTTCCTCAAAACCCATCTCCTACCACCTTCTATCTCCTTTATTTCCTCTCATTTGAGCACACAAATCCATCTTTGTGTCTCATAAACCCCAAAACCCACCAACCCATCTCCTCCTTCAAACTTGCTTCACTTCCATGGTTCTTTTTTATCTAGTGGCTACCATCTTTTCCCTTTCCACACTCCTTTCCCTCATGGGAAAGAGAAGGGCTCCCGCGGATGAAGCCGGACCTAGTCGCCCGGCCCGTTCGAGGAAGAAAACGGGCGCCGAAGCAAGCACAAGCGCCGAGCGAGAGAGAAGATCAAAGCGGGATCTTGACCCACGGATCCCCATGGAAAGATCTCTACCACTGGGCATCGAACTTGGTAAGTTTCGTGGCCGTAGAGTTTTCGAGGCTCATGTTGACGAAAAGTTGTTTGGATTGTACCCAGTAATGGACATGCTCCTAGAAAGGGGGTGGGGTCCCATATTTGAGGGAAATACTCACACAAGTGAAGGCACCGTGTGAGACATCTATGCTCATATACGGGACCCACAATTGAAGCCTCTTCAGTTTACTATTCCTTTAGGGAGAGAAGTGGCCATAGTTGATGTAGATGTGGTGGCTCGAATCATGGGTTTTGAGCGTGGATTGGTGTATGCTAGCGAGAAGAACCTCACTAGTAAACAAGAAAGAAATCGCTGCACTAATTTCCTATGAGGCTAGCTTGAGCAGTGGAGGCGAGGAAATAGCCTTGCGGCTACCAAAATGACGAATGATTTCTGCCTGCTCCACCATATATTCACGTATAACATATATCCCAGGTGGAGTAACTGCACGGAATGTATGCGACTCATGGTGGATTTCTTGTACCAAGCTGGTCAGGGAGACAAGTTATGCCTGCCTACATTTGCCTTGTCTCAGATTGTGAGTATTGCACGGTCTGCACGGGGAGATGCCTCACTTCCCTTCGGTCAACTTGTATGTAAGATCACCCGAAACTTCGGCTTTCGACTCCATATGGATCACCCTGCCCTGATCCATATCATCATTGATATTATGCTCAATAATATGGGCATAAGCCCCAGGCAGCGACAAGCTCGTCTTGATGAATATGGAGATGAGATAGAGGAAGAAAGTGAAGAGGAAGATGGAAGTGATGATGAAGAAGGAAGTGGTGGAGAAGAAGAAAGTGAAGGTGAAGAAGGTAGTGAAGAGGAAGGAAGTGGTGAGGAAGAAGGGAGTGATGAAGAGGAGGAGTCCTGAGACTCTGATGGGGGACCTCCTCCTGCTACGCATGAAGACCACCATGATCGGGCCGCCTTAGAAGCCTGCATGGCTCAAATTAAAGAAAACCAAACCGCCTTGAGACAGGAAGTCAAGGAGACCCAGGCCGAATTGAAGCAAAAGCTTGAAGAGAATCAAGCTTACCTGAAAAGAAATGTAAGAAGATGTCTCACACCCTAAAGGCCCTCCTGTGTTGTATGCAGCATAAAGGTGCACCTCCACCTTCACTGGAGTTAAAGGACTAGCTATGGGTTATGGTTGTCTTTTGGTTTTCCTTGTTTCTTGCTTTCTATGTAATAGCCTTAATAGGCTTAATTATATATTAGAATAGTTGGTATGAAGCTTTTACTGTATTAGCTCACATGCATCTTCTGTCACGATTCATGTAATACTATATCTCATGTATTATGATAATTTTGGGTAATGAAATGCATGAAGCTTCTTTTGAATTGGAATGTGTAGAATGCTTGAGAAATTGAGTGTTATTATGATAAATCTTACACGTGTTGCACCCTATATTGTGTATAGGGAATGCCTCCGAAAACCACTCAGAATATGACACGTTTTGCACTTGGCGGATCATTTGACAGGGCACCTCCCCTAAGCGATAGCCACATGGACCCCGAGTTGGGCCCGGATAGTTACACCATACCGGATTCATAGCCAGCCATTGGCCCCACTAATAGGCCGACACCTAGTGCTCCACCAGTGCCAAAACAAAACCGTGCGTCCTCGTCGATGTCACACATGCCTTAAGCGGCCCCTCCTCCTGATAGGTTGGAGCAGATGATGCTCCTAATGTAGTAGCACCAACATGTTTGGACCACGATTGTGGGGGCCCTTGCCCAAAATATGAATATGGTCCCGCCTACACCACCTGTGCACCCTGCTAGAAACATGAATGCCATCGGTTTATTTGAGCACTTTCAGCGCTTCTGACCTCCCACCTTCGCGGGCACTCACAAGCCCAAGGAGGCCGAATATTGGCTAGATCGCATCTCTAAGATGTTGAAGCCACTGCACTGCACTGAGGCAGAGCAGGTAGAGTTGGTCACATATATGTTCGAGAAGGAGGCTAGTTTATGGTGGGACAACATCCTACGAACAGTTCCTGTAGGACATGTGCGGACATGGAACACATTCGAAATGCGCTTCCACGGGAAGTACTTCCCCCTCACTTACCATAATGAAAAAGAGGGTGAGTTTCTTCACCTCCGATAGGGGGGATGACCGTTGCTGAATACAAGAACAGGTTCACGGAGCTGGCCAGATATGCTCCTTCAATCTTAGCAGATGAGCCGATGAGAATGCGGCAATTTTCTGAGGGTTTGTGGCTTGAGATATGTACGAAGATGTGTTGCGTTAGCATTCCCAACTATGTTGAGCTAATGAACATGTTCCTGCGAGCTGAGCAGGATGGGGGCAGACTATCCCATACACGTATGCCCATGGATCCGAGGCCTTGACCTGATTTACCGAGCAGACCGTTCCTCGACAAGAGGCCACGTATGGATTCGCCTCCCAAACTTATGGCTCCGCCGACCCAGCCGAGGCGATCAGATTTGTGGTGCACCTACTGTAAGAGGTTGGGCCATACAGACACTTACTGCTTTACCAAGATGAGGGACAATGACTTCACGCCGCCTCAGAAGATCAATTGCTAGGTTCCTTAAACTATCTCGGCTCCACCTTTACGATCAGCACTGTCAGTACAACCTTTTTATAGGCCAAATGTACCTCGAAATAGGCCGCCTCAATGGCCTATGACAGCGCAACTGAATCGTCCTCAACAAGCTCGGGTGCACTCGCTTGCAGCTGAAGCATCCGAGACAGTAATCGCAACACCATTAACTTTCGAAGTCACAACACATATCCAAGGTACACCAGTCTTCCTATTGGTGGACACTGGGTCCACTATTTCGATAATATCATGCGCAGCAGTCAAGCGACTAGTGTTGGAAAGTACTCCTATGATTGGTGTGAGAATCTTTACCGCCACAGGGACCTTCTCAGATGCTACCAAGATGTATAAGGATTGCTCGATAGACTTAGGAAGCAGAATAGTACTCGTTAACCTGATTGTTGCCCCGCTATGTCATTACGATGTCATCGTCGGTATGGATTGGCTCATCGATATGAAGGCAAAGATCGATTGCGATACTAGAGTGGTGACAGCTCATGGACCTGAGGGCACGACCTTTACTTTCCCAGTTCAGGTCAGTTGGTACTACCGCATTAGTTGTTATGCTACCTTTCTAGAGAATGTTGTGGTCCGACACTTGGGGACACGCCTGTAGTCCAAGATTTTACAGATGTGTTCAAGATGATACCTGGACTACCTCCTCGGCGCGAGATCGACTTTACTATCGTCCTTGTGCCTGGTGCGACACCCATTTCTCTACTAACGTATCGCATGCCTCCATGTGAAATGGAGGAGTTGAGGAGATAGATTGATGATCTGTTGGATTCAGGTTTCATACGACCGAGTATATCCCCGTGGGGAGCACTTGTGTTATTTGTGAAGAAGAAGGACGGATCACTGTGATTGTGTATTGATTATCGTAGGTTGAACCAAGTGACAGTGAAGAACAAGTATCATTTGCCCAGGATAGATGATTTGTTTGACTAGTCGAAAGGGGCATAATATTTTCCAAAGACCAACTTACAGTTAAGGTATCATCAGTTACGTGTCAGGGATGAAGACGTGTAGAAAACAACATTCAGAACCAGCTTTCAACACTACAAGTTCCTTGTGATTTCGTTTGGACTCACAAATGCACCGGTCGTATTCATGGACCTCATGAATAGGGTATTTCGGTCGTATCTGTACTAATTCGTCATCGCATTTATAGATGACATTTTGATATACTCCAAGAGTCGAAAAGATCACGAAGAGCACCTGCGAGCAGTCTTCGATACTCTCAGGAAGAACCAGTTATTTGCTCAGTACAAGAAATGTGACTTCTGGAAAGAAGAAGTCAAGTTCCTGGGACATGTGGTGTCTAAGAAAGGTATTGCTGTGGACCTTGCTAAGGTGACCGCAATTCAGGATTGGGAGTAGCCCGGTTCGGTTACTGAAGTGAGGAGTTTCCTTGGCCTAGCAGGTTACTATCGTTGATTCATTCAAGACTTTTCCAAGATAGCTAGACCGTTGTCTCAGCTTATTTGAAAGATCTTAAGTTTGCCTGGAATGAGAAGGCAGAAGCAGCCTTTCAGGAACTGAAGGACAAGTTGACATCCGCACCCGTGCTAGTATTGCTATAGCAAGGGGTCAGATATACGATATATACCGATGCGTCTCGTGTTGATTTGGGTTGTGTTCTTATGCAGAAGGACAGAGTGATTGCCTATGCGTCGCGACAGTTGAGGACACACGAAAAAAACTACCCTATGCATGACCTGTAATTGGCAGCAGTTGTCTTCGCATTAAAGCTCTTGAGACATTACCTCTACGGAGAGGAGTTCGAGTTCTTTTGCGACCACAAGATCCTCAAGTACATATTCACGCAGAGAGACCTGAATATGAGGCAACGTCGTTGGATGGAAACCTTGAAAGACTTCAATTTGAGGTTTCCTACCACCCTGGCAAGGCAAACCTTGTGGCCGATGCGTTGAGCCGCAAGAAGACAATAGAATTTGCAGCTCCGCTAATGATAGAAGAATGGAACATGGTAGAATTTATGCGAGACTTCGAACAGAAGCTTACAGTAGAGGAGCCGTTCGAGAATGTCGCACATATCCGTGTACAACCACTTATTGATGACCGAATCATTGTGGCTCAAAGAGAAGATGAATAGTTGGTGAAGATGAGAAAACAAGCTAGTGACGACGAAGACTCTGAATGGAGAGTTGGTTAGGATGGGGGTTTACATTATCGTGGCCGCCTATGCGTCCCGAATCTCTATGACTTGAGGAGGGAAGTTCTAGAAGCTGCTCACAGTTTGAGGATGACAATGCATCCTGGTAATATAAAGATGTACCGAGACATGAAGTGTTCATACTGGTGGGACAACATGAAGGCCCACATAGCAGATTATGTGTCTCGTTGTCTCACGTGCCAGCAGGTTAAGGCCGAGCATCGCCGACCTCCTAGATTACTTCAGCCCATGCCCATAGCTGAATGGAAATGGGATTTCATATCTATGGATTTCATTTCCAGGTTACTAAAGACGAGGAAGGGACATGACTCTATTTAGGTGATTGTGGACCGATTGGCGAAATCAGTTCACTTCCTCCCGATTAGAGTTTCAAACTCAGTAGATGATTTAGCCAAGTTGTACTTCAAGTAGATTGTACGACTGCATGGAGTTCCTATGGAGATTGTGTCGGGTCGAGACACACGATTCATGTCTATCTTTTAGACTCTGATCCAAGAAGCAATGGGGGTGCAGCTGAAGTTCAGTACCGCGTTCCACCTACAGACGGATGGGTAGACGGAATAGGTAAATCAGGTGTTAGAAGATATATTGCGGGCATGTGTGCTCGATTTCAAGGACAGTTGGGATGACTGTCTTCCCTATGCTGAGTTCGCTTATAACAATAGCTTTCAAGCGAGCATTGGCATGACTCCCTATGAGTCCTTGTATGGGCGTCCATGTCGAGCGCCACATTGTTGGGCAGAAGTTGGCGAGAAGAGTTTGATTGGCCCAGATTTGGTACAGGCGACCTTAGAGAAGATTGATATTATCAGGCGTTGACTGCTTGCAGCACACACCAGACAGAAGAGTTACGCTGATACAAGACGACAACAGTTGGAATTTGAGATTGGGGACCACGTATTTCTTAAGGTTTCCCCCATGAAGGGAGTCCTTCGCTTTGGCAAGAAAAGGAAGCTTACGCCATGATTTATTAGCCCATTCTAGATTCTAGACCGAGTGGGTGTGGTAGTATACCACCTTGCTTTTCCCACACCACTCGCGGGCATGCACAACGTATTTAATGTATCGATGTTGAAGAAATACATTCTGAATCCTTCCCATATTATCAAATGGGAGTAGGTAAAGTTGAGGGAAGACGCTATTTATGTACTGCGACCAACACGTATTCTCGATAGAAAGGAACAAGTGTTACGCAGCAAAGCGATTCTGCTATTGAAAGTATTATGGACTCACCACACTGAGGAAGAGGCTACTTGGGAAACAGAAGCCGAAGTCCGTAAGAACTACCCTCAGAACCTCGAGGAGTACGAAAAGGTACTAATTTCGGGGATGAAATTTTTCTTTAAGGGGGGTAGATTGTAACATCTTGGAAATATCCGTACAAAGACCCGAATACCACCTCAGGCAGAAATCACTAAGGATCGAATTCTGTAGAAAATTAGATGAAAATTAATTAAGTACTAAACTAAATAATCAGTGGAATTAGCTTGAACCACTATCTATACGAACTGCAAGACCCAAAACCATTAAAATCGCTAACTCAACATTACCTAAAAACCTAGGAGAAATCTCAAAGCCTAGTTACTCTCGGGAGCACATTGAAACTCCATATCGGACCTGGACCATGCGTCGAAAGTCCGATGACCGCGAAACTATAAGGTTATTACCACCTTACTGGGCTTGACAACCATCGTGGGAATCGAGCCTGAATAGTATCCAAAAACTCACAACTAGAGCCCTGAGTAAAGTCTGCGAGAAACGCGAATATCTTTTGAAAATGCACTGAAACTTAAGTGAATTGGGCCGTTCGCTTGCGGGCAAAATTAAAGGTTTTAGACCTTCAGTTTCTGTAACACCCTGAAAATTGGGGGTCGAGTATAAATCAACTCCCGAGTTCCAACGCATCACTTATACAACATATATAATGATGATTACGTGTTGTCTGTGTTAGAGCAATAAACATGAGTGAGATTATACCAAAACAGTAATTCATACTCCAAATCAATTGTATAAAGGCAAGCAGAAGACTAAAACTGTATATACGTGTATGTAAAAGATACAAAATCATTTCATTTTCCAGAGTATGAACCCATCTGAGTCACCATATACATATGTCTATTTTATGTTCAAAAAGTTAAAAATACATCTAAGGATGTAATCCCAACAAATCCTGTCGATCCGGCAGTCTAGTCGAATTCGCCAGAATACTGCATGTATGAGAACTTGTCCTGGTCCTCATCGTAGTCAGGCTCCGCCTCCTGAGTCGTCAGCTCATCTAAACCTGAGACAGAGTCTGGTTGGTGTGCGCAACACCATCCCGAAACGTGGGAGTGAGTAGCTAACTTAGTGGAACAATAAGGCATAAGTTATCATGTTATCAATTCAGTCAAGCAGTAATGATAAAGTAGTAAAATTTAACATTCCTAACTACTCTTATTAATGCAAGTATGAATGTAGTCATGATGGATGCCCTCACCACACCCTCCCTCATGCGACACCATCTTACGTTCACCGCATGCTTTCATCCCTCAGTGCTCCACATCTTCCAGGCACATGCAATGCATGATGTGCATGATTACCGAGTTGTTATTAGTCCATTTCAAACAGCAGGATTGGGAAACTAAGGTACCTCCCTTGTATCATTCCCAAACATGATCCAGTCTACGGTCGTCAGTCCTAGTTAATCTCAGACGATGGTGTGGTTTCTAGGTCACTGTAAAGGCTGCTAGAGCTGTTACGCACAAAGGTTACACCACTTCCCCATCACCTCTTTAACGATTCATCACTATACAGAAACAGGCCTTGTTTATACTCTATATACCGCAGTAAAACCCTAAGGCTTACCACGATTTCAGAGTATGCTCGAGGTCACTACAAAGGGCTGTCAGGGCTTTTACGCACAAAGGTTACACCGCTTCCCCCATCACCTTATCAATGTATGCCGATAGCACGAATATAGTATCCCATACCACCATAATCGGCTCACGAGTCTGGCTGCTCACTGGTCACTACGGGGAGGCACGTGGCCCCAGCGTAGGCCGATAGGTCGACCACGGTGTCCCATACCACCATGCCCGGCTCATGAGTCTTAGCGGATTGAGGTACCATGGTTAACGGGATTCCTCTAGTAGGTTTGGTACCCTAGGTTCAAGCAGTAGTGACCAAACATGGTGAACATACATTAGACATATCGGGTTACTTGATGAGCCTGACTAGCTCGAGCGCATAATCAATTGGAGGACATGAAGTGCATAAGCACTTCGAGTGGCCTAACCACTGTCGCCAACTGACGTACGACTCGGGTTCGTCAAACACATCTTACGTGGTGACATGAAACTCAACCATGATCTCAAGTCTGGTACCGACTGTCTGGACTATAGACATAGTCCTAAGCTCAATCAAACCTTATTCGTAGCATGTGAAGTAAAGCATGATAAACAAAATAATTCAAGCACGTTAGTAAGCATGTCATAAAGCATGTTATAAAGCGTGTTATAAAGCACAACATAAATAGGAATACCAACACGTATATTACACAAGTAAGCGGTTTACGTAAACAACCTCATGGAGGAAATCATACATGTCTCTAAGGTAGTTGAGAATCCCATCTCAACACCCTCCTAAGGCATCAACATCCAAACACTTACTCACATAAGAATTTTCACAAACACTTAACGTACACTATTTCAACATACTTAGTGTACGTTAACAAATATATATTTGGGTGAGTCCTTTCGCCAAGCAAGTATTTTATGCATGTATAATTTATTTATACAACAAATAATCATGGCAAACACATCTCTAAAATATATACGTATACGGTACCTTCTATAATACAGTATTTCTACATACATAGTGTATATTAGTAAAACATATATTTGGACGAATCCTTTCGCCAAATAAGTATTTTATCCATATATCGTATATTCGTACAGCAAATAATCATGTTAAACACATTTCCAAAATTTATACGTATACAGTATTTTCTACGAATACTTAGAATATGTAAAATTCCATAATCTACATCTTTAATCGAAACAGAAAACAGAAAGCACTTTGTACATGTGTAATTGCATGCAGATCATGAATCTATCATTATCTGACATTGAAAGCGTTGAAAACCGTAACCTATACACCTAAAGTCCTCACCTTATACCGTGGAATCACAACGGATCAGCTAGGTTTTCCAAGCTTCCGTATTCGGTAGTTTGGTAGCCTAAAGAATGAAATAGGTTAGCTATTTCATAACCTACAACCAACACACCCCAAAATAGATTTAGGGTTAGGGTTTCTTACCTCAAAACGAAGTCGGTATCGCCGGGAAAGCGGTAAGAACAGAGTAGTGGAGCTAGGGTAGAGGCAGGAAACAGTAATAGGGAGATTCTGCCACTCTATCACACTTTCTCTCTTTTCTCACTTCTCTCTCTACGGTTTTTCTCAAATTCGTATGGCTGTGAGAGAGGGGGTTCTAAGGTCCTTATATAGCCTAAAAACTCTCTGAAATAGACTTAAGATCAAGGTATAATTAGGTTATAACCAAAGCGGCGTTGTTTCAGCTCAACGGACGATTTCTGGCGGGCCTCCTTGAGCCAAAAGTCAGACTTAAGCTCACAGACCTTGGATCCAGATAAAGTTAAGTTTTCGTTTCAGTCGGATTCCCAGATCACGCGTGGCGGACCAGTTTCAGTTCAACGGTCAGCGGGTCTCGATCCGAAATTCCAAGTACATGTAAATGTTTATGAAATTTTTCCTGATCCGAGGGTGTATTTGGGTCAGATTCTGACGGTCTGGTTGCTTACAAAATGTCCGCAAGCGACACGTGCCAGATCACTATTCAAGATATTTATTTTATAAAGAAAACAAGGGTTTTCACACTCTCTCGCTCTAGACTCGAGCGAACAGCCGTGGGACATTGTCTGGATTTGATTTCCGAGATGGTTGTCAAGCCCAGCGAGGCGGTCCTAAGTCCATAACTTTGTAGTGTTCGGACTCCCGATGTGCGGTCTAGACCTAATACGGAGTTTCGATGTGTTCCCGAGAGCAGTCGGGTAATGAGTTTGATCCTAGACTTTAGGGTAACCTAGCGTCAATTATTCTACAAGTTTTGGGTCTTTCGGATCGTAGTTAAAGCGATTCCAACGGATTTCATGGCTAATCTAGTTTAGCACTTAGTTAACTTTGTCAAATTTCTAAAGGATTTAATCCTAAGTGATTTCTGGTCGAGGTGGTACTCGAGCCATTGTATGGAAATTTTTGAGTCATTACAGTTTCTAACCAAACTATACCCGTGGATGAGGAAAATTTTCCTGTACATATCGGTATACTTGTGGCCCTGATCGAGGAACGACGACCGTTGAACAGATATAGGTCCTCCACGTTTGATCAGCCTATCCAAATGCGCTGAAATCTCATCCTGGCTTAGATCCATGGTCAGGGAACTTACCCCGTAACATAGACAGGTAATGGACCTCCAGATGAGCTCCGTTTACCTGAAACAGACGCCTTTTAGCTATAACCTAAGTATACCATGGCCCTGGGGCCATTAACATCACTTCTGAGCCTATATAAGGCCCTTAAACCACATCACCCCTCTCTCATACGAATTTGCTCAAAACCTAGGTGAGAGAAGAGAGAAAAGAGGAGAAAAGTGTGAGGAGAAGAGTGAGAGTTTGGGAGATCAAGGCTGTGTTTCTCTCGTATGAGTACACACACTAGATCGCCTCTACATCTATCTACACGGATCTTTCCAATGACGTTTTGGGTAAGAAATCCTAACCTTAATCTCGTTTTAGGAATCCAAATAGAGGAATCGATGAAATAGCTAACCTATTTCGTGATTTAGGTAGTCGTTGTACTATAGACGGGGACGTAGTGTACGAACCGAGTTCGTAATAGGCCTACTGATGAAAGGTGCGGACTATAAACATTTAGGTTATGGTTTTCAAGGCTTTCAATGTCAGTTAATGATTTATGACTGACTTGATTGTTGCCACATGCACTTAGATACGATGTTTTCAATATATCACACATGTGTGAACTATGTTGAATGTATAATGCATTCCATGTGTTTGTTGAAATGTTTAAATGAAATTGCTATTAAGATTTATGCTTGCCATGACTATTAATCCAGGTTATATGTTTATTGTATGTAGGACAACTCCTTTGTAAAAGGATTTTCCATAATATATGCTATAATTAATTTAGGTCATGTGTGTAGTAATGTATTACCTAAGTGTTTGAATGAGAAATTGTTTGATGAATTTCTTTTAATAAAGGTGTTGAGATAGGATTCTCAATTTCCTTATCTATAAGTAAAGTTTCTTCATGTAATCTATGTTGCTACTACGTGATTTATGGATAAATGCATATGTATGATAACATGTTCATTATGTTTGTTAAAATGCTCAAATGAGAATTATATTTGAATTGCTTGTTAAATGCTGTTATGACTATCACATGTGATTACCTATTGTAATTGAGTGCGATTGGGACTACTACGTAGTCTAGGCAATTGGTAACTGTTCCAGATTGAGTGGTCGAACTAGTCTCGCCACACTGGATAAGTTTGATGAATTCGAGCCTTACGGTGATTGTCGACAGTGGTTAGGCCACGTAGAGTGCTTATGCGCTCTATGTCGATTAATTCAACATGCGCTTGTACCAATCGAACTTGTCAAATGACCCGATTAGCCTATTGTATGTTTACCATGTATGGACGCTACTGCTTGAATCTAAGGTACTGCTTACCGATGTAAGAACTCGTTTCAACCATGGTACCACGATCCACTAAGACTGATGAGCCGGGCATGGTGGTATTGGGACATTGTGGTCGAGCTGTCGGCCTACGCCGGGGTGATGAGCCTCCCCGTAGTGACTAGTCAGCAACCCAAACTCGTGAGCCGAATATGGTGGTGTATGGGACACTGTATTCGAGCTGTCGGCCTACGTTCAGGTGTCGAGCCTCCTGTAGTGACCTCGAGTATAATCAATTGAACTTGCCTGTCCACTGCTTGCATTAGGGGTGACGCCCTACAACTTGCCTATCGTATGTGATTAACAAGGATTGACGACCCTAAATGGATCTCTGTTTGGGTTAATGATATAAAGGGAGGTACCTTAGCTTCACGAATTTGTTGTATGAATAAGTCGAATCAATTACTTGGCTAACATGACCATGCACCGCATTGCATGTGCTTTGGCGAGGAAGCTCACGTTTAGGGAGTTTGCCATGAGCGACCGTGAGATGAAGTCACTGAGGGAGTACAGGAGAGGGCATGCATCATTACAGCATAACATTCCTGCATTAACAATAGTACTTAGGATATGATTGTTGTATTTTTTTATCATTACTACTTGACTGAATTGATAACATGTTAACCTTTGCCTTATAGTACCACTGAGTTGATCAGTCACTCCCACGCTAGGTAGGTGTTTTAAAACACTAACCAGACCCTGATTTAGATGCAGGCTATGGCGAGGCTTACGCGATAGAGTCGGATTTCTTCGACGAGGAGGAGTTCTCTTACGTGCAGCTCTCAGGCCGGTCTATTTAGACCTAAAGCTGCGTCACCAGGATTATAGGGATATGGATTAGTTAGACATTTACACTTTATGTTTTGTAAATTTTGAAAAGAAAACATGTATATATTCAACCCTGTTACATTGTCATACTCTTGAGGTAGATAACCGCATACTTATTTCAATGCATATATTTCAGTCTTCCGCTTGCTAAATTACATTATCTCTGGAGTATGATATGTTGTTTTAGTGTAATCCTACTCATGTTTAATGCACTAATATGGACAACATTTAAACATCATTATCTATGTTGCATAAGTGATGCGTTGGATCTCGGGAGTTGGGCTCTGCTCGACCCTCGAACTCCGGGGCGTTTCAGCATTAGTCGCATAAGTGTGGTTCACGGAAAGTAGAGGATATTGCTTTCGGTTGTGTTTTCACACTCATTACCACTCACCATGTCATCTTGGATCCTCTTTTAGGTTTTCGTTCCACACCCTGATCATTGCTCGACCCAAGGTCAATTTTTCGTCATGGTCGAACCAACTTTTGATTTTTGACCGTTGTCATATTAACCTCCATGTTTGATGGAAATATGTCGGGGTCAATCCACTTTGACTTTTTTTTCCTTTTCAAGAAAATTCGGTAACCTTCGATCGATATTGTCCTAGATAACGTTACTAAAAATAATACACTTGTTAGTAGAATGAGATCAAGTTTCATGCCATTTGCAGTATTCAGTCATTTTCAATTCTTTGATCGTCAGTATCTTATGATTGATGGGAATTTTAATGAACTTTCCAGCCAGCATTATATCAAAGTTTTCATCAGCCCAGATAATATCAAATGTATGTCCTTTGAGATTTCTGTGTAACTAGCGCAGTCACTTATGTTTTAACCAACATCGAACAGATAAATGGTTGTTTTACCACAACTTCAGCCATTGTCACATCGTAATTAGGGTCATATTAATATATCCCGGTCGACAAATTCTCCTACCTCATTCCTTCTTGAAGAAGAGCATTGTACCAAGATACTTTTCAAGTTAAATCATAAAGATAAAAAAAGTTGTTATGATAAAATTTTTATAGAGTTGGAATTCCAGACTGTCTTAGGCCAGTTGTACAAAATTCAGCCTCGGTCTTTGTATAAGCTTTAAACTCTTTTAAACAAAGCGATATAGTTTTTGACTAATTTTCCTGGCAATTACCAGAAACATACAAGGTTAGCCATAGAAATTTGTAAGTGCTATAATTTATATCCCTATTTGTTGTCAAATTTGTGGTGCCAAAATCACTGTTATATATCTTGCATAAGTGAAGCTCTCTCAAAAATCAACATTCATGAACAAGCAAAGCTCACAACAAGCAAAGCTCACAAGTACAAAGATCAACCTTGACTGCAAGAACTGCTCACAAGACATGACTCAAGCTGCAAGACTTCAAGAAGAGTACAAAGCAGTTCGTAAAGAACTCAAGACACTTTCAAGATTGAGCTACAAGATTGAACTACATCAAGACTTCAAGGCTCATACTTCAAGGACACTAGTTCCTAATGTTTCAATGTCCTTACTTCATGGTTGGGGTTTGACTGACCTTAGGTTAACCTTAGAAGTAGGTCACTTTGGATACATAAATCGAATGTTTATTTTACATAAGTTTAGTCTGTTCTTCGACTAGTCCTAGGCCTTCTTCGACTAGTCCTAGAGTTGCTTCGACCAGTCTAAGAAATTCCTCGATCAGTCGCGAGTTTGTTACAAAAATCGGATAATTTCTGTTAGGCTTCAACTAGTCCAGGAGTCTATTCGACCAGTCGAAGGAACAGTGTCGACTGCATCTTCGACCAGTCGAAAGTCTTCGACTCAAAGTCTAGCGATGAATTTTAAGTTCTTCGACCAGTCGAAGGAGACCTTCGACCAGTCGTAGAACGGTCAAAGCTTATCGCGCCTGATTTTTCAAATATCTGTTATTGCTTTGACTAGTCGAAGAGCTCTCTAGACCAGTCGAACACGCGATCTGCTCACCTATAAATAGAGCACGAATCTCAGAAGAAATCATCGAATTAATTAATCCATTCAAGCCAATCTTCGTCGAACTTCTGAGTGATAATTCTGTGCTCCATCTAAGCTAAGTGTGCTTATTTAATATTCCTTTTCCTTAGCTTTATTTAATTGATTTTGTTTCTTCTATTCCAATCTAATTTGATAAGAGGAATTGTTATTCCCTTTCTTTGGAATCAAAATCAATTAAGGCAAGCCCTACTTGGTTTAAATTTAAATTTTATTAGAATTAGAACCATTGTAATTGAGTACTGGACATTGAACTTGGACATTCAATCATCTACTCTGACTTGGTTCTACCGGGCTGCTACAACGAACGAGATAACCAGGTATTTTACATTTAATTGTAAATTCCTTTCTGTTTTGGTTTCTTTTAAGATTTGCTAGAAAAATCTTGTTGTATTGGTTATCTGAGGAGAGCCAGGAAAACTCAGAAGTGGGGTTTTTTACTTGTGTAAGCCCACAGACAAAGACACAATTGTAAAGGTTTTGGGTGAACCTGGGAAAACATATTTTATTAGTGAACGCTAATATCCCCTGTGTGAGGATATTAGGAGTGGAGTAGCATTCTGTGTGGCTGTTGTTTAACAGTTGGTGAACACACAGGCGAACCACTATAATCCCTTGTGTTGTGGTTGAATGATTTATACTTCTAATCTTTAATTATTCTTTTGTGTGATGTATGTATGGTGGTGAATGTTGTAATCATTTAATTCAAGCATTGTGAGAATTTTGTAATAGTTTAGAATTTATTTTTTGCTATTCCTTTATCAGCTTGATATTCAATTTCCTTTAAAAGTTGTTCCAGCAAGGTTGCCCTACCATTTTTATGATGTATGGCTGTCCTTAGAACAATACATTTGTGATTACAATTTATTTCAATTCAGTTTGTATTTATTTATGTATTCCTCTTTGGTTTGAGATTTGATACAAAGATCTTTCTAGAAGTAAGGTTGTCCTTAGAACAACATTTGTATCAACCTCTCAAGATATAAATTTTGAGGTTGTTTTACTTTCCTGCATTGTGATTTACTTTGGCTATGATATTCTTTTTAATTCCGTTGTTATAAGTTTTATTTGGCATTGTCCTATTCACCCCCCCCCCCCTCTAGGACATATCAAGTGGTATCAGAGCCTAATAGCTCTTTTTTAATTCTTGGATTTAATTCCTGAGCTAACGATTTAAGCTATTTAAGATGTTAAATTTTGATAGCCTTTCAGTCACAAGGCCTCCACCCTTTGATGGCTCCAACTATGCCTATTAGAAAGCCAGAATGAGGATCTTCCTCAAATCAATGGATGAAAATGTGTGGCAAGCCACAGTGACTGAATGAAAACCTCCTATCATGGAAGTTACTGGGGTTGATGGTTCAAAATCTATGAAAGTCACACCATATTACCAATGGACCACTCTTCAAAAAAGTAAGAGTAGTACAAATGCTAAAGCACTAAATGCAATTACTTGCGCACTATCACCGGATGAGTTCAGAAGAATCATTTCCTGTGATACTGCAAAGCAAGCTTGGGATATATTAGAAATGACACACGAGGGTACTACAATTGTCAAAAAATCTAAAGTCCAACTCCTCACAACCAGATTTGAAGAAATTCATATGGAGGAAAATGAAATGTTTATGGACTTTTGCACTAGATTGAATGACATTGTAAACTCAATGTGGGGTCTTGGCGATAAAATCCCAGAAAGTAAAGTATGTGCAAAGATATTACGCTCACTTCCTGAACGGTTCAATTCTAAAGTAACCGCAATCCAAGAACTTCGTGATACAGATAATATGAGGGTAGAAGAACTAATTGGTTCTCTACAAACCTACGAGTTAAACTTTAAAGCTCCTAAAGGTAAATCTATCACACTAAAATCTTCTAAATGTAATTCATAAGAAAATTCTGATTCAGAAGATGATATGGCTCTTTTAGCTAAGAAATTTTACAAGATTTTCAAAAGCAAGAAAAGGGTTGATTTTCAAAAATCGAATGACAAAAAGAAGTTTAGACCCAAATCTCAAAAATCTTTGAAAGGTAGTCAATGTTACAACTGTCAAGAATATGGGCACTTAGCAAATAGATGTCATAAAAAGGACAAACCCAAGAAGAAGGGTATGTTGGCTACATGGGATGAATCATCTGATTCTGAAGCTTCTTCTGAATCAGAAGATTCTGAAATTGAGTCGGGCAATGAGGTTAAAGCTCTTATGACTCTAGCCAAATTCACATTTTCAGATAATGACTCAACAAGTGAAGAAAATCTGAGTAGTGAATGTGAAAATGAAGATGATCTTCAAGACGCTTACAATGCCCTATATAAGGAAAGTTGTAAAATTGCTGTCAAACTTAAACTTCAAAAAGAAAAGTTTTCTAAACTCAAAGAATGTTTTGAATCACTTGTCTTAGAAAAATCACAAATTTCAGATTGTTTTGAAAAATCAAAATGCGATTTGGAATTCAAAAACTCCCTAATTATTGATTTGAAATCTGAAATTGAGAAACTCAAAACTGAAGTATCTTCTCTTCTGAATCTAAAGGACACATCGAAATATGCCCAAGGTGATCCAAAGTTAGAAAAACTTTTATCCAGATCAAGAAAATGTGGCGATCTATCCGGGTTGGGCTATGATAAAAATCTATCTCCTAAACAAAAGTATACTCCTATGTTTGTTAAAGGAGAGTCCTCAAACTCAAAAGGGAAAAGTACTTATCAAGATTTTTCTAGAAATTCAAAAACTTTTCAAAAACCTAGAAGCAGCCATGTAAACTTTAATCAGAAACGAAATCCACTAGCTGAAAAGATAGTTGATTTACTCAAGGAGCTCTTAAAATCTAACTCTATAGGTCATTCATACAACTATAAACAAAAGAAGACCAACTATGTTCCTAAACACAAAACAGTTATGAAATGGGTTCCTAAAGTTACCTGCTTGGTTGCTCACACTGCTTTCAAAGCAACAAGTCATTCAAAGTGGTACCTAGATAGTGGATGCTCCAGGCATATGACAGGTGACAAAGCTTTATTCACGGATCTGAAAGATATGACTGATGGTTCAGTTACATTTGGTGATGGTAGCAACTGCAAGATTATAGGCTAAGGTACGGTTCAACTTTTTAATCTTCCTGTGTTTAAAAATGTTTTATATGTTGAAGGCTTAAAACATAACTTGCTTAGTATATCTCAAATATGTGATAATAACCATAGTGTTCGGTTTTCTAATCAATGCTGTGAGATACTAAACAATAAGGGTTCTGTAATATTAACTGGACGTAGAACGTCTGAAAATTACTATATTATTAGCGAATCCAGCTCATCTAATCAAACATGTTACGTGGTCCATACAAACGAGACTGATTTATGGCACAAACGTCTTGGACATGTACATTATCGAAATTTATATAGATTGAGCATATGAGAACTTATAAGAGGTTTACCCAAACTTCAGAAATTAGATAAAATATGTGGTGAGGGCCAGATAGGCAAACAAACAAAGAACTCACACAAAAAGGTGAATTCAAATACCACATCAAGACCACTCGAACTCCTCCACATGGATTTGATAGGACCAACCAGAACGGAAAGTCGTGGTGGGAAAAAGTATATCCTAGTAATAGTTGATGACTTTACCAGATTCACTTGGGTAGTCTTCTTAAGGGATAAATCTGAAACCCTTGAAGAAGTAAGAAAAGTTTTCAAAAGGATTCAAACTGAAAAATCTTCTCAAATCAGTAAAATTCGTAGTGATCATAGATCTGAATTTGAGAATAGCAATTTTGAGAAGTTCTGTACTGACCAAGGAATATTACATGAATTCTCTGCTCCCAAAACTCCACAACAAAATGGAATTGTAGAAAGAAAGAATAGGGTGCTTCAAGAAATGGCTAATGTCATGTTGAATAGCATGAAGCTCTCTAAAAATCTTTGGGCTGAAGCAGTCAACACAGCTTGTTATATTATTAACCGAGTCTACACTAGCAAAGATAATAATAAAACGGCTTACGAATTGTGGTTCAATAAAAAGCCTAATGTTAAATACTTTCAAGTTTTTGGCAGCAAGTATTATATTTTACGTGATCGTGAAAATTTGGGAAAATTCGATACGAAGAGTGATGAAGGGATTTTTCTAGGATATTCCTTAAATAGTTGGGCTTATAGGGTTCTGAACAAAAGAACTGGTGTGATTCAAGAGTCCATCAATGTTGTCATTGATGATCACTTAAACACGCCAATCCCTAAGTCAGATAATGATGAAGTACTAATCATGGATAAACCCGATACTTCATCGAATCAGACTAATTCTGAGTTAAGGACTGTTAAAGATCATCCAACCACACAAATTCTTGAAAACCCTCTCACCAGTGTTCGCACCCATAGACAACTTGAGGATATATGTAATTATGTATGTTTTACATCCCAAATAGAACCATCTAACGTAAAAGAAGCTCTTGCTGATGAGAACTGGATTGTTGCGATGCAAGAAGAACTCAACCAATTCGTAAGAAATGATGTTTGGTATCTCGTACCAGGACCTAAAGATAAACACATCATTGGAACAAAATGGATTTTCAAAAATAAGTCTGACGAATGTGGAAATATAATTAGAAACAAGGCTAGACTAGTGGTACAAGGTTATACTCAAATTGAAGGGATTGATTTCGATGAAACTTTTGCACCAGTAGCACGTCTTGAATCTATCAGACTATTTATATCCATTGCATGTTTTAGAAAGATAAAGATATATCAGATGGATGTGAAAAGTGTTTTTCTAAATGGCGATTTACATGAAGAAGTCTATGTTGAACAACCAATGGGTTTTGAAGATCCTAAAAATACTGATTATGTGTATCGGCTTAAAAAGGCACTTTATGGATTAAAACAAGCACCTAGGGCATGGTATGAGAAACTAACAAAATTTCTTTTAAGTCACAATTTTCAAATGGGATCTGTTGATAAAACTCTGTTTGTTAAAAAACATAATGATCATATCTTAATGGTACATATTTATGTTGATGATATCATTTATGGATCAACTTGTACTAACTTGACTACTGAGTTTGCAGATTTGATGAAATCACAGTTCGAAATGAGCATGGTTGGGGAATTGACTTATTTCCTTGGATTACAAGTAAAGCAACAACCTGAAGGAATATTCATTTCTCAATCTAAGTATGCTTTGAATCTAATCAAGAGATTTGGATTTGAGAATGGCAAGAATTTTGATACTCCTATGAGTACTACCCTGAAACTCTCAAAAGACTCTAATGGTAAAAATGTTGACTCAAAACTTTATCGGAGTATGATTGGTAGTTTGTTATATTTAACTGCTAGTAGACCTGATATTTCTCTAAGTGTTGGTATTTGCGCAAGATATCAATCTGATCCAAAAGAATCTCACTTGATTGCTGTCAAGCGAATTATTAGATATGTCGCAAGTACTGTAAATCTCGGTCTCTGGTATCCTCATGAGACTAGTGTCCAATTTGCTAGGTACTCGGATGCTGACTGGGCTGGTAATCTAGATGATAGAAAATCAACCAGTGGTGGTTGTTTTTACATTAGAAATTTTTTAGTTTCCTGGTTTAGTAAGAAACAAAATTCTATATCACTATCAACAGCTGAAGCTGAGTATATCGTAGCTGGTAATGCATGTACACAGCTTGTTTGGATGCAACGAATGCTAAGTGATTATGGAATTAAACAGGATTATATGTTATTACATTGTGATAATTCCAGTGCGATAAATATTTTAAAAAATCCTATTTAGCATTCTCGTACTAAGCACATTGATATTAGATTTCATTATATAAGGGAATTAGTAGAAGAAAAAGTTATATCTCTAGAATATATTCCTACCGAAGATCAACGAGCTGACATTTTCACAAAACCTCTTGATAAAAGCAGATTCAAAAAGATGAAATTTGATCTTGGCATGTGCATTTTAAAATGATTATTTATGCCCACTTCTATCATAGTGTATATATTTGCTAGATTGAATTCCAATTTTTGAATAATTTGCAAGAAATATGAATTTTTGGACATTCTTCGACCAGTCATGAGTATACTCGACCAGTCGAACTTCGACAGATCGTAGATATCCACGACCAGTCGTAGATCTCGGAAATCACTTAAAATTTGGGGATTTTTGCTTTCTTCCTCATTTCATTTTTCCTCTCTAAGGAGCCGAGCTTCGACTTGTCGAACCCATCTTTCATGTTCTTCAAGGTTAGTGTTCTAAATCACGTTTTTCTTACAGATTTGTGTCTAGATTGTTTTCTTTTCAACTTTAAGCTTTGTATTTTGGATTTCATTGAGATTTGGGGTTTGGATTTTGAAAAATCTGTTTTGAGTAAACCCACTTCTCAATCCTTTGCAACTTCTTATTTCCTTGATATCCTTGTTGCAAATGGCTTCTAGAGGTAGAAAAACTATTTCTCGTGGTCCTTCTTCTTCCTCCAGATCTACCATTATCTCTAAGCGTCATATTCTTGTTCCCAATGATGATCCATCTTATGTTAGGGACATTAGATTACGTAATGTTATTGTTGAACATCCTGTTGATGTTAATCATATTGCACCTTTTGACATCCTTCCTATGCTTGAAGCTGTAGGTTGGGTTAACTTATTACATTGGGGTGGGCCAGCATACCGGTCCATTGCCCAATTCATGTTTGCATGTATTAGTGCTTTCTCACAGGATAATTTAACTTTTAAAATATCTACTAGAGAAGGGCCTTTTGACATTGATCGTCATTTAATTTCAGCCCTTATGGACACTCCTGTGAATGATGAGGGTATTCCTATCCATAATATCCATAACTTAACTGATAAACCCTCAATGTCTGAAAAACGCATGCTCACTAGAGACTTGTACAACATGGATGTTCAATGGACACAAAAAGGGAATGCGCTTCCCGCAAGGTATTTGTTACCCAAGTACAGAATTCTCCACAAAATCTTTGTGTCTAATCTGTATCCTCGTTCGGGTAATAAAACTGACTTGACTTCGTTTATGGTTCGTGTTATCCATGCTATCTCCAAAGGTACTCAGATTTGTTTACCATCCTTAATCTGTCATTTCATTCTTCAGTTTAGACTCCATCCTGGTCATAGTGACATTTCTTTTGCCTATTTAATGATTGTATTGGCTACACATATGTTAGTCGATATGCCGGTTGATGAGGCACCAATCCATCATCTGATCTTCAATAATACTAATATCAATAAGATGAAGCTGGATCTACTTCCTAAACAAGGTGGTGGTGGTGGTGGTGGTCATGAAGAAGCTGGTGATGACATTAATATGGATGACATTTTTAAGGAACTGGATTCTGACTCGACAAATGATCCAGATTTTGAATCATCTGATGTTGATGCTCGTCTGAGTGCATTAGAGGATAAAGTTGAGAATATAAATGTAAAGATGGAAAATATGTCTGTTGCTCATGATTTATAATTCAAGTACATGCGTAAATATCTTAGGCGATTGAACAAAGGCATGCACCAACTTGATCCCTCTATTCCTGCTCCGTCATCTGGTTCTGGTTCTGATTAGTTTATATGGGACTTCTTGTCTGTAATAACTTTATAACTTAGCACTTGGGTGACTGATTTTGAGTTGGATATTATCTATGTTTTATACTGGATATTTCTACTATGTGAAGCTATGCTGAGTATCTCTATCTCTGTTTTGCTATAATCTCATAACTCCTCATGTTTACTCTCATATATCCCTTTATTTAGTTCTCCTTTATTGTTGTTTCCTTTGTCATATTGTGACAAAAAGGGGGAGAATGGTTTGTTCTTAACAATATGATTGTGAGAGGAGTAGCATTGGTTATGTTACTCAGGGGGAGTATGTTTGAACTAGTTGAATGAAACTGGTTGAATGTTGAATGTTGAATATTGAATATTGATTTGTAGGTAAGCCAGTTGATATGAACTGGTTCATAACTCTTTAACCAGTTGTTTTACTTTATGTTTATCTTGGTTATGTGTTTTGTCACTAATTTGACAAAGGGGGAGATTGTAAGTGCTATAATTTATATCCCTGTTTGTTGTCAAATTTGTGGTGCCAAAATCACTGTTATATATCTTGCATAAGTGAAGCTCTCTCAAAGATCAACATTCATGAACAAGCAAAGCTCATAAGTACAAAGATCAACCTTGACCGCAAGAACTGCTTACAAGACATGACTCAAGCTGCAAGACTTCAAGAAGAGTACAAAGCAGTTCGTAAAGAACTCAAGACACTTTCAAGATTGAGCTACAAGATTGAACTACATTAAGACTTCAAGGCTCATACTTCAAGGTCACTAGTTCCTAATGTTTCAATGTCCTTACTTCATGGTTGAGGTTTGACTGACCTTAGGTTGAGCTTAGAAGTAAGTCACTTGGATACATAAATCGAATGTTTATTTTACATAAGTTTGGTCTGCTCTTCGACTAGTCCTAGGCCTTCTTCGACTAGTCCTAGAGTTGCTTCGACCAGTCTAAGAAATTCCTCGATCAGTCATGAGTTTGTTATAAAAATCGGATAATTTCTGTTAGGCTTCGACTAGTCCAGGAGTCTGTTCGACCAGTCAAAGGAACAGTGTCGACTGCATCTTTGACCAGTCGAAAGTCTTCGACTCAAAGTCCAGAGATGAATTTTAAGTTCTTCGGCCAGTAGAAGGTGACCTACGACCAGTCGAAGGAGACCTTCGACCAGTCGTAGAACGGTCAAAGCTTATCGCGCCTGATTTTTCAAATATCTGTTATTGCTTCGACTAGTCGAAGAGCTCTCTAGACCAGTCAAACACGCGATCTGCTCACCTATAAATAGAGCACGAATCTCAAAAGAAATCATCGAATTAATTAATCCATTCAAGCCAATCTTCGTCGAACTTCTGAGTGATAATTCTGTGCTCCATCTAAGCTAAGTGTGCTTATTTAATATTCTTTTTCCTTAGCTTTATTTAATTGATTTTGTTTCTTCTATTCCAATCTAATTTGATAAGAGGAATTGTTATTCCCTTTCTTTGGAATCAAAATCAATTAAGGCAAGCCCTACTTGGTTTAAATTTAAAATCTATTAGAATTAGAACCATTGTAATTGAGTACTGGACATTGAACTTGGACATTCAATCATCTACTCTGACTTGGTTCTACTGGGTTACTACAACGAAGGAGATAATCAGGTATTTTACATTTAATTGTAAATTCCTTTCTGTTTTGGTTTCTTTCAAGATTTGCCAGAAAAATCTTGTTGTATTGGTTATCTGAGGAGAGCCAAAAAAATTCAGAAGTGGGGTTTTTTAATTGTGTAAGCCCATAAACAAAGACACAATTGTAAAGGTTTTGGGTGAACCTGGGAAAACCTATTTTACTAGTGAACGCTAATATCCCTTGTGTGAGGATATTAGGAGTGGAGCCTAAGATAGGCCTGCTCTGTACATCCTGCCACGGTCTCGCAACCATAGTACCACGTGATCAGGCCAAACGGTCCACATCCTGCTCGGGCGTCATAGACATGTAGACCAATGCCGCATAGGTAGGAATACTGTGGCAGCATAGCTTCGACCGTATGTCAGGTCGCAAGCCCCCAGTAAATCGCCGCATCCTCATTTGTTCATTGACGAGGATGGTCGGGACAAAGCGGCCCAACTCAGTAAATCGGTGCTCATACTCCGTCACCGTCATGCCTCCCTGCTTGAGGCGTAGAAACTCATCCTCCCGCTCATGCCGATACGTCTGCGGGTAATACTTCTCGTGGAACCGAGACTCGAAAGCCTCCCAGGTCCACACGAAGTCTACTGCGACTGTGCGCAGCACACTGTCCCACCATAAGCTGGCCTCCCTCTCAAACATGAAGGTAGCCAACTCAACCTGCTCTGCCTCGGAGCAATGTAACATCTGTAGCATCTTGGAGATGCGGTCCAGCCAGAACTCCGCCTCCTCGGGTCTGTGAGAACCCACAAATGAGGGAGGCCTCAAGAGATGAAATCGCTCGAGTAGACCACGAGTACCGACATCTCCAGTAGGAGGTGCGACGGGTGTAGGCAGAGGCGCATCCTCAAACCGAGCAGGAGGCTCAGAATCCTCCTCAGGATGCGCAGATGTCGTAGGTGGAGTCGCACTACCACCGTGGGACAAGGCCTCAGCAATAGTGGCCATAAGCTCCTGGTGCTGCTGCTGCTGTATCTGCTGCTGCTGCTGCATCTGCTGCTGCTGCATCTGCTGCTGATGCATCATCATCATCAGCTGCTCAAATCTATCAGGCGGTGGAGCAGCCTGAGAATCATGCTGCGCAGCAGATGACGGTCGATACTGCTCACGGACCGGGGGCGTGTAAGGTGGCTGTCCACCGGTAGGACCAGCAGAAGGCTGATCAGATCCTAACCCTCGGTCCGCAGGACCACCACTACCAGAAGGAGTCTGGTCCATAAAGCCGGTCAGACGAAGATGTGCCGTGCTCCGTGTATACTGCCGTGGCATGCCCTATACAACATAGGGTAGATCATTTGTGAGATAAAGCACAATACACTTCATAAGGCACTTGAGCATTCCACACATCATCAAAACAAAAGAGGCTACATGCTTTTCATTTACCCAAAATTGTCATAATACATGGACTACAGAGTTACATGAATCACGACAGAAAATCACATGATAGCCAATACATCTACTACATCAAACACCTAAAACATGCTACTACCTAATACAACATCTGCATGAAAACACAAACCGCCTATCGCGGTAACCAAAGCAAACACAACATACAACAACATGGATGACTAAGCATCCGAAGCAGGCGGTGGAGGAGGAGTATTCTTGTCCTACACACAGCACAGAATGGCCTTCAATGTACGGGACATCTTCTTAAAACTCTTCTTCATGTAGGCTTCATTCTCTTCAAGTTTGGCGCGTACTTGACCAATCTCTTGCTGCAAGGCGGCTTGACCCTCCTCGAGACGGGCCAAACGTGCATCCAGAGCATCCCTATCCATACCCTACACCTGAGCCGCAGGGGGTGAACTTTCCTCGGTGTCCTGAGCCTCAGGTTCTTCTTCCTGTATGTCATCACCGCCCTCCTCATCACTCTCCTCGTCGGCGCTATCCGACTCATCTCCAGACTCGTCGAGTCGGGCTTGCCGCTGTTGAGGGCCGATCTTCATATTCTTGAGTGTCGCTTCACTTATGACTCGGACCGGTGCAAGATTCTCCATATTCAATCTGTAGCCTACATCACGAGCCATCCTGTAGATCAGGCGGCCAAATGGGAGCGAAAGATCGTTCCTGGCAGAACGAACTACATGAACTATCTGGGATAGGATGAATGTGGGTAGGCATATGTCGTCCCCATGTCCCATCTTATACAAAAAGTCCACCATCAACCGAGTACATTCCGTGCGGTTACCCGACCATGGGTACACATTGTAGGTGAAAATGTGATGGAGTAAACGGAAGTCCTCAGCCATCTTTGTCACCGCAATGCAATTTCCTCTCTTCCAAGTAACCCGGCGCCATAGAGATATCGCGTGCAGCGATCCCTTTCCCGCGCACTTCTGGAGAAGTTATCACTGGGGTGTACCTGACCACGCGGTAGCTTCGTGTTCCGAGCCACTTCATCTACTGTAATCGTGCGTCTAATGCCCCTCACAGAAACAGTAAACTGAAGAGGCTCAACTGATGAGTCCACGATGTGAGCATAGAAAGTGCGAACTGTGTTCTCACATGCAGGGGACTCGCCATCAAACATAGAGTTCCAACCGATGTCCACCAGGCGATCCATCAGTGGGTGTAGCCCGAACACCCTTTCATCCACATGAGCTTCAAACACAACCTTGCGGCCCACGAAGCGCCCATATTCCATGCCTATCGGGTAAGCATTTCCGACGGGATGGTCAGGATCCAGGTCTCGTTTCGACCTAAACTCCCGCACGGTGCTAGTGCCGGCCCCAACGTCGGATCTTCTTCGGGAATGGGCTGGCCTACTTGGGCTGGCGTCATCGGCCGCGGTTTTCCTCTTTCCCATGAGCGATAGGATGGAGGAAAAGGAGAAAATGGTAGCCACCACACCAAGGAGGGCCATGGAAAATTGCTAAAATGGGGAACAAGGGGCTGATCTCTTTGATCCTCCACAAACAACAATGCAATGGGTGTGGAAGGAGCACTAGAGGTAGGAAATGAAGGAGAAACAAGAAGAAAACGGAATGTGTTAGTAGATTACCCGATTTTTGAGCTCCAAGGAGGGGTATGAGAGCTCCAACTTGAGAAAATGGGGAAAGGAGGAAGCTAGGGCTGTTGTGGAAGGTTGGGGTGATGAAAGAAAATGGAAGATTTAGAGGTTTGGAGGGATGGGTTTTAGAGAAAAATCGAAAATGGGGTTTGGGGAGCTTGAAAGGGGGTGAAATGATGGCGAAGGGTGCTCCAGCCCCTTAAATCCCAACCAAATGCCAAAATGGCATGTGCCATGGTGTAGAGGGGGTCAGGCCGACCCATCCCACGCTTGAAATCCCACCGAAAAACCGGCCGGACCGCGGTCCGCCGTCCGAGCCGCGGCGCCGCCGCGGCCGGACTTGGCCGGAACCGCGCCGCCGCGGTGGGGCTTTGTTTCCCACATGCCCAGGGTGCCAAATGCACCTTGGTTCGATCGGAACCCTTGATGGTTTAACGTGGGGGGGCCCCCGACCTCAGTTCGGCTCCAGAACGGTCAATTCCGGGGAATTTCTGAACCGATCTGATTTTTTTGTGATTTTTAACGACTGATTATGGGTGGTCAATGACCTGGACACGTCAATAGACGGTCAAGGAGTGATTTAGAGTCCATGTGTGCGGTCAGGATCGAGTACAGACTCGATCAATGCGTCCATTTTTAGTAAATTTCACTG
Source organism: Magnolia officinalis (assembly GCA_021015155.1). Classification (NCBI taxonomy): domain Eukaryota; kingdom Viridiplantae; phylum Streptophyta; class Magnoliopsida; order Magnoliales; family Magnoliaceae; genus Magnolia; species Magnolia officinalis. The sequence goes on along the minus strand of JAJHSJ010000004.1, from coordinate 76,265,615 downwards.
AACGGTGAAATCGGGAGACCCTAGGACTGTTTCTATAATTTTGCGCACCCTCCTAAGTATAATGCATCAGCGTACGTAGTGGGGACATAACTCAGGCCCGGTTTTAATTAAAATCATGCTCTGATACCAACTTTTAACGCCCTGAAATTCGGGGGTCGAGTATGAACTCAACTCCCGAGTTCCAACGCATCACTTATGCAACTTACACAATGCTGGTTAAATGTTGTCTGAGTTAGCGCAATAAACATGAATGAGATTATACCAAAACAGTAATTCATACTCCAGTTCAATTGTATAAAGGCAAGCGGAAGACTGAAATTTTATATTCAATGTATGTAAAGGAACAAAATTTTCTGAACTCCAGAGTATGAGTACTAACTGAGTACCAATATACATGTATTGTTTCTAAGTCAAAAATCAAAATACAATCCTCAAGAGAGGCCCTGAAAATCCCGCGATGCAGCTGGCCTAAGCAAAGCCGTCAGAATACTGCATAAAGGAGAACTCCTCCTGATCCTCATCAAAGTCGGGCTCCAGCTCCTGAACCAAGGCGCCATCTACACCTGCGACAGAGTCTGGTGGGTGTTGCAAACACCGTCCCATAACGTGGGAGTGAGTAGCTAACTCAGTGGAACAATAAAGCATAAGTTAACATGTAATCAAATCAATCAAGCAGTAATGATAAAGCAGTACAAATCAAACATTTCTAACTACTCTTGTTAAGTGCAAAAATGATATGACATGATGCTGTATGCCCTTGCCAAACCACCCTCAAGCGACATCATCTTACGTTCGTGAATGCTAACTCCCTCAGTGCGCCACATCTACAAAGCACATGCGGTGCGATGATGCTCATGATTACCAAGTTCTTATTAGTCCATTTCAACCAGCAGTATTGGGAAACTAAGGTACCTCCCTTGTATCATTCCCAACATGATCCATTATAGGGTCGTCAATCCTAGTTATTCTCATACGATATTATAGTTTGAGAAGCGTAGTAAAGGCATCACAAAGGGCTCGTCACCCGTCAGTGCGGATACAGATCTCACCGTATGCGGCTCAATTGCTAGCCGTCAGCTCGAGTACAGGTCTCACCGTACTCGGCTCAATCACTAGCCGTCAGCTCGAGTACAGGTCTCACCGTACTCGGCTCAACTCATACTCTAGTTGCTGTGAAAGACTCGTCGCCAATCACAGACACTTGGAGTACACTCGATGATACTACGGAGGACTCGTCGCCCGTCAGCACGAGCACAGATCTCACCGTACTCAGCTCTCGCCGAAGTATCGACAGCTCGAATACAGTGTCCCATACCACCGTATTCGGCTCACGAGTTGGTTGCGCAATGGTCACTACGGGGAGGCACATGGCCCCAGCGTAGGCCGACAGCTCGACCACGGTGTCCCATACCACCATGCCCGGCTCATGCGACTTAGCGGATCGAGGTACCATGGTTAAACGGGATCGCCACTAGTAAGTTTTGTACCCTAGGTTCAAGCAGTAGCGACCAAACAGGGTGAACACACAAATACACTTCGGTTTATTTGACGAGCCTGACTAGCTCGAGCGCACCACAAGTTGAGCGATATGGATCGCAAAAGCACTCCGTGTGGCCAACCACTATCGCCAACCGAAGTACGACTCGGGTTCGCCAGACACATCCTTTGTGGCGATATGAATCTCAGCCACAACCACAAGTCTGGTACCGAATGTTTGGACTATAGACATAGTCCCAAACTCAAACAGTTCTCATCAATAGCGTGTGGAGTAAAGCATGATAAACAAGCAATACAAGCATGTTAGCAGGCATGTTATGAAGCATGAAATAAAACATGGAGTAAAGCATGTTGTAAAGCATGTTCTAAAGCATGTAGTCAAGCACTATCCACATAGGGATACAATTACGTACACATTACAAGTGAGTGGTTCTAGCGAACCACCGCATGGAGGGAATCCTACATGTCTCTAAGGGAGTCGGGAATCCCATATCAGCACCTCTCTAAGGCACTAGTACATGAGCATTTACACACACGAGCATTTACACAAATACTTAGAATACACTATTTCAACATACATGACGTATGTTAACAAAATACGTGTTAGGGCTGTCCCTACACCGCGTGAGTATTTTACCCATGTATCTCATAATCATACAGCAAATAATCATTACAATTGCATTTCCAAAATCCACACATATGCGGTATTTCTAGAATACACAATTTCAACATACTAGGCATTTACGCACGAATATGTATTTCGGCGATTCCTTTCGCCAAACTAGTATTTTATCCATATGTTATATAATCATACATTAAATAAACATGTCAACCATATTCCCAAAAAAAATACGTATACGGTATTTCTACGTATATCTAGAGTATGTGAAATTCCATATTCTACAACGTTAATCGAAACAGGAAACGGAAAGCACTTTGTACATGTGCATTTACACGCAGATCATGAATCTATCATTATCTGACATTGAAAGCGTTGAAAAACGTAACTTATACACTTAAAGTCCTCACCTTGGCCCTTGGAATTCCAACGAATCAGCAAGGGTAGTAGAGCTTCCGTATACGGGAGTTTCCTAGCCTAAAGAGCGGAATCGATTAGCTTTTTCATAACCTACAACGATCCTACCTTAAATCAGACCTAGGGTTAGGGTTTCTTACCTTCAAACGTATGGATACCGCCGGGAAAACACCTAGAACGGAGCGGTGTAGGCCGTGTGATGAATGGAAGCAGCAGGAGGAAGATCGGCTACAAACTCCAAGCCTTTCTCTCTCTTTTCTTTCTCTCTCTTTTGGGTTTTTCTCCTAAATTCGTATGGCTGTGAGAGGGGCTGTTCTAAGCCCCTTTTATAGCCAAAAACATCTCTAAAATAGACTCAGGTTCAAGGGTGGCTGCATATATAGGCATTTCGCCACTTTTCCAGCTCAAAAGGGAGGTTCTGGTGGCCCTCCTTGAGCCAAACGTCAGACTTAAGCTCACCATCTATAGATCTACGTGGGATTACGTTTTCAACTCGATCGGATTCCCAGATCGCACGTGGCGGATCACTTTCAGTTCAACGGTCAGTGGGCCACGATTAGAAATTCCAAGTACATGTAAATGTTCCTGAAATTTTTCTTAATCCGAGGGTGTAATTTGGTCTGATTCCGACGGTCAGGTTGCTTAATACTGACGTGCAACCGAATGCTGCCAGATCACTATTCCTGATATTTTTATTTGGATGGGAATAGTGTTTTTCACACTCCCTCGCTCCGGATCGAAATAAATGGCCGTGGGACATCGAAATCATTTGATTTTTGAGATGATTGTCAAGAACAATGGGGCGGTCCTAGTTCCTTAGCTTCGTGTTAATCGGACTCCTGATGTGCGATCTAGACCTAATACGAAGTTTTGTTTCATTCCCGAGAGCAGACGGGTAATGAGTTTGGCTCTAGCTTTAGGGTAACCTAGAGTCACCAATTCTGCAAGTTTTGGGTCTTGCAGATCGTATTTAAAGCGATCCCAACGGATTTCATGGCTAACCGAGTTTAGTACTTAGTTAACTTTGTTAAATTTCTAAAGGATTTAATCCTACGTGATTTCTGGTCGAGGTGGTACTCGACCCAATGTACGAAAATTTACAGGTCGTTACACAAGATGAACAGAATCGGCTTAACATTGCGGTCTTCCCCAAGGGGGTTGACACTGACAATCCCTCACGGGCAGACTCTAATGGCAATCCGGTCGAACAACGAAATCCTCATACATGAAAGAATGAGATGCACCAAAATCGAACATAAATCGAGTAATGCAAGAGGAAACTGGAGAATACCCTCAACAACTCCTCCTGACGACTGTGAATCCTGTCGAGCTGCATATAATCTAGCCTGAGTTGGTTGGGGAGGTTCTTGTCCCCTCTGAGGTCTCTACTGTTGTTACTACTGTGGCCAGGACTGCTACCTCGGCTGCTGTGGTCTCGGAGGCTGTCATGGTGTTCTCGGCTGCTGTTGTGGGGGCCTCTGTGGTAAGAGCTGATGTCGCTGTTGCTGTGGTGAAGGCTGTTGTGGTGCTCTCGGCTGCTGCTGCTGCTACTGAGGGCGGAGACACTCCCAGATACGGTGCCCCGTCTCACCACACCTAAAACAATTACCGGTGAACTGCGTCAAAGGTGGTGCTAGAGGTGCTGCTATTACTCAGACGGCTGGGCGGCTTATGCGCCTCTGCCATAGTCGACGTTGCTGGTGCTGGGAGTTACCGGAGGGGGCATGCCTCTTCCGGTCTCTCCTCTGATCACAATCCCTCTGTGAACTGTCCCACTCTCATAAATCTGGGCCCTCCGTACTACCTCTTCAAAAGTCGGGAGCACATGCCCAACAACACAGCCTCGGAGACCATCACGCAAGTCGTTCTCGAAACAGTGGGCCTACTGCCCCTCATCATCAACTAAGTACGACACGAATCTGGAAAACAGACAAAGCTAGCTGCGTACTGAGCCATGGTCATATCTCCCTGTACTAAAGTCTCGAACTCCAGTGCATGCTACTAATGAATGTGGTCGGGGAAATATTACCAGTTAAATCAGTCCACGAAGTCCTCCCATGTCCAAACAAAATTAGGCCCTGTAGCATGGGCGAAGGAGGCCCACCAATGCTTGGCCTCACCCTCAAGTATATACACTGCCAAAGGGACCCGCTGATGGGTCGTACATCGCATGGTCTCAAACATCTTCTCCACCTAGGAGTGCCATCTCTCTGCCACCGACGGATCGGGCTCTCCCTATTATCGCGAGGGATCGAGCCGAAGAAAATCTCGTAGCAAGGCGTTAGTGCGCTCCTGTTCTGCCTGCTCCGGGGTCTTATCAGGGTGCCTGCCCTACTCCTAGAGGGTGGCTGTCACAGCCCGAAGCATCTCCTACAACTGGTCGACACTAATTGATACGGTAGGGGTTGTGCTGGTCTTGGACGAAGGCACAAGATTTGTAGGAGTCTCGAGGGAGGGAATAGAAGGCTTAGGTGGGGGAACATGAATTGTGGGTGGTGGAGGGGGAGCTACTCTAGTCGCTCGGGCGCCTCGGGTGCCTCGCCTACAGAAAAGGACAAAGGCGCTTATCGGCCTTGAGAACCATCGAAGGCTCAGACGTTAGAGAACTAAACCAGAAGGTTACACACTCAGGACCTACTCATCCTAAGTTCACAGTAGATACATGATGTTGTCGCGAGTTATTCAAAAGTTATGCTCTGATACCAACTCCTGTCATGCCTCGAACTTGGAAACTTGACTCACAAAATTCCCGATCGCCGAATCCAGCGTCAACAGCGTCCGTAGTACCCCATTCTTGGCTCTTGGCACCCATATACCAGGTTTCGATCCTGGGATCCTACAAGGAGGATTTTTCAACAGAAATTTGCTTCATAAGAAGCATAACCCACAAACAACAACCAACAACAGCATCACATTTCCAATATAATAAAAAACTTTGACTACAATGCATAAGGGAAATACAATAGCAATATCAAAAGCTCCAGAAGACAGCTGCACGTTCCAATCTCAATATTGGTGCGGCGTCCTAACGTCACCTGCACGCAACGATCATGCATAGGCTTATAAAAAGCTTAGAGGGTGGTGTAAGTGTATGCACAAGATAAGTACTAAGTATTCAATATCAGAGCAATGTGAAAACATGCTATTAAGTCCATGAATGCTATCAACCATACCAAAGCTATGCGATGTAAGACATGAATGCTATCGGCCATTCCAAGGCTATGTGATGCAAGGCCTACATGGCCAATGTTATATGCGAGATGCAACTCAAGCATACCAATCCTCATCTGAATCCACACAATAATACAACTCATCTCTGGAATATCATCGGGGTCTAGTACACTCCAAACCATATTGTCGCCCCATCGCGTGCAACAAGGTGAAAGAAACCGCACTATCTGCCTCGCCAGTAGTTTGCCAATATCTACCAGGCACATCGATAGCGGACCCATTCCTCGAGTTGTTCAAACTCAGACTAGCTTTGCCCCCTCCTCTCAGGCGGATAAGGCCGCACCCCCTTCCAACTGACCACGACATAGTGGGAAGCGTGACCTCCTGGTATTCGGCACTTGGCGCTCATGCATCCACTCGGTCTAGATGTTGGAGCAACCTCCTGGTACCATAAGGGTTTAGAAAATTTCATCCAAGGACATATATTGCACTCCATGTATAGAAAAAGATTTTTGGTGTCCAATCCTTCTATCCACGATATGCCTGTGGAGGCTATGACCCTAATGTCGCTAGGGCGTACAATAATCATGTCCAAATGTAAGATGCATGAGTCACACTAATCAATCATGCAGCAATCCTGCAGGTATCACGCGCTCATGTGGGCAACTCCTCCTGTCAGGGAGTCCCATAATAATCGGTCCAATGGCATATGCTATGATCAATCACTCCTCATATCAAGCATACATATGATGTGCATGGGCATGAATCATGGTGTTATACTAAGCATATGCATATTCGTAATCGATAATCAGCTTGTATATAAGGCGAGGTCTATAGAAGGACAGCGGATCTGATCTATAACATGAAGATCGGTCTTCAACAGTGGATATACCAAATCTGATACCACAGATTCTTCCATCTATGGCAAGAGGTTATGATGCATCTTCCTCATAATAAGGATGGGCCTAGATGACCTACTCATATTGAGAATGGGCCAAAGAATAAAGAGTGGACCTCTAGGTTTGGGTACTTTTCTAGCATCAATGGTGGCCCAATAATTTGGGTTAGCCCACTAAGGGAAGATGAGAATGGGCCTAAGGATGGGCCTAGGGAGGTTACAATGTGGACCTTTAACTATCATTGCTCCCAAGGTAATGGGCTTAGCAATAGGCCTTCGGGAGGCTTATAATGTGGACATTTAACCATAATTGCTCCCAAGGCATGGCCCATTTAGAGCCTATCTTATAATGGGGACCCATGGCTTTATACTCGTTAGGAAATGGATGGGCATCATAGACATTATTATATACATCATGGTGGGCTCACATATCGTAATGGCCTCACCACATGGGCCTCTCATATATCACATTGGGCCTCATCATATGGGCCTCACGTACATCACATTGGGCCTCACACAAGGGCCTCACATACATCTCATTGGGCCTCATCTCATGGGCCTCATATACATCACTTTGGGCCTCATCATAAGGGCCTCATACACATCACAATGGGCCTCATACAATGGCCACATATACATCACATTGGGCCTCACCACATGGGCCTCATATACATCACTTTGGGCCTCATCATAAGGTCCTCATACATATCACGATGGGCCTAATAGGGCAGCCCATAACCCAAGAAAAATCGATGGGCAACTGGGATATACAATAAGGTGGGCCCAACACATATGGTAGGTGGGCCATGTATACAGCAGGTGGGTCCCGTTGGGTTGAATGGCGTGGATGAAACACATCACGGTGGACCGCTGCCCTGGACAGCGTCCAACCAATGGACGACGTGGATACAATACATCACGGTGGCTGCTACCCTAGGCGGCGTCCAACAGGTGGACGGAATGGATGAAACATATACATCTGGTGGGTCCCATTCATTAGGGAAGGCCCCACCGTCCACGCATCTAGACGGTGGATGGTGTGGAGTAAAAACATCAATTATGGTGGGTCACGCCATCCAGGTGGATGGTGTAGATAGAACACATATATCACGGTGGTCTCCACCATCCGGACAGCTGGACGGTGAGGATATAAAATACATGCATCACGTGTGGTTCCCACACAGATGAACGGTTGGATATAACACATACCTCATGATCAGACCGACAGAACTTGCTGATGTCATTACAACAGTTATACATCACGTGGGACCCACCGTCGTTGTTGGACGGCATGGGTACTATGTAACAGCCCGGATTTTTCCCAACCTGGAATTAGACGTCCTTAGGCGATGGATCAATCCTAACATAGGTTTAATTTCTCAAACACTCAATTAAAGCCTCAAATCCTTTTTCAAACCATTTTCTTCACAAATCCCACCCTTCACCACCTTGATCTTTCAATTTTTCTAAGTACTTTCACCCTAGACACTATCTTAAACTAGCTAAGTAGTATAACTCGGATCACTTTATATACAAACTACAAAGGCCCAGGTACCACCTCAGATAGAAATTACTCAGGACTAAATCCTTTAGAAATTAGGCGAGGATTAGCCAGTGTGAAACTAGAGTACTTGTGAAATTAGCACCAATCACTTTAAATACGATCTGCAAGACCCAAAACTTGTAGAATCATTGACGTTAGGTTACCCTAAAATCTAGGATCAATCTCATTACCTGTCTGCTCTCGGGAGCATCTCGAAACTCCGTATCAGATCTAGACCACTCGTCGGAAGTCCGATTAACACGAAGTTAAGGATTTAGGATCGCCTTGCTGGGCTTGACAACCATCTCGGAAATCAAATCCAGATAGTGTCTCAGCACTATTCGCTTAAGCTCGGAGTGAAGAGTGTGAGAAATGTGAAATTAATTCAAAATAAAATATCTCAAATAGTAATCTGGCACCTCTCGCTTGTGGATCAATTTTAAGAAACCAGACCGTAAGAATCAGACCAAATTACACCCTCGGATCAGGAGAAATTTCATACACATATCCATGTACTCGGAATCTCCGATCGAGATCCGCTGACCGTTGAACTGAAACTGGTCTGCCACGCGTGATCTGAGAACCCTAATTGAATGAAAACTTAATAGAACTTAGATCCGGTGTCGGTGAGCTTAAGTCCGACCTTTGGCTCAAGGAGGCCCGCCAGAAGTCCTCCGTTGAGCTGGAAAAGGTCCGCTTTGGTTATAACCTAAGTATACCTTAACTTGAAGTCTATTTCGGTGAGTTTTTAGGCTATATAAGGACCTTAAACCCTGTCTCATTGCAGCCATACGAATTTGAGAGAAACCCTAGAGAGAGAAGAGAGAAAAGAGAGAGAAAGTGTGGGAGCAGTGGGAAAACCTCCCTGCCACTCTTCCCTGCCGCTATACGAGCTTCACCACTCCATTCTAATCACTTTCCTGACGATTCCAGCTCTGTTTCTAGGTAAGAAACCCTAACCCTAATCTGTTTTGAGATTGTATAGGTTGTAGGTTATGAAATAGCTAACCTATTTCATTTTATAGGTTACCAAACTGCCGTATACGAAAGCTTAGCAAACCTATTGACTTCGTTACGATTCTACGACAAAAGGTGCGGACTTTAGGTGTATAGGTTATGGTTTTCAACACTTTCAATGTCAGATAATGATAGATTCATGATCTGCATGCAATTGCACATGTACAAAGTGCTGTCTGTTTTTCGTTTCGATTAAAGATGAAAAATATGGAATTCTACATACTCTAGGTATTTGTAGAAAGTACTATATACGTATAAATTTTGGAAATATGTTTGACATGATTATTTGTTGTATGAATATATTATACATGGATAAAATACTTGTTTGGCGAAAGGACTCGCCCTAATACATGTTTTGCTAATATACACTATGTATGTAGAAATAGTGTATTCTAGAAAGTACTGTATACGTATAAATTTTAGGAATATGTTTGTCATGATTATTTGCTGTATGAATATATTATACATGGATAAAATACTTGTTTGGCAAAGGGATAGCCCTAATACATATTTTGCTAACATACACTATGTATGTTGTAATGGTGTATTCTAAGTGTTTGTGAATATGACTGAATGAGTAAAGAATTTTCATTTGTACTCGCCATGACTAATTGTCATGGATATATGATTGTTGTATTGGCGATACCCCTTTGATGAAAGGATTTGCCCTGAATCACGCCACGGCCACTATACGTATATATGTTGAAATGTGTAGCCCAAGTGTTTGTGAAAATGTTTAAATGAATATGAAACTTGGATTCCTACTCTCCATGACTATCCGTCGTGGGTGTACCCGTGTTATGATTGGGGCAACTCCCTAGTGAAAGGATTTGGCCTAATGCCTATGTGATCAACATATGTCATGTATGTTGATGTATGTATTCTAAAGTGTTTGTTGAAATGTCTGAATGAGTAGTAGTTAGTAAATTGTAATGTATAAGGGTGTTGAGATATGATTCTCAACTCCTTTAACTATGTGTATGATTTCCTTGGATAGCTGTGTGATTAGGAATTGAATATGTACAAACTCATGCTTGTGTTGTGCTTCATAACATGCTCAATTAATTGTATGATTTTATATATGTAATGCATATGTTTAAATTTATGTTACGTTGTATGATCCGTCATTGGTGATGGGGGAGTGGAGCAACGAGTGCGTGCAACAACCCTGGCAGCCCTAAACGGATAATACCAAACCTTGATTATATGAGTTGAATCTTGATCCACTACTGCTTTATCTATCTGCAATTGATTGTGTTTGGGGCTTTGATTATAGTCTAGACAATCGGTACTAGAATTGAAATCGTGGCTGTGATTCATTTGCCACGTGAGATGTGTTCGACGAACTCGAGTCGTACTTCGGTTGACGATAGTGGTTGGCCACGTGAAGTGCTTATGCACTTCATGTCGTTCAACTTGTTGTGTGCTCGAGCTAGCCGAGCTCGTCAAGTAACCCGATCTGTCTAATGTATGTTCACCATGTTTGGACGTTACTGCTTGAACCTAGGGTACCAAACTTACCAGTGAAATCCCTTTTAACCATGGTACCTCGATCCGCTAAGACTCATGAGTCGGGCATGGTGGTATGGGACACCGTGGTCGACCTGTCGGCCTACGCTGGGGCCACGTGCCTCCCCGTAGTGACCAGTGAGTAACCAGATTCGTGAGCCGATTATGGTGCTATGGGACACTATATTCGTGTTGTCGGCCTACATTGATAAGGTGATGGGGGAGCGGTATAACCTTTGTGCGTAACAGCCCTGACAGCCCTTTGTAGTGACCTCGAGCATACTCCGAAATTGCGATGAGCCTTAGAGTTTTGCCGCGGTGTATAGGGTATGAACTAGGCCTGTTTCTGTATAGTGATGAATCGTTAAAGAGGTGATGGGGGAGCGGTGTAACCTTTGTACGTAATAGCCCTGACAGCCTTTGCAGTGACCTAGAAAATACACCATCGTCTGAGATTAACTAGGACTGACGACCCTAGAATGGATCATGTTTGGGAATGATACAAGGGAGGTACCTTAGTTTCCCAATCCTGTTGTTTGAAATGGACTAATAAATACTCGGTAATCATGCTCATCATGCATTGCATGTGCCTGGAAGATGTGGAGCACTGAGGGATGAAAGCATGCCGCGAATGTAAGATGGTGTCGCACGAGAGAGGGTGTGGTGAGGGTATACATCATGACTGCATTCATACTTGCATTAATAAGAGTAGTTAAGAGTGTTTGATTTTACTGATTTATCATTACTGCTTTACTGAATTGATAACATGTTAGCCTATGCATTATTGTTCCAATGAGTTGATCACTCACTCCCACGTTACGGGACGGTGTTCTACACACCAACCAGATTTGTTGAGTTTCAGGTGATGGTGATGCTTATGAAGCAGAGCCGGACTATTGTGATGTGGAGGAGGAGTTCTCCTACATGTAGTTCTCTGTCAGGTTTATGAAGACCTGGTATTGTGTTGACGGGGCTATGGTACTTGGGATAGAAGCCATTACACTTACACATTTGGTATATTTTGGAACTATACTTGTAATTATTTAACCTGGTAATGTTATCACACTCTGGAGACTCACCATAGTTTTTATATATTTTATATATCTATCACAGTCTTCCGCTTGCAATTTAACTGTCTCTGGAGTATGATATGTTGTTTCGTTTAATCTCACTCATGTTCACTACATTAATGCAGACAACATTTAATCATCATTATCTATGTTGCATAAGTGATGTTCTGGAACTCGAGAGTTGAGTTACTACTCGACCCCCGATTTTCAGGGTATTACATACTGGGACCCACCGTCCTTAGTGGATGATGTGGGTACACCACATATAACAAGGTGGGCCAAGTGGATGGGGTCCACATCCATCCATGGACGACATGGATATGAAACACAAACTCGTGGTGGGTTCCCACCGTCCAAGGGCTAGACGGTGTGGATATACATCATGTGCATTAAGGTGGGTCCACACGTGTGGCCCACCAGCTTTGGGTAAAGCTGAATTTGTATTTTCCCTTTATCAGGGTTTGTCCAAAACAGACGGCTAGGGTGGGCCGTTCGGCTAGACATCTGAAAGGTGGGCCCGATCATGGACAGCGTAGATAAAACTCATGCATCATGATGGTGGGCCATCAACAGGGAGAGAGAGAGAGAGAGAGAGAGAGAGAGAGAGAGAGAGAGAGAGAGAGAGAGAGAGAGAACATGTGATGGAGGCTTCCTCCAGTATGAGCCCTCCTACGATTACAAAACATACATCAAAGGGGTCCCACCTCATGTGGGCACTCAAATCATAAAAATCAACGGTGAAAATCGCTTTCGCACCCACAAGCTCATGGTCTAGATGACCATTTTACAATAGGAAAATAAAAATCATGATGGGGTCCATGGAGAATGGCCCCATCATGGGATGAACATATGAATCATGGTGGGCCATCGGCCACACCTAGGGTCCAAAGTGAGATCCATACCATTAATCGGTAGGCCCCACTTAGCCCATCATCAAAATCACAAATCTAGTCCTATAAACACCCACCGATTGCTAATCTTCTTGTTTCTATGGCTTCCTTAGCTCCTTGGCTTCTTCTTTGATGGAAGATGATGAAGATTGGAGGGTTGGGATGAGAGATTTGGGGTAAGAAGTGGGCCACACACTTGGCTTTTTTTCTCTCCTTGGAGCTTGGATGGTCACGCTCATTGGGTTGCTTAGGATGGGCAGAGAATGAGAGAGACAATGGTGGTAAGGGAGATGGGATGGAGTGATGGGTGTGAGTGACATGAGAGTTGACTTTGGGGAGGGTTGCTTGTCTTGGGGAGAGAAAGTATGGGTTGTGATGGGATGTGTACTTGATTGAATGATGTGATAGGTGGATAGAGATTCTCTCGAGATTTGCAATGCGCGGTGTTTCCTCAAAATATACGTGGGACCACAACTCTTGGCTTAGGTATTGCATCGGTGCACAAGACCCGACATTGGAACCGTCGTGACGGCGCGGTCGCTATGGTACAAGTCTTAAGTCGATTTGACTCAGATCTATGGGATGCGACTTAGGGTCGCATGCAAATGCTATTTACAGGTCGCGGGTCACCGGAATTTGACGGGGAGGATCGTGGGAGTCTGAGGAACGGTATGGACTAGGATACGGGCCTTATGTAATCTAATTTGATAGTTATTTTTAGATTTATTTCTAGCTCTATAGTATTTTTGAGAATTCATAAATATAATTCCCTGTAAATTCAATCTTGGTCTCACTAAGCTAAAACTACATTACAACTATGCACATGAGGTTGTCATCCTTTTGGATATATTAAGTTGTTGGCACTGTTGTTGGGGACTTCGGTTGTGTTTTTCTAAAATACTTAAGTGTTAGAATTTGTGTAGGATTATGATTAGTTTTCTCTGGATTTCTAAATTAGGATTTTTCTTAAAATTTCAGATACTAACATTGTTTGTTTGTTTCGTAGAATCTAACCTAGAATTGTCAAACGGGTACTATCCTACCAAACCTCTTGCTTTAGTTTATTTCATATTCTTATTTTATTGTAGAAATCTTTTATTTATGTAGAAGTAGGTTTAGGTTTAGAATTAGGTTTTGAGTGGTTCATGCCCGTGTGGGTTCATGACAATTATCTTCATCTCTTAAGTGAAGGAGGACTAGTTGAAGGATTGTCCATCCATCACAGTGTTAGAAAACTCATGTGATCTTCTGAATTGTCCAAGAACATGGCTAAGAGTTAACCCGATTGGCATGCTGAGGGACAACAAAGTGAGAACGATGTGCAGAATGGTCCTCTAACTAGAACCCTACATGATTATTTACAACTAACTAGGATGAGCACCCCTTCTTGCATGATTTTTCCACATAAAGCAGAAAACCTTGATTTTAAATTGGGAGTGCTCCAACTACTTCTAAAATTCCATGGATTAGATTCTGAAGGAGTTTGATGAGATTCTACCTACCCTACACTTTAACAATGTATCAGATGATACCCTAAGACTAAAATTGTTCCATTTTTCATTGAAGGAGAAGGCCAAGACATGACTTCACTCCTTAAGGCCGAGATTGATTGGGACATGGGCTGAGATGACCCAGGAGTTCCTTAAAAGTTCTTCCAAGTTCATAAAGACTATCACCCTTATAAGGGCCATTATGTGCTTTACAAAAAGGAAGAAATCTTCTTTCAATATTGGGAGAGGTATAAAGATCTTCTAAGTGCTTTTTCACATCATGGCTATGAAATTTGGCGGGTCATAAGCTTTTTCTATGATGGACTAACTTCACCCATGTACCAATTTGTAGAGATGATATGCAATGGGTAGTTCATGAATACGGATCTCGATGACGCGTGGGACTACTTTGATATGCTACCTAAAAATACGCAATCCTAGGATACTTCAACCAAGTCAACCCATCCCAAGTCGACTCAGTCCAAAGAAAATTAGAAAATTTACGTCTTAAGGGAAGAAGACGATATCAATGCCAAGGTGGCCAGCCTCACAAGAAAAGTCTAAGCCATGGAATTGAAGAAGGTGGAAATGGTCAAACCTGAGGAGACCTTTGAAACTATTTGTAGTATTTGCACAAATAACGTACACTTGATGCAGGAGTGTCCTACAATTCTTGCGTTCCAAGATTTGTTACACTAGCAATCCAATGCCATAAATAATAATAAAAGGCCTTTTAGTGCTCCAATATCAAACACGTATAATTCAAGTTGGTAGAACCACCTGAATCTCAGTTGGAGGAATGGACCAATGGATAATGCTGGTAAAAATCCTCAAGGGCCTCTTCCTTCAATCCTTATCCTGTTGTTAACACAGAAAATGGCCCAAGAGGATCCAGCTTAGAAATTCATTCATGATCGAGAGCAATTCAATTAGAGTGTTATGTAAACATTTCAGGATATTAAAACACCTGTAGGGATGTTTGCATCACTATTCAAAGATTGGACTCACAACTAACAGTTAAGGAGAATGAGACTCTTCCAGCCCAACCTCTACCAAACCTGAAACCGCAATGTCAGATAAGTGACCTTAGCTCTTCGACTCAATGTGGAGCAAGCCAAGTCCATCACCACTCTTAGAAATGAAATAGCAATTGATAAAAGCATCTCGATGAGGGTTGAGAAGACTCAGAAGAATCTAAAAGTGATAATGTGCTTAGCAATACTCCATATGAGAAGGAACAAAAAAAAAGAGAGTATAATCTGGTGGCTTCATTCTCACAATGTTGATCTCACCCAAACCCCTACCCAACACTCTGGATATCTTAGAGATTCTCAAACAAATGAAAATCAGCATCCATTTGTTGGATGTCATAAAATAAATCCCATCATATGCTAAATTCCTTAAGGACCTTTGTACGATCAAGAGACGTTATAACGTTCAGAAAAAAATATTGTTGACAGAGAAAGTGAGTGCCATCATCAAACAACATGTGCCCTATAAAAACAAACATCCTGGTAGCCTAACCATCTCATGAGTGAATTGGAACCTCCAAATTGAGTGTTCTTTACTTGATATGTGTTGAGTAAACCCCAATGCAGTGTTGTGATGTAGTTTTACTTGGTGAGATCAAGATCGAATCCACGGGGACTTATATTTGTGCGTTCTATAAATACTTTAGAAGTAGAACTAAAACTAAAACTAATTATGAAATTAGTTTATAAGAAGTATGATTGAAACTATGATAATTTTAAAGAAAAATCAATAGAGTAAAGAACTAAAGAGCTAGGGATCCACTTATAGCCACTCGTAATGTCTAAATCACTTGATTCAATTAGATAACTTAACTGGAATTAAAGTCATATTCTATCCAACCAGATAATAAAGCGGTTAAATCATCATTCATAAACTAAAATAGATTTGAACTTTAATTGATTTAGTTCCCACATAAGGCGCTAAAGGATTAATTGTAGGGAATTCAAAGCATCTATTATGCCCTTAGTCTATGATAAATCAATGGATTTTACATATCAATACCTTTTAAAATAGATAAGCAAACACTCTTAGCTTTCCTAAGCATCCAATGTGCTCAGAGTTGACAATGGATTAAAGTAAACTAAAACTAACTCTTCATTCAAACCAATATCAATGAATTATTTAACAATTAAACAAAATAACTTGAATCAAAGTAAACTAGAACATTAAAAATTACTACGAACTTCACCTCTTAGCTCTAGCTCTAACTAAGTGATTTAGCAAAACATAGACATGATTGAACTAAACTCAAACAAAAACATAAAAATTAAAGTTGAACCGAAGGATTGGAGAAGGAGGACTTCGTAGAAGCTTTGCAACTCCTTGCTCTCTCTCATTTACCCTACTTCGTGTATAGACTAGCTTGAATCACCCCTTTTAATAGGAAAAACTCACACCGACTTGGAACCAACTTCAAATTTATGCACTTTGTTTATGCTTAGGTCGCATCGACAGTCACCTTTAGTTGCAACCAAACATACCTTCGGTTACACCAAACCCACTTTCAATTGTAGCCGAATTTATCTAAAATAGGTATGAAGTCTTTGTCTTCCTCAGGTCATAACGAACCTCCCTTCGGTGGCACCGAACATGGCTTCGGTCAGACTTAAGTGTCGAGTCAAATTAAGTCTAAAAATCATAGTTTTTTGTTGGACTATTCTATACACTTTCAGTCAAACCGAAACAACCTCAGGTGGGACTGAACATTCAGTTATTTCTGTTGATAGACTTTATTATTTTTTTGCTCTTGTCTCTCTCTTTTACACTTGGTTTTCTTGGATATTTTGTTGATGCAAACCCTAAGTATAGGGTAACGATTTAGCTTTACTCAGTGAGACCAAGATCGAACACACAAGGACTTATATTTATGCATTTTCTATAATACTTTAGAACTTGAACTTGAAATAAATCTAATTCTGAGATTATATTTTTATAAGTATGATTGAAACTAAAATAATTTAAAGGAAAATCAATAAAGAAAAACAATAGAGCGGCAAGGATCCACGCATAACAATTCTTAATGTTTAATTCACTTAATTCAATTAGATAACTCAACCTGAATCGAAGTCCTATCCTATCCAGCTGGATAATAGAGTGGTTTAATCATCATTCAGAAACAAAATAGATTTGAACTTTAATTGATTTGGTTCCCACATAAAGCACCAAAGTATTGATTGCAGGGAATTCAAAGAATCTATTGTGCCCTTAGTCTACGATAGAAAAATGGATTTTATAGATCAATCCCTTGCAAAACAGATAAGCAAGTACTCTTTGCTTTCTTAAGAATTTAATGTGCGTGGAGTCAACAATGGATCAAAGTAAACTAAAAATAAATCTTCATTTAAGCTAAATATCAATGAATTGTTCAACAATTAAAACAATTATTTAAATCAAAGCAAACCAAGTCATTAAAAATCACTACAAGCTTGCCCTCTTATCTCTAACTAAGAGATTTAGTCAAACATATACATAATTGAACTAAACTCAAAAGAAGAACATAAAATCCCAAGAAGAACCGAAGGATTGGAGAAGGAGGACTTATGGAAGCTCCACAACTCCTTGCTCTCTCTCTCTCCTCTACCATAATTCGTATCTACAATGGTTAGAATCACCTCTTTATATAGGAAAAATTCGCACCGACTTGAAACCGACGATAATTTTACACACGTATGTTATGCTTCAGTCGCACTGAATTGAGTTGAATATTCCTTTGGATGTAGCCAAATTTCTTCAAATAAGTCTAAAGTCTTTGTCTCCCTTAGGTCGCACCAATCATCCCTTTGGTGGCACCGAACATGGCTTTGGTTGTACCTAAGTGTCAAGTCAAATTTCATCTGAAATCATAATTTCTTGTTAGATGTTTCTGTGTACTTTTGGTCTGACGAACCAACCTCAGTTGTGACCAAACAATATGTTATATCTGTTAATATACTTTGTGAATTTTCCAGCCTTCTCTCCTTTTTGTACTTGGTTTTCTTAGATCTTTGGCACTTGAAATCTTTATTAATAACCTCAAAATATCTAAATCTTCACTTAGTCATTCTTTAAGCATTATATCTTCTTTTTAATCATTTGAGCTCTCCAAATCACTTTGCATAGAAAAACATATGTAATGAGATAAATTAAGCGCATATATGCTTATAAAACCAACGCACAATAAGGAAAAATATACAATATTTCACACTCTAACATATTTAACACTTGAATTCTTCATTAATAACCTTCAAATCTCTAAATCTTCACTTGGTCATTATTTAAGCATTAAATCTTCTTTTTGATCATTCTTTTCATCTTAGCTCTCCAAATCACTTTGCATCGTAAAACATATGTAATTAGATCAATTAAACACATATATACATATAGAACTAATGCACAATAAGGGGGGTTATAAAATATTTCACACTCAACACACCCCCAACCAACATTTTGATAGTCTCAAGCAAAACATGTGAAAAAGTAATCTTCAAAACCTAAATTTTAAACCTCTCAGAAAATAACATTATTTGTAATCATATGCATATGTCAGTAGATTTCAAAGATATGAGGATAAAATATTGTCAGTTTCGAACCTAATATCTCTAGTAAACCATTAAACTAAATTCCCTTTTATCAATCAATTAATAAAATGCATTCAAACATCAAGTTCATAATGTGCTCAGTGAATTTCAACTTATAATCCATAAGAGTAGACCTTCTCTCCATGATGTTAACTACGATGATTACTTCAAAGTGGTCAGATCAACATAAGTCACTAATTTCAAACCCATCTCCCTTTTCACTTATTTTTTCAGCTTTTTGATTTTTTTTCATCGATGGCTTTCACATTATCATCCTTTCTTCTTCCTTTCTTTTCATTATTTTCTCATTCTCTCTTCTTCTTCTTTTAAATTTAGGCACATGCAATAGGTAGCAATTTTCGATTCTACTCTTTTTTTAGCTAGTCTTTTTCTTCTTTTCTTTTTATATCAAGGTAGATAAGGATCTTCAGGCTTAGTTCCTAGCACTTTTGAGTAATTATCAAGCAAAACACCAGGAGTTCAAGCTATCCTTAAAGAATATGAGTCAGATGTGAATTATGACCTAGACTCGATTAATGTTTAAGTATTCCTGTCAATCAATTTATTAAAAGAAATTGTTCAAAAATTTACTAATCAACTAAACTCCAGACTTTAAAAAATTACTTTATATCTCATCATTATATACTTAAACGGACCCAAACACACAATATCAATTTTCAAAAAGAGTTTTAAAATCTGAGAATTGAAAATTTTAAAAAGATTTTGCTAAAAAAATAAGAAAATACTGATTAATTCCATAAAATCTGACCCCCAACCTAAAATCTATATCGTCCTCAATGTAAAAAAGATATGTAATACATCATAACATGAGACAATGAAAATGAAAGAGTATGAGATAATTCCTAAATAAGATTAATGGAATGATATGAATTCTCCA
This sequence comes from Magnolia officinalis, assembly GCA_021015155.1. NCBI lineage: Eukaryota > Viridiplantae > Streptophyta > Magnoliopsida > Magnoliales > Magnoliaceae > Magnolia > Magnolia officinalis. Next base: position 76,246,007 of record JAJHSJ010000004.1, on the reverse strand, counting down.
TCATCTATAAAACACATGAGGAGGCACGAGCTAAAGATGAATATGCTTAAGTGTGCCTTTATAGTCTGGGCAAGAAACTTTTTAGGATTCCTAGTCCTTCAGCTTATTGGCTCACCCGCCTAAGAATAAGAAAGAGCTACAGAGGTTTATTGGCCAAATCAACTTTTGCGTCAATTCATCTCTAACTCGGCCGACAAAATCAGTGCTTTCTCTTCGCTAATCAAGTTAAAGGTTAGAGAAGAAATCATATGGTAGAAGAAACATCATGCCACTTTTGAAAGAAATCAAGAATGTAACATCCTGAATTTTTGTGGCCCGAGTACATACTCGTGCCCTAGAATTCCAGGTGTTAATAATGTAAATATTGGATGCTTCAAAATCACACCTTGTTTTTTTTCCCTTTAGATCACATCCAGTTACATTCATGAAGGTAACCCATTCACGAGAATAAAATCAACTATATTTATTATTCCACTAGGGTAAAACGCGTACAAATAATTCTTTAATGCCCTTTTAATGGGAGCTTACTACATTATCAAAGTTTGTAGCGGAAGATAAATAAAATGATTCGTGGTGCCATCCTTCTTCTTTATTCGAAAGAGTCTTCCATAGAATGATTAGCGTTTGTATCATTAACCTATAGTTCACCTGCAATATCTGTACGGTTGGAGAGGGTCAACGCCCTACTCATAGTGGTTGTTGTTCTTTAAAGTTTACAATGATTAAAGTGAATTCATAAGAATAATAGAAGGGTACCGATACAACTCATACTCCATAAATATAAGTGGTATCGATATGCGCAAATATTATATATGAAATGCATGCTTAGAAAAGTATGTGTGGTCCATCACACTCAATGATCATGATCACAATGTGGAAAGTAGTTCAAAATATCCGACTTGCCCCGCATTCTCACATTATGGAGATTCGCCGGTGTGTCTAACATTAACGTGTATTTATGCAAACATCTCAAGGCAACACAACAACGTGATTGAGGGATTTACGTGACATGATGTGTTCATGGAGCGACTATTTGTGATATCCAATCCCGGGAGGTGATGTAACATGCATGGCGATTTACTTACATCGATTGTGCACCACGCCAACCAATCCACGAAATTACGTGGCGACCAAGAGGGCCACTACCCATAACGCATTATGTTCACGATATTATATTAATCACTAGAAGTGGGATTTTTGACATGATAATTGCATGAAAGATGATATTATAGTGCTTTGAATTATATAACAATGAATCATTGGTTGAAGATAAACAACAGTAAGAACATGTAAGGAAGATGTAGTTAAAGCAATTTAAATGTATAATTTAAAGGAGTAAAACCCTCACCTTTAACGTCATTTCTTCCTCGAGCGTGAGTATACGCTATAGGATTTGAATTCTAACCTAGTTTTTAACAATTTAGATGGTTAGATCTCTTCGTTATCTTTCTTACATAGTTAAGATTGAATACTAGGACTTGTCTTAAGATCTAGGGTTAGGATCTGTCTTACCAGTATGACTTTGTAGATGTGAATTTAGTAAAGGAAAGGAGTTCTCCAATTAGTTCTCAACCTTAGCCGACCAAACCCGAATCTTTAGAAGAATTTTCTTACCGAGTCGACTCGGTTTGACTTGATCCAAAACAACTACATAAGGTTGTTGAAAATCCACAAATAAATAAAGAACTGACCCTAATAGCTTACCTTTAATCGTCAGAGGGACCCAACTGGGATTTGGACTCGGCCAAACAACTCAGCAAATTATTGCTTGACTCGGAGCATACCTGGTTTCTTTCTCCCTCTCTCTTCAAACCAATGTTTTCTCTCTTTCTCTCTCTTTTCTTTATTAGAAATTTATACATGGATTCTCTCCCAAATATATACAGATTATTTGCCCTACCTAACATCAATGCAAGGGGAAGAGAGTTCTAACTGTTGTATAACACGGAGCGTGCATGGTGGTCTTGGTGGTAGTTCGATCCTAATATGTGGCCTTCATAGTTAGTTCGTTTCTTCTAATCTATCAAAAGAGATTACACGTTTAAATGGGCCATTAAGTGAGTGGATCGGATTTTGGAATGGTACAACCTTCATGATCAATGGTCATCATGCAACGAAGAAGATGATAGGCGTTTTAATGGTGGATTCCACATCTTGGGCTATTCCTTCTTCCTGAATCTAGTGGACATTCCTGATGGGTTTATAGGAACTCACATGTAAGACCTGACCCGAGTTCATGTGTGTGCATGTGTGTATGTAAGTATGCATTTCATTCCTCTTATTCTCCCAGTCCTACCGGTTGAATCCCAGTGACCCGCGACCCTTGGATAGCATTTGCGGTCATCCTTAAGTCCAGTCATGTAGACTCGACTCGGATCGAGCCGAAACCTATGCCATCTTGTTCGCATCGTCATTGCGGTTCCGATGACGCGTCTTGTGCATCCATCCGACGTGTAGATCATAAGTTGTGTGCATTAGGAGGGAATATTTAGTTAAGATAGGTAAACAATTAAACAAAATTTAGTGGTTGATTGATGGTGAAAAACGACTAAATCTGAAATCTCGCCTTTTGCATCAAAAGGAAAGAATTGGCTTCCACGTTCAATGGTGTAGGATCATAGATCGGGACCTAAATTTTGTATGATATGGTAGTCATGTGAGGCCAAGGTGTGGTCCAAGTTTAAGTTTTGATGGATGACAGAAAGTGGTTAAATCTGGAGATCTAGATTTATACAGAGTTGGTAAACCTTAAAAGATAAATTCGCGCTTAAGTAAAAGCCTACCAAACTGGGGTCTTCATATTTCACACTTGGTCCATATGATGTGAAATCTAACTTGTTCATATGACTGGAAACACTCTACTATGACTACATACGAGCTTTTCTCACCCGATGGAGACCAAAATCAATGGTTAAGGGATGATTTGTCATTTGGGCCACTTCTATGATGATCTAATGGCTAAAAATCGACACATATGGTTAATTTATGATAATTAAGCCTAGCATAAAATTTCACATGAAACGGATCATGAGAACTATGTGATTTAGAATTAAGGGGCATAGGTTACTGGCATTTTCGTAATTATTGCTGATCTAAGAGTTTTGTGAAATCTAATAGTTTACATGGTTATATGCCCATTTCTAAACAATTATTACAAAAGAACTTACATCTAAATCATTATGGATAAAGACTTATTCACCGATTTAGTCAAGGGAAGGTACATATATCAAACCACATGATTAACGGTCGAATGACTTGATTTATGGATGAAGATCATTCGTAACGGTTAGATTCATGTTGGAGAATAGATGTAGGGTTAGGATAGCTAAATTGGTATTGTACACATGTACATATTAAGTTAAACTTCATGGTAACACTTGAGAACTTTCAATACTCGAGTATTGAAAAGTTCGGGGTCTTACAGAGAAATACTTAATAAAGCCACTGATGTTGATTCCTCCTAGGAAGGATCGGTCCTTCCATCTCTATATCGTAATAGATGATGAATCGGTTGGAGCTTCATTAGCTCAAACAATGGTAGGAAAAAGCAAGTGATATATTATCTATCTCGGACTCTAAACGAGGTCGAACGACGATATTCAACTATCGAGAAACTATGTTTGTCGCTATATTTTGCCATTATTAAACTCCAACATTACCTATTAATAGGAACAATCCATGTCTTACAATAACCGATCTTATCAATTATATGCTAACATGGTCGTTTCTAAGAGGAAGAATTGGAAAATGAATTCTTACTTTATCAGAATTCATTTTCAAATATGCCTCTCAAAAGGCCATTAAAGGATAGGCTCTTGCCAATTTCTTGGTCGATTATCCTTTATGAATTAACAACCATATATCTTAGGAATATATGTTGTGCATCTTACCCCTTAAAGGCTCATTTTTGACGGATTCATAACGAAATGGTCATCAAGGACTGGATTAATTATCATCTCCTCGAATGATAAAAGGGAAGACTACACTTTCTAGCTTAAGCTGCATAATGCAAGAAACACGAATTTCAAGCTGGAAGTGATCTAATTGCTCCCGAAGTTTCATGGACTCAATTATGAAAGTCCATATCTACACCTAAAAGAATTTGATGAGATTGTAGCAACCCTATACTTTCATAACATATCTAAGGACACGTTAAGATTAAAGGTGTTGCCCTTTTCTTTAAAGGAGAAAGCCAAGTCTTGGCTTCACTCCTTAAGACCGAGATCTATCGGGACTTGGGTCGAAATGACCCAAGAGTTTCTTAAAAAGTTCTTCCCGGTTCATAGGACCAATACCCTAAAGAGGGTGATAATGAATTTCTCTCTGAAAGGGGAAGAAACATTCTTCCAATACTGGAAAAGATTCAAGGATATTTTAAACTCTTGCCGACATCATTGTTACGAAACTTGGCGAGTAATAAGCTTTTTCTATGATGGACTGACTTCGCCCATGCGCCAATTCGTAGAGATGATGTGCAATGGAGAATTTATGAAGAGATTATGTTGATATGCTCACTGAAAATGTGAAGTGTAACGCCCTGGATTTTGAGGGCCGAGCAAAGCTCTACTCCCGAGATTCAGCACATCTCTTATGCAACATGGATAATGATGTTTAGATGTCGTCCATACCAATGCATTAAACATGAGTGAGATTATACTAAAACAACATATCATAATCTAGAGATAAGCATACTGAAGTCTGAAGGTTATGTATTTGAATAAGTAAGCAATTCGCAACTTCCAGAGTATGATGGTGTAACAGGGTTTAATATATACAAAATTTGTTTCAAAATAGACAAAATGGGAAAATGTAAGATGTCCGACTAAACAAGTATCCCAGCGTCCCGACGAGTCAGCTCTAGGTTTACGTAGACCCGTTAGAAAGCTGACAATAGGAGAACTCCTCCTCGTCCATGAAATCCTGCTCCGTGGCGTAAAACTCATCATCATATCTAAACCAGTGTTTGGTTGGTGTTTTAAAACACCGTCCCAGAGTGGGAGTGATTGATCAACTCAGTGGTACTATAAGGCAAAGGTTAACATGTTATCAATTTAATCAAGCAATAATGATAAAGCAGCATAACAATCACTTCCTAGCTACTATTGTTAATGTAGGAATGGAGTGCAAGTAATGATGCATGCCCTCACATCAAAAGCTCCCTCAACAAGCGATGTCGACACCTTATCGCATATGACAACACTACCTCCTGTGCGACTTCCACACCTTCAAAGTACGTCCTAACTAATGCAGTGCTATGCATGGTCGTGTTAGCCTAGTAATTAATTAAGTTTATTTATACAACAAATTTGAGAAGCTAGGGTACCTCCCTTTTTATCATTGACCCGGACTGAAGGATCTATCTAGGTTCGTCACTCCTAGTCAAGCACATACGATAGGCAAGTTGTGGGGTCATCACTCCTGATTAAAAGCAGTGGATAGGAAAGTTCATAATTTTGTGCTCGCAGACACTACGGGTAGCTAATCACCTCGGCGTAAGCCGATAGCTCGAACTCGATGTCCCATACCTCCATGCTCGCTCACGAGTCTGAGTTTGCTCACTAGTCACTATGGGGTGGCTGATCACCTCGGCGTACGCCGACAACTCGAACACGGTGTCCCATACCACCATGCTCGGCTCATGAGTCTTGGTGGATCGTAGTACCATAGTTAAGGCGGGCCTTTACATCGGAGGGGGTACCTTAGATTCAGGCAGTGGTGTCCGTATGTAACGCCCTGAATCTTCAGGACCCGAGTATATGACCCGTGTCCCAAAAACCCGAGTGTTAACCTTAAAGGATGGTCAGATATAATATTTTTCTTTTATCTTTCATCAGAGTAAGTAGATGAGCGTAAAATGGACAAGTAAGCAAAAAAGGAAAATTTCAAATTTCATTTAGAATATACAAGTTCTACCCATAATGACTTATACAAACCAATGTCCTCATGCTTACAATTATAAAATGAAATAATATTACAAGTGAAATAAAGTAAATTACAACAATCTTGAACTGTGAAATCCTGTAGCAACTCTTAGCAATCACAATCATGCATCCCTGTCAAATGTAGCTTGCTCCTCGACAATATAAACATGAATTTCACCTGGGCCACCTGTGCTACCTGTACGGTTATATATTTGATGGATGAGTGGCCAACTCAGTGTGAACTCCCCTCAAGATTACACACCTCCGCATTAGAAAAGAAGTAGTATAAAACATCCAGACAACCAAAACAGAGTAAGTGCAGTCTTATTGGATGCATGGATGCATGAATGCAATCAGTGAGCCGGGTAAAACATCCGGACGGTCGGTGCCCCAGGTAAAACATCCGGACGGGCATTGGGGTCGTCACCCAAGGATAAAACTGGTTATCAGCGCAACACACAGCGTAATTGTAGGGCATGATAATCCGACTCAATATCATAATCGAATGACCGGTCATAAGCGCAACACGCAGCGTAATCGCATGACAGAGTGATCCAAGTCATCAAAAATATGCCATGTATGCATGAATTACCAGCCCATTATTAGTCTAATTGCAACCAGCCGATTTAAGTAAGCTCATGGTCACTATGGGGAGCACATGGCCCAGCGTAGGCCGACGGCTCGGGCATAGTGTCCCATGACCACCATCCCCGGCCCATGAGACTACCACCTTAGGATGTTTAATGGTACCCCGTCGACTAGTGGTCAATCATATTACAATATATGGGGCTTACCATCGCATGGTTGTACAGTATAAAACATTCAACCCATATAGGGAAAATACTAGAACAAAGCCGCAAAGAGCGATATCAAAGTAGGCCACATAGGGCGAGTATCAGAACCATGCGATAAAAGACCATCCTTGAAAACCATTGGACACCACAACCCTGGATGGTAGGCCCACATCAATGATCCATCAAGACCACACTCAGTAACCACCAAGTCGAAGGTCTATTACGATCACAACTAGTCAAGTTACATCCCAAGTATGGGTGTACATTCATATGTGGGAATTTTCCACTAATGTACCAGTTTAAGTTCCATAAGCAATCCACAAAAAGGAATCCACAAGCATGAAAAATTACACAGGATAATCATAAAGCATGTAATACAACAATTCGATTTCCACCAGCTAACACATGTGATTATAAAGGGAGATGTCAATTATGAATTTAAATAAAAACTATAACTTAAGCTAATGAGAAGATGGAAAGCTCAAGGGGAAGAATCATCAGCTTATATTTTGAATCGCCAACTGATGTTGCTAGGAAGCGCGTTCCCTTAAAATCAAATCCTACCATAAATCAGGAACTTGTACGATTAGATCCAAGCCCTACAAACTACATAGGGTTTAAGATCATAGCCTAGGGTTTTAATTATTTTATCTTTAGGGTTTTAGCGTAGACTTAGGGTTTTGATGTAGGGTTTGGGTTTTTATCTTAAAGTTTAGTTTGACGCTTAGATTTAATAGGATTTTGATTATGTTATTTGGACTCTATTTTATGTGACCACTAATGATATTATCAATGGGAATAATAAGTGAATAAAATTAATTAAATAAATTGGTTACTAATTTTAGGAATATTAACAATGGCTGATACTTCAAGGTTTGTGGTTCTTTTACAATTTTCTTACAGATTCTTGTTATTGGTGTTTCAAATTTCACTCTTGTAGAATCTATTTGCTCTTTCATTGCAAGTCTAAGGTTTTCTCTTGAAAAATCTGTTCTATCAAAACCCCACTTCTTCTTTCTTGCATCTTATAGTTTCCTTGATTCCTCCTTTGAAAATGGATGCTAGGGGTAAAAAGAAAACTACACGTGGTCCCTCTTCATCTAGATCAACATCTATTACGCAACGTCATCTTCGCTCTCCCGAAAATGATCCTTCAGATGCACGGGATTTGCGTATGCGCAATATTATAGTTGAGCGTCCTGTTAATGTTAATCACATTGGTTCCTTTGGTATCCTTCCCCTGTTGCAATCTGTGGGATGGGATAACATCTTACATTGGGGTGGAGCTGCATACCAGTCCATTGCCCAATCCATGTTTGCATGTATTTGTGATTCTTCTCTTGAGAATTTAACCTTTAAAATTGATACTCAAGAAGGCTTATTTTCAGTGGATCGACATTTGATAGCTCACCTTATGGAAATTCCTGTCAATGATGAGGGCATTCCGATTCATATATTACATGACAACTTCTCAGAATCTGAACGACAAATGCTTACTAGAGATTTGTGTAACTTGGATGTTCACTGGACTCATAAAGGTCATGCACTTCCCTTAAGGTACTTGTTACCCAGACACAGAGTGCTTCACAGGATTTTCATCTCAAATCTATATCCGCGTTCTGGTAATAAAACCGAACTCACTGCATTCATGGTTCGTGTTTTGCATTCTGTCATCTCTGGTGCGAAAATCTGTCTACCTTCGTTAATTTGTCACTCCATTCTTTTGTCTCGTCACCATCCAGGTCATAGTGATATTCCCTTTGGTTATTTGATGACTATGCTCGCCAATCATATGCTCGTTGCTATGCCTGTTAGAGAAAAACCCATCCATCATCTCCCTTTTAATAATTCCAATATTAACAAAATGAATTTAGAATTGGCTCCTGGCCAAGTGGATGCTGGTAGCAGTGGTGCTGAAGCAGGAAATGCAGATCAAGCTAGTGATCTTCCTGGAGACGTAAATATGGATGATTTATTTGAAGAACTTGAGTCAGACTCGGCTGATGATCCTGACTTTCAGCCTTCTGATTTTGATGAGAGGTTGAATTCTCTTCAAGAACAGGTGGCTCAATTTCGTGTTACCCAAGACACTCAATTTTCTTATTTACGCAAATATATGAGGCGGGTTGCTAGGGGTTTACACAAAAGTGATCCATCTAATCCTGTTCCCTCTTCTGGTTCTGACTGAATTTTTATTTGGTCTGTAATAACTAATATTTTTCTTTGCTTTTAGTCTGAACTTTGCTTGCTTACTGACTTTTTGTTGAATTATGCACTATGCTCTCTTGCATCTATATTCCATCTCCTATTTTCCTTATCCTTGCTGCCCTTCTTCCTTTATCATTTTGTGTCAAAAAGGGGGAGAAGTTTTGGGAGGCTTTGGCTTTGGTTGGATTTAATGATTATGATTAGTTTCATTCATGTTTATTTAAATATGGATGTGCTGCTATTACTCAGGGGGAGTTAAACTTCTCAGGGGGAGTTATGCTAGATATTACTTATGATGTCTATATAACTGGTGCATGATTCTTTATTTGAACCTGTTGTGCCTGTACTTCTCTTATTTCTATTGGAAGTATTATTATTTGGGTGTTTTGTCACAAAGTTGACAAAGGGGGAGATTGTAAGTGCTATGGTCTCATGCTCCTTTGGTTGTCAAATTTTGTTGTGTCAAAACATCTATCTGTGTCTTGTGTTTGTATGGTGATTTATATGTATTCAAGACACTGCATAAACACTTCATGACATTGGATGTCTTTAAGAAATACAAAGTGTACTTCATCATCCTATCAATGTTTAAAGCTACAATGTTGAAGTTCAAGTCTCAAGAAACAACTTCAAGACTCAAGAAATGACTTCAAGACTCAAAAGCAACGCATGAAGTAGTTTTCATGCTGATGAAGATCTCAAGATTAAAGCTACAACAAGTTCAAGATCTCAAGCCTGATATGGTTCAAATATCTACATTCGTTGAATGGTTGAAGTTCAATGTCCATACGACATGTTTCAGGTTTGACTGACCTTAGGTTGACCTTATAAGTAGGTCACTTTGGATACATAAATCAAATGTTTATTTTACATAAGTTTGGTATATTCTACGACCTGTCCTAGCTCTTGTTCGACCAATCCTAGCATTGGTTCGACTAGTCTAAGAAATTCCACGACCAGTCCTAAGTTGTTGAAGATTTTCGAAATTTTTTGGTACACCTACGACCAGTCCTGGAGGTCCTTCGACCGGTCGTAGGAGTGTCTTCGACTCGTTCTCGACCAGTCTTAGGGCTACGACTCAAAGTCTAGCAAGCCAATCTATGGTCTTACGATCAGTCGTAGAGAGCTACGACTAGTCGTAGGTGACCCACGACCAGTCGTAGGCTTCCCACGACCAGTCGTGGAATGACTTTCAAAGATCGCGCTCAATATTTCAAATATCCGTTAGAGCTACGACCAGTCGAAGGTTTCTAAGACCAGTCGTAGACGCGATTTTTGTTTCTATAAATTGAACACGAAATTCAGAGTTTTCAGAATTTAACTCGATTCAATTCAAGAAACTTCAAGTGATCACTCTGAGATAAGTCTGTGTTTATTTTAAGCTACGTTGTGCTTATTTAATATTCCTTTTTGCTAGCTTATTTAATTTGATTTTGTTTCTGTATTCCAATCTTATTTAAAAAGAGGAATTACCTTATTCATTCTTCTTGGAATCAAAATAAAATATAGCTACGCCCAACTAGTTAAAATCTAAAATCTATTAGAATTTAGAACCATATTAAAGTGAGTATTGGAAATTGAACTTTGACATTCAATCATCTACTCCGATTGGTTCTACCGGGCTGCTACGAAAAGGAGAAATCCAGGTATTTTACAATTCTGTAAAATTTCATTCCTTTTGGTTTTGTTTGAGGTTAAGCCAGAAAAATCTCATTGTATTGGTTATTTGAGGAGAGCCAGAAAACTCAGAAAAGAGGGATTTTTGAATTGTGTAAGCCCGAGTGAAAAAGACACAATTGTAAAGGTTTTGGGTGAACCCGTGAAAAACTATTTGATAGTGAACGCTAATATCCCCTGTGTGAGGATATTAGGAGTGGAGTAGCATTCTGTGTGGCTGTTGAAAGACAGTTGGTGTACACACAGGCGAACCACTATAACTCTTTGTCTTGTGGATTGAATGCTTGCTTAATTTTCATATCTTTTATCATTCAATTGTGTGGAATGTACATGTGGATGTGAATGTTATAACTATTTACATTTTAAGCAAGTGTGGGGATTGTTGTAATAATTTAGATCTATATTTCTGCATTTAATTTCAATTCCTTGCTATTCATTTATTTCTATTAAAATTGAGTCCTTGATCCAAAAGATGTTCTAGAAATAAGGTTGTCCTACCATAAGCCCTTGTTTATTATGGTGTAAGGTTGTCCTTAGAACTGAATTTGTATCAATCTCTCAATACTTATTTATCAAGGTGATTTGATTTCAGCATTGTGAATTGATTTATAATTGTAAGGCTATTGGTTTATTTTGTTTCCGCTGATTTTATTTTAATTTGGCATAGTCCTATTCACCCCCCCTCTAGAACATATAGCTTGGCCTTTTCAAGTACCTCGATCCGTTAAGACTCATGAGCCGGGCATGGTGGTATGGGACACCGTGGTTGAGCTGTCGGCCTACGCTGGGGCCACGTACCTCCCCGTAGTGACCAATGAGCAACCAGACTAGTGAGCCGATTATGGTGGTATGAGACACTATATTCGTGCTGTCGGCCTACATTGATAAGGTGATGGGGGAGCGGTACAACCTTTGTACGTAACAGCCCTAGCAGCCCTTTGTAGTGACCTCGAGCATACTCTGAAATCGCAGTGAGCCTTAGGGTTTGCCGCGGTATATAGAGTATGAACTAGGCCCGTTTCTGTATTGTGATGAATCGTTTAAGAGGTGATGGGGGAGTGGTGTAACCTTTGTGCGTAACAGCCCTGACAGCCTTTGTAGTGACCTAGAAAACACACTATCGTCTGATATTAACTAGGACTGACGACCCTAGAATGGATCATATTTGGGAATGATACAAGGGAGGTACCTTAGTTTCTCAATCCTGCTGTTTGAAATGGACTAATTAAAAACTCGGTAATCATGCTCATCATGCATTGCATGTGCCTAGAAGATGTGGAGCACTGAGGGATGAAAGCATGCCGCGAACGTGAGATGATGTCGCACGAGGGAGGGTGTGGTGAGGGCATCCATCATACCTGCATCCATACTTGTATTAATAAGAGTAGTAAGGAGTGTTTAATTTTACTGCTTTATCATTACTGCTTGACTGTATTGATAACATGTTAACCTATGCTTTATTGTTCCACTGAGTTAGCTACTCACTCCCACGTTACGGGATGGTGTTTCGAACACCCACCAGACATTGCCTAATTTCATATGGCGACGCTACTTCTGAGGCGGAGCCGGACCTCTGCAATGACTACGATGCCTGCTTGTATTGGTTGTCTTCTAACGGCTTCCAATGAGTCGTGTCCTGATCGACGGGGCTTTCTGGGATATTGACTAGAGGACCTTATACATTTGGTATATTTTATGATTGTACTTGTAATTATTTAACCTGGTAATGTTATCACACTCTTGAGACTCATCTTAGTTTATATATTTTATCTATCTATCACAGTCTTCCGCTTGCAAATTTAACTGTCTCTGGAGTATGATATGTTGTTTGACTTAATCTCACTCATGTTCACTACTCTAATACAATCGACATTTAATCATCATTATCTATGTTGCATAAGTGATGTTCTGGAAACTCGAGAGTTGAGTTACTACTCGACCCTTGATTTTTCGGGATGTTACACCTGGCGACGCAACTCCAGGTCTATATAGACCCGCCAGAGAGTTGCATGTAAGAGAACTCCTCGTTGTCGTCATAAAAGTCAGGCTCCATCTCGTAAGCCTCGCCATTACCTGCAGCTACGACAGAGCACGGTTGGTGTTTTAAAACACCGTCCCAGAGTGGGAGTGAGTGATCAACTCAATGGAGTTATAAGGTAAAGGTTAACATGTTATCAATTCAGTCAAGCAGTAATAATAAAGAATACAATAATCATGTCCTAACTACTCTGGTTAATGCAAGAATGGTATGCGATAATGATGCATGCCCTTGACTGCACTCCCTCAGTGACATCATCTCATAGTCGTGCATGTTAAACTCCCACTGTGCTTTTCCTCGCCAAAGGCACATGCAAGGCGGTGCATGAACGTGTTAGCCAAGTAATTTACTAGGCTTATTCATATAACAGATTCGGAAAGCTAAGGTACCTCCCTCTATATCATTTACCCAAACAATGATCCATCTAGGGTCATCAATCTTAGTTAAATACATACGATAGCAAGTTATAGGGCAACATCACCCCTAATTGAAAAGCAGTGGATAGGCAAGTTCAGGTTGCTACAAAGAAGCTCATCACCTCAGCGTAGGCCTAGTTTATACTCGAGGTCACTACGGAAAGGCTCGTCACCTTAGCATAGGCCGACAGCTCGAATACAATGCTTTATACCATCGTATTCGGCTCACAAGTTTAGGTTGCTCAATGGACACTACGGAGAGGCTCATCACCCCAGCGTAGACGTACAGCACAACCACGGTGTCTTATACCACCATGCCCAGCTCATGAGTCTTAGCGGATCGTGGTACCAAGGTTAAACAGGCTTTTCATTGGTAAGTGGTACCTTAGATTCAAGTAATAGCGTCCATACATGGTGAACATACATTAGGCCAATCAGGTTACTTGACAAGCTCGACTAGTATGAGCACACGTTAAATAAATCGACATGGAGTGCATACGCACTCCTCATGGCCTAACCACTTTCGATAATTACTGTACGACTCGGATTCACCTAACGTATCCGTTGTGGCGAAACTAGTTCGGCCACTGATCATAAACCGTTACCGATTGCCTGGACTACGTATTAGTCCCAATCATACTCAAATACAATAGGCATTCATATGTGATAGTCAAAACAACATGTGAAAACCAATTCATATATAAATCTCATTTGAGCATTTTAACAAACACATAGTGCACATGTTATCATACATAGGCATTTCATCCACAAATCACGCAGTGGCGAGATAGGTTACATGAAGGAAATTGTAACTATAGATACAGTAATTGAGAATCCTATCTCAATACCCTTATTAAATACATTTCAATAAGCAACTTCTCATTCAGACATTTTATCAAACACGTAGACTACACATATCAACATACATGTAATAAATTAGTTATAACATATAATATAGCAAATCCTTTTACAAAGGAGTTGTCACACATACAACAATCATGTATTCTTAATCAAAAATCATGGCAAACACAAATCATAATTCCATATTCATTTAAACATTTCAACAAACACATGGAATGCATTATATTCAACATAGTTCACATATATGTATAATACACGGAAAACATCGCATCTAAGTACATGTGACAACAATTAAGTCAGTTATAAATCATTAACTGACATTGAAAGCCTTGAAAACCATAACCTAAATGTTTATAGTCCACACCTTTCGTCAGTTTACTCGTTACGAACTCGATTCGTACACTACGTCTCCGTCTACAGCACAGTGGCTACTTAAATCATGAAATAGGTTAACTATTCCACCGACTTCTCTATTTGGATTCCTAAAACAGATTAGGGTTAGGATTTCTTACCTAAAAATGGATTTGGATTTGACAGTGTAGTGATACAGCAGAGATGATTCGGCACGTGGAGTGGTGGGAGTGAATCCCAACAATAAACCACAGATCTCTCACACTTCTCCTCACTCTCCCCTCTTCTTTTCTCTATTCTCTCTCCTAGGATTTTAGGAAATTCATATGGAATGAGAGAGGGGTGGGTTTAGGGCATTATATAGGCCTAGAAGTGACACCAGGGCCATGGTATACTTATGATATAGCCAAAAGGCATCTGTTTCATGCCAACAGAGCTCATCTAGAGGTCAATTACCTGCATACGGTCCGGAGAAAGTTCCCTGACAATGGATCCATATCAGGTTAAGATTTCGGTCCAATTGGATTTGTGGGTCGAATGTGGAGGACTAGTTTCAGTTCAACAACTATTGTCACTCGATCAAGACCACAAGTATACTGACATGTGTAGGGAAATTTCTCTGATCCAAGGGTGTATTTGGGTCAGAATCTAACGATCAGAAACCTTAAATTTGGCCTGCAAGTGAACGATCCAATTCACTTAAATCTGAGTTCATTTTCTAAAGATATTCGCATTTCTCACACACTTCGCTCCGGGCTCAAGTTATGCATTTCTGGATACTATTTGGTCTCGATTCCTGCGATGATTGTCAAGCCCAGTAAGGTGGTCATAACCTTATAGTTTCACGATCATCGGACTTTCAACGCGCGGTCCATGTCCGATACAGAGTTTCAATGTGCTCCCAAGAGCAACTGGGTTTTGAGATTTCTCCTAGGTTTTTAGGTAATGTAGAAGTTAGCGATTCTACTAGTTTTGGGTCTTGCAGTTCATATAGAAAGTGGTTCAAGCTAATCTACTAATTAATTTAGTTTAGTACTTAATTAATTTTTATCTAATTTCTAGATAATTTGACCCTTAGTGATTTCTGCCTGAAGTGGTACTCGGGTCTTTGTACGGATTTTTCCAAGATGTTACAATCTAACCCCCTTAAAGAAAAATTTTGTCCTCGAAATTAGTACCTTTTTGTACTCTTCAGGAATCTGAGGGTAGTTCTTACAGACCTCGGCTTCTGTTTCCCAAATAGCATCTTCCTTAGTGTAGTGTGTCCACAGTACCTTCACAACCGAGATAACTTTACTGCACAGCACCTGTTCCTTCCTGTTTAGGATACGCGTCGCAGTACATAAGTAGATCTTTACTCAATTGTACCTTCTCCCATTTGATAATGTGGGAAGGATTAGAAACGTATTTCTTCAGCATTGATACGTGAAATACATTGTACACGCTTGCGAGTGGTGTAGGCAAAGCAAGGCGGTACGCTACCACACCCACTCGATGTAGAATCTGGAATGGACCAATAAATCGTGGCGTGAGTTTCCCCTTCTTGCCAAATTGAAGGACTCCCTTTATGGGGGAAACCTTAAGAAACACATGGTCTCCAACCTCAAACTCTAGCGGTCGCCGTCTCATATCGGAGTAACTCTTCTATCTACTCTATGCTACAAGAAGTCGACGCCTAATATTGTCGATCTTCTCTGAGGTCACTTGTACTAACGATGGGTCAATCAAACTCTTCTCGCCGACCTCTACCCATCAATGTGGTGCTCTATATGGCCGCCCATACAATGCTTTGTAAGGAGTCATGCCAATGCTCGCCTGAAAGCTGTTGTTATAAACGAACTCAGCATAAGGAAGACAGTCATCGCAACTGTCTTTAAAATCAAGCACACATGCCTGTAACATGTGTTCCAACACCTGATTTACCTATTCCATCTCCCCATCCGTCTGTGGACGGAACGTGGTACTGAACTTCAGTTTCACATCCATTGCTTCTTGGATGCGAGTCCAGAAGATATATGTGAATCGCGTGTCTCGATCCGACACAATCTCCATAGGCAATCCATGCAAACGTACTATCTCCTTGATGTACAGCCTGACCAAATCGTCTGCTGAGTTTGAGACTCTAATCGGGAGGAAATGTGTCGATTTTGTCAATCGGTCCACAATCACCCAAATGGAGTCATGTCCCTTCCTCGTCTTTGGTAACCCTGAGATGAAATCCATAAAAATGAAATCTCATTTCCATTCAGCTATGGCCATGGGCTAAAGTGAGGTCGGCGATGTTCGGCCTTGACCTGCTGGCATGTAAGACAACAAGACACAAAATCTGCTATGTGGGCCTTCATGTTGTCCCACTAGTACGAACGCTTCATATCTCGATACATCTTCGTACTACCAGGATGCATCGCCATCTTCAAATTGTGAGTAACTTCAAGAACTTCCCTTCTCAAGTCATGAAGATTTGGGACGCATAGGTGACCACGATAACGTAAACCCCCATCCGTACCAACTCTGCATTCTGAGTCTCCATCGTCACTAGCTCGCTTTCTCAACTCTGTCAACCCTTCATCTTCCTTCTGAGCCACAATGATTCGGTCATCGATAAGTGGTTGTACACGAAAATGTGCGACGCTCTCGAACGGCTCGTCTACCGTAAGCTTCTGCTCAAAATCTTGCACAAATTTGACCATGTTTCATTCCTCAATCATTAGCGGAGCTGCAAATACTATCGTCTTCTTGTAGCTCAACGCATCTGCCACAAGGTTGGCCTTGCCAAGATGGTAAGAGATCTCAAACTTGAAGTCTTTCAAGGTTTCCATCCATCATCGTTACCTCATATTCAGGTCCCTCTACGTGAATATGTACTTGAGGCTCTTGTGGTCACAAAAGAGCTCGAACTCCTCTCCGTAGAAGTAATGTCCCCAGAGCTTTAATGCAAAGATGATGGCCGCTAACTCCAGGTCCTGCATAGGTTAGTTTTTCTCGTGCTTCCTCAACTGTCACAAGGCATAAATAATCACTGTCCTTCTGCATCAAAACACAACCCAAACTAACACAAGACGCATCGGTGTATATCATATATTTGACCCACTGCTCTGGCAATACTAGCACGGGTGCGGATATCAACTTGTCCTTTAGTTCCTAAAAGGCTGCTTCTGCCTTATCATTTCAGGCAAACTTAAGATCCTTCCGAGTGAGCTGAGACAACGATCTAGCTATCTTAGAAAAGTCCCTAATGAATTGACGATAGTAACCTGCCAGGCCAAGGAAACTCCTCACTTCAGTAACCGAACCGGGCTGCTCCCAGTCCTGAACTGCGGTCACCTTAGCAACGTCCACAGCTATTCCTTCCTTGGACACCACATGTCCCAGGAATTTGACTTCTTCTTTCCAAAAGTCACACTTCTTGTACTGAGCAAACAACTGGTTCTTCCGGAGAGTATCAAAGACTACTCGCAGGTGCTCCTCGTGATCCTTCCGACTCTTAGAGTATATCAGGATGTCATCTATAAATACGATGACGAATCGGTACAGATACGGCCGAAACACCCAGTTCATCAGGTCAATGAACACGGTGGGTGCGTTTGTGAGTCCAAATGGCATCACAAGGAGCTCGTAGTGTCCAAAGCTAGTTCTGAACGTTGTCTTCTGCATGTCCTCATATCTGACACACAACTGGTGATACCTTGACTACAAGTTGATCTTAGTGAAATATTGTGCCCCTTTCAACTAATCGAATAGATCATCTATCCTAGGCAAAGGATACTTATTCTTCACTGTCACTTGGTTCAATCTACGATAATTAATACATAATCGCAGTGATCGTCCTTCTTCTTCACAAACAACACAGGTGCTCCCCAAGGAGATACACTCGGTCGTATGAAGCCTGCATCCAACAGATCATCGATCTGTCTCCTCAGTTCTTCCATCTCACATGGAGGCATATGATAAGTCTGTAGAGATATAGGTGTCGTACCAGGCACTGGGTCGATGGTAAAATCGATCTCGCGTTGAGGAGGTAATTCAGGTATCTTTCTGAACAAGTCCGTAAAATCCTGAACTACTGGCGTGTTCCCAAGTGTTGGACCATCAACATTCTCTAGCAAGGTAGCATAACAACTAATGCGGTAGTACCAACTGACTTGAACTGGGAAAGTGAAGGTCGTGCCCTCAGGTCCATTGGTTGTCACCACTCTAGTATCACAATAGATTTCTGCCTTCATCTCAGTGAGCCAATCCATACCGAGAATGACATCATAATGACACAGCGGGGTAACAATCAGGTCAACGAGTATTGTTCTGCTTCCTAAGTCTATCGAGCAACCCTTACAAGGAGTCTCAACCCAACCATAAGAGTAGTTTTTAATACCAGTCGGTTGACTGCTGCGCATGATATTATTAAAATAGTGGACCTGATGTCCACCAATAGGAAGACTGGTGTACCTTGGATATGTGTCGTGACTTCGAAAGCCAATGGTGCTGCAGTTGCTGTATCGGATGCCTCAGCTGCAAGTGAGTGTACTCGTGCCCGCTGAGAACGGTTTGACTGCGGTGCCACAGGTCGTTGAGGTGGCCTAAATTGAGGTACAGGTGGCCGGTAAGATGGTTGTGCAAGCGGCACTGATCGTAGAGGTGGAGCTGAGATAGGTTACGGCATCTAACAGTTGATCTTTTGAGGTGGCGTAAAGCCATTGCCCCTCATCCTGGCGAAGCAGTAAGTGTCAGTATGGCCTGACCTCTTCTAGTAGGTGCACCATACATCAGATTGCCTAGGTTGTATCAGTGGAGCCGTAAGCGGAGGAGGAGAATTTGCATGTGGCCTCTTGCCAAGGAACGGTCTGCTCGGCAAATCTGGTCGAGGCCTTGGACCCATGGGGACATGTGAATGGGATAGTCTGTCCCCGTCTTGCTCAGCTCACAGAGACATGTTCACTAATTCAACATAGTTGGGAATGCTAGCGCAACCTATCTTCGTACGTATCTCAAGCCGCAGACCTTCTGAGAAACGCCGCATCTTCATCGGCTCATTCGCTAGTATCAAAGGAGCATATCTGGTCAGCTCCGTGAACCTATTCTCATACTCGGCCACAATCATTCCTACCTGACGGAGGCGAAGGAATTCACCCTCCTCGTTATGGTAGGTGAAGGGGAAATACTTTCCATGGAAGAGGGTCTCAAAAGCCTCCCACGTCCATACGTACCCAGGAGCAACTGTCCGTAGGATGCTGTCCCACCATAGACTAGCATCCTTCTCGAACATGTACGTAACTAATTCAACCTGCTCTACCTCAGTGCAGTGTAGCGGCTTCAACATCTTAGAGATGCAGTCAAGCCAGTACTCGGCCTCCTCGGGTTTGTGAGTACCCGCAAAAGTCAGAGGTCGAAAGCGCTGGAATCGATCAAATAAGCCGTTAGCATTCATGTTTCCAGTAATGTGCATAGGTGGTGCAGGTGGAACCACGTTCATGTTCTGGGCAAGGGCCCCTACGATAGTGGTCCAAATCTGCTGCTGCTGCTGCATAAGGAGCATCATCTGCTCCAACCTATCAAGAGGAGGAGCAGCTTGATGCATGTGTGGCGTCGACGAGGATGGACGGTTCTGTTTCGGAATCGGTGGGGCAGAAGGTGTTGGCCCATTGGTGGGGCCAGTGGCTGGTTGTGAATCCGGCATAGTGTCACTGTCCGGGTCCAAGCTAGGGTCCGTATGGCGATCGCTTGGGGGAGGTGCCCCGTCAATCAATCCGCCAAGTGTGAGACGTACAGTGAACTGAGTGTTCTTAAGGGGCATTCTCTATATACAACATAGGGTGCAACATGCGTGAGATTCAGCATAACAACACTCAATTTCTCAAGCATTCTACACATTCCATGACAAAAGAAGCTTCATGCATTTCATTTAACCAAAATTGTCACAATACATGAGATGTAGTCTTACATGGATCATGACAAAAGATGGATGTGAGCTAATTTAAATAAAGCTTTAAACACTAAAACACACCAACAACTCTACCATATTACTAAGCATATCAAGGCTATAACATAGAAAGCAAGAAAACATAGAAAACCTAAAGACGACTATGTCATACGACTAGTCGTCCGACACTGGCGACGGTATAAGAGCACCCTTGCAGCACAGGAGGGTCTTCAGAGTGTGGGACAACTTCTTGAATTTCTGTTTCATGTAGGCCTTGTTCTCTTCAAGCTCTTGCTTCACTTCGCCCCGGGTATCCCTGACCTCCTATCTCAGAGCGACTTGGCTCTCCTCAATCTGAGCCAAGCGGGCTTCTAAAGCAGCCCGATCACAGTGGTGCTCATGTGTAGCAGGTGGAGAGCCCTCATCAGAGTCTTGAGCCTCCTCTTCTTCATCTTCCTGCTCTCACTCTTCCTCACTTCCTTCATCTATTTCATTTTCGTCCTCTTCTTCATCACTTTCTTCCTCTTCACTTCCCGTATCATCCCCACTCTCATCGAGTTGGGCTTGATGTTGTCGAGAGACAATTCCCATGTTGTTGAGCGTAGTGTCATTAATGTAGTGGATCGGCACAAGCTCCGTGTCAAGTCGGTAGCCGAACTCTCGAGCAAGCTTGCATATGAGCTAGCCGAATGGGAATGAAATATTTATCCTAACAGAGCATGCGGTCTGGACTATCTACAGTAGGACAAATGTAGGTAGGCACAGCTTATCTCCCTGCTTAGCTATGTATAGGAAGTCCACCATCAAACGCGTGCATTCAGAGCGATTGCTCCACCTAGGATACACATTGTGTATGAATTTGTGGTGGAGTAGGTGGAAGTCATGAGTCATCTTGGTCACTGGGACACAGTTGCCTCAAGTCCAGTGGATTAGTCGGTCGTAAAGAAATCGCGTACGGGGATCTCTTTCACGCACACTCTTAAGATTCTTCTCGCTAGCATGAACCTCACCATGCTCCATCCCCATAATCTGAGCTATCACACCAACATCAACTATGGCTTCCCGCCTTCCCACAAGGATAGTGAACTGTAGAGGCTCTAGTAGCAGATCCCATATGTGGGCGTAGAAGGTTCGAACAGTGCTTTCACAGGCACGTGACTTACCTTCAAATATGAGACCCCACCCAGTGTCCACCAGGAGGTCCATCACCAGATAAAGCCCAAATAGCTTCTCATCCACGTGTACTTCACAGAGAACTCTACGACCCTAGAACCTACCCTGTGCGATGCCCGGCGGTAGGGCCCTTTCGAGCGGAATTTGGGGATCGAGATCCTGCTTCGTCCTCTGCACTTGTGCAGCACTTGTACTTGATTCGACGCCCAATTTCTTCCTTAGACGGGTTGTGCAGCTAGGTCCAGCTTCATCTATGGAAGCCCTCTTCTTTCCATGAGGGAAAGAAGTGTGGAGAGAGAGAAGATCGCAGCCACTAGCTCAAAAAGAGCCATGGAAGTCAAAAAAGCTTGGGAATAGGGTGGATTATGAGGCTTGTGTGTTATGAGACACAAAGGTGTAGGCTTTGTGCTCAAATAGGTAGGAAATAAGGAAAATGGGGAGTTGTATGAGATGGGTTTGAGGAATATAATGGAGGGTGGGTATGTAATGAAGAAAAAGAAGAAGATATGAGAATGGTAGGGAGATTTGAGAAGAAAAGTGAGATTTTTGAGAGGTTTGGAGGGTGTAGAAGCTAGGTGGGGGATTGAAATGAAGCAAAAGGGAATAAGAGAGGGTCCCACACAATTTTGTAGCCCCCACACGAGTGCACAAGGTCGGCCCACCACGGCCCGCTGGACCTGGACCTCAAGGCCTCACGGTAAGCGCAATGCCATCGCAGTCCCCTAGACCTGTGGGTGATGGCTTGCCCTAGGGGCGATGGCATCCCCCTCCCGGGGTGTCGAAAATGCACGAGGGCCACTTTGGTTCCCCCTGATTTGTGTCATTTGGGCCCCGGAGTCCGTTTGAGACATTTTCGGAGTCCATCTCGTGCATATTCATGCTTTTTGGGTCATTTGAGTGTGGAATAAGATGAATTATCACTTAAACCCATCGATTGATAGTCTAAAAAGGAATTGGGATCATCCCACATGATCACAGATGTATACGGGTCATATTCCACCGGTCAGTTTCGCTGTCGGTGAAACTTGGAATCCTATGACTGTTTCTACGTTTCACCGCCCCTTCCTAATCAATGTATGTCAGTGTGCATCGTGTTATCATAACCCAGGTCCAGTTTAATCTAAATCATGATCTGATACGAACTTGTAACGCACCGAATTTTGAGGGTCGAGTAGAGCTCAACTCCCGATATTTGTCTCATCACTTATGCAACATAAATAATGATGATTGAATGTTGTCCATATTAGTGCGTTAAACATGAATGTGATTACACTAAATCAGCATATCATACTCCAGAGACAATTTGATTATGCAAGCAGAAGACTGTGATAGATATAGAAAGTATATAAGTGATTGTAAGTCCCCCGGAGTATGAACATGTCACCAGGTTAAATAATTACATGATAGTTCCAAAATTTACAAAATGATACAATGTGATGGCATCTAATCCGTATCACTGTAACCCCGGCGATGCAACTCCAGGTCTATATAGATGTAACACCCCGTACTTTCCAGTACTAGAGTGTTACCATTTAATTTAATTTAATATAAATATATATATAAATAATGCAACCAAAATATACACACTATGAAATGTATATACTTTGTAAAGATTTAAAATTTCATGGTAAAATGATATGTATGTATTTAATGTATATAAGATATTATGAAAATAATATTATAAACATAATGAGTGGAAATTTCACAATGTATAATCGAACTATGAATATTAGTGCAACATTAAATATCTTTTATGAATATGTAAACAAAAATTTTTGTATATTATAAATTTTATATTAATAAAGAGGTGATCAATAGCATGTATATGGTAGTATGTTAATATTAAAATATTATATTTATATATATGAATGAGATTTTAAATATATTGTAATTATAAGTAATATACAAAAATAATAAAAAAATTCTATTAATATTAGTATCGGTTAGTGATATGTGACGAAGGCCTTAAATAGACCCTTGGACTCTTTTAACCATTAAAGTTCAATCCCGAGATGATCCAACCATTAGATCGTCGAGAATCCACCATTAGGGCGTGGAATTTGAGTGTATGGCCCACCTGGACCTTGGGTCTGCCCCATCTTTGGTTTAAGGCCCTAAACGGACCCCTAGAACAGAATGGACGATGTGGATTTCCCACAAACCTCACCGTGGACCCCACCACTGACCCCGTGAGTGCACCATGCGTGTGCACTAGCTGTGCATTGAACTAAAGTACCCGGTCAAGCTGTGCTTGACCGAGAATTTCCAAAAAAAAGGAATTCTCTTCCTTGCTCCCTCTCCCTGCCCTTTTCAAACGAACGGACAATGTCCGTTTGCATCAATGGTGGCCCACCAGTGGGACCCATCTGCATGATCTGAACCGTCCATCCAGTTTGGACGATCCATCTAACCAAACCCTTGTAGCTTCCACTTGCACCTGCCCGTGTGGTTGTACACAAACTCGAGCGAAAGGTGAGTTGTGTGTGGTTGAAATTTTCTAAAAATGGAAATTCGGTCCTGCTGTTACCAGACTGGCAACTGGGTGCGTTATTCCTTTCATTTGCAGCCGTTAGATGCAAAGAATCTCAACCATCCATTCACTTAGGGTTCTCCAAACAAAAACTGTATCCAGTTTTGGTTTCTACCCACCGTTTGGGTAGCTGTTTCTACCAGATCGAATCTGGTTCGACCATCTCTCATCCAATGGTCCTTAGACATTAGGGTGGGGGAATAAAAGAGTTGGGGATCAATCAACAACAACAGATTTCCCTTCCCTTCTTGCGGCAGCTTGAAAACGGCCGTTTTTCTTCTCCTACCGAACCCACCGGGAAAACCCTTGTAAAGCTTCGATCCAGCTATCCTCTAAGCTCCATGTGATCCATTCGGACCTTTTGCAAGTGGCAAATTGAAGGAAAATTGATTGGTTAAGAATCCACCATTGACGGTCATGCCGTCTTCTCCAAACCACCGACCTGTTCAGACTCAGTTAATCTAGGTCTTAAGCTCGTCAGTCACACACACAGAGAGGGAGAGAGAGAGAGAGAGAGAGAGAGAGAGAGAGAGAGAGAAGGAAAGTGGAGGAAGAAGGAAGAGGTGCTGACTGTTACATGCCGCACCAACTGTTGCTGACCGGTTTCAATCCCAAACCGATCTGGTTCTCAAAACAGCAAACTGTTGCTGGTCCTTTGCACGTTCAGAAGGAAGAAGAGAGTGAGAAAGGAAAAGGGAAGGAAAAGGAAGAGAAAGAAGAAGAATGAAGGAAGGGAGGTGTGCACGGCTGCACCAACCCAGGTCAAGCCAACCCAACCCACTGGCGAATTCAACTCGCTGGGCCAAGTTAGGTAAGTTGAGCTGCTGTCCAGTTGGGTTAGACACGAGTTTGGTCTGGTCCAGACCTTTGGGAAGTCTAGGGAGAGTAGAAGAGAAGAAAAGAAAGGAGAGGAGAAGAAGAAAAGAGAGGGGGAGAGATGGCTATCGAGTCAACTCGACTCACCTGAGTTGGACTGGGCTGTTCATTGCTAGAGTTCCCACACACACAGGGAAAGAGAAAAGAAAAGAAAATATGGAGAAGAAGAAGATAGGGAAGGAGAGAGAAGGAGCCATTCCGAGTCAACTCGACTCGGCTGAAACTCGTTGAGTCGAGTTGGGCGAGTCAGACCAGTTCTGGTTAGTCCAGTGACTTGCTGATGTAGGGTCTTGGGTGAGGAGAAAAGGAGAAGAAAAGGGAAAGAAGAAAGAAAGATAAAAGGGTGGTTGGTTGAACCGAGTCAACTCACTGAGTCGTGCTGACCCGAATCCCATATTATTCGGGGACTGTACTCAGTCAGCAAATCAACAATATTGGGGCTCCCAGTCCTGATCCTAGTGCTAGGCAACGTCATCAGGTAACCTTTCCAACTCAATGAGTCGACTCAATGAGTCAATGTTTCCTTTCTAGACTAGACCTGCCTCATTATATTAATATCACTGTTGCACTCTTATTATTAGGATTGCTAATATTATATATGATTAGCCATTAATGGGTAACTTATGCTAGAACTACTTATAATAAATAGAATTAAAGTTAGTGAATAGTGTAATTTACATACCATTTTTAAATATTATCATAATATTAATTATCATCATAATGATTACTATTAACATGTTAGGATAATATTAGTTGTTATAAATGAAGCTACCATTAATGACATTAACATGGTATCCATTACTTGAAAATATTATCTTTAAATAATAAATTATACTACTTCATTACCATTGTAATACTCTTTATCACCAGGGTCGCAAATATTAAACTTACCATTTGCGTTAAAATGTAATTAGCCATATTATTACATTGTGTTGAACCACATATACATCGTAATACAGTGATTAGCATTTGAATCATAGAATCTAAGTCTAAGACTAAACCCTATGATGAAAACCCTAATCCTACATTAAGACCCTAAGATAAATAATCCAAACCCTAGGTTATAATCGCAACCCTAAATAGTGTGTAGAACTTGATCTAACCATGTAATTTCCTAATTCATGATAGGACTCGATTATAAGGGACCACACGTCCCCTAGCCATGCTGGTAGGCAATGCGAACATAAGGTGATGATTCTTCCCCTTGAGCTTTCCATCATCTCATTAGCTTAAGTTATAGTTTTTATTTAAATTCATAATTGATATCTCTTTTTATAATCACATGTATTAGGTGGTGAAAATTGAATTACTATATTACATGCTTTACGATTATCCTGTATAATTGTTCATGCTTGTGGATTTATTTTTGTGGATTGCTTATGGAACTTAAACTGGTACATTAGTGGGAAATTCCTACATATGAATATACACCCATACTTGGGATATAGCTTGACTAGTTGTGATTGTAATGACCTTCGACTTGGTGGTTATTGAGTGGTGGTCTAGATGGATCATTGATGTGGGCCTACCATCCAGGGTTGTTGTGCCTAATGGATTTTAAGGATGGTCTTTATCGTATGGTTTTGATATTCCCCGTATGTGGCATATTTTGGCACTCGCCCTACGTGGTTTTATTTGATATTTTCCCTATATGGGTTCGATGTTTTATACTGTGCAACCATGCGATGGTAAGCCCCATATACTGTAACATGATTGGCCACTAGTCGATGGGTTTCCATTAAACATCTTAAGATGGTAGTCTCATGAGCCGGGGATGGTGGTATGGGACTTATGCCCGAGCTGTCGGCCTACGCTGGGCCATGTGCTCTCCGTAGTGACCTTTGAGCCTATCTAAATTGGCTGGTTGTAAATGGACTAATAATGACTAGGCTAATCATACATACATGGCACGCATTGTTCCGACTGGATGATGTTTCCCAGGTTCGATGATTGCATGGGTGACGGCCCACTGTCCGCACGGATGAGCGTCCCTGGGGCGATGATTGAATTCACGCATCCATGCATGTAATAAGACCTGTATCATGTATTATTTTGTATGCTTTGTTTCATAACTATGCTTACCTAATGTGGCGGTGTGTAATCTTGAGGGGAATTCACACTGAGTTGGCCACTCATCCATCAAATATACAACCGTACAGGTAGTACAGGTGGCTTTAGCGATGTGCATGTTCAGATTTGATGAGGAGCAGGGTACGATCGCTAGGGATGCATGGCCGTAATTGCCTAGAGGAGCTGCGTGATCTTGCGGCTTATATTTATATGTTTTCTGCTATTCTTCATGTATTAAATTCTTGTAAATCTCGTACTTATTAAATTCAAAGACATTGGTTTGTATAAGTCATTATGGGCAGCTTCTTGTATATTTGAATAATAATGAAATTTTCCTTTATGTCGATTTGTCCACACTACGCTCATCTGCTTCTCTGAGAAAAGAAAAAAAAATGTGTATTCTCGAATTTGACCATCCTTTAAGGTTAACACTCGGGTTTTTGGAAAACGGGTCATGTACTCGGGTCCTGAAGATTAGGGGCGTTACAATAGACCCGCTAGAGAGTTGCATGTGGGAGAACTCCTCGTTGTCATAAAAGTCAGGCTCCATCTCGTAAGCCTTGCCATTACCTGTAACTACGACAGAGTCTGGTTGGTGTTTTAAAACACTATCCCAGAGTGGGAGTGAGTGATCAACTCAGTGGAGTTAAAGACAAAGGTTAAATGTTATCAATTCAGTCAAGCAGTAACGATAAAATAGTACAACAATCATATCCTAACTACCCTAGTTAATGCAAGAATGGTATGCGATAATGATGCATGCCCTCGCCTGCACTCCCTTAGCGACATCATCTCACGGTCGTGCATGATAAACTTTCACTGTGCTCTTCCTCACCAAAGGCACATGCAATGTAGTGCATGAACATGTTAGCCAAGTAATTTCTTAAGCTTATTCATACAGTAGATTTGGGAAGATAAGGTACCTCCCTCTATATCATTTACCCAAACAATGATCCATCTAGGGTCGTTAATCCTAATTAAACGCATACAATAAGCAAGTTATAGGGTAACATCACCCCTGATTGAAAAGCAGTGGATAGGCAAGTTCAGGTCGCTATGAAGAGGCTCGTCACCTCAGCATAGGCCTAGTTGGAAAGTGCCCTAGTTTGTCAATTAGTGTGAGTGTTGAGTCAGTTCGTCTACAGAGCCTCATAGGATGATCAATTCTAGCGTCTGCCTCAAACGGATATGTGCAAGCTCACTACAGGTAAATCTGAGCCTCGCATCCCTTATCCCAAATCACCAGGTATATTAAAACCCTTAAAAACAAACTAGAACAATATAGGGTTTTTGGGTAAGAAAACATTTTTCAAAAATAGGAAAATTCTCTAAGTTTTCATATCCTGTCGATTGTATCGATACACATCTCGATATGATCGACCTGCTCTGTCGAGTCCTCGATGCTCTATCGATACTATCGAAAAGAGGACCAAATATGTCTAGCAACCTCATAACATATCTGGACGAATTATATATGTATCGATACACCTATCGATATCATCGATATTCAAATCTCGAGTCTATTGAAGTCGACTCGATATCATCGACAAGCAGCTTTCCGGTGCTCCTGTTTTTACTTAAGAAAATCACATTTGCATCGATATATTGGAACTCTTCTCTAGACCATGGAAGTTCAAATCTTAATGATATTGGAAGACCTCCGACGATATCGATCTTGGGCGACAAGCTCTCCAGAAAAATATTTCAGGGCGGTTTAACTATGATCGGGGGCCCTTCGATAGAATCGATATTCAAATATCGATGATATCGGTACCAGGTTGATTGCATCGAACAAGGAGATAAAATGTCCGACCAACTTAAAGAAAAATCCACTAGATTTATTGATGCCTCGACGCTGATATCGATGTCATCGATATTCAAATTCCGATGATCTCGATGGTTCCCCGATCATTCATGAAAAACCTGAAATATTTCAAAGTCAAGTCTCTCTCGTTCTTCAAGTGTCGATGGATCGAACCTATCATCGATGGAATCGGAGTTTGAAATCCGATGACATCGATAATCATTTCGATTCATCGACCATCTAACAAAAGGTTTCAAAAGTGTATGACATTGAGTTCGAATCATCGAGCAGACCATCGATGTCATCAAGAGTATACGCTCGATGATATCGAACCTGCTCGATGATATCGAGCTCTATCATAAATGTGACCGTATTATATCCGTTGGAACCTTTTGCCTATATATAGAGGACTTGTCTATTGTTGCTATGAGAGAAAGAAGAGAGAGCTTTTGAGTGTTTAGCCTTGATCTTATACCTAAAGACCTTTCTCTCAAGGAAGTTCATCCTCCAATCCACCCTCACCATTAATATTCAATAGAGTGGATTAGGGAATGAACTTCCGCATTCAAGGATCCTCTATCTACTACCTTAATGGCAATTCATTAAGCTGGGATGCCTTGAATGGTTAGATGATTGGAACCACTCTATCTTCCTTATAGAAAAACCTTTAGAGAGTTGGATTCCATCATAACCTTGACCCAACCCGTCACTATATATCGGTACATCTTTTGTGTTGCGGATCAAGGGAGCAGAAGACTCTTTGTCAACAAGGAGGAGGAGATCTTCGGCATTGTGCTAATCGGGACTCATTAACTTATTTGTAAGTATCTAGAGTCCAAGAGGACACTTGTAATCATTCATTTGTAGGATTGGGTCTTAAGTGGTTCTCACCCTTGAAGGCCTCGTAGAAGGCCTCCGGCGGGAGTGTACGTGGTGGGTGCGTTGTGTGGACCCTTGGTCTATGGAGAGCATAAACATTTCGTTAAAGGTAAAATAGTCAAAACCTTAGGTTTGAGGTTAACCGTGTGAAACATCGGGTTTGAGGTGAACCGTGTAGAAACCTCCGATAGGGTCTTATGGAAGATCCTTGGCCAGCGTGCCTAAAAGTGGGTGCGTTGTGTTGACCCTTACTCGTGAGAGCATAAATAGTCAGCCTCAGTGTAGGTTGTAAAGGTTAAAGGTGAACCTGATTTAAAACCTTAGGTTTGAGGTGAACCGCTGTGAAACCTCCTTAGTGAAATCCGGTACACTCAAGGGTTGAGTGCGGTTACCAGGAGTGGAGTAGAAAAGTAGTCAAACCACTATAAAAATGACTGTGTTTGAGATTGCTATTCTTCTAATTGTGTGATTTACTTTAATATTTGCATATATGAATATCTGAGATCACACCTCACACACTTACACAGTCATATCCATCATAAACTTGTTTGCATATCTTTAGAGAGTAGGATTGGGTCTTAAGTGGTTCTCACCCTTGAAGCCTTCGTAGGAGGCCTCCGGCGGGAGTCTACGTGGTGGGTGCGTTATGTGGACCCTTTCTCTTTGGAGAGCATAAACATCTGGTTGATGGTGAATCAGTCAAAACCTTAGGTTTTAGGTGAACCATGTGAAACCTCGGGTTTGAGGTGAACCGTGTAGAAACCTCCGGTAGGGTCTTATGGAAGATCCTTGGCCAGTGTGCCTAAAAGTGGGTGCATTGTGTTGACCCTTGCTCGTGAGAGCATAAACAATCAGCCTTAGTGTAGGTTGTAAAGGTTGAAGGTGAACCTGATTTAAAACCTTAGGTTTGAGGTAAACCGCTGTGAAACCTCCTTAGTGAAATCCGGTACACTCAAGGGTTGAGTGTGGTTACCGGGAGTGGAGTAGACAAGTCGTCGAACCACTATAAAAATGACTGCGTTTGAGATTGTTATTCTTCTGATTGTGTGATTTACTTTAATACTCGCATATCTGAATATCTGAAATCACACCTCACACACTTACACAGTCATATCCATCATAAACTAGTTTGCATATTGTTTACTTTTTAAACAGTTTGTGATTGGATCCTCTACCGGGCTTGGAAGCCAGTAGAGTTATTTTTGAGTAATCCTAATGTCCCTATTGTTAGGATTAGTGTAATAGGGTTTTAAATCAATCATAAAAACTTTTAAAATTCCAATTCACCCCCCTCTTAGACTTATTGGCATATCCCGACTTCAACTAAAGCGGTCTTCACCGTAATTTCATATTTTATACTAAAGGTCACTACGGAAAGGCTCGTCACCTTAACATAGGCTGACAGCTCGAATACAGTGTCCCATAACACCGTATTTGGCTCACGAGTTTGGGTTGCTCAATGGATACTACGGGGAGGCTGTCACCTAAGCGTAGGCCGATAGGTCAACCACAGTGTAACATACCACCATACCCGGCTCATGAGTATTAGTGGATTGTGATACCAAGGTTAAACGAGCTTTTCATTGGTTAGTGGTACCTTAGATTCAAGCAGTAGCATCCATGCATGGTGAACATACATTAGGCCAATCGGACTACTTGACAAGCTCGACTAGTACGAGCACACGTTAAATAAATCGACATGGAGCGCATACACACTCCTCGTGGCCTAACTACTGTCGATAATCACCATATGACTCGGATTCACCTAACGTATCTGTTGTGGCGAAACTAGTTCGACCACTGATTGTAAACCGTTATTGATTGTCTAGACTACGTATTAGTCCCAATCATACTCAAATACAATAGGCATTCATATGTGATAGTCAAAACAACATGTGACAACTAATTTAAATATAAATCTCACTTGAGCATTTTAACAAACACATAGTGCACATGTTATCATACATAGGCATTTCATCTATAAATCACGTAGTGGCGAGATAGGTTACATGAAGGAAATTGTAACTATAGATATGGTAATTGAGAATCTTATCTCAACGCCCCTATTAAATACATTTCAACAAGCAACTTCTCATTCAGACATTTTATCAAACACGTAGACTACACATATCAATATACATGTAATAAATTAGTTATAACATATAATATAGCAAATCCTTTCACAAAGGAGTTGTCACACATACACCAATCATGTATTCTCAATCAAAAATCATGGCAAGAAAAAAATCATAATTCCATATTCATTCAAATATTTCCACAAACACATGGAATGCATTATATTCAACATAGCTCACATATATGTATAATACATGGAAAACATCGCATCTAAGTACATGTAACAGTAGTCAAGGCAGTCATAAATCATTAACAAACAATGAAAGCCATGAAAACCATAACCTAAATGTTTATAGTCTGCACCTTTCGTCGGTTTACTCGTTACGAACTCGGTTCGTACACTATGTCTCCGTCTACAGCACAACGGCTACCTAAATCATGAAATAGGTTAGGTATTCTACCGACTTCTCTATTTGAATTCTTAAAACAGATTAGGGTTATAATTTCTTACCCAAAAACAGATTTGTATTCGACAGTGTAGCGACATGGGAGAGATGATTCGGCACGTGGAGTGGTGGGAGTGAATCCCAACAACAAACCACAGATCTCTCACACTTCACCTCACTCTTTCCTCCTCTTTTCTCTCTTCTCTCTCCTAAGGTTTTATGAAATTCATATGGAATGAGATAGGGGTGGGTTTAGGGCATTATATAGGCCCAGAAGTGGCACCAAGGACATGGTATACTTAGGATATAGCCAAAAGGCATCTGTTTCGGGTCAACAGAGCTCATTTGGAGGTCCATTACCTACATACAGTCCGGAGAAAGTTCCCTGACAATGGATCCATGTCAGGTTAAGATTTCAGTCCGATCGGATTTGTGGATTGACCGTGGAGGAACAGTTTCAGTTCAACGACTATCTTCACTCGATCAGAGCCATAAGTACACTGACATGTGTAGAGAAATTTCTCTGATCTAAGGGTGTAATTGGGTCAGAATCTAACAGTCAGTAACCTTAAATTTAGCCTGCAAGCGAATGGCCCAATTCACTTAAATCTGAGTTCATTTTCTAAAGATATCTGCGTTTCTCACACACTTCGCTCCAGGCTCAAGTTGTGCGTTTCTGGATACTATTTGGGTTCGATTCCCGCAATGGTTGTCAAGCTCAGTAAGGTGGTTACAACCTTATAATTTCGTGGTCATCGGACTTTCGACACACGGTCCAGGTTCGATATGGAGCTTCAATGTGCTACTGAGAGCAACTGGGTTTTGAGATTTCTTCTAGGTTTTTAGATAATGTAGAGTTAACGATTCTACTGGTTTTGGGTCTTGCAGTTCGTATAAAAAGTGGTTCAAGCTAATCTACTAATTAATTCAGTTTAGTACTTAATTAATTTTCGTCTAATTTCTACATAATTTGACCCTTAGTGATTTCTGCCTGAAGTGGTACTCGGGTCTTTGTACGGATTTTTCCAAGACGTTACAATTCCCAAGCTCATCTGATTTATTTTTAAAAATCTACTTGGTTCCAACAACATTTTTATCAAATGGTGTAGGAACAAGATACCACGCATCATTTTTTATAAATTAATTCAATTCATCTTTCATAACCAAAATCCAACTTTTATCAGCCAGTGCGTCATTTATGTTGGCCAATTCAATTTAGGAAGTAAAGCAAACATGATTACAAATATTTTCTAGTTGCCTTCGTGTTTGAACACCAGAAAGAGGATTACCAAGAATTTAATTTGTTGGATGGTCTTTTGCCAACCTAAAATTAGTAATATCTTATTTAGATAATGGTTCACTTTTGATTAATCAAAATGATATCACCATTACCATCATCTCGGTGAAGACTGGGATTAATCGATTGATCATCAATTACAACATTTATATATTATTGTATTACTCCAGTTCTCTTGTTTAGAATATGATATGCCCGACTATTTATTGCATATCTTAAGAATATGCCTAAAATATCTTGTGTAGTCACCGACTACAACTAAGAAATATTTTTTTCCTCTTCTACTCTCCGTTTTTGTTGATCTAACCAAGTCCATGTGAAGAAGTTCAAGAGGACTACTAGTGGTTAAGAAGTTCAATTTCTTATGACAACTCCTAATTTTCTTTCTAATTTAACAAGCACCACATACTTTATTTTCTTTTCACATACTTTATTTTCTTTCTTACTCAACTTGGGTAAGCCTCGCAAGTGATCTCCTTTGCTCAACTTGTAAAGAACTTTATAATTTATATGTTCAAGACATTGGTGCCATAATTCAGTCTCATTTGTTTGGACTATGTAACATGAAAGGTTTGTTGAGCTAGTGTCATCAATTACAATAGCAATTTTTAGAAGTTCTGCGACCATTTAATAGCACGTTTCATTTTTTATTATCTCAAATCCATGATTAGAAAATCTTACACTATGATTATTGTCACAAATTTGAGATATACTAAGAAGGTTATGTTTCAATCCTTTAAAATATAAAATATTTTCAAATTAGGTAAGTTAAGAAGATGTACATTATCTTAACCAATGATTTTGCAGTTGCTACCATATTCGAATGTAACTGAGTCACCATCAATTTCGTTGATATTTGAGAGAATGGCTTTATCACCTCTCATATGTCTAGAACATCCATTGTCTAGGTACCATCTTGAATGGCTACTTTCTTTGAAAGTTGTGTTGATGACAAGACATTTAACCTTTAGAGCCCACTTCATGATGGTTCTAGGCTTTGGAGGGTATCTTTCCTTTTGTTATCTTTGGGAGTTAAGATTTCTCCATTTATTTCATGTTTATTCCTTTTTTTTTTTTCTTTGAGTTGGCTTTCAACAACTCTTTGAGAAAGTTTACAATTTTATCTGTAAGAGAAAAATTGTTAATTTCTCTCATTTGATATCTCTAGTCGTTGGCAAAGTTTTTCACTTTAGTAAATTCTTAAAAGGGTTTTTTATTTTTGAAGATAGTTTTCTTATAATCAAACTAAGCCCCTTTTTGAGTTTTCACTTTAAAGTTCGAGGATTCTCCTTTCAGAAAGGTAGGAGTAAAAGTCTTAGGCTTTAGATTATTATATATGTTATAGCCAAGGCTAGACTTATCACCATACTGGCGAGATGATGTTAGTGGGTTTTCAAGTTTTTTGTCTCGTTGGGTATAAGTCCAAGTATCCTTTGAACTCTGAAGTGAAGAAACTTCAATCCTCAATTTCTCATAATCAGACTTGATATTTTGAAGTTCTACATTTTTTAAAATTAAATCTAATTTGGATTTTTTAAAACAATAAAAAAATGAGATTTTTCCAAAATAAGTTTTTCAAGTTTTAATTGCAATTCCTCACAGTTTTTCTTTTACATTTTCAATTTCAATGTAATTTTGCAACTTTCTCTGAAGAGAACATCATATCCTTCTTGAAGGTCTTCTTCATTTTCAGAGTTACTCTTGGGAGTTTCATATCTAGATGTTTCACTATCTTCTGAAGTAGTGACACTAGCGATTGCTATGAATGCATTTTGATCTCCTACTTTTCCTTAATCTAATTCATCAGATTTTGAATTGAATTTAGCTTCTGATGATTCATCCCAAGTGGCAATCACACACACACACACACACACACACACACACACACACACACACACACATATTAATTTATCCTTTTTAGGAAAGCAAGATGCCCAAACTCAAAGCAGTTGTATCATCAAGTGTATTTAGATTTAGCTTTCCAATAGTTAGAATTAGAGGTGTACATGAGTCAACCCTAGTCAAGCTTGGCACAGCTCGACTCGGCTCGGCCACTTACTGACCCCAGCTCGAACTCGACTCGGCTCGACCCTCGAGCCTAATTGGCTAACTCAACTCAGTTCGGTCAGTAGCTCAGGCCAGTTCGAGCCGAGTTTGTCTGTACAACATTTTCACAAACACATGGTCTGCACCTTCAAAACTTCACTGTATGTTAAACAACAACAATGGTTTTACATATATTTTATCAAACACCTTGTAAACAACATAAAAAACAAGAAAAAAAAAATAGATATTTTTTCATATATGTACCCTCCTTGCCACTAGTCACACTTCATTAAGTCATTTCATTAAACACTTGGTAAGCAACAGCAATATCAAAGTAACCGAGTCACTGAACTGGTTCAATCCGAGTTGGGTTTGATCTAAGTCGAGTCGAGCTCAGGCAAGCTCGAACTCAGTTCGAAATTTTTTCAAGCTAAAAAAATCAGCTCGACTTGGCTCGAACTCAATTTTGAACCGAATCAAATCGAGCTTTTCCGAGTCTAGTCGAGCAAGCTAACCGAGCTAACTCTGCTCTTGTATAGCCCTAGTTAGAATTGCCATTTTTCTTGTTAAAAGTTTTTTGAAAATCAATTTTCTTTTTGTTTTTGAAAATATTATAAAATTTCTTTGACAATACACTAATATCATCCTTGTTTTCCTCATTATCCAAATTATCATTCATTACCTTTAACTTGGACTTAAAGAATTTGATGATTATATACTTGTTCTTCAAAACTTTGAAATTCAGCTCATATGTTTGAAGAGATTTAACCAATTCCTAAACCTTCATTTTGTCGGTATCCATTAGTTCTTGTATAACAGTAACCTTATAATTGAACCATTCAGGTACTGATCTTAGTATTTTTATACAACCCTTACTTTCATGAATATTTTCTCCAAAACTCCACGTAGAATTAATTATGTCGTTTATTTTTGTATACAAATTTATGAATGTCTCACTTTCTTCCATGCGAATTTTCATAAATTTGGTTGAGGATTTAGATTTTGGATTTTTTTACAATCTTAGAAGTTTTGGATCAAGCTGATATTTGTGTTTTCCCTTCATCCAGGATCATTGCAGTGGCCGAGGGAAGTTTTCAAA
The DNA here is from genome assembly GCA_021015155.1 of Magnolia officinalis. NCBI lineage: Eukaryota > Viridiplantae > Streptophyta > Magnoliopsida > Magnoliales > Magnoliaceae > Magnolia > Magnolia officinalis. Next base: position 76,209,531 of record JAJHSJ010000004.1, on the reverse strand, counting down.
AGCACTCAATCCCCCCTGTTTCCTAAGGTGTGGTCCACTTGAGCTTTGGATCTACCACATTTCTTGGGCTCATGTCCTAAAATGAGCACGGATAATGGATGGAGGGCGTGGATGAAACACATGCATTATGGTGTGGCCCACAGATCTTTGACACCAATTACTAGCTGGCTGGTGCAGGGGTCACCGGTCAATCCGCGTCCAGCTCCCGTGCAGTCATTTTCTACCAGACGGGCGGACGGTGAAAATTTACAAACGGTCAAAACCAAAAGCTTCTTCCAAGCTTCTTCTTGTTATTGAACACGAATCAAATGATCCTCCAAGCAGGATATGTATTGCGGCCTCAAGCCCTGAGTTCCTAAGAGTAGGGCCTTTTTTTAGGTGATCAGAACTGCTGATTCATCGATCACCACGGTGGACCCACTAACGATCAAACCCGATTTGATTGTCTTCTGCAAATAAATGACTAATATATATAAAAGAGAAATAAAAACAACAAACAACGGTCCAGAATTAAATAGAAAAAATTGCCAAACATTGAATGGTTATAAAGATCTTCCACACCAGTTAGCTTGTTTCTGTCTTGGCCCCATCTACCGCTGACACGAAGATGAACGGTCAGAGTAACCATATAGTGGGCCACACGTGGACAGGCCTTGTGGCGGCAGTGGAGGACGGTTCATATATTCAAGGGAAATTTACTACCGTACTGACCTCTATATATGGTCAAATCCTCTAAAGAGATTCAACCATTCAAATACTCCTAGGGTGGCCTTCTGACAAGCTTCCGATTACTTGGATCAAAATGCCCTTTGTCCTCGGTTCAATAGTTGTACGGCTTTTCAGTTAATAAGAAGTTACGTCGTATTTAGGGCTATTCACGAGTTGAGCTAGCTTGAAAAACTCGCTCGACTCGGCTCGAGTAAGCTCGGATTGACTCGGCTTGAATGGCCTATTCAAGCCGAGCCAAGCTAATTATTTGAAGCTCGAGTTGAGTTCAAGCCAAGTTCGACCAAGGGGCATTTCAACTCGGCTCGATTCGAAGCTTATATATATATATATAAGTTTTAAGTTTAAACTTAAAAAAAAAAAAAAAAAAACCTAGAATCTCTACCTAACCGCATGCACCCCCTTTTCCTTTTCCTTTCTTCTCTTTCTCTACCCACTGCCAGCCACAAGCTCGCCCGGACCACCACCAGTTTTCATTTCAGCTCCACAATAGTATGATTTCAATCTCTAGAGATCTACTTCTTGGGCGAGAAACCCAAGAAATCCGAGATGAGTTCTTCTTAGATTTGTTAGAGCTTCAAGGAAATCCAATGATCTGATTGGCTAGAGCTCTTTACTTGGATTTATGATCTGTGTTCTGCTTTGTTTATTTTCTAGTACTTGGATTTCTATTGGTGGAAGAAGATTAAGAACAAATCGGTTCTTACAGGTTTCCTCATCTGATTTGAAGCTTTGTTTGGTTTTTTCATCGGGTTTTGCTTTGATTTTCTTAAGATTTTTGAATTTTTCATCAATGGAGGAGGATCAAGAACAGAATCCATTACTCTCTCACCTAACAAGCTCGAGCTCGAGCTCGAGGTAAACTCGACTCGACTCGAACCACTAGCTCAACTCGAACTCAACTCGACAGCTTTGGCAAACAAGCCAAGCTTCAATGTTGAGCTCGAGCTTGAGCTCGATCTCGAGTACATCATGGACAAGCCGAGTCGAGCTTGACCCACCTCGACTCGACTCAGCTCGATGCCCACCTCTATTCGTATTTAATGACGTGTACGAACCCTTTTTTAGGCGTGTGCAAGGCCCAACTCGTGGAGCCCACACTGATGTATGCGTATAATCCATGCCGCCCATCCTTCTTGCCATGTCATTTTAGGGCTAGGGCCTAAATATCAGCTCGATCCAGTGCTCGTGTAGCCCACATAATAGAAAATAATGGTGACTGTTGAAACTTTCCAGGCTTACCGTGATGTTTGTTAGAAGTGTACACTGCCCATGTCAAGACTTTTTGGGCCCACAACGAGCTGGCTGACAAGGTGGATGGATCAGATCACCCCATTGTGGGCCTTAAGCTATGGTACCAATGGTTTGGTAGAAGAGAAAGTGAACACATGGATACCACAATCCATGCAACATGACAACTACGACCCATATAAAATGACAACTACAACCCATACAAACAACGACCCATATGGGCCCACATTAATATATGTGTATAATTCATGCCGCCCATCCTTTTTGTCGTGTCATTTTAGGGGTAGCGCCCAAATATCAACCTAATCCGGTGCTCGTGTTGGCCAGAAAATAGAAAATAATGGTGACTGTAGAAACTTTCTAGGCTCCTTGTGATGCTTGTTAGAAGTAGATATTGCCCAAGTCAGGACTTTTTGGGCCCACAGAGAGCGAGCGACAAAGTGGATGGATCGAATCACCCCATTGTGGGCCTTAAGCTATGGTACCAATGGTTTGGTAGAAAAGGAAGTGAACATGTTGCAAACCACGAACCATGCAACATAACAACCACAACCCAGATAACATGGCAACTACGACCAATGCAAACCATGACCCAAATAGGCCCACATTGATGTATGTGAATAATCCATGTCGCCCATCCTTTTTGTTGTGTCATTTTAAGGACAGGATCAAATATCAGCCTGATCCAGCGCTCGTGTGGGCCACAATATAGAAAATAATGTTGACTGTCGAAACTTTCTAGCCTCACTTTGATGTTTGTTAGAAGTGAACACTACCCAAGTCAGGACTTTTTGGGCCCACGGTAAGCTGGCCGATAAGGTTAATGGATCGGATCACCCCATCATGGGTCTTAAGCTATGGTACCAATGGTTTGGTAGAAAAGGAAGTGAACACATTGCAAACCACGATCCATGCAACATGACAACCATGACCCATATAACATGGCAACTACGACCCATGCAAACCATAAACCAAATGGTAAAATATTGAGGTATGTGTATAATCCATGCCGCCCACATTGATGTATGTGTATAATCCATGAGCTCACTGTGATGCTTTTTAGAAGTGGACATTGCCCAAGTCAAGGCTTTTTGGCCCCACAGCGAACTGGCCAACAAGGTGGACGGAACAGATCACCCCATGGTGGGCCTTTACTCCTATTATTTAAAAATAAACAAGTGGATGACAACCACGATCCATTCGAAGGGTCGTAGTTCACATGCACTATGGATCGTTGTTGTCAACCACGACCCTTTGTGGATGAAAACCACGATCCATTATGCATGTGAACCACGACCCTTCAAATGAATTATGGTTGTCATGTAGCAAGGGTCAAGGTTGTCTTGTCATGTTATATGGGTTGTGGTTGTCAAGTTATATGGGTCGTGGTTGTCATGTTATATGGGTCGTTGTTGTCATGGGTCATAGTTGTCATGTTATATGGGTCGTGGTTGTCATGGGTCGTAGTTGTCATGTTACATGGGTCATGGTTGTCATCCGGGTTATGGTTGTCATGGGTCATAGTTGTCATGTTATATGGGTCATAGTTGTCATGTTATATGGGTCGTGGTTGTCATTCGGGTCGTGGTTGTCACGGGTCATAGTTATCATGTTATATGGGTCGTGGTTGTCATGTTATGTGGGTCATGGTTGATATAGATCGTGGTTGTCATGTTATATGGGTCATGGTTGTCATATTATATGGATCGTAGTTATCATGTTATATGGGTCGAGGTTGTTACGTGACGTGTACAGTTCGTGGTTGTAACATAATAAGTGTCGATGTTGTGATGTTATAAGGGTCATGGGTCCTGTCGTGATTTGTAAGGCCCACCATAATGTTTATTTTCCATCCAATTGTTCATAAGGTCACAAATACCTATATGAGGAGGAAAAACAAATTTCATGTTGATCCAAAACTTCTGTGACCCTCAAAAGGTTTTCAATGGTTGTTGGTGCACAAAAAATGTGCAAAGTTTAAATCATGTGTTGATTTGAAGAGATGAGAAGATATTAGAGACAAGGAAGAAAGAAGAAAGGAATAGAAGGAAAAATGGTGAAGATGTGTTTACGCTTACCCGCGCAAAGGGTAAAGATTGAGCGGGTCCGCCCAACATTTTGAAGGTACTGAAGGAAGAAGAGAAGAGAAGAAAGAATAGCTTAGTATGGTGTCGGACGGCACAACAACAATTTTGATTGCGCGTGACCGTGCAAGAGATATTGATTGCGCGGGACTGTGCAACCAAAATACCAGTCGCGCAGGGTTTTATTCTATGAAAAAGATCTGAAGTAGTTAAAAGATGGTTTGTGCGGGTCCGCACAACCGATATCCGTTGCCTGGGACCGCTCAACTAAAATATCAATTGCGCGGGTTCGCGCAACGGAATTCAGGACTGGTTCTTTGTGAAAAGGTCCAAGGCATTGAAAGGTGGGTCCCATGGCACCAAAATTGAGGTCCCACACGTGTGAGGGCCTATAAATACCCCTTCCTCTCCTTCATTTGAGGGGATTAAAGATTTTAGAGAGGAAGTAGAGCAAGGAGGAAGATTGAAGGTAGGAGAGGAAGCTCCAGTCTGTTGCGCGGGTACGCGCAATCGATATCCGTTGCGTGGGTCCACGCAACCAGACTGCCCTGTAGTCTGTGAAGTCAAGAAGCGGACATGCTGCTGAAATGGCTAAGTCTCTAGATTTCTTCTGTTCAAGCTTCAAGGGGAGAAATCAGTAGAAGAGATCAATTCAACATTCCTCTTAAGTACTAGGGGATGACTGAAGGAACTGTCGGAATGCTGTCGAAATTTCTATCTCCTTGGAGATTGGTTGATCGATCCAGCAATTCCTCCTAAGTATTAGGATATGACTGAAACAAACGTCGAAATGTTGCCAAAATTTCTATCGGACTATCCTATCTAATTTTGATTGATTGTACTTTGTTTTCAGAATCAAGGGAATCCGAGGATGTAAATGAACTCAGAATAAATGTGATCAATGTTCTCTCATGCTTTCTTTGTTATCATTGAATAAATCCTCCAAATTGAATGCTTTTGTTTTCTTGTCGAAATAAAATGGCGACTCTGCCGGGGACTTATTATTCGATGGTAACTTAGAAAATATTCTGAGAACATTTATCACTTTTTGGCATCTGTATAGACCCCAAAATGGCGACTCTCAGTGGGAACATCCTCCCCTTCATCTCTAAGATAGAATGACTTATCACATAGATGCCTAATTGCAATTTTATATTTTTGTCAACAGGTAAGTAGTAAGCGTCAGAGAAAGCAAAGTCTATTGTGATCAAGAGTAGTGAATTTCGTGTAATGGACGGAACAGTCTCTATTTCGCCAGTAACTCAAGAAGATGAAGGATGGAGGATAGTAACATCCAAAAGTCGGAAAGTTCGATCTACTTCTGCAAGAAGCATCATCTCGCCAAGTACTGGGTCGATTATGCGAAGTATCGTGAGACACAGTCCTGCTTCGGTCATACAATCGTCTCATTCGAGAAAAACAGAAAGGCCCGTCACTCTAAAAAGTCTTCTGATACCATTAACTATAGCCGTAAAGACATCCTCCACAGAATCATTGCGAGTTCAGAAAAACAAAGGGAAGGCGACCGTGATCAGTGAATGTTTACTCACAACACTTTCTGTAAAAGATTTCAAGCAAACTCATGCATTAAGAATACCACGATTTGAGTCAGTTAGTTCTTCGAAGCGACAATACTCTGCTTTCAAATCAAATAATAGGTCATCTTATTCAACAACGTTAGCAGCACGACGCTCGCTTCTTCCTTCAATATCAAAACAATCGAAGTATAAAGAAATAAAAAGCTCATCGATAAATATTAATCAGCCTGATCAGTTTCCACCAGATGAGCATATGGCAGAAGAAGTCCCTAATATTTCGACAGTGACTGTCGTAAATAATATTGAACCACAAGTAGAAAGACCACAACCGCAAGCGGTTAGATTTCAGGAGCCAATGGCTAATATTACTCAGAATATCACGTAGGAAAAAATCCGGCAGATGGTTATCGAATATATTCATCTAGAGAATGAACGAAGTCAGAATCAAAAATTTCAATATTAGACACCATATCCTCGTGAAATAGAAGAAATGTCATTTCCCGCTGACTTCAAACACCCAGACTTTCAGAAATTCAACGGGAACGGATCACCAGAAGAGCATATGATGCATTTCATAACAAAGATGGGAAATTTCTCTAAGTTCCTCAATTTTGTCTACGATTATTTAGATCTTCTCTAACAGGAAGAGCTTTCAGATGGTATTCAGGTTTAATCCGAGGATCTATTCATACCTAGGAACGAATGCAGGATGCTTTTATGTCAAACTTTTTCTCTTCAGACCGAGAAATTAGTTTGACCGAATTGGCCTCTATTCACAAGGAAGAAAATGAATCAGTTAAAGAATTCATCAGTCGATGGAATGACTTGGCAGCATCATGTCAACATCCTCTGCAGGAATCAGAACAAGTAGAACTATGTTTAGAAGGCATGAGACCAGAACTGGCATGTCACCTAATTAGTAAAGATTGGAGAACCTTCCGTAATTTTGCTACGAAGGCTTATGCTCTTGAAAAGATGATAGGAAGAGTGTCTGCTTTTCAGTCAAAATCAGCCCACATAACTTGGAAAGAAGAAACCAAAGAAGATTTTCAGAATGTTGAAAGAGATAGCGATGAAGAAGATAGAAATGGTCGTGTGGTTATAATGACATATAAAAGGTCCAGGCAAAATAAAGACCATATGAAATATGCATTCTCAACAAAAGATATACTTTCTATGCAGAATCAATTGTTGGCTATGAAGCGTATTGAATTACCTCGGTTAAGACACCTCGAAGAAATTGAAAATACAAGAAGAATAAATTATTGCCATTATCATCGTAAATTTGGACATCATACGGAAAATTGTAATTCTCTCAGAAAAAAGCTACAAAAGATGATCGATAAGGGAGAAATTGCTATGGAAAGAGCATGACAGAAAGAGAAAAATGGAGAAAATGACAGAAACTTGATAAAGAAAATTCTGGAGGCATCTGCGTTAAAAGACAATAACATGCTTCGTATGGTGAACCGTCAGTAATTGACAAGATTGAGCTGTCATAACCTAAATACTCAAATGAAAAGAAGTAAGTGAGGCAAAAGATGTAAAGTCGCGGTAAAAAACATATTCGTTGCAGATATGCATTGCAATACCTGTCAGTTCAGTAGATGACCGCTATTTTGATTTCGAAAGGTATCGGTATGATACTTCCAAAATCAAAAGGGGGCAAGACAGGTAAGTAAAAAACTGTGAAATGTATTTCTCACCATGGAATGTATTTCTTTTGTATATGAATAAAATGCAGGCTTTCAAGCATATCAAGTCATCACCTAATGCGAAGCACCAATGACAATCACCAAATGCGAAGCACCAATGACAATCACCAAATGCAAAGCACCAATGACAATCGCCAAGTGAAAAGCGTCGATGATTATCTCCAAAATTAGTAACTATCACTGTTGTCATCAATTGCTGATACAAAATTATCTTATCTCACCTTATTAAAATTGTTATCATCGCCAAACTGATACACTATCCTAACCATACGCATTGTCAAAACATATCAGCAGTGGCGATGTATCAATTATTGATTCACTATTCATGGCAGCTCGTCATTTAAGGCAGCCTAGCCAAGCCTATATGGCCAACTACGCATAAGACCTATGATCATTTAAGTCAGCTTAGCCAAGCCTATATGGCCAACTATGCCTAAGACCTATCATCACTTAAAGCTCGAAATCGGCGGTAAACTATAATTGCTCCTTGAGCCCTGCCTAAAATTGGCAGTAAACTATAATTGCTCCTTAAGCCCTACCCGAAATCAGCGGTAAACTATCTTGCTCTTTGAGCCCAGTGTCAAGTCCAGTTAAGTCAAATCTGGTCGTCTAGTTCAGTCAAGTCTAATCGAGTTAAGTTCAGTCTTGTCCAGTTAAAGTATGGTCAGTCAAAGTACACTAGCATAAACTATCTCCACTGCTTAAAAGCATAAACTATGTGCAAAATTCAAAATCCCGCAGATACATATTTCAATTTAGATATGCTCAAATGTGCAATTGCTTGATAAAAATTTTAAATATTGAGTAAATAAACATGCAAAAATGCATTTCTCTTTAATCAGGTTCAAACTACAGCAACAATAAATGCCTTCAAAATATTGGCGATTATCTACTCAAAAGTTCAAGTCTTCAAGGTCAATTAATATATTAACAAGGGTCGTAAGGTCTTTTTGTCCCTTGCCTTCTTAATATAGAAAGATATTATCACACGAGATTCTCAAAGGTGGCAGAGAATAAACTAGCGAAGAATCATCCTTCTCTCCTGGACGATATAAAAATTCAGATATATTCTTTGGATTCGTTAAAAGGAGCAGCAAAGATTATCCATCCTTCAGGAGTATCAGCAGGCTTTACTTTGAAAATATTATCTTGTGAAGAAATCTTTATGCAACATTGACCGGGAAAGGGGGCAGGATCTATGCCTTCAAAGTAATCTATGCCTTGGTCTTTCAGATATTTTCTTATACGCGGCGAAGGAATTCATATGCTGAGTATTATGAATAATGATATCGCAAGTTCCAAGTACCAGATCTAATGAAGACAAAGAACAAGTAGAATCATCCTCAGTAACTTCTATGTCCTTTGGAAAGTTATTAAGTGAAAATTGAAAGAAGTCTTGTTTATTTTTCAGAATCACCAAAGATCCTAGGAAAATTTTATGAAGAAATGCTAAGGAACACAAACTAGAAGAGACTCGACAAAAGACTCAGCAGTTGAACCTTTGGAGTTGGAGATGACATCTCCAAGAGTGCGATATAAAGAATACAAAGAATACAATGCGAAGCACGATGACAAAGCACAAAGATGAAATGATTAAATCATTATCATATTACGAATATCACAATCAGCCTAAAAAAAAAGAAGAAGAAACTCTCAATCTATTTCAAAAATTATCAATACTTCATAAAGCTAAATTGAAAAACATTATAATGTCTTAAGATACTAATTCTGATTAATTTGGCAGGACAGACTATCATTCGAAAGCTTGGATTATGCGGATCATAAATAAAGGAAACAGTAGAAAAAGTTGTTGTGGTAGGATCAGCATTAAAGAACAACCCCAGATACAAAGTTAAAGGAAAGAATCACTGAAGTTGATCAAAGAGACCGTTGCAGCCTCAGCGGTGTTGAAAGATAGCTCTCTGGTCAAGATACTCAAAGACAAAGTCGTTACAACTGTTATAGAGATGTGTTTCGATGAAAAGAGAATTTTATCATCTCTAGTGAAACATCCGCTCGACACTACTGGTTGGGGGCATTCCAGTCTTCCGTTCGAGCGCAATCATCAAGTCTTTCGTTCGAGCGCAATCATCAAGTCTTCCGTTCAACCGCAATCATCAAGTCTTTCGTTCGAGCGCAATCATTAAGTCTTTTGTTCGAGCGCAATCATTCTAGTCTTTCATTTGAACGTGAGCTTTCAAATCTTCCGTTCGAGTGCAATCATTCAAATCTTTCGTTTGAGTGCAATTGTTCAAATCTTCCGTTCAAGCATGAGCATTCAAACCTTCCGTTCGAGCGAAATCATTCAAATCTTTCATTCGAGAGCGATTGTTCAAATCTTCAGTTCGACCACGATCATTCAAGCCTTCCATTCGAGCGCGAGCATTCCAGTCTTTCAATCGAACGTGATCATTCAATCTTCTTGTCAAAGACGATTAGCCAGTCTTCCATGCAAGCATGATCATCTAGTCGTCCTTCAGTTGCAGTTCATTCAAGTTCTTCGAGTAGGGGAAGATTGATTCTCCATTTGATTTTAGGAATCAATCAAAGAAGGATCGTGGGGGCATCTATTGGTGCACGAAAAATGTGCAAAATTTCCATCATGTGTTGATTTGAAGAGATGAGAAGATATCAGAGACAAGGAAGAAAGAAGAAAGGAACAGAAGGAAAAATGGTGAAGATGTGTTTACGCTTACCCATGCAAAGGTTAAAGATTGAGCGGGTCCGCCCAACATTCTGAAGGTACTCAAGGAAGAAGAGGAGAATAGAAGAAAGAATAGCTTAGTATGGTGTCGGACTGCACAACAGCAATATTGATTGCGTGGGACTGCGCAAGAGATATTGATTCCGCGGGACCACGCAACCAAAATACCAGTCGCGTAGGGTTTTGTTCTCCGAAAAAAATTTGAAGTAGTTAGAAGATGGTTTGCGCGGGTCCATGCAACCGATATCTGTTGCGCGGGACCACACAACCAAAATATCAGTTGCGTGGGTTCGTACAACGGAATTCAAGATGGGTTCTTTGTGAAAAGGTCTAAGGCATTGAAAGGTGTGTCTCATGGCACCAAAATCGACGTCCCACACGTGAGAGGGAGTATAAATACCCCCTCCCGTCCTTCATTTGGGGGGATTAAAGATTTTGGAGAGGAAGCAGAGCAAGGAGGAAGATTAAACGTAGGAGAGGAAGCTCCCGTAGGTTGTGCGGGTCCGCGCAACCGATATCCGTTGGGCGGGTCTTCGCAACCAGACTGCCTTGCAGTTTGTGAAGTCAAGAAGCGGACATGCTGCTGAAATGGCTAAGTCTCTAGATTTCTTCTGTTCAAGCTTCAAGGGGAGAAATCAGTAGAAGAGATTAATTCAACATTCCTCCTAACTACTAGGGGATGACTGAAGCAACTGTCAGAATGTTGCCGAAATTTCTATCTCCTTGGAGATTGGTTGATCGGTCCAGCAATTCCTCCTAAGTATTAGGAGATGACTGAAACAGGCATCGAAATGCTGCTGAAATTTCTATCGGACTATCCTATCTAATTTTAATTGATTGTACTTTGTTTTTAGAATCAAGGGAATCTGAGGATGTAAATGAACTCAGAATAAATGTGATCAATGTTCTCTCATGCTTTCTTTGTTATCATTGAATAAATCCCCCAAATCGAATGCTTTTGTTTTCTTGTTGAAACAATGGTAGAAGTTAAATCCCCCATCGCTTTTTGCAATGTGGTCCACTTTATCCTTAAAAATGTCTAATTTTTAGTCTCAAGCGTTAGGATGAGCTCGCCCAATGGATGGATGGTTTGGATATAACACATCCCTTATGATGGGACCCACAGAACTTACTGACGTTAATACAACAGCTATATAGTTGTGTGGTACACCAGCCAATTGACTTTCGTGTCCCGGATGGACGCAGATGGACGCGGATTAGATACTTACAGGTTGAGTAGCGAGTCGGCTACTAAAGTGACGTCACCAAGTTCTGTGGGCCCCACTATGATGAATGTGTTGTATCTACACTGTCCATCCATTTTGAGATATCATTTTAGGGCATGAGCCAAAGAATGAGGTAGATAAAAAACTATAGTGGACTCCACTGCAGAAAACAGTGGGGAGAGTGATTCCTACCATTGAAACTATCCTAAGGCCCATCATAATGTTTATTTGAAATCCAACTTGTTCAAAAGTTAAAAAAGACATGAAATAAGGGGAAACACAAATATCAGCTTGATCTAAAACTTTTGTGGCCTTTAGAAGTTTTTAATGGTGGGCGTCACTGTCCCAACTGTTTTATGTGCCGGGGTCCACTGGAGCTTTGGATTTAACTCATTCTTTGGATATTGCCTTAAAATGATCTCTCTAAATGGATGGAAGGTGTGGACACAAAACATCCATCATGGTGGAGCCCACAGAACTTGGTGACGTCACTTCAGTAGTGAGTCTCGCTACTTAACTTGTCAATAGCTAATCCACGCCCGACGCAGATTGCGTCCTACTCCCGCCAGTCTCTAGCTCCAAATGGGCAATTTTGTGGGTCGGCCCACAGTGATGTATCTATTTATCCAAGCCATCCATCCTTTTTCTCAGATCATTTTAAGGCACGAGTATAAAAACGAGGCAGATCCAACGCTCAAGTGGACCACACTAAATAATCAGCTTGGTTGCGTTAAATGCACAAAGCATTAAATGCCATGCAAAAGTCATCTGTGGTGTGGTCCATTTGAGCGTTGAATCTGCTTCATTTCTGTCCTCATGCCCTAAAATGACCTGAAAACAGGGATGGATGGCTTGGATAAACAGATACATCACGGTGGGTCGGCCCACATAACTTCCCGTTCGAGACTAGAGACGGGCGCAGGTAAGATGCAATCCGCGTCTGTCCCAGATACAGACTCGAATTAGATAGGACGTGAATTAGCTACTGACAGCCGGCCACCAGCAGGTGCTTTGTGGGCCTCACCATGATGTATCTGTTTTCATCCATGCCGTCCATCTAGTTTTATAGATCATTTTATGGTATTACATAAAAAATGAAATATATCCCAATCTCAAGTGGACCACATTAAAGGAAACAGTGTTTAATGAACATTGACTATTAAATATGAGCCATGGGGGTTGGTGGCAAGGGGAGTAGCCAATCCGTTCCTGATTAGATACGGACAGGTTGAGTAGCGAGTCTGGATACTCAACCTGTCAGTAGTAATCCGCACTCGTTTTTCTTTCCTCAAGCAAGCTTTTTCCCAACGTAAGTTGCGCTCCAGAGAGGAAATCGGATTAAGTACTCGGTTGGGCTCACCATAAATGTATGTGGTCTATCCACGCTGTCCATCCATTTTTCCATCTAATTTAAGGGGTTGAGCCCAAAATTGAAGCATATCCAAAGATCAATTAGATTATACCACGGCCTTAATATGTAGCCTTTGATTCATTTACACTACCAAAAATGGATCATGGTTGTCATGGGTCGTAGTTATCATATTATATGGGTCGTGGTTGTCATGTTATATGGGTCGTAGTTATCATGGGTCATGGTTGTCATGTTACATGGGTCGTGGTTGTCATGGGTGTGGTTGTCATGTTATATGTGTCGTGGTTGTAATGTCGTAAGGGTCATAGTTGTCAGGGGTCGTGGTTGTCATGTTATATAGGTCATGATTATCATGTTATATGGGTCGTAGTTGTCATGGGTCGTAGTTATCATGTTATATGGGTCATGGTTCTCATGGGGTATGGGTCGCGGTTGTTACATGTTCACTTCCTTTACTACCAAATGAAAAAATAGCCATTGGTACCATAGCCTAAGGCCCACAACAGGGTGATTCGATCCATCCACCTTGTCGGCCAACTCGCCGTGGACCATAAAAGTCCTGATTTGGCCAATGTCTACTTTTAACAAACATTACAGTGAGCCTGGAAAGTTTCAAGAGTGGGTGCCACTGTCACCATTATTTTCTATTATGTGGCCCACACGAGCACTGGATCAAACTGATATTTGGGCCCTAGCCCTAAAATGACATAACAAAAAGGATGGGCAACATGGATTATGCATATATCAATGTGGGCCTCAATGTATGGTCAAATTCCCAGGTCGTGATTGTAATGCAGTACGGGTCGTGGTTGTAATGTGGTAAGGGTCGTGGTTGTTATGTTATATGGGTTGTGGTTGTTATGTTATATGGGTCGTGGTTGTCATGGGTCGTGGTTGTCCTGGATCATAGTTATCATGTTATATGGGTCGTGGTTCTCATGTTTTATGGGTCGTGGCATTTTAAGCCAAGGCCTATAAAATGAAGACAACGACTCATATAACATGACAACCACGACCCTTACCTCATGACAACCATGACCCTTACCTCATGACAACCACGATCCATATATCATGGCAACCACGACCCATGACAAGTACGACCCTTACCACATTACAACCACGACCCTTATCGCATTACAACCACCTGATGCAACCTATGTTACTATACAGATATCGTTTGCACGACTATGGCATGACTTGCACTAACTTGGTAACCACATGGAATAAACATACATAAGATCCTTACCGTCCATCATATGAAAAGTTCTATTTATACTGTGGATACTAAATTTGATTCAAATATAAATCTTAAATGGACCATAACATAGAGAATAGAGTAGAATTCTGAGTAAAATTTCCAATCTCAATTGTTTCCCATGGAATAGCCCACCTGGCCGTTTAATCATTCTCATCTTTGGGTCTCAATCTAAATATAAGGTGGGGCATTTAACAAATGGTGTGGATCTTATCCTCATGAAGTTATACTATACAAAGTTAGAAAAGTAACGTGCCCATCCGTACTAAAGCTAGCCTGGCAATTTTCGAATATGAGAAGACCATTGATAGACTACAGGAGCAGAAAATGCAGACTATGTAAGACCCTACCTGAGAGTCTGCATTTCATTCCTCTAGGTCTCGCGGTCCTACCGGTCGAATCCCAGCGACCCACGACCTACAGATAGTGTTTGCGGTCATCCCCAAGTCCGGTCACTTAGACCCAGCTCGGTTTGACCCAAATTTAGTGCCATAGCGACCACATCGTCGCTAAGGCTCCAACGCCGCCTCTTGTGCGGCAATTCGAGTTGTAAATCATGAGATGTAGGTCGTGCATAATTTAGGTCGTTGATCGTTATTGTGGGGCCCACTTAAGATTTGGTACAAATCCGTAGGCATAGGTTTCATCACCCTACCCATCATAAGTAGGTAGATTAGACTAGGTCCCTAGCCCTACCTAGCTAGCAAGTGATCATGAGTTCTCTATCCAAGAGAGCTCATTTTTCTATCTCCCTTGCAAAGGCTACTTTTCTCTCTTCTCTAAATCTGAAATTTCAGAATTTCTCTTCTCTAGAGAGAGAGAGAGGATCATACCCCTCTTTCCTAGCAAAACAATCATTACATTGCATAAAACCCTCTCTTGCTAGCAATTTCATTCATTTCTCTCCCTTTCTCTCTTCTCCTCATCTCTCCTTCTCCCTCTCTACCCTTGGAACGTCCCACCCTTCTCCTCATCTCCAGCCCCTTATACCCTAAAAAAACACCTCATCTAACCTTCCATTTCCAATCTTAGCCATTGATCCTTGAAGCTTGAAGCATAGAAGTCCATTGGTAGGAGTTTGGTGAAGAACTATTGAGGTGGGTACATTTAGTTTAGGATTTCTTTTCTTCCTTCTTAGATATTTTCATTCCTACCTTGAGGAGCCAGTAGGGCCCACCAAATGATGGTGGAGGTCCCTGAGTATCCATGGATGAGGCATATGGCCAACCATCTTGCATGCATGTTCCATAGATGGGGCCATTCTCCATGGACCCCATCATGGCCTTTTTATTTTTGATCCATGTTCTTGAGATGTCATTTATACCCTAGACCTTGGTGGGGGTGGCATCTCAACCTTATATCTGAAATCTTGTTGCATGCATGTCTATGATGCAACTTGTAAATGAATATAGTGGAAGGTGTAATGTTTGTGATGAAGGGAGGGCCTCAATGGTGGCGGAGACCCTCTCTTGTGGCCGGATCTTGCTTTCTTTCTTTATTTTCTTCATTTTTCGTATCCTCATGACCTGATCTCTGAGGTGTGTGGCCCACTTAGAGGCCTTGCAACATCCAGACCGTCCAAACATTGTGGACGCCCGTTGGTGCCCCATTTCCCCCATATGTAATGCATGCAATGGGTTTTTGGGTGGGGATATGGCTTGGATATTTGTGGGCCCACTAAGGTGGACCATGACACCAAATTTATGGGGTAATCTCCTTTTTATTTGACTCATATGCTTAGTATATTCCATGTATATGTTGCTGTCCAAAAATTTTCTAGACAGTTTCTGATTATTTTTGGACCAAATTTGAGGACTGATTGGGGGACCTTTCCGAAAAGGCCTAGCTATAAGTCCTAGAGGGGGGGTGAATAGGACAATGCCAAATAAAACTTATAACAGCGGAATTAAAAAGAATATGATAGCCAAAGTAAATCACAATGCAGGAAAGTGAAACAACCTCAAAATTTAGATCTTGAGAGGTTGATACAAATATTGTTCTAAGGACAACCTTTCACCAAAAACCAGAGTTTATGGTATGACAACCTTATTTCTAGAAAGATCTTTGTATCAAATCTCAAACCAAAGAGGAATAAAGAAATAAATATAAACTCAATTGAAATAAATTGTAATCACAAATGTATTGTTTTAGGGATAGCCATACACCATAAAAATGGCAGGGCAACCTTGCTGGAACAACTTTTAAAAGAAATTGAATATCAAGCTGATAAATGAATAGCAGAAAATAAATTCTAAACTATTACAAAATTCTCACAATGCTTGAATTAAATGATTACAACATTCACCACCATACATACATCCCACAAATGAATATTAAAGATTAGAAATATAAATCATTCAACCACAACACAAGGGATTATAGTGGTTCGCCTGTGTGTTCACCAACTGTTAAACAACAGCCACACAAAATGCTACTCCACTCCTGATATCCTCACACAGGGGATATTAGCGTTCACTAACAAAATAGGTTTTCCCAGGTTCACCAAAAACCTTTACAATTGTGTCTTTGTCTGTGGGCTTACACAATTAAAAAAACCCCACTTCTGAGTTTTCCTGGCTCTCCTCAGATAACCAATACAACAAGATTTTTCTGGTAAATCTTGAAAGAAACTAAAACAGAAAGGAATTTACAATTAAATGTAAAATACCTGATTATCTCCTTCGTTGTAGCAGCCCGGTAGAACCAAATCAGAGTAGATGATTGAATATCCAAGTTCAATGTCCAGTACTCAATTACTATGGTTCTAATTCTAATAGATTTTAAATTAAACAAAGTAGGGCTTGCCTTAATTGATTTTGATTCCAAAGAAAGGGAATAACAATTCCTCTTATCAAATTAGATTGGAATAGCAGAAACAAAATCAATTAAATAAAACTAAGGAAAGAGAATATTAAATAAGCACACTTAGCTTACATGGAGCACAGAATTATCTCTCAGAAGTTCGACGAAGATTGACTTGAATGGATTAATTAATTCGATAATTTCTTCTGAGATTCGTTCTCTATTTATAGGTGAGCAGATCGCATCTTCGACTGGTCTAAGGAGCTCTTCGACTAGTCGAAGAAATAACAAATTTGAAAAAAATCGGGCGCGATAAGCTTTGACCGTTCTACGACTGGTCGAAGGCCTCCTTCGACTGGTCGTAGGTCACCTTCGACTGGTCGAAGACCTTGTGAATTATCGCTAGACTTTGAATCGAAGATTTACGACTGGTCGAAGAAGCAGTCGACACTGTTCCTACGACTGGTCGAACAGAGTCCTGGACTAGTCGAAGCCTAACAGAAATTATCCGATTTTTGTAACAAACTCACGACTGATCAAGGAATTTCTTAGACTGGTCGAAGCAACTCTAGGACTAGTCGAAGAAGGCCTAGGACTAGTCGAAGAACTGACCAAACTTATGTAAAATAAACATTCGATTTATGTATCCAAAGTGACCTACTTCTAAGGTCAACCTAAGGTCAGTCAAACCTCAACCATGAAGTAAGTACATTGAAATATTAGGAACTAGTGACCTTGAAGTATGAGTCTTGAAGTCTTGATGTAATTCAATCTTGAAATCTTGATGTAGCTCAATCTTGAAAGTGTCTTGAGTTCTTTATGAACTACCTTGAAGTCTTCTTGAAGTCTTGCAGCTTGAGTCATGTCTTGTGAGTAGTTCTTGCATTCAAGTTTGATCTTTGTACTTGTGAGCTTAGCTTGTTGTGAGCTTAACTTGTTGTGAGCTTAACTTGTTCATGAATGTTGATCTTTGAGAGAGCTTCACTTATGCAAGATATATAATAGTGATTTTGGCACCACAAATTTGATAACAAACAGGGATATTAAATATAGCACTTACAATCTCCCCCTTTGTCAAATTAGTGACAAAACACATAACCAAGATAAACATACAATAAAACAACTGGTTAAAGAGATATGAACCAGTTCATATCAACTGGCTTACCTGCAAATCAATATTCAATATTCAACATTCAACCAGTTGCATTCAACTACTCCCCCTGAGTAACATAACCAATGCTACTCCTCTCGCAATCACATCGTTAAGAACAAACCATTCTCCCCCTTTTTGTCACAATATAACAAAGGAAACAACAATAAAGGAGAACTAAATAAAGGGATATATGAGAGTAAAAATGAGGAGTTATGAGATAATAGCAAAACAGAGATAGAGAGACACTACATAGCTTCACATAGAATAAATATCCAGCATAAAACATAGATAGTATCCAACTCAAAAATAGTCAACCAAGTGCTAAGTTATAAGGTTATTACAGACCAGAAAATCCCATATAGACTAGTCAGAATTAGAACTAGAAGACGGAGCAGGAATAGAGGGATCAAGTTGGTACATGCATTTGTTTAATCGCCGAAGATATTTTCACATGTACTTGAATTGAGAATCATGAGCAACAGACATGTTTTCTATCTTTTCATTCAAATTTTCAACTTTACCCTCCAATGCACTCAGACGTGCATCAAAATCAGATGGTACAAAATCTGGATCATTTGTTGAATCAGAATCCAGTTCCTCAAAGATATCATCCATATTAATGTCATCCTCCGCTTCTTCATGACCAGCACCACTACCATTACCACCTTGTTCAGGAAGTAATTCCAGCTTCATCTTATTGAGATTAGAGTTGTTGAAAATCAGATGATGAATAGGTGCCTCATTAACTGGCATATCGACCAACATATGTGTAGCTAAAACAGTCATTAAATAACCAAAAGGGATGTCACTATGACCAGGATGGAGTCTAAACTGAAGAAGGAAATGACAGATTAAGGATGGGAGACAAATCTGAGTACCACTGGAAATAGCATGAATAATACGTACCATAAAAGAGGTCAAGTCAGTTTTATTACCTGACCGAGGATACAAATTAGACACAAAGATTCTATGGAGCACTCTGTATTTGGGTAACAAAAACCTTGCGGGAAGCGCATTCCCTTTTTGTGTCCATTGAACATCCATGTTACACAAATCTCTAGTGAGCAAGCGTTTTTTAGAAATTGAGGGTTTATCAGTTAGGTTATGGATAGGAATACCCTCATCATTCACAGGAATGTCTATAAGGGCTGAAATTAAATGTCGATCAATTTCAAATGGCCCTTCACTAGTAGATATTTTAAAAGTTAAACTATCCAGTGAGAAGTCAATTATGCATGTAAACATGGATTGAGCAATGGACCGGTATGCAGGCCCACCCCAATGCAATAAGTTAACCCAACCTACAACTTCAAGCAAAGGTAGGATTTCAAAAGGTACAATATGGTTAATATCAACAGGATGTTCAACAATAATATTACGAGCTTTAAGATCTATAACATAAGAAGAATCATTTGTAGGCTCAAGAAGATGACGTTTGGTCAATCTGAAGGAAGAAGAAGGACCACGGGAAGTAGATTTTCTACCTCTAGAAGCCATTTGCAACAAGGATATCAATGAATCAGGAAGTCGCAAAGGATTGAGAAGTGGGTTTCTTCAAAACAGATTTTTCAAAAACCAAACCCCAAATCTCAATGAAATTGAAAATAGAAAGCTTCAAGTTAGAAAAGAGAGCAATCTAGACACTGATTTGTAAGAAAAACGTAAATGGAACACTAACCTTGAAGAACAAGAATGGTGGGTTCGACAAGTCGAAGCTCGGCTCCTTAGAGAGAAAAAAAAGAAATGAGGAAGAAAGCAAAAATCTCCAAATTTAAGTGATTTCCGTGATCTACGACTGGTCGTAGGTATCTACGACCGGTCGTAGGTCGACTAGTCGAGTATACTCACGACAGGTCGAAGGAAGTCTAGAAAAACATATTTCTTGCAATTTTTAAAGAAAATGGAATTAAACCTAGAAAATATATACACTATGATACATGTAGTGTAAGACCCGTATCCTAGTCCGTACTGTTCTGAAGGCTTCCGCGATCCTTCTGGTCGAATTCCGGCAATCTTCGATCTAAAGCAAAAGTTGTGCACGATCCTAAGACGAGACCTGCATGCCAAAGTCGGCTCGACCCGAAACCTCTACCTTAGCGACCGCGCCGTCACTGCGGTTCCAACGCCGCGACTCGCGCACCGACCCGATACCTAGGCTAGAAGATGTCGGCCTGCGTTCGATTCGAAGAAAACACCGCGCGTTGCGAATTACGAGGGAATCTCTACGAGATGTCCCATCAATCAATCAATCACTCATGTCAAGTATAAGTCAAGTCACCCCATACCCAAGTACAACAACCCATCCCTCTCCCTTACATAAGCAAGCCCAAAGTCAACTCTCTCTCCCATTTTTTCAAAGCCACCCTTACCCATGACATCATCACACCACTCCCTCCATCCCTTCTTCCTTTAATTTATTTCTTTCTCTCTCTCATTCTCTCATTTCTCACAACTCAATCCAAAACAACCCAAATTCCATACGTTCCAAACTCCCTCCCAAACACCAAGTGTGGCCCACTTTCCCCTACTCTCACATCTCTCATCTCAACCGTTGGATCATCATCAACCACCATTGAAAGTGGAGGCTAGGAGCTAAGGAGTGCAAGGAAGCAAGGAGGGTTACAAGAGGTGGGTGATCCACCGTCATTTCTCATATTTTTGGGCCACATGTGGTGGGACCCGTTTGATGTATGCATGTATGAAATGGAGGGCCCAGAGTGGCGGGGTCCCTCCTCTATCTCACCGTGTATCTCTCTCTTTCCCTATCTCTCTCTCTCTCTTTTCTCTCCCTAGAATGAAGTGGGTCCCACTAAATCATGTTAAATCCACTCCATTCATCATTGGTGTGGCCCACTACATTTTTAAGGAGACATCCATCACCCATTTTTGGGATGGTGGGAAGCCCACATGGTATATAATTTATTATATTATATTTATTTTATATTAATACTATATATATATATATATATATATATATATATATATGTATCACATGGTGGTGGGCCACGTACATGTGGGACCCACCATGATGCAATGTATATCCAACTGTCCAGCGTCTCTGGACGCTGGACGTAGGCGTCCAGACTACTGCATGGGTGTGTACTTTCAGGCAAAAAAAAAGGTTACTTTTTGGGGTGGGCTGCTAATGCAGGCCCCACGTTGATGTATGTATGTGATCCATGCCGTCCAATCTATTCTCCAGCTCATATTAGGCATTGAGCCAAAATCATAAAGTGATTTGATCACCGGGTGGGCCATACCCTCTAAACCCAAGTAAAGACATGCCAGAACATATAAAAGTACTTGGTGGGACCCATCTGGAGTTTGGATGCAGCTGAAACTCGGCCTGGACGGCCAGAAAAGTGGGACACACATAATGGGTGGGCTGGATTGTGAATCACATCTCGGTGGGCCCCAAAAAAAAAATTTTAAAATTTACGCAGCAGCAGCGCTGCTACTGCTGCAGCGCAGGCAACGCCTGCAGCTGCTGGCAGCGGACGGGTGGCTGGGCCTCATGGCTCCAGCTGTGGGCCCCCACCGAGATGCTTTTCAAGCATCAGCACCGTGCATTGGGTGGGCCTCCCCCTTGGCCACGGGCCACCAGAAAATTAGCTGCAAACAGAACTCAGGTGGGCCACACCATCTAAATCATGTGAAGACATGCCTAAATCATATAAAAACACTTGGTGGGGCCTACCTGAATTTTTTTATGGGGCTAAAACTTGGTCTGGACCCTCCTATAGGTGGGACACACATAATGTATGGGTTGGATTTGTGAACCACCTCGCGGTGGGACCACTGATCATGGGCCCAGGTCACGTGTGACCTTATGAACAGGTTTGATGGAAAATAAATATCACGATGGGCCCTGTACGTGATTTTGTGAATAGGTTGGATTTCAAATAAACATTATAGTGGGCCATTAGGTCTGTGTGACCTCATCAACAGATGGTTGGGAAAATAAATAATATGGTGGGCCCCCTACTCATGTGACATTATCAACAGATTGGATAGGAAAATATATATTATGGTGGGCTTCACATAAGACCCACTTGGATGTATATGGGCTCATGTACTTAGGCCCATCTTAATGTACTTTTAGGCCTATTATTGAGGCCCACTTTGATACATATGGGCCCATGTGTGTAGGCCATCTTGATGTGTTTATGGACCCGTTGTTTGGGCCTACCCTGATATATATTGGCCCACGTTATGAGACCCATTTGAGGTATTTGTGGCCTATTGTTGAGGCCCACTTTGATATGTATATGGCCTATGTGATTAGGCCCGTTTGATTCACATAAAGCCTATGTGATTGGGCTCATTTTAATACATTCTCAGGCCCATAGATGATGGCCCATTGCAATGTACCTAGGGCCCATTGGTGAGAGTCATTGAGGTGGCCCACTTGATGAATATAAGGCCTATGAGATACGGCCCATTTGATGTATTTAGGGCCCAGTGGGATGTACCTAAGGCACATTGCAATGTGTGATTCCACCAGGATTTATTTAATGGTATTTGAGGTGAGCCGAGCTTTGGGGACAATGTTGGTTTGACGTCCACATTGTACGAGTAATGTTGGTTCGATGTCCACATTATAACTCTCCCTAAGGCCACTGATAGGCCCGTATCTGTTTCATGTAGGACATATAGGCCCATCTTTATTGAGAGGATAGTTTATTGCTTTATAACATGTTTAACACAGCCCCATGATTCATGATCATACGCATCATATGTATGCTTGAGATGAGGAGTGTTTGATCATAGCATATGCCTTCGGGCAGACTGTTTACGGGCTCCCTGATAGGCGGAATTGCCCAACATGAGTGCGTGCTTCACGCAGGATGGTTGCATGATTGGTAGTGTGGTTCATGCACTTGCATCTGTACGATTGAGATATGCCCTAGCGACATCAGGGCCATAGCCTCCACAGATATATCGTGGGTGGCTGGTTGGATACCGGAAAAATCTTGTTCTAAGCAATTGGGGCGCCATAGATGTCCCTGGGTGAGAGTCTCTAAACCCGATGGTACCAGAGGATGAGTCCAACGTCGAGACTGAGTGGATATACGAGCGCACAAGGGCCGAATACCATGAGGCCGCGTCTCCCACTGTGTCGTGGTCGGTTGAAAAGGGGTATGGCCTTACTCGCCCGAGAGCAGGGGGCATTACTAGGCTGAGTTTGACCAGCTCAGAAATGGGTTCGCTATCGACGTGCCGGATAGGTATTGGCTGACTATTGGCCAGGCGGATAGTGAAGTTTCTTATGCTCACTTGGACTGTGCTGCTTGGAGAGAGACAGTGCCATTTGGAGTGTACTGAACCCCGGTGATTATCCAGACTGAGAACCGTACTGATTTGATGCTCTTGTGAGGAGTTGCATTGGTATGAGGATTGACATGCTTGACTTACATATTGCATCGCATGGCCTTGGTATGACCGATAGCATTCACATCTTGTACTGCATAGCCTTGGTACGGCTGGTTGCATTTACATACTCATCAGCACGATTCCGCATTACTCTGGCATTGCATTCTGAGTACGTTCGCACACACTTACACCGCCCTCTAAGCTTTCTATAAGCTTATGCACGATTGATGTGTGCAGGTGACGCCAGGACGCAGCTGTAGTCTCGCCGCAGTTAGAGCGTGCCGCCGAGCTTTTAGAGTTTTGCTATTACCACTATCTTGTATTTCCCTTTATACGCACTGTACTCAAAGTTTTTGTTCATAGTGGATTTTGTGATGGTGTTCTTGTAGTTATTGTTCGTGGGTTATGCTTGGTTATGCTCATTACGAATCAAACTTATTATTAGAAATCCTCCTTATAGCATCCCAGGATCAGAACCTGGTATATGGGTGCCGGGGGCTGAGAATGGGGTACTACGGAGGCTGTCGGCGCCGGATTCGGCGATCGGAAATTTTGTTAGCCCGGTTTCCGAGTTCGGGGCGTGACATGTAGGCATAAATAATCATTTTGAAATACACATGCCAAGATCAAATTTCATTTTATTAAACCTAATTTTATCAAGAGGTTTTGTGAAAATATCAGCTCTCTGATCTTCAGTAGGAATATATTCCAGAGATATGACTTTTTCTTCTACCAATTCCCTAATATAATGAAATCTAATGTCAATGTACTTAGTACGAGAATGCTGAATAGGATTTTTTGAAATATTTATTGCACTGGAATTATCACAATGCAATAACATAGAATCCTGTTTAATACCATAATCACTCAGCATTCGTTGCATCCAAACAAGCTGTGTACATGCATTACCAACTGCGATATACTCAGCTTCAGCTGTTGAAAGTGATATAGAATTTTGTTTCTTACTAAACCAGGAAACTAGACAATTTTCAATGTAAAAACAACCACCACTGGTTGATTTTCTATCATCTAGATTACCAGCCCAGTCAGCATCCGAGTACCCAGCTAATTGGACACTAGTCTCATGAGGATACCAGAGACCTAGATTTACAGTACTTGTAACATATCTAATAATTCGCTTGACAGCAATCAAGTGTAATTCTTTTGGATCAGATTGATATCTTGCGCAAATACTAGCGGTTAAATATAACAAACTACCAATCATACTCCGATAAAGTTTTGAGTCAACATTTTTACCATTAGAGTCTTTTGAGAGTTTCAGGGTAGTACTCATAGGAGTATCGAAATTCTTGTCATTCTCAAATTCAAATCTCTTGATTAGATTCAAGGCATACTTAGATTGAGAAATGAATATTCCTTCAGGTTGCTGCTTAACTTGCAAACCAAGGAAATAAGTCAATTCCCCAACCATGCTCATTTCGAACTGAGATTTCATCAAATCTGCAAACTCAGTAGTTAAGTCAGTACAAGTTGATCCATAAATGATATCATCAACATAAATCTGTACTATTAAGATATGATCATTATGTTTTTTAACAAATAAAGTTTTATCAACAGATCCCATTTGAAAATTGTGACTTAAAAGAAATTTTGTTAGTTTCTCATATCATGCCCTAGGTGCTTGTTTTAATCCATAAAGTGCCTTTTTAAGCCGATACACATGATCAGTATTTTTGGGATATTCAAAACCCATTGGCTGTTCAACATAGACTTCTTCATGTAAATCGTCATTTAGAAAAGCACTTTTCACATCCATCTGAAAGATCTTTATCTTTCTAAAACATGCAATGGATATAAATAGTCTGATAGATTCAAGACGTGCTACTGGTGCAAAAGTTTCATCGAAATCAATCCCTTCAATTTGAGTATAACCTTGTACCACTAGTCTAGTCTTGTTTCTAATTATATTTCCACATTCGTCAGACTTATTTTTGAAAATTCATTTTGTTCCAATGATGTGTTTATCTTTAGGTCTTGGTACGAGATACCAAACATCATTTCTTACAAATTGATTAAGTTCTTCTTGCATTGCAACAATCCAGTTCTCATCAGCAAGAGTTTCTTTTACATTGGATGGTTCTATTTGGAATGTAAAACATACATAATTACATAAATCCTCAAGTTGTCTACGGGTGCGAACACCAGTGAGAGGGTTTCCAAGAATTTGAGTGGTTGGATGATCTTTAACAGTCCTCAATTCAGATTCAGTCTGATTTGATGAAGTATCGGGTTTATTAATGATTAGAACTTCATCATTATCTGAATTAGAGATTGGCGTGTTTAAGTGATCATCAATGACAACATTAATGGACTCTTGAATCACACCAGTTCTTTTGTTCAGAACCCTATAAGCTCGACTGTTTAAGGAATATCCTAGAAAAATCCCTTCATCACTTTTCGTATCTAATTTTCCCAAATTTTCACGATCACGTAAAATATAGCACTTGCTGCCAAAAACTCAAAAGTATTTAACAGTAGGCTTTTTGTTGAACCACAATTCGTAAGCCGTTTTATTGCTATCTTTGCTAGTATAAACTCGGTTACTAATATAGCAAGCTGTATTTACAGCTTCAGCCCAAAGATTTTTAGAGAGCTTCATGCTATTCAACATGACATTAGCCATTTCTTGAAGCACCCTATTCTTTCTTTCTACAATTCCATTTTGTTGTGGAATTTTAGGAGCAGAGAATTCATGTAATATTCCTTGGTCGGTACAGAACTTTTCAAAATTGTTGTTCTCAAATTCAGATCCATGATCACTACGAATTTTACTGATTTGAGAAGATTTTTCAGTTTGAATCCTTTTAAAAACTTTTCTCACTTCTTCAAGGGTTTCAGATTTATCCCTTAAGAAGACTACCCAAGTGAATCTGGTAAAGTCATCAACTATTACCAGGATATACTTTTTCCCACCACGACTTTCCGTTCTGGTAGGTCCTATCAGATCCATATGGAGGAGTTCAAGTGGTCTTGATGTGGTATTTGAATTCACCTTTTTGTGTGAGTTTCTTGTTTGTTTGCCTATCTGGCACTCACCACATATCTTATCTAATTTCTGAAGTTTGGGTAAACCTCTTATAAGTTCTCGTTTGCTCAATCTATATAAATTTCGATAATGTACATGTCCAAGACGTTTGTGCCATAAATCAGTCTCATCTGTATGGACCATGTAACATGTTTGATTAGATGAGCTAGATTCGCTAATAATATAGCAATTTTCAGACGTTCTACGTCCAGTTAATATTACAGAACCCTTATTGTTTAGTATCTTACAGCTTTGATTAGAAAACCGAACACTATGGTTATTATCACATATTTGAGATATACTAAGTAAGTTATGTTTTAAGCCTTCAACATATAAGACATTTTTAAACACAGGAA
The DNA here is from genome assembly GCA_021015155.1 of Magnolia officinalis. Lineage (NCBI taxonomy): Eukaryota > Viridiplantae > Streptophyta > Magnoliopsida > Magnoliales > Magnoliaceae > Magnolia > Magnolia officinalis. The sequence continues at coordinate 76,182,930 of JAJHSJ010000004.1, read as the reverse complement.
GATTAAAAAGTTGAACCGTACCGTGGCCTATAATCTTGCAGTTGCTACCATCACCAAATGTGACTGAACCATCAGTCATATCTTTCAGATCCGTGAATAAAGCTTTGTCACCTGTCATATGCCTGGAGCATCCACTGTTTAGGTACCACTTTGAATGACTTGTTGCTTTGAAAGCAGTGTGAGCAACCAAGCAGGCAACTTTAGGAACCCATTTCAAAATAGTTTTGGGTTTAGGAACATAGTTGGTCTTCTTTTGTTTATAGTTGTAAGAATGACCTATAGAGTTAGATTTTAAGAGCTCCTTGAGTAAATCAACTATCTTTTCAGCTAGTGGATTTCGTTTCTGATTAAAGTTGACATGGCTGCTTCTAGGTTTTTGAAAAGTTTTTGAATTTCTAGAAAAATCTTGATAAGTACTTTTCCCTTTTGAGTTTGAGGACTCTCCTTTAACAAACATAGGAGGAGTATACTTTTGTATTGGAGGTAGATTTTTATCATAGCCCAACCCGGATAGATCACCACATTTTCTTGATCCGGATAAAAGTTTTTCTAACTTTGGATCACCTTGGGCATATTTCCATGTGTCCTTTTGACTCAGAAGAGAAGATACTTCCTTTTTGAGATTTTCAATCTCAGATTTCGAATCAACAATTAAAGAATTTTTGAATTCCAAATCGCATTTTGTTTTTTCAAAACAATCTGAAATTTGTGATTTTTCTAAGACAAGTGATTCAAAACATTCTTTAAGTTTAGAAAACTTTTCTTTTTGAAGTTTAAGTTTGACAACAATTTTACAACTTTCCTTATATAGGGCATTGTAAGCGTCTTGAAGATCATCTTCATTTTCACATTCACTACTCAGATTTTCTTCACTTGTTGAGTCATTATCTGAAAATGTGAATTTGGCTAGAGTCATAAGAGCTTTAACCTCATTACCCGACTCAGTTTCAGAATCTTCTGATTCAGAAGAACCTTCAGAATCAGATGATTCATCCCATGTAGCCAACATACCCTTCTTCTTGGGTTTGTCCTTTTTAGGACATCTATTTGCTAAGTGCTCATATTCTTGACAGTTGTAACATTGACTATCTTTCAAAGATTTTCAAAATTTGGGTCTAAACTTCTTTTTATCATTCGATTTTTGAAAATCAACCATTTTCTTGCTTTTGAAAATCTTGTAAAATTTTTTAGCTAAAAGAGCCATATCATCTTCTGAATCAGAATTTTCTTCTGAATTATATTTAGAAGATTTTAGTGCGATAAATTTACCTTTAGGAGCTTTAAAGTTTAACTCGTAGGTTTGTAGAGAACCAACTAGTTCTTCTACCCTCATATTATCTGTATCACGAAGTTCCTGGATTGCGGTTACTTTAGAATTGAACCGTTCAGGAAGTGAGAGTAATATCTTTGCACACACTTTACTTTCTGGGATTTTATCGCCAAGACCCCACATTGAGTTTACAATGTCATTCAATCTAGTGTAAAAGTCCATAAACATTTCATTTTCCTCCATATGAATTTCTTCAAATCTGGTTGTGAGGAGTTGGACTTTAGATTTTTTGACAATTGTAGTACCCTCGTGTGTCATTTCTAATATATCCCAAGCTTGCTTTGCAGTATCACAGGAAATGATTCTTTTGAACTCATCCGGTGATAGTGCGCAAGTGATTGCATTTAGTGCTTTAGCATTTGCACTACTCTCACTTTTCTGAAGTGTGGTCTATTGGTAATATGGTGTGACTTTCATAGATTTTGAACCATCAACCCCAGTAACTTCCATGACAGGAGGTTTCCATTCAGTCACTGTGGCTTGCCACACATTTTCATCCATTGACTTGAGGAAGATCCTCATTCTAGCTTTCCAATAGGCATAGTTGGAGCCATCAAATGGTGGAGGCCTCGTGACTGAAAGGCTATCAAAATTTGACATCTTTTTAAATAGCTTAGATCGTTGGCTCAGGAAATAAATCCAAATAAATACCAATAAGAACGAGCTATTAGGCTCTGATACCATTTGAAAAGGCCTAGATATAAGTCTTAGAGGGGAGGTGAATAGGACAATGCCAAATAAAACTTATAACAGCGGAATTAAAAAGAAAATGATAGCCAAAGTAAATCACAATGCAGGAAAGTGAAACAACCTCAAAATTTAGATCTTGAGAGGTTGATACAAATGTTGTTCTAAGGATAACCTTTCACCAAAAACCAGAGTTCATGGTAGGACAACTTTATTTCTAGAAAGATCTTTATATCAAATCTCAAACCAAAGAGGAATAAAGAAATAAATACAAACTGAATTGAAATAAATTGTAATCACAAATGTATTGTTCTAGGGACAGCCATACACCATAAAAATGGCAGGGCAACCTTGCTGGAACAACTTTTAAAAGAAATTGAATATCAAGCTGATAAAGGAATAGCAGAAAATAAATTCTAAACTATTACAAAATTCTCACAATGCTTGAATTAAATGATTACAACATTCATCACCATACATACATCCCACAAATGAATATTAAAGATTAGAAATATAAATCATTCAACCACAACACAAGGGATTATAGTGGTTCGCCTGTGTGTTCACCAACTGTTAAACAACAGCCACACAAAATGCTACTCCACTCCTAATATCCTCACACAGGGGATATTAGCGCTCACTAACAAAATAGGTTTTCCCAGGTTCACCAAAAACCTTTACAATTGTGTCTTTGTCTGGGGGCTTACACAATTAAAAAAACCCCACTTCTGAGTTTTCCTGGCTCTCCTCAGATAACCAATACAACAAGATTTTTCTGGCAAATCTTGAAAGAAACCAAAACAGAAAGGAATTTACAATTAAATGTAAAATACCTGATTATCTCCTTCGTTGTAGCAGCCCGGTAGAACCAAATCAGAGTAGATGATTGAATATCCAAGTTCAATGTCCAGTACTCAATTACTATGGTTCTAATTCTAATAGATTTTAAATTAAACAAAGTAGGGCTTGCCTTAATTGATTTTGATTCCAAAGAAAGGGAATAACAATTCCTCTTATCAAATTAGATTGGAATAGCAGAAACAAAATCAATTAAATAAAGCTAAGGAAAGAGAATATTAAATAAGCACACTTAGCTTAGAAGGAGCACGGAATTATCTCTCAGAAGTTTGACGAAGATTGACTTGAATGGATTAATTAATTCGATAATTTCTTCTGAGATTCTTTCTCTATTTATAGGTGAGAAGATCACATCTTCGACTGGTCTAAGGAGCTCTTCGACTAGTCGAAGAAATAACAAATTTGAAAAAAATCGGGCGCGATAAGCTTTGACCGTTCTACGACTGGTCGAAGGCCTCCTTCGATTGGTCGTAGGTCACCTTCGACTGGTCAAAGGTCTCCTTCGACTGGTCGAAGACCTTGTGAATTATCGCTGGACTTTGAATTGAAGATTTACGACTGGTCGAAGAAGCAGTTGACACTGTTCCTACGACTGGTCGAACAGAGTCCTGGACTAGTTGAAGCCTAACAGAAATTATCCGATTTTTGTAACAAACTCACGACTGATCGAGGAATTTCTTAGACTGGTCGAAGCAACTCTAGGACTAGTCGAAGAAGGCCTAGGACTAGTCGAAGAACTGACCAAACTTATGTAAAATAAACATTCGATTTATGTATCCAAAGTGACCTACTTCTAAGGTCAACCTAAGGTCAGTCAAACCTCAACCATGAAGTAAGGACATTGAAATATTAGGAACTAGTGACCTTGAAGTATGAGTCTTGAAGTCTTGATGTAGTTCAATCTTGATATCTTGATGTAGCTCAATCTTGAAAGTGTCTTGAGTTCTTTATGAACTACCTTGAAGTCTTCTTGAAGTCTTGCAGCTTGAGTCATGTCTTGTGAGTAGTTCTTGCATTCAAGTTTGATCTTTGTACTTGTGATCTTAGCTTGTTGTGAGCTTAGCTTGTTGTGAGCTTAACTTGTTCATGAATGTTGATCTTTGAGAGAGCTTCACTTATGCAAGATATATAACAGTGATTTTGGCACCACAAATTTGACAACAAACAGGGATATTAAATATAGCACTTACACTTTCCTACCCTTACAATATACTTTTCTTAAAGGTAGGGACCCCACCTAGATGTCCCCCAAATTTCAGCCCCATCCGACCTTGATTGAGGTCCCAAAGTTGTGACCCAAGTGGGGTGGATAGTCCAGATTTTTTGGACTATCCAGCAACATGTCAATTTGGAAATCTTAAAATATAAATTAATTTTTGCATTGGTGGGCTACTTTTGTAGACCCTACCTTATAGTATACATATGTGGGGATGTTAAAATCAATTTTCTCCAATTTTGGAGATCTTGGCCCACCCCATTAGGTGCTCAAAACAGAGTCAGCCTTAATTCTACACTAACCAGATTTTTGGACAGTCTGTTTTCTTTTAATTCACAAAAATACTTTCCTAACTTAGAAAACTTTGAAATTTTAACTGAAGGTGGCCCACCCTTGCTAGGACCCACCTACCGAATTTCGGGCCCAACGGACCACCGAGAAATTTTTGACAAGGGCTGGACGCCCAAGGCTGGGGCGTCCAGCATGGGCTGGCTGTCCACCCCATTTTGTGGCCCACCATGATGTGTGTTTTATCATTTTAGCCTTCTTTGTGTGGGCCACTTAAGTATGGTTCATTTGAGTGTGGAGTACCTAGGGTGGGGCCTGCCTTTTTGCTAGCACATGGGCTAGGAGTCCAGCCCATCAGAACGCCCAGGTCCATGTGGGACACCCCATGTGGACTACCTGCTGGACCTTGGTCCAGCAGTGTGGCCCACCTATTTCTCCAATTAATGTGATGTAATCCTATGTGGTGGGGCCCTCTGACTTGAAGGCTGGACTACTTCGACTGATGTTCTAATCAAATGGATCATTTTCTAGGCTCCAACAGGCCTATAAACCTGTTGGGTTAAAAATCCAGCAATGTGTTATAATTATGCTTGGCCTTTGGGCTGAAATTTTGAGAAGTAGGGCCAACTACATTGTGAGTACTTAGAAGAAATAAAATCATGCTTAGAATCCCCTAATTTTGGGCTTAATTAATGCTTACTTTTCAGGCTCACCGTAGTTGGATGTTAATAGGTCCATGTATGTATCAAGTTGTTGGACTCTTTAGGCCCATAAGGGCTGGAACTTTCTCGATAGGCCCATTAGACCTTTGGGCCATTTTTCCATATTATTGTGTTGGGTTTATGGGCCAGATTACACAAGTGGTCGGGCCCTTGGTTACCCACCAAATCAACTTTATACTTGGGCCAGGTTGTAGGCCCAACTCACTTGGTCTAAACATGAAAATTGCCCATGGGGTTTGAGTGATGGGCTACCCACTAGGCCCACCACAATATATGGATTAATGACCCTTATGATTGGGCCCAAACCTTGTTTATGGGCCCCAATATTACATATGGGTTGGGCTATATGTGTTGCCCACTAGGCCTATGCATTGGTATAGGCCTTGGGCCTTGATATGCGATTGATTAGAAATGGGTTACCTCTTGGGGACCAGTTGTGGTTAGATGTCTACATTGGTGGTCCTAGGGTAGGTCCATGGGTTTCTATGGGTGGTTAAAGGCCCATCATAGACCCTTGCTAGGACAGTTCATCTATTTAGGCCCATGTTATTGTTCTCCTTAGCCTTGTGGGCTACCCCGAACTATTAGGCCCCCACTAGAGGATGACTCCTTAGAGAATTTGTCTAAGTACCTAAACTTAGTCCTTCCTTGGAAAGGAGGCATATACTACGACATCATCGTCGTATGGCTCACCTAGTTCATCCTCATGACCCATGTGCATCATTACGTGATTTGATTGCATTGTGTGTGGTCATTGGATAGATGTGATAGTTTTCCAGAGGAATGGAGTTTCCCCTCTTATGCACGTTGAGTGCTTGGAGCTGATGCATGATTGGTATGCACGATTCATGCATCCGGCATTACATTTCGTGGATATTATTTACCCTTGGTTCATCACGACCGATGTCTCCACTGATATATCGTGGGTGGCCGTTTGTGGATACTGGAAATACTACTTGAGCATTGGAGTGCATAGGATATCCCTGGGTGAAAGCCCCTAAACTTCTACAATACCAAGGGAACGCCTCAGTGCCGAGACCGAGTGAAAAACATGAGCGCACGATGGCCTTATACCATTAGGCTGCAACTCTCACTGCAATGTGGTCAGTTGGGATGGGGTGTGGTCTTACCCGCCTGAGAGAGAGGGCAATAGCTAGGCTGAGTCTGACCAGCTCGTGAATGGGTCAGATACCGTCGAGCCTCATTGGTGATTGGCTGTCCACAGGCGGGTAGTGAGATCTCCTACGCTCGTTTGACTGTGTGGCTAAATTGGCAGTCATCCTGCAGTGTACTTGACCCCAGTAAATTCCTTATAATGGAACTGTACTTGATATGTGGATTGGACATGAGCATTAGCATTACTTCGCATTGTATTGACATCGGTTGTTTAGGCCTTATTGGATTGCATAGCCTTGGTATGGTTCCTTGCATTCATTGCTTAGCCTTGATAAGACTAGTGACATTAGTATTGATCTTATTTCCCTTCTGCATTCTCTATATTCTTCTATGCACTATTGTCACACACCTTCACCGCCCTCTAAGCTTTCTATAAGCTTATGCACGATTGATGCGTGCAGGAGATCCTATGTCGGCGTCGTAGCGGAGGAGTCTTTGATTGGAGCGCGAGCTGAGGACCCCTTGTTGCAGACCTTTCCTTTCCCCTTTTGTTATTATGTATTTTCTTTAAGCCTTATACCTAAAAGTTTAAATTCATAGTGGATTTTGCTGTGTGTTCCTTTGCTTATTTCTGAAATTTACTTGCTATGATCTTGAGTATGCCCCTTATTGGATTGGATATATGATTATGAAAATCCTCCTTGTAAGATCCCAGGATCGGAACCTGCCTAAGGAGCCGAGAATAGGGTACTTCGGAGGCTGTTGTGGCCGGAACTCCTATCGGGTTCCTTGTGAGTCCGGTCACCGAGTCCGGGGCGTGACAGACTATATGGGTCATGATTGTAATATTATATGGGTCGTGGTTGTCATTTTATATGGGTCATGGTTGTAATGTGGTAAGGGTCGTGGTTGTCATGGGTTGTGGTTGTCATGTTATATGGGTCGTAGTTGTAATGTAGTAAGGGTCGTGGTTGTCATGAGTCATAGTTGTCATGTTATATGGGTCATACTTATCATGTTATATGGGTTGTGGTTCTCATGTGATATGGGTCACGGTTGTTACATGTTCACTTCCTTTACTACCAAATGAAAGGATAGCCATTAGTACAATAGCCTAAGGTCCACAATGGGGTGATATGTTCCGTCCACCTTGTCGGCCTAGTCGTCGTGGGCCCAAAAAGTCCTGACTTGGGCAATGTCCACTTCTAACAAACATCACAGTGAGCCTGGAAAGTTTCAACAGTGGGTTCCGTTGTCACCATTATTTTCTATTATGTGGTCCACACAAGCTCTTGATAAGGATGATATTTGGACCCTAGCCCTAAAATGACACGACAAAAAGGATGGGTGGCATGGATTATACACATACATCAATGTGGGCCCCACTAATTTGGTCCTTGCCCACGCGCAAAAAAAAGGTTTCATACACATCACTTTTTTGGCATTAAATACAATGTAACTTCTTATTCCCAAAGAAAAACCGTACAAGCACTGAAACAAGGATAAGGGCATTTTAGTCTAAATAATTTACCGAAGCTTGTCAGAAGGCTACTCTCGTAATAATTGAAATGTTGAATCCCAGTAGGTAATTTGACCAAAATGTTAGTACGGTCAAATTCCCTATATTCAAATCACGGACACGTCACTTTCATTGAGTCTACGGTTTTGGGAGATGGCTTCAGCAAAAGCGCCAAAGCCGGCACCTCTGCGTTTCCCTCTCAAAATCAACTAAGCATCTCTCTCTCTATCTGTCGCTCACCCCTTTCACACAAGCCGGCATTTCTTTCCTACATTATTCTTCTTCTTCTTCTTCTTCTTCTTCTTCTTGTTCTTCTTCTTCTCTCTCTCTCTCTCTCTCTCTCTCTCTCTCTATACATCCAAGGTAAGCGAATTCTGCTATCCTCTCCCCTCTTTTGTGGTTTTTCGTTCTTATTTAGAGCTATTCTTCAAGTTATTTTGTGAAGATGGATGGTTTTTTGTTCCTGTTCTGTTCATTTTAGATGTTGAAACTATTGGAACTTACAGTGATCGATGTACCCAGCAATCGTTTGACTGGAATTCAGATAAGTGATCTCCTTGGTAAATGGATGATCTCCAAAATTCTCCACCATTGGTTCATCTTGAACCTATGACTGGACCCCATTAATGTGGACCATTGGCTGTTTGGTCCTATTAGCAAGCTATCAATCACATGGCTAGGATGTTCTCATAAGAGCGATACTGTTGGATTTCCCTTCCCATGATGGTCGAGTGGGCGCCACTCATACTCTCTCAGTAGATCGAGCAGAAAAACACAGTTTCATCTGATCAGATTGTCAGTCGAGTCATTGAAACTTGTTTCTTGTTGAGAGTTTCTATTCATTCTGTATTTCCTATTCAGAACATCACTGTTTGTTCTCTGAGAAACAATTGATTTTCACTATCGAATCGATGAAGGTTCGTCTTCAATTATCATTGGCTTCTGTCCAAACTGTTGAAGTTGAATAAGTTCTTAAATCATTTGATGAAATGAGTTTTCATAAATTGATGTGTTGCCGATTTCTAATTCAGGAAATCCTCAGTTCTGCTTCTTATACTCTTCTTTCTCCTGATACGAAAATATTGGACTAATCCACCATGAATTTTTAAGTTTGGATTTTCTAATTTAAATATGTTATTTTGCAGTTTTCATAACATGCAGTTTATGCTTCCTATGTTTTGAGTGTCGCTATTGAAACTGATAAAAAAAATTCTTAAATCTTTTTGGCCTTTCATCCTAATTTTGAAGAAAAATGAGTAATTTTCTCCTTCTAAATGTTGGATAATTTGATTCCATATCAGGAAACTGAAACTCAATGGGAATGATTAATTTCAAATCATACTGAGTGATTCGCATTCAGGCTACCATAGTCTTTGCATATATGGCTGGATACAACAAGTTCACCATGGACGGAAAAGATATAGTTAGATTCCTGTCTGCGACTGTTGGAAGTTTCGCTCAAGACCGTTTGATCAACAAGGACCAGAGAATTCAACACAAGGAGCAGTGTGCAGAAAGGTTAGCCGCCGAAGATGGTAGCTGCGACAAAAATGGAGAAGTCCGATATTCTGATCAAGCAGTCTTGGCAAATTTGGACTGGGGGATTGATGCCCTTGAAGAAGCGATCAACACATCCAATATCGAGACCAAGAATGCACGATTGGACTATGCGGAGAAGATGCTACAGGTCTGCGCGATGTTGAATTCCCACCAGAAAACAGCCGGAGTCCCTAACTTCTATCTCTCTGCATGGGCCCACCTCAACCTTGCATTCTTATGGAAGCTTCGGAACAATGTCCACAACTCTGTTCTTCATGTGCTTGAGATGTTCATCGTTGATCCTTTCTTCTCACGGATCGACTTTGCACCCGAGCTGTGGGAAGTCCTATTTCTTCCTCACATGAGCTCAATCGTCGGGTGGTATTCAGAGTCAAGGCATAAAATCGTAATGGAAGTGATTCCTGATTCTGCCGATCTGTCCTTTACAGCTGATTTCGATCAGTTCTTCAATGAGTCTTTGATCATGTCAATGCGGCCGGATCAAGCTGACAAGTTGCAGAAGTTGGAAAAGCTCTATGGGGAATCATTGGATGAGAACACCCGGCTCTATTCAAGGTATTATAAGGAGTGTATGACCTTCAATTCGACGGTTAGCAAGAAGGGGATGCCAATGTTTCCCATTGCAGAGCCACCCATGACACCTTTGCATGAAGTGAGCCGATCGATACCGAATTATGTGAAGTTTGGTCCGATCTTGCCTAAGAGTGCTGGGTTTTCTCCAATTCTGAAAGATAAAGATGATGAACAAGAACATTGCAGGTTTGTCTTCTTCATCATTTCTTTTCAATTGGGCGGCTTGGATGCACCATTGAATTGAATTCCAATAGTTACTACAGTGGAAATGAATATTCATATCGAATGATGGGGATCCAAGTTGCAATTGCAGTTCTTTCAATTTGGACTCAAAAGGATTCTTTCTGCAATTCTAGGATACTTCCCCATTGTGAATACCAGGAAACATCTCTTGATTGAAATTCAATTCATTTGTACATCCAAACACATTGCTAATGAAAAGTTCAAATTAGTAGCAATCTTAATTTTGAATTTGAAATTTGAGAAATTCATAACCTGTTATTCTGATAGCACTCTGATTTCTTTCTTCCGTGTTTGGATCTCTTGACAAGCAGATTGAACATAACTTCAAATGCCAGACAGAAACTGCAGGTATCGTCTAAGATGAGTTCCAATGCAATTCTGACTCCAAAAACTACAACTTTCATTTACTTATTGTCTTGTTTTGGAACTCTTGAAATGTTGTTTTGGATTTCTTTTTTAGGCTTTGTGGATGTAGTCAGTTGAAGGACTTTTTATTGTTGTTGTTGTTGTTGTTAGGATGTCATGCTTCTGGAAAATGAAGATGGTTTTGATTCTGATTATGGAGATGTTGATATGGATTCTAATGTTAGAACTCCCGAAGTGGTTGCTACGAAAAACATGTCATCAGTGAAGGAAGAGGGAAGTGGGTCGAAAATACAGCAGTCAAGGAGGAAGGATAGCCAATCCTATTCTCCCAATATTTTCTCTCTTATGGATTCCCCATGCACTCCTCCCAAGGTCGCATCGCCACAACTGGAGGCCTCTTCTAAGAAAGAACCTGAACAGTTCCTGCGGCTTTTGTCTAGTCGTCTTACAAATCATACCATGCCCATGTCCTCGCCTAACTCTTTGCCTGAATCTCCTCGTCCATGCAATGATTCCAGCATTAGCTCAGCAGAATCTGATGGCGAAGTGCTAGTAAGCGTCTTCAATCCTCTTCAGATTCAACGCTCACCTGACCATTTTTAAGTGCTTATTTATTTCATTTTATTTATCTTTTTGTGAACTTGTAAAATTGGGTTTCTGTTTGAAAGAATTTTTGTTCTCCATTCAGGAAGTGCAGAAAAATTGCAGGAAGAGCTTCAGTTGCAAGAGGAGTATGAGTTTTGGAAATACAAAGACCCAAGTTTCAGAGGATGGGTAAGAAATGGCAATTTTTATTTTATTTTTCAAAGTCATGGTTTCTTTGAGTTCATATGATTATTTCTCTTTCCTTGGCTTGTTTTTTGGGCCGACATACCATTGGATGAGGTCTTTGATTGGATTCCTTTCTTCTTCTTTTTTTCCTTACCGGAGTCATTAATGAGAAAATTTTATGATCCTTGACTGAAAGTTGTGTAGCATCAGTGCTGCCCTTAGTTTGTACAAGTGGAACCCATATTTAGGTAGTGTTCAAAATATCAGTATTGCATTACATATTGTATTCTTGGGATACAGATATGTATCAGTTCTCGCACGGGATATATCATTTGTATTGGATAATTTATTGCACTTCTTGGGAAACATGGGAAAACATTGGGGAAATGTTTGAACTTTTCAATGAAACTTCATGATTTGTTAAAAAAGACCTTAATACATAGTTTTAAATCATAATATCTCAAAAAAGAAGTGCACATAATAGGTTTCCCTTGTATAGGGTCCTATGATATGCGTCGTCTAACTGAACTAATTCAATTATATTCAAATTGAATGCATAACATTTAGAGTGTATAAGATGATCATTTCATCAAACACTCTTAAATACTTCAAAATTAGTCTCAATTGATAGCTGGTTGAAGACAATCTTTTTTACTTTTTTCTTTTTCTTTTTTTAAAATAATTTTTAATTAAAACATGATTTTTATTTCCTGAAAATTGACAAGTACTTAACAAATCAGTATATCAGCCCTCATACATACTTGATTTCATGTTTGAAGTGTAACATTGCAAGCAATTTAGGAGAAATTGGGAAAATTTCAAAATTTCTCCAATTTTTCCCAAATCAGACCACCTACACTCAAATTCTGAAATTAGAATGTATGTAATGATCATTTCATCAAATACTCCCAAATACTTTGAAATTAGTCTCAATTAATAGCTGGTTGAAGAAAATTTTTGAAAAAAAATATGGAGGATATGAAGAACCAATGGATATCGAAATCAAAGCTCTAACTCCATGATTTTTCATACAAAACATGAAGAACCAATGGATTTATAAAAAATTGACACTGATTTAACATAGTTTCAAAAAAAAAAAAAAAGGATCGGAAATTAAAAATATTCATCAGATTGAACATGAGGGATATATTGGCACTACCTGTGTGTTTTATATCAAACAGGTGGAATACAAGATATATCTGTGAATATTGCGGCCGATATCGTCGATATTTAAAACATCGCATTTAGGTGATCCAGCCTATTGAAAAAGAAATATAGAACGCGTTCACATTCAACTACAAAAGGCCATAGATTGGATTAAATGGATATTCCAATCCAGCGGATATTTCAGGCATGGTCCACCCATGGTGGGGATCATCAGATCAATGATAAGGATAACTGAAACATGGGTCTTACTTCTTTTGCCAAGAATCATGTAATTCCTCCTTTAAAGTACCTCTGTAGGTAACACAACCAAAACATTTACTGACATAAATCTCTTGGATTCTGTAGTTTCCTCAGCGAAACAGAGGAAGAAGTGAGCCAGAGCAGCATCTCTCCCCCATCACCTGATATAACTCCTCGAACAAGACCGCCGAAAGATTTTGTCTGTCCTATCACAGGCCAGCTCTTTAGTGACCCAGTGACTCTTGAAACAGGCCAAACATATGAGAGACGAGCAATCCAAGAATGGTTAAGAATGGAAAAAACTACGTGCCCCATTACCCGTCAGCCTCTCTCTGCAACTATTCTACCCAAAACAAACTATGTGTTGAAGAGACTAATCACCTCCTGGAAGGAACAATATCCCGATCTTGCCCAAGAATTTTCCTACTCCGAAACACCAAGAGCATCCCTAAGCTCCACATCTTCAAGAGAATTGCCATTGAAGTCAACCCCATCAGTGGTTTTCAATGTTCTCATCCCACGAACTACAAATGATGGTATTAAAGGCGAAAAAATCAACAGAAGATTCATGCAGTCTGTAGTCGCTACCTCTCCAACCAGTGTTATATCTCAAGCAGCCACTGAAAGTGTTATAAACAGTTTAAAGCCTTACACTTCATGTCTATGCACTTCAGAGGACTTGCAAGAATGTGAAGCAGCTGTTTTAAAAGTTGCAAGGATATGGAAAGACTCAAAGGCCGATCCAGCAATCCATGCTTATCTGGTGAAACCAACTATAGTAAATGGGTTTGTTGAAATACTAATGGCTTCTGTCGACAGAGAGGTTCTCAGAACGTCAATTTACATCCTCTCTGAGCTTATATTCACAGACGAAAGCATTGGTGACATTCTCACCAGTGTAGATTCTGATTTCGATTGCCTGGCTGCTCTGCTGAAAAATGGCTTGGCTGAGGCCACCGTTCTTATTTACCAGCTAAGGCCGGCATTCTCTCAGCTTTCAAACCATGACCTTATTCCTTCCCTTGTTCAAGTAATCATAAACAAGAATGATCAATCCAATGAGTTTCGATTGGTAGTGGAGCCCAAGGATGCTGCTATAGTGATGCTAGATCAGATCCTGTTGGGAGGGGATGAAAACAGCAAGTCGAACAGTGCTTCAAATGTTATTTCTGTGAATGGCCTTCCTGCTTTAATCAAATGCTTGGATCGGATTGAGGGAAGGGTATCTGTTGTATCTATACTTTTAAGCTGCATGCGTGCAGACAAGAGTTGCAGGAATTTGATTGCAAACAGAGCCGAGTTGTCTCCTGTTCTTGAGTTATTTCATGCAGGCGACGACAGCTCTAGGAGTATATGCATTGATTTTATCTCGGAGCTGGTTCGGTTGAATAGGTATGCTCTTACCCGTTTGGTATATCTTGTCTCTGCTTGTCCAATGCTAAAGGTTTTCAATTTTTTGAGCCTACTGGATCAGGTTTCTAGTCAAATTTGTGTTTCAAGCTCTAACCTCCACCATGACATGCACCTTGATCCCTAAAAGTTGACATTTGAATGAGTTTATTCAAATATGATTCCAGCTGCATACTTGGACTTCATTTAGATGGCCTTCTTTTCAAATGCAAATGATTTTATTATTATTATTATTTATAATTCGGTCATTATTTTTCACTCAGTTCTTTTTCTGATCATCAAAGATGTACTCACACGGTGTTATATGTGAACCTTAGTTTCTTTGGCATAATATATATTCTGTCATGAGAGAGAGAGAGAGAGAGAGAGAGAGAGAGAGCTATCATTGTATTGAGAGCTGCCTTTTAGTTTTTTTTTTTTTTTTTGGTTCGTCTTAGAGCATAGTGAATTGGTGTGAATTTGTGGACGTACCAAAAGGAAACCAAGTAAATTTGTATTGTGGTTTGCATCTTTTCTTTGTTTTCTTTTGATCGCCGTGTGTGTGTGGTCGAGAAGGGATATTTTCACCCAACACTTTTCTTTCAATTTTCATCAACCCATTTGGATGCTGACGTTTTTTTTTTTTCAGCGGTAATATATACTTCATGTTTGTTTTTGCATGATCTCTCTCTCTCTCTCTCTCTCTCTAAAACATGCACACTTGATTCATCTATTACAAATCAAGTTCCCAATAAACTGTTACTCAGTCACCAATAACATTTCCTTGCGGTGATTCTGCAGGAGGACATTCTGCAATCAGATTTTGCAGATAATTAGAGATGAAGGTGCGTTCAGTACCATGCACACTTTTTTGGCGTACCTTCAAATGGCCCCAATGGATCAGCAACCAGCTGTTGCCAGCCTTCTTATTCAGCTTGATCTCCTGGTCAGCCTCATTTTTATCACATTACTGCACTTGCAAATGTTCTCAGCAACCATCATGGTCAGAAGCCCTAATGACTATGATTTTCTTTTTTCCTTAGGTGGAACCTCGGAAGATGAGCATTTACAGGGAAGAAGCTATAGAAGCATTAATTGAAGCACTCCACAGAAAAGACTTCCCTGTTTCTCAAATCATAGCCCTCGATGCATTGGCATCTCTCTCTGGTCGATTAACTGCCTCAGGAAAGTCTCTTACGGAAACCTGGTTGCTCAAGACTGCAGGACTTAATCAACCTTATAATGCTTTAATGAAGGCAGAGAAGATGCGAAAAATGGAGGATGAATCAATTGAAAAAATGGTCTGTGTTGCCTCAATTCTGACTGGTTTGCTGAATTATATGATCATTGACCTGGTTTTATATTATCCTCGGGTTTTCAGTTTGAATAAGTGTGCCCATGGTTCTTTCATTCATACCATTGATTTGACGGGCCTCACCATGGATGGAGAGTGGCCGGAAGTCTTTCAGATTAGAAGAACCTAGCCATCCAATCTTTACCATTTTTTTTTTTTCAGGTTGAATGAGGACCATTGCTGTATTTCTTTTCTGAACCATCAATTTGCATGCCCCCAATTGAACAGTTAGGTGATAGTCCATCCAGGGTGAAACCCATCATGTCAACTACTTCAATCTCCCATCCATTGGCCTCATGTACTAGGGACCTGAGGATTTTCTCTGGTTGAGGATCATATAATTCAAGTTCTTCTTCTTCTTCTTCTTCTTTGTGTGTGTGTGTTTGTCTCCTGACTATTGTAACTTGGGGTGCATAGGAAGAAGAAGAGAAGGCTGCAAGTGCATGGGAGAAGCGAGTAGCATTTGTCCTTTGCAACCATGAAAATGGATCCATTTTCAAAGCATTAGAAGAATGTTTTAAGAGCAACTCCTTAGAGATGGCAAAACAATGCTTGGTTGTCACTACATGGCTGACCCACATGCTTAATGATCTTCCTAATACTGGAGTTAGAGATATTGCACGTCAGTGTTTGCTTGACCAATTCATTAATATCCTTCAGTCGTCTAAGAACCTCGAGGAGAAGGTTCTCGCCACCCTAGCTTTGAGAAGTTTTATCCATGATCCAGGTAATATTGCCCCCTGAAAGCTCATATGATCATGCACTACCATAGTTGTCAATTCTGTTTCAGTGGGTTTCATTTTTCCTACTGGAACATAAAGTCTATATCTTTCAACTTATTTTGGTATTTGGTTTTGGAAATAGACAAGAAGTAAATTTTTTCTAGGAATTAAGAAAAATAGGAAATCACTTCTTCCCGAAAGAGAGGGTTTCATGCATCTTAAACTTCACATTTCGAGAAGATGAATTTTCCAAAAAAAAAAAAAAAAAAAAAAAACAAAACAAAACAAAAAACAAAAAACAAAAACGAAGGAAGAAGTGCTGATACAAGGGCAGACTAGAAAAAGCAGTGTATTATGGGACATGTAACAGTACGAGATGTTTCCACTTTTTCAGCTGTACTAGCACGATTTTGACAACCATGTCTGACAACTGTGTACTGAGCATTTTCTGTTTTCCTAGCATAAATTACATGCAGATGTTAACTGATACATTTTCTAAGGTTTCAGATGCACTTAAAGAACTTGGAACGTATGCAAATAGCATTTGTAAGCCCTTGAGAAAGCTTAAACGGTGTTCAGTAGTGGTCGCAGACACGCTAAAAGCACTAATGAACTTGCCATCAGTCAATGCAGTGAGTGGAACCATGCTCTACCAAAATTTCATTTAATAACAAATAGAATTGATTTCCAACCACTGACATTTCTGCTGTTTCAGACCGAGCTATGGTCTTGTGCAGAAGCAGTTGAGATTGATGCAAGTGCTAACGGGGATGTCCTGTCTTTGGTTCATCACAAAGGACGGATTTTTAGCAGCCATTCTGATGGACACATTAAGGTATGTTGCAATGAATTTTTTCATCCAGCGAGTATTAGAATGAGTGGATCGCTATTCCCCCAAAGAAATGCTAGCTCAATATGTGCTCTAACCTGAAGTGCTTAATATCTTGTTTTGGGGCAAAAAAGGATGAAAATGGAAGTCTGCTTAATGTGGTTTCCATTTTCAGTGCCCCCCAAATCCCTATCCAAGGGTGCAATAATCTGGTCCCAAAATTACATTCATACAAGAAATAACTACTTCATTTGACTTGTCACCTGTCCAATGTGACATGTTGCTGAGTGCCTGGCCATAAGTGCGAGAAACAGAAAGAGAGAAGAATTAGGAGTCTTTAGTAAGAATGATCTGAAGCTGAGTAAGGTTAATTGTCCTTGCGTAATTTATCTAGGTATGGGATTCTGGGAAGAAGATTTTAAGGTTGATTCAAGAAGTTCGTGAGCACATAAAGGCAGTAACATGCATGTTCATTCCACCTTCAGGTGACAAGCTTTACAGTGGCTCTCTAGACAAAACAATTCGAGTAAGTGGTCTTCTGTTTCTACTATCTTTTTGAAAGATGTATCTTGTTTGGATATAATACTGAAATCACTGCCAGATAATCAGGAAATGGTGAAATATATCTTTTCTTGATTTGCCAGAAGTGATTTTAAATACTTTTTTTTTCTCCGAAAAAACAAACAAATCCTTTCTGATAGTGGGTAACATTTTTTTATTCTTTAATCAAGTAATAATGCTCATTTATTATTAATGAAATATCATTTTTTTTTTTCTTTGATCAAGTAATAATGCTCATTTATTATTAATGAAATATCTCCCTGAGGTACCTATGCTGAAAACATTGCAAATTGAGTACAGAATGCCAATCAGTGGCAAAACCTGATTCGAAGATTTGAGAGCATATCTCAACATTTGAATCTTCTTCCCAGCAAGATTTGGCCCAATGAGAAGCTGGAGAGGATACTCAAACTTGGTCTATAGAGAGAAACTACTGAACAATGGAATTGAGAGTGACCCTTGATTCAAAGCATTATAGTAAGGCACCTCTTCCAGAAGATTAATTCATTCAAAAGGGCCAAGGCCTTCTCTTTGATCGCATTAGAGATTCCAGGCTGCAAAGGGGAAAATCTATCCACCTATCTTCAATGGCAGCTTGTTGAAGATTCCCTTATTGGTTGAATTTTGACTAGTCACAAGGCTAGTGAAATCTAGTTGTATCTTGGACATGTCCTGAGATCACAGTTCCTGTAAAAATTGATCTAGTTGATTGCAAAACAGGCCTTTGTAATTTCCACAAAGACACCTGCAAAGTGTACTTCTTGATCATGGAAATTACTAGCAAATGGGAAGGTTCCCATACATGTAAATCAATAACATCAAAAAAGGATCTGAGCATGGCACTCTACTGAAATTAGAAAAGAAAATACAGGTCAAAGTACTTTAGCTGACAGTGCAGTGGTCAGAGACATACTATTTTATCCACGCAAGGAATGACACTCGTGCAGTTCAAATCATATCTGTGAGGAAGTTCACGAGTACATGGCAAGCTAAAGAATTTGATATGCAAACATAGGTGATATTTGGGTTGATCATTGGTGATTTTTCAAATTCTAAAATGTTTAAGACATGAATCTGATCCTAGTTTACCAATCAAATATATATATATATATATATATATATATATATATATATATATATATATATATATATATATATATATATATATATATATATATATATATATATATATATATATATATATATCAACAAAAGAAGAGGATATTTAACGTACTCTGTTTCCTTGCCCTTGCCAATTGCTACTCTTGTTTTGGTTCTAGCACTAAATATATTTTTTATTAGTTTATGAATGTGAAAGTAACGCAAAGAGATGCCCTCTACATTTCTAATGCCCAAATGTGATTAGAAAAGCCATTCGATCAGATGTAGAAGACCCAATTACCTATGCAAGGAAACTCCAGATTACTCTATTGATGCAATGGCTCCAAGTACTGCACCTTATTGCTCTTAAATTGTGGTCTGGTGGAAAAAAAATAAAATTACATGAGCCTATCCCACACAGACGGTGATAGCTGAAGAGCACTATTTTAATAAAGAAAATGGTCATGGAAAGTGGTTTATGCCTATCCCACACAGAGGGTGATATCTGAAGGGCACCTTTTTAAGAAAGAAAATGATCATGGAAAGTGGTTTATCCCTAAATCCAGGAAAAGATGTTATTGCTGACTGTGATTGAATATGATACCCTGTGTACCTTTCATCTTGTATGGTTGGCTTCATTCAAGAAGTCAAACCCGAGTATCTGGGACAATGCTAGGATGATGATGATGGTGATGATGGCAATGGTGACAATGACACTGAAAGTTATGATGCTTTACTTCATTGCACTGGATGTACAGTTTAGTAACATGTTCATGTACTTCTCTCCAAAAGTGCATGAAACTGGTGATGTTTCTGGATTCTATTGAACTGTTAAACTAATCCATCACCGGCAGGTTATTATCATTTGCACATCATGTATTGGAACAAAGACATCCAGTGGTGGAACTAATCTATTCAAATATCTGGAATACATATTTATATGGAAGATGTCTGTCAATAATAAATTATCACTCCTTTTAGTATCCAGAACACTTTGAAAGCTAGGATTGATACTTGCACAGACTGATGTTGCTTGAACTGTTTAAATAAGATTCAAAGGAAGTAAAAACCCACTGATTTTCCTCTTATGACTATCATCAATGCATTTCTTTGCATCATCTAAATCAAGTCCTCTATCTGTGTTATGGATATTTTCCATCCAGAAAATTGATCTGAGGAGCCCCACTATGGATATACCAACCCCAAAAATCATTTTTATTAATCCTAACCCTTGGATTTATTGAATAGACAGAGAAACTTAGCCAAAAAATACAACTGTGGTCCAAATTCAAGAATGGAAGTTGGCTAAATGTCTAGGATTTCTCCAATCTGGAAAAGTTTGGGCAAGGTCAAATAAACAATTGGGATCACCAAAGAGTGGACCTCACCTGTACATGGGGGTGGCAACGGGCCAGGTATGCTTGATGGGTACCCGAACCCAGACCGATATTATCTGGGTATGGTTCTAGGTAAATGGGTTAGGTATGGGTATCAATTTAAGCCTGTTTAATAAATGAGCTGGGTGTGGGTATATGGCTACCCATACCTAGACCCAGCTCGAACCTGATTATATTTTATATTATATATTTATATATGTTAAATTCTTAATATTAAAATTAATTTGTAATCAATAATTAGTATTTTTTATCTATAAATCTACATAATGAAAAAGAGGCTAATTCTCACCTTGTTATATGTAATGACTGTGCATACCATCCAACCTGTCCTACAACATTGACCCACCATGACAAGCGGACCCACCTTGGTCTGTGTATGCTATCCAACCCAAGAAACCGGGTTGACCCACCATGAAAAGTAGGCCTGCCTTGGTCTGTGCATTGTGTATGCCATCCAACCCATCCAACAGGGTTGATCCACCATGAAAAGTGGTCCTACCTTATTGTGTTCATTGTGCACACTATACAACCCGTCTAATAGGGTTGATCCACCATGAAAGTGGGAACCTCAAAAGTTTCACAGATCCAACCATAATGTGGGCCGCAATTACAATTCAGTGTTTAATTTGAGTAACTGCATCCCACCTATACCCTAATTAATCGTGTGATAGATTAAAAACATCATTAAACAATGAAAGTAGACGCCCCAAAGTTCCTCAAATCCAACAATAACGTAGGCCATATATACAACTCACAATTTAATTTAAGTGCATGCCACATGTACGTTAACTAATCATGTGATGGATCAAAAACATCATTAATAGATCTTGCCTTTTCAAATTTTAATATAAAATATCATGTTGTTATTTATCTATGTTTTTGAAGAGAAACCACATTTTATTTTCCAATTCAAAATCTAACCTTTTTTAAGTTAATGGTGATTTTTTTTTTTTTTAGAAATTTGAAATTTGAAATGATAAATGGGTACCCAATACCCTAATGGGTACCTAGCACCCAATGAGTATGGGTATGACTGTCTATTTCAGGCCTAACGTAGGTGTGGGTACATGTGTAGCTTTAATAGCCGTTGGCGGGTATGGGTATGTGTACCCTTGCATGCAACCTGAACCACGGCCCATTGCCATCCCTACCTTTCTAGGTTCAAGGTCCAAGGATAGTTTACATATCCCCAGGAGGGTGTTTACAGAATTCCTCAAGTTACATGCATTGTGATTGTCAAAAAAGCATTAATCACTGTTTTGTTTTGTCCGTTTAAAGGTTTGGGCGATTGGACCAGAAGAAATTCATTGTGTCCAAGTTTATGACATGAAAGAGTCAGTACACTCATTGGCAGCTAGCAGTAGCCTTGCATGTTTTGCTTCTCAAGCAACTGGTGCCAAGGTCAATGCCCTTATAATATCATTATCATTTTGACAATCCAAACAGCTTCATTCCATCCTTGTATCTCTTTGCTGAACTTCTTGTTATTGCAGGTTTACAACTGGGGTGGGATTACAAAGCACGTAAACTTCAGTAAAAATGTCAAGTGCCTTGCCATGATGGAAGAAAGTATATATTGTGGATGCACTGGCTACAGCATCCAGGTGATGTATTCTTGACAATGCTTCTAGACTTCTAGTGCATTCCAATGGTTTTACATGCCCGGCGTTTACTATTGCTTTCAAATCTTACACTATTATGTGTAATCAGTCCTCTAGTGAAGACTTCTCTGACCTTATTCTAGAAGTTTACTATGTGTCTTAACTTCAAGGAACTATACAATATACAATCGAGCATTTGAATGTATCAAAAGACTGTACATGTGAGCCCACCA
Organism: Magnolia officinalis; assembly: GCA_021015155.1. Classification (NCBI taxonomy): domain Eukaryota; kingdom Viridiplantae; phylum Streptophyta; class Magnoliopsida; order Magnoliales; family Magnoliaceae; genus Magnolia; species Magnolia officinalis. The sequence goes on along the minus strand of JAJHSJ010000004.1, from coordinate 76,161,087 downwards.
TTTTGTGTTCCAATTTCTGATTGGCACCCAAAGGTATTCCACATCACCTCATCTGATGATTCTAACATCCCCATTGGACCATTAAGAATAAACATTGTCAATTATCATTTATTTTATTTATTTTCCTTTTTTTTCCCCCTTTTTGATTATCGATGGGTGGAAGGATCATTTCATAAGGTAGATATTAGGGCATATTGCATCTCATGATGGGGTTCGCCAGGTGAACAGATTAGATCTTAAAAAGGTTGCCCCATATGTACGGATGTTGTTTCTTTCATAATACCTTGTTCAACTAGGGATAAATGTAGTGAGAGCTTAATGGTTATTACATGAGGTAGTTAGGGAATGGTGAGTAGATATGGCATTCAAAGGCAACGAATGTTTGTAATTTGTCTGTGCTAACACAAGGAATGGATTCATGGTCAGGAAGTAGATTTGAGAAAGGGCACATCAAGCATATTCTACTCTGGGACAAGGAAACTGCTAGGCAAGCAGACCATACATGCGCTATGCATTCGTGATGGTCATCTCTTTGCTGGTGGTTCTTCGGTTGATGGGATAGCCGGCAAGGTGAGTTAAGATCTCGCCCTTGAATCCTGGAATAGTAAAAGAATTTTGAAGATAAAGTCTCAGTTACTTCATCAATACCTGATATTTCTGTAGACTTGCACCTCAAAGATTTTAAATTTGCATTGAAGGTGTTCTCGCTGTCTACTAGAGCGGTCATTGGATCATTGTCGACAGGATTTGATATCCACAGTATAGCTGCTAACAACGATTTCGTGTTTACGGGAACCAAATGTGGGATCATTGAGGTCTGGTTAAGAGAACGGCTCACTAGAGTTGCATCACTTAAAGTTCATGGAGGAGGAAACACAAAGATTACTACGCTGGCCTCAGATTCTGATCGAGAAATGCTGTTTGCTGGTACCTCTGATGGAAAGATTCAGGTTTGAGAATTAAATCCACATGAGATTAGTATGTCAAGTCTACACTTTATGTTACTAACTGCCATCTTCTTAACTGTTGTTTGCAGGGTTGGTCTCTGGATTGAGTACCATCGAGAAATAAATCATTTGCTATTTTTGTTAAAATGAATGCAATAATTGCATTTCTATATCTACATCGAATTCCAGATGATATGTAAATTATTCTTAATTCTCAAATGAGAAGTCGAAAAAGAAAAGAAAATGAAATTTATTCTTAGTCGCAAATCAGCAATTTGGATTGCTTATCACCAGTCAACATTGTCACAGACCTGATCATTGGCTTTTAAGTTGGCATTTGTGCACTTAAAAGCCAATTCCCACAGTTCCTTTTGTTTTAATCATCTTGCATGGCATTTATGTCACATTACTTATTCTCATTCCAGTTATTTTGCATCATATGATGGGTTTTGTTTAATTGCATAATCGATTAAATGTAACAAGTTGATGATGATATTGGAGCAAGCCATGTGCACTGGTCTGACTAATGACAAAGAGAGATTCGGCATAGAAGTTCCTTGTCATCAGGAAAAGTGTTCTCAACCGTTGATGTAATTGGACAGTGCATCTATAAGGTTGACATTGTGCTGGATGACTGCTTAAGCAGTTTGGTTAGGTCTCTGCAGATTTGAGAGAGGTACATCAAGTACACGAGTGTGTGGAGGATTATGGCACTTAGTTTTCCACCTAATATGAGATTATCCCATATAGATCCCTTGCCTAGGGTGAATTAGACCTCCCCTAGATGTTGGATGCCATCCATGTTGTGGATTGGTTGTTAGGATTTCATCTCCTCCTTCTGTGCTCTTCTTCGAAGGTAATCGATTTATGTCTTTTCTGTTTTTATCCTTTCTTTGTGATATATTGCTTTTCCTTTCCCAAGCATCAATGAAATTTGATCTTGGGAAGCTTTAAGCCTACGAAGATGGTATCAAAGTACGGTTACTTTTATATTTGAATGCATGATATAAGGATTGTAGAAAGTCAGATTTAATTGTTAATTTGTGTTTATCAGTTGTTTTGAATCAATTTATTCTTTTCTCTTTCAAGGATGAATTATGTCACTCATCTTGCCGGCCCCTTTTGGCTATTAAATGAGGTTAGGACAATAGGAAATTGGTCTTTTTAAAAGCTTATTACATAAGCTTTCTAACAAACTAAGATCATGTAAATTTTATTTATTTATTTATTTATTGTTACTAAATTGGTATCAATTTTTCGAAACATGAAGTCTTGTGACAGGATTCATAGTTTTGTATTATTTAGGGGTTGTTTGGATGCCTATAAAAAATTTTAGTAGTAAAGGATTTACAAGTAAAGACAATATAAGGGCTATTTGGATGCCTTTAAACCCTTCACAGGCTTTAAACACTTTATAGGTTACATGAACTTTTAGAATCCTAGAATTTTGTTGTGTTTTGGATTACAAGTAATCTGATTATAGGCCCAATTATTATTATTATTATTATTATTATTATTATTATTATTATTATTATTATTATTTTAAATTCTTCAAGAGAGGTTTGGCTAACAGTTGCCTCCTCCTCCTCCTCCTCTCTCTCTCTCTCTCTCTCTCTCTCTCTCTCTCTCTCTCTCTCTCTCTCTCTCTCTCTCTCTCTCTCTCTCTCTCGCTCGCTCACTCACTCTCTCTCTCTCTTCTTACAGATAGCAGCTACATGTAAACACTTTAAAGCTTAAAGCCAAACATGTTAGACTGCATACACCTTATACTTGAAAAGATCTTCAAGTGTAAAGTATTTAGAACTTAAAGTTTTATAGGAATCCAAACAAGCCTCAATAGGATGAGCCCATCCTTGTCAACCGAAACAAGGCATCCTTGTCAACCGAATCACCTTGTTTTTTTTTAATGATTTGATTACATGGAAGTCTCATCATGTGGAATGATGTTAAGTGGGTTTTCTTTTTTCATTCTTTACCTATTTTCATGGTGATTTAGCCATGGTAGAGAACTCATGTTAAATGAATTGTTCTTGATTTTGGTTGCACCTTGTTGAATCTTGCTAAAATTCGAAATCACCAATGGAACTCAACAAAAGGCAAAAGGTCCATTGATGATTCTTTGTGGAGGATATTCTCTTCTCCAATCGTCTGTTGCATGTAAAAGAGGTAGCCATGAAGAAAGCCATGGTGATTGTCCCTTCTTCACAAAGCAACTAAAGATGGTCAAATTTCATTGGCCATATCTTCCTATTTGTGGGGTCTTTTCTACTACAAATTTCATCATTAGACTGCTCTAGTTCTTATATTTAAAAAGGTATATTGTATGTTCAAAATTGACCAAGAATAAGTGAGTTATGGCTAGTCGACCACAAGCATGTCAATGGTGCAATTCAATAATGATGATTTTTTGAAAACTTAATTATTGGGAATTTTCGTAAAGGAATAGAAATGTAAAGTTTTGAAAACATCTAGATTTAAAAAAATAGTAAGCATTATCATTAAAAAATAAAAAATCACACATTCAAGTTGTTTGATTGCTGTAGAAGTCAAATGCTAGTCTTCAAATGTAGGAAGCCTCTCCTTATTCTATTCCAGATAAGAAGCGAGGAGGAGAACCGCGCCCAGTGTAGGGCTAGACACATACACACAAGGAGACTTCCTAGGTGTGCCTTACACTTCTGCTCCTTTTCTTCTATTTTTCTCTTCTCTCTAGACGTCAAGGGGAGAATCCAAAGGCACTCTCGTTCTTTAACTCCTGTGGGATGGAATCTATTTACAAGGAGTCAAGGTTTTAGAAGAAGAGCACCAATTATGGTACTCCTCACCTCTACAGGCTTTGGTATTACTCTACACCAAAGATAAAGTTTGTAAGCCAAACTTATCCATGCACCCAAATTGACCAAGTCCCTTTACTAACTAATAACATCCATTCTTGACGAAGATCCCATGCTAGCCTAAGAGATGACTATATGATCTCAACCTTTGAATATTCATTAAGCGTGATGAAAGATTTTGAATGGTTAAAACAAAAGATCAATAGTTAAAAAGTTTTAGTTAAATATTTGAAACTTTTGATCATCAAGCCCAACTAGAAAATCACTTGATGAACGAGTCTTTTCACTAAAATCTAAGCCATAAACAAGTTCATCAAGGAAACCAATGGATTCCATGTTGGAACACGTGGGCTCCTAATATTGTATCCTAATGCATGTACCTAATCACACTTATATGTCAGTCACTAACGTTACTTTGAAGGTGAACCAAAGCAACATTAGGGCCATGAAGTCCCGACATAGCCTTAGGTTAAGGACTAGAAAAAGCTGGTACGTAATCGAGTTGATCTGATTTGGGCATGGTGAGTCTCCGATCTCAACACTTGACGGGATCCTCCAATGCAATTGTGAATGTAGGTCTAACCACAAGGACATGCATACTATGAACACTCACACTCCTAAGTGAGGTAGGGAGTAGGTACCAACATCTCATTAAGCTCGATGATGGAGAAATTTCATCCTAACTCGTCATAGGTTCTCTCACATAGGAGGACCAATATACCTTTTATGGATTACCCCATGTTATCATGGATCATGCTACTATGGCCATTAAATATAGGGTATTGAGGTCCATGAAACACAACTCTACATCGGCCAATATCCTTTACATCCAAACTCATATAGGGTATTGAGGTCCAGGAACCTTTCTCTCTTTAACCAATAATATTTAGATAGTTAAGGCTTCCCCTCATTTAGTTATGGCATCAAGATGCAAATGAAAGGCACATAATTATGAAAAGCATTATTGGCTTTCAAGGCCACTCTATACCAAACCAATATCCAATAGTTGTAGAGGTTTTCTTAGTGTTATGTAGTTTATGTCTCAAATCATAAACTTTCATGGATTTTAAGTGGGAGAATAAATCCTAGAATGCAAAAAAAAAAAAAAAAAAAAAAAAAAAAAAAAAAAAAAACTTCAACTTGGAGAAGAATTACAATTTTAAGAATATTAATTTGGTAGTATTTTACATTGATTCCAAATTTGAATGAATACTCATATTATTATAATTTTAAGAATATTGATTTGGTAGTATTTTAAATTGATTCCAAATTTGAATGAATACTCATAGTATTATTCTAACCATATTAAGTAAGCTTAAGGATGAGATCTAGTTCGGATTGGATTCTACGACCCTTCGTGGAAAATTTTTCTTTTTAATTAAAATTTAGCAAAAATCACAAGGTACAATGTCATGCCCCAAAATTCGAGTACAGAGTGTGCACCCTCAGACTCGAGTTTCGGTTTGTAACTCGTACACAAATTGTACTAGCTTCATGTTCTAATCAGTTTAATTAGAGGTGAGAATTACATTCATTTTAAGTTTCACCCATTTTTATCGAATTCTAATCACGCATGTATAACACTTAGGACCAATCAACCACGCATATATAAATCTTCACAACCATTTAAATAACATAAATCTCAAACATCATTATTTTATTATAGCATTCTACTATAAATATATTTATTCTAGACTCATATTGTCTCAATCAAATAAATCTAAATAATTTCTTAAAATCCGATAATTAATACCAATATGCATTGTATGGTAATCAAACTATCCTATCAAATAAATCAAATATTTAGGAATGATCTAATGTTGTCAATTCATCTTCAAACAAGTATGGCCACATTTCACATGGGTCACGTTCAGGTTTAGTGGCTCATTCTAGTTCTTGCGCCACATCATCTGCAAACAACTAATCTGTATGATTTTTTCCAAAAATAAGTTAAGCTGGCCGGGCTTAGTAAAATAACTCAATATGGTTCATAATTATAACAATTAAAATAATACAAAGCACTGAATGCAAAAATGTTTGCACATGATGTATGAATGTGTTAGATATAGAGCTATACACGAACCAAGTTAGCTCGGTTAACTCACTCGACTCGAAAAAGCTTGATTCAACTCAGTTCGAAACTGAGTTCGAGCCGAGACGAGCTGATTTTTGGAGCTCGAAAAAAATTCGAGTCGAGTTCGAGCTTGCCAGAGCTCGAATCAACTCGAATCGAACTTCAACTCGAATTGAACTCGGATTGAATCAGTTCGGTGACTTGGTTATTTTGATATTAACGTTGCTCACCAAGTATTTGATGAAAGGACTCGATGAAGTGTTGTTTTGGGTGTATACATTCTTCGCAGGATCGGCTAGTGGCGAGGAATGTATGGATATGAAACAAAACACTACAAAAAAAAAAGAAAGAACTTTACATAATAAAACTATGTCCGTATCTTGATTTCGATGCTGCTTACTGAGTATTTGATGAAATACCTGTAAAATGTTGTTGTTGTTTTGCGTACTGCCTCGAGTTGTTGACCAAACCGAGCCAAGATGGCTAGTTAGGCTCGAGAACCGAGCCAAGCCGAGTTCGAGTTAGGAATAGTTACTGGCCTAGGGGTGCACATCGAACAGGTAGAACCGTGAAACCGGACCGGAACCAACCAAATGATTCAGTTTGGTCTGATTCTAGAGTGCACCAGTTCTGGTTCCGGTTTCAAAAATCAAAGAACCGTTTAGTTTGGTTCAGTTCCAGTTTAGGGGTATGTAGAACCGAACCGAACCATGGAACCAAACCGTGAATCGAACCTGGAACTATTTTATGAGTTTATGTAACGCCCTGAAAATCGGGGGTCGAGTAGAAGCTCAACTCCCGAGTTCCAACGCATCACTTATGCAATATAGATAATGATAATTAAATGTTGTCTACAATAGCACATTAAACATGAATGAGATTACACTAAATCAACATATCATACTCCAGAGACAGTTAAATTATGCAAGTGGAAGACTGTGATAAATATATAGAGCATATAAGTGATTGTAAGTCCATAGAGTATGAACATGTTACCAGGTTAAATAATTACATGTATAACTTCAAAATATACAGAATGATAAAGTGTAATTGTTGAGGGTCAAATATTGCATATCAGACTCCAGTTATTGCCTGGATTTACGAACATGGTACTGTTTAACGGCCCGATTTAATCGTGTTTGTGATGCAGGGTGTATTTAGGAGCTTGGACTACAAAAGGATGCTAAAAGCATGAACTTAACACTCTGAAGTCACCAAGGCAAGGGAAGGACCCCAAGGGACCAAGATCGAAGGATTTACACGCTATAGATCCAAGAAAATCGCGTGATCAACGATGAAGAGGCATGAGAATCATCGAGAATGCATGATCACAGGGTTCCCACCGTCTGTTCGGCTTGAGACTTCATACATGGGGTGATGACACTAAATTAACCGTACACGTAAAATTTCAGCCATTGGATCCCTCTAGAAGTGGCCCGAAGGATAGATTAGCCCCCATATCCCTGATTTGGCACCCACTTGATCTCTGGATATGCTTCAAACTTGGGTTTAACCTATTAAATAAGATGGAAAGACGAATGGTCGGAGCAGATGTCTCATATACATCAAGGTGGGACCCAACTTACATGGTGCGTGTGCACAGCACACGTACATTGGATATGCACCGAATCTCATTGATTCGGTCAGCGCACACTGACCGACTCAAATCCTTTTCTTCCTGCGTAAATAGCCAACAATCTTACATGGCTGGCCAATCTTGGCTATTGGGCCCCACCCATTGTCCATATGCATGATCTAAACCATTCATTCACTCCAGAGGTGGGGCATGACCCTCACCTAGGTGTCTTTTTTTTCCAATACACGTGATCACACGATTTCCACCGTCAAGCGCAGCATGAGCGACGAAAATATTTGAGACAGTGGACCGCACCAAAATCGATCAAAATCACTCCTTTCCGATAGAAATTTCTCTAAGAATCCAGTGAACGAGGTGGATTTCTCCGAAAATATCATTATGGGGCTCACCGAACACGTCAGCGCAACTCGCTAAGGCTTACGCGCGTCCGGGAAATCCAAGATTTTTGGGTGATTGTGGCCCACCATCTTTGATCAGACGGTCGATCTGAACTGTCCAAGTGGATCTCAGGCCAGCCAAGACCCCAACCATGGAGCCAAATCATGAGCTGGGACGATCAACGTCCCCAAAACACGTTCCAAACGCAAACCAATTCGCGAATTCGTTGCGCACGCAACTCCTTCCAATTCTGACTTTCTCCACAGCAGCCACCGACTCTCCCTGCTTATAAAAGGAGAGAAGAGAGAGATCTTTGGAGGGAAAAATAGATGGGCAGCCGTGGAGGCCTCTTGGGGATGTGAAAGCAAAGGCTGGGAGGGAGAGAACGTGGGGCAGCTGGGGGGTGATCTTTGAACGTGTGAAGGCAGCAAGAGTAGTTGGTGTTCTCTTCTTCCTTTCTTGATTTCTTTATGCCGTTATTTTCTGTGTTTTAGCCTCACCATGTCTATGATTGGCTAAACCTCTTAGCTAGGGCTAAGTAGTGAAGCTTGTAGCGTGATGGGAGACTCTTTGCTTATGCCTTTTGTTTAGACTAAACTGATGTTGATTTTGGTTTAATTAAGGGAATGTTTTTAGTTTTTGATGTTCTGTTGTGACTAAAATTACAATGGGTCTGTGATAGCTTTGAGCATATTCCTTTCCTTTTTATGTTTATGACTTCAGGAAGCCCTACTGTTCACCATCGTCTCCTGGGCATGGTTGGATGTCGGTACCCTTCCTAACCTTCATATATCTGTTGATTGGTTGGTTAGTTTAATTTTATTGTTTACTTTGCCTCCTGGGCATGGTTTGGTGATGGAATCCATTCTAATTCATATACCTTTCATATCTTGAAAACTAGATCAATGTAAGTTCAGTTCTATTTCCATGGTTACATCATTCAACTGAATAAAGATGGGACTCTAAGTCCAGTTGAGTTTTTGAAGCAGGCATAGGATCTCCCTGATATCTACAAGTGGATCCTCTAAATCCCTAGTTTCCTTCCTCTGAATTCTTTAAGTTTTAGATTAATATTTCACTATTATTCCTCAAATTATAATCGATTTAGATTTCATCTTAGTTTAATTCTATTTCTAGTTACTTTCACATTACATACAGGCATCAGTTCCCGTGGATTCGACCTCAGTCTCACCAAGTTTATTACTACGTCATAACCCTATACTTAGGGAGTGAACAGTAATGTCATCTAATCAATATCCCTGTAGCACCGGTGACGCAATTCCAGTTCTACATAGACCCGATAGAGAGTTGCAGATAGGAGAACTCCTCGTCGTCGTCATAAAAGGCAAGCTCCGTCTCATAAGCCTCACCGCCATCTGAAACTACAACAGTGTTTGATTGGTGTTTTAAAACACCGTCCTAGAGTAGGAGTGAGTGATCAACTCAGTGGAGCTATACGGCAAAGGTTAACATGTTATCAATTCAGTCAAGCAGTAATGATAAAGCAGTACAACAATCATGTCCTAAGTACTCTTGTTAATGCAAGAATGGTATGCGATAATGATGTATGCCCTCGCCTGCACTCCCTCAACGACATCATTTCACGATCGCACATGCAACATTCCCGGTAAACGTGCGCTTCCTCACTAAAGCACATGCAATGTGGTGCATGATCGTATTAGCTAAGTTTTTATTTAGGCTTATTCATACAGCAAATTCAGAAAACTAAAGTACCTCCCTTATATCATTACTCAAACAATGATCCATCCAGGGTCGTCAATCTTAGTCAATCACATACTACAGGCAAGTTCAAGTCACTACGTTAAGCTCGTCACCATCCGCGTAAGCCTGTTTATACTCGAGGTCACTATGGAAAGGCTTGTCACCTTAACATAGTCCTAGTGTATACTCGAGGCCACTACAAGAGGCTCGTCACCTGCTCGTAGGCCGACAACTCGAATACAGTGTCCCATACCACCGTATTCAGCTCACGAGTTTGGGTTGCTCATTGGTCGCTACGGGGAGGCTCGTCACCCCAGCATAAGCCGACAGCTCGACCACAGTATCTCATACCACCATGCCTGGCTCATGAGTCTTAGCAGATCATGGTACCAAGGTTACATGGGCTTTCATTGGTAAGTGGTACCTTAGATTCAAGTAGCTACGTCCGTACCTGGTAAACACACATTTAGGCCAATTGGGTTACTTGACAAGTTCGACTGGTACGAGCGTACACTAAATTAGTCGACATGGAGCACGTAAGCACTCCACGTGGCCTAATCACTGTCGACAAATTATCGCACGACTCAGATTTCTCGAACGTATCCAATGTGGCGAATCTAGTTCGGCCACTCAACTGGGATCCATTGCCGATTGCCTGGACTACGTAGTAGTCCCAATCACACTCAAGTGCACTAAGTATCACATGTAATAGTCAAAACAACATTTAGCAAACCATTCAAATATAAATCTCATTCGAGCATTTTAACGAACACATAGTGAGCATATTACCATACATATGTATTTCATCCACAAATTAATTAGTCGTAAGGTAGGTTACATGAAAGAATTTATACACGTATATAAGGTAGTTGAGAATTCTATCTCAACACCCTTAATAATTACAATTCAACAAACAATTACTCATTCAGACATTTTATCAAGCACTTAGCCTACACACTACTACGTACATACCCTAACTTAGTTATAGCTTATATTATAGCAAATCCTTTCACAAAGGAGTTGTTATACATACAACAAACATGTATTCAAGATTAATAGTCATGGCAAGTACAAATCCAAATTCCATATTCATTTAAACATTTCAACAAACACATGGAGTGCATTAAAGTCAACATAGTTCATATATATGTGTAACACACGGAAACCATCGTATCTAAGCACATGTGACAGCAATCAAGCCAGTCATAAATCATTACTGACATTGAAAGCCTTGAAAACCATAACCTAAACATTTATAGTCTGCACCTTTTGTCGGTAAACTCGTATCGAACTCAGTTTGAATACTACGCCTTTATTTATGGCACAACGGCAACCTATAACATGAAATAGGTTAACAATTTCACCATTTACTCTATTTGGATACCTAAAATAGATTAGGGTTAGGATTTCTTACCCAAGAACGGAGTCAAAATCGTTGGAATAGCGACACGGGAGAGGCGATTTAGCACATGGAGTGGCGAGAATGAATCCCGGCGACAAACCACAGCTCCCTCTCACTTCTCCTCACTTTCTCCTTCTCTTTTCTCTCTTTTCTCTCCTATGGTTTAGGAAATTTGTATGGAATGAGAGAGGGGTGGGTTTAGGGCTTTATATAGGCCCATAAGTGATGTCAATGGCCCCAGGGCCACAGTATACTTAGGTTATAGCCAAAAGTCATCTGTTTCGGGCTAACGGAGGTCATCTGGAGGTCCATTACCTGCATACAGTCTGGAGGAAGTCCCCTAACGATGGATCTACATCAGGTTAAGATTTCGGTATGATCAGATTAGTGGATCAACCGTGAAGGACCAGTTTTAGTTCAATGGTCATTGTCACTCGATTAGGGCCACCAGTACACCGACCTGTGTAGGGAAATTTTCCCGATCCAAGGGTATAATTGGGTCAGAATTTGATGGTCTGAATCTTTAAATTCGGCCTGCAAACGAATGACCCAAATTACTTAAATCTGAGTTCATTTTCTAAAGGTATTCGCGTTTCTCACACACGTTACTCAGGGCTCTAGTTGTGCGTTTTTGGATACTATTCGGGCTTGATTCCCGCGATAGTTGTCAAGCCCAGTAAGGCGTTTATAACCGTATAGTTTCAGGGTATTCGAACTTTTGACGCGCAGTCCAGGTCCGATACGGAGTTTCAATGTGCTCTCAGGAGCATCTGGGTTTTTAGATTGATCCTATATTTTTAGGTAATGTAGAGTTAGCGATTCTACTGGTTTTGGGTCTTGTAGTTCATATGGAAAGTGGTTCAAGCTAATCTACCGATTAATCAGTTTAGTACTTAATTAATTTTTTTCTAATTTCTAAAGGATTCGGTCCTTAGTGATTTCTGCCTGAGGTGGTTCTCGGGTCTTTGTACGGATTTTTCCGAGACGTTACAGTTTACAATATATTTTAGTTGTATATTTGACTCATGATTTATGGTTTACAATAAACCATTTGATTATTTTTATAAATGTATTTTTTCACACCATACACAATATCTAAACCATTCATCAAATGGATCACAACACGAATGGACATGGGCTAAATTATAAAATAAAACATGCAATTGGGATGGATTTTAAAAAGCCCAAAACCGTGGAACCGATCGGAATCGGCCTCGACAATCGGAATTGGTATCGACAATCGGAATTGGTATCGACAATCGGATCGGCCTCGACAATCGGAATCGGCCTCGATAATCGGAATCGGCCTCGACAATCGGAATTGGTGTCGACAATCGGAATCGGCCTCGATAATCGGAATCGGTCACGACAATTAGAATTGGCCTTAACAATTGGAATCGGCCTCGACAATCGAAAATAGTGAGAATGGGCCTAACAAGGCCTAATGGAAGGTCACAATGTGGACATTCAACCATCATTGCCCATCAATGTGGACATTTAACCAACATTGCTCCCAAGGAGTGGTCCACATAGGGCCGAACATATAGTGGGCCCATGGCCTCATACAAGGGCCTAATATACAACATCGTAGGCCTCACTTAAGGGCCTAATACACATCATGATGGGTCACATCCATGAGCCTCTCATACCTTAAGTAGGCCGCATCATATGGACCACATATACATCACAATGGGCCTCTGACACGGGCCTAATATATGTCATAAAGGGCCACATCCCATGGGCCTCAAATATATCACAATGGGCCTCTACCCATGGGCTCCAAATACATCACAATGGGCCTTAACCCATGGGCCCTGAATACATCACAATGGGCCTCAACCCATGGGCCCAATACATCTCGAAGGGCCTTAACAATTGGGCCACAAATATATCATATTGGGCCTCTCAAATACAATAAGTGGGCCATACTACTTGGGTCGCACCATCTACACCATTCATCTACTTTTGGAGATCATTATAGAGCATTACCCAATCATATCAAAAGATCATCTGGACCATACCATAAATAACAGTGGTGATAATGATTTCCACCATTAAAATCCTACAGGACCCACCATAGCATTTATTTTTTATCCAGTCTGTTCATAGGGTCACAAAGACCTGAATTAAGTGGAGAAATAAATTTCACACTGATCCAGAACTTCTGTACTCCCAAAAAGGGTTTCAATGGTAGGCGTTCAATCCTCACTATTTTTGGTAGTGTGATCCACGTGATATACATGCTGATAAAGCACATGTATCACGGTCCATCCCACTGTCCAACAATGTGGACGGTGGAGAAATAACACAAATTATGGTGTGGTCCACGGTCCAGATGGACAGACAGCGTGGACATGAAACAAATACATCACGGCGGTCCCGTCTAACCATCTAGACGGTTGGAAAACACATACATCACGAGAGGGCCCACCGTTTAGACAGTGAGGATAGAATTCATATATCACAGTGGGTCTCATTGTCCTAGCTGGATGGTATGGACACCACGTGTGTAGCATGGCCCACTGTCCTTGCTACCTGGATGGTGGGGATATAACATATACCTCATGTGGGTCCCACACACGTGGCACACATGATACAAAATACATGCATTAAAGGTGGGTCCCACGTGGGGCCCACCATATTATATTATATTATATTATATATATAATGTATACATACATGCATAATATATATTATATTATATATATTTTTTAAAATATGCCGATCGTCCAACAAGCCACCGTTCAGGGGTGCTGGACAGTGTGATGCAACACATCATCAGGGTAGCGGCCCACCCCACACGTCCAACACGTGTGGGTGGGTCCCTCGTCCTACCATATGGACGGACGGTGATGGATATACATATCATCAAGGTGGGTTGCACGTGGACTTGGCCCACCTAACTCGGATCAATCTAATTTTAGTGTTTTCCCTTCGGTCCGGCCAGTCCAAATGAACGGCTAGATTGGACCCAGCCAAGGCAACGAGGTGGGTCCCGATTAGGCAGTGGTATGGCCCACAAAATGGTCAACGTGGATCAAGTGAGCCACAACCATCACAAGAAAGAGAGAGAGAGAGAGAGAGAGAGAGAGAGAGAGAGAGAGGCAATGAGTGTAAGAGAGATCGGTAAGAAGGGGAGGAACCCCGCCATTATGGGCCCTCCCTAAATACAAAGCATACATTAAGATGGGTCCCACCATATTTGGGCCCTCAAATCAAAATCGATGATTAGATCACCCACCGTAAGATCTTCTTCTTCCTTCTACCACCAACGCGTTCTAGAGCTTCAAGGGAACAAGATTCAACGGTTGAGATCGATTTTGGAGGGTGGGATTGGGTGGTAGGGAGTGGGCCACACCTAGTTTCTCTCATGGAAGTCGTGGACGTCCACCTCTCATGGGGGTTGCTTGAAAAATGAAGAGAGAGAATGAGAGAGAGAGAGAGAGAGAGAGAGAGAGAGGTGATGGGAGAGAGGGATGGTAAGTGATGGAGTGATGTCTACTTGACATGTAAGGGAGAGAGTTGACTTTAGGGATGGGTGTTGGTACTTGGGGATGAGATGTTGTACTTGACATGTGAGGTGATTGATGAGACATTTCTATTGGGTTTTACCAAACATGACATTTTCCTCGAACTGAACGCGGGCCCACATCTCCTGGCCCGGGTATCGCCTCAGCTCGCGAGATGCAGCGTCCGAGCCGCGATGACGGCGCGGTTGCAAGGGTATAAGTTTTAAGTCGAGCCGACTTTGATATACGAGACACGACTGAGGATCACGAGCAAATGCAAATAATAGATCACGGGTCACTGGAATTCGACCGGGAGGACCGCGAAGGCCTACAGAATGGTACCGGCTAGGACACGGGTCTTACAATATCCGTCAAGGAAGCAATAGTAAGAGTGACCAGCTAGTCTTTCCAAGATTTGATTAATGAAGGGCAAAGAAAAGTGGTCCTTCATCGGGATGGTATTCGACTTCCTGTAGTCAATGCACATTCTCCACCCAATAGTAACTCTAGCTACTATGATGATTTCAAATTTCTTAGGAACGACCTGAGTTGGACTCACCCATTGACTGTCGGATATAAGTTATATGATACCCATATCCAATAATTTCAATACCTCTCCTTTAATCACTTCTTTCATGTTTGGATTTAATCGATGTCGTGGTTATCGGGAGGTTTTCGCATTATCCTCTAGATCAATGCAGTGAGTACAAATCAAAGGGTTAATTCCCTTGAGGTCCACAATCGACCATCAGAGGCCTCTTTTGTGCTCAATGAGAGCAAAAATAAGCATACTCTCTTGTTGTTGTTCAAGGTGGGAAGAAATCACCACTAGGTATGTCTCATTTTGACCTAAATAGACATATTTAAGAATAGAGGGCAAAGGTTTTAGGTCAAGTTTCGGTGATTTGAAGCTAGGCGATAGAGGCACAACATCAGTTTGGGGAAAATTTTCAAATTGTGGCCTCCACTTGTTAACTTCAAGTATCGGTGCTGCATCAAGCAAGGCATCCATCTCTCTAATCATGTCATCATCCAAATTAGGGGAGTGGGCAAAACACGACTCTAGAGGGTCAGAAGATAAGATCATCAGAGCTCTATCTTCCACGAAAGAGTCTATCATATTGATGTCATGGGCCTCGTCATCATCTTCTGCCTGTCTTCTCATGTTGAAAAAGATATTGAGCTCCAATGTCATATTTCCAAAAGACAAATTCATGACCCCATTCCTACAATTAATGATAGCATTGAATGCAGCAAGGAACGGGCGATCAAGTATGACAGGGATTTGAGTGCCCATGTCTGCAATGAGCTGAGTATCCACGACGATAAAATCTGTCATGCCCTAGATTCGGTGACCGGAACTCACAAGAATCCCGATAGCCGATTTCGGCGCTGACAGCCTCCGTAGTACCCCATTATAGGTTCCTCGCACCATTTACCAGGTTCCGATCTTGGGATCCTATAAGGAGAATTTCTATAATATAAGTCCAATCCATAATAGCATACCGAAGATCATAACATAGTAACCACTGAAAATAACCACAGGAACACATTACAAGATCCACTAGGAATTAAAACTTTGATACAAGGTGCAGGCTCAAAAAGGAAATACAAGAACTGAAAAAGGAAAATCTCCAAAAGGTCCTCGGCACGGTCCAACACTCCTCCTCAGCTACGGCTGCTGCCTAGAATCTCCTGCAAGCATCAATCATGCATAAGCTTATAGAAAGCTTAGAGGGCGGTGTAAGTGTGTGTAATACCAATGCCAGGAAAGCAGTATCAAAGAATGCGGAATGAGGCATGAACCATAAATATCATCAATGCCACTGACCATACCGTGGCTATGCTATACCAAGCATGAATGCAGTAAGCCATCACAAGGTTATGTGATGCAACATATGAGTACTGGGCGCCATACCAAGGCAATGCATAAGAGGCCTACATAGCCAATGTCATGTATAAAGTGCAAATACGATCATGTCCTCAGACACATTAGGAAAATATAAAGTGGCTATTATCTCGTCAAACTTTTTAAAGTGTAAATATGTACTTTCATATTCAAGTCCATGGAACTTTTGAAGGAGTTGGATCACTCCTGCCTTAATATCCATATTTCCTATACTTTTTGGAAAAATCATACCGGAAGGTGTGCTCACCCCTGCTAGTTGTAAATAGTCTTGTAAAGTATGAGGCGGGGGTGCATGACGCGCCTTATTCTTATCTTGGGCCTCCTCAACTGGGGGTTGAGGTTGATTTGCAGGTTGATTAACAGTCATCACTTCTATTGACTATGAGGATGTCAAATGGTGTCTAGTCCTATGACAGATAGGCAACCCTTCGACTAATCCTCCTTCACTCAAGAGACGTAGAGTGTTATCATGGACCCGTTTAGGCACGAAACACTCTTAGCTTTCAAGTACAAAATCTAACTTATAAGAAAATAAGAAGTAAGAGAGAGAGAGAGAGAGAGAGAGAGAGAGAGAGAGAGAGAGAGAGAGAGAGAGAGAGAGAGAGATAGAATGAAGTTACCAGATAAGAGATGCTATGTTAGGATCCTACAAAACAGAGAACAACATTAGTTTCTAAAAATAAGTTCAGACAAATTCCCAACCTAGAAACAAAATAAAAAGTTAATTCTAATCTTAACCTAATTCTAACACTAATTAAATTCAGAAAAATGCAGCCATAGTCCCAGGCAATGGCGCCAAGAACTTGTTCACAACCCCAAGTGTAGGGTCATGATGTAGTAATAACTCGATAAGACCGAGGTCGAATCTATAGGGACTAATCTTATACGTTTCTGAATTTAACTAGAATCAGAACTAGAATAAGATCTAAATCTAAATTTGAATTGATAAAGAGAGTAATTGTGATTATTGTAATTGAAACTTGTAAATTTAAAGGTGAGAATTAGGGTGCCAAGGATCCACTTGTAGCAATTGGGATGCTACCTTACTTGATTCAGGAAACACAACTGGGTTCAGAGTCCTATCTTATCTAGTTGGAAGAAGAGATGATAAATTCTCTGAACTTCTCATTGATTCAGCCACAATGGAGGAGAATTATGAAGATTGGAAGGGATTCCATCACCCTACCATGCCCATGAGATGATGGTGACAAACAAGATCTACCAATCCCACAATCTTAAATGGAAAAGAAGATATTTAAAGCTATCGTAGGCTCTACTATAATTTTAGTCACAATAAACCATGGGAAACTAAAAATATTCCTTAAAATCAACCCAGAAATCAATGACGTTCAATATAACAAGAATCAAAGCAAGATAAACATCCAAACACACTACAAGCTTCACCTCTTAGCTAGGGCTAAGAGCTTTAATTAACCATAGACATGACTGAACCAAAATCTCTTAAAGAAAGCATAAAAATAACTAAGGAAGAAGAAGAAAAACTCTTGGCGGTGGCTCTACACCCTTTTTCTCCACTCCTTAAACCATATATGATGCCTAAGAATGTCCTAGGGTCTCATATTTATATTTGTGAATCTCCATTTTACACACCGAATTGAAATTTTGCAAATCGCCTCAAGTTACATAATCCAGAGTTTTTCCACATTACGCTTTGGTAAGATCGAAGTGACCTTCGGTCGGACCGAAGTCGAGTCCGAACTTGGAAAGGATTCTGTTTCAGCAGTTACCCGATTTTGGTCGGACCGAGTTGGGTTCGGTCGGATCGATCTTAAGTTGTCGATTAGACGAAATTAACTTTTGGTCGAACCGAATTAACTCCTGAATTCATCGTTCTTCGCTAGAGCTTTTTATGCACTTTCGGTCGTGCTAATCCTCCCCTCGGTTGGACCAAATTACCCTTCGGTCAAACCGAATTACCTTCTAAATTTCATCGTTGGTCATTGGACTGTTTAGTATTATTTCAGTCGGATCGAACCTGTTTATTTTTCTGCTGTGGATTCTGCATTCTTTTAAGTCCTTTCTTCTTCTTTTATACTTAGCTTTCTTAGATCTTTGGTATGTGAATTCTTCATTCTTGGTCTCCCAAGATCCATCTTTCGTCTTGGTGATTCTTGAGCATTAAATCCATGCTTTTAACATTCTTTTCAATCCAAGCTCCTAGATTCACCTTGCAACACAAACATGTATAAAATATACCTTTAAGCATTAACATGTTCTTAAAACCAAGATATAAATAGGGGAAAATATGTAATATTTGATACTTGATAGTGGTGACTTGGGCGTTGTGGTCACGTGTTGAGAGAGTGTTGGCATTTGTGAATGAGGTGTCAGAGTTGCTTATGAGGGAGCGTTAGATTGGCATGCATCACCTCATGACAGCATGCACGTGCATTAATAAGAGTATTTAAGAACTAGGTTTTTAAGTTACTTTATCATTACTTGTGCTAGTGGAATTGATAACATGCGTAACTTAGAGTTAATGTAACCATTGAGTTGATCACTCACTCCCACTCTGAGATGGTGTTTTAAAACACCAACTGAGATATTATTGATGTCGGTACTATCAAAATCTTAGACAGGTAAGCTTAGAGTGGCTTACATCATCGACGTTGTGTTTCAGAGTAGCAATCTAGACCGTATTGAAGAGGTTCCTGAGACACAACATGGAAGAGTGACAATATTAAGAAGCGAGGTCCAAGAATTCAGAAGGGGCTATTGGTCCAAATCAAAAAATTTATACTTTAATCATCTTGGGTATGTATATTATGGCTTGTATAATCCCCATTTGGGCAGACACCATATTTTAATTGTATCTTTACTGTCAGCCCCATATTTACCTACTTTTGTTATCTCTACCTCGCTTTGGATCCGTTAATTTAAATTACCCTACTCTAATTGCTCGTGTGTAAAATGAGTGTGAATATGAATGAGGTTACACGTACATTTTATTTGTTTAACACCCAAAAACTCGGGATCGAGGTCTTTATACTCAGGTGTTGATTTTTGGGGTGTTACAAAGTGTGAACTATAAATCAACTATAACTTTTAACCTGGGTAACGTTACGGGATGTACAACCTATCGATCTTTATATAATAGGCCATAGTAGGTCAATAAACCCACATGTGGGTTGTGTCCATCCGTTTTATGAGAAAATGCAAGGTTCATATTCAAAGTTGTGATTTCCATAAAAAAAAAAAAAAAAAAAAAAAAAAAAAAAAAAAAAAAAAACTATTTTTAGTCATTCCAATTTTGTCATATTTCTTTATTTTTAAAGTTTTATGATTCCCTTCTTTTTATAGAAATTGCTTGTAATAATATCATAAATGCGTCAATAAGGTTTACTTGATGTTTATAATTCTAGTAAATTTAGTCTTTGGGTTAATTTTTACTGTTTATGTATTTTTGAATTAGGTCTTGGTTTTCTTTATTAGTGGTGTAATTAAGAAAATTGCATAGTCATTATTTAATAAAATATCTAGATTTTCTATCTTAATTTCTTGTTGATGCAAGAACTCTCCTTGTGGATTTAAGGTTTTAATCACTTGATGAAGATTATGATCTTCCCCTTCACTTGTCTTTCTCTTCTCTGCATGAATATTCACAAACAATTCCCTTGCTTGCATAAGAAGAGAGTTGATTTGTACTTTGGTAGTATATCATGCTTGATGCACATGAATGTATAAATTGTACAAGTGGCCTATACATTAACACACTGAACATACTTAAATTTTACAGCTTAATGTCACTAACTCATAATCCCAAAATATAAAATTTGTTGAATGATACTAATATCTTATTCATGGACACTTGTTTGTTGAAATACAATCATTGGATCATTTTCATTTTTACTGACAGTAAATGCCCCACCAATCCAACAGTTAGATAACCAAATTAGCCTAATCTTTTATTAACAAGGCATATGTTGATTGGATGTCCTCAATTTGTGTAGAAATGGGGGGTTTAGATCGATCAAACAATTTGCTTGATCAATCTAGAAAATCCCAGATTAAATAGATTGGTCTCTAGACAGTTTTGGACAAGTTCAATTAATCTAACATGAATGATCGATTGATCGAGATAATTTAGAAAAATCAAGTTAGCTCTTTAGATACTTTGAGCATGTTCGATTGATTGAACATTGAGGCTTGATTGATCATGGGTTGCTTGATCAATTCAATCGATCGAAGCTTAGATCGATGACGCACGCGATTTTGTGCAATTACATTATTTATTTTCTATTCTAGGTGTAGCATTATATATATGGGTATAATACGGGTTTAGGGTATGATTAAGCAATATTAAGTGATTGGAGGCTTGTTCTAGAGTGAGGATAGGGTTTGAAGGGATTTTTCTAGAGAAAAAATGGTTTTTTCATGTAATTTGCTTATAATCTCTTGTAATTTATTTTCATAGTGGATTTGCCTGTCGTTTTGTACAATGGTATTTTCCCACAAGGATTTTCCATGTAAATTAGTATGTTCTCTATGGTGCTTTGTTGCATCTATCTTTCATTTGAATGATTCATATTCGGGGTTTGCTTCCGCAACACTCAACAAGTGCTATCAGAGTGTACGTTGGGATTTGAGTTTGATTATGAAACATGACGATGAAATGATCTAACTTGAACTATGAGACGGAGACGTTCATAAAAAAAAAAATAACTTTGAGATATTGAAGGTGTAACATCCCGAAAAATCGAGGGTCGAGTAGTAACTCAACTCTCGAGTTTCCAGAACATCACTTATGCAACATAGATAATGATGATTGAATGTTGTCTGTATTAGTGCATTGAACATGAGTGAGATTAAGCTAAAACAGAATATCATACTCCAGAGGCAGTGAATTAGCAAGTGGAAGACTGTGATAGATATATATACTATATAAAAACTGTGGTGAGTCTCCAGAGTGTGATAACATTACCAGGTTAATAAATTTCAAGTACATTTCTAAAATATACCAAATGTGTAAGTGTAATGTCTTCTATTCCAAGTACCATAGCCCCGTCAATACAATACCAGGTCTTCATAGACCTGTCAGAGAGCTACATGTAGGAGAACTCCTCCTCCACATCACAATAGTCCGGCTCTGCTTCATAAGCATCGCCATCACCTGAAACTCAACAAATCTGGTTGGTGTGTACAACACCGTCCCGTAACGTGGGAGTGAGTAGCTAACTCAGTGGAACAATAAAGCATAGGTTAATATGTTGTTGACTCAGTCAAGCAGTAATGATAAAGCAGTACAATCAAATACTCCTAACTACTCTTATTAATGCAAGTATGGATGCAGTCATGATGTATGCCCTCACCACACCCTCCCTCGTGCGACACCATCTCACGTTCGCGGCATGCTTTCATCCCTCAGTACTCTACATCTTCCAGGCACATGCAATGCATGACGATCATGATTACCGAGTATTTATTAGTCCATTCCAAATAGCAGGATTGGGAAACTAAGGTACCTCCCTTGTATCATTCCCAAACATGATCCATTCTCGGGTCGTCAGTCCTAGTTAATCTCAGACGATGGTGTGTTTTCTAGGTCACTGCAAAGGCTGCCAGGGCTGTTACGCACAAAGGTTACACCGCTCCCACATCACCTCTTTAACGATTCATCACTATACAGAAACAGGCCTAGTTCATACTCCATACACCGCGGCAAAACTCTAAGGCTCACTGCGATTCCAGAGTATGCTCGAGGACACTACAAAGGGCTGTCAGGGCTGTTGCTCGCATTCGTTGCACCACTCCCCCATCACCTTATCAATGTAGGCCGACAGCACGAATATAGTGTCCCATACCACCATAATCGGTTCACGAGTTTGGTTACTCACCGGTCACTACGGGGAGGCACGTGGCCCCAGCGTAGGCCGATAGCTCAACCACGGTGTCCTATACCACCATGCCCGGCTCATGAGTCTTAGCGGATCGAGGTACCATGGTTAAAAGGAATTCCAATGGCAAGTTTGGTACCCTAGGTTCAAGTAGTAGCGTCCAAACATGGTGAACATACATAAGACAGATCGGGTTGCCTGACGAGCTCGGCTAGCTCGAGCGCACAACAAGTTGAACGACATGAAGTATGACTCGAGTTCGTCGAACACATCACGCGTGGCAAATGAATCACAGCCACAAATTCAATTCTGGTACCGATTGTCTGGACTATAATCATAGCCCTAAACGCAATCAATTTCAAATAGTAAAGCAGTAATGGATCAAGGTTCAAATCATACAATCAAAGTCTGATATTATCCGTTTAGGGCTGCCAGGGCTGTTGCACGCATTCGTTGCTCCACTCCCCCATCACCCATGACGGATCATACAACGTAAACATGAATTTAACATATGCATTACATAGATAAAATCATAAAAGCAGTTGAGCATGTTATGAAGCACAACACAAGCATGAGTTTGTACATATTCAATTCCTAATCACATAGTTATCCAAGGAAATCATACACATAGTTAAAGGAGTTGAGAATCACATCTCAACTTCCTTAAACATTATAATTTACTAACTACTACTCATTCAGACATTTCAACAAACACTTTAAAATACATGTATCAACATACATAACATATGTTGATCACATAGGTATAAGGCCAAATCCTTTCACTACGGAGTTACCTCAATCATAACACGCATACACCCATGACGGATAGTCATGGCAAGCAGGAATCCAAGTTCCATATTCATTCAGTCATTTCCACAAACACTTGGGCCACACATTTTAGCATATATAGTGTGTATTGGTCGTGGCGTGATTTAGGGCAAATCCTTTCGTCAAAGGGGTATTGCCAATACAACAATCAATTATCCATGACAATTAGTCATGGCGAGCACGAATGAGAATTCTATACTCATTCAGTCATTTTCACAAACACTTAGAATACACTATTACAACATACATGGTGTATGTTAGCAAAACATGTATTAGGGCTATCCTTTAGCCAAGAGAGTATTTTATCCATGTATAATATATTCATACAGCAAATAATCATGACAAATACATCTCCAAAATTTATCCGTATACGGTATTTTCTAGAATACACAATTTCAACATACATAGTGTATATAAGCAAAACATGTATTAGGGCGAATCCTTTCGCCAAACAGGTAATTTATCCACATAAATATATTTATACGACAAATAATCATGTCATACACATTTCCAAAATTTGTACGTATACGGTACTTTCTTCAAATACCTAGAGTATGTAGAGTTCCATATTTTTCATCTTTAATCGAAACGGAAAATAAATAACACTTTGTACATGTGCAATTGCATGCAGATCATGAATCTATCATTATCTGACATTGAAAGCGTTGAAAACCATAACCTATACACCTAAAGTCCGCACCTTTTATCGTAGAATCGAAACGGAGTTGATAGAATTGTTAAGCTTCCGTATTCGGCAGTTTGGCAACATATAGAACGAAATAAGTTAGTTATTTCGTAACCTACAACCACCCAAGCCCCAAATCAGATTAGGGTTAGGGTTTCTTACCTAGAGACGGAGCTGGAATTGTCGGGAAAGCGATTAGAACGAAGCGGTGTAGCTCGTATAGCGGCAGGGAAGAGTGGCAGGGAGATTCTCCCACATCTCCCACACTTTCTCTATCTTTTCTCTCTCTTTTCTCTCTCTCAATCTCAAATTCGTATGGCTGCCATGAGAGAGGGTTTAAGGTCCTTATATAGCCTAAAAACTAACCGAAATAGACTCCAGGTCAAAGTATACTTAAGTTATAACCAAAGCGGACTTGTTTCAGCTCAACGGAGGACTTCTGTTGGGCCTCCTTGAGCCAATGGTCGGACTTAAGCTCACAAACTATGGATCTAGGTTCTATTAAGTTTTCATTTCGGTCGGGATTCCAGATCACGCGTGGTGAACCAGTTTCAGTTCAACGCTTAGCGGATCTCGATCGAAGATTCCGAGTACATGTAAATTTATATGAAATTTCTCCTGATCCGAGGGTGTAATTTGGTCTGATTCTGACGGTCTGGTTGCTTAAAACTGATCCACAAGCGAGAGATGCCAGATTACTATTCAAGATATTTTATTTTGAATTAATTTCACATTTCTCACACTCTTCACTCCGAGCTCAAGCGAATAGCGCTGGGACACTATCTGGATTTGATTTTCAAGATGGTTGTCAAGCCCAGCATGGCGGTCCTAATTCCTTAACTTTGTGTTAATCAGACTTCCGACGTGCGGTCCAGATCCGATACGGAGTTTCGAGATGCTCCCGAGAGCAGCCGGGTAATGAGATTGATCCTAGATTTTAGGGTAACTTAACGTCAATGATTCTACATGTTTTGGGTCTTGCAGATCGTATTTAAAATGATTAGTGCTAATTTCACAGGCACTCTAGCTTAACACTAGCTATTTCTCGCCTAATTTCTAAAGGATTTAGTCCTGAATAATTTCTGTTTAAGGTGGTACCTGGCCTTTGTAGTTTGTATATAAAGTGATCCAAGTTATACTACTTAGCTAGTTTAAGATAGTGTCTAGGGTGAAAGTACTTAGAAAAATTTAAAGAACAAGGTGATGAAGGGTGGGATTTGTGAAAGAAATGGGTCCAGAAGCGATTCTAGACTGTGGGATTCAGTTTTTGACAAGTTAATAAGGTGTTAGGAGCGACCCATTGCCTAAGGACGTCTAATCCCAGGTTGGGAAAAATTCGGACTGTTACAATCTACCCCCCTTAAAACAAAATTTCGTCCCCGAAATTGCCTAAGGGTAGTAAGGAAAGATTTTATTGTTTCATTTGTCTAAGACTTATTGTTTTCAAGTCTCTATGCGCGGTAGGGTGTATATTAGCCTGGTTCATTTTAGTCTACCCCCCTTAAAACTTATTTCTTTATCCATTTCTCATACCCTAATGGTTTGCTACAATTTATTTCTATACCTATTTGGAGTCTCGATGACAATCCCCAATTATCTAGAGTAATATAGCTGTTTTCATTGTTTGACCAATTCGGAGAGGCGTTTATGGTGGGCTTGATCCCGATACATTGATCATCTACCAAGCCATGGTAGGGAGCTCATCGTATCCCTTCTGAATCCTGGTGGATCCTGGTCTTCTGCTCGGTCAAGCAGTGAGTCCATTGGTAGTCGCCCAGGATTGAGAATTGGGTCAAGCCGCGAATGCTTCCCAGTTGTATATTTCAGTAACTCCGTAGTCCAATCACTTAAAAAAACTTAGGGAATGCCCATCATTGAAAGGCTCAAATTGTTTGTTTCTATTTCTTGGGTTGCCCTTTAGGTCTTAGTGTAAGAGAGTCCTTATTATTATCTATGTCCAAGGAAATGGTGAATCAAATCTTACTAGATCATCCTAAAACGGTTTCTCATAGTAGAACTTACTAGAACTTCTATAATATTCGTATTCAACGAGTACAGCTTCGATCTTAGGCCAGTGGGGTAGGGTCCACCACGCTTTCACAACACTACCCAGATCAAAGAGGTGTATCAGCCGACCTAACTAGAGTGGGCTCATAATGTTCTACCCCCCTTAAAGTTTTATTTTCACCCTCAAGGGTCAAGATTTATATCCTGCTCCGTATATCGGAACAAGGTGTAATTTAGGACCTACTCTTGACATGAAATGGGAAATACATTGGTCTGCCTTTCTTCGATGATGTGTACAATGGCCTTGATACCTATGGTCATAGAAAGCTAAAGATGATGGGTATTGTGGTTGATTTCAGGGACAGGTGTGAGTTTGAGGCAAGATGTCTAATTCTACCAAGGGGTTTTGTCGCGGTCCAGACTTATCCTATTTAACCATGTCTAGCTTAATAGGCAGGCCATCTTTCCACGTTCATAAGCACAATATGAATGCCGACATGGCATGCGATTTGGGACCTAATTCCTAACTGCATGTTGCCCATTTGGGCAATTCCTTAGGCCTAAAAGACAAAGTCTCTATCGGCTATATACTCCTAACACTTCTCAAGGACAAAGTGATAAACTTTTAGTTGCAAATGGTCGGGCCAACACAGAAAGAAAATTTTGTAGTGGGTCTGAGTCAGTTAAGCCGAATAACTAAGTCTATTATTCAATTGGCTTAGTATAATTAATTAGTCTTTTACTTTCCTTAGCCTAACCAGTAGTCTAGTCTTAATTTAGGAGTAGCGGAAATCCATAGGTGAGTCCAAAGTCTATGCTTATACGCTAGATGATTTCACTTCATTTCTAATACAAGGAAGGGTTTTATCACTTAGGGTCAAAGTTGTCTAATTGGAATTGAGTTGCCTAAAGTTGAATTTAACTACTCCCGAGCATGTCGCACATGCTCATACCAGCTAAGAGGGTCCTAAGGTTCACATTATGAATTTGTTGGATTTCCTATACAGTCAGGTCTATCGAAGCACCGCTCTAGGTCCAAAAATCTAAGGGTCTATTTGTCAAACAACCATTTACTCTAAAAGCTTAAGCTATCAGAGTGTGGTGGGTTAATGTATATCAAGGGACTTTATCACTTTAACACTATTCGGCCAGTGGCCTTAAGTTGTATTAAATGGGACTGCATTACTAATCTTACCTCGGGATTGGGAGTGGCATGGTTGGTAGGAGGGTGGGAGGGGATTAAAATTAATGGTATAGGCTTTGGAAAATGAGCCTTGTGTCGGAAAGTGTGAGATGGGATTTCCAAATCCCAGGAATCGGAATTTCCAAGTGTTATTTGAAAGGAAATCTCAGAATTTACTTTTAATTGCATACATTCTAAACATGGTGTCAAAAAACATGGGATACACCCAATCTAGGGACCATACCTACACATACATTTATTATTACTTATACAATTCTATCCACCTTAAACTCACCTAATGCAGTTGGCCGAAAAGGCCTTAAACGTTCCAACTTTTGGAGGTTGTGAAGAAGACGGTGGTAATGGAGGAAAAGACTGTACTTAACTCGAATAAGGCCATTGGAAGTGAAGGAAAAAGGGAAAAGAGGGCTGAAGTTTTTGGTTCTCCACGAACTTGGGTCTCAACAGTGGTTGTAGAGGCCCAAAGAATAGGGATTTGTAAAGGAAAATGGAGAGATGGGTTGGGTAGAGAGGTTACACGTTTTGGAGCCACGAACGGGAGGTGTAATGGCTCAAATATGAGAAAACGGAGAGGGTAGGGGGTAGAGATTGTTGTAACTGATGGAAGGGTATAGGTTGTGGTCGAAATCAATAGATAGGACGATCGGAAGGGTGATTTTGAAGAGAAACAGCAAGTTCGGAGAGAGAAAATGGCTTGGAGGGGAGGTTTGTGAAGGAGGTAGGGTTTTGGGAGATTTTTAGTGGACGGCTCACACATTAGGGAGGTCCCAAGACTCCCAAACTCGGTCGGCCCGAGTCGCGGGCCCGGCCCAGTAAAAAAAGTGGCGAGGCCTCGCCGACCTGTCGAGGGCCTCGCCGAAAAACTGTTCAGAAATCGAGGGGGGCCACATGGGCGAGACCCCCAGGCCCCCTAGGCTCCAAAAATATATGGGGCCCACCTTGGTTCCTTCCGGAAGTGCTCCGTTTGGCCCCCCGACCTCGATTCGCTCCATTTCGGGTGGTTTCGGGCAAACCGGACATATCTTACACTCCGAAATGAGTTATCTGACGTAAAATATATGAATTTGGGGTAGAACGAGCTAATGAAGCCAACCAACCCAGCTACACTGGGTTATGCTGTCCGAAATTATGAAAAAATCCTCCGATTGACGGTCATTTTCCCATTTTAATTTCGTTTTACTAAAAATAGTAGTTTTGGTTTGATTACTCTTCATCCGTTGGGTTTTAGGAGTTGCGCTCATCGCATGAAGAGCTTAGAATAATTAGGAGAATGGTTTGGTGAAGCCAAATAGGACACTTACTATTTTTGGCTAAGAACCTTGCGCACTAGTAGACACCACGACCTTTGTAAGTCGCGAATGCTAGGAGTTTTAGTTGTAGTTTGTTTCTGATTTCTTCCCCATTACCTGGTATCCCTATTTAAAGGGTTGTGAACTCATTTTTCTTTTGTCATTCATTAATCAATTTCAAATTTATTAGTATTTATTTCTATTGTCTGCTTTCCTTCCTCATGGATTCGGGAAGTCTCTATAAGGAGTCCAGAGAAGCTCCGAGGATTCGGAGTAGTTATCATCATCACGCTTATCCCGTATTCTATCAATTTTCAACGGTTGGGGTGAGGTGGATTGTGATATAGAATTAGCAATGGACGGCCTAGGAATGTTTTAAGGTCGACCCGTGCGACCATGGTTGAATACAAACTCGATTTTGGCGTTCGTTTTCAGTGAACTTCACCAATTGGCGAAATCAAGATACCTATGACTGTTTCTACATTTCGTCACTCCCTCCTAAGTCAGAGTGCATCGTGTGACCATAACTCAGGTCCGGTTTAATCCAAATCATGCTCTGATACCAACTGTAACATCCCAAAAAATCGAGGGTTGAGTAGTAACTCAACTCTCGAGTTTCCAGAACATCACTTATGCGACATAGATAATGATGATTGAATGTTGTATGTATTAGTGCATTGAACATGAGTGAGATTAAGCCAAAACAGAATATCATACTCCAGAGGCAGTGAATTAGCAAGCGGAAGACTGTGATAGATATATATACTATGTAAAAACTATGATGAGTCTACAGAGTGTGATAACATTACCAGGTTAATAAATTTCAAGTACATTTCTAAAATATACCAAATGTGTAAGTGTAATGTCTTCTATTCCAAGTACCATAGCCCTAACAATACAATACCAGGTCTTCATAGACCTGTCAGAGAGCTACATGTAGGAGAACTCCTCCTCCACATCACAATAGTCCGGTTCTGCTTCATAAGCATCGCCATCACCTGAAACTCAACAAATCTGGTTGGTGTGTACAACACCGTCCTGTAACGTGGGAGTGAGTAGCTAACTCAGTGGAACAATAAAGCATAGGTTAACATGTTGTCGACTCAGTCAAGCAGTAATGATAAAGCAGTACAATCAAACACTCCTAACTACTCTTATTAATGCAAGTATGGATGCAGTCATGATGTATGCCCTCACCACACCCTCCCTCGTGCGACACCATCTCACGTTTGCGGCATGCTTTCATTCCTCAGTGCTCCACATCTTCCAGGCACATGCAATGCATGATAAGCATGATTCTCGAGTATTTATTAGTCCATTCCAAACGGCAGGATTAAGAAACTAAGGTACCTCCCTTGTATCATTCCCAAACTTGATCCATTCTAGGGTCGTCAGTCCTAGTTAATCTCAGACGATGGTGTGTTTTCTAGGTCAATGCAAAGGCTGCTAGGGCTGTTACGCACAAAGGTTACACCGCTCCCCCATCACCTCTTTAACGATTCATCACTATACAGAAATAGGCCTAGTTCATACTCCATACACCGCGGCAAAACTCTAAGGCTCACCGCGATTTCAGAGTATGCACGAGGTCACTACAAAGGGCTGTCAGGGCTGTTGCTCGCATTCGTTGCACCACTCCCCCATCACCTTATCAATGTAGGCCGACATCACGAATATAGTGTCCCATACCACCATAATCGGTTCACGAGTTTGGTTGCTCACTGGTCACTACAGGGAGGCACGTGGCCCCAGCGTAAGCCGACAGCTCGACCACGGTGTCCCATACCACCATGCCCGGCTCATGAGTCTTAGCGGATCAAGGTACCATGGTTAAAAGGGATTCCACTGGTAAGTTTGGTACCCTAAGTTCAAGCAGTAGCGTCCAAACATGGTGAACAAACATAAGACAGATCGGGTTGCCTGACGAGCTCGGCTAGCTCGAGCGCACAATAAGTTGAACGACATGAAGTGCATAAGCACTTCGCGTGGCCAACCACTATCGCCAACCAAAGTTCGACTCGAGTTCGTCGAACACATCACGCAAGGCAAATGAATCACAGCCACGAATTCAATTCTGGTACCGATTATCTGGACTATAATCATAGCCCCAAACGCAATCAATTTCAAATAGTAAAGCAGTAATGGATCAAGGTTCAAATCATACAATCAAAGTCTGATATTATCCGTTTAGGGCTACCAGGGCTGTTGTACGCATTCGTTGCTCCACTCCCCCATCACCCATGATGGATCATACAACGTAAACATGAATTTAACATATGCATTACATAGATAAAATCATAAAAGCAGTTTAGCATGTTATGAAGCACAACACAAGCATGAGTTTGTACATATTCAATTCCTAATCACATAGTTATCCAAGGAAATCATACACATAGTTAAAGGAGTTGAGAATCATATCTCAACACCCTTAAACATTACAATTTACTAACTACTACTCATTCAGACATTTCAACAAACACTTTAAAATACATGTATCAACATACATGACATATGTTGATCACACAGGTATAAAACCAAATCCTTTCACTAGGGAGTTACCCCAATCATAACACACATACACCCACGATGGATAGTCATGGCAAGCAGGAATCCAAGTTCCATATTCATTCAGTCATTTCCACAAACACTTGGGCCACACATTTTAGCACATATACTGTGTATTAGCCATGGCGTGATTTAGGGCAAATCCTTTCGTCAAAGGGGTATCGCCAATACAACAATCAATTATCCATGACAATTAGTCATGGCGAGCACGAATGAGAATTCTATACTCATTCAGTCATTTTCACAAACACTTAGAATACACTATTACAACATACATGGTGTATGTTAGCAAAACATGTATTAGGGCTATCCTTTAGCCAAGCGAGTATTTTATCCATGTATAATATATTCATACAGCAAATAATCATGACAAATACATCTCCAAAATTTATACGTATACGGTATTTTCTAGAATACACAATTTCAACATACATAGTGTATATAAGCAAAACATGTATTAGGGCGAATCCTTTCGCCAAACAAGTAATTTATCCACATATAATATATTTATATGACAAATAATCATGTCATACACATTTCCAAAATTTGTACGTATACGGTACTTTCTTCAAATACCTAGAGTATGTAGAATTCCATATTTTTCATCTTTAATCGAAATGGAAAACAGATAACACTTTGTACATGTGCAATTACATACAAATCATGAATCTATCATTATCTGACATTGAAAGCATTGAAAACCATAACCTATACACCTAAAGTCTGCACCTTTTATCGTAGAATCGAAACGGAGTTTATAGAATTGCTAAGCTTCCGTATTCGGCAGTTTGGCAACCTATAGAACGAAATAGGTTAGCTATTTCATAACCTACAACCACCCAAGCCCCAAATCAGATTAGGGTTAGGGTTTCTTACCTAGAAACGGAGCTGAAATTGCCGGGAAAGTGATTAGAACGAAGCAGTGTAGCTCGTATAGCGGCAGGGAAGAGTGGTAGGGAGATTCTCCCACATCTCCCACACTTTCTCTCTCTTTTCTCTCTATTTTCTCTCTCTCAATCTCAAATTCATATGGCTGCCATGAGAGAGGGTTTAAGGTCCTTATATAGCCTAAAAACTAACCGAAATAGACTCCAGGTCAAAGTATACTTAAGTTATAACCAAAGCGGACCTGTTTCAGTTCAACAGAGGACTTCTGGCGGGCTTCCTTGAGCCAAAGGTCGGACCTAAGCTCACAAATTATGGATCTAGGTTCTATTAAGTTTTCGTTGCGGTCGGGATTCCAGATCACGCGTGGCGGATCAGTTTCAGTTCAACGGTCAGCGGATCTCGATCGAAGATTCCGAGTACATGTAAATGTATATGAAATTTCTCCTGATCCGAAGGTGTAATTTGGTCTGATTCTGACGGTCTGGTTACTTAAAACTGATCCACAAGCGAGAGGTGCCAGATTACTATTCAAGATATTTTATTTTGAATTAATTTCACATTTCTCACACTCTTCACTCCGAGCTCAAGCGAATAGCGCTGGGACACTATCTGGTTTTGATTTCCGAGATGGTTGTCAAGCCCAGCAAGGCAGTCCTAATTCCTTAACTTCGTGTTAATCGGACTTCCGACGTGTGGTCCAGATCCGATACGGAGTTTCGAGATGCTCTCGAGAGCAGCCGGGTAATGAGATTGATCCTAGATTTTAGGGTAACCTAGCATCAATGATTCTACAAGTTTTGGGTCTTGCAGATCGTATTTAAAATGATTGGTGCTAATTTCACAGGCACTCTAGCTTAACACTAGCTATTTCTCGCCTAATTTCTAAAGGATTTAGTCCTGAATAATTTCTGTTTAAGGTGGTACCTGGCCTTTGTAGTTTGTATGTAAAGTAATCCAAGTTATACTACTTAGCTAGTTTAAGATAGTGTCTAGGGTGAAAGTACTTAGAAAAATTTAAAGAACAAGGTGATGAAGGGTGGGATTTGTGAAGCAAATGGGTTCAGAAGCGATTCTAGACTGTGGGATTCAGTTTCTGACAAGTTAATAAGGTGTTAGGAGCGACCCATTGCCTAAGGACGTCTAATCCCAGGTTGGGAAAAATTCGGGCTGTTACAGAAGGTGAAGATGAGAGGCCTTTTAGCTCAACAAGTATTACAACAGGCACTCCTTGGTATAACGAAGCGTCCTGCGACTATGAACAATGAAGAGTGGGAAGAACTTGATCGGAGGGTGATAACCTCAATTCTATTATGCCTGTTTGATGATGTCCTCTATAATATCCTTGATCAGACGACCACCGTAGGGTTATAGACGAAGTTAGAGAGTCTGTACATGATAAAATCTCGATCAAATCATCTATATCTGAAGAGGAACTTTATAATTTGAAGATGGCGGAGGGTTCAGATCTTGATGAGCACATCGATGCCTTTAATAAATAAATTTGCATACTTATGATCGTGGAGGTGAAGATTGACAAAGAAGATAATGCCCTTATCCCATTGATGTCCCTTCTAGATTCCTAAGAGAATTTGGTGGATACTTTGTACCATGGTAGAGATACCTTAGATCCCGACACTATTATCTCATCGCTTCAGTTGAAGCAATTGAGAAGAAAGAATAGTGGGGAATGTATATCTACAGGAGCACTGATTGTTAGTCAAGAACGTCTGAGTAAGAGAGGAAAATCATGGTCAAGGTCCAAGTTGAAGAGAAAAAGGAAGTTAAAGTGCTAGAAATCTAAAAAGTTGGGGCATATGAGAAGGATTGTCAGAACCCTAAAACTAATAAGGGAGATAAATCAAATGATTCACCGAGGGAGGCCAACACATCAGAATCTACTGAGGAGGTGAGTGATTATGACGTATTTACCACATATAAATCCATGTATCTCATCAACGAGTGGATTTTGGATTCGAGGGCTTCATACCACATGACCTCTTATTACAGTTGGTTCACCAGTTATAATGAGTATGATGGTGGCAATGTGTTTATGGGTAATGACTTTGCCTGTAAGGTTGTTTGTATCAGATCGATACACATCAAGATATTTGATGGGATATAGCATATCTTGATGAATATGAGACACATTCCTGATCTAAGGAAGAATGTAACACCCTAAATATTAAAACCCGAGTACAGAGACCCTGATCCTGAGTTTTCGGGTGTTAACCAAATAAAATGCACATGTGACGTCGTTCTTATTCACACTTATCTTACACATGAGCAATTAGAGTAGCGCAATTCAAATTAGAGGAATCAAAGTGAGGTAGAGATAGCAAGATTCGACAATATAGGGCTAACACCTAGAAGTTACAGTTCCAAAAGTGACGACCACCCATGTGAGAATTATACAAATCACAGCAATTACAATAGGAAAAGAGGAACAACTACCAGGTGAGAAGAAGTTAGGGATCTACTCACCCCAAGTACACCACTGACTGGTCCTATTCCTGATTTATCTACATATATCAAATAAGTGGCATCAAACGCCAACATATTGAAGAAATATCCCCTCAAGTGATTATTAGTCCCAGTTCATATAGCAGATTAGCGAAGCTAGGATACCGTAATTATATCACGAGTCATTATCCGGATCACGTAGTTCATCGCGGCATGTGGTGGCTTCTCACTAGTGTCTTTTGATCCAAATTAAGGTGTCAACAAGGTGCGAGTCATCACCTAATACCGAATATGAACCATCAATTCAGAGGTTCGTCAATACACAGGAAAGGGCTCGTCACCCAATTCCATTCACGCTTGGTTGTTCGAACGGTACTCTGACACGGAACCATTGGCCAGGTAATTTGATGAGGGTCATTCGAACAACATACTATCACTTCTATCAGTGCTCAATGGTCACTATGGGGAGACTTGTCACCCCAACATAAGCCAACAGCTCAAACATGGTGTCTCATACCACCATGCTCGGCTCATGAGTCTTTAGGGATCGTAAAGCACTAACAGTTATGAGTAGACTAAATCATTAGTAACTGTGATATCCCAGATTCTATTGAATGTTATATAATCACCAAGCACAAGAATGATCGAGGTTGCATTAGATTGATGTAATCGACTATGAAGGACCCCGGGCAAACCGGCATTAGGTGCAAAGCATCCCGAGTAGCTCCAACTACTGTTGATTATTTGTGTTCAAATCCAGTCGACCGTATAAGACTAGAATAGTATCCCTAAAGTGGGTTATCCGCATATTTAGATAATTTACGAAGCTCGATCCACCGCAATAAAAGAATTCAATCATCCTAGTATTTATAAGCATTCA
The DNA here is from genome assembly GCA_021015155.1 of Magnolia officinalis. Taxonomy (NCBI): domain Eukaryota; kingdom Viridiplantae; phylum Streptophyta; class Magnoliopsida; order Magnoliales; family Magnoliaceae; genus Magnolia; species Magnolia officinalis. The sequence continues at coordinate 76,126,054 of JAJHSJ010000004.1, read as the reverse complement.
ATTCAAGAATTTTTATAATATTAAGAGTTACATGTAATCTAAGAATTTCATCGAGCATGTTATCAATCAAATAGAAAATAAATATATTTAATTATTCTAAAATGCCAAGTAGAAGCTTGGGGGTAGATCTTCACCTTAGAGTCAAAATCCTTGACTCGAATGCGGCCCTAGCGTCGGGATTTTGGGAAAAATGCTCCAAACCCTAATTCATTGACGATTTCATCATTAGTAATGTGAATTTTAATATAATTAGGTTTTAACTAATGGTTAAGGGGTTTACCTAACTTAGTTCGAGCAAATCCCAACTCGATTCGACAAGTCAGGGCCCGAGATTGGCGTATTACGACATCCACACGAGGCCATGCCTAAATAAGGCTCTCACTATAGCATGAGTCACTCCTACTCAATTTCTGAGACCCCAAGTCCTTGCATGATCAAACCCTAATGTTAGGATTTTCGAGAAATGACGGAAATAAAAGAGGGTTTCCAATCCTAATGGCTCACTGGCTTCCTATCCCAAGATGGACGGCTTGTAAAGCCTCACAAATTTGATTCTCAAAGGAAATTCTTCATGAAGGAGTTTGCTATTTACCTCAAATCATTGCTGGGGAGATTCCAGCAATGTGGTGTAAAGCATATGCGTTGCCGACTAGTGGTGGCGGGGTGGATCTTCCACACTACCTCCTATCCCTCACTTTCTCCCTTTCTTCTCCTCTCTCTCCCTTCCTTGTAATAGAAATTCATATGGGAGTGAGAGGGTGAAAATGGGGGGCTATTTATAGTGCTAGAATGTCCACAAAAAGCCCAATGACCCTTTTTCCATTAAGCTTGCTGTGGGGAGGTTTTTTTTCGACTTACAGTGCCTCATCGGAGGCCCACTGGCTTATCTACACCATAGGGCAGGTGCCTCACTATAAGATCTACATTTCATCACAACCGGGCAATGATCGGATGTTTCAATTAGCTGTGGGGACCCCACTTACGATGGACAGTCATAGATGATTGATCGGGGCCACGACTATACGGATATGTGTGAGGAAATATCCTTAGCTCACACATCGAGTTTGGTTGCAACCTAACGGTTGGAAAGTCACAACTTTGAAAAAGAGCATAAAGCCTAATTCACTTAAATTTCAAGTTTCTGCCTAGGGCATTTGCACATCCCATGCACCTGGCCTTCGGCCCAAGTTGAGCGATTATAGACTCTATCCTGAATCGACATCCATGATGGACGTCGAGCCTGAATCGACAGTATTTTGTTGTGATGTTTACTTTAATATACCATTTCTTGAGAGAGATAAGCTAGACCAAAAGGCAAAGAAGTGCACCTTTGTCGGCTATGATGATGGTGTGAAAGAATACAAGTTGTATAATCGGGTTATAAAGAAGATCACGATGAGCCGTGATGTCAGGTTTGATGAAGATTCCTTATTCCACAATAATAAACACAATTAAACAGAAAAGTCAGATGTAATTAATGTTGAAATCGACAAGGGTGATGATATTATTAATGAAATACAGAGATAACTCGAATATTGCATTCACTCTCATTATAGATGAAGGGAATTCATCTATCTTCCAAGAAGCATTGGAAGATAAAAATGTTGAGAAGTGGATGACGACAATGCTGGACGAGATAAATTCTTTGTACAAAAATGCGACATTAGAGCTGGTGAAGCTTTCCGTTGGGCATAAAGTGATCAGATGTCTTCAATTTGTGCAAAAATAGGGGGTTTCGATCAATCGAATAGTCTGCTCAATCAGTCGAGAGAACTTTAGATTAAACAAATTGGTCTTTGGATAGTTTTGGATAAGTTCGATCGATCGAACTTGGAGGATCGATTAATAAAGATAATTCAGAAAAATCAACTTTACTCTCTAGAAACTTTTAAGCACGTTTGATCGAATATGGAGGTTTGATCGATCGAGGGTGACTCAATTGATGGAGATCGATCGAAGCTTAGATCAATGATGTGCAAAATATTACGTAATTGCGCAATTTATTTCCTATTCTGGGTGTAACACTATAGATATATATACACGATTTGTCTGGGAGAGAAATGTTTTTGTATATAAGTTACTTTTAATCTCCTGTAATTTATTTTTATAGTGAATTTGCTTGTTACTTTGTGTCCTTATTTTTTTCCACGAGAGTTTTCATGTAAATTCATATATTCTCTATGATACTTCGTTGTGTTTTTCTTCTGTTGATGTTATTCGAACTGGGGATTTTCTTCCGTAACACCCAACAACATATAAACTGGGATCCATAATCTGGTTGAAATACTTGTATTCCACGCTTGCAATTTTTAGATAATTTCTAAATGCTCGTGTATCTAGCTTGTAGAAGTCGAATCCGGATAAGGATTCGGATTCGCATAAGTTTGGTTCCGGTGGTGATTAACGATGCCATACAACGAAATTGATTTTTAAAAGTTGGTGGGAATCCTTTCGTTTTCTCCTTTTGTAAAGTAAAAGTATAAAAATACAGTCGGGAATAAAGCGGCTTCCGGAATAGATAAAGCATGTTCGACCTTTGATCTGATGATCATAGTAAAGGGACCACATCCCAGCCATATCAGTTCCGCTCATCTTTAGCCTCTTTATCCATTCGGTATTGTTGACTATGACTCCATTCTTTTTTTAATCATTTACTGCACACCATTAATTGAGAGACTATGATTGTAGCAAGTCTGTCCTATTTGTTTTGATGATCTTGACCGTTGATACTATTGAAGATGGTAAGACAGATGGACCGTGTTCCTACTCGAAAGTATCTCAAGGAGTGAAAACCATCAGCCTTTTATCAATACAGAGGGCTATTAGAAAGTGTCTGTTTATAGGCTTTTAAAGTATGTACACTTTTGCACTCTGTTTAATTTCATCCCTACACGGCAACTTCAGTGCCGAAAGTGTTCATACCTAGCGCTTCGAATCTCTATGATGCCTCCTCAATCGTCAGTAATCGCAGTCGAGTATTTATTAGAAAGTTTTGTCAGGAATAATATTTCACAATCTAGGAAACACAATTATGGATATGCGTAGCTTATCACTCATGGACTGATGATCAAATGGTGGCCCTTAAGAGTTTTTTGGACATGATTTTTCACAAAAGAAATGCCACAACAATGGGTAAAAATGCTTCCATGGGCTGAGTGGGGGTACAATGCTGCTTATCAAATAACTGTTAAACTGTCCATGTTTAAAGTGTACCGTTAACTATCTCTTTCTTTTTTGAAAAAAAAAAAAAAAAACTCACACACACCGTAGTGGAATTTCACCACCTATGGGTACTCGAACCCTTGACCCCATGTTGAAACTCCTGAGAGTCTACCACTGGAGCAAGAGTAAAGCATTAGCCAATGCAAAACATATTGATCAAGAACTAACTACACAGCCATGATCAGATTCTCCTTCGGTTGAAGAAAAATATCATTGTGGCATAAAACTGAATGAAAGTGCTGTTGTATGTTATTTTTGTCCATTCCTACAAGAGCCAATTAAAGAGAGACACGTGTAATTTTACAAGAGTTATGTAGTGTATTTAAAATGTGGAGATACCAGAAGAGGATTTTACGTGTATACAGTTGGCATCTATCAAGCGATGCCACGTCATGCATAAAGCAATAGTGGTGTTGACAACCCCAAGTGAAGAACTGCAGTGTAGTTATAATCGGTGAGATCGAGATCGTATCCATAAGGAGAATGGTGAGAACAAAACTACAACTAATTCTAAATCAAAAGTTTTGGTCAAGGTTTTCAATCCATTGAGATAAAAAAATGTTTTAAACAAGAAGAAAAAAGTACTAAGGATCCATGAATACAGTTATAGCAATCACAATATCTATTTTATTAATTCAGTAATTATAACTCAATTGGAATCGAAGTCCTATCCTATCCAATCGGAAGATAAAGGGGTTAAACCAATCATAAAAAATATTAGAATATGAATTCAATTGAATAATTCTCTCATGAAGCATTCGAACATCAATCGTAGAGAATTCAAGCACCCATTGTGCCCGGCATCTACAATAGATCAAGAAATTTTACAGACTGATTCCTTCCCTAATTAAGCATTGTAATTGCACATCCAAGCATCCAATGTGTCCGGAGTTGACAATGGATCAAAGATGAAATAACACAAAGACTTTAAACTAAAATCCAAATCTATTCAATCTAATATCATAATTCCAACCAATGTTTGCTAAATTAAATAAACTAAATAATATAATGAACGACAAGCTTCATCCATTAGCCTTAGCTAAGAGATTAGCCTGACGTGGCTAATATCCTAGAAGAAAATTAAAGAAAGACAAACTAGAATTGAGAAGTCGAAGAAGAAGAACAGATTTGTAGAGACTTCATCACCCCTTGTTCTCTCTCCCAGGATTTAATTCTTCTATAAAACAACTAAGAAAAATCCTTTAAATAGTAAAAGTTCGCACTGACTGTATAATTCATTGCCTTCGATCGCACTGAATTTTCATTTGAAAAATATGTGCAGAATCTGTCTAACTTAAGTCTCACCTAAGCTTTCTTAGGTGGGACCGAGGTTTGCTTCAGTCGGACCGAAGTGTTGAGCCGAATTAATTCTAAAAATCACAATTTCTTGCTGGAGTGTTTTGTGCACTTTTAGTCGGACCAAACCGACCTTAGGTGGGACCGAACAGTCTGTTTTTTCAATTGTTTGACATGTGATTTCGCCAGTCTTTTCTTCATTCTTTGTACTTGGTTTTCTTAGATCATTGTCATGTGAATTCAATGAATTATACAGACCAAACAATTGCAAAACATATAAGAACATATCACAAGTCTTCTTAAGCATCCAAAGTGCCCGGAGTCAACAATAGATCAAAGTAAATTGAAAATACTTCTTCATTCAAACCAAAATTAATGAATTGTTCAACATTAAAATCAAATAACTTGAATCAAAGTAAAATAAACATTAAAAAAAAATATAAGTTCCACCTCTTAGCTCTATCTAAGAAATTAGCCAACCATAGACATGATTGAACTAAAATTCTTAAAGAAAAATATAAAAATTAACTAAAAACGAAGGATTAAAGAGGAGTGAGGACTCCTCAATGGAATCGAAGAATGCTCCAATATGTACAACAAGAAAACTGAATTTTTCTATTTTTGTGATGGGATCGAAGTAACTTTGATGTCATCGAACACTTACTTCAATGACATTGAAGGTGTCATCGATGGCATCAAACTGTCCATTTTTGTACTTCTGATTTTCTGCTCTTTTATATTTCAATTTTCGTCCCTCTTCACTTGGTTTTCTTAGATCTTGGACTCTTGAATTCTTCAATCTTGACCTCCATAGATACAATCTTCCACTTGGTAATTCTTTGAACATTAAATCCATGCTTTAAGCATCATTTTCTCCTTATCTCTTAAAATTACCTCGCAAGAGAAAACATGCGTAATTAGATTGATTAAGCACATCCATGTTCACAAAACCAATGCATAATAAGAAAGAAATATACAATATTTCACTCTCAACACACCCCCAACCAACATTTTGTTAGTTCCGAGAAAAATATGTGAAGAATCAATGTTAATTTCAACAATCATATTTTAAACTTTTTCTAGAAAATAGTATCATGTGCAATCCTATACATGTGAGTAGAATTCAAAGATATAAGGATAGAATTTCATCAAATTAGATTCAATGTTAGTAGTATTTTTTAACTAAGTTATTTTTCATTAATTGCCTAATAAAATATATTCAAACATCGAGTTCCTAGTGTGCTCAGTGTCTTCTAACTTATATTTCATAATAGTAAACCTTTTTTTCACATTTTAACCATAATCATTACATTCAAAGTGTACAACTTGACATAAGTCATTGATTCCGATCTTTTCTCCTTTTCACTTATTATTTTAGCTTTCAATTTTTCATTAATGGCCTTTTCATTCTTCATTTTATTTTTAAAATTTTTATTTTCCATTGATTTCTCATTGAAGCATATAGCCATTTTCAACTATTTTCTAGCTAGTTTTCTTCTTCTTTTTCACATTTTAAGGTAGATAAGGATCTCTAGACTTGGTTCCTAATCACTTTTAAGTAATCATCAAGTTAAAACTAAGATTTTGAGTTAACCTTAAGAAATCTGAGTTAAGTGTGAATTGTGAACTAGACTCAATTGATGTTTAAACTTTCTATCACACAATTTATTAAAAGAACTTATTCAAAAGTCTATTACTTTAACTAAACTCTAGATTTTCAAAAAGGTATTCTATATCTTCTCCTAATACTCACAATATATTCAGATTCACAACATAATTATCTTCAAAAAGAGTTTTGAAACTGAAATTTTTGAAAAATTTAAAAAAATCTTTGCTCAAGACTAAGAAAATATTGATTAGATCTATCTAATCTAACTCCCCAACCTAGAATTTACATTGTTCTCGATGTAAACGATATACAAAAAATCAACATAATACAATGAAAATAAAAGAGGAATGAGTTAAAGAGATAATACCTGAGGAAGATCAATGGCATGAAGTCACTTTATTGTCTAAAGGGATTAGTACGAAACAAAAACAAAACTAACCTAAAGAAATCCTAAGGTAGCAATAAATGAATGGACGTTCATCAAACTAGAAGTTCAATCCTGATACACAGGATCAATCAGAAGGATGCCCATATCTTCTAAATCAAAATTCTCAATGAATGGCTTGAGACAATGTCCGTCTACCTTAAAAATGTTACCATTAATTGAGTTTTCTATCTTGACAGCCCCATAAGGATAGACCATTTTGACTTTGAAGGGGCTGGTCCAACAAGATCTCAACTTTCCAGGAAAAAAAAATTAAGTTTAAAATTATACAAAAGAACTTTTTAGTTTGGCTCAAAATATTTTCGAATAATGTTTCGATCATGGAACACCTTCGTCATGCCCTTGTATATCCTAGAATTCTCATATGCATCATTCTGAATTTCATCAATTTCATTTAATTGTAATTTGTACAGTAAGCTGGCATTGTTAAGATTGAAGTTGAAATTCTTTATTGCCTAATATGCTTTATACCGCCACGCCATAGGCAAGTGGCAAGCTTTCCCATAGACAAGTCTAAAGAGAAACATTCCAATAAGGGTCTTATAAGCGGTACGGCAAGCCCATAATGTATCAGATAGTTGAAATGACCAATCCTTATGATATGGGGTAATTTTTTTCTCTAAAATTTATTTAATTTTCCTATCTGAAATTTCAACTTGGACGCTTGTCTGAGTATGATAGGGGGTACTCACTTTATGTGAAATGTCATATTTCTTTATCAATGCTTCAAATGACCTATTATAAAAATGGGATCCTCCATCACTTATAATGACTCAAGGAGTTTCGAACCAAGATAGGATGTTTTCTTTTAAGAACCTAATGGTCATTATTCTACCATGAAATCGCCTCGACCCATTTAGCGACATAGTCAACAACAAGCAAAATATATATGTTTCTAAATGATTGGGGGAATGATCCCATGAAATCAATGCCCCAACAATTAAATGCTTCAATAGTGAGAATGGGGTTTAACGGCATCATATTTCTACGGGACAATCATCCTAATTTCTGACAATGCTCACATGCTTTACAAAATTCATGTGTGTCCTTGAACATAGTGGGGTAATAAAAGCCACATTGCAAAATTTTCACTGTGGTTTTCTTAGTCGAGAAGTGGCCACTACAAGCTTGAGAATGACAAAAGGAGATGACACTATTATGTTCATTGTCAGGGATACATCTCCAAATGATTTGATCTGGGCAATACTTGAATAGATATAGATCATCCCAGAAGAACTCGCGTACCTCAGTGAAAATTTACTTTTTATCTTGCACAGTCCAATAGGTGGGAGTTGTACCTGTGGCAAGATAATTAACAATAACAACATACCAATGTAATTGGGAGACTTTAAAAAGTTCTTCATCAAGAAATATTCCATTAATGGGTGTCGTCTTCGCGGAATTTGATTAGACAAGCCTAAAAAGATGGTCGACCTACGTTTTCTACTCCTTTCTTATTGCATATTTCTAAGTCAAATTCTTGGAGTAGAAGGATCCATCGTAACAAGCGGGGCTTAGCATCCTTCTTAGAAATAAGGTATTTCAGTGCCGCATGATTGATGAAAATAATGATCTTGGATCCTATCAATTAGGATCTAAGCTTGTCCAAGAAAACACTACGGCTAGGAGTTCCTTCTCTATAGTGGAATAGTTCACTTGGGCTGAGTTTAGAGTTCTACTCACGTACTAAATTACATAAGGCTTCTTATCTTTTCTTTGGCCTAAGATTGCCCCAATAGCATAGTCGCTCACATCCCACATGATTTCAAAAGGAAGGCTCCAATCAGGTGGTTACATAATAGGTGCACTAGTCAACATGCCTTTAAGCTTGGTGAAAGCTTTATGACATTCTTCACCCCACTCAAAGGAAGTATACTTTTGAAGAAGATTACATAAAGGACGAGAGATAAAACTAAAGTCCTTTATGAACCTTCGATAAAAGTCGGTGTGTCCTAAAAAGGATCACACGTCTTGTATGATTTTGGGTGGAGGTAAGTTAGATATTAAGTCGATTTTAGCTTTGTTTTCCTCATTTCCATTGGACAATATAATATGTCTTAAAACTATTCCCTTTTAAACCATAAAATGACATTTTTTCTAATTTAGCACGAAGTTCTTTTTTTCGCATATCTTCAGCACTAATTTAAGATGTTCGATGCACTTGCTGAAGGAAGAACCAAAGATAGAGAAGTCGTCCATGAAGACCTCTAAAATTGCCTTACCATGTTGGAGAAAATACTCAACATGCATCACTGAAAAGTGGTGAGAGCATTACATAATCTAAATGGCATCCTTTGGTATGCAAAAGTGCCAAAGAGACATGTAAACGTTGGCTTTTCTTAATCTTCAAGGGCCATCTCTATTTGATTGTATCCCAAATACCCATCCATAAAATAGATTTTGAACTTTCATCGAATTGATTCCCTCATAAATCATCTACGAATTGATAATAGTTCATTTAAAGAATTTATCATGTCCGTAGTCAATGATAGATCAATGAATTCTATAGATTAAAACCTCATAGGAAAGAATGCATTCATAGTCTTCATAAGCATCTAATGTTGCCAGAGTTGACAATGTATTAAAATAAACTAGAATTACTTCTTCATTCGAACCAAAAATAATGAATTGCTCAACATATAGATCAAATAACTTGAATCAAAATAAAATAAACATAAAAACGAACTACAAACTTCACCTCTTAGCTCTAACTAAGAGATTAGCCAACCATAGATATGATTGAACTAGAACTCTTAAAGAAAAACATAAAATCTAACTAGAACTGAAGGATTGAAGAGAAGGAAGGACTCCTTCAAGCTCCACAACTCCTTGCTTTACTCCTTCTACCATATTTCATGCTTAGAAACTCCTAAAACATCCCCTTAAATAGGCTTGATTCGCACCGACTTCAAAATCGCCTCAAATTTATGCAGCTTCAATGACACTGAAGTCCCATCAAAGAGTCCGAGTTGAATTGGGAAATTTTCCAGCAACCAACTTTTGAATCTACGTAATGTATCGATGTCATTGCACGTCCTTCGATGGCATCGAACTTAGCTTTCATGGCATCGAACATCTCCTCATCGGCATCGAAGAATGCTCCAATATGTCCAGCGAATAAAATCAGAAAGTCATGATTTTTACGATGATATCGAACTGGCTTCGATGGCATGAAACACTCCTTTAATGACATCGAACATTTGCTTCGATGGTATTGAAGGGTGCTCAAATATGTCCAGCAACTAAATCAGATTTTTCTGATTTTTGCTATGGGATCGATCTACGTTCGATGACATCAAAAACTTACTTCAATGGCATCAAAGGTGTTGTTTATTTCATCGAACAGTCGATTTCAATATATCTGATTTTCTGCACTTTGCAACTTCGATTTTCTTCCTTCTTCACTTGGTTTCCTTGGATCTTTGACTCTTGAAATCTTCAATCTTGACCTCCATAGATCCATTCTTCATCTTAGTAATTCTTTGAGCATTAATTCCTTAGTTTAAGCATATTTTTCCCTTAGCTCTCAAAATCACCTCATAACAGAAAACACGTATAATTAAATCAATTAAGTACATTCATGTTTACAAAATCAAGGTATAGTAAGGGGGAAATATATAATATTTCACACTCAACACGTGGTAGTCAAAATTTTGGGAGTCCAAGAAGGAGAGGAGATCCTCTTGGATGGCAGGATCCTTCAGAGCATAAGCACATTATTTCTCCTTAATGCCCTTTATAAGTTCAGTGCATTGAGGTTGAAGGACTCGAAGTAATGTACGGGTGAATTGATGTGCCATGTTCCAGTGAAGGTGGTCGTTCCATACTCTTCCATAGGCATCGTCCATGGAGTCAAATTCTTCCTGAGTAGAGGCTTGCTATCTCAGGTATTCAACAACCTTCTATGACTTAAACTCAAGTTGGAAGTATCGATTTCTAAGGTAGTGGATTTTCCTTAGTACCTTTAGAATCTTCTTTAGAGAAGCGTCAGTATCGATAGCCTCAAAAGCATCTTTGAGGAAGAGAGTAGTGTCAAACAAGAGGGAACACTGCCCATAATCAACAGGTCCTAAATCGACAATCTCTTCTAGATAGGCCTTGACTTGATTGAGAAAGAAGAAGAGGGTTGGTTGAGAGCCATATCTGCAAATTATACGAGTTTTGGGAAGTATGTTGGTTTTAGTGAGTTGCAATATGGGGTCTAATACTATTTATATAGGCGATTATGCCTTCCCCCATGTTCGATGCATTATGTGCAGTTATGACATGCAATGACGCTTCGTATTACTGAGAAGTCAGAACGTGTATCCTTCGTGGCATTTATTTCAGCTAAGGCAGTGCATAACTCCTTGTTTTTTGCATGTCACATCACTAAATCAGTTATGGATAACAAAAGTTAAGAAAACACCAAGTAAAAGATAGCCATGGGAACAAAACAAAGGTGGCGCAAAAGCCGATTTTATTAATTGATAAACGTACAAGAGAAAAGTTAGATTTCAAAATTAGAAAATCCAGCGATCGAATCCTTCACTTCCTCTTGCTTCTCCTCCTTGGTCAAAATGGCCCGATGTCTCAAGGCTGCCTATCTAACATGTTCGATCACCTCGGTTTGCTCCTTGGCAAATACATCAAAGTCCCTAATGTTTTTTCTGACCAATTTTTAGGATTCCTTTTCTTCACTTCAAATATTCGATTCTCTTCATTCCCCACTTACTTTCCTTGGATCTTTAGCATGTGAATTCTTCATTAATGACTTCCAAATCTCCAAGTCTTCATTTAGTAATCTTTTGATAATAAATCTTCCTTTTAACATCAATTTCACTTTAAGTTCTCGAAATCACCTCACACATGAAAACATGCATAATTAGATCGATTAAGCGCTATCATGTTTATAATACCAAGGCATAAATAGGGGAACATATACAATATTTCACACTCAACACACATGTAAGTGCTTGTACTTAAGCACAATTAAGATTGTCAAATTTCATAATCCTGAAAGGAAGACAAGAACTCATGAAGATACTCTTGGACAACTCATGAAGAACTGCTATCAACTCAATCAAGCGTCTCAAGGAAGACTCAACATCTTAAGGCATAAAAGTACATGATTCAAAGATCAGAACGCTTCGTATGAGTCGATCATCAGGTGGTATAACCTTGGATTAACCCTAAGTTAGGTGTATTTCACATAACATTATAATGAACACAATTTCAAGTAAAATACAGTCTAGTTAGGCCAGCTTGACATCTGGTTCGGCCAACTTAACTACCTTCGGCTAATCCAACATAATTTGGGCAAGTTTACATATTGACATAGATTTTCTACATCAAGTTCGGCCAGCCGAACATGACTGTTCGGCTAGCATGACTATGTTCGGTCAAGTTTTCAGCATATAAAGATTTCAGATATCAGGAGATTCGGCCAGCTGAATTTTGGCGTGGGCCATCCGAATTTTTGAACGATCTTATCCTGCAAAATCTGAGAACCATTAGAACAAAATCGTTGGAATCCTACTAGCCGAACCAACACTCGGTCCAACCGAATTTTCAAAAACTTTGGATATAAATAGAGGCATTTTCTCATTCATTCAACACATAAAAATCAGTGAGAAAAATCTTCAAAGAAAAAGAGAAAGTCGGGCCCTTCTTAAGCACTTTTTGCAGTAATTCTAATTTTCTATTAGCTTATTTTATTCCCTTTCTTAAGTTCGATTTAATTATTTTAAAGAGAGTTATTTAAACTCTACATGAAATTAAGAGAATAGAATTTACAGCAATTAGGGTTTTGTTTATATATTGAAAACACATTAGATCCCTATATTCTTTTTGGGTTAAACTCATACACGTCTTTATCAATATCCCAAGAAAGAAAATCGTTGTAATCAGGCTACAGTAATATCTTCGACTCGCCAGTTGAAGATAAGTATTGTATTTATATTCATTTCATTTTGGGTTATTCTACGATAGCCTGGAAATCTCAGCGGGTTGTTTTGTGGTGATCCCGTGAAAATCATAAAGTGGGTTTTGTTGTGATAGCCCATGAAAATCACAAGAATTGTATCAGGTTGTTAAGGTGACCCTGTGAAAACCTTGAAATAGTGAAAACCAAAATTGAGAGGCTAGTAATTTTGGGAGTGGAGTAGGTGTAGGTTTAAGCACCGAACCACTATAATTTCTTTGTGCATTGTGATGTTTATTTTAATTCTTTATATGCTTGTCTTGTGATTGATTAACTCTTACTAAGTTTGATATTTTGATTTCAAAGACATCATGAAATAATGTTGTCCTGCCTAAATCTTTTAGGTGAAGGTTGTCCTACGAACTATTTGATATCAAGAATTCAATACTCTAAGCAATTGAGTTTAATTGTATTATTATTTTGCATTGTATCGAAATATTTTGTATTGTCCTATTCACCCCCTAGGACATCTATAGCTCGTCCTTTTAAGTGGTATCAGAGCAAGGTTGCACTTTTTTGGGATTAACCTCCTAGAGCAAGATCTAGAGCTATTAGAATGTCAAATTTTGACAGTCTATCCATTACCAGGCCACCTCCCTTTGATAGATCAAATTATTCCTATTGGAAAGCCAGAATGAAAAGCCAAAATGATGATTTTTCTAAAATCTATTGATGAAAGTGTGTGACAAGCCACTTTAACTAAATGGACCCCTCCAACAATGGAAGTATTGGCTCAAGATTGAACCACGTACATGAAAGAAACCATTTATACCTTTTGGACTACCATTCAGAAAAGTGCAAGCAGCGCTAATGCAAAAGCCTTAAATGCAATCACTTCTATACGAAACTAAATGACATTGTTAATTCAATGTGGGGTCTTGAAGAAAAAGTCCTTGAAAGCAAGGTTTACACTAAAATACTGTGATCACTTCCTGACAGGTTCAATTTCAAAGTCACTGCTATACAAGAATTGAGAGATACTGATGTTATGAAAGTTGAGGAATTAGTTGGATTTCTACAAACCTATGAGTTGAATTTTAAAGCTCCTAAAAACAAGTTCATAGCCCTTAAATCCTCAAAATCTAAATCCAAAGATACAAATGTAAATTCTAATAATGAGGAAAATGAGGATGATATGATAATGTTGGCTAAAAAATTTTACAGATTTTTTAAAAAAAAAAAAATAAAAAAAATAGAACTAATTTTCAAAAAACATATTGACAAAAGAAAAGGAAATCAAAATTTTTGAAAATCAAAATCTAAAGACACCTAATGCTTCAAGTGTTCTGAATATGGGTATCTAGCTTCAAAATATCCTAAGAAAGATAGATCTAGAAGAAGAGGCATGATTGCCACTTGGGATGAATCATCAGAATTTGAATCCAATTTAGAAACTAACGAATCAGACCAAGAAACTGAGAATGATCAAAAGGCCTTAATGGCCATAGCCTAGAATTACTTCTTCAGATGAAGGTGAAACTTCGGACTATGAAACCCTTGGAAGTGATTCTGAAAATGAAGAAGATCTTCAAATCGCTTATGATGCCCTGTACAAAGAAAGTTGTAAGATTGTAGCTAAACTGAAAATTCAAAAAGAAAACTTTGCTAATCTAAAACTAAAACTTAAAAAATCAGTTTTGGAAAAATCTAATTTTTTGATTGTTTAAAGAAAACCAAACTAGATTTAAGTTTAAAAATTTCTGAAATTCAAAATCTCAAAACTGAAAATGAGAATTTAAAAATAGAAGTTGCTTCTCTTGAGACTTCAAAAGATACTTGGATATACACCCAAGGTGACCAGAGACTTGAAAAATTATTAACTACATCTCGATGAAGTAGCGATAAATCTAGCTTGGGATATATCAAAAGTCACACAGAAAAATCTAAATATTCTGCTCCTATATTTATAAAAGGTGTATCTTTAAAGTCGAATGTAGAAACTATAAAGGAAGTAAAGAAGAATGAAAAACCTTTTCGAAAAAATTCTAATCCAAAAACTAAAGCTAATTATCATAAATATGAAAAGAGAAACAATAATCCTCCCCTTGCAGATAAGATAGTGGACCTACTTAAAGAGTTCTTGAAATCCAACTCTAGAAATAACAGAGTAAGGAGAAACAAGAAACACTCTTACTCCCAAACATAGCGAATAGTAAGAGATCCTCCTAAACCCAAAACCATATTGAAATGGGTTCCAAAAGATAAGTATCTTGTTATCCACACAGCTTTCAAAGCTAGTAGCCATTTAAGATGGTACCTGAATAGTGGATGTTCTAGACATATGACAGGTAATAAGGCGATTCTCTTTGACATCAGTCAAATTGATGGCAGCTCAGTGACATTCGAAGATGGTAGCAACTGCAATATCATCGGAAGAGGTAATGTAAAACTTTCAAACCTACATATCTTTAAAGATGTCTTATAGTTGAAGGTTTAAAACATAATTTGCTAAGCATATCTCCAATATGTGATAATAATCATAGTATTAAATTTTCAGATCACGGAAGTGAGATAATTAACAATCAAGGCCATAAAATATTAAATGGTCGAAGAACCTCTGAAAATTGTTATATTATTAATGACTCTTATTTTTCAAATCATTCTTATTACATGGTCCAAACAGACGAAACTGAATTGTGGCATTAACTTCTTGAACATGTAAACTATAGAGACCTATATAAATTAAGCAAGAGAGATCATCTTCGAGGTTTACCCAAACTAAAAAAGTTAGAGAAGAAAGTATGTGGTGCCTGTCAAATAGGCAAACAAATCATGAGTAGTCACAAAAAGGTGAACTCTTTATCCACTACAAGACCTCTTAAACTACTTCATATGGACTTAGTTAAACCAACTCGAACGGAGAGTAGAGGTGATAAGAAATACTTTCTAGTTATAGTTGATGACTACACTAGATACTCTTGGGTAGCCTTCTTAAGAGAAAAGTCGGATGCTTTTGAAGAAGCCAAAAAGTTATTTAAATGCATCAAGATTGAAAAAGAACTACCTGTGAACAAAATAAGAAGTGACCATGGCGCTGAAATTAAAAATACCAATTTTGAGAAGTTCTATAATAACCATGGAATATTACATGAATTTTCTGCTCCTAAAACCCCTCAGTAAAATGGTGTTTCCGAGATATAAAATAGATTTCTACAAGAAATGGGGAGTGTTATGCTTAACGGTAAAAAATTAGCAAAAAATTTATGGGTTGAAGCTATTAATACTGCATGCTATATTATTAATTGAGTTTATATAAGAGTAGGTAAAAATAAAATAGCTTATGAACATTGGTTTAATAAAAAACCTTCTGTGAAATATTTTCGTACTTTCGGAAGTAAATGCTTCATTTTTACGAGATCGGGAACATTTGGGAAAATTTGAAGCGAAAAGTGATGAGGGTATATTTTTGGGGTATGCTCTAAATAATAGAGCATATCGTGTCTTGAATAAAAGGATGGGGTGATACAAGAATCTATAAATGTTGGTATCGATGATCAAACTATCACACTCAATCATGATCAAGATGATGAAATTACTATTTTCAATCAATCTGAACCATTATCAAAATCAGATTCAACTAAGAATAGATTAATCAAAGATCATCCGAGTAATCAAATACTCGGTAACCCTCCCACTGGTTTTCAAACCAGAAGACAATTGGAAAACATATGTAATCATGTGTACTTCACTTCCCAGATAGAACCGACTAATGTAAATGAAGCCCTTACTAATGAAAATTAGATTTTGGCTATGCAAGATGAATTGAATCATTTTGTCAGAAACAATGTTTGACATCTAGTTCCTAGACCTTCCAACAAGCATGTGATTAGAACTAAATGGATCTTTAAAAATAAATTTGATGAATTGCGCAATATTATAAGAAATAAAGCATGATTGGTTATACAGGGGTACACTCAAATTGAAGGAATTGACTATGATGAGACCTTCACTCCAGTTGCTCGACTTGAAATCATCAGGTTATTTAGTTCCATTGTATGCCATAAAAATTTCAAAATATACCAAATGGATGTCAAAAGTACCTTCTTGAACGGTGACTTAAATGAGAAAGCTTATGTAGAACAACCTAAAGGTTTTGAAGATTCTAAACTTCCTAACACTGTATACCGTCTTAAAAAGGCTTTATATGGCTTAAAATAAGCTCTAAGAGCATGGTATGAAAAAGTAACTAAATTTCTTCTTA
The DNA here is from genome assembly GCA_021015155.1 of Magnolia officinalis. Lineage (NCBI taxonomy): Eukaryota > Viridiplantae > Streptophyta > Magnoliopsida > Magnoliales > Magnoliaceae > Magnolia > Magnolia officinalis. Next base: position 76,109,319 of record JAJHSJ010000004.1, on the reverse strand, counting down.
GTCAAAACTTTAAAATGGGAAGTGTTGATAAAACCCCGTATATCAAAAAATATAATGAAGATATGTTGATTGTTCAAATATATGTAGATGGTATTATCTATGGATCAACAAATACCAACATTTCCTCTAAGTTGCAGATTCAATGAAATCAAAATTTAAAATTAGTATGATTGGTGAGCTAAATTATTTCCTTGGTCTCCAAGTGAAACAACTTAAGGATGGGATATTTATCTTTCAAACCAAATATGCGATGAATCTTATTAAGAAATTTGGCTTTGAGAATGGTAAAAACTTTTAAACACCCATGGTTACAACACTCAAACTGTCTAAAGATTATTCAGGTAAAAGTATTTACACGCGTCTTTACCGTAGCATGATTGGTAGTCTATTATATTTAACTACTAGTAGACTTGATATTTCATTCAGCGTAGGCATATGTGCTAGATATTAATCTAACCCTATAGAATCTCATTTGTCTTCCTCAGTATCATTATCCACTGCAGAAGCTGAGTATATTGTGGCAGAAAATGCATGTACGCAATTGATGTGGATGAAACGGATGTTAGCAGACTAGGGTATTGATCAAGATACCATGAATTTATACTGCAATAATACTAGCGCCACAAACATATACAAAAATTCTTTTTAACATTCTTGAACAAAACACATCGACATTTGATATCATTATATTCAAGAATTAGTTGAAAGTAAAACTGTCATGCTTGAATACAAGAAACACTGAGAAACAACTTGCAGACTTTCTGACAAAACCATTAGACAATGTCAAATTTTCCAATTTGAAAAATGATATTGGATTATGCTGTATTACTTGATTAACCATCATTTATTGCAATTTATTTATTTATTGCATTTTATTTTATTTTACATTAAAAAGAAAAAATAAAATAAATAAATAATTTGGCATTATTTTGGCCAGCTCATAGCTGACCGACCAGTTCGGCCATTGAGCACCATACTTGGGCTAGCTGAATCGGGCACGATTTGAGCAAAAAGGGGGCAAAACCCCAAATGCATCATTTCCACTTCATCTTCCTCAGCTCATAGGTGCTTCCTTCGGCCAACCATCAGGCGCGATGTAAGTGGTTTATTTGTTATTTCCTTCTAGATTTAGGTTCTTAGTAGTGATTTATTTGAGAATTTTTCATTTTTCTTGAATCTAGATCTTTCGTTTTGGTGGGTTTGCTAAAAAATCTGATCTAGTCAAACCCATAATTTCTTTATTATTCCTTGCTCATTTTTCTTCCATGGAACATCGGACTAAACGTACCATTCGTCATCCTCAGTCTGTTTCCTCATCCCGCTCTGCTACTCAGATTGTGCGCACCATACGCACACTAGATGATGATCCAGAGAATGTACAGGATTTCCTCACTCGTAGTATAATTATTGAGCGAACTGTGAATGTCGATCACATCGCTAAATAGGTCTTGTTGAACTTCTCTTTGAGGTAGGAAGAGAGAAATTTTTTAATTGGGGCGGAGCGACTTAGCGGTCGCATTTGTCTTCTTTCATCAATATCTTATTTGATTATTCATTATCGTCCCCGTCCTCATCATGGTTCCATTCCATTGCATTTCTTATGACTTCCCTTGCTTTGCAGTTCAATGTCCAAATTCTCGCGATTGAAGCACCGGAGTCTGAGCTTCCTTTTGGTAATGCAAACTTGAACATGATGAAGCTAGAATTGAGACGTGAGCATCAAGGTGATCACGAAGCAGTTCCTAAAGGAGATGTCAACATGGACGACATATTTGCTAATTTGGAAGAATCTGGTGATATAAATGATTCAGACTTCCAAACCTTCGCAATTCTCTAAAAGGTTGGAGAGCTTAGAGAGGAAGGTGGATGCGTTGCACGTCTCCTAGGAATCATTACTTCAAATTAAAAAACAACAAATGAAATACATGAAAAAGTACTTTCATCGATTTAATCAGAGTCTGAAAATCAATGATCATGAGATGCCAGCACCGTCCTCCTTTAGTTCTGATTGATATACTCTTCTCTCTAATGTGGTCTGTAATAACTATAATTCTCTCTTACATGTACTGCTTGATGACTTTCTTTCTCAGCATTTGGATATTTGTCTTATTTACATTTGGCTGATTTTATATCTATCATTTAAATGACTTCCTATCTATATGTTACACGCTATTATCCTTGATTTTCTGGTTGAATACTTTATTTATCTTTTATTCGTTTGTCAACTTTTGACAAAAGAGGGAGAAAAGCTATGGATAATATGAGCGCGCAAGCACAACTCACTCTTTGATTTTGAATACATATATGAGCACCACCTGCACTCACATGCATATGCATAGATCATATGGTATGGTTATACTTCTGGCATGTAATTGGATTGTATGGATATATACTCTGTGATAAGTGCTCAGGGGGAGTTACGAATGCTTAGTCTAAGGAGTATCAAGATCCAAGATATGATATCACTGGTAGTATACAGATGTTCCTTGGAATCATGGATCATATGATTATGATGAGTCAGTGAGATGATGTAATATGTTATGATGAGTTGTATGTTTGTATGACTGTGTTTTGTCACGAAATTGACAAAGGAGGAGATTGTAAGTGCTTATACTTAAGCACAATTAGGATTGTCAAATTTCATAGTCCTGAAAGGAACACAAGCACTCATGAAGATACTATTGGACAACTCATGAAGAACTATTATCAACTCGATCAAGCGTCTCAAGGAAGACTCAATATCTTAAGGCATAAAAGTATATGATTCAAAGATCGGAACACTTCGTATGAGTCAACCATCAGGTGGTATAACCTTAGATTGACCCTAGGTTAGGTGTATTTCACATAGCATTATAATGAACACAATTTCAAGTAAAATACACTCCAGTTAGGCCAGCCCAACATATAGTTCTACCAGCCCAACTACCTTCAGCTAACCCAACATAATTCGGGTAAGTTTACAGATTGACATAGATTTTTCGTGTAAAGTTCGGCCAACCGAACATGACCACTTAGCTTGCCCGACTATATTCGGTCAAGTTTCCAGCGTGTAAAGAGTTCGAATCTTAGGGAGATTCGGCCAGCCGAATTTTGGCTTGGGCCATCTGAATTTTTGAAAGATCTTATCCTGTGAAATTCGAGAGTCATTGGGTTGGAATCCAGCTAGCCGAACCAACACTCGGGCCAGCCGAATTTCCAAAACCTTTGGCTATAAATAGAGGTATTCTCTCATTCATTAAACACACAAAAATCAGCGAGAAAACTCTTCAAGGAAAAAGAGAATGTCAGGCCCTTCTTAAGCTATTTTTGCAGTAATTCTAATTTTCTATTACCTTATTTTATTCCCTTTCTCAAGTTAGATTTAATTGTTTTTAAGAGAGTTATCTAAACTTTACTTGAGATTAAGACAATAAAATTTGCAACATTTAGGGTTTTGTTTATATATTGAAAACATATTAGATCCCTATATTCTTTTTAGGTTGAACTCATACACGGCTTCATTAATATCCCAAGAAAGAAGATCGTTGCAAGAAGGCTACAATAACGTCTTCGACTCGCCATTTGAAGATAAGTACTATATTTATATTCATTTCATTTTGGGTTTTTCTGAGATAGCCCGAAAATCTTAGCGAGTTGTTTTGTTGTGATCTTGTGAGAATCATAAAGTGGGTTTTGTTATAATAGCCCATGAAAATCACAAGAACTGTATCAGGTTATTAAGGTGACCTTGTAAAAGCCTTAAAATAGTGAAAGCTAAAATTGTGAGGGTAGTAATTTTGCGAGTGGAGTAGGTGTGGGTTTAAGCACCGAACCATTATAATTTTTTGGTGCATTATGGTATTGTTTTAATTATTTATATGCATGTCCTGTGATTGATTAGCTCCTGCTAAGTTTGATATTTTGATTTCAAAGACGTCGTGAAATAATGTTGTCCTACCTAAATCTTTTAAGTGAAGGTTGTCCTACGAACTATTTGATATCAAGAATTTATATTTTATGCAATTGAGTATAATTGTTTTATTATTTCGCATTGTATAAAAAATTTTTGTATTGTCCTATTCACCCCCCCCCCCCCTCTAAGACATCTGTAGCTCGTCCTTTCAACACCCCTAACCAGCATTTTGCTTGTCCCGATCAAAACATGCGAACATAACTTCTGAAAAATTTTCAAATTCCAACCCTCGCAATTTTTTGCACAAGCCTACACATGTGAGTGATATTTAAAGTGCGGAAATAAAACATGGGCAATCTATATCCTAATGTCCTTAGCAATTGGATGAACTAAGTATCCGTTCATCACTTAACAAATAGAATAAGTCCAAACATCAAGTTTCTAGTGTATTTAGTGAGTTCTAACTTAAAATTCCATGAATTTGTTATACCTTTCGTAATGTCATCCATGTTCATTATCTTAAACTGGACAGTTCAATACAAATACTGATTCCGATCATATCTCCTATTTCACTTACTTTTTAGCTTTTGATTTTATATCAATGGCTTTCACCTATTTTCGTTCTTTTTATAAATTTTTCATTTAAAACACATTCCGTAGGTAGACATAAACTTACTGCTTTCTGGATGGTTTATTTTTCTTCTTTTAATTCCTTTTAGGTAGATAATAATCTCCAAATTTGGTTCCTAATCACTTTTAAGTAATTCACATGTTACCACTTAAAAAGTAAACAATTTCATATGATATAAATTAAATGTGAAGTGTGAGCTAGACTCAATTGATGTTTAAAATATTTTATTAATAAACTAATAACGAAAACTTAATTAAAAGTTACTAATTAACTAGTCACTAGATTCCCAAAGATTTATTCCATATCTTATCATAGTACTAAGCATGCATATAAATCACACATAATTTCATCTTTCCAAGAGAGTTTTGAAACAAAAAATTTGAAAATTTTTGGAAAATTTGCTTGAAACTTAAAAAAATATTATGCCCCAAACTCGGAAACCAGGCTTACAAAATTCTTGATCGCCGAATCCGGTACCGACAACCTCCGTAGTACCCCATTCTCGTCTCCCAGCGTGCATACGCCAAATTCCGATCCTGGGATCCTACAAGGAGGATTTTTCAACGTACATATATCTCATAAGAAGCATAACCATAAGTTTACCACAAATCACAAATGCAACATCATCATCACATATCCACTAATATAAACATTTGAATACAGTACTGAAAGGGAAATACATATATCAAAAACTAAAGCTTCAGTAGACAGTTGTACGCTCCAAGATCAACGCTGCTACGACCTAACACCACCTGCACGCATCTATCGTGCATAAGCTTATAGAAAGCTTAGAAGGTGGTGTAAATGTGTGCGATGCACGTGCCAAGCATATGGATATCAGAGTAGGTGGAAATACTGGCAATCCATAAATACCATCAGCTTTATCCAGTCTATGCGATGCAAAAACACGATAAGCCAATATCATATACTGAGGAAGCAATGTAGATCAACTATGCAATGAGGAGACATAGTAAGGAAAATATCATCTACCGAGGATGCAATACAATATACAAATCCTGACGAGTCAACGAATGCTATCAACCTCATTAGGTTATGCAATACATAAGCATAGTAAAACAAATGTTATGTACTGAGGATGTAATGCAATATGAGATGTGAATGAAATGACCAAACGAAAGTGTTAAGTCGAGATGATAGTACGTAGTATCATAGGCTACGGGGTCCACCAAAAGGGACTTCTATCTAAACTAGTCCCATACCTAAATTTGGATAGTCAGACTCAATGTGGTAAACTCCTGATCTCGGGTTATTCGCGTGCCCCAACCGAAATCATGGCCACTGGGAAGGTACACACGATGACTTGATTTCATACCACTAGCCCGAGTGGATAGTGAATGAATGAATGAATAAGTAAAATGCTGGGTATACAACTCCTACTCAGTAAGTCCACATATCATACCGTACATCTCTGGGATCATCACTGGGGTCTAGTACACTCCAAACCAGGTTGCCGCCCCATCGCGCCAATAAGGTGAGTAGAAGAGACCTCACAATCCGCCTGTCAATATCGGGCCCAGCTCGTCGATAACGGACCCATTCCTCAAGCTGGTCAAACTCAGCCTAGCTTTGCCCCCTCCTCTCATGAAGGTAAGGTCGCACCCCCTTCCAACCAACCACGACACAGTGGGAGATGCGGGCTAATGGTATACGGCCCTCATGCGCTCATGCATCCACTCAGTCTAGATATTAGAGCAACCTTTGGAACCAAGAGGGTTTAGGGAATTTCACCCAGGGATATCTATAACACCCCATGTAGAACAGATTTTCGATGTCCCATCTGGCCATCCACGATATGCCTGTAGAGGCTACGACCCTGATGTCGGTAGGGCGTACGGTGGTCATATCACAAAATGTAAGATGCATGAGTCATACCGTCCAGTCATGCATCAAACCTGTGCGTACCGAACGCTCATGTAGATAACTCCTCCTATCAGGGAGTCCCATAATAATCTACCTAATGGCATGTGTTATGATCAATCATTCCTCATATCAAGCATACAAATGATGCGCATGGGCATGGATCGTGAAGCTATACTAAGCATGTTATATGATGATGGTGTACTCTCCTTATATCAAGGATGGGCTTAGACAGCCTACTCATAACAAGAATGGGCCTCACAATGGGCCCAAGGGAAGGTTACAATGTGTACATCTAACCATCATTGTCAATCAATGTGGACATTTAACCAACATCGCTCCCAAGTAGTGGCTCATATAAACATCATTATATACATTTTAGTGAAATCACACATTACCTCGGTCTGCACATTCATTGCATTGGGCCTCACTCAAGGGCCACATATACACCACATCAGGCCTCGCCATACGAGCCATTAATACATCACAATAGGCCTTATCAAATGGGCTACAAATACATCACAATGGGCCACATACCTGGGCCTCAAATACATCACAACGGGCCACATACCTGAGCCTAATACACATCACAATGGGCCGCATAACATGGGCCTAACATATATCACAATGGGCTGCACGACATGGGCCTAATAAACATCACATCGAGCCTCACATACATCGAATGAGTGGCATCAATGGGCCACACCAATGGGCCATCATATACATCAAGTAGGCTGCATCAATGGGCCACACTAATGGGCCTCATATACAACAAGTGGGTCCATCAAGGGGCCACACCAATGGGCCTCATATACAATAAGTGGGCCACGTATCTGGGCCTCGAATACATCAAATGGGCCACACGACATGGGCCTAACACATCACTATGGGCCTAACACATAGGCCTAACACGCATCATTATGGGCCACATCAATGGGCCTAATATACATCACTATGGGCCGTTCACATGGGCCTAACACACATCACAATGGGCCACATCACATGGGCCTAATACATATCACAATGGGCCACACGATATGGGCCTAATACACATCACAATGGGCCTCGTGTACATTGAGTCGGGCCTCATCATAAGGGCTTCAAATACAAAGCAGGTGGGCCCCATCACATGGGCCAGAAATACAAATAGGTGGGCCCTGTACATGGGCCAAAAATACATCATGATGGACCTCATGGATGGGCCGCACCAATGGGCCTCAAATGGGCTTAGACCACACCAAAAATCATTTCACTAGTTGTAGGTGTAACATTTGTATCACTGCACACTATCGCTTTATGGGGCACATGGCCACTAATGATGATCAGCACTGTCCAACATTGGACGTACAAATCAACACCGTCCAACCATTATCCATGCAAATCAGCACCATCCAACCATTATCCATGTAAATCAACACCGTCCAAACATTCTCCATGTAAATAAGCACAGTCCAGCCATTGTCCATGTAAATCAGCACCATCCAAACATTGGACAACACCATCTAAACACTGTCCAACACCGTCCAGCACCATCTAAATGGTATGGATGGAATAAATACATCAGGGTGGTCCACCAATGGACGGACGGTTTGGATCTAACACATATCATAGGAGGTAGGCCCCACCTGTCCACTGACGTCAGCAGCAGCAGCTGCTGCTGCTGCAAAGGGATGCACGGCGTGGATGAATCCCACATCACAGTGGACCATGTTTAGATGGACGTATGGCGGGATGAAACACACATCATGGTGGGGATCCACCGTCCCAACCAGGGACGGTGAGGATGAAACCATACATCACAGTGGCCTCCACCGTCCCAACCAGGGACGGTGAGGACGAAATCATACATCACAGTCGCCTCCACCATGGATGGACAGTGTGGATGATACACATACGTCACAGTGGGTCTCACCGTCCAAGTTGCTGGATGATGTGGATACACTACATACATCAAAGTGGGCTCCATCCCCAAGTGTGGACTTTTTATCGATTTGATCGAGAATGCTCATGACAATTTGGCAGACATATCCGACATGAATGTTTTTCAATTTCCAGCCTTCAGATGATTCTGCACGTATACTTTTCATATTTCTATCAACGGTATATATGACAAAAACTATGTACACACACTGTACACAACAAAATTATAAACATTTGAATGTTTATACAAAAGATTGAGGCAAGGGACCTCAGATATATCATTTTAAGCTTAGCAAAAAGAATCCTTATTTTAGCACATGTTCAGATCTCTGATGCTCAATTTGAACCAGTTCTTCCTTATCCATTTCATTTTGTTAGCCGATTTGGGTGGTGGTGCAAGGGCATTGCTTCTATCCATATCCTTAAGAGGACTTTTGAAGTTCTGCATTTCTCTGGTTGATAATTTGTTAACATGATTCTGACCAGAGCTAGGTTGAGTCCTCCTTGGTGTTATGCATTCAAAATTATAATGACCTGAATCACCACACAAATGACATACTAGAGTTATTGTGGTTTTGCTTCAAGAAGTAGTAGATTTTTCATTTCTAAGAGCTGCATTTCCAGTCTTTGATTTATGTTTTTCATATCCTAGGCCACTTTTATCCTTCCCAGGTCTTCCCATTCCTAACAGTTTTTCTAGCTTTTCACCACTTTGGGAAAACTTGTAGTTTATTTTGGCCATCTATTTGGATTCTTCTAGATCAAACAGGAGTGTATGATTTTCATTACGAAGAAGTCTATTCTTATCTTCTAGCAGTTTAACCTATTTGTTTAGTTTATCATACTCGTTTTTAAGAAAGGTATTAATTCGTTCAAGTCTATCATTATCCATATGATATTATTCTAAATCATTGATTAGATGTGTATTGATTTCTAGAGTTTTATCCAAATATTTTTTCAGCAAATCCAATTTGTTCTCAGATATTCCAAGTCTTTTAACCACTTTAATACTATGGATATACAGTTGATTATAAGCATCTTGCAGTTTATCCTTCTCGATTTCTTCTTCTTCTCCATTGTCAGATGGAGATGATTATGTGGCTTGATGTTCTCTCTCATTCTCTGATTCTCTAGGAATGATTGAAGCAGTGGAGACCATGAGTATTTTTAATGATTTCTGATCTTCATTGCTTTCTTAGTCACTAAATTCTGAATTTGACTCCTCAGTATCATCCCACGTGGCAACCATTGCCTTACCCTTAGTTTTTCTGTTTGGACATTCGGTTGATAGGTGTCCATACTCCTAACAGGCATAGCATTGCGGTTCTTTGGTTCTTCTACCAAATTTACCTGCAGAAGGTTTGTTGTTCACCTTTCTTCCTCCAGAAGGCCTGCCACAACTTTTCTGAAAGAACTTCCTGAATCGTTGTGCCAGCAAGGCTACTTCCTCATCTTCATCTTTATTTTCGCTCTCACTATCCTCTTTTAATGTTTTCTTTAAAGTTTTTAGGACAGTTGTTTTGGATTTAGGGATTTGTTTGAAGTGTAGTTTGAAAGTTTGTAGGGAACCTACCAGTTCTTCTACTTTCATCTCATCTATGTTCCTACACTCCTCAATTGTTGTAACCTTGGGATTAAATCGTTCCGGTAGGGATCTTAGAATTTTCCTACAAATTTTTTGTACCGGAACTTTCTCTCCCAATCCACCAATGGAGTTGCAAATGATATTCAATTTAGTGAAGAACTCCATAAACGTCTCATGCTCTTCCATTCTGAGACCTTCAAACTGTGAAGTTAGAAGTTGTAGTTTTGACCTCTTCACAGTGCTTGTGCCTTCATGGGTTGTTTCCAGTAGATCCCATGCTTCCTTGGATGTCTCATACATACTTATCTGATTGAATATATCATGGGACACGGCACAGTAGATAGCATTCATAGCCTTGGCTTCAGATGTTTGTCTTTCTTTGTCGAATGTTGTCCACTTTTCTTTAGATTTGGGTTTTATGATGGTTGTGCCCCTATCAAGTATAATTTGTTCAGTAGGTGGCACATATCCACTTTCAACTATCTCTCAAACATCATGGTCCAAAGATCTCAGAAAGTAATGCATTCTAGCCTTCTAGTATGCATAGTTTGAGCCGTCAAATATCGGAGATCTAGTGACTGATGAGCCCTCTCCTTTGCCCATATTTTCAACTTCAGTCAAGATCACTCTCTGGGCGATGAAGCCATTAAAGAGAGACCCGCTCTGATACTAATTGAAATGGCTGTAAAGACCACACTAGTTGAAGAAGGAATATGCCAATATGTCCTAGAGGGGGTGAATAGGACTTTTTAAATTTTTATGATTTATTTAAAAATCCTACTTCACTAATCCTATGAATATGCAATTATCAGGATTACTCAAATGTAACTCTACTGGCTTCCAAGCCAGGTAGAGGATCCAATCACAAACTATTCAAGATATAGCAATATGCAACTTAGTTTATGTTGGATGTGACTGTGTATGTGTGTGAGGTGTGATCAGATATATAAATATGAATGCATTGACATAAATCACACACACAGAAGAGCAATCACAAACACCGTCATTTTTATAGTGGTTCGACTACTTGTCTACTCCACTCCCGGTAACCGCAATCAACCCTTGAGTATACTGGATTTCACTAAGGAGGTTTCACAACGGTTCACCTCAAACCTAAGGTTTAATATCAGGTTCACCTTCAACCTTTACAACCTACACTGAGGCTGACTGTTTATGCTCTCACGAGCAAGGGTCAACACAACGCACCCACTTTTAGGCACACTGGCCAAGGATCTTCCATAAGACCCTACTGGAGGTTTCTACACGGTTCACCTCAAACCAGAGGTTTCACAGTGGTTGACCTCAAACCTAAGATTTTACTGGTTCACCTTCAACCATGTGTTTATGCTCTACACAAAGCAAGGGTCCACACAACGCACCCACCACGTACACTCCCACTGGAGGCCTCCTTGAGGACTTCAAAGGGTGAGAACTACTTAAGACCCAATCTTAAAAGGAATGATCACAAGTGTCCTCTTAGACTCTAGATACTTGCAGATAAGTTGATGAGTCCCGATAAGCACAATGTCGAAGATCTCCTCCTCCTTGTTGACGAAGAGTCTTCTACTCCCTTGATCCGTAACACAAAAGATGTACCAATATATGGTGACGGGTTGGGTCAAGGTTATGATGGAATCCTACTCTCAAAAGGTTTTCCTTTAAGGAAGATAGATTAGTTCCAATCTTCTAGGCATTCAAGGCATCCCAGCTTAATGATTTGCCATTAAGGTAGTAGCTGGAGGATCCTTAAATGCGAAGTTCATTCCCCAATCCACTCTATTGAATATCAATGATGAGGGTGGATTGGAGGATGAACTCCCTTGAGAGAAAGGGCTTTGGATATAAGATATAAGTTGAAACACACAAAAGCACTCTCTTCTTTCTCTACCAGCAACAATAGACAAGTCCTCTATATTTAGGCAAAAGGTTCTAATGGATATAAAATGGTCACATTTATGACTGAGTTCGATATCATCGAGCAGGTTCGATATCATCGAGCGTATACTCTAGATAGCATCGATGGTCTGCTCGATGACTTGAACTCAAAGTCATACGCTTTTGAAACCTTTTGTCAAATGGTCGATGAATAGAAACCACTGTCGATATCATCGGATTTCGAACTCCGATTCCATTGATGGTAGGTTCGATCTATCGACACTTGAAAAATGAGCGAGACTTGTCATGAAATATTTCAGGTTTTTATGATATGATCGAGGGTCAGCCGATGTCATCGGAATTTGTATATCGATGATATTGAAGGCAGTGTCGATGCATCGATAAATCCAATAGATTTACCAGTAAACTCGCTAGACAGTTTGTGTCAAGTTTCGATGCAATCGACTCAGCCTCGATATCATCGACATATGAATATTGATTTCCTCGAATGGCCCCCGATCAAAGTTAAAAACATCCTGAAATATCTGCTGAAAGAAATGCGCACCCATGATCAATATCATTGATGGTCTTCCGATCTTATCGATATTTGATTTCAGATCATATCGGAAGGCACATCGATATATCGAAGAAATTTGAAATTTTCTCTAAAAAATAGGGGCGTCGAAACTTTGCTTGTCGATCTTATCAAGCAACTTTCGATGGGCTCGAAATTTGAGTATCGATGGTATTGATAGGTGTATCGATACATTGATAATTCGTCCAGATATATTGTGAAGTTGCTAGACATATTTGGTCCTCTTTTCGATGGTATCAATGAAGCATCGAGGACTCGACAGCGCAGGTCGATCATATCGAGGGTGTTTCGATAAAATCGACAAGGTAAGAAAAACTTAGAGATTTTCCTATTTTGAAAAAAGTTTTCTCACCTTAAAACCCTATGATTTTCTAACTTATTTTTAAGGATTTTATTCACCTGGTGTTTTGGGTCATGGGATGTGAGGCTATAGGTTTACCTGTGGCGAGCTTGCACACATCCGGTTGAGGAAGATGCTTGAATTAATCTTCCTATCAGACTCTGTAGACGATCTGACTCAATACTCACGTAACTTGACAAACCAGGGCACTTTCAATAATAAAAGGGTCGGTTCAACGAGATCGAAGTTTACCCGAAAAAAGATGTAAATGAGAATTATACAAAAGGATTTTATGACCTGGTGTGAATGATTTTCGAAGAATGTTCTAGTCATGAGACACCTTCATTTTATCCTTCTAAATTCTTGAGTTCTTGTATGCATCGTTCTGAATTTGCTCGAGTTCACAATTGAAGTTTGCATAGTGAGCCGGCATTGTCCAAATTGAAGTTCAAATTCTTAATCGCCCAATATGCCTTATGTTCAAATCCACAGGCAAGCGGCAAGCCTTCCCATAGACAAGTCTAAAGGGAGACATTCCAATGGGGGTCTTGTAAATTGTAGGGTAAGCCTATAAAGCATTAGATAGTTTGATTGACCAATCTTTGCGATCAGGGTTAACCATTTTCCCCAGAATTTGTTTGATTTCTCTGTTGAAAATTTTAGCTTGACCGCTTGTCTGCAGGTGATAGGGGGTACTGACTTTGTGAGAGATGTCATATTTCTTAATTAAGTTCTTGAATGGGCTATTGCAAAAGTGTGAACCTCCATCACTTATGATGGCTCGAGGTGTTTCGAACCGGGAAAGGATGTTTTCTTTTAAGAATTGAATGATCGTTTGATGATCATTGTTTCGGCACGGTATCGCCTTGACTTGCTTGGTAACATAGTCTACTGCTAATAAGATGTAAATGTTTCCAAAAGATTGGGGGAATGGTCTTATGAAATCAATGCCCCATTAATCGAATGCTCCAATAATTAGAATGGGGTTCAATGGCATCATGTTTTGATGAGACAATCCTCCTAATTTTTAACAACGGTCATATGCTTTGCAAAACTTACTAGTATCTTTAAGCATAGTGGGCCAATAAAAGCTGCACTGCAGAATTTTTTTCGTGGTCTTTTTAGAATAAAAGTGACCACCACGGGCCTGAGAATGGCAAAAGGAGATTATGCTTTAATGTTCATTGTCAAGTACACATCTCCTTGAATTTAGTCTGGGAAATATTTGTATAGGTATGGATCATCCCGGATAAATTTGTGTACCTCGGTGTAGAATTTCTTCTTATCTTGCACGGTCCAATGGATCGGCGTGAAACCTGTGGCAAGATAATTAGCAAAATCAGTAAACCAAGGTACTTGGAAAAGTTTAAATAATTGTTCGTCAGGGAACATGTTATTTATTGGTCTCATCTCAAGGGAATTGGGTAGGTCAAGTCTAGAGAGATAGTTAGCGACTAGATTCTCTACTGCTTTCTTATCGCGTATTTCAATGTCGAACTCTTGGAGTAGGAGGATCCATCTTATCAAGCGAGGCTTAGCATCATTCTTAGAGATAAGGTACTTTAACGTCGTATGATCAATGTAGATGATAATCTTAGATCCGATCAAGTATGACCTAAATTTGTCTAAAGCGAACAATATGGCTAAGAGTTCCTTCTCCGTAGTAAAATAGTTAACTTGGGCAGAATTTAGAGTTATACTCGCATAATACATCACATAGGGCTTCTTCTCCTTTCTCTAGCTCAATACCGCCCCAATAGCATAGTCACTAGCATCGTACATAATCTCAAAAGGAGTGCTCCAATCAAGTGGTTGCATGATAGGAGCGGTAGTCAACATATCCTTGAGCTTAGAGAAAGCTCCTTGACATTCTTCGCTCCACTCATATGGAACATCCTTTTATAAGAGATTGCATAAAGGATGAGAGAGATGACTAAATTCCTTAATGAATCTCCTATAGAACCCAGCATGTCCTAAAAAGGTTCGCATGCTATGTATGCTTTTGGGTCGAGGTAGGTTAGAGATTAAATCAATTTTAGCCTTATCCACCTTAATTCTCTTGGACGAAATTATATGTCTAAGAATTATTCCCTTAGGAAACATGAAATGGTATTTTTTCCAATTCAGCACAAGATTTTTCTTTTCACATCTCTTTAGCACAAGTTTAAGATGTTCAAGGCATTCACTGAAAGATGGACTAAAGACAGAGAATCATCCTTGAAGACCTTTAAATATTGCCTCACCATATCAGAAAAAATGCTCAACATACATCGTTGAAATGTGGCATGAGCATTACAAAATCTAAATGGCATGCTTCGTTAAGCAAAGGTGTCAAAGGGACATGTGAGCGTTGTCTTCTCTTGATCTTCAAGGGCTACCTTTATCTGATTGTAGCCTGAATACCCATCCAAGAAACATTAGTAAGAATGACCAGTTAGCCTCTCTAAAATTTGAACAATGAAAGGTAAAGGAAAGGGGTCCTTCCTTGTGACAGTATTAAACTTCCGGTAGTTAATGCATATCCTCCAACCAGAAGTAACTCTAGTTGGTACAAGTTCATTATCGGCATTGGCTACGATGGTGATTCCGAACTTCTTAGGAACCACATGTATTAGACTCACCCATTGGCTGTTGAATATAGGGTATATGATACCCACATCCAACAATTTAAGTACCTTAGCCCTAACCGCTTCTTTCATGTTTATATTAAACGGCGTTGTGGTTGTCGGGAGGTTTTCACATTTTCTTCTAAGTGAATACGGTGAGTACAAATTAAAAGATCAATTCCCTTGAGGTCCACAATCATCCAACAAAGGGATGCCTTATGTTCCTTGAGAGTATAAATGAGCATACTCTCATGTTTTTCATCGAGGTGGGAAGAAATCACTGCCAAGTATGTCTCGTCTTAACCTAAATAGACATATTTAAGATCGGTGGGCAAAAGTTTTAGGTTAAGCTTTGGTGCCTTGAGACAAGACGGTAGGGGCATTGTATCGGTTTGGGGCAAAGTCTTAAATTGTGGCCTCCACTAGTTAATTTCAAGTACCGATGTTGCATTAAGAAAGATATCCATCTCCCTAATAATGTCATCATGTAAATTAGGGGAGTGGGCCAAGCACGTCTCCAAAGGGTCAAAGTATAGAGTCAAAAGTGTTATATCTCCCATGAAAGAATTGATCATATTAACGTCATGGGTATCATCAACGTCCACTAAGTGTTTACTCGTATTAAAAAAAAAATGTTGAGATTTAATGTCATGTTCCCAAAAGATAAGTTCATAACTCCATTCCTACAATTGATAATGGCATTTGATGTAGCTAGGAATAGGCAACCAAGAATGACAGCAATCTGAGTGCTCACGTCTATGATAGGTTGAGTATCTGTAACGTCTCGAAAAGATCCGTACAAAGACCTGAGTACCACCTCAGGCAGAAATTCCTAAGGACCGTGTTTTGTAGAAATTTAGGTGAAAAATCAATTAAATACTAAACTGAATTAATCGGTGGATTTAGCTCGAACCACCATTTATGCAAATGGCAAGACCCAAAACCATCAAAGTCACTAACTCAACACTACTTGAAAACCTAAGAGAAATCCCATGAGCCTGTCGCTCTAGGGAGTACATTAAAACTTCGTATCGGACCTGGACCGCACGTCGAAAGTCCGATGACGTGAAACTATAGGGTATACCCGTGTTATTGGGCTTGACAACCATCTCAGGAATCGAGCCCAAACAGTGTCCAGGAATGCACAACTTGAGCCTTGAGTAAAGTGTGTGAGAAACGCGAATACGTTTAGAAAATATATTGAAACTTAAGTGAATTGGGCCATTCACTCATGCACAAAATTGAGGATTTCGGACGGTTGGTTTCTGACCAAACTTCGCTCATGGAAAAAGGAAATTTCCCAGCATAAATCTGTATAGTTGTGGCCCCGATTAAGTAAGTACGACCATTGATTTGACACAGGTCCTCCACGGTCGATCAGCTTATCAGATCGCACTAAAATCACATCCTGGTACAGATCCATTGTCAAGGAACTTACTCTATGACGTAAGTGTAACGACTTGAAAATTTTCGTACTGTGGCTCGAGTACCACCTCGACCAGAAATCACTTAGGATTAAATCCTTTAGAAATTTGACAAAGTTAACTAAGTGTTAAACTAAATTAGCCATGAAATCCGTTTGAATCGCTTTAAATATGATCTGCAAGACCCAAAACTTGTAGAATCATTGACGCTAGGTTACCCTAAAGTCTAGGATCAAACACATTACCCGACTGCTCTCGGGAACAAATTGAAACTCCGTATCAGGTCTAGACCGCACATCGGGAGTCCGAATAATACGGAGTTAAGGAATTAGAAGCGCCTCACTGGGCTTGACAACCATCTTGGAAATCAAGTCCAGACAGTGTCCCACGGCCGTTCGCTCGAGTCCGGAGCGAGAGAGTGTGAAAACCCTTGTTTCCTTTACAAAATAAATATCTGGAATAGTGATCTGGCACGTGTCGCTTGCAGACATTTTATAAGCAACCAGACCATCAGAATCTGACCCAAATAGACCCTTGGATTAGGGAAAATTTCACAGACATTTACATGTACTTGGAATTTCGGATCGAGACCCGCTGACCGTTGAACTGAAACTGGACCGCCACGCGTGATCTGAAAATCCGACTGAAACGAAAACTTAACTTTACCTGGATCCATGGTCGGTGAGCTTAAGTCTGACTTTTGGCTCAAGGAGGCCGGCCAGAAGTCCTCCGTTGAGCTGAAACAATGCCGTTTTGGCTATAACATAAGTATACCTTGAACTTAAGTCTATTTCAGAAAGTTTTTAGGCTATATAAGGACCTTAGAACACCCTCTCTTACAGCCATACGAATTTGGGATAAACCCTAAGTAAGAAGAGTGAAAAAGAGAGAGAAAGCTAGAGAGTTGTGGGAGAATCTCCCTGCTACTGTTTTCAGTCACCACACGGGCTGCACCACCCATTTCTTGCCGCTTTTCCGGTGATACCGACTCCGTTTTAAGGTAAGAAACCCTAACCCTAAATCTGTTTTGGGGTGTGAAGGTTGTAGGTTATGAAATAGCTAACCTATTTCATTCTTTAGGCTACTAAGGTGCCGAATATGGAAACCTAACGAACCTAACTGATTTGTTGCAATCCTAAGGTGTAAGGTGAGGACTTTAGGTGTATAGGTTACGGTTTTCAACGCTTTTAATGTCAGATAATAATAGATTCATGATCTGCATGCAATTGCACATGTACAAAGTGCTTTCTGTCTTCTGTTTCGATTAAAGATGTAGAATATAGAATTTTACATACTCTAGGTATACGTAGAAATACCGTATACGTACAAATTTTGGAAATGAGTTTGCCATGATTATTTGTTGTATGAATATATGGTATATGGATAAAATACTTATTTGGCGAAAGGAATCGTCATAATACATGTTTGCTTATATACACTATGTATGTTGAAATTGTGTATTCTAGAAAATACCGTATACGTATAAAGTTTGGAGATGTATTTGTCATGATTATTTGTTGTATGAATATGATATAACAGATAAAATACTCGCTTGGCGAAAGGATAGCCCTAATGCATATTTTACTAACATACATCATGTATGTTGAAATAGTGTACTCTAAGTGTTTGTGAAAATACTTGTGAGAGTAAGTGCTTAGATGTTAGTGCCTTAGATAGGTGCTGAGATGGGGTTCTCAACTACCTTAGAGACATGTATGATTCCCTCCATGTGGTTGTTTACTCTATCCACTCACTTATGAAATATATGTGTTTGTATCCCTATTTGTATAGTGCTCTATAATATGCTTTATAACATGTTTTATAACATGCTTTATGATATACTTGTTAACATGCTTGAGTTGCTCTGTTTATTATGCTTCACACCACATACTATGAGTAAAGATTGATTGAGTTTGGAACTATGTCCATAGTCCAGACATTCGGTACCAGACTTAAGATCGTGGCTGAGATTCATGTCGCCACGAAGGATGTGTTTGACGAACCCAAGTCGTACTTCGGTTGGCGATAGTGGTTGGCCACACGAAGTGATTATGCGCTTCATATCATTCAACTTGTTGTGCGCTCGAGCTAGCCGAGCACGTCAAGTAAACCGATATGTTTTATGTATGTTCACCATGTTTGGTCGCTACTGCTTGAACCTAGGGTACCAAACTTACCAGTGGGATTCCCATTAACCATGGTACCTCGATCCGCTAAGACTCATGAGACGGGCATGGTGGTATGGGACACCGTGGTCGAGCTGTCAGCCTACGCTCGGGCCACGTGCCTCCCCGTAGTGACTAGTGAGCAACCAGACTCGTGAGCCGATTATGATGGTATGGGACACTATATTCAAGCTGTCGGCCTACACTGATTGGTGACGAGCCCTTTGTAGTGACCTCGAGCATACTCTGAATTTGTGGTGAGACGACGAGTCTTGCTGCAATATATAGAGTATAAACTAGGCCTGTATCTGTATAGTGATGAACCGTTAAAAACGTGATGGGGGAGTGGTGTAACCTTTGTGCGTAACAGCCCTGGCAGCCTTTGCAGTGACCTAGAAAACACACCATCGTTTGAGATTAACTAGGACTGACGACCCTAGAATGGATCATGTTTGGGAATGATACAAGGGAGGTACCTTAGTTTCCCAATACTGCTGCCTGAAATGGACTAATAATTACTCGGTAATCATGCTCATCATCGCACTGCATGTGCCTAGTAGATGTGGAGCACTGAGGGATGAACGCATTCATAAACGTAAGACGGTGTCGCAAGAGGGTGGTTTGGCAAGGGCATTCATCATGTCATTTCATACTTGCATTTAATAAGAGTAGTTAGGATTGTTTGCTTGTACTGCTTTATCATTACTGCTTGACTGAATTGATAACATGTTAACCTATGCCTTATTGTTCCACTGAGTTAGCTACTCACTCCCACGTTACGGGACGGTGTTGTACACACCAAACAGACTCTGTCACAGGTATAGATGGCACGTCGGTTCAGGAGTCGGAGCTTGATTTCGATGAGGACCAGGACGAGTTCTCATTCATGCAGTACTCTGACAACTTTGCTTAAGCCGATTGCATCGCGGGGATTTCAGGATTCATCTTCTAGTTGTATTTTTTACTTTTTGACTCAGAAACAATACATGTATATGGGTACTCAGTTAGTGTTCATACTCTGGAGTTCATGAAGATTTTGTTTCCTTACATACCTTATATATACAATTTCAATCTTCTGCTTGCCTTTATACAATTGAACTGGAGTATGAATTACTGTTTTGGTATAATCTCACTCATGTTTATTGCTCTAACTCAGACAACATTTAACCATCATTATCTATGTTGCATAAGTGATGCGTTGGAACTCGGGAGTTGAGTTCATACTCGACCCCCGAATTTCAGGGGGCGTTACAGTAAGTGAGTAGTGGACCTCCAAATGAGCCCTGTTTGCCCGAAACAGGCACCCTTTGGTTATAAATTAAGTATATTGTGGCCTTTGGGCCATTTGCATCAGTTCTAGGCCTATATAAAGCCTTTAAACCACCCCATTCCCATTCCATACGAATTTTCTAAAAACCTTAAGGGAGAGAGAGAGAGAGAGAGGGAGAGGAAAGAGGAAGGAAGGAAGGAAGAAGGATTCTTGGAGATCCTTATTGGGATTCTTCCCACAACACCCTGCACAGATTCACCTCCCCACTTCGCTACACGATCCGTTTTAACTACAATTTGAGTAAGAAATCAAAACCCTAACACCGTAGTTAAGATCTAGAATAGTCGTTTGTCAACCAAGCTAACGGATTTCGTGGTTTAGGTACCGGTCATCTCATTTTTGGGAATGTAGGATTCGAACTAAGTCCGAAATGAGTATTCTGATGAAATGTATGGACTATAAACGTTTAGGTTATGGTTTTCAATGCTTTCAATGTTAGCTAATGATTATGTCTGACTTGATTGCTGCCATATTGTCTTAAATACGACGTTTTCGATATATTATACATGTATGAGCTATGTTGGATAAATATGCATCTTATGTGTTTGTTGAAATGTTTGATTGAATGTGAAATTGTGATTTGTGCTTACCATGAGTTCTAATCTAAGATTCATGTTTGTCATATGCTTGATGACCTCTTTTGTGTAAGGAATTGATATAGTTCATGTCGTAACTAATCTAGTCTATGTATTTAGTAATGTGTAGTCTAAGTGTTTGATAAAATGTCTGAATGAGAAATTGTTGATGAATTGTATTTAATAAGGGTATTTAGATAGGATTCTCAATTACCTTATCCATATGTATAGTTTTCTTCACGATATCTAAATTTCGTCTACACGATTTATGGATCAAATGAAAATTTTTGGTAACATGTTCAATGTGTTTGGCGAAATGCTTAAATGAGGAATTCACTTGAATTGTTTGTCAAATGTTGATTGATTATCACATGTATTTACATACTGCATCTGAGTAAGATTGAGCTATGGTATGGCCCAGGCAATTGGTAATAGTCCATGTACAGGTGGCCGAATTAGTCTCGCCATAATTGGGTAACTCGACGAATCTAGGTCACACAACGACTGTCGATAGTGGTTAGGCCACAAGGGGTGCTTATGCGCTCCATGTTGATTAAGTCAACGTGTGCTCATACCAATCGAACTTACCAAACAAACCAATCGGCCTATTGTGTGTTTACAATGTATGGACATCACTGCTTAAATCTAAGGTACCACTTACCAATGTAAAAGCCCATTTCAACCATGGTACCACGATCCGCTAAGACTCATGAGCCGGACATGGTGGTATGGGACACCATGGTCAACCTGTCGGCCTATGCTGGAGTGACGAGCCTCCCCATAGTGACCAATGAGCAACCCAAACTCGTGAGCCGGGCATGGTGGTATGGGACACCATGTTAGAGTTGTCGGCCTACGCTAAGGTGAAGAGCCTTCATATAGTGACCGCGAGTATAAACTTTTGAATTTACCTATCGACTACTATTTCATTAGGGGTGATGCCCTATAACTTGCCTATCGTATGTGGTTAACTAGGATTGACGACCCTAGATGGATCATTCATTTGGGATAATGATATAAAGGGAGGTACCTTAGCTTCCCGAACTTGCTGTATGAATAAGCTTAATTAAGAAATTGTCTAATACGACCATGCACCACATTGCAAGTGCTTTGGCGAGGAAGTTGCACTTTAGGGAGGTTGTCATGCACGAACTTGGTTGTCGGAGTCACTTGTGAGGGAGCTTTGTGCGAGGGCATGCATCCTTACTGCACTCCATTCTTGCATTAATAAGAGTAGTTAGGAAGTGATTGTTGTATTGCTTTATCATTACTACTTGATTGACTTGATAACATGTTAACCTTTGCCTTATAGTACCACTGAGTTGATCACTCACTCCCACCCTGGGACAATGTTTTAAAATACTAACCAGACTATGGTTTAGGTGCGGGTGATGGTGAAGTCTACGCAATAGAGCCAGACCTCATGGACGAATAGGAGGAGTTCTCCTACTGTCAGCTCTCAGGTGGGTCTTTGTAGACCTCGTGCTGATTTAACAGGATTACAGGGATATATGAATTAGTCAAACACTTTACATTTTGATATCTTGTATATTTTGAGACAGTATATGTATATATTCAGCCCGGTAATATAATCATACTCTGGAGTTTGTGAAACACGTACATACTTAAAATATATGCTTCAGACTTCCTCTTGCTTAATTTAATTGTATCCAGAGTATGATATGCTGCTTTGGTATAATCTCACTCATGTTTAACTCATTAATATGGACGAAATCTGAATATCATTATCCATGTTGAATAAGTGATGTGCTGGATCGCGGGAGTAGAGCTTTGATCGACCCTCGAAATCTATGGCGTTACAAGTTGGTATCAGATCATGATTTGGATTAAACTGGACCTGGGTTATGGTAACACGACGCACTCTGTCGCACTTTGACTTAGGAAGGGGGTGATAGAATTTAGAAACTATCTTAGGATTCCAAAACAATTCGCTAACAAGCGAGATTGACTGCAGTAGTGTAGCCCATACGCGTTCTAGATCATGTGAAGTGATCTCAACAATTTTTAGTCCGTCAATCAACGGGTTTGAACTATAAGTCGACGAAGTCCAAACCTAAAACAAACCCAAAAGGCGCGAATACATTCATGTACAGCTAGGAGAACGAACCCTGCTGGCCTAAGGACCCAAACCGCGGAAACCAGTGGGGCCCAGGGGGTCCCATGCGCACCCATGGTACCCCGGGAGGGGGTGGCCACTGCCCTAGGGCGGAGCCATCACCGGCGACCCCAGAGGGGCGCGATGGCACTGCCTGGGTAGAGACCCACCTCCCACCTCCATAGCGGGCCGCGGTGGCCCCACGGCAGAGGAGGCGCACCGCCCACCGGCCACACATGTGGGGCCTGTTCACGTGTGGGACCACCCTCTAAACCCCCTCCTTGCTCTCCTTTGCCCATTTTCACCCAAATCTCGGCCCTCCAACACCCCAAACCTTTCAAAACCTCATTTCTCTTTCAAATCCTCATTTCCATTCACTTAAACCTTTCATATCTTTCACATCCTACACCCATCCATCACCTTTCCCTCAAACCTAATCCTTACAATTCCCCATCTTCTTTATTTCCACCTATTTGAGCACAAAAAATCCTCTTTTATGTCTCATACTTTCCATATCCTCAAATCCACTTCACCCTCAAGCTTATCCACCTCCATGGTTCTCTTTGAGCTTATCACTGCCATTTTCTCCATTTTAACACTCCTTTCCCTTATAGGAAAGAGAAGAGCGGCCCCGGATGAGGCTGGGCCTAGCTGTCCAAGCCGCACGAGGTAGAAGGCGAGCACCTAGGCTAGTGCTAGTGCCGAGAGAGAGTGAAGATCGAAACGGGACCTTGATCCACAAATCCCATTGGAGAGGTGGCTACCGGCGGGCGCCGAACTAGGTAGGTTTCGTAACTGTAAAGTTGTACTTGAAGCACATGTTGATAAGAAATTATTTGGACTGTATCCGATTATTGACCTTCTGTTGGAGACCGGGTGGGGCCCCATATTTGAAGGGAACGCTCATGCGAGTGAAGGCATTGTGCGAGCCTTCTATGCCCACATACGGAACCCAATGCTGGAGCCTCTTCTGTTTATTATTCCTTTGGGGAGGCAGGAAGCCGTAGTCGATGTGGACATTATAGCCCGTATCATAGGAATGGAGCGTGGTGTGGTACATGCTATTGAAACTCATCTCACTAGTAGACGAGAGAAAGATCGTCGTACACATTTTCCTTATGGCCGACTGGCTCATTGGAGACAAGACAATAGCCTCGCATCGACTACGATGATGGCAGACTTCCACCTACTATACCACATATGCACGTACAACATGTATCCTAGGTGGAGTAACCGTATAGAATGCACTTGGTTGATGGTGGACTTCCTGTACAGAGCTGGATAGGGAGACAAGTTGTGCCTGCCTACTTTGGCTTTGCGGCAGATAATCAAGACCTCATGATCTACTCGGGGGGACGCATCCCTCCCATTCGGCTGACTTATCTGCAAGATTGCTGGTGATTTCGATTTCAGACTTAATATGGATGATATTGCGCCTATCCACTTCATTGGTGAGACTACACTCAACAATATGGGAATTGACCCTAGGCAACGCCAAGCTCGACTTGATGAGTACGGGGATGAAATAGAGAAAGAGAGTGAAGAAGAAGATGGAAGTGAAGATGAGGATGGAAATGATGAGGAAGGAGGCAGTGATGAAGAAGGCAGTGAGGAAGAAGGCAGTGAGAAGGAAGAGCAGGAAGAGGTAGAGGAGGTCTAAGATTCAGATGGGGGACTTCCTGCTACACATGAAGACCGCCATGATCGGGCTACCTTAGAAGCCCGCATGGCTAAGATTGAAGAGAACCAGGCCATCTTGAAGCAGGAGTTTAAGGAGAATCAGGCCTATCTGAAACAGAAATTCAAGAGAATGTCTCGCACCTTAAAAACCCTCCTGTGTTGTATGCAGGATAAGGGTGCACCACCACCTTCGCTAAAGTCAGAGGACTAGCCATAAGTTGTCATTGTTTTTTTTCTTCGTTTCTTGTTTTCTTTGTAATAGCCTTGGTTGGCTTAGTTGGATGTTAGAGTAATTAGTGTTAAAACTTTTTGTTAAATTAGCTCACATGCACTCTCTGTCATAATTCATGTAATACTACATCTCATGTATTGTGACAAATTTTGATTAATGAAATGCATGAAGCTCTTTTAGTTTGAAATGTGCAGAATGTTTGGACAAATGGGTAATATTATCCTAATCTTACACGCGTTACACCCTATGTTGTATATAGGGAATACCTCCTAAAAACACTTGGAGCATAGCACGTCTTGCACTTGGGGGATCGATTGACGGGGCACCTCCCTTGAGCGATAGCCATACGGACCCCAGTTTGGGCTCGGATATTGAGACAATACCGGATTCACAGCCGGCCACTGACCCTACAAATGGGCCAACACCAAATGCACCACCGGTTCTGGGACAGAACTGTGCGTCTTCATCGACGCCACACATGCCTCAGGTAGCTCCTCCCCCTAATAGGTTGGAGCAGATGATGTTCCTAATGTAGCAACAACAACAAGTTCCGGTTACTATTGTAGGGGTCATTACCCAAAACATGAATGTAGCTCCGCCTGTGCCACCCGTGAGCCTGCTAGGACTATGACTACTAGTGGCCTTTTTTAGCGCTTTTAGCGCCTTCGCCCTCCCACTTTTGTAGGTACTCACAAACCTGAGGAGGCTGAGTACTGGTTAGATCGCACATCCAAAATGTTGAAGCTATTGCACTGTACTTAGGCAGAGCAAGTTGAGATGGTTACTTATATACTTGAAAGGAGGCTAGTCTTTGGTGGGATAACATCCTACAAACTGTTCCTTCAAGATTTACGTAGACATGAGACGAGTTCGAAAACCATTTTCATGGAAAGTATTTTCCCCTCACTTACCATAATGAAAAGGAGGGCGAGTTCATCCACCTCCGAGAGGGAGGGATAACCGTGGCTGAATACGAGAACCGCTTCACGGAGCTGGCCAAATATGCTCCATTGATCCTAGTAAATAAGCCGATGAGAATGCGGCGATTTTCAGAGGGTCTGCGGCCGAATATCCGCACTAAGATGTGTTGCGCTAGCATTCCCAATTATACTGAGCTAGTGAACATGTCCCTGTGAGCTGAGCAGGATGGTGAGAGAGTGTCTCGGACGCGTACGCCAATGGGCCCAAGGCCTCGACTTGAGTTGCCGAACCGACTGTTTCTCAGCAAGAGGTTGTGTGCAATTTCGCCTCCCGGACTACTGGCTTCATCGACCCAGCAGAGGCGATCAGAGCTGTGGTGCATCTACTGTAACAAAACGGGCCATAACGAGCCCTTTTATTTTACTAAGATGAGGGACAATGGTTTTACGCCGCCTTAGAAGATCAACCGCCAGCCACCACAAGTTATATCAGCTCCACCTCTACAATTGACACCGCCAGCACAACCATTTAATCGACCACCCATACCTCAAAGTAGGCCACCTCAACGACCTATGGCAACTCAACCCAATCATCCACAACAAGCTCATGTACATGCACTTGCAGCTGAAGCACTTGAAACTGTGGTCGCAGTACCGTTAGATTTTGAAGTCACTGGCCACATCCAAGGTGCACCTGTATTTCTGTGATAGCGTACTCTACGGTCAAGCGATTAGGGTTGGACGCTACCCCTATGGTTGGGGTGAGAGTCATCACCGCAGTAGGAGCCTTCACTGACGCCACTAAGGTTTATAAGAGTTGCCCGATAAACTTAGGAAGCAGAGTGGTGTGCATTGACCTGATTGTGACTAAGATATATCATTACGACGTCATCCTTCGCATGGATTAACTCACTAAAATGAAGGCAGAGATTGACTGTGAAACCAGATTGGTGACAGCCCATGGGCCCGAGGGCACGACCTTCATTTTCCCAGTTCAGGTCAGTTGGCCCTACCGCATTAGTTGTTACACTTCCTTGTTGGAAAATGTTGATGGTTGGTCTCTTGGGGACATGCCAGTAGTCCAGGATTTCACATATATGTTCAGAACGATCCCTGGACTACCTCCTCAGCGCGAGATCGACTTTACCATCGACTTGGTACCGGGTGAGACACCTATCTCTTTGCTGACGTATCGCATGCCTCCGTGTGAACTGAAGGAATTGAGGAGGCAGATTAATGATCTGTTGGATTCAGGTTTCATACGACTGAGCGTATCTCCTTGGGGAACACCTGTACTGTTTGTGAAGAAGAAGGATGGATCGCTGCAGTTGTGTATTGATTATCGCAAGCTAAACCACATCACAATTAAGAACAAATATCCTCTGCCCAGGATAGATGACATGTTCGACCAGTTGAAGGAGGCACAATATTTCTCTAAAATCGACCTACAGTCCGAGTATCATCAGTTGCGCGTTAGGAATGAAGACGTGCAGAAAACAACATTCAGAACCAGTTTTGGGCACTACGAATTCCTCGTGATGTCGTTTGGTCTTACAAATGCACCGACTGTGTTCATGGACCTCATGAACAGGGTGTTTCGGTCGTATCTGTACCGATTAGTCATCGTGTTTATAAATGACATCTTGATATACTCCAAGAGTCGGAACGATCACGAAGAACACCTGTGAGCAGTCTTTGATACTCTTAAGAAGAACCAATTATTCACATAGTATCAAAAATGCAACTTCTGGAAAGAAGAAGTCAAGTTCCTGGGGCACGTATTGTTTAAGGAAGGAATCGCCATGGACCTTGCCAAGGTGACTATGGTGCAAGATTGGGAGCAGCCCGACTTAATTACAGAAGTGAGGAGTTTTCTTAGACTTGCCAGCTACTATGGCCGATTCATTAAAGATTTTTTCAAGATAGCTCGACCATTGTCTCAACTCACTCGGAAGGATCTCAAATATATTTTTACAACCACAAAAGCCTGAAATATATTTTTACACAGAGGGACCTGAACATGAGGTAACGATGTTGGATGGAGACCTTGAAAGACTTCAAGTTTGAGGTCTCCTACCATCCTAGCAAGGCCAACCTCGTGGTCGATGCATTGAGCCGCAATAAGACCATAGAATTTGCAGCCCTACTAATGATAGAAGAGTGGAATATGGTGGAATTTGTGTGAGATTTAGAGCAGAAGCTGAGCCATTCGAGACCGTAACACACATCCACGTGCAGCCACTTATTGATGACCGAATTGTTGCAGCTCAAAAAGAAGATGAATTGTTTGTGAAAATGAGAGAGCGAGCAAGTGATAGTAAAGAATCCGAATGGAGAGTTGGCTCAAAAGGAGGTTTACGAGATCGTGGCCGCATATGTGTTCCGAATCTCCACGACTTGAGAAGGGAAGTCCTGGAAGCCGCTCACAATTCAAGGATGGCGATGCATCCGGGCAGTACGAAGATGTATTGAGACATGAAGTATTCATACTGGTGGGACAACATGAACGCCCAGATAGCAGACTTCATGTCCCAATGTCTCACGTGCCAGCAGGTAAAGGCTGAACATCACCGATCCCCTAGTTTACTTCAGCCCATGTCTATAGCTGAATGGAAATGGAATTTCATATCCATGGATTTCATTTCCGTGTTACCCAAGACTAGAAAGGGGCAAGACTCCATTAGAGTGATTGTGGACCGATTGACGAAATTGGCCCATTTTCCCCCGATTAGAGTTGTTAATTCGGCTGATGATCTAGCCAAGCTGTACATTAAAGAGATAGTGCAAATGCATGGAGTTCCTATGGAGATCATGTTGGACCGAGACACATGATTCACATCTATCTTTTATACTCGAATCCAAGAAGCAATGGGAGTGAAACTGAAGTTCAGTACCGCGTACCCACAGACCGATGGGCAAATGGAACAGGTAAATCAGATACTTGATGACATGTTATGAGCGTGCGTACTTGATTTCAAGGACAGATGCGATGACTGTCTCCCCTATGCCGAGTTTGCGTATAACAACAGCTTCTAAGCAAGCATTGGCATGGCTCCTTACGAAGCCCTGTATGGACGCCCATGTCGAGCTCCACATTGTTGGGCAGAAGTTGGCGAGAAGAGCTTGGTTGGCCCAAACCTGGTTCAGGCGACCTCAGAAAAGATTATATTATCAGGCGTCAACTACTTACAGCCTAGAGTAGACAGAAGAGTTACGCAGATATGAGGCGGAGACAGTTAGAGTTTGAAGTTGGGGACCATGTTTTCCTTAAGATTTTCCCAATGAAGGGAGTACTTCATTTTGGCAAGAAAGGGAAACTCACGCCGAGGTTCATTGGCCCATTCCAAATTCTAGACCAAGTGGATGTGGTAACATACCGCCTTTCTTTGTCCACACCACTCGCAGGCATGCACAACGTATTTCACGTATCGATGTTGAAGAAATATGTTCCTGACCCTACCCATATTATCAAATGGGAGCAAGTACAGTTGAGTGAAGATGCTACCTATGTATTGTGACCAACACGTGTTCTAGATAGGAAGGAACAAGTGTTACGCAGTAAAGTGATCCCGCTCGTGAAAGTGTTATGGACATACCAAACTGAGGAAGAGGCTACTTGGGAAAAGGAAGCCGAAGTCTGTAAGAACTACCCTCAGATCCTCGAGGAGTACGAAAAGTTACTAATTCGGGGATGAGATTTTTCTTTAAGGTGGGTAGAATGTAAAGTCTCAGAAAAATCCGTACAGAGACCTGAATACCACCTCAGGCAGAAATTCCTAAGGACCGTGTTCTGTTGAAATTTAGGTGAAAAATCAATTAAGTACTAAACTGAATTAATCGGTGGATTTAGCTCGAACCACCATTTATGCAAATGTCAGGACCTAAAACCATCAAAGTCGCTAACTCAACACTACTCGAAAACCTAAGAGAAATCCCATGAGCCTGTCGCTCTCGGGAGTACATTGAAATTCCATATCGGACCTGGACCGCACGTCGAAAGTTCAATGACTGCGAAACTATAGGGTTATACTCGTCTGACTGAGCTTGACAACCATTGCGGGAATCGAACCCAAACAGTGTCCAAGAACACACAACTTGAGCCCTGAGTAAAGTGTGTGAGAAACGCGAATACCTTTAAAAAATGTATTGAAACGTAAGTGAATTGGGTCATTCCCTCATGCACGAAATTGAGGATTTCGGACCGTCAGTTTCTGACCAAACTTCGCTCATGGAAAAAGAAAATTTCCCTGCACATATCCGTATAGTTGTGGCCCCAATCGAGTAAGTATGACCGTTGATCTGAGACAGGTCCTCCACGGTCAATCAGCTTATCAGATCGCACTAAAATCACATCCTTGCACAGATCCATTATCAGGGAACTTACTCTACGTCGTGAGTAGTGGACCTCCAGATGAGCCCCATTTGCCCGAAACAGGCAACCTTTGGTTATAAATTAAGTATACCGTGGCCTTGAGGCCATTTGCATCAGTTTTAGGCCTATATAAATCCCTTAAACCACCTCATTCCAATTCCATAGGAATTTTCTAAAAACCCTAAGGGAGAGAGAGAGAGAGAGAGAGAGAGAGAGAGAGAGAGAATGTAACAGCCCGGATTTTTTCCAACCTAGAATTAGACGTCCTTAGGCGATGGGTCAATCCTAACACCGGTTTAACTTCTCAAACACTCAATTAAAGCCTCAAATCCCTTTTCAAACCATTTTCCTCACAAATCTCACCTTTCACTACCTCATTCTTTAAATCCTTCTAAGTACTTTCACATTCGACACTCTCTTAAAGTTTAGGTGATGAAGAACAATACTTAAACTAAACATTGCTACAAAGGTCTAAGTACCACCTCAGACCGAAATCACTCAGGACTAAATCCTTTAGAAATTAGGCGAGATTTAGCTAGTGTTAAACTAGAGTGCCTGTGAAATTAGCGCCAATTACTTTAAATACGATCTGCAAGACCCAAAACTTGTGGAACTGTTGACGCTACATTACCCTAAAATCTAGGATCAATCTCATTACCTGGCTGCTCTCGGGAGCATCACGAAACACTGTATTAGATCTGGACCGCACGTCGGAAGTCCGATTAACACGAAGTTAAGGAATTAGGACCGCCTTGCTGGGCTTGACAACCATTTCGAAAATCAAATCCAGATAGTGTCCCAGCGCTATTCACTTAGCTCGGAGCAGGGAGTGTGAGAAATGTGAAATTAATTCAAAATAAAATAGAAATTTATGAAATTTGGCACCTCTCGCTTGCGGATCAGTATTAAGCAACCAGACCGTCAGAATCAGACCAAATTACACCCTCGGATAAGGGATATTTCCCCAAACATAACCATGTACTCAGAATCTCCGATCGAGATCCGCTGACCGTTGAACTGAAACTGGTCCGCCACGCGTGATCTGAGAACCCTACTGGAACGAAAACTTAATAGTACTTAGATCCAGTGTTAATGAGCTTAAGTCCGACCTTCGGCTCAAGGGGGCCCGCCAGAAGTGCTCCGTTGAGCTGAAACAGGACCACTTTGGTTATAACCTAAGTATACCTTGACCATAAGTCTATTTCGGTGTGTTTTTAGGCTATATAAGGACCTTAGAACCCTCTCTCTCACAGCCATACGAATTTGAGAGAAACCCTAAAGAGAGAAGGGAGAAAAGAGTGAGAGAAGTGGGAGGATCTCCTGGCCGCTCTACCCTGCCACTCTACGAGCTCCACCACTGCAATCTAATCGCTTTCCCGGCGATTTCAACATCTTTTCTAGGTAAGAAAACCATAACCTTAACCTGTTTAAGGGTTTGATTCGATTCAAGTGATGAAATATCTAACCTATTTCATTCATTAGGCTACCTAGTTGTCGTATACGGAAGTTAGACAAATCCATCGAGTTTCTTACGCTCCAATGGCGTAAAGGTGCGGACTTTAGGTGTACATGTTATGGTTTTCAATGCTTTCAATGTCAGATAATGATAGATTCATTATCTGCATGCAATTACACATGTACAAAGTGTTGTCTGTTTTCTGTTTCAATTAAAGATGAAGAATATGGAATTTTACATATTCTAGGTATTTGTAGAAAGTACCGTATACGTATAAATTTTGTAAATGTGTTTGCCATGATTATTTGCTGTATTGATATATTATTTATGGATAAAATACTTGTTTGGCGAAAAGATTCGCCCTAATACATGCTTTTGCTAATATACACTATGTATGTTAAAATAGTGTATTCTAAGTGTTTGTGAAAATGACTGAATGAGTATAGAATTCTCATTCGTTCTCGCCATGACTAATTGTCATGGATATATGATTGTTATATTGACGATCCCCCTTTGACGAAAGAATTTGCCCTAAATCACGCCACGAACACTATAAGCTACATACGTTAAAATGTGTAGTCCGAGTGTTTGTGCAAATGACTGAATGATTATGGAACTTGGATTCCTGCCTGCCATGACTATCCGTCGTGGGTGCACGCGTGTTATAATTGGGGCAACTCCCTAGTGAAAGGATTTGGCCTAATACCTATGTGATCAACATATGTGATGTATGTTGATGTATGTAGTTTAAAGTGTTTGTTGAAATGTCTTAATGAGTAGTGGTTAGTAAATTGTAATGTATAAGGGTGTCGAGATATGATTCTCTATCCCTTTAACTATGTGTATGATTTCTTTAGATATCTGTGTGATTAGAAATTGAATAGATATAAACTCATGCTTATGTTTTACTTCATAACATGCTCAACTGATCTATGATTTTATCTATGTCATACATATGTTTAAATTCATGTTAAGGCCGTGAAGGGTGATGGGGGAGTAGTGTAACGAGTGCGAGCAACAGCCCTGACAGCCCTAAGCGGATCATATCAGACTTTGATTGTATGATTTGAATCTTGATCCATTACTGCTTTAACTATCTGCAATTGAATGTGATTGGGGCTATTGTATAGTCCAAGCAATCGATAACAGATTTGAGCTCGTGGTTGGCTTCTATTCGCCACGCAAGACGTGTTTGACGAACCCGAGTCATGCGGTGCTTGTCGGCAGTGGTTAGGCCACACGAAGTGCTTATGCACTTCATGTCGTACAACT
The DNA here is from genome assembly GCA_021015155.1 of Magnolia officinalis. Taxonomy (NCBI): domain Eukaryota; kingdom Viridiplantae; phylum Streptophyta; class Magnoliopsida; order Magnoliales; family Magnoliaceae; genus Magnolia; species Magnolia officinalis. The sequence goes on along the minus strand of JAJHSJ010000004.1, from coordinate 76,076,455 downwards.
CAACGGGCGCTCGTGCAAGTCGAGCTCGTCAAGTAACCCGATCTGTCTAATGTATGTTCACCATGTTTGGACGCCTTTGCTTGAACCTAGGGTACCAAACTTACCAGTGGAATTCCGTTAACCTTGGTACCTTGATCCGCTAAGACTCATGAGCCGGGCATGGTAGTATGGGACACCGTGGTCGAGTTGTTGGCCTACGCTGGGGCCATGTGCCTCCCCGTAGTGACCATTGAGCAACCAGACTCATGAGCCGATTATGGTGGTATGGGACACTATATTCGAGCTGTCGGCCTACACCGGGGTAGCCTGGCTGTGGTCCTTAGTCGGGTTGCATCCGGGTCCCATTGTTAATAAGTGGACTGGTCGGGCTTCGAAAATATACTGCCAGTTGGTAGGACGTTAGTGGAGTGACCTCGAGCATACTCTAAAATTTGTGATCGGCGATGAGCCCTTCGTAGTAACTAGAGCATGAGTTGAGTCGATTACGGTGAGACCTGTATTCGAGCTGATGGCCAGCGATTAAGCCGAGTACGGTGAGACCTGTATTAGAGCTGATGGCGAGTAATTGAGCCACATACGATGAGATATGTATCCATGCTGACGGGTGATGAGCCCTTTGTGATGCCTTCGCGATGCCTCTCAAACCATAATATCGTATGAGATTATCTAGGAGTGACGACCTTAGAATGGATCATATTTGGGAATGATACAAGGGAGGTACCTTAGTTTTCCAATCTTGCTGTTTGAAATAGACTAATAATAACTCAGTAATCATGCTCATCATAGCATTGCATGTGCCTGGAAGATGTGGAGCACTGAGGGATGAACGCATGCTGCGAACGTAAGATGGTGTCGCATGAGGGTGGTTTGGCAAGGGCATACATCATGTCATTTCATACTTGCATTAAATAAGATTAGTTAGAATTGTTTGATTGTACTGCTTTATCATTACTACTTGACTGAATTGATAACATGTTAACTTATGCTTTATTGTTCCACTGAGTTGGCCACTCATTCCCACGTTATGGGACGGTGTTTTAAAACACCCACCAGACCCTGTATCAGATGCAGGTATCACTGGAGCACAAGAGACTGAGCCCGACTTCTATGACGAACAGGAGGAGTTCTCCTACATGCAATTCGCTGGAGGCTTCGCATAGGCTGTCCAGTGCTATGGGGCTACAAGGTTGATAATTTTAGTTGTATTATTTTGACATTTTGATTCAGAACCAACATGTATATATACGGTGACTCAGTTAGTGTTCATACTCTGGAGATCGAGAATGTTTTGTTTTATATATATATCTATATACACCTTTCAGTCTTCCGCTTACGTTTTATACGTGGATCTGGAGTATGAATTACTGTTTTGGTAGAATCTCGCTCATGTTTATTGTACTAACACAGACAACATTTAATCCTCATTATCTATGTTGCATAAGTGTTGTTCTGGAACTCGAGAGTTGAGTTACTAATCGACCCTCAATTTTTCGGGATGTTACAGAAAAGGAGAGAAAAGAGGAAGGAAGGAAGAAGGATTCTTAGAGATCCTTGCTGTGATTCTTCCCACAACTCTACGCATTGATTCAACCACCCCCCCCCCCTCCCCACTTCGCTACACGACCCGTTTCAACTACGATTTGAGTAAGAAATCCAAACCCTAATGCCGTAGTTAAGATCTATAATAGTCGTTTATCAACCTAGCAAATGAATTTTGTGATTTAGGTACCCGTCATCTCATTTTCGAGAACTTAGGATTCGAACTGAGTCTGAAACGAGTATTCCGATGAAAGATACGGACTATAAACGTTTAGGTTATGGTTTTCAATGCTTTTAATGTCAGCTAATGATTATGTCTGACTTGATTGCTACCATATTATCTTAGATATGACGTTTTCTATATATTATACATGTATGAGCTATGTTGGATAAATATGCATCATATGTGTTTGTTGAAATGTTTGATTGAACGTGAAATTATAATTTGTTCTTGCCATGATTTCTAATCTAAGATTCATGTTTATCATATGCTTGATGACCTCTTTTGTGTAAGGAATTGCTATAGTTCATGTCGTAACTAATCTAGTCTATGTATTTAGTAATGTGTAGTATAAGTGTTTGATAAAATGTCTGAATGAGAAATTGTTGATGAATTGTATTTAATAAGGGTATTGAAATTGGATTCTCAATTACCTTATCCATATGTATAGTTGTAAGTGCAATGGTTATATTTGTTCCTTTAATTGTCAAATTTTGTTGTGTCAAAACCACAATGTGTGTCTTGTATAGCACATTGATATATATGTTCAAGGCAATGCATCACATGTACAAGGACAATGCTTCAAGTCAAGAGCAAAGATCTACTTCAAGAAATATAAAATCAAGTACATTGTTCGCTCCTTTAAGCTTTAAAGTTCAAAGTTTTAAAGCGACAATGAAAGACAAGTCAACTGTTCATACTCAAGACTCAAGGTGAAGTACAACTCAAGTACTACAAATTCAATCTCCAAAAGATCTCAAGTTTAAACTCCATCATGTGTCAAGAACTCAAGCTTTATGAACTTCAAAGACTGTCTATCATTAGAAAAAAAGAAGGTTCTTGTTCATACATCATGTCCGATGTATGAAAGACATTAGATTAACTTAGGGTAGGTCATTTTGAATACATAATTCAAATTGAATTACTTTATAAGTGTTTGGTCAGTTCTTCGACTAGTCCTAGAATCTGTTCGACTAGTCCTAACACTGGCTCGACCAGTCCAAGAAATTCCACAACCAGTCCTAAGTTGTTGCAAATTTTTGAAATTTTTTGGTTGAGCTACGACCAGTCCTGGAGACTATTCGAACGGTCGTGTGAACAGTGCACGACTCGTTCACGACCAGTCCTACAACTACTATTCAAAGTCCAGCAACCATTCCTGGTTCCACACGACCGGTCGTGCAAGTCCTACGACCAGTCGTGGAGCAGCTTTCTCTTATCGTGCTCAAAATTTCAAAAATCCATTAGTCCTACTACCACTCGTAGTGTTCATAGGACCAGTGGTGAACACGATTTGTTCCGCTATAAATAGACGACGAATGTTAGAGTTTTTAATTCATTTCAAGCTAAATCAATACGATACTCTAAGAGATAAGTTAGTCATTATTTTAAGCTATATTGTGCATATTTAATATTCGCTTTTATTGGCTTTGTTATATTTGATTTTTGATGTTTTATTTAAACCAACATGATTTAAATGATTTTTAAACTCACAAGTATACGAATCAGATGTAGATACAGTACGTATTATGAGATCGTTCCCACGAGGACTGGTCGTTACAATTCAAATCTATGATTCTCCTTAACTAATCCAACAAATAATGGAGCGAGTTACTAAGTACAATTCTATAAAAAAAATAATTGAGAACAGGGAAGAAAATTCAATCAGAGAGAGCACTAGGACTTTCGAATCCACCCCTAATTATCCTATCCCTTGTTTTATCTGTTGATTCACCCTAATCTAAATTGATACAACTTATATAAAGAAAGCACAATCTGTGTCCTTAGTCGGGCATACAGAATGTCTAATCTCCTAAAACAATGCAATGAATAACACATCCCATGTCCTTGGTCGGGCACATAGGGTGTATAATTCATTAAAGCACCCTGTCTCTCCCTCTATAGGAAACCTGTTCATGTTCAGACACAAGCACCTAGAATAAGCATCCAGACAACATCCATATATAGACTCTGGTTAAGTTCATAGATGGAGAAGTACAGAATTTAAACCAATCAAGCACACTAGAGAAAGAAACAAACCAATCGAATCAAGGTAAAATCAATATATAACCAGAGTTATTCAAATTAGGGGCTTCATCTCAGCCCTAGCTAATGAATTTAGCCTAGCATAAACATGATTAAGCTAGGAAAAACATAAAAATAAAGAAAATAAAAATAAACTCTCTCTCTCTTCCAAGCTCTCCTCCCTCTATGGATTTTTCTTCCTAGCGTTCTCCCCTAACTCTCCCCCCTCTCTGGATCTTTCTTCCTGGCGTTCTCCCCTAGCTCTCGATCCTCCCCCCTTTGTGCCTCTGGATCTTCTCCTTTTATAGATGCTAGGGACGGTGGAGACCACAGCTGTGTCGGCTGCGGAAGCTCTTTACACAGTAACAGCCACGTGCGCAAGTTATTTACGCAGCCCAGATGACTTGCTAACCATCACCACTTTCTCTGCTCATTGTCCCAAGAAACACCGTTCCTTGGGACAGTTTGAAGTGGTCTTCATGATGAACGAATCAGATCTGCCATCTGATCAACGACCATGATCGTGCAGTCGGCCAAAAGTGGTCGGTTTCGAATGTTTAAACAGGACTGCGTAACAGGCCTTACGCTGCTACCTTGGTGGGGCCCACTCCATTATTATTTTGATGAATCCAAACCGTTCATTAGATGCAGAATGAAATTTCGGTCGAATATATGTAGTTTTCACCTTCTGTTGATGAGGTCCACTTGACTTTTCTCGCTGTTGTCCGTCCGACGTTTGAACCGCTGCATTTCACTCCTCGTAATATTTTGCATTTCTGCCACCGAGGCAGTGACAAGAGGCTTCACGGGGATCTGATGGACGGTCCGGATTGAACCGTTGATGTACGGTGGTGTCCCACAACAGAGGACCGCGAGTCTCTGTTAAGTAGACGAAAACGGCAACTGCCGTATTTAAATTTGAGAAGGAGAGTCGGTCAGCGTATGCTGACCGACTTGTGGATTTTTGGTGCACATCCGGTGCATCTATGCACATTGCACATTCGATGTATGTGTGGGTCCGACGGATATGTGTATCCGTAATCCGCTCCGTGTTCACTCCCCAAGTATAGGGTTGTGATGTAGTAATAAACTCGGTAAGACCGAGGTCGAATCCACAGGGACTGGTCGTCACAATTCAAATTCACGATTCTCCTTAACTAATTCAACAAATAAAGGAGCAAATTGCTAACACAAATCTATGGAAAATAACTATTGAGAATAAGGAAGAAAATTCAATCAGAGAGAGCACTAGGACTTTCGAATCCACCCCTAATTATCCTAACCATTGTTTTGTCTGTTAATTCACCTTAAATTAGATTGATCAACTTATCTAGAGAAAGCACAATCTGTGTCCTTAATCGGGCATACAGATTGTCTAATTCCTTCAAGCAATGCTATGAATAACATATCCCATGTCCAAATCGGGCATATGGAATATGCAGTTCAGTAAGCACCCTGTTTCTTCCTCTACAGGAACCTGTTCATGATCAGATACAAGCACCTAGAATAAGCATCCAAACCACATCCATCCATAGACTCTGATCAAGTTCATAGATGGAGAAGCATAGAATTTAAACAATAAGCACACTAAGGAAAGAAACAAATCAATCTAATTAAAGTAAAATCAACATAGAACAAAGGGTGTTCAAATTAGGGGTTTCATCTCAGCCCTAGCTGAGAGATTAGTTACCCATAAAATCCATTAAACAAATGGAAAAATAAAGATAAAAAAATCATAAAAGGAAAACCAAACCAATTTCTCTCTCTTCTCTTTCATCTCTCCCTTGCTGTAGATCTGGAGCTCCTCCCTGGTTCTGAATGAATTTCCCATGTCCAAGACTCCATTTTTATAGTTGCTGGAAAGCTAGATCAGTGGCAGAGTTGTAGCAGGACATGGAATGGAGATTTTCGTAGCCATGATCGGTGAGCCCCACAGAGGTATTTTCTGGAGAATCCACCCCTTCCATTGGATTCAGGACGAAATTTCAGTCAAGAATTGGGGGTTTTGAACGTTCATTGACGCGGCCCAGAGAAGAAAATACAGAAAGATCCGATTTGAACGTTGCAGGGCAGCCCTTTTATGGCCTCTGTATCATGCACACGTGTACGCATGGGAGTGGAATATTAGCATGGGTTTGTAGTGCTCGCAGCCGTCTACAAGATGGACGGATTGGATCGGCCGAAAAGGTGACGTGTGGGGCCCACAGCGCTTCGCAAAAACGGCCAGCGGCCGGTTACCGCTGACGCAAACGCGGAAGCAGATTCCCTGCGGAAATGGTGGGGTCCACTGTGATGATCTGTTGGGAAATCCACTCCATTCATTGGATCCCTCTTGAAAAACTGTTCGGGAGGGGACAGTTTTGTGGTGTCCATTGATGCGGTCCACTGATTTCTACTCCGCCGTCCATTCTGCTTTTGAAAGGTTAGATTTCACCCAGGATGACCGTTTGCAATTCTGCCACCTAGGCAATGTTAACATGCTTCACCTGGACCTGATGGATGGCCCGGATTGATGTTTTGATGGACGTGTGGGGCCCACAACTGAAACCCAATCGGCCGGTCGCTGGCGCTAGACGCTGGCGGGTGAGAAAGAGGGAGGCTGCGGGTCAGCGTTCCGCTGACCGCCTTGGCCGGTTCAGTGTAGCGCCAGCGCACATGAGTGCATGGTGCACATGCACCACACATGGGACCCCCTATGATGTTTATGAGAAATTTGCACCGTCCATCCTCTTCCTTAGATTAATTAAACCATTGGGACAAAACGTGAGACAGTTCCAGGTATCAGGTGGTCCCCACTTATTGATTTAAGGGCTGATCTGGTCGTTGGAACACTTCCTGAGATCTTCAAGGGCTGAAATTTCATATGTACGGTTATTTTATGGCCCCCATCACATGTATGAAGTTTCGAACTGATTGGATGGCGGGAACCATGTGATCTTCCATTCTGGACCCCTTTCGGGCCCCTTTGGCTCGCTTTTCTCAGATCCCAGGTGTGTAAACTCTTCATTATTGGTTCTCTGGGGTCCATCCCGTGCTCAGGTGGCTTTGGATCATCAAATCCATGCTTTTAATCCTCTTTTTTCAATCAAGGCTCTTTATTTCATCCTGCAACAAAACACAGTTAAATACCGACATTAGGCGCTATCATGTACTTAAGATCAGATAATAACTGGGGTCTAATATGCAGTATTCGACCTTGATCACAACCCCCAACCAGCATTTTGCTAGTCCCGAGCAAAACATGCGAAAAATAATTTCGGAAATAAAAGACAATTCTTGTAAACTCAAGTGACTTGTGAACAGATAGTTGAGATGTGAACATTCTAAAATTCGTGAATGGTGAAAAGGATTTTCTCCCAAAATCAAGTTCACTGTAAATTTCATAATCAAGTTCAAAATATTAATCCATTAATTAGAATAATTCTAAAACATTGAGTTTCATGAGTGTATAGTGTCATCTCAGCTTTCAATCATTAACAGATTCAATTGTCAATTTCATAATATCATTAGCAATTAACAACGGAGCTCATGTCACCCAACACTGGAACCAACACTTGCCTTACAGATTAACCTTTCATTCTACCATTTTTTTGATTTTCTTTATGAATAACATGCTAAGGAGGAGAATCAAATCTGCACCTATAGGGAGCAAACCTATGGTGAAAACTTGTCGCCTAACTCTTTTCTCAGGGAGCAAACCTATGATGCCGATTATGCGACTTATTCTTTCAATTCTTCTTTATAGACTGATGCTAAAAAAATTTTCTTTTCAGGCTGGTTCCCTTCATGCTTAGTGATTACCATGTTATCAATTAATATTGAACTGAAAACTTTATGTGTAAACGAGATCTGATATGTGAAATCATGGCTCAATCAATGTTTACAACTTCTAATCGTGGATTGGCAATTCAAACTTAAGTGTGAAATCTACTAGACAACCGAATCCAAGAGTCATAAATTTCTCACATTCTGAATCTTTGTAATTTCAAAATCACAACTATCCTTCAAAATCACTTTGAATTCAATAGAAATTCCAAAAAATTTTAAAAAATTTTCACAATTTTTGCTCAAGACCAAGAAAATACTGATTAGGTAACCTAATCTCCCACCCCCAACCTAAAATCTACATTGTCCTCAATGTAAAAGAAATAAGCATGCAATGCACATGAGACAATGAAAAGAAAAGAGGAGTAGGGAAAGATAATACCTGGATGGAGAATCAAGAAGCTCTCAAAAAATATCAGCGTAAAAAGCGAGTCAGCATAAAAGAGAAATCAGTAAAATAAAATATCCTACCTATACCACTTTCGCAGGTGCTCTCGATTGCATTTAGCATATGCAACAAGCCTTTAAACCCCTAGGTTACCCCTAATGGACGAGTTGTAGTCTCGTGAGGGTTTGCAGTAATGTTACCCACAAACATTGAACTAACTAACAAGGAAAAAAGAAATCAAATGAAATGCTGGGTTGCCTCCCAGGAGCGCTAAGTTTAACGTCTTCAGCCAGACAGGAATGGACCATGAATTCATTAATCTTTAAGACCAGGGTCCGCCAAAGAACTTACCTCAGCACTGTGGTTAACCAATCCCAGACAAGTGATGCGAGTTCCCATAAGCTGTGCTATCTGAAATGAGGTAATTGACACTATCATCAAACAATTTAAGGACTTCTGCTCGAACAACTTCATCTATGTTAGGATCATGCTTCCTTTGTATTTTACGTGACATTTCCACAGCATGATCCTTTCATACAGTGGGGCACACTTCTTGTATTTCTGCTATCTTCCGTTCAATTGCTGCCTTATATGTTCGAAGAACATTAAGCAACCTGTTCTCTTTTACCTTCTCAGAGTTAGAAACTGTGCTGTCAGGAAGAGTCTTAGAGGGATGAAGAGGTTCCACTTTCGCTCTCCATTTTTCACTCTCCAATATAGGAGTAGAGTCGAGCAGTGCATTGACTTCGTGGATGGGACTATCTATGTCAAAATCCATGCCATGTTGTGCTAAGCAGGTTTCAAGTGGATCTTCAAAAGATTTACGGAAGGAGTCCTGCACTAGACTTTCGATCATGTCCACTTCAAATATGTCGTCCAAATCCACGGGTTGTTGTCCTGCATTAAAAACATTGAGTTTAATATTCATGTTACCAAATGACAACTTCATAACTCCATTCCTGCAATTTATAATAGCATTAGATGTGGCCAAAAATGGACGACCCAAAATGACTGGGATCTGACTATGAGGATTTTGAACAGGCTGAGTATCTATAACTATGAAATCCACTGGAAAATAAAATTTGTCAACCTGGATTACCACATCTTCAATAACACCCCGGGGCACCTTGGCAGATCTATCAGCTAGCTGTAATGTTATTTTAGTCGGTTTCAACTCACCAAGTCCTAGCTGCTCATAAACCGAATATGGTAACAAATTGACGCTCGCCCCTAAATCAAGTAATGCCTTCCCGATTTTATGATCTCCTATACCGCAAGAGATGGTGGGAGCTCCTGGATCCCTAAATTTAGGAGGGGTGTTATGTTGAATCATGGAGCTGAGCAGCTCTGCAAGGAAGACTTTCTTATGAACATTCAGCTTACGCTTTTGAGTGCATAAATCTTTAAGGAACTTAGCGTAGGCAGGGACTTGCTTGATAGCGTCAAGCAACGGGATGTTGACTTGCACTTTTTGAAACACGTCCAGGATTTCATCAAAGTTGTTTCTTTTCTTTATTGGTGTCAGATGTTGAGGAAAGGGTGCTTTGGGCACGTAAGGTGGCACATCAGCGGCTCTTGGAGAGTCAGAGAGTTTTTGGACTTTGGATGCATTGGTGTGTCTCTCTGCTTCACCTTGATTTGATTCATCCCTAGGTATTTCTATTTTGTTGTCAATCTGTTTGCCTGACCTAAGGGTAATGATCGATTTTGCTTGCTCATGGTATTGCCCTTGGTTGGAATTAGAGCCATCTCATATTGTCCCTTTGGATTAGCCACAGGTTGGCCAGGGAACTTACCCTTCTCTCTCTCACTCAATGTGGCAGCTAGTTGACCCATTTGTACTTCTAGCTTGGCAATGGTTTGTGCATTTGCATGTAAGCTTTGCTGGTTGGCTAGTAAAGTTTGTTGGGTGTCTTTTTGGAATTGGAGAGAGCTTTGCATAAAAAGATGGAGTGTGTCCTCAAGAGATGGTTTCCTTGATTGTGCAGGCAGTTGTTGATATTACGGAAACTGCTGAGGTTGCATAGGAAGATTTCCAGATGGTCCTCCTTGTTGCGATCCTTTTTTCCAAGAAAAATTTGGATGCCTAGCCCACCCTGGGTTGTACGTGTTCGAGTAAGGATAATTCCCAGGTTTCTGAAAGGTGTTCAAAGCATGAACTTGTTCAGAGAGGAATTCTGGAAATGCTGTACCAGATGGGCAAGATTGCGTAGGATGGGTAGGACTAGAACATATGGCACAAGCCTCGGCTTGAGTTGTTTGTGGAGGTCCATTATGCAACATCAGAGCGTCAACCTTCTTTGTTAGGCCATCAATCTTGGCATGGAGATCTGGTGTGACTCCTATCTCATATATGCCACCTCTCTTTTGTGGTTGGGAACTTCTTTCACCTCTATCTGAATAGTCCCATTGCTGGGAGTTTTCACACAAGGTTTCAAAGAATTTCCATGCTTCGGTATCGCTCTTGGTCATGAAGGACCCTCCACTGGTGGCATCAACCATGCGACGGTTTTGGGGTGTCAGACCGTTATAAAAGTATTGTACTTGTTGCCACTTCTCAAAACCGTGGTGTGGACATTTTAGAAGCAAGTCCTTCCATCTTTCCCAGCATTCATGGAAGTGCTCTCCCTCTTTTTGTGTGAAATTAGTGATTTCTCTACGGAGAGCATTAGTTTTGTGAACAGGGAAGAACTTGTTTAAGAACTTCCTAGACAATTGGTCCCATGTAGTGATAGACCCAACTTCTAGAGAATTCAACCATGCTTTCGCCTTATCCTTCAAAGGAAAAGGAAACAGGCGTAGGCGGATCGAATCGTATGAGAAGTTTTGGAATTTAAAGGTGGAGCAAATGTCTAGGAATTCTTTCACATGATGATATGGGTCCTCCTTGTCTAACCCATAAAAGGAAGGCAACAACTGTATGACCCCAGTCTTGAGTTCAAAGTGTGCTGCCGTGGTGGTGGGCAACACTATGCATGAAGGCGCATTGAATTGGACAGGAGCTGAATAATCTCTAAGATTTTTAGTTCCATTCTCTTCTGCCATTTCAACTGGGATGTCTTTCAATCTTCTATGGAATGTTCTTTCTATTTCAGGATCAAAAGGCGCTAGTTCTTTATGTAGAGATCTACGTCCTAGCATAAACTAAGTAACAACCTAAGAAAAAGAAAACTAGAACTAGAAACTATGCTATTCAAAAACAAGTTAAAACTATGTAAGTAAGAATGGGAAGAAAGAACCCAGAAAAGGAGATGATTGATGTTAAGAAGCTCCTCCTCACTTAGTAGCTTTCTTCCTCAATTCCTGAAAATAGAAACAAAACAAATCAGGTTTCCTAAAATAATGACAGAAAAATCCTAAGCAATGGTTAATTTCTAAAAAAAGAAAGTTTCTAAAAAAAAAAAAAAAAAAAGAAGAGTTAGTTTCTAAAAAGGAAAGAAAATTTTCTAAAACTAGAAAATAGGAAGTTACTTAAGAGAAAAATCTAAATCTAAAAAAATTCAAAAGAAATTCTAGAATTAGAAAATTTCTAAAAAGTAAAAAAAAAAAAAAACTAATTCTAAAAATAAAAAATAGAAAAGGTAAAGAATTTAGAAAGGGATTACCAAATTAGAAGTTTATCTCAGGACCCTACAAAACAGGAAATAGGTTAATTTCTAAAATAAAGAAAAGAACTCTAAGTTAGTAAAATCCTAAGCTATGAATTATGATAAGAGAGAATCCTAAATTTAACTTGGACCGAAACAGTCCCCGGCAACGGCGCCAAAAACTTGTTCACTCCCCAAGTATAGGGTTGTGATGTAGTAATAAACTCGGTAAGACCAAGGTCGAATCCACAGGGACTGGTCGTCACAATTCAAATTCACGATTCTCCTTAACTAATTCAACAAATAAAGGAGCAAATTGCTAACACAAATCTATAGAAAATAACTATTGAGAATAAGGAAGAAAATTAAATCAGAGAGAGCACTAGGACTTTCGAATCCACCCCTAATTATCCTAACCATTGTTTTGTCTGTTAATTCACCTTAAATTAGATTGATCAACTTATCTAGAGAAAGCACAATCCGTGTCCTTAATCGAACATACAGATTGTCTAATTCCTTCAAGCAATGCTATGAATAAAATATCCCATGTCCAAATCGGGCATATGGAATATGCAGTTCAGTAAGCACCCTGTTTCTTCCTCTACAGGAACCTGTTCATGATCAGATACAAGCACCTAGAATAAGCATCCAAACCACATCCATCCATAGACTCTGATCAAGTTCATAGATGGAGAAGCATAGAATTTAAACAATAAGCACACTAAGGAAAGAAACAAATCAATCTAATTAAAGTAAAATCAACATAGAACAAAGGGTGTTCAAATTAGGGGTTTCATCTCAGCCCTAGCTGAGAGATTAGTTACCCATAAAATCCATTAAACAAATGGAAAAATAAAGATAAAAAAATCATAAAAGGAAAACTAAACCAATTTCTCTCTCTCTTCTTTCTTCTCTCTCTTCTCTTTCTTCTCTCCCTTGCTGTAGATCTGGAGCTCCTCCCTGGTTCTGAATGAATTTCCCATGTCCAAGACTCCATTTTTATAGTTGCTGGAAAGCTAGATCAGTGGCAGAGTTGTAGCAGGACATGGAATGGAGATTTTCACAGCCATGATCGGTGGGCCCCACAGAGGTATTTTCTAGAGAATCCACCCCGTCCATTTGATTCAGGACGAAATTTCAGTCAAGAATGGGGGGTTTTGAACGTTCATTGACTCGGCCCAGAGAAGAAAATACAGAAAGATCCGATTTGAACGTTGTAGGGCAGCCCTTTTGTAGCCTCTGTATCATGCACACGTGTACGCATGGGAGTGGAATATTAGCATGGGTTTGTAGTGCTCGCAGCCGTCTACAAGATGGACGGATTGGATCGGCCGGAAAGGTGACGTGTGGGGCCCACAGCGCTTCGCAAAAACGGCCAGCGGCCGGTTACCGCTGACGCAAACGCGGACGCAGATTCCCTACGGAAATGGTGGGGTCCACTGTGATGATCTGTTGGGAAATCCACTCCGTTCATTGGATCCCTCTCGAAAAACCGTTCGGGAGGGGACAGTTTTGTGGTGTCCATTGATGCGGTCCACTGATTTCTGCTCCGCCGTCCATTCTGCTTTTGAACGGTTAGATTTCACTCAGGATGACCGTTTGCAATTCTGCCACCTAGGCAATGTTAACATGCTTCACCTGGACCTGATGGACGGCCCGGATTGATGTTTTGATGGACGTGTGGGGCCTACAACTGAAACCCAATCGGCTGGTCGCTGGCGCTGGACGCTGGTGGGCGAGAAAGAGGGAGGCTGCGGGTCAGCGTTCTACTGACCGCCTTGGTCGGTTCGGTGTAGCGCCAGCGCACATGAGTGCATGGTGCACATGCACCACACATGGGACCCCCTATAATGTTTATGAGAAATCTGCACCGTCCATCCTCTTCCTCAGATTAATTAAACCATTGGGACAAAACGTGAGACAGTTCCAGGTATCAGGTGGGCCCCACTTATTGATTTAAGGGTTGATCTGGTCGTTGGAACACTTCCTGAGATCTTCAAGGGCTGAAATTTCATATGTACGGTTGTTTTATGGCCCCCATCACATGTATGAAGTTTCGAACTGATTGGATGGCGGGAACCATGTGATCTTCCATTCTGGACCCCTTTCGGGCCCCTTTGGCTCGCTTTCCTCAGATCCCAGGCGTGTAAACTCTTCATTATTGGTTCTCTGGGGTCCATCCCGTGCTCAGGTGGCTTTGGATCATCAAATCCATGCTTTTAATCCTCTTTTTTCAATCAACGCTCTTTATTTCATCCTGCAACAAAACACAGTTAAATACCGACATTAGGCGCTATCATGTACTTAAGATCAGATAATAACTGGGGTCTAATATGCAGTATTCGACCCTGATCACTCCACCTATTTATTTCATCATCCCATTTAAGGCGTTGAGTCTCAAATTGAAGTATATCCAGATATCAGGCAGGTCGCAAATCATGATTTTAGGGGCTAATCTGTCTGTTGGGCCACTTCCACAAGGATCCAATGGTTCAATTCGGCGTGTATGGTTTATTTGTGGTCCTCAGGCCATGTATGAAGTTTTAGGCCGAATGGATGGTGGGAACACTGTGATCTTGCATTCTTGATGCTTTTTCAGGCCTCTTTAACGTGAACGGCTAGATTTTCTTGAATCCCTGGCGTGCAAATCGGTCAATGTTGGACCTCTGAAGTCCGTCCTTTGCTTTGGTGACTTTGAAGTATCAAATCCACGCTTTTAATACTCTTCTCCAATCAATGCTCCTGATTACTCCCTTCAACAAAAACACAATTAAAATATGGCATTAAACATTATCATGTATGTAAAATTAGGTAATAATCGGGGTCTCATATGCAATATTTGACCCTCATCAATTTTGTATTCTATATTTCATTCATATTTGAAAAAGAGATTGAGATTTACCCTATTCTTGGAATCAAAATCAAATACAGCTAGTCCAACTTGATTTAATTTCAAATCAATTTAGAACTTAGAACATTTCATAAGTGAGTTTGGAAATTGAACTTCTACGTTAAACTTTTACTCCGACTTGGTTCTTCCGGGTTGCATCAAAGAGAATATCCAGGTATTTTACAGTTTTTGTAAATTCCATTGTTTTGGTTTTCATTGAGATTGAGTCAGAAAAATCTCATTATTTTGGTTTATCTGAGGTGATCCAGAAAACTCAAAGTGTAAGTTTTTTGAATTGTGTAAGCCCACTTGAAAGACATAATTGTGAGGGTTTTAGGTGAACTTGGAAAAACCTATTTTCATAGTGAACGCTAATATCCACTGTGTGAGGATATTATGAGTGGAGTAGTTGTGTGGCTGTTGTTTAACAGTTGGTGTACACACAGGCGAACCACTATAATTCTTTGTGTTTTGTGGATGTGTGGTTTATTTTCTATATCTTTTATCATTCAAGTTTGTGGGATGTGTGTGGGGATGTGAATGTTGTAATACTTTACATTTCAAGCTTTGTGGGGAATGTTGTAATATGTTAGAATTCCTTTCTTGTTATTTCCTTTTTATTCCTCTTCAGTTTGAGTTTTTGATACATAAACCGTTCTAGTAAGGTTATCCTTGCCATAAACCCTTAGTTTTTATGGTGTAAGGTTGTCCATAGAACAACATTTGTATCAACCTCTCAACACTTGAATTTTGAGGCTGCTTTACATTTACATATTGTGGATTGTTTAAAGTGCTTTATTTTCTTTAATTGATTAAATTCCGTTGTTAGAATTTTAATTTGGCATAGTCCTATTCACCCCCCCCCCCCCCCTCTAGGACATATAGCTCGTCCTTTTAAATAGTTTCCTTCACGATATCTAAATTTCGTCTACACGATTTATGGATCAAATGCAAATGTTTGGTAACATGTTCAATGTGTTGGACGAAATGCTTAAATGAGGAATTCACTTGAATTTTTTGTCAAATGTTGATTGATTATCACATGTATTTACATACTACATCTAAGTAAGATTGAGGTTACGGTGTGGCCTAAGCAATCGGTAACAGTTCATGTACAGGTGGCCGAATTAGTCTCGGCATAATTGGGTAACTCGACGAATCTGGGTCACAAGACGACTATCAATAGTTGTTAGGCCACAAGGGGTGCTTATGCGCTCCATGTCGATTAAGTTACCATGTGCTCATACCAATCAAACTTGCTAAACAAAATGATTGGCCTATTGTGTGTGTACCAGGTATGGATATCACTGCTTGAATCTAAGGTACCACTTACCAATGTAAAAGCCCGTTTCAACCATGGTACCACGATTCGCTAAGACTCATGAGCTGGGTATGGAGGTATGGGACACCGTGGTTGAGATGTCGGCCTACGCTGGGGTGACGAGCCTCCCCGTAGTGACCAATGAGCAACCCAAACTCGTGAGCTTGGCATGGTAGTATGGGACACCGTGTTCGAGCCATCAGCCTACGGTAAGGTGATGAGCCTTTCCGTAGTGACCGCGAGTATAAACTTTTGAATTTGCTTATCAACTATTATTTCATTAAGGGCGATGCCCTACAACTTGCCTATCGTATGTGGTTAACTAAGATTGACGACCCTAGATGGATCATTCGTTTGGGGTAATGATATAAAGGGAGGTACCTTAGCTTCCCGAACTTGCTCTATGAATAAGTTTAATTAAGAAATTGGCTAACACGACCATGCACCGCATTGCATGTGCTTTGGCGAGGAAGTTGCATTTTAGGGAGGTTGTCATGCACAAACTTGGTTGTCGGAGTCGCTTGTGAGGGAGCTTTGTGCGAGGGCATGCATCATTACTGCACTCCATTCTTGCATTAACAAGAATAGTTACGAAGTGATTATTGTATTGCTTTATCATTACAACTTGATTGACTTGATAACATGTTAACCTTTGCCTTATAGTACCACTGAGTTGATCACTCACTCCCACCCTGGGATGGTGTTTTAAAACACCAACCAGACTATGGTTTAGGTGCAGGTGTTGGCGAAGTCTACGTGACAGAGTTGGACTTCATGGACGAAGAGGAGTTCTCCTACTGCCAGCTCTCAGGCAGGTCTATGTAGACCTCGTGCTGATTTGATGGGATTACAGGGATATATGAATTAGTCGAACACTTTACATTTTGATATTTTGTATATTTTGAGACAGTACATTTATATATTCAGCCCGGTAACATAATCATACTCCGAAGTTTGTGAAACACATACATACTTAAAAATATATGCTTCAGACTTCTGCTTGCTTAATTTAATTGTATCCAGAGTATGATATGTTGTTTTGGTATAATCCCACTCATGTTTAACTCATTAATATGGACGAAATCTGAATATCATTATCCATGTTGCATAAGTGAGTGTTGGATCTCGGAAGTAAAGCTTTGCTCGACCCTCGAAATTCAGGGCGTTATTGTATCCAAAATGATAAAATTCATTGGATTGTAGAATTTATCGACTTGGACCAACATGTCCTCAATCATCTCTCTTGGTACATGAACTGAACGATCAGTAAGTTATAGTGTGGTCTGGGTGAGTTTTAATTCACCTAGAGCCAACTGTTCATATACCGAGTAAGGGATCAAATTTATCCTTACTCCCAAGTCAAGGAGTGCATGCTCAATCCGGTGGTTCCCAATTACACAAGTTATGCTTGGTCTTCTAGGATCTTTGTATTTTTGTGGCACATCTTGCTTGAGGATGACACTCACTTTTTCTATCAATTTTTTTTTTTTTTTTGTATATTTTGCCGCCTTTTAGTAGTGTATAAATCTTTTAAGAACTTGGCATATGAGGGGATTTGTTTAATTGCATCCAATAGAGGAATATTGATCTTCACTTGTTTTAGAACCTCCAAAACATCTTGAGAGTTAGATAGAGGTTTTAGTGTAATCAACCGCTGGGAGAATGACGCAACCGGCTTATATGCTTTTTCTGATTCTTCCTCTTATGGAGCAATGTTAGGCCTATCACTCTCAACTTCTTCCGAGTCCTTTGGATTTTTAGCCCTAACCAGAATAGTTTTGTCAATTGTCTTTCCACTTCTAAGAGTACTGATAGACTTGGCTTGTTCCATTTGATTTGAAGAGCTTGGGTCACTTATTTCACATTGCGGCTTGGATTGGGTACTGATAGTCTGACTCAATCCTTTGAATTGATGATGTAAACATTCCCATTATTATTTTGAGATCCTGGAATGCTTGCACCATATTCTGATTGAAGAGCTCTTAGTTTTGCATGAATTTTTGAACCGTATTCTCTTGAGGCCTCCTTTGATTAAGAAGTTGAATAAGGGCCTTTTGAGGATTTGTCATTTGTCTGTTCCTCCAACTGAATTTTGGATGGTTCCTCCACTTGGAATTATAAGTATTTAAGGTAGTTCCACTGAATGGGCGTTGGTAGTTGTTTACGACGTTTGATTGCTCATTCAACAATTCTTGAAACACAGGAATTGTAGGACAATCCTGTGTTAAGTGTATGTTGCTGGCACAAATACTGCAAGCGATTTCCACAACCTCATTAGGTTTGACTGTTTCCACCTTCTTAAGTTCCACGACCTCAACTTTTCTTTTGTGATTGGCCACCCTTGTACTTATGTCATCATATTCCTTTAAGACGTATATCCCTCCCTTCTCTCTTGACTAAGTAGTCTTAGAAGTGGTAGGCCTTGGGGAGGTGTCTCATGATTGCGCGTTCTCTGCGAGTGAATCAAGATAATCCCACGCATCATCGGCCTCCTTGCTCATGAATTCACCATTACACATCATCTCCAAAAACTGGCATAGGGGCGAAGTCAATCCATTATAGAAAAATCTTATTACATGCTAGATTTCATAGCCATAATGTGGACACGAATTCATGAGGTCCTTGAACCTCTCCCAGCATTGGAAGAAAGTTTCATACTCTTTCTGGGCGAAGTTCATGATTGCGTCCTTAAAGTGTTTGTTTTATGAAATGAGAAAAATATTTTAAGAAATTCCTGGGTCATCTTAGCCCATGTGCCAATAGATCGCGGCTTTAAGAAGTGCAGCCACGACTTAGCCTTCTCCTTTAATGAGAAAGGAAACAACTTCAGTCATACTATGTCTTTAGACAAATTTGGATAGTACAACGTAGCAACTATCTCATCAAATTCTTTAATGTGCAAGTATGGACTTTCAGAGTCTAGTCCATGAAATCTAAGAAGGAGTTTTGTCACTCCCAGTTTTAAATCTACATTTCCTGCATTAAGTGGAAACTCCATACAGGAAGGTGTACTCAATCCCACTGGTTGTAAGTAATCTTGTAAAGTACGAGGCAGGGGAGCATGATGCACCTCATTCTCATCTTGAACTTCCTCAACTGGATGTTGAGGTTGATTTGCATCAATTACTTCAATTAACTTAGAAGATCTCAAGTGGTGTCTAATCCGGTGATGGATAGGCAGCCCTTCGACTAATCCTCCTTCACTTAAGTGACGTTGAGTGTTGTCAGTTGAGTGTCAAATATTGTATATTTTCCCATATTTATATCTTGGTTTTATGAACATGATACCGCTTAATGTTATATTTTATACATATTTGTGTTGCAAGGTGAATTTGAGAGCTTGGATTGAAAAGAATATTAAAAGCATGGATTTAATGCTCAAGAATCACCAAAGCAAAGGATGGATCTTAGGAGACCAAGATTGAAGAATTCATACAGCTAAGATCCAAAGAAACCAAGTGAGGAATGAAGAAAATCGAAGATTTGAAGTGAATTTACGTGATTCTCGACTAGCCTAGGCCCTGCTTCGACCAGCCTAAGCTCTGTCTCGACTAGTCGAAGAAACTTCAGCTCAAACTTCAGCAACATTATCTTTTAAATTAGGTTCCCCAATTATAAATAGGAGTTCCTAGGTGCTCCAAAGCATCTTCTAAAGTTTGAGGAGTGAAGCAAAAGGGTAGAGCCATCGTCCGAAAGTTTTCTTCTTCTTCCTTAGTTTATTTTTATGCTTTTCTTAAGAGTTCTTAATCCAATCATGTCTATGGTTGGCTAAATCTCTTAGTTATGGCTAAGAGGTGAAGCTTGTAGCGTGATTGGGATGTTTACTTTGCTTTAATTCTTGTTTATATTAAACGTCATTGAATTCTAGTTTGATTTTAAGGAATATTTTCAGTTTTCTCTGGTTTGTTGTGACTCAAATTACAATAGACGTTGTGATAGCTTTGAATATCTCCATTTCTTATTTGAGATTGTTGGATTGGTAAATCCTATTGTTTGCCATAGTCCCCTGGGCATGGTTAGGTGATGGAATCCCTTCCAATCTTCACAATCATCTTCCATTGAGGCTAGATCAATGAGAAGTTAGGAGATTTGATCATCTCTCTTTCCAATTGGATAAGATAGGACTCTGATTCCAATTAGATCTCTTGAATCAAGTGAAGTAGCATCTCAATAGCTACAAGTGGATCCTTGGCACCGTAGTTCCCACCTTTAAATTCACAAGTTTCAATTATCTTATTCAAAATCACTCTTTCCAATTATTTAGATTTAGATTTACATCTTCTTCTAGTTCTAGTTCTAGTTACTTTCAGAAACGTATGAGTTAATCCCTATGGATTTGACCTCGGTCTTACTGAGATTATTACTACATTGCAACCCTACACTTGGGGTTATGAACATTGTCACGCACCCACTTGGGTATGAAACACTCATAGCCCTCAAGTTCTAAACAACTAAAACCTAAGAAAAAGAAAACTATAGAAATAAGAAATCTGAAAAGAAAAGAAAGTTGGAAAGAAGTTACTACATTGGAGTTGCTAAGTTAGATTGCTACAGAATAGAAAACAATGTTAGTTTCTAAAAACAAATTCAGAAAATCCTAAACTAAAAACATAGCAAACGTTAACCCTAATCTTAACCCAATTCTAATACTAATCAATCTCAGAAAAACATAACCTAAGTCCCTAGGAATGGCGCCAAAAACTTGTTCATAACCTGTTCACAACCCCAAGTGTAGGGTCGCAATGTAGTAATAATCTCGGTAAAACCAAGGTCGCATCCACAGGGACTGACACTTGTATGTTTCTGAAATTAACTAGAAGAAGATGTAAAACTAATTCTGAAGTGATTAAGAGAGTAATTGTGAATTAAGTAATTAAAACTAAGAATTTAAAGGTCGAAACTAAGGTTTCCAAGGATCCACTTGTAGTGATCAGGGAGCCCTCTTACTTGATTCAAGTAACATAATTAGAATTGGAGTCCTATCCTATCCAATTGGAAAATATATCAATAAAATCAAATTTGAGCTTCCATTGACCTAATTCTTAATGAAGGAGAACTATGATAATTAGCAAGGATTCCATCACCAAACCATGCCCAAGAGGCAATGGCAAACAACAGGATTTACCAATCCCAAAACCTCAAAGCAGAAGAATTGTGAAGACTAAGAAAATTCCATCACCCTACCATGCCCAAGGGACGATGGTAAACAACAAGACTTACTGATTTTCAATCTCAAATCAGGAAAAGAAGATACTCAATGCTATTATAGATCTACTATAATTTGAGTCACAATAAACTATTAAAAACTAAAAGTATTCCTTAAATATCAAATTAGAATCCATGGAGTTCAACATAAACATGAATCAAAGCAATAGAAACATCCCATCATGCTACAAGTTTCACCTCTTAGCCAACCATAGACATGATTGGACCAAAGTCTCTTAAGAAAAATATAAAAACAACTAAGGAAGAAGAAGAAAAACTCTTGGTGATGGCTTCTCCACCCTTTTGCTCCACTCCTTAAACCCTTAAAGGTGCCTAAGAACATCCTAGGGAGTCCTATTTATAGTTGTGGAACTCCAACTTTCCCACCTAGTTGAAAAACTCTAGAAATCGCCTCAAATTTACGCAGTTTGCTAAAATAGACTTCACTCTGCACAGTTTTTTAAAATAGATTTCACTCTACGTAATTTCACAAAATGACCCAGAGTTTCGGAATATACTTTTCCAGGACGATTTCAGGATTCCTTTTCTTCACTTTAAATCTTTTATTCTCTTCATTCCTCACTTGGTTTTCTTGGATCTTTGGCATGTGAATTCTTCAATCTTGGTCTCCTAAGATCAATCCATTGCCTTGGTGATTCTTGAGCATCAAATCCATGCTTTTAGCGCCCTTTTCAATCCAAGCTCTTAAATTCACCTTGCAATACAAACATGAGTAAAATAAACATTAAGCATTATCATGTTCATAAATCCAAGATATAAATGGGGAATAATATGCAATATTTGACCCTCAACATAACCCCAAGTGCAGGGTTGCGATGCAGTAACAACTTGGTAAGACCGAGGTTGAATCCATAGGAACTTAACTTGTACGTATTTTAAAAAGAGCTAGAACTAGAACGAGAATGAGATCTAAACTAGAATCTGGAATAAGAGAGAATAATTGTGAAAGAATTATCAATAATAAAAAGGAAACTAGATTGCCAAGGACCCACTTGTAACTATTAAGATGCTACCTCACTTGATTTAATAAAGGCAACTGAAATTGGACTCTAAATCTATACAGTTAGATGATAGAGCAGTTAAACCATAATATAAACTTTTCATTGAATTAGTTCCCATATAAAGCACAATTGTGATGATCGTAGGGAATTCAACCATCCACCATGCCCAAGAGAGAATGATGGATCACAAATTTTATAGATCTCACAATTACAAAACAAGATAAGAAGATATCAAAAGCCTTCCAACCATCTATTTTAATTGGAGTCACAATAGACCACAAAAAACTGAAAATATTCCTTAATTCAAACTATAAATCAATAGAAGTTCAATATAAACATGAATCAAAGTAAGATAATCATCTAAACAAACTACAAGCTTCACCTCTTAGATCTAGCTAAGAGGTTTAGCCAACCAAAGATATGATTGAAACATAAACTCTTAAAGAAAACATAAAAACTAACTAAAAGAAGAAGATTGGGGAAGAAGGAAGGACTCCTTGAAGTTCTCAAATACCTTGCTCCACTCTTCCAACCCTAATTCGTAGTTAGAAACTCCTAAAAGACTCATATTTATAATATTTGTTTGGACCAACTTTGAAACCGCCTCAATCTTACGCAAAAAGTTACACTTCGGTCGGATCGAATTAAGGCTGAAAATCTCACTTCTCGTTGGACAATTATACGTGATTTTGGTCAGACCGAAGTTGGCTTCGGTCGGATCGAATTAAGGCTGAAAATTCTACTTCTCACTGAACTGTTTTGCGTGATTTCGGTCGGATCGAAATTGAACGTTGGTGGGACCGAAGTCTGTTTCAGGACTTTCTCTTTTTAGACTCAGAATTCCAGAATATATATATATATATATATATATATGTCAATTTTTAGGATTTCTTTTCTTCACTTCAAATCTTTGATTCTCTTCATTTCTCACTTGGTTTCCTTAGATATTTGGCATGTGAATTCTTCATTAATGACTTTTAAATATTCAAGTCTTTATTTAGTAATCTTTTGAGCATAAATATTTCTTTTAGCATCAAATTCACTTTAAGCTCTTGAAATCACCTCGCACATAAAAACATGCATAATTAGATCGATTAAGCATTATCATGTTTATAAAACCAAGGGATAAATAGGAGAAATGTGCAATATTTCACATTCAACACCTGATCACTTTCTTCCTCTGGTCACGCTCAGCTTTCTTCTCCTCAAAATTTCTCTTCAACACCTCCAATTGTTCTTCCAGAGTGACAATCTGTATGCTCATATCCTCTAAATCGGCATTAGATTTCTTCATCTCTTCATGTTTGTCTGAGAGATTCTTTCTAGCATCACTAATTGTGGCCACTCGAGAAGTTGCGTTCATTCGCTCGGATTTAAATTGTTTAATCATCTTGTGGAGCTCGCGATACTCTTCTATCATATCTTAAAATTTCCTGTGTCTGGAAGTTTGACCACGAGACTCTTATCTGAACGAGAGAATACTTGGTACTAATTAACAGTTTAGTAAGCTTCTTAATTAGTTTGGTCGATGTAGCCTCCTGTATCCCTAAGCATACAAATGCCTAGATTTCCTCTTTAAAATGTTGTAGCTTAGTGGAGGGCGAGGGAGACTCGGTCATGGATATATCACTACTAAGAGCTTATTGGAGGGAGGAGAGAATGTATTCAATTGGAAGCACATCTTCAGTTACTATGGCAGATACCGAAGCATCATCAATTGATGTCAGCATTGGATCAAGTACCGGTTTTGAATGAGGAATAGAAATGTCCATCACTTGAACTCCTGTCATTGCTCAGTCAGAGACAACGACTTCGAGTGTTGTGCACAACTGAAGTTGTTCTTCATCATGTGAGGATCTCAAGACTGAAGATGGTTGCCGAGTAAATGTTGGAGTAGATCGTGACGATGACGCTATTCAAGAGCTCTAGGGAGTGGCTGTTAAGGGATGAGTGTTCACTTCAGTCTCATCTTCTTCGTCCTCTTAATCAATGACAATTGTGGGTGACTAAGGCTGATCGATCGTATGCACATGTTTTATCTCATCAGCCATTGTTTCTTGGATGAGAGGAATACAAAGAAGTTCGTTGCTCAATGTCCCTTCAGAGTTAGTGGCATGCTCCTCTATTACTTTAACGACCTGGATAACTTGTTTGACTTGTTGAAATGTTGGTTCTGAAACAACTTGCCTTTTCGTGGCCGAAAACTCCCGAGTTACTATGAGTAAAGAAAGTCAAGTTAGAAATAAAATGAGAGAAAGAAAAGTAAATGTGAAAAGGTAGGAATGAAAGTAACATCCACCTAAGTCAGAATAGACCGCGACGATGGTGAATCGATTTCTTATCGACTGAGGATTTTTAATGATCTTTGCCATCGGTAGAGCAGAAGTTAGAAATGGTGGTAGATTGGGTTTATAAGGGGTGAAATATTTGTCATCGAAAGGCATATTCATATTATTCAATCGCTCATCTCTTGCCACAATCTAATCCAACATTGATTATAATGTGCGTCTCTATGACGTTTAATTAAGGCCTTCCTCCATTTCTGTGGCATAATCTTCAAAAGATGTTACATCGTCAGCCGAAGAATTACCTAGTTTTTGTAATGTCAGGTGTCACACGTCCTAGTTGATGATGGTTGACTTGTTGATGTCGGCAATGTGGTTAGATTGGCTCAGATGATGA
Organism: Magnolia officinalis; assembly: GCA_021015155.1. Classification (NCBI taxonomy): domain Eukaryota; kingdom Viridiplantae; phylum Streptophyta; class Magnoliopsida; order Magnoliales; family Magnoliaceae; genus Magnolia; species Magnolia officinalis. The sequence goes on along the minus strand of JAJHSJ010000004.1, from coordinate 76,051,751 downwards.
CTAGAGTTAAAGCTTTAGGAGATGGACCGAGAGAATGTCCTAAGTTGGCGATCCTTGCGGGAGAGAATGGAGAAGATAGGAGGGTTGGAGTCATCCGAGGAACATGCCCCTTCACCAAAAAAATTTGGTGTTTAGGTTTAGGAGCAATCTCGATCACTTGATTTGTTGTCGTTGTAGTTATTTCAGCTAATATATCTCTTGACCTAGTTGTCCTTCAGCCAGATGTTACGGCCGATTGGGGTGCAGTTTTCTTCTTTCCTCATAAGTCCATCGAGGAATAGAGGTGAGTAGTGATGAGCTCGGCAGATGTGGCGACCAATTGTTTATAATGTCCCCTACCATTCAAAAAAGTGTCCATTCTTTAGGGACAGTTTGGAAATTTAGGAAGCTCAAAAGATAGGCTGGACAACATGAAGGTGGAATGAAGAGAACGGTAAAGTTCGATTTGATCGACGATCAACTGAGAGTAAGGGGGTTGGTTGCAAGTCTTTTGAGTGAAGGGACAATGAATACATTAAACGAGACAGAATTGTTGAGCAAACAAAGTCGAACAATATTTTTATATTCCACCCTTTGCGTTCTTGCCAGTCTCTACTGTGCCACAATAGGGGAGTTGCCAGCAGATGAGATAAATCTCCCAAGCTTGAACCATCAAAGAGGTTGATTGTTTGTCATTTTCTTCAAAATCACTTGTGCAATAGGCTAGGCCAAACTCTTTCAAATAAAAAGGGGTGAAAGTATGGTAATGCTTACCAGCGTTAAGAGGAAAGAAAAGAGTCCATATATGTAGAAAATGTATGGACTTTTTGAGGAAAATTAATATTGTAGTGACTGTAAGAAATATAAATGATATTATCAAAGAGAGGAGAAGGTATAAGAAATGAATGAAAATACCCATACAACAACATTTGGAGAAGCCACAATAGTCCTCCACTATTGTAAAGACCTTTGGTGTTTAGCTCGTACATGCCTCTATATAGGTGGTCGAGCACAAATGGTGCAAGTGCAAATTTTTACCTTATGCAAGCACCTCAGCCAGTTGAATATATTCATTGGTGATCAGAAGAGTGCCATACAAAGTAGATGTCGACATATCCATAGTAACAAGAAGACCATGTGTTCTTCATACTCGACCGAGCCTTCATGTTTTCGATACGTGAGCATGAAATGGGAATAGGCCTTACCGACCTTGTTGTTGAAATGTTTCTCTTCATTATGAGTGAAGCTTGGAAAAACTGATCCGACAAAAGGAAGTTGTGTAAGGGCACATATGTCCAAGATTGTTGGACTCATAAGGCCGCATTCAAAGAAGAGGGTGTTTGTGGATGAATTCTAGAATGTCGATGTTGCGGTGAGGAGAGGGGGATTTGGTGCATAATCATAAAATGATAGTTTGATGCATTCATAAATGACAGTTTCTCTCTAAGAAACCTCATGATGTGCAACGACACGGTTAAACCAATTGTGTCATTATAGCAAAGGTTTCTACTAGGATCGTGAAGTATTTAAGGCATTAGAAAGATCAGGAATCGATTGGGACTGGATTAACATATTCTCGCCAAGGAAAATTGGGAAGAAGTAGTCCATGGAGCAGATCTCACCAACTTCCATTCCGGTAAAGAAGGTTGGGCTGAGACAGAAATAACCTTCAAGCAGCGATTTGAAGATGATCTCATTAGTAAATTTTTGTGAAAGACCTTCCAATGCATGTATTAGATCATCTTGCTAGAATGTTGGAGAGATAGAGGATGAGGAAGCAGTCGTCGCTGGTGTGAGAGTGAGTTAGGGTTTCGAAAGAAAAGACATGGAAGAAAGATTGACAAACAGGGAAACGCGTTGAAATGGCATATATATCGGCTGAAATCGGGTGGATAAAATAGGGTGTAATCATGATCTCACATGGTATGATGCTTATACGTACTTCGCCATGGGAATAACTCTCTGTTCAAGAAAGGAAAGCACGACCATCATTCGGAATTGTCATGGTCATGCGTGGTAGATGAGACATTGCCACATGTCTTATAGAACGACCGCATTTCTGAGGGGTCACACGTCGTTTTCACCTTTTACCAAAGGCAAAGCACGTGGGGAGCAATATTGTACCTTATTTCTATTAGTTCTTACGAGAGCCAAATGTGTAATTTTACAAGAGTTGCATAGTGTATTTAAAATCAGTACAGATACCTAAAGTCACGTGATGAGTGCAGGTGTGCCAAAATTGAATATGTGGCTCAATTCAAACCAAACAGCTATAACCCCAAGCGCCAAGATACGCAGATACATAGTACATGACCAAGATCAAATGAGATTGTTCGCCTATTTAGCCACTCGCACAATATGTTAAAGCGATCGAGTGATAGTCAAAGGGTTGGATTCGTCCTCTGATAATGGGTAACACCTTTGCCTTTCATACAAAAGGGCTTTTTCAATATAGATAAAAGAGACACATGAAAGGGATTCTTACAGTCAGTCATATAGAATGGTTGCAAAACACCTTCTTGGATGAAGCACTCTGGTTGATTCTCGAATTGAATCCAACATATGATTGTAGATCTAAATTACAACAAAAGTTAACAACTGCTAATTAACGCTACGGATTACACTAAGGAATGTAAACAATGAGCAAAAGTAAATGACTACACTAAGGAATGTAAATGACATATAATTGAAAGATAGATTTGGTTAGTATGAGACAATTTTCTTTGCTGAATTCTTTTACTATTTATAGCCTTAACCTGGCCATTTGGATGCTTCCCACTTCTTTCTAAGAGTCGCTATAACCGTATTCAACACTATTGACCTTTTAAATGCTTTCCACGTTTTGACAGTTACTGTAACCGTTTTAGCACTACATGACCTTTTAAAGACTTCCTTTTAAACTTGTCGCATATCTTAATAACCAATATAAGTCTCCTTGCTGACTTGACCCTATTTCACTCGGCCGCTTGGTCGACCTCATAGCTACTTTGTTTGCTTTTGAATTCTTGTCTTATCATCTTGTCAGCTATTCCATTATTCCGTAAAAGGAACTATTAGGATACTTGAAGATTTTAGCCTGCAGTATCTTTCCCTTTTTATAACATTTTCCTTTTCCATTGAGTTTCCCGAGAACAGTCAGAAATAGGGTACAACAGGAAGCGGATTGGTTGGTGTACCACACACAACCAATGTGGCTGGTGTGTTGACCTCACCAAGTTATGTGGGTCCCATCATGAGGTATGAGTTATATCCAAACCATCCAACCACCTGGTGAGCTAGTAGTAAGGCTTTATCCAGAAAATAAAATAGATCCAAAACACAAGTGGACCACATTACAAAAAGCAGTGGAGGATTGAATGCCTACCATTGAAACCCTTTTGGCGGTCACAATTTTTTTTGGATTAATATGATACTTGTTTTTCTTTTTCTTTTTACCCCTTCATCCATGTCTGCGTGACCTTATGAATAGATTGAATGGAATGTAAACATTACTGTGAGCCCTACAAATGTTTGAATGGTAAGAATTAGTCCCCACTATTATTTGTGGTGTGGTCCACTTGAGCCTTGGAAATTAATCATTTCTAGGAGAAAGATCTAAAATGATCTCGCCAAATGAATGAACGATGTAGATATGATAAATACATCATTATGGGGCCATGTAACTTTGATCTCCCTTGAGCCGAAGCGGATTAGCTAGTGTACCACACACCACCGATCTGGTTGGTATGTTGACATACCCTAGTTTCGTGGGTCTCATCATGAGGTATGTGTTATATCCCAATCGTCCTTCCATTTGGTGTGCTCGTTGTAAGGCTTGAGCCAAAAAAATAAGACATATTCAAGGATCAAGTAGGCCACATTGCAAAAAAGCGGTGGGGGATTGAACATCCATGATTGAAACCCTTTCAGGGTCACATAAGTTTTGGATCAATATGTTATTTTCTTTTCCTCTTCATCTAGGTATGTGTAACCTTATGAACAGATTGGATGGAAAATGAACGTTATGGTGGGCCCTATGAATATTTTAACGGTAAGAATCATCATCCTACTGCTAGTTGTGGTGTGATCCACTTAAGATTTGGGTATGAATAAATTTTTGGCTCATGATCTAAAATGATCTTGAAAAATGTATGACCAGTGTGGATATAATAAATACATCAATTTAGGGGCCATGTAACTTTAATCTCTTTTAAATCGGCCGTATCGATAGTGTGTGGTCCACGGACGCGGATTAGCCACTGGACTTTACAGTAGCGAGTTTCGTTATTGAAGCAAAGCCACCATGTTATGTCATGTGGGCTCTACCATGAAGTTTGTGTTGTATCCACACCATCCATACATTTGGAGAGGTCATTTTAGTACATGATCCAAAGAATGAGGTAGATGCAAAGCTCAAGTGGACCCACCACAGAAAAAGGTGGGGACTGAACTACTACTATTAAAAACTTCTTTGGCCACGGAAGTTTTCGTTCAAGCTAATATTTTTGTTTTCCCGTGTTCCATGTCTGCCTTAACTTATAAACAATTTGGATCTCAAATAAACATCATAGTGGCCCTAGGAAGGTTTCAATGGTGGGCATCACTGTACCCAATGTTTTCTGTGGTGGGGTCCAATTGAACTTTGGATCTGCCTCATTCTTTGTATAATGCACTAAAATGATCTCTCCAAATGGATGAATGGTGTGATTATAACACATATATCATGGTGGGTCTAAAAAATATGGTGACATAACTTCATCAGCAGACTCGCTATTGTCGGCTTCAATAGCTAATCCGCGTCCGTGGTACACCAGCCCATCCACTACCCCTTTGAACCGTTTGGAGCTCGAGGAATGTTTGCGATCATCTTCGCGCCACACGTACCACACCAGCTAGGTTGGTATGTGGTAGCCAATTTGCTTCCAGTACAACAAGCCCATTTCAATCGGAAGGGGATTGGCTGGTGTACCACAGACGAGGTATATAGCTGGTGTAGGTACTTGTCGTGCGAATACAAGCGCTGACGCTCCCAGTTGCAAGAATGGTTCAAAGGAGATCAAAGTTATATGACCCCACAACGATGTATTTATTATACCCACCGGGTTTATACATTTTTCGAGATTATTTTAAAGCATTATACAAAAAAATGAATTATATCCAACGATCAACTTGATCACACTCCAAATAGTAGTGGAGATAATGATTTTCTGTATTAAAAAATCTGTACTGCCCATCAGAAGATAAACGAATTTCATATTGATCCAATACTCATGTGACCCCAAAAGAATTTCAATGGAAAACGTTCAATCCCCCACTACTTTTTGCAGTGTGGTTCACTTGATGCGTTAGATATGTCTTATTTTTCGTCACAAGCCTTATTATCAGCTGGAAAAATGGATGGAAGGTTTGGATATAACACATACCTTATGATGGGACTCACAGAACTTTCTGACATCCATACACACGAGCTATAAAGCTGGTGTACATGTGTGGTACACCAGCCAATCTGCTTCCATTTCATTCGTCAGCTACGCCATATTCATCGGCCGCCGGCCGCCAATGGAGGCTGATTCCTGCACTCGAAGTTAGGTGGAGCCCACCGTGATGTTTGTTAGAAATCCACTCAGTACATCCGTTTTGTGAGATTATTTTAAGACCTGAGACTAAAATTAATGATAATTCAAGATTCAAGTGGGCCGCACTAATGGAAAAGTGAAGAAAAGGTAAGTAGGAAAAATCCTATAGTTGAAACTCCGTTGACAGTGATGTTTGCATGTCATCCATACCGTTCACAACGTCATTCCTAATGGGATGAATTGAAGAAACAAATATTAACCTGATTCAAAACTTCTGTTGCCCTACGTATATTTCAACGGTGAATGTTTAATCCTCACGTTTATGGATCACTTTAGTATTGTATACGACTCATTTCATAAATCGTGTCCTGAGATGAGCTTACAAAAGGTACGTAGGGGATGAATTTCTCACAAACATCACGGTGGGTCCCATATAGGTTATCAGCGCAATAACTTACTACGTAGTCCGCTGCCAACGGGCATCCCCGGCATCTGTCGCGTACGGGTGTGGCCGGCCGATTTACATGAGTTGCTACAGGCGCAAAAGAATCTCAGCTGCGTCAAAATCCAAGCTCTGTTGGGCACGGCACGTTGTACGTGTTACATCCACACGTACATCCGGTCATAGATTCTGAAGCTGTAGCCACGTCTACAACTCAAGTGGGCAACACCACGTGGAACAAAGGCAAGTGGTCCTCCAAAGTGTTTTATTAGGCTGATAGTTTATATATACTTTTAAAATAAGGGTTTTATCAGATGATGTACAAGTGAATTTACAAATGCAACACTGTGAGGCAATAATCATGAGATTTTGAAATATCTCTTCTTCTTTTTCTTTTTCCTTTTTTTTTTTTTTCCATTTCTTTCTTTCTTTCTTTTCTTTTTTTACAGATTTTATTGCAAAATTATTTTCCAAATATTAAAATATTTTATTAATTTATAATAAATATAGTTGATTGTTTTACTTCAGCAAAGATTCTCCCAACCTTTAGCAAGAAAACCATACAAATTTTAAAAAGCTCCTATGAAATTCCGAAAACGAGAAAATGACCCGAAGAGTTGGATTCGTCAGTAGTACTAATTGATGCCGTGGGCCCAAATATGATTTACATGTCTTATCCACGCCATTCATCCATTGGTAAAACTCATTTTCGAGTGGCAACCAAAAAATGAGACAGATCCAGGTCCACATAACTGTAAATAGTGGTAATTGAATGCCCACTATTAAAAACTTCCTAACGCCCAAAGTAAAGTTTATTTTCCTAACGCCCAAAGTCTGTTCATTAGGTCACACAGACTTAAAAATAAAAATAATAATAATAATAATAATAATAATAATAAATAAATAAAATCAGCTGGATTGAAAACCTTTGTTGCTCTTAAAAACATTTTAACGGTGGCAGTTCAATCACCATTGTTTTCTATGTTGCGGTTCACTTTTGATTTGGATCTTTAAAAAAAAAAAAAAATTAACACACACACCCCCACACACTCATGCTAGTGAAATTTCACCACCTATGGATACTTGAAACCTTACCGGGTGTTGAAACTCCCCATAGTCTACCATTTTTGCACTAATACTTTAAAATTTGAAGAAAAAAACGGATGGACAACCTCGATAAGACACATACATCTTGTGGGACAATGGACTACAGCATCGATCAATACCGAACTCGATACTCCAGATGTCACTATCGAATCTGTTTTCGATCGGGGAAGGAGAATTGTCACGTATTCGCGACAGAGGACGGATTGGCTACTCCCCCTGACATCGGCCAGTGGCTAGTGGTCAGTGTCCTGTGGGCCCACCATGATTATGTGCTTCATCCATGCCGTCCATCTATTTTTCTAGATCCTTTTATGGTATCAGACCAGAAATGAGGTATATCCCAATCTCAAGTGGACCACATTACAAGAAACAGTGTCGAATGATCATCAACCATTAAAAAATTTTTGGGAGCCATTAAAGTTTTGGATCGAGCTGATATATTTTTTTTCCCTTCATCTGGGTCTATATGACCTAATCAACAGATTGGATGTCAAATAAACAGTACAGTGGGCATTAGGAGGATTTTAACGGTGGATATCCAGTCACTATTGTTTTCCTGTGGTGTGGTCTACCTGAGATATATATACCTCTCGTTTTTCCTGTGAGAATCTAAAATGATCTGTAAAAATGGATGAACGGAATGGATGAAACACATACATCGTGGTGGGGCCCACAGAGCACCGACCACCAGCCCGGCGGGGGGAGTATCCAATCCGTTTCCCGAGCGACAACGATGATCAGGTGGCACGCCCACTCAACCCAAGTTACACTTCCGCATACGCGGGACTTAACCCAAGTTAATCTAGTCACCGTCCTTTCCGCTCCACTACTCCAGATTCCATCACCTGTCCCCATCCAACGGCCATTGTACGCCTCTACACAATTATATTCCGACGCACTCCACCACCTATATGAGTCCACCACTCTGTATCAATATAATCATCGCAATCTTCCTCTGTATTTACACGTCTTTGCTGTCTACTATCTTTTGCTCGAGTGAGAGAAGAGAAATGGCTCAGAACCCCAGGGTCTATTTCGACATGACGATTGGCGGAGTCCCCGCTGGACGCATCGTTATGGAACTCTTCGCGGACACTACACCCCGAACTGCTGAGAACTTCCGCGCCTTATGCACAGGCGAGAAGGGAAAGGGCCGCAGCGGCAAGCCCCTTCATTACAAGGGCTCCAATTTCCACCGTGTCATTCCCGGCTTCATGTGCCAAGGTGGCGATTTCACCGCTGGTAACGGAACTGGCGGTGAGTCCATCTACGGCTCAAAATTCCGCGATGAAAACTTCATCAAGAAGCACACTGGCCCAGGCATCCTCTCCATGGCTAACTCCGGCCCCGGCACCAACGGCTCCCAGTTCTTCATCTGCACTGCCAAGACCCAGTGGCTCGACGGGAAGCACGTCGTCTTTGGCCAGGTCGTCGATGGTATGGATATCGTCCGGGCCATCGAGAAGGTGGGGTCTTCTTCTGGAAGGACTTCGAAGCCGGTCGCAATCGCCGACTGTGGACAGCTGTCTTGAAGGGGGCATCTGAACCGTTGATCGGTTTGGATCCATCCGGGATTTGCTAAAAAGTTTGTCCTATGATTGCTTTCTCTTATACAAAGAAGATGAATGAGTAAATAAAATAATAGTATTAATAGTATGTTCCTGGTACTAAATTGCATGAGTTATGTTAAGGAATAAATCGTCCAGGGGAGTTATTTGATACTCTGGCTTTGTGCGAGGCTCCATACGCAAACATTGATTACTTAAAATTAAATAAACTAAATCAATTTGGTTAAATAATCCTAATCTCAAATTCATGGATGCATGTTTGTTGAAACTGGATTATTATTAATAAATGACCACCAATTCGAGGTAGCTGTAATTTTTGTGTCATAATTTTAATTGTAATTTGGACAGCTTAGTTTACATTATTTTTATTTAACGGATGTAATTTTTATATAATTTGTAAGTCGTTCCTATCATTCCTTACAATTTGCCCTTCTATTTTCCTTCAATGGTTTTATAGCAACTTAAGAGGTAAGGGCTGGGTTGGCTCGTCTTGCTTCTGGACCTTGGCTTGCCTCAGGCTGAGTTTGGACTATACTACAAGCCAGATGGCAGGGCTCGGCTTTAAAAATAAAGTCTGTTTGAAAATTTGGGCTGACTTAGACGTATAGATGTCCAAAAGCTTATAAGTGCAGTCAAACCCGCTAAGTTTGCAATTTTTGTATGCGAATTTTTCATGAGAAAGAACTTTAATTTTTGTGGGTTTTTATGGGGATGAATCTCTATACGTGGGTTTTTTCCGGCCATTTTTGTATGTAGGTTTTTCATTGGGTGAAGTTTCTGTTGTTTGAAAGCATAGGAAGGAAGGAATAGAACCTATTCGTGAAAAAAGCTATAAGTAACTTTTTTTATTTCTTTTTTATTTTTATTTTTTATTTTTTGGGTGGTCATTGGTTCTTTTGTGAGTTTTGATAGGCAGCTGATTTTTCGTTGCCGATATATTAATATAGGATAAAGGAGGACCAATGAAAGAAATAAGCAAGAAAGCAGACTGTGAAAGGAAAGGAGCATAAATTTATGAGATTTTGATGTTTTTGGATATACAGTTCAGGTCAAGCTGAGGTTGGACTATTTTATTGCATCATAGGACCGGCCAAGTATAAACCATTGAAGGACCTTGGAAGAACATGGAGAAGAATCTAAGATATTAATTCAATAGCACCAAGCAAATTACCAAGAGAACACAACGATTTAACATGGAAAAATCATTTTGGAAAAAAAAACCACGACACAAAGCGATAGATGATCATTATAAAAACAGAAATTACAAAGAGAAAAAGCTTACCCGATTCGAACAACCTCGAATCTCCCCCTTGCTACATCCTCTAAAACTCTAGGACGATTTAGAAACACTTAGAATACCTCTCAATCCCGTTTATACCCATATATATATAGCCTATGAGATAATTCCAAATGAAATCGAAAATAAATTCCGCAGAACCGCATCTTTGTGAAAAAACTGCGCAGAATCTCTCGATGACATCGAACATTTTATCAATGGCAACGAAAAGGTGCCCAGTTAGTCCAGCAACCAACTAAAGAAAATCTGAAAAATATCAATGGGATCGAGAATTGTTCGATGACATTGAAGGTGACATTGAACAGACTGTCGATAGCATTAACAGACCCAATGACAGACTCGATTTAAGACATCTATTACAACAATCTCTACCATATCTTCAATCTTCAATCATGTAGCTTCTTGACCTCTTCTCTTATCTCTGCCTTGTAGTATAGATCCATCAATGCTTCTTGTGCACACTTGGTCTTCCTTTTATGCCATCGTCAAGCCTAGAGAAGTCGCACAAAATTTGAACTTCTCTACAGGAACCACGTTAGTGAGCATGTCCGTAACACCCCATACTTTCCAGTAGTCGAGTGTTACCACGTAATCTAACTTAATATAAATACGAGCCTGGCTTAGGTGAACATTCACGTTTATTCTAGTCGAAATTCAACCGTTGAAAACAGTTCCAATCCATACATCAAGCTATTTATCCATCGATTCTCAAGATGGATCATCATGCCACTGTAGGGACCTATTTTCTTACAATCCTAAGATTTTTTTATAATTAAATATTAATCAATCCAATCATTGGAGTGTTGGAACACTCAGCAAATCACGATTTGGTAATTAAAGATTCATGTGGTATAACTCACTTTAAAGCAAGTAACCCTAATGCTAAGGCATGTAGCTAAATGACACACGACAAATAGTCTCACGTTTTACATATAAGCATAATAATAATAACAATAAATAAATAAGTAAATGAATAAAAAGATAAATAAGTGACAGTGTGTAAAAGTAATAATAATGATAATATTAATATTAATATAAAATCACGAGATAAATAGTCCTAATGACCTACAGAGCGGGACCCACAACATGATGCACACATGGGTGAAAATAATAATAATAATCAAGAAATAAATAATGATAGTGTAAGTAGTAAATAAAATTTATATTAATATTAGTATATGGTTAACAATATATTATTCTTAAAAACTAACCACTAGGACCTTTTAATCGCTGACGTTCGATTTCAGGGTGATCCGACCATAAGATCGTCAGGTAGCGCCATTTAGACGCACAAGTCCAATACTATGGCCCACCAGGACCTTAGATCTACCCCATCTTTGGTAAAAGGCCATGACAAGGCCCACCAAGTAGAATGGATGGAGTGGATTTATCATAAACATCACGGTGGACCCCACGTAGGGTACGTGTACACCTCAACCACCAGTGCACGAGGTGCACCAGACCACACCGTGGGTCAAATGGGCACTGACCCTCAAGATTTTGAAAAAGAGAGGCAAAGCCTCCCTGTTACGTTCATTAGGCGCGATTGACGGACAACGTCCGTTCATCACGAGTCGTGGCCCACCTCGAGCCACCATCTGGGGAATCTAGACCATCCATTGTGTAAGGAAGTCCGGGACGATCAGATCCACGTCATCCAAACCACCCCATGCAAATCGGCATGTACCCGAGCTGTGGACAACTAGTGACGGCGACGAGGTTCTCTGAAAATCAGATGGTTCAGAGGCTTCCACGTGGGCGATCCATATCAGCCTCTCTCCCTTCATCCCAGCCGTCCGTCCAGACTCCACCCGCGCCATTCTCTCGCTGCCAAAAACAGGCAGGCAACCACCTACACCAAGGAAAGCAAAGGGAGACAATTCCTCTTATGGAAAGCTTGCTGGCTCGATCCAAACCATCCGACAAGCCACGTGGAGAAACCTCCACCACTCCCTCTAGGGCGACAATGGTTAGGAAGCCAGGCATATCTCGTCTCGCGAGAAGTCCGCACAAGGCGAAAAAACTCATGAGGGCCGGTGAAACGCCGATGAAGGGCCCTAAAAATGGGCCCCACCGTGATAAGGGTCCCATCTGATCCGTTCAAACGGACCAGATCACAAAAAAACACCGTAAGAAAAAATCGGCCATGATCAGCCACGTCATCTCTCCGTCCAGCTGCGAAACCCACCATGATAGTGTTGGCCCCATCTGAAGATCTAAGTTGCTTTTTCGGTGGGCCACGATAACAGAGATCCATCCCACATGGTGGATTAGCACCATGCAGGTGGGATCAATGTGTGGGACCCATCAAAATGTCGTGAAACAACGACCGTAGAGGCCGATCCAAAGGGCCAGCCCTAGCCCATTTTAAGGACCCCATTCGTCTCGGAATCCCCACCAGAAACCCTAGAATAGAGAGAGGAATAAAGAGAAAAATATGAGAGAGAATAGAAGAGAGAGAGAGAGGGAGAGGAAAAAATGGGCAGCTGTTGTACCACCATTCAACCGTCCGAGTTAGACTCGAACTCGGGGCGGGTTGGGGTGGCCAATAGCCTTGTTCTAGGTTAGGAAGAAAGAAAGAAAAGGGAGGTTAGGAAGAAGGGGAAAATATAAGGAGAGAGTGCGGACCTGCCACTGAACTCGCTGCACCAGGTCTATTCGAGTTGAACCCGTTCATCCAATGGTGCTGCTAGATCTTCAGCAGATGAAGGGAAGAGGAAAAGAAGAGATAAAAGGGAAGAAAAAGAAAGAAATGTGAGACAGAGAATGGAGAAGGAGAGAGAGTCCTAGAGAGTAGCGGGCAACCACTACTCGTGGTGGGTGTCGTTGATGCATTCACGCTTGAGTCGGGCCGTGTCCTGGTTCGAGTCGGACAGGTCTGGCCGTGATAAGGAGTAGCAGAAAAAGGAAAGGAAGGGAGAAAGAACGAAAAGAAGAGAAGGAAAGGGAGAGTGGGTGCATGTTGCACCAGGCTCGACCCGATCGAGTCGCTGGGGCGACTGCTCGAGTTGCTAGGTTGAGTTGACTTGGTTGGGGCCATGATCAGACAGAGTTGGGTATAGGTCTGGCCCATTCTAGACCTTGTGAAAGGCCAGAGAGAGAGAGAGAGAGAAAGAGAGAGAGGAAGAAGAAGAAGTTGAAGAGAGAAAGATCGGGTTACATCGACTCACTGGTGAGTTGAGTCAATGAGTCGACTAGGTCCAGACCCATGTTGGGCTGGTTTTGGTGCAATCTCAACCAATCATCTGGGACTGGGTTGAGTTCTGGCTCTACAAGATATGTTGCATCATTATTTGGTGGCGAGTTGGCCTAAGTAACTCAAATTTGGATGATTCGACTCATTACCGAGCGACTCAGTAATTTATGTTGAGTTTAACATCATAAGGGTCTAGAGTTGGGGGATTTTAGTTGCTTGCTTGGGTTAAGTTGATTACATTTAAATCAGATATGAGTTGGGTTCTACTTGTCGTAGGATTGGACTCTAATGGCGCATACATTTTCTACCAACATCGGTGTAGGCAATTCAACACAAGGTGATGATTTCTTCACCTTGAGCTTTCAACTTTCTCATTAGCTTAAATGATAATTTTTATTTTAATTTCGATTGTTAATTGATATCTTTACCTTATAATTACATGTGTTAATTGTTAGAATTGAAATGCTAGATAACATGCTTAATAATTATCCTGCATATTTTCTTATGCTCGTGGATTACTTGTGGATTATTTATTGAACTTAAACTGATACATCAGTGGGAAACCTCCACTTATAGATGTAACGAGATTGATTGTGATTGTAATGGACCTTTGACTACTAGTTACTTGAATGATGTTTAAAATGGAATATTGATGTGGGCCTACCATCTAGGGGTTGTTGTGCCTAAGTGGTTTTTTAGGATGATCTTATAATTGCCCCATGTGGCCCATTGATATCTGCCTTATGTGGTTTTGTTTGGTATTTGCCCTATATGGGTTCAATGTATGATTTGGTGTAATCATGTGATGGTAAGCCCCATATATTGGATTATGATTGTTCATTAGTCGATGGGGTTCCATTAAACATCCCAAGGTGGTAGCTTTATGAGCCAGGGATGGTGGAATGGGACACTATGCCTGAGCTGTCGGATTATGCTGGGTGACAAACGCCCCATAGTGACCTTTGAGCTTCCTTTAAATGATTGTTTGAAATTGGAATAATAATGGTTAGACTAATCATGCATTTTCATGGCATATGATCTTTTCCGGGTGATTAAATTCTCTTTGGGCGATCTATATATATTATGGTCTTTTCCGGGTGGTTAGTTCTCCTTGGGCGTACCTTTGAGTACTTTTCCGGGTGACTATTCTCCTTGGGCGATCTATACTTTATAGTTTTTTTTCGGGTGATTAAATTCTCCTTGGGCGATTTATATATTATGGTCTTTTCTTGGTGGTTAGTTCTCCTTGGGCATACCTTTGTGTATTTTTTCGGGTGAATAGTTCTGTAACACCTCATGTTTTCAGGACCTGAGTATATGACTCGTTTCCCAAAACCCGAGTGTTAACCTTAAAGGATGGTCAAATTCGAGTATATTTTTTTTCTTTATCAGAGTAAGCAGATGAGCGTAGAGTGAACAAATCAACATATGGGAAATTTCATTATCATTTAAATATACAAGTAGCCCATAATGACTTATACAAGCTAATGTCCCAGCATTAATAATTACAAGATTTGCATACATAAGAAATAACAGAAAGCATATAAATGTAAGCCGCATGACCACGCAACTCCTCATAGCAATACGGCCATGCATCCATAGCACCTGCACAACTCCTCATCAAGTTTGAACATATACATCATCTGGGCCACCTGTTTTACCTGTACGGTTGTATATTTGATGGATGAGTGGCTAGCTCAGTGTAAATTCCTCTCAAGATTACACACCGACGCATTAGATAAGCATAGTTATGAAACAATAAGGCAATCAAAACAATACATGATGTAGTCTTTTTAAATGCATGGATGTGTGAATGCACATCGACCTGGGATGCACATCCAGTGGGACTTGGGCTCGTCACCCATGCAAATCATCGACCTGGGAAAATCATCCAGTCGGACAGGGGTCGATAGTCGGTGGTCTGGGAGCTACTGAAATGATACCCTAAAGATTCTAAGGGCACGTGCTACAGTATCCAGAATAGCCACCCGTCATCACTAACATGCTATAAATGTATGATTAGCCAAACCGTTATTAGTCCAGTTACAACCAGCCAATTTAGATAAACTCAAGGTCACTACGGGGAGCTCAGAGCCCAGCGTAGGCCGACAACTCAGGCATAGTGTCCCATTACCACCATCTCCAGCTCATAAGGCTACCACCTTAGGATGTTTAATGGAACTCAATCGATTAGTGGCCAATCATATTCAGTATATGGGGCTTACCATCACACGGTTGCACGATATAAAATATTGAACCCATATATACCAAAATAAAACCACATAGGGCGATATCGAAGCAAGCCACATAGACAGATATCAAAATAAGCTACATAGGACGAATATCAAAACCATGGATAAAAGACCATCCTTGAAAACCGTTGGACACAACAACCCTGGATGGTAGGCCCACATCAATGGTTAATTTAAATCATCATTCAATAACCACTAAGTTGAAGGTCCATTACTATCACAACCAGTCGAGTTACATCCCAAGTATGGGTGTACACATATAGGTGGGGGGTTTCCCACTGGTGTACCAGTTTAAGTTCCATAAACAATCCACAAATAAACCACAAGCATAAATAAATATGCAGGATAAACATTAAGCACGTAATATAGCAATTTAATTCCAACAATTAACATATGTGACTATGAAATGGAGATATCAATTATAACTTTAAATAAAAACTATAACTTAGGCTAATGGGAAAATGGAAACCTTAAGGGGAAGAATCATCACCTTATTTGTCAACCCGCCTTTTAATGTTATTAGGAAGTGCGCATGCCCTTAGACTTGGATCCTACCACAGATTATGAACTTGTATGGTCAAATCAAGATTCTACAAAACTACCTATGGTCTAGATTATAACCTAGGGTTTAAATTATTTATTTTTAGAGTTTTAATATAGAATTAGGGTTCCATCCTAGGGTCTAGTTAAATGCTTAGATCCTAGGATTTGAATCTAAGATTATTAATATTATTATTGTACCGTGGGGCAAATACTACTCATGATAGGAGTTTTAATCCATCCATATTAATAACAATGGTCCGTAAGTTCATATTTGAATGTACCGACATTATCTAATATTTTTATAATAACTAATAATCTCTTAGGTAATATAGGTAATAATAATAGAATATCTGCTAATGATAACACAATAAAGGACTAATTATATTAATAAGTATTTTACTAATTCCATGATAACTATTTTCAAATGCTAATAGTTAATAATAGTGAATCTAGCCATGATGTTATACACTATGATCTACCATGAGTTATGAAATTCTACAATTAGCTCAAACCTAACACACTATCTACGCTCAGGGTATTGACGAGAGCTTAGGTCTAGGCTAGGTTCTTAGGTTTTGGTTGTGGTTTTTGAACCCTATTTTGTGTGGCCATTTATAATACTATCAATGGAAAGAATAAATGAATAAAATTAATTAAGTGAATTTGGTTATTAATTTTAGGGATATTAACCATGGCTACCATTTATTAAATTATCTAATACAACACACGACGAATAATAATATTAATGATTCCAAAACAATTATTAATATTAACAATATACTTAACATTTAGCCAATCATGACACTAATAGTCATTCTAATGAAAATAGATAGTGTGTTATAGTATTAATAATAATATTTTAAGAACGACAAGGTAAAATTTTAATATTTTAATAATGATGTTTTTATATGCATCAACTAATACTTGAATGAATAATTTACTAATGGTCAATCATATCTAATTTTAATAATCCAAAAATGGTAATAGTAGTAATAATGATAATTGAAATAAATTAAATCTGGGAAGTAAATGTGGACGCACCTTGTTGACTCAGTTCGAGTCGAATTGACTATGCTTCTTCCCACTCTCTCCTCTTCCTTTCTTCCTTTCCTTTCCTTCCTCCCTTTTTTTTTTTTTTTGTTTTTGTTTTTGTTAGCTGGAAAACTCCAGCATTACCGTACTGGACCCAGGCCCCCAAACAAGTCCGCAACTCGACTTGGGTCAGCGAGTTGACTCAACAGCAACTCGCGACTCACCCCTCTCCTTTACTCTCTCTCTCTCTCTCTCTCTCTCTCTCTCTCTCTCTCTCTCTCTACTCTTCTCTCCATTTCCTTCCTCTTCTTTCTTTTCCCTTTTTTTTCCTCTGCTAGAACGTCCAGCAGCGGACACCCAGCTCGACGAGACTCGAGCCGGACACGATTGACTCGGCAGTGAGTCAACTCGTAGTCAAGCCCAACTCTCCCTCTTTCTTCTCTTTCCTTCTCCTCCTCTCCTTCCCTTTTCCCTCCATTTTCTCTTCTCCTTGATGTTAGACGTATCTGGCAATGGCTGGCAAACTGGCCTGACTCACCCTGGTCGAGCTGAGTCGACTCAGCGTCTGCACAAAAACGGCCATGAGGGTGCTGAGCAAATAGTTTCCATTTCTGGAAAGGTTGTGTTTATAGGCTTCGTTTGGGTTGGTTCTTGTGTGCATGAGGGTGTACTTTAACATGCGAGATCACCTACGATTTGTTTAGGGCCATCATCTAGTCATGATGAGTGATCCGGATCATTGAGTTGGTCCCTCATGGTGGGCCACAGCACATCCCAAATAGATGGCGTCCGTCCGCTGTGAAACTGTAGAAGAGAGAGAGAGAGAGAGAGAGAGAGAGAGAGAGAGAGAGAGAGAGAGAATCTCTCCTTTTTGGAGAGATTTCGGGTCAGCGTCGGTCGGGTGGGCTGGCACGTCTGGTGCACAGTGAGTGTGTACTAGCTATGTACACGCGCCCCGCTAAGTGGGGCCTACCATGATGTTTTGACGAAATCCACACCCTCCATTTTCTTTAGAGGCACCACTAAGGGCCTCTGACCAGAGAGTTGTCAAGTCAAAAGCTTAGGCGGCCCATGCTAACCAATTGGAGGGTTCAGTCATGGGTCTACCTTGATCTGAGGGTCGGATTATTCTGAAATCGTACGTCAACGGCTAAAAGGTCCTAATGGGCCATTTGTAAGGCTTTCATCATGTCTTTCTAACCAATGCTAATATTAATATAATTTTTTTATTATTTTTGTATATTACTTATAATTAAAATGTTTAAAGTCTCCTACATATATATATAAATTTTAGTATTAGCATACTACTAATTACATGATGTTGTTCACATATTCATTAATATACATAATTCATAATATACAATAATTGAATTGAAGATTGTACAATATCATATTTAATTAAAATTATATTCGTATTTGATAATATTATTAAATAGTATACAATTCCTATTAAAGTGTCTAATGATTTTTGTATACATACTTATAAAAGATATTCAATGCTACTTTATTACTTGAAATTTGATTTTATGTTATGAAATTTTTATTCCTTTTGTTTATTTAATATAATATTATTTTCATAATATTCATATATATTAAATACGTACGTATTGTTTTAGCGTGAAATTTTAAATCTTTACAAGGTACATACGTTTTATAGTGTATATATTTAGGTTTCATTATTTTATATTTATATTAATTTAATCTACATGGTAACACTCGAGTACTGGAAAGTACGGGGTGTTACAAGTTCTCCTTGGGCGACCCTTTATTTCGACAAAGGGATTGCATCCCCAAGTCAATGATACATTCACGCATTCATGCATTTAATAAGACTGCATCATGTATTATTTTTGTATGCCTTGCTATGTTGTTTTTATAACTATACTTAGCTAATGTGACAGTGTGTAATCTCGAGAGGAATTCACACTGAGTCGGGCACTCATCCATCAAAAATAAAACCGTACAGGTAGTACAGGTGGTCCAAATGACATTCATGTTCAAACTTGATGAGGAGCAGGGTACGATCGCTAGGGATGCAGGACTGTATTTACCTGGAGGAGCTACGCGATCTTACGGCTGATATTCATATACTTTCTGTTATTTTCATGTATCAAATCATGTAAATCTTGTACTTGTTAATTTTAGAGACATTGGTTTGTACAAGTCATTATGGGCAGTAGCTCGTACATTCTAAATAAAATTACAAATTTTCATTTATGATGACTTGTCCATTCTACACTTATCTATTAACTCTAATAAAAGAAAAAGATTTTATATGGAATCTAGCTCTCTTTAAGTTAACACTTAGGTTTTTGGGAAACAGGTCATATACTCGGGTCCTGAAAACATGGGGTGTTACAATGTCTGCCGAATTCACGCTGGTGTGAATCTTCTCCAGATTTAGGCATCCTTCTTCAAGCACTTGTCGAATAAAGTGGTGTCGAACATTAATGTGTTTAGTACGTGAGTGATAAGCAAAATTTTTAACCAAATTAATAGCGCTTTCACTGTCTCAATTAACCGGCACGACCTCCTGTTGAAGCCCCGAGTGATTTATTATTCCTCTTACCCAAGCACCTTCTTTAAATGCTTTCGTTACAGTCATATACTCTTCTGTTGTGGAAAGATCCACCACAGACTGAAGCTTCGACATCCAACTGATTGCTTCACCCGCTAGTACAAACGAGTAACCTAAAGTCGACTTTCTAGAATCCACAATGCTTACATAGTCTGAATCCACATGCCCAACCAACTTTGCTCCTGTCTTCTCAAAAGTTAACGTAGTCTTTTGTACCTTGAATGTATTGAAGTAGACATTTCACCTCTTACCAATGTTGCTTGCCCGGGTTTGATATGTATCTGCTCACAACACCAACTGCCTGTGAAATATCTGGTCTTGTATAGGTCGTGGCATACATTAAACTGCTAACCGCATTTGAATAAGGCACATCAGACATATCATGCTTTTCATCATTTGATTTAGGACATTTTTATGAGTAAAGCTTGAAGTGAGCCGTGTGGGGAATGCATACCGGCTTTGCCTGGTCCATCGTATACTTGATCAACACCTTTTCAAGGTATTTTGCCTGAGATAACCAAAGCATGCTCTTCTTCCTATCTATATTAATATTTATGCCGAGAACCCTCTTTACATCTCCCAAATCTTTCATCTCGAATGTCCCTGATAACTAATTCTTCAATACATCGATTTCAGACGTGTCATGAATAGCAATCAACATATCATCAACATACAGTACGAGGATGATGAACTTGCCATCACTCAATGTCTTATAATAGATACAAATGATCGTATTAACTCCTAGTAAATTTTTTACTCAACATGAAAGAATCAAAATTTTTATACCACTACCTAGATGACTGTTTTAGGCCGTACAACAACCTCATTAACCTGCAAACTTTATTATCTGCCCCTTTAACTTTGTAGCTCTCTGGTTGCTTCATGTAAATCTCTAGGAATGCAGTCTTCACGTCCATCTGTTCCAGCTCGAGATCGTATTAGGCAACTAACGCTAACATGAATCTGATAGACACTTGCTTAACCACCGGTGAGAATGTCTCTGTGAAGTCGATTCATTCTCTTTGATCATAACCCTTCGCCACTAGCCTCACTTTATATCTCTCTTGTTTCCTTTTGAATAACTACTGGTATCCGATCGCTTTTTGGCTCACTGGAAGCTCCACTAGATCTCATGTATGGTTCTTGTATAAAGAGTCCATCTCATCGTCACTTTTTTTTTTTACATTAGGCTCATCAAGAGCCTCCTAAATAGTAGATGGCTCGCCCTTATCTGTAATGAGAGTATATGTGATATTAGAGTCATCCTTGTATCTTGTTGGTAACCTGCGATCTCACGATGAGTTTCTTCTCACAGGTGGCTGCTACACCTACTCTTGTATCTCTGTCAGCGCATTTGTCTCAGCATTCATGCCCTACTCACTCATGTGGCCCAGAAGAGCATGCCACATATGAGTAGAAGTGGAATCCATTATAGCCACTGTAGCTCCACCTATTGAAGTTCTCTCGATCAACCTGTAAAGGTTTCCGAGCCTCCACACTTTCATGATTAAAAGTGCCCCCTTAGATACTTTAAGGGCACCATTAAATCCGGTGAACTTGTATCCTATTGCCTCAAGTGCACCGAGAGAAATCACTCTTCTTCATGTCAGGAACGTGCCTCATCTCAGTCAAGGTACACTCTGTCCCATCAAATATCTTGATACGCACCGTACCAACAACCATAACATTACGAGCAATGTCATTGCCCATAAACACATGTCCACCATCGCATTCTCTATAGCTGGTGAACAAACTTTGATGAGGAATCATGTGATATGACGCCCCTTTGTCAAGGATCCACTCATCTCTATGATCATCGTATATGTGTCTAATCATAGACACATACAAGACATCACCTTTACATCCACTCGTACATTCATCAGACCTAGCAGCGTTGACATTCCTAGAAGAAGCCTCAGAGTCTTCTCTCTTTAATTTAGGATTTGTGCAATCTTTTTTCATGTATCCTGTCATCCCACAGTTCCAACACTTTAACTTGCCTTCGCCCTTGCCCTTGGATTTGGATCTAGACCTTGAAGATCATGTATCTCGCTTAGTATTCCTGTCTCTCGTGGGCAGTGCATCAGAAGAAGTCCATATGTTATTGTTTATCTTTCTCATAACCTTCCCCTGAAGGGATGAGATTACGGTGTCCACACTTAGGAACTATTACCGATGCACAATGAGTCCCTGAATGACTCATACGATGCCAGAAGAGAATTCAACAAAATACATGCCTGATCTTCATCTTTGATAACTTCCTCCATGTTTAGCAACTTGCGAATTAACTTATTAAAATTATTGATGTAGGCTTCCACATCTCCACTTTCTGTCATCTTGAAGTTGAACAACTGCAACTTTAAGTGTAGGAGATTTTCAAGGGACTTTTTAACATAAACGTCTTCTAATTTCGCCCACATATCTGCTGCAGTTTTCTCCCTCATAATATTGTAGAGAACCTCATTCGTTAGACACAATTGGATAGTGGATTTGACATTCTTATCAAGAGTCTTCCAATCATCGTCACTCATAGACGATCGTCGCTCCTCAATATCTCCATCTTCGCCTTGCTTAGTTAATAGGCTAATCATCTTAACCTTCCATAATTTAAAATTATTTTTGCCTGAGTACTTCCCAATATCATACTTTGTGTTTCCTATTAATATCAATCCTTTAGATTCAAGCTTGTGTCCCAAACATTAGCTCTGATACCACTTGTTGGGGGACCGCGGAAGCACACAGAGAATAATCGAGGATAGTAAGCCAAGAGCACTAAGAAAAAACAAAGAGAACACAATGATTTAACGTTGAAAAACCCTTTTGGGAAAAAATGTCACGCCCCAAACCCGGGAATCGGGCTCACAAAATTCCTGATTGTCCAATCCAGTGCCGACAGCCTTCGTAGTATCCCATTCTCGGCTCCCAACACCCATACGCAATGTTCCAATCTTGAGATCATACAAGAAGGATTTTCCAACGTACATTTTGAAAAGGCCTAGCTATATGTCCTAGAGGGGGGGTGAATAGGACAATGTCAAATAAAACTTATAACAGCGGAATTAAAAAGAATATGATAGCTAAAATAAATCACAATGCAGGAAAGTAAAACAACCTCAAAATTCAGATCTTGAGAGGTTGATACAAATGTTGTTCTAAGGACAACCTTACACCAAAAACCAGAGTTTATGGTAGGACAACCTTATTTCTAGAAAGATCTTTGTATCAAATCTCAAACCAAAGAGGAATACAGAAATAAACACAACCTGAAGTGAAATAAATTGTAATCACAAATGTATTGTTCTAGGGACAGCCATACACCATAAAAATGGCAGGGCAACCTTGCTGGAACAATCTTTAAAGGAAATTGAATATCAAGCTGATAAAGGAATAGCAGAAAATAAATTCTAAACTATTACAAAATTCCCACAATGCTTGAATCAAATGATTACAACATTCACCACCATACATACATCCCACAAATGAATAATTAAAGATTAGAAGTATAAATTATTCAACCATAACACAAGGGATTATAGTGGTTCGCCTGTATGTTCACCAACTGTTAAACAACAGCCACACAGAATGCTACTCCACTCCTAATATCCTCACACAGGGGATATTAGTGTTCACTAACAAAATAGGTTTTCACAGGTTCACCCAAAACCTTTACAATTGTGTCTTTGTCTGTGGGCTTACACAATTAAAAAAACCCCACTTCTGAGTTTTCCTGGCTCTCCTCAGATAACCAATACAACAAGATTTTTCTGGCAAATCTTGAAAGAAACCAAAACAAAAAAAAATTTACAATTAAATGTAAAATACCTGATTATCTCCTTCGTTGTAGCAACCCGGTAGAACCAAGTCAGTGTAGATGATTGAATGTCCAAGTTCAATGTCCAGTACTCAATTACAATGGTTCTAGTTCTAATAGATTTTAAATTAAACCAAATAGGGCTTGCCTTAATTGATTTTGATTCCAAAGAAAGGGAATAATAATTCTTCTTATCAAATTAGATTGGAATAGCAGAAACAAAATCAATTAAATAAAGCTAAAGAAAGAGAATATTAAATAAGCACACTTAGCTTAGATGGAGCACAAAATTAACTCTCAGAAGTTCGACGAAGATTGACTTGAATAGATTAATTAATTCGATTCATTCTTCTGAGATTCGTGCTCTATTTATAGGTGAGCAGATCGCGTCTTCGACTGGTCTAGGGAGCTCTTCGACTAGTCGAAGCAATAACAGATATTTGAAAAATTAGGCGTGATAAGCTTTGACCGTTCTACGACTGGTCGAAGGTCTCATTCGACTGGTCGAAGAACCAGAATATCATCGCTGGACTTTGAGTCGAAGACTTTCGACTGGTCGAAGATGCAGTCGACACTGTTCCTTCGACTGGTCGAACAGATTCCTGAACTAGTCGAAGCCTAACAGAAAATATCCGAATTTTGTAACAAACTCACAACTGATCGAGGAATTTCTTAGACTGGTCGAAGTAAAGCTAGGACTAGTCGAAGAAGGCCTAGGACTAGTCGAAGAACAGACCAAACTCATGTAAAATAGACATCCGACTTATGTATCCAAAGTGACCTATTCCTAAGCTCAACCTAAGGTCAGTCAAACCTCAAACATGAAGCAAGGACATTGAAACATTAGGAACAAGTGACCTTGAAGTTTAAGCCTTGAAGTCTTGATGTAGTTCAATCTTGAAATCTTGATGTAGCTCAACCTTGAAAGTGTCTTGAGTTCTTTACGAACTGCCTTATACTCTTCTTGAAGTCTTGCATTCTTGAGTCATGTCTTGTGAGCAGTTCTTATAGACAAGGTTGATCTTTGTACTTGTGAGCTTTGCTTGTTGTGAGCTTTGGTTGTTCATGAATGTTGATCTTTGAGAGAGCTTCTTTGAGAGACCTCATGAATGTTGATCTTTGAGAGAGCTTCTTTGAGAGAGCTTCACTTATGCAAGTTATATAACAGTGATTTTGGCACCACAAATTTGACAACATACAGGGATATAAACTATAGCACTTACACATTTGTCTCATAGGAAGCATAACCACAAGTATACCCAAATCACAAAGACAACATCATCATCATCACATATCTACTAATATAATCATTTGAATACAATGCTGAAAGGGAAATACATATATCAAAAATCAAAGCTCCTGAGGTCCGCTGCATGCTCCAAGCTCAACGCTACTACAACCTAACGCCACCTGCATGCATCTATTGTGCATAAGCTTATAGAAAGCTTAGTCGGTGGTGAAAGTGTGTGTACAGGGTAAGTGTCAAGTAAACAATATCAGAGTAATCAAAGTAAGCAGAAATACTGACAAACCTATAATCATACAATAGTGAAATACTGGCAAGATCATAAATCATATGATATCAGAGTAATGCAAAAACATGCTGATAGGCCCATAAATACCATCAGCCTTATCCAGGTTATGAGAGGCAAAAAAAAATATATCATATACCGATGAAGCAATGTAGATAAGCTATGCAATGCGGGGACAGTAAGCCAAATATCAGATGCTGATGATACAATGCAATATGCGGTGCGAATGAAATGACCAAGCTGGAGTGAAGTCGAGATGATAGTATGTAGTATTGTAGGATATGAGGTTCATCACAAAGGAATTCTATCCAAACCAATCCCATACCTAAATTTGGATAGCCAGACTCAATGTAGTAGACTCCTGATCTCAGGTTAGTCACGCGCCCAATCGAAATCCTTGGCATTATGAAGGTACACAACAATTAGTTGCGCACAACCAACCCGAGTGGAAAGTGAATGAATGAATGAATGAATATGCAACTCTTACTCGATAAGTCCACATATTAGTACGATTTCTCTCTTGGATCATCACAGGAGTCTATTACACTCTCGCTAGCTTGCCGCCCCTATCCAAGCGCACAACTGGGTAAGTGAAAGAGACCTCACTATCCGCCTACCAATATCGGGCCCGGCTCGTCGATAGTGAACCCATTCCTCAAGCTGGTCAAACTTAACCTAGATATTGCCCCCTTACTCAGGCGGGTAAGGTCACACCCCCTTCCAACCGACCACGTCACAGTGGAGACGCGACCTACTTGTATACGGCCCTCATGCGCTCATATATATCCACTCGGTCTAGAGTTGGGGCGTCCTTTGGTACCAAGAGGGTTTAAGGATTTTCACATAGGGCCATCCATGGTAGCCCTATGCTAATAACATATTTTCTGTGTCCCATCTGGCCATCCACGATATGCCTGTGAAGGCTACAACCCTAATGTCGCTAGGGCGTACAGTAATCACAACACACAATATAAGATGCATGAGTCACACAATCCAATCGTGCATCAATCCTGTGCATACCGTGCGCTGATGTGAGATAACCTCCGTCTATCAGGGAGTCTCATAACAACCTGCCCAATGCCATATGCAATGGTCAACCACACCTCATAACAAACATGAAGATTATGTGTATGTGCATGTATCATGATGCTATGCTGTCACATACTCATATTCGGTATCAATAACTGACATCAACAATCGACCTCGACAACGTGGACATTTAACCAATATTGCTCACAATGAGTGATCCACATAGAGCCTAACATATAGTGGACCCATGGCCTCACACAAAGGCCAAACATACAACACCATGGGCCCCACTCAAGAGCTTAATACACATCACGATGGGCCTTTCACATGGGCCTAACATACATCACGATGGGCTCCATAGCCTGGCCCTCAAATGCACTATGATGGGCCTCACACTATCATAATGGACTGCATCACATGGGCCTAATACACATCACATGGGTCTATATACATCACAATGAGTCATAACCCATGGGCCCCAAACACACCACAATGGGCCTCTCACATGGGTCCATTATGCATCACATCAAGGTGGGACTCAATGGATGGCCATAAATACGTCACATTGGGCCTCATATTCATTAAGTGGGCTGCATCACATGGGCCACATATACATCACAATTGGCCTCAAACACGGGCCTAATATATATCACAAAGGGCCACATCCTATGGGCCTTATATACATTACATTGGGCCTCGACAATCGAAAATGGCCTCGATAATCGGGATCGACCTCGATAATTAGAATTGGCCTCGACAAATGTCCTCGACATATGGAATCGGCCTCATCAATCAGACTCGATAATAGGAATCGGCCTCAACAATCGGAATCGGCGAGAATGGGCCTAACAAGGCCTAAGGGAAGCTCACAATGTGGACATTCAACCATCATCGCCCATCAATGTGGACATTTAACCATCATTGTTCTCAAGGAGTGACCCACATAGAGCCAAACGTATCATAGGCCCATGACCTCACACAAGGACCTAATACACATCACTATGGACCTCACTCATGGGCCGCATATACATCACAATGGGTCTCGGCACATGGGCCATATTACATCAAATAGGCTGCATCACATGGTCCATACCAATGGGCCAATATACATCAAGTGGGCCGCATCATATGGACCGCACCAATGGGCCAATGTACATTATGTGGGCCGCATCATATGGGCTGCACCAATGGGCCAATATACATCAAGTGGGTCGTATCAATGGGCCACACTAATGGGCTATGAAACAAATACAACACGGTGGCCCTCAGAACTCGCTAATGTGGTACAACACCTACATAGCTGGAGTGAGGTACGCCAGTTAATCCAATCCTCACCGTCCAAGGTCTGGACAATGTGGATATACAACGTATCATCAAGGTTGGCCCCATCGTGGATGGATAGTTTGTAAATACAACACATACATTTAGCGGGGTCCACAGATAAACGGTGCAGATGAAGCACTGCTTCATGGTGGGCCACTACACGTACGGTGCAGATACAACGCTACATCATGGTGGTGCACATGTCCAGCCACTGGACAGTGTGGTGAAGAATACATACATCAGGGTGGACCCCACCCTTCACATGTGCAGGGGTGTCCCACATGAGATTTAGATCAAACTCATTCTCTTAGAAATGCCAAGAAGGGCCTGTACGGTGGTTGGACGGTTTAGATTAAATACATATTTCATGAGTGGGTCCCACAGGACCATCCAGGCACGGACGGCCTGGATTTAAAACATATATATCATGGTGGTCCCCACCATCTAAACCACGGGATGGTGTGGATGCACAACACATGCTTCGTGTGTGGGATTTCCACACCGATGAACGGTCAGATTAAAAGCATACCAGCGGTGGGTTCCACATAACTTGGTGACATCACTACAGGGCCCATGTAAGACCCGTATCCTAGACCGTACTGTTCAGTAGGTTTTCGCGGTCTTTCCGGTCGAATTCCGACAACCTTCGACCCTTAACCGGCGTTGCGCATGACCTTGATTCATATGTCGTTAATCTGATTCGACTAAACTCAAGACTTGTACCAATGCGACCGCACCGTCGCCGCGGTTCCGATGCCACGACTTGCACGCCGAGGGGATACTCTGGTCAGGAGATGCGGGCCAGCGTTTGGTGCGAGGAAAACACCGCGCTTACGAATTCTGAGAGAATCTCTACGATGTGTCACATCAATCCATCAATCCATCAATCTCAACATGTCAAGTACATGTCAAGTACACATCACCTTTTCACCCTTCCCCAAGCAACCCCAAAGTCAAAAGTTTCTTACAAAGCCCATACTTTTCTTACACAAATAACCACAAAAGTCAAAAAGTTCTTAAACCCATCACTCACCACATCAACACATCCATCACCCATCACTCCTCTTTCTTTACAACCTTCTCTCTCTCATTTCATTTCTCAAAATCCCCTTTCCAATCAAGAGAGAGAGAGCACTATACGTATGAGCCTCTCCAAGCCCTTCCAAGAGAACCACAAGTGTGGCCCACCTTTCCATCCCAAGATCTCCCATCCTAGCCATCCATTCCTGTTCACTCCCCAAGTATAGGGTTGTGATGTAGTAATAATCTCGGTAAGACCGAGGTCGAATCCACAGGGACTGAAACCTGTACGTATTCTGAAAGTAACTAGAAGTAGAACTAGAATAAGATGAAATCTAAATCAGGAAAAATCAAGGGAATAGTGATGAAAATATTAATCTAAAATTTTAGGAATTCAAAGGTGGGAAACTAGGGATTTAGAGGATCCACTTGTAGAGATCAGGGAGATCTTATGCCAGTCCCACGAATTATGGAAATTTACTGAACTGCCATTGATATAGTTTTCAAGAGATGAAAGGTGTATGCATTAGAATGGATTCCATCACCAAACCATGCCCAGGAGACAAAGCAAACAACAGAATTAAACTAATTACCAACCAGTCAATATGTTTATGAAGGTTAGGAAGGATACTGACATCCAACTATGCCCAGGAGACGATGGTGAACAACAGGGCTTCCTGACATCATAAACATAAGAGAGAAAGAAATACTCAAAGCCACCGCAGATCTATTGTAATTTCAGTCACAACAAACCATTGAAAACTAAAAGTATTCCCTTAATTAAACTAAAATCAAATTAAGTTCAAATAATATAAATCAAGCCATAAATTCTCCCATCCCACTACAAGCTTCACCCCTTAGCCCTAGCTAAGGGGTTTAGCCTAACATGATGAAGCTAAATCCCAACATAATTCATAAAGAAAATAAAAACATAAAAAAATAACGAACTCCAAAACCTCTCTCTCTTTCTGCTCCACAGCCGCCTTCACGTTCCCCAAAAGGTCCCCCCCTCTCTCTCATCTCGTCTTCCTTTATAGTGTGCACTGACGGTGGAGAGGCACCGACGTTGCTGCTGTTTACGCAGCAATTGTGAGTAATGGAGTCGGCGAATGTACATTACTGCTTTTTAGCCTATGGATGTAAGATCTAAGCCATTCAATCACCATTGCTTTGGTCGGCCATCCCCTGGAATGTTTTTGGACTGTCAAGATCGATGGACCGATCCTATCTATGATCACAGATCATCCCAGAGCGTTCCGAGCTCCTCGAACGTGCGAACAGAGCCTACGTAAGTCATCTTACGCTGATGTGTTGGTGGGGCCCATCATAGGTATCTTTTGAAGAATCCAATCCGTCCATCATATTCCTCTTGGAATTTCATTTGAAACGGTGTACTTTTTTTTTTCCTTTTATTGATGAGACCCACAAGATTTTCAGTGCACTGTCTATCCTTCGTTTGAACGGACAAAATCAGATCCTCGCTCTTACTTGGAATACTTCCACCTAGGCCTTGGTAAGTGGGCCCTATTAAGTCTGATGGACGGTTCCGATCGAACCATTGATCTACAGTGGTGGCCCACAAAGATCGCCCGCAGGCTCTGTTTGCGAACAGAGCCAACGCAATGCTGCGCTGTGTTGGTCGATGGCCCTCACCTTGATGTTTATGGAAAAATCCATACCGTTCATTCGACTCGTGGTGAAAAACCACTTAGAATTGTATATATTTTTTTCTTGATTTTAGTGCAGCCCACCGTAGCGAACATTTTCACCGTCAAACTTGCGTTTTCTGATGATCAGCGCGTGTACACGTGTACAGGCTAAAAGAGAAAGCTTGGAGAGGGTTACGCCCCACCTCTGGATGCAATGGACGGTTTAGATCATCCATTTGAATGATGGGTGGGGTCCACTATCAAAAAATGGACGGACAGCATCTGTCCGCTGTCTGCTTTTTTGTATGGGCTCGGGTCAGCACCTGCTGACCCCATTTCCTGGTGTAATGCACCTTAAGTGCACCTGTGTATTGCGCACTTGCGCTGTCAGTGGGGTCCACACGTAATGTTCATGAGAAATCCGTACCGTCCATCCGGTTTGCCATATCATTTAAGGTGTTGAGTCCAAATTTGAGGCATATCCAGATGTCATGTGGGCCCAAAATCGACGGTTTATAGGCTGATCTGTCCTTTGGGACACTTATACTGAGATCCAACGGCTGAAATTCAACGTGTATGGTTAATTTATGGTTCTCAGACCATGTATGAAGTTTCGAACCGATCAGATGGTGGGAACCCTGTGATTTTGCATTCTGAATGATTATTTGGGCCTCTTGAGCTTCAGTTTCCCGATTTCCTCAGATCTCTGGTGTGTAATTTCATCGATCTTGGTCCCCTGGAGTCCGTCTCATGCCTTTGTGCATTCTGAGCGTTAAATCTATGCTTTAGTACTCTTTTTCAGTTCATGTTCTCAAATACGTCCTGCATCATAAACACAATTAAAATAAGCCGTTTAACAGTACCATGTTTATAAATTCAGGAATTAACTGGGGTCTGATATGCAATATTTGACCCTCAACAATTCCTCATCTCCTCCATTGAAATCGAAGCCAAGGAGCTAAGGAACCCATAAGAGTAAGAAGATCAAGTGGTGGGTGCTTGATAAGAGTAGTTTTTCATGTTTTTAAGATGGGCCAATTGAGGCCAACCGATCAATGGTTTGGATCTCACTTGGGACCCTAAGATGTGACCGATGGCCTTCTACGATCATCATGATCATTCCATGATGGGGCCATTCTCCATGGCCCCCATCATGATGTTTATTTTCCTTGCTTTAGATAGGTCATCTAGACCGTCCATATTGGTGGGTGATCTCGGATCTCCACTTATTTTATCATTTGTTGATTTAAGGGCCCACTTGTAGTGAGACCCACCTTGATGTATGCTTATGATCAAGAAGGGCCCATAGTGGCGGGGCCCCTTCGATATTGTCGATGCCTCTCTCTTTCTCCCTCCCTCTCTCTTTCACATTTTGTGGTGTGATGAAGTGGCCATGTGGCCCACTCGGGTGAACCCCATCCTAATATATGAATTACCCACGCCATTCAACCATTTGGTGGCCCACCCTGATTGCATGTCTATGGGTGGGGCCTACCTTAAATACATGTGTGATCAACCGTCCAGCATCCAGGACACTGGACGTTCCCGAACACTGAGGTGCCAACTGACAGTGGGTGTGCTAACTGCAACAAAAAAAATAAATAAATAAAATAAAATACATTTGGTTTTAGGAAGGGCTGCCTATGTAGGCCCCACCCTGATGTAAGGGTTCAATCCACGCCGCCCATCCTATTCTTTGGCTCATTTTAGGCATTGAGCCGAAAAATGAGGTCAGTCCGATAATCAAGCGGACCATACCATATGAAACTGTATTTTCTACTGTTCTAGGCTATTCAGGCCCACCTTTCTGTTTCTATACGCCAAAAATACCCAATATTAGACTGGTTTGGTGTATTCCGAGCCATAGAATCCACTGGACGGAGTGGATTCTCCGATAGCGGGCCTCACATGTATTTTTTTTCAAAAAATCAAAAAAATGTGATGGTTGATGGTTGATGGTTGATGGTTGTTGTGGAATCTTCACCCATTTTTTGGGCTATTAGAACTTACATTACACCTATTTTTTGGGCAAATGTGATGCTTGATGGTTACCCCGAATGCTTATTGTGGAATCTTCACAGAAGAAATAAAGGTAGTATATGAGCCAAGTGTTTTTTTAGCATATCATATCCAACCTGGATGCATAGAAAGATTAGTAAATTGAACAACAGTTCATGAATCGACTATAGTATAACCACAATGAAATGATAATCATGAAGCAAGTAACAATGTGTAGAACTTTTTTCTTTTCTGAAAACCCATCTCAAATCCAAACTTTTTGTCCCTTCCATGCAACAAACCAATCCATCCATAACACACATAAAAAATCTATGTACACAGTTTATGCCTCTGTAACTGCTAACAAATGAGAGTAGCAACCTTTGGCGGAAGTCGTTTGATGAGGAGCAGTGACAACTTGTAGCCCATCTAACAGGTGGAGCCCACTTGAGAGTTTGAAAGGCCCGATTTTTGGTGTAGCACAACTACCCTACATACATGAACACCACTTCCATCAAATAAAGACAATTGAAAAAAGCAACAAATATAACTATCTACCAGCTGCTTAGTGACACTACAAGAAAAGGGGGCTTTAGCCTCGGTTCAAAATTGAGGCTAAAATGGTTTAAAACTGAGGCTAAAGCCTTTAGTCTCAGTTTTGCCTCAGTTATCCAAACCGAGGTTGAAACCCCCGTGGCTAAAGTCTTTAGCCTCAGTTTTAGCAACCGAAGCTAAAATAACTTTTATAGTCTCGGTTCTTCAAGTGAGGCTAAAAGACCTTTTTAGCTTTAGTTTTCTCGAAATGAGGCTAAATCAAAATTTTAGCCTCCATTGTTTCCAACTGAGACTAAATCCAAAGTTTAGCCTCGATTGCCTCCAATTGAAGCTAAATCTATTTTTAACCTCGGTTCTCAACAACCGAGGTTAAAGCCTTTAGCCACAGGAATTTCAGCCTTGGTTCTCAACAACAGAGGCTAAATCCAAGCCTCGGTTACAAATTGAGGCTAAAAATGTTTAATTTATTTTAAATATTTATTTAAACTACTAATCCATTCATTCAATCCACTCATGAAACAATCAATCTCACTTGTTTACTATTTAAAGTTTTCAAAACAAACTCAATCAAACTATTACACAACATTAGGTTCCACAAATAATACAAAGTCACAACACAAGATTTGGGTATGACTTTTGCGTGGCTGATGAACAACTACAGCTTGTTCAGTTGTCTGAAAGCATCTGCAAAGAAGAAGAACTCGCCATTAGCAATAACTTTATGTGCGACTGTCCATGTGCAAATGAACACGACTCCCTGTGCTATCTTCCCTATTACAACCCGAGAAAGTGATTGAGGAAAATGTGGTTCATCTCTTCTTACACAGCACATATTCCAGGAAAGTGTGGACAGGTTCGTTGAGCTACTGGAGGTTTGCTGGGCCATGCCTAAGAAATTTGCAGAGTTGTTGGCAATGTGGCACTTCACTAGGAAGGGTAGGAAGAAAAGGAAGATATTGTGCTTGGTGCTTCTGTGCGTCACTTGGTTGATTTGGTTGGATCATAATGGCAGGATTTTCAATGACAAATCCTTATGTCCAAATCAAGCATTTCATAAGGCTAAATGGTTGGTTATGGAACAGGCTAGGCCGGATGCTGCATTTAGGAGGAGCCAGATAGAAGCCTTTTAGGGCAGCTGGAGGATTCCTCTTCTTTGTATTAGCCAGATAACTTCCCATGATCCCATCATCCATTTTGTTTCCCCTCTTAGTTTTCTTTTAATAAATATTCAGTTAATCGAACATGCAAGATTATAATAATAGCACCCATCATTTCATATGTAAATTACAATATCAATTTGGATATATAACCTATATGTATACTTAGTATTAAACTAGATTATGTATGCTCGGTAGTAATCTATATCGTGTATAATTAATAGTATGTACTGGAGCAACAGAGAAACTAGATTATGTATGCTCGGTAGTAATGTCCAGTCATTGTTGTATCTTCTCAAACTCTTCTTTGACTAAACAGAGAAACTAAAGATGTTACCAAAGTGACTCTTGCTGAGGGTCCATCCTTAGGTACAGCTCCTGTGGGAAAATGTATATGAATATGATGATTCTCAAGCAAATTGATATCCCCAGCAGCTGAAAACTTAAGATCTGCTACTCTTGCCCTTACCTACGAAATTAATGAACATTTAAATAAATAAATTACATAAAATCCCAAACGTATATTTTTATTGAAAGATAAATCCCAAATGTATATAACAATCATTTGAAAAAGAAGCCTGCATGACACAACTACAGGCCTTAGCTAAAGAATCTTTGAAATTTTCCATAGCAAAAGAATCTTTGATATTTTCCATACCTAAAGAATCTCCAAAAAATGATTCATTACATGCCTGATTCAATTCTTACTTTTCTCAATGAAAAGAAGCATGGAAGAACAATTCTAGTGCTTAGATGATCATGGGCCGAGCATGTCCAAGTCATTGTCATTGAGACTAGCTAGCTCTGTTCATAGATGTCCTATGGTTGATGCAGTAGAGTAACTCCCTGTTCACTATCAGTTTCTCAAGTCTTTCTAACATTACACTAAGGAATCAAGTCTTTTTAATGTGAGGTGCATCATCATCATATCAAACTTAAATTAATTGAAGGGAAAATGCCAGTCATACACTTATATTTGCAGTATAGTTACAGTTATCCTGAGACATAATTTTTATGACTTTTTCTTCTTTAAAAAAAAAAAAAAAAAAAAAAAAAAAAAAAAAAAAAACCCTTACCCCAAATAACTTTTTTGAGGAATGAACCAGCTCCAGTGCTGCTAGTCCTCATGGTGACAGGGTGTTTTGTCTGATGAAGAAATAACTTTTCCAACTCCAAATGCAACAGATCAGCCTAAGTTCTACCTACAACGATAGCTTCAATGAGGATCTCAGTACCTTGCAGCTTCACCTTCTGTAGTAGCTACATCAGCAACTTCATCCCATGCATACTTGACGTGGCAGTGGGTAGTGAGCTGGTCATATCGTTGCTTGGGTGGGGTGGCTGGATGTCCTCTGTTTTGATTATGCTATCTGGAGTAGCAGGGATGTGGGTTGTAGGTGGAGTTGTTGATTTTGTTTGGTAGGTAATGGTGTTGGTGGGCCTACTTGGTATGATGGTTGGTTAGGGGTGATAGTAGTGTTAATGGAAGTAGTTGGTCTTTCATTTGTCTTTTGTTTATTGAATATGGTTTGTTCGTGCTTTTCTTATAGTTGATCAATTGAGAGGATATTCTAGGATTAGTCTATTCATGATGGGAGCTGTCACACCAATGTTTAGGATATACAAACCATGGCTCAAATATACAAATTAAGTTCCAAATGTGGAAGTTCCCTAATTTGAAAGAATAAGGAATTCAAACCTCAATATTTACAATTTCATATATTCGTGAACTCAGCTTCAAGAAAAACTTGACAATCTGGCAGAGTGGTGGACGATGCACAGACAAAAATTAGTTACAACTTCCAAGTTGCATATGTTGCATACAATTAATTCAAATTAAGCTAGCCAAATTATGGGTTCCTATTTCGATGCATCATGAACCAAAAATCAAGGTTATTTGTTATCTATGAATATTAGATTGGTGAATACTAATTGGGTGGTTAAAAATAAAAATAAAAATGTTCAATGGTCCCGTTTCAACAAACAAGGGTCCAAAAACCAGAGGTTAGGATTGTTCAGGAAATCTGATTTTTGGACTGAACTAACGATGGTTTGACAGTTTAGTAGGTTTAGTTTGAATTAAATGCATGCTGGGTATGGATGCCTGTCTATCAAATCATCCTGATAAATAAATAAATAACTGTAGTTATCTGACTTTGCAACAAGTGTACCCGAAGTTGTTGTTTATACTGGCATTGCTAACAAAACTTCTCGGAATTGAACTGCAAAGGATGGAATCTGATCAAGGCGATAAACCAGCCTCATTGCTAAACTTATAATTAATTTGTAGGGCCATTATAAACATCAGAAGACGTATAAAAAAATAAAATAAAATTCGAGGATGCAGGA
Organism: Magnolia officinalis; assembly: GCA_021015155.1. Taxonomy (NCBI): domain Eukaryota; kingdom Viridiplantae; phylum Streptophyta; class Magnoliopsida; order Magnoliales; family Magnoliaceae; genus Magnolia; species Magnolia officinalis. The sequence continues at coordinate 76,015,779 of JAJHSJ010000004.1, read as the reverse complement.
AATGTGATTAGTCAACATTCAACAACATGTATCCTTTCCCATGACCTGTGATATGCCATGATTTCAAAAAACACCATGACACATTATAACAGACCCTAATCTTTGATTCAGGCAAGGGTCAACTGAAGGCAAGGAACAAATTTCCAAGATATGCTCAAGCGATATGAAGAGTTTAGCGAAATTTGTTTCCTTTGCACAAAATCTTCTCATCAAGTGATGGGATGATGACATTGAAGACTTAAAAATGGCAAGGTAAATTCAAGATCAACCCGATGGATCCGCATGACACATCAATCATAAATATTTAGAATAATAAAGAAATTTACTATTGGAGATAACCCCAAAATCTACACCAAACAATGATCCTAACCTTCTGTTAAAATGAAAAAAGCACACAAATTCATAAGAAATATACAATACCAGAAGCAAAGAGCCCATTATAAATGGAAGTAGCTAGAAAATACAGAGATAATAAGCAAAATTAGAACGCATCAAAATGTTATTAACTACCAACAACAAACTAGTGACAATGCAGCAAAGAAAAAAACTATGATTACGAATCTCTAAAAACCATTATTAGCATAACCAAACCTGATTTGGATTACCCATTGGGAGCACTAACATGATTAAACTAATGCATAAATGCAAAAAAGAAAGAAAAAAAAAATCTAAAATAAAAAAATGAAAGTAGAATAAAAAAAACCATCAAATGCCCAATTATATAAATCCATATTTAAGATTAGCAAATACAAAACAACTTTGGAAAAGAAAGAGCCACAGATTTCAGGAGCATGATACCATCTGGTTGTTACATAATCCTACAAATAAATACACGTATAAGACATGGGATCATGAGCACAAGTGCATAACACACATGGCATCATAATCAAACAGACATCAAGTACATAACATAATATGTACTGAAACATATCTGTCAACAACTTCTCTTGATCCTCTCTAAATATATGATTTCCAACAAAATTTTATCAGCAAGGACCCGCATCGACCTTTACAATCATATATACATAGAGGTATTGAACGTATGACTCCTTGAGGATGCCTTCAAATGTAGTTGATTCCTATTGTCATACTTTGTAATCTGTAATTGTTGAAAAATGGGAATCCATTTATTAAAACAAACAAGATTGTCCCTTATAAATGTTAAAGAACTGTCATAAATTTATTCAGGTAAATGAGTCAAAGGAGTGCATTTGCAGTTTGTTTCGTACAAGGGAGCAAATGATGATAGCTTGGTGTTTGTTCATGTGAGAAGAAATTTATGTTCAATCTGTTAATGAAGGCCCATCTAACCATCTTATATATATTAGCAGTAGAGAATCCAGGTGAAGATAACAGGGATGCTATCCATCATTCGGTAAATAAGGCACTTCGTGGACTTGAACATCCAGCAGTCATGGCAATTGTAGTCCTTTTTTTCCACATTTGGATTGTGATGTCCGTCTACTGACCATTAATACCTTGGATTGTAAATGTTGGGACTGATGTTCTTGCCATTTCTTTTGGTAACTCCAACAGGAATGTTGCTACCCATTTTAAAAGTCACACTTTACAATTCAGAATGAGATCCAAGTAGTGAATCAGGTGGGCCCATTCATGTTGCTACACATTTTAAAAGTCACATGATTAGTTAGAACGGTCAACTAATGAACACCCATGGATAGAAATAAGCTATAGCCCGCATTCAACCAGAACAATCCTCATTAAATGGCTTGAACGGTCTGATCATGGTTCTCCATTAGCAAAACTAATTGCTAGGGCAAACATGTCTAAGACCTGCTCGCATAATATATCATCATCATCATTATCATCTAAGCCACCACAGTACTTACCTGATGCACTTAAAATTAAAATTTTTAAGCCTATGATCCTTACGGAGATGGAGTCAAAAGGATGGATGGGACAGAGTAATCAGCCATTTTTGTCATTTCAAAGGATATAAGCATCTTTTGCAACCATGCCATTACACACCCAGGAATTTTCTTACTCAATTGCTAATATATATCAAAGCTTGTTATGAAACTACAAAAATACAGTAATGGAAACTGATTACCAGAGTGAAATGGGCTTGTTCCTCTTTCCTTAAGCCTTTTTAATAGTAACAAAGCATGCTTTTAGATTCAGAAATATTCTCCTAAAGTTGCAAATGAAAAGATAGAATTAGTGTGAATACATGGATGAATTTACTAGTAGATCCAGGTCATTACGTTACATACCCCTTCTCTGGCAGAAGGGCGAGGAGCCAATTCCCTTTTTGTGACGACATGCCCTTTATTCAACTCAACAAACAGCCCACTGTTAGGCTGCGACAGAACCATTGCCAGCTACCAACAGAGATACGCCTAATAGCTCAATTAACAACAGAAGATTTTAATGGCAATCCAAGCAACACAACAGCTCCTTTTCCATCACATGTTACCATTAAAGCAAAATAAAATTATATACACACAAATACAAATAGGCATTATAGGATGATCAACAGAAAAAACATCATGTCATGTTCTACCCATCAATGGTTTAAGTGTGGCCTGCCTTTTAGTAACCTAAACCATTGATCAGATAGGACTCTGTCATGGGATGGACCATCTCCCTTATCAGATGATGCTAGCAAATGTGATAAAAACATATATTAAAAACATTCAAGTCAATGGCACTTTACAAAAATTGTATGTCAAAGTCAATGGACTAGGATCTAGTGTTTCCTACAAACCATCAATGGCATACAAGTCATCAGTCACTCAACAGAAGTATGTTTACATATTGGAAATGCCACACTTTCATTCCTTGTTAACTTCAGCCATGTCAAATAAAGAAAAAAAAATCCCGGTAATTAACTTCATTCCCGAGTTCTCATCTGAATCCAAATGCACTTTGGTGCATGCTGTGATAGTTCAGCCACAATGATCAACCAGATCTCAGCCCATGCAATTTAAATGTTAGGTGGGATTGTAAGATGATGGTTAAAAAGATGAGAAAGGCATCAAACAAAACTAGGCAAACATCTTGAAAATCACTCTCAAGAGAAAAATAAAGGTCAATGATCTAGCTTTAACAGGCGAAATCTACTAAATAGAAAGCTCTACCAAATAGAAAGCTTAAATTTTGACTGATGTTATTGATAATATTGGCGATGCCAGATATTGGATCTACCAAATAGAAAGCTCAAATTTTCGATTGGACCTATTTTTTCATAGATGGTTTTGATATGCCATTGATCAGATGGTTAGATTCATCCCATCAGTATGATCTTTACATGGTAGCTCATGAAACCTCTACTGGAGCTAATGGACTGCCTAGATTGAACTGTATTACTGAAGAGATAGTTCTATATTCCAGAAAACAACAACTCTAAATATGGATTTTTAATCCAAGGAAGTTATCAAACACTTGACATGTATATATGCAGTACGTGTACAATATTTGGGCCTTTCATCAGTTACGCATCATAATGGATGGGGCATCCCAAAAATCTAACTATTTCAGGCTCCAATCTTTAGAATGAATAACCACAGTGCAAGAGTCCATACACCTCAGGTCTGGCACAACTATTAAAGGAATAAACACGGACCTTAATTCCAGCCGACAATTGTTAACGCCAATAGCAGTATCTTGTAAAAAGATAGACTAACAACAACAAATCAATGTGTATTTACCTCAAGCTGCTGAATGATCCAAACCTTGCCACATGCAATTTGATCACAATGCACCAAAAAAGGAAACGGGTGTGCTGCACTCCAATTAGTTTCCTCTTACAAAATATGCATCAAACACACTATAACAAGTACACTATGCCACTGAAGCAATAAGTGGATCAAGCTCATAGTTTTGAAATTTTCTCAAACGCCCTCATTCTAATAATCACATAGTCACGCTAGCAAACAACAACACCCAGCTGAAGAGATGCATTCAAATCAAAATATTGACCTAGGCACACCACAAAATCCCCAGAAATAAAGTGGAAAAAATACATGAAGAAAAAAGAGGAGAGAAGCAAAACCAAATTACAAGCATACCCCTCCCACCATGTAGACCTGATGAAGGATCTTCTCGATTGCCATTTCCACCTGGTCTTGACAATAAGCATCTTACAGCATCAACAACCCGCGGCATACACAAAATCACCAAAAACCCATTACCAAAATCTTCAAAAAAATAAGAACCTAACATGACTAGACTCTCCAACTCTAAGATGCTCACACGGAAGAGAATCCACCGAAAGTCACAACAACCCCCCCCCCCCCCCCGAAAAAAAAAATGTCAAATATAAAGAAAGCGACACATAAATAGATAAGCAAAAATTAGTCAACTAAACCTACTAAATTCATACAGGCAATCAATCAAACACATCATATGCAGTATTACTTCCTTGTCCTGGTGTTCCAATAGTTGTCTATTTCTTAATTGCATAAACATAAAAACTACTTCCTTTGGAGTTTACAAACTCATCCAAACAAAAAACAAAAGAAGCCCAACTAATTAAATGGTATCTACTTTATTCATTATGACAAACCAGCAAGTAAAACAAGAAGCAAATAAAGTATAATTCTCCAGGGTATCACTAACAGCTGAATAGAGAGATTCCTCATAATCAAAACATCTCTGCTTAATCACATATCAAGATCATCTGATGAGCTACAAATAAAATATCTTTTTTAAGTCTCCCAACAACGCAAATTTTGTTGTTGTGAGTTCTTGAAAAAATCCAATGCTCATCTCTAGACACACTGCGTAAGATAAGATTTTTAAGCTACAGCTATATCAGCACAGGGCTAGTGGCTATGTAAAACAATTGCCAACCATTGAAAAGGCCAGCAGGTAGTAAAAGCAATGCATATCGGCCCTTAACATATTCAATGCCATTCGTGCAACAGGCCATCCCTGAGTTATCCCAACAATGCTGCTTGAAATAAGTGATCCAGGAGGCTCAAGAGAACCTGAGAAACAGAATCAGAGCCAATGAATAATGCAGGAATAAAAAAGGAGATTGAAAGAACCTGTGAAATGCATCATAAGAAAAAGACAATGCCGCAAAACAGAATTCCTGTGAAATGAAAAGTATCATATTCGCAAATAAACTAAAAAGAGCCATTTCCAGATGAACCGAACTTACTGAAGTCTCTCCCCAACAAGAGATTTTTTAAAAAACTAAAAGCATTCATACATTCATGTGCGCCCAACACAGCCAAATGCAAGAAAACTAAACAACAGTTCACGAATACAAAAGCGGCCCCACCACCACAGGGTATCACAACCATTAACCCCAGAAAAAAAAAAAAAAAAAAAAAAAAAAAAAAAAAAAAAGAAGAAAGAAGAAGAAGAAGAATAAGAAGAAGAAGAAGAAGAAGAAGAACATCAAAACCTCCAAATCAATCCAAAAAAATCAAGAAATCCAAAAAAGTTAAAGAAGTAAACACTAAAACCCGCAAATCGGCCATTAAAACCCTGAAAATCAAGAAAACATGAACAAATGAACATCAAACCCTCCAAATCAGTCATCAAAACCCTCGAAATCAACAAATCATGAACAAACGAACATTAACTCCACCAAATCTGCCATCAAACCCTTGTTGGGTTTAGTACCGATGGGTGCTGCGTACCTTTGTTGGAGAAGATGATTGACGGTGCGGCTTTGTATCGCCGGATCTATGTCGATGGTTGTTGTATCGCCGAATCTAGGTTGCAGTGGGCAGCAATTGCATCCCGCAGTGCTCACAGGAGGGAGGGAGGGAGAGAGAGAGAGAGAGAGAGAGAGAGAGAGAGAGAGAGAGAGAGAGTTTCGGTCAGTTATTGAAGGGAGGAGAGAAGAGGGGAGAAGGGTTTTGGGAGAGAAGAAGCAGGAGAGAAGAAGCGAGAGAGAAGAGGAGGGAAGGGTTTTTGGGAGAGAAGAGGCGCGCGGGAGAGAATAGGCGCGATTTGGGGAGGGCGCGCTATTTGGGGGTAAAAAATCGATTATAGGTTTTTTTTTTTTTTTGTAAGGGCGGCGGTGGCTTCGTTTTACTTGGGCGGCCACATGAAAACGCCTCTGATTTCCATCTACAGTGGCGGTTTGTTGTGGCCGCCTGTGATAAAAACGCCCCTGATACAGATTTTTTTTGTAGTGAGGAGTGCAAGATCTGGGTGGTCCATGGGTGCCAGACAGTGCCTAGGTTTTCCAGCCATACAAATGTTTCCCGCTTGAAGACCGAGGAAATCGGATTGCCTACTGAGTCACTGGGTGAGCCCAAAATTGAAACATATCGCCGAAGCTCAAGTGGGCAATGCCACAGGAAACCGTATGAAAAATGATTTCCTCCACTGTGAAAACCTTCTCAAGGGCCTAGAGTGTTGTTTATTTGTCATCTTACCTGCTCATAATATCAAAAGGACATGGATGAAGGGAACATAAATATCAGCTTGATCTTAAATTTATGTCGACTTTTCAATGGTAGATGTTCAATTCACATTGTTTCTTGTGGTGTGACTCATTTAAGATTTTTATATGCTTAATTTTTATTAAAATTGGCTAAAATTAGATTATAAAATTGATGGCGGAGTAGACAAAATAAATGTCATGGTTGGTCCCAAATAAATATGTCATGGTTGGACCCAAATAGTTTACTCCTGATAAAGTAAGGTCACCAAGTTCTGTATGCTCACCATAATGCATGTGTTGTATCTACATCGTTCATCCATTTTTAGAGATCATCTTAGGACACGAGAAAAAGAATGAGGCAGATACAGCTGGAGTAGACCCCACCACAGAAAGCACGTTGAAACCCTCCTAATATCCACCGTGATGTTTATTTGAAATTCAACCGGTTTATAAGTTAAAGAAGGGAAAACACTAACATCAGCTTGATCGAAAACTTTTGTGTCCCTTAAAAGTTTTTAATGGTGAGTGCCACTCTATCTGTTGTTTTCTGTGGTGGGGTCAACTCAAGCTTTGGATCTGATTCTTTCTTTGGCTCGTGTCCTAAAATGATCTCTACAAATGGATGGACGGTGTGGATATAATACATACATCATAGTGGGCCCACATATTAAGTGACGTCACTTCACTCAACCTGTCAGTAGCTCATCCGCGTCAGAAGACCGAGATGGCGTGCCCTGGGGCCGAGAAAATCAACACATTTTTTACACGTGTGATATTTGGTCCGCAGGTATGGCTCGGTAATGACCACTCGAGTTTCTTTGAAATGAAAAGATACCGTGCAACCAGTGGAACCGGAATATTATGGTACGGCCATATCTCCACATTACACGTGGAGGGGACATCTTTCAATCAGGATTGTCCATCTAGTGGAACCCATTATGGATGTAAGTTGATTCAAGATACGCATGAAATGGATGATCCTAGCCATCTAAACAGTGGCCTTCAAATGCACGGTTGGGAAGAAAAACATTTAATGGGCAACATTAAGGGCCTGTTTGATTTTTGAGTGCAAGTGCAAATACCTGTAAATGACTAATTATCACAGTTTCACCCGTTTGAAAATTTCTGGTAATTCTTGCCTTGGAAACTGGTTCAAAAGTGTTAGTTAAAATTTTTAAACCTCACCGTGATGTATATGATATATCTATTCCCCATCCGTTTTTCTTACTACAATCTTTTGATATACAAGTCAAAATCACGTAAATCCAATACTCCAGTGGCCCACACCAAAAGAAACAGTAGCCTTAGAAGTTTTTAACGGTAAGTGTAATGATTTACTTTTTTCTGTGGCATGGGTCCACTAGAGCTTTGGATATGCCTCATTTTTGGCTCATGCCATAAATTCATCTGACATAATGGACGAACGGTGTGGATAAGTGAAATATATCACAGTGGGACCCACAGATATTTTGCAAGATTTTCGATTTCCGCGTTCAAAAATAGGTAGACAAATCAAATAATGGTGAAATGGGTAAATGTGCTGGGAAATAATTATTACACCCTTTTCCTTGGTATTTTCCAATTCCCTCGAAATCAAACAGGCCCAACTGCTAGAAAGTGAAGATAGGCAATGACAATGGTCTTCTTCTAAGTTTGATGAGTCATCTCAATGGATGGTCCATGGTTGAAAATAAATCACAATGAATGGACCATCCCAAGCCTACAGATGGAAGGCATCAAATGGACGGATAAGATGAAATGCATTCAATGGGAGAAATCGATGACGAGGAACGTCCCTTTAGTGCACTTTTAACCAAGGCCATCTACGAACTAGCCATACTATAATGGATGGTCAAGATTTACTCATCCACCTGCCACATGCCTGCAACTGGACCATAAACCAACGTCTTTTGATGATCCAGCGCAGAGACCGTTCGAGCACTTCGAGAAGTCATGGAACACGTTGCGATTTTAAAATTGAGTGTTTTGTCTCTGTCGCAACTCAAGTTCCATCTTATGCCAACACCCGGTGGGGTCCACATACTAACATGATATCTGAACCGTTCATATTCTCAGCAATAAGTACTATATTGTAATCACGCTTCACTGTTAATTCTAATCTTATTTTTATAAAGTGTCAACTACTGAAAATTCTCTTTTCATTGTTCTGAGTTCATGTACCAACAGCAATGGCCAAAATCAACTGTAAATTCGTCAGGCCAGTGGGCATCCTGCCCAGTTGGGGGGAGAGCTGCAATAGCATCAAAATGCACTCTATCTGATATATTAAAAAGAGGGACATGGATTGCTAGGTGGAAATGGATTGGCTACATGCAGCTGTTAGGTGAGTAGGCACTCCACCATGCTTTATCTCCAACAGCAGGCATGTTACTCAATCAAATCCTACTTGAATAACTCATGAGAGATATCATAGTACTGACCCAATCGCCTATAAATCCACCAACAAATAGAATAGACACCGATTGCATGGAGACCTCAACACCCCTTAGCTGGTATTGGGATGTAGTGGATTTGATTGGACATATGGTACTATCAAAGATAAGGTTATACAAAGAATGTCTTAAAGTTGTTAGGTTGAGTATGTATTCATCTACGCCCACTAGGCAAGCCAACTCCTAAAAGAACAAAGGAGGATTGCATGGTGACCTCAACGCCACATAGCTCAGTGGTATTGGCACGTGGCGGGATTTGATTGGCCATATGTTTAAGTAATTTTGAAGGTTAGTAGTCAAATAGGTGTTCAATTGTGCCCTCTCATAAAGAGACTAGTCCAATCAAATCCCGCCACATCCTAACATCACGGAGAGCTACGTCATGTTGGGTCACCTAGCAATCTGAGTCCTAAAAGAAGTTGAACCCACTCGGAAAGTGATTGGTGACCTTGCTGCGAGGGACATTGTGGGGTCCACCATGATGTATTTATTTTATATCCATGCCGTCCATCCATCTCATTTTAGGAAATGAGACCAAAAATGAAGCCAACCCAAAGCTCAATTAGACCACATTTCAAGTCGAAACCTTCCTAGGGCCCACCATTATTTTTGTTTGTCATCGAACTTGTTCATCAAGTCACACAACCTGAATGAAGGGAAATCACAAATATCACCTTGATTCCAGTATTTTTGTAGCCCCCAATAAAATTTTAATGGTGGGCATTAATTACCACTAGTTCATGGGCATGGTTCGCTTGACCATTATACATATTCATTTTTATGCTCATATCTTAAAAAGATTGGACCAAAAAAGAGAGAGACTGAGTGGATGAAATACATGCATCAAGGTGGGCCTACATGCTTATCACAAAATATATCCGCCCATTGGCAAGCTCACTAGGCAATCCACTTCCTAATCCCTTCTCTGTTTTCACCTGGTGCAGTGCCCCAATACACAGTATTGTATGGTGGCTGGTTTGCAACTCCCGATTTACATCTTTAAGTTGATAGAACCAATTAGATTGTTAATAGCACCATCTTATACCTACCTTAATATCATACTTCATTGCTGATATATGTTGGGATCCGTGCTGCAGAATCACACAGAGATGGACCTAGAATAGCAATCCAATGGCACCAAGCAAACATAAGAGAACAAAAAGATTTAACAAGAAAAATCCTTTTAGAAAAAAACCATGGCACGAAGCGGCAGAAATTCACTATGAAAGCATAAATTACACACCACTTAAAATATACGATGAGTTATGTCATAAAAAAAAATAATACACACCAATTAAAAACATCAAAATGAACATATAACCCCATATGAGATTCAATGAGAAAGTTTTTTGCTCCATTTGATTATTAGGGCTGGGTGCTTATGTTAGATAGGCTGCATTTCATATATACATATTATGTGGACCCTAAAATATTTTGACTTTATTACTTTCTAAAGAAAATATATGAGAGTACTTCAATAGTTTCCCTCCTGATCAAGAGGCACTACCTACGCATTTTTATTTGTGGAGGAATCTGTTGGTAAATTTGGTATTTACTACTATTTCTTTATTTTTTATTTTTTGTAAAAGTTTGTTATCATTTCAGATTAGAAATTTTGAAAATCCAATTTATACTTTGGAGTATTGTTATCATGTGGAGTTTGAGTCTACTCCTAGAGTTCCAGGACGAGTTATTGGGTTCTGATCTTGCCAACTTTTGGCTTCTCTTACGAGACTTGAACCTGGATCCAATCAGGTTCCAAACTAACCTTGTTTTAAGTTGGGTTAGGTCAAATAAGCATTCTCTTCTCAGGGTTAGCCCAACTTGTACAGATGGATTAGATCGCACATTTATGTGTAAATGGCTATCTTAGATATGCATGGCTTAAAAAATCTCATTTGGTTACTAGAATGAAACACACACATATAGACACCCGAGGTTCTTAAATGGCACGTGGGTTAACCCATCATCAATATGAACATTTCATTCCTACATACAACTAGGAGAAAGCCATGGTCTAAAAATTGTACCACTTTGATGATCTTAAGCGTCCAATATCATGGGAAAAAAAATAGCCATTGAGCATAGAAATAAAATTGCTCCAATCATCATTTTAAAACATCTATAGATAAATCACACTGTATAGCTTATGATTCCAAAGTAGCACCTTGCATTAATGATTCTAACCATGTGACCCAGACTTGTAATAATGAATGATTGTAAAAAAAAGAAATTAGCCTCACTCAAAGAGGGTCTGAATCATTCGATCAGATTTTGCATAATTGGTTGCTCCTGTTAGCATTATTGAATGAATCAATTGTGAACAATGTTTGGACTCCCACATGTCCTTCAAAAGGTTTGGGGACATTGCTAAGGTTCCCTAAGCAAACACACTACATATAGGTGAGCTCTATGGGTCCACTGTGAGATGTTTGTTGGACCTATAAACTAAAACTATAAACTAAACCTAAACCTAAACCTAGACCTAAACCTTACCTATTCTAGCTCAAATCCCTAAACCTAAACCTACACCTAATCCCAATCTCAACTAACTCCCGAACCTAAACCGAAACCTAACCTTGAAAACCCAAGCCCAAAACCGATCCCGAACTCGAACCCGATTTCCCTAAACCTAAACCTAAACCTAAACCTATTCTCAAATCCCTAAACCTAACCTACACCAAATCTCAATCTCAACTCCCCTAACCTAAACCCAAACCTAAAAATGAAAACCCAAACCTAAACCCGATCCCGAACCTGAACCCGATTTCCTAAACCTAAAACCTTAACCTATTCTAAAATCCCTAACCTAAAACCTACACCAAATCCTAATCTCAACTCTCTAACCTAACCTAAACCTGAACTTGAAACCCAACCTAAACCCGATCCTGAACCCGAACCTGAACCCAGTTTCCTAAACCTAAACCTTAACATTCTCTCATTCCCCAAAGCTATAACCTATAACCTGAACCTAAACCACGCGAACCTAAACCTATAAGCTTACCCTATAACCTAAACATATAACCAAAACCTAAACTTATAAGCTAAAACCTAAACCTAAGCCTAAAACCTAAATGTATTCTCAAATCCCTAAACCTAAACCTAATCCCAATACCAATCTCACGTTCCCACCTAAACCAAACCAAAACTTCTAAACCCGATCCCGAACCCGAACCCGATTTCCTAAACATAAACCTTAACCTATTCTCAAATCCCTAAACCTATACCTACAACAAACCAAATCCCATCTCAACGCCCTAACCTAAACCTAAACCTAACATGAAAACCCAAGCCTAAACCCGATCCCGAACCCCCGAACCCGATTTCCTAAACCTAAACCTTAACCTATTCTCAAATCCCTAAACCTAAACCTACTCCAAATCCAATCTCAACTCTCCAACCTAAACCTAAACCTGAACTTGAAAACTCAAACCTAAACCCGATCCTGAACTGAACCTAAACCCAATTTCCTAAACCTAAACCTAAACTTAACCTATTCTCAATTCCCAAGCTATAACTATAACCTGAACCTAAATCGGACCTAACCTATAACCTTAATCTTATAACCTAAACATATAACCAAAAACCTAAGCTTATAACTAAAACCTAAACCTAAGCCTAAAACCTAAATGTATCTCAAATCCTTAACCTAAACCTAATCCCAATCCCAATCCCAATCTCACGTCCCCAACCTAAACCTAAACCTAAACTTCTAAACCTGATCTCGAATCTGAACCCGATTTCCTAAACATAAACCATAACCTATTCTCAAATCCCTAAACCTAAACCTACACCAAATCCCAATCTCAACTCCCTAACCTAAACCTAAACCTAAACATGAAAACCCAAGCCTAAACCGATCTCAAACCCGAACCCGATTTCCTAAACCTAAACCTTAACCTATTCTCAATTCCCAAAGCTATAATATAACCTATAACCTATAACCTAAAGTTAAACCCAAACCTAAACCTATACCTTAACATAAACCCAAAACGTAAACCTTAACCTAACCAAAACCTATAACCGTAACCTAAACCAAACCTGTAACCTAAACCTTAACCTAAACTTATAACCTTAACCTAACCTAAAAACCAAAACCTAAACCTATCCTAAACCTAAAACCTAAACCTAAACCTAGAACCTAAACCAAAACCTATAACCTTAACCGCAACAAAACCTTAAACCTAAACCTAACCTATAACCTAAACTTATAACCTTATAACCTAAACCGAAAACCAAAACCTAAACCTATAACCTAAACCGATAAGCTAAAAAAACCCTAAACCTAAAACCTAAATATATTCTCAATCCCCTCAACCTAAACCTAATAATCCCAATCCCAATCCCAATCTCAACTCCCCAACCTAAACCTAAACTTCAAAACCCGAACCCGAACCCATTTCTAAACTAAACCTAAACCTCAACCTACACCAAATCCCCATCTTAACTCTCTAACCTAACCTAAACCTAAACATGAAAACCCAAGCCTAACCCGATCCCGAACCCGAACCCGAACTTGATTTCCTAAACCTTAACCTATTCTCAAATCCCGAAGCTATAACCTATAACCTAAACCTAAACCACCTAACCTAAGCCCTATAACTTTAACCTATAACCTTAACATAACCCAAAACCTAAACCTTAACTTAAACCCAAAAACTATAACCTTAACCTAAACCAAAACCTGTAACCTAAACCTAAACCTAAACTTATACCCTTAACTAAACCTAAAACCAAAACCTAAACCTACAACCTAAACCGAGAAACTAAAACCTAAACCTAAACAAAAACCTATAACCGGAACCTAAACAAAACCTATAACCCTAAATCTTAACCTATAACCTAACTTATGGACCTTAACCTAAACCTAGAACCAAAAACTAAATCTATAAGCGAAAACCTAAACCTAAACCTATACCGAAACCTTAAACCTATTCTCAAATCCCGAACACCTAAACCTACACCTTATCCCATCTCAACTCACTAACCTAAACCTAAATCTAAACTTGAAAACCTAAGCCTAACCCGATCCCGAACCCAAACACCCGATTCCTAACCTAAACCTTAACCTATTCTCAATTCCCAAAGCTATAACCTATAACCTAACCTAACCTAAACTTATAACCTTAACAAAACCCAAAACATAAACCTTAACCTAAACCAAAGCCTATAACCTTAACCTAAACCAAAACCTTAACCTAAACCTTAACCTAAACCAAACCTAAACCTATAACTAAACCTAAACCTAACCGATAAACCTAAACCAAAACCTATAACCTACTTAAACCTAAACGACAACCTATAACCTAAACCTTACCTATAACTTATAACCGATAACCTAAACTTATAATCTTAACCTAAACCTAAAACCAAAACCTAAACCTATAACTTAAACCTATAAGCTAAAACCGAAACCTATACCTATACTTAAACCTTAACTATTCTCAAATCCCTAAACCTAAACCTACACCCGATCCCAATATCAACTCCATAACCTAAACCTAAAGCTAAACTTGAAAACCCAAGCCTAAACCCGATGCCCAAACCCGATTTCCTAAACCTATACCTAAACCTTAACCTATTCTCAAATCCCTAACTTATACCTACACCAAATCCCAATCTCAATTCCCTAACCTAAACCTAAACCTAAACATGAAACCCAAGCCTAAGCCCGATCCCGAACCTGAACCCGATTTTCCTAAACCTATACCTAAACTTAACCTATTCTTAAATCCCTAACCTAAACCTACACCAAATCCCAATCTCAACTCCCTAAACTAAACCTAAACCTAAACATGAAAAGCCAAGCCTAAACCCGATCCTAAACCCGAACCCAATTTCCTAAACCTAAACCTTAACCGATTTTCAATTCCCAAAGCTATAACCTATAACCTCTAACCTAAACCTAAACCTAACCTAAACCTATAACCTTAACATAACCCAAAACCTAAACCTTAACCTAAACCAAAGCCTATAACCTTAACCTAAACCAAAACCTGTACCTAAACTTTAACCTAAACCTATGACCTTTACCTAAACCTATAAAAACTAAAGCCTAAACCTAAACCTAAACCTAAACCAATACCTATAACCTCAACCTAAAAAAACCTATAACCTATACCTTATTAACCTATAACTTAAACTTATAACCTTAAAACCTAAACCAAAACCAAAACCAAAACCTAAAAGCTAAAACCTAAACCTAAACCTATACTAAACATTAACCTATTCTCAAATCCCTAAACCTAAACCTACACCTAATCCCAATCTCAACTCCCTAACCTAAACCTAAACCTAAACCTAAACATGAAAACCCAAGCCTAAACCAGATCCCGAACACGAACCCGATTACCTAAAACATAAACCTTAACCAATCTCAATTCCCTAACCTAAACCTTAACCTAAACTAACCTAAACTAAACCTTAAAGAACCTAACCTATAACTTAACCTAAACAAAACCTAAACTTATAACCTAACTAACCTAACAGTAACCTAAACCTAAAACCTAAACCTTAACCTATAACCTAAAACCTAAACCTAAACCTAAACCTAAACCTAAATGTATTCTCAAATCCCTAAACCTAAACCTACACCTACACCTAATCCTAATCTCAACTCCCTAACCTTAACCTAAGCTTAAACTTCAAAACCGAAACCTAAACCCGATCCCGAAGTCAACCCGATTTCCTAAACCCTAAACCTATTCTCAAATCCCAAAACCTATACTTATAACCTGAACCTAAACCTAAACCTGGAGGAGCTGGCGAGGCAGAGGGAGGAGCAGGAGAGGAGGATAGAGGATCAGCTGGCAAGGTAGAGGAGGATGGAGGAGGAGTTGGTGAGGCAGAGGGAGGAGAGGAGGATGGCGGAGATGCGGGTGGCGCATGAGTGACGGATGACGGAGATGTTTCAGGCTTTCGTTGCACGCTTACCCACCGATGCCCCACCACCTCCGTCTTCATCTTTGTGATTTTTTATTTATTTGTTTATGATGTTAAGTTTTATATGTATTTATGCGTGAAATGAATGTGATACAGTAAGATTATTTGTGTTTGGATGAATGTAGTTTATGTAGTTTGGGTTTAGATGGATGTGAATGTGAATGTGAATATGATGAATGTGTATATCAGGATGAATATGATGGATATATTATTAACAGGTGTATATCAGGAATTTTGTATGGATTTTGAGCTAAATTATATTTTTTAAAAAAAGAAACTTTTGGCGACGAAAATTTTCGTAGCTAAAAGATACGGTAGTTTATTTTTAGCAGCGAAAATTTTCGCTGCTAAAAGTCTTGTACAATACAAGACTTTTAGCGGTGAAAATTTTCGCTACTAAAAACAAAAAGATTTTTTAATTTTTTAGTGACGAACAGTTTCGCCGCTAAAAGTGTATGTAGTTTGGGTTTAGATGGACGTGAATGTGAATATGATGAAATGTGTATTCAGGATGAATATGATGGAATATATTGTTAACAGGTGTATATCAGGAATTTTGTGTGGATTTTGAGTTAGATTATAATTTTTTTAAAAAGAAACTTTTGGCGACGAAAATTTTCGTAGCTAAAAGATACGGTAATTTATTTTTAGCAGTGAAAATTTTGCTGCTAAAAGTGTTGTACAATACAAGAATTTTAGCGGAGAAAATTTTCGCTGCTAAAAACAAATTATTTTTAATTTTTTAGTGACGAACAGTTTCGCCGCTAAAAGTGTATATAGTTTGGGTTTAGATGGATGTGAATGTGAATATGATGAAATGTGTATATCAGGATGAATATGATGGAATATATTGTTAACAGGTGTATATCAGGAATTTTGTACGGATTTTGAGCTAGATTATATTTTTTTAAAAAAGAAACTTTTGGCGACGAAAATTTTCGTAGCTAAAAGATACGGTAGTTTATTTTTAGCAGCGAAAATTTTCGCTGCTAAAAGTTTTGTACTGTACAAGACTTTTAGCAGCGAAAATTTTCGCTGCTAGAAACAGAAGATTTTTTTATTTTTTAGCGACGAAAATTTTGCCCCTAAAAGTTTAAGAAAAATGTTTCAGTCTTTAGCAACGAAAATTTTCGTCGCTAAAAGTATCATGTAGGATTTTTAGCGGCGAAAATTTTCACTACTAAAAGATATGTATTCCATCTTGTAGGAAAAGTTTGGAGCATTTAGCGACGAAACGTTTCGTCGCTAAAAGTATAATGTACGATTTTAGCTATGAAAATTTTCGCCGCTAAAAGTTTCGTCGCTAAAAGTTTCGTCGCTAAAAACCCTCTTTTTTGTAGTGTCATTTTAATATACAAGGCCAAAAGTGGGAAGGTTCAAAGATTCCAGTGGGCCGTACTAAAGGAAAGGATGGTTAAGGAAATTCCTACCGTTGAAACCTACCTCGGGTCGACAGTGAATGTTTACTGCCATCCACATCCTTAATAAGGTCATTCCTACCTACTGTTGAAACCTACCTCGGGTCGACAGTGAATGTTTACTGCCATCCATATCCTTAATAAGGTCATTCCTACTTGGATGACCTGAAAACACA
Organism: Magnolia officinalis; assembly: GCA_021015155.1. NCBI lineage: Eukaryota > Viridiplantae > Streptophyta > Magnoliopsida > Magnoliales > Magnoliaceae > Magnolia > Magnolia officinalis. Next base: position 75,998,420 of record JAJHSJ010000004.1, on the reverse strand, counting down.
AATATTAGCATGATAAACTTCAATAGCCCCACGAATATTTCAACTGTACATTCAATTCTCATGTTTTTGGCCCCCACTTGAGTATTAGATCTATCTCATCTTTGGCCTTGTATCATAAAATGAGATTAATAATAATAAAAATGTATAAATAATATGAATTTCTCACAAACATCATGATGGGTCCCATCAAAATTTTCACCACAGTAACTTATGTTGAATGCTTTGGCATAAAAACCGTGTACTACACGTGTACTACCATATGCATATAGGCCATTATGGAAAGGTTTTCCAAGCCAAGCGTGCATGCAAGCAAATGTATCATGAAATGTGTTGATGCAAAAATCTAGTTCACCCTCTTTAGACTTTTGAGTACCTGCACAGGAAGAAGACAAAGAAGACCCTGGCTAGAGCAGGGGACTCTCGATGCTAAAGTCAGGCTAGGAATCTGGGTCTTATCGTATTAATGGGTTCTGGGAGAGAGTTTTTGCATACCTTTCACCCTTGGAGTCTCTCCTATTTATAGGAGAGGGAGGATCTCGCCGTATGAGGATTCTTTCCTGATATTTTGGAGATTTGTTATGATCCTGGATCTTCTCGAGATTATAGGATCTCGTGATCATTGAGATCTAACGCTATCTTCTGGAGATTTTGAGCAAGATCTCTGATTTTTAGGAAGATCCTTCGGATCCGTAGCTCGGCTCTAGGTCGGGTCAACCTCTGGCCGACCTATGCGTTAGGTTGATATCTGGCCGACCTATAACCGGCCTCTGGCCGATCTATGACCAACCTATGACTGACCTCTGTCTGACCTCTAGTCGACCTATGACTTAATTTCCTATGGGTTAAGTTGATATCTGGCCGACCTCTGTCTGACCTCTGGCCGACCTATGGCTCGTAGTCTCATTCTTTGACTGTTCTTACATTTGCATCACCCTTTTTGAAGGTTAGCCTTTTGGACGTAAAAGCCTTATCAGGCTCGGGTTTCACTAGGCCCCGCGCTGTTTCAGTAGAGTTGGTCCATTACATAAGCCGATTTATCCACTTGTCCATTTTTCCCCCAACAGTAAACCCCCCTTATTTCTCGGGCTGACCTGTGGAGGTTCGAGAAGTAAGTTGGTCGGATTATGCATGATTGGCTTACGCCTAGTCGGCTTGTGCTTGGTCGACTTATGCCCAGTTGGCTTATGCCTGGTTGGTTAATGCCTGGTCAACTTATGCCTGGTTGACTTATGTTTGGTCGGCCTATGCCCAGTTGGCTTATGCCTGGTCGGCTTATACCCAGTTGGCTTATGCCTGGTCGGCTTATGTTTGGTCGGCTTATGCTTGGTTGGCATATGGTTAGCTTATGCCTGAATAATGGTTGACCCATGAAATGGGTCGGCATGGATGGATCCCTAGGAATCCCCTGGGCTGAACTCTAGCATGGATGGATCCCTGGGAATCCTCTTGTTGCTAACGAAAGAATTCTCCCCTTCTTCCCCTTGCTCCATATCCTCAACCGAGTTATTTCCTCTTCAAGCAATATAGTTCCAATTACGAGATCGAGCACTGAGCTGACCTGTCGAGGCCAGGCTGACCTTTCGAGGTTGACCTCAGCTGCTTAGGTCGAGCTAACCTGCCAAGGCCTAGCTTAACTGTCGAGGCAGAGCGAAACTGTTGAGGTCGAGCTGGACTGCTGAGGCTGAGCTGAGCTGTTAAGGCCAAGCTGAGCTATTGAGGCCGAGCTGAGCTGTTGAGGCCAAGCTAAGCAGTTAAGGCCGAGCTAATCTATTGAAACCGACCTTACCTATTGAGGCCGAGCTAAGCTGTTGAGGCTAAGCTGAGCTGTTAAGGTCGAGCTGACCTATTGAGGCCGAGCTGACCTGTTGAGGCCGAGTTGACTTGTTGAGTGTCGAGTTGAGCTGTTGAAGCCGAGCTGAGCTTGTTGAGGCCGAGCTGACCTATTGAGGTCGAGTTGACTTGTTGAGTGTCGAGTTGAGCTGTTGAGGCCGAGCTGCGCTTGTTGAGGCCAAGGTGACCTATTGAGGTTGAACTGAGCCTGTTGAGGCCGAGCTAACCTGTTGAGGCCGAGTTGACCTGTTGAGGACCGAGTTGACCTGTTAAGGGCCGGTTTGAGCTACCGAGGTCGAGTTGAGGCCGAGTTGACCTGTTAAGGGCTAGGTTGAGCTGCCGAGGTCGAGTTGAGACCGAGCTGACCTATCAAGGCTTGGATGACCTGGGGGTAGTAGATCCTCAAGCGTTCAACATCCCATGGGCGAGATAAGAGCCCCCTATGTCTTCTAGTCGATATGTCCATCAGTATTTGATGTCGAGGTCGGAGTTGGCCAATGAGCCTTATTGTCGAGCTGACCTTTTGAGGCCGAGCAAACCTGGGAGTAGTATGCCAACCTGCCGATGCCGAGATGACTTGCCGAGGCTCGGTTATCAGGTTTTCTTGCTCAACCTGGCTTCTTTCAGCTTAAGGGAGTGTACCGATGGAAGTGACTTTCTGGATGTCAGTTGGTATGCTAGCCCAGTCTTGGTCGTCTTCTTTCTTTCTTTTGGTGCTAACAGAAGAGTACTCTCCTTCTTCCTTTCGCATAATGTCCTCAACTGAGTTTTTTTTTCTCTTTGAGCAGCACAGCTCCGAGTGCAAGATCGAGCACTGAGCTGACCTGTCGAGGCTGGACTGACCTTTCGAGGTTAACTTGAGCTGCCAAGACCGAGCTAACCTGTTGAAGTCAAGTTGAACCTGTTAAGGCCAAGCTGAGCTTATTGAGGCTGAGGTGACCTGTTGAGGTCGAACTGAGCCTGTTAAGGCCGAGGTGACCTGTTGAGGCCGAGCTAAACCTGTTGAGGTCAAGGTAGCCTATTAAGGCCGAGCTGAGCTATTGAGGCCGAGCTAAGCTGTTGAGGCCAAGCTGAGCTTGTTGAGGCGGAGCTAAGCTTATTGTGGTCGAGTTGAGTTGTTGAGGCCGAGCTAAGTTAAGACCGAGGTGAGCTGTTGAGGCCGAGCTAAGTTGTTAAGACCGAGGTGAGCTGTTGAGGCCAAGCTGATCTTTTGAGGCCGACCTAAGCTGTTGAGGCCGAGGTGACCTATTAAGTCCGAGCTGATCCTGTTAAGGTCGAGCTAAGCTGTTGAGGCCGAGCTGAGCCTGTTGAGGCCGAGCTAAGCTGTTGAGGCCATGCTGAGCGTATTGAAGCTGAGGTGGTTTTGGTCGTTATGCGGCCCAGCGGGCTCAAGGTTATTGATTTAGGAATAACTGAGATGGCTGCAAACAAATGATTCAGGAAGAGCTTCGACTTGACTGCAGCAATGATTCAGGAATAACTTTATTCTTTCATTTCGCTATTGTAGATTGTTTGAAGTATTAATGGTAGAGCAAGAACGACTTAAGATGTCGTTCCCACAGACAGCACCAAACTGTTTATGTAAAAATCTAGTCCACCCTCTTTAGACCTTCGAGTACCTGCACAGGAAGAAGACAAAGGAGACCCTGGCTAGAGCATGGGACGCTCCGATGCCAGAGTCGAGCTAGGAATCTGGGTCTTATAGTATTGAGAGGTTCTGGGAGAGAGTTTTTGCGTACCTTTCAACCTAGGAGAGGGAGGATCTCGTCGTACGGGGATTCTTTCCCGATATTTTAGAGATTTGTTGTGATCTTGGATCTTCCCGAGATTATAAGATCCCGTGATCGTCGAGATTTAGAACTATCTTCTAGAAATCTTGAGTAAGATCTCTGATTTTTAGGAAGATCCTTTAGATCCGTAGCTCGGCTCTAGGTCGGGTTGACCTCTGGCCAACCTATAGCCGATCTATGGGTTAGGTTGATATTTGGCCGACTTATGGCCGACCTCTGGCCGATTTATGACTGACATTTATTTGACCTCTAGCCGACCTCTGTCTGACCTCTGGCCGACTATGGCCGACTATGGCCGACCTATGGGTTAGGTTGATATCTGGTCGACCTCTGTCTGACATCTGGCCAACCTCTGGCCAACATATGACCAACCTCTGACCAATCTATGGCCGACCTATAGCTCGTAGTCCCATTCTTTGAGTGTTCTTGCATTTGCATCACCTTTCTTGAAGGTTAGCCTGCTTTTGGACGTAGCAGCCTTATCAGGCTCGGGTTTCATTGGGCCCACACTGTTTCAGTAGACTTGGTCCATTCCATAAGCTGACTTATCCACTTATCTATTTTTTTCCTAACAAAATGTGCAAGATCGATCTGGGTAGTCCATTAAAGTGCCTGATAATGCCTAAGTTTTTTAGCTATACATTTGTTTCCCACTTAATGACTGAAATGACGTGCCTAGGCCTTACGATTAACACATTTTTTATACCTGTTGTATTTGGTCCATGTAGAATTCGGATCCTTATAAAAATCAAGTTTGTTGCAATCTGACTACGTCATCATTCTGCATTTAATGCGGCCTTGATGACGACGTCAGTAATGACATTGACAAAAATCACTAATACAAGAAAGCAACATTTTCCTACTCGTCGCAATGAGAGGATCGAGACGCCCACAGGAACGCGGATTGCGTCCTACCCCCGACTGTCTCTAGCCACGAGCGGGCGGTCCTGTGGGTCGACCCACTGTGACCACGTTGTCCATCCTTCATCTAAGATCACAAAAATGAGGCAGATCCAACGCTGGAGTAGACCACTTCCAAATGAGATGATACCGGGAGCAAGTGGAACCAGAATATTATGGTACAGCCATATTTCTACATTACACGTGGCAGTGATATCTTTCAATCAGTATTGTCCATCTAGTGGAACCCACTATGGATGGAAGTTGATTCAAGATTGGCAAGAAATGGATAATCCTAGCCATCTAAACAGTGGCATTCAAATGCACGATTGGGAAGGAAAACAGTCAATGGGCAACAATATTAAGTGTTGGAAAGTGAAGATAGTCTATGACAATGGTCTTCTTCTGAGTATGATGAGTCATCTCAATGGAATCATAGAAAATGGACTATCCGGGGCATACAGATGGAAGGCATCAAATGGACGGATAAGATGAAATGCATTCAATGGGAGAAATCGATGACTAGGAACGTCCCTTTGGTGCACTTTTAACCAAGACCATTCACGAACTAGCCGTACTATAATGGATGATCAAGATTTACCCACCCACCTGCTACATGCCTGCGACTGGACCATGAACCAACGTCTTTCATTGATCCAGCGCAGAGGCCGCTCGAGCACTTGGAGAAGTCGTGGAACACGTTGCGATTTTAAAATTGAGTGTTTTTGCCTCCGTCGCAACTCAGGTTCCATCATATGCGGACACCCGGTGGGGTCCACATACTGACATGATCTATGAACCGATCATATTCTCAGCAATAAGCACTCTATCGTAATCACGCTTCACTGTTAATTCTAATCTTATTTTTATAAAGTGCCAACTACTGAAAATTTTCTTTTCAATGTTCTGCGTTCATGCTCAAACATCTATGGCCAAAATCAACTGTAAATTCGTCAGGCCAGTGAGCATCTGGCTCATTTGGGGGGCCACACAAGCGGGATTGAGCTGCAATAGCATCAAAATGCACTCTCTCTGAAATATTAAAAAGAGGGACATGTATTGCTAGGTAGATTTTGATTGGCTGTATCCTGCTGTTAGGTGAGTAGGCACTCAACTTGCTTCATCTCTAACCGTGGTATGTTGCTCAATCACATCCTACCAAAATAAGTCATGAGAGATATCATAGTGACCCAATTGCTGAGAAATCCACCTCCAAACAGAATAGACACAGATTGCATGGAGACCTCAACACCCTTAGCTGGTTTTGGGATGCAGTGAATTTGATTGGCTACGTGCTACTATCAAAGATAAGGTTATGAAAGCATGTCTTAAAGTTTCATCTGCGCCCACCAGGCAATCCAACTCCTAAAAGAACAAAGGTGGATTACATGGTGACCTTAATGCCACATAGCTCAGTGGTATTGGGAGGTGGTGGGATTTGACTGGCCATGTGTTTAAGCATTTTTAAAGGTTATTAGGTCAAATAGGTACTCAATTGTGCCCTCTCATACAGAGATTGGTCCAATCAAATCCCGCCACATACCAACATCACTGGAGAGCTACGCAGTGTTGGGTCACCTAGCAATCCGAGTCCTAAAAGAAGTTGAACCCACTCGTTTGGAAGTGACCAGTGACCTTGCTGCCAGGGACATTGTGGGGTCCACCATGGTGTATTTATTTTATATTCATGTCTTCCATCCATCTCATTTTAGGAAATGAGACAAAAAATGAAGCTAACCCAAAGCTCAATTAGACCACATTTCAGGTTGATACCTTCCTAGGGCCCACCATTATTTTTGTTTGCCATCCAACTTGTTCATCAAGTCACACAACTTGAATGAAGGAAAATCACAAATATCACCTTGATTCCAGGTTTTTTTTTTTTTTTTGCCCCTAATAAAATTTTAATGGTGGGCATTAATTACCACTAGTTCATGCGGCATGGTTCGCTTGACCATATATATATATATAGATATATATAATATATATATATATATATATATATATATATATATATATATATGGAAAAGGTACTATGCGCTCGAGCTCACGGGTCCGTCCCATGAGGTCGAGCTGTGTGGGCCCCACCGTGATGCGTTTCGAACATCTACCCCATCAGTCAGATGCACCATTCCATCGTGGGCCTAGGTCCCAAAAATCAAGTCAATCCGTGACTTTTGTGGGCCACACCACATACAGAAGTGGAGAGGGGCCGTACACCATTAAAACATTCATAACCATTTTTAAGGGCATACCGAGATGTAGTTTGCAAATCCAGCCCATCCATTATGTGTGTCCCACTTGGATGAGGGTTCAGACCAAGTTTCAGGCACATGCAAAACTCAAGTGGGCCCCACCAAGTGCTTTTATATGTTTTAACGATGTCTTCACATAATTTTAGATGGTATGGCCCACCTGAGTTCCGTATACGGCTGATTTTTGGGATATCCTATAATTTAAAGGGTACCCATCAAATGCACGGTGTTGATGGTTGACACGCATCACGGTGGGGCCCACACAGCTCGACCTCACGATAAGCTTATCGCCAGCTCTAGCGCATTGTACCTTTTCCATATATATATATATATATATATATATATATATATATATATATATATATATATATATATAATTTTTAGGCTCTTACCTTAAAAAGATTGAGCCAAAAAAGGGATGGACTGAGTGGATGAAATACATATATCAAGGTGGGCCCACAGTGCTTATCATAAAATATATCCCCGGTGGCAAGGTCACCAGGCAATCCACTTCCTAAGCCTTCTCGGTTTTCGCCCGGTGCAATGCCCCAATAACACAATAATATTATATGGTGGTTGGTTTGCAACTCTTGGTTTGCATCTTTAAGTTGATAGAACCATTTAGATTGTTAATAGCACCATCTTATGCCTACCTTAATATCATACTTCATTGGTGATATATGTTAGGATTTGTGTTGTGGAATCACACAGAGATGGATCTACGATAGTAATCCAATGGCACCAAGCAAAAACCTTTTCGTAAAAAATCACGGTACAAAGCGACAGAAATCAATTATGAAAGCATAAATTACAAAGAGAAAAAGCTTACCCAATTCGAAACAACCTCGAATTTCACCTTGCTATACCCTTTGAAACCCTAGAACCCTTTCTAAAAACCTTTAAATACTTTGAAAAGCTTTGACTTACTTTAAAATAGCCCTAAGGACTCCTATTTATAGTTTAGGAAACCTCACTTATGCACCGACTTTGGAATACACTACACCAAAAACGTCATTTAGAAACGGTTTTAAACCGTTCCTAAATCCCTTAGGAACGGTTTTAAACCGTTCCTAAAAGAGGCATCGCATAGAATCTGGAACGGTTCCATACATCAAGTGCCGTTTCAAATTTTAAGAACAGAATCTTAGGAACGGTTTCAAACCGTTCTCAACGGTCAAATTTTAGGAACGGTTCTAAACCGTTCTCAACGGTCAAATTTTAAATTTTTGGACCTGTATTTTTCATTATTTCGAATGGCCAATAAAAGCAGTACACCTGTTTTTATATTTAAAAACCAAAGAATATTATATACAATTAAAAATTAATACTGAACAAATTGGTTACAACTTTATAATAAAAATTATATATATTTACAACAATTAAGTCTACAATTGAATGAATACTACAAAAAAAAAAAAAAATCCTCCATGATGTGCTATACTCCTAGAGAACACATGGTCCTCTGTGGTTGCACCATGACTTGCGATGACACTCTGAAAGAGGAACTTGTCTTTGCATTGCATATCAGGTAGAGCTTTTTGGGCTTGCATTGTAACTATAAAAATCAAAACAAAGACCATAAGCAATTTGATTAGCCAAAAAACAACACAAAGATTCAAAAACTAAACACGCAAAAGAGTGACTATTCAACAACAAAAACTAGAGGATCACCTATAACGTTGCATGTCGTCCCAGGCAAAATAATGCATGTGTTAGGATGCACAATGTTTATTTGGATTGGTTATTTTAACCTGAAAACAATAAGGCAAAAAAAAAAAAAAAAAAAAAAAAAAAAAAAAAAAAAAAAAAAAAAAAACCATGATGGGTAATATCAGATCAAGAGGCGGAACCACCAGTACCATTACAGGGTCAAACAAAAACAAGTCAAGCCTTTCGATCAAAGCATCACATGATACCTCAAAAATAAAACATATAGATTTCTTCTTTTGTTCTAGCAAGAAATCTATACGTGTCAATGTATAAATATGCGAGATATCACTGAAACCATACACCTTCACCCATAGCGAAAAATAGTTGCGGTAGAGATGGCCAGAATTTCTTACGTTTATGCTTCCTTCTCGTCCTGTCTTTTCCTCGGGTTTTCTTCTGATCTGTCTTTAAAGAAGTAGATCCAAGCCGTTCATTTGGTGGTAGACCTCCTATGAATATGCACTGTTGAGGAAACGGTCCACTCCACTAATCAAATGGGGCACACATCTAGCTAACTTGTCGAGCGGAGAAGACCATCGGATAGGATGACCCAAACATAGATATTACATGGCCCAAAAATAATCCTAATTGAATAATCACAGCCACAATTAAGGGAAATCACGGCCATACTGTCCATTTTCCAGGTCTTCATTCAAATGGCTGTGATCATCTGATTAGATCGTTTTTGGGTCCTTGTTGAATCCCATGTCCAATTTTCCAGCATGATTGTAGGCTGTATTCATGTATCGAAAGATACAACACGTTAATTACCATATTAATACTCTCTCACTCTATAAATACATGAGATTTCCACAAACCATACACATCCACCCACACTACAAATCTGTTGTAGTAAATATGGCTAAGCTCTTTTTCTTTTTCTCACACACATACCCCACACACTCACGCTGGTGAATTAAGCTTATCCCATGGTTACAGGGAACAATCCCTGCCATGAATCTCATCCCACCTAATCATTTCCAATGCAACTGGCCAAACAGGCCCTAAGTGTAATCTTCCAAACTTATTAACAAATTCCTTTTTTTTTTTTTAAAGGGCGGTCTTGTGATTTGTGTGAGGCTGTTTTGGCTGTTTCTATTTGGTAGAATTATTAACAAATTCCGTTATTCAGCAAAACGGGCAGGTGGAGATCTTTACATCATCTTCATCTGGGAATTTAGTGGTGCAAGGAGACCCCCAAAATGCTATCAAATGGCAAGTTCTACAGGTTCTGAACTGTGGAAATTGCCTTCTATTTTTGGTGAAATTCATGATTTAGCTTCTAACCATGGCAGATGCACAAGAAACATAGCAACAGTGTTCATGTAAGCCTGGTAGATGCACAGGAAACCAGTTATTGAAGCCGGTCTTTTTCTTTGTTTATGGCATGGATTCATCAATTGTCATATACTTTTGCTCATCTAAGAAGCCACGATGCTCCCATCAACAAGCACACATCACTATCTTCTCGCATGAAAACATAACTCTTAATATAAAACACACCTCATAAGTTTTTCCTGCGGGAACAATTGCCTCCTTATAGTCATCCTTTTTCCTGTAAGAAAGATCACAGGAAGCAATTTTCAGTTGAAGTGTGATGTCTAATGCCACAAACCACATGCTAATACAAAATAAGCCAAACCATAAACACTACAATGAGTAAAAATCTACCTTGATTCTACTGCACCAGCATCCTCTGTTGAAATAAAGAAGGGAGCCTAAGACTAATAACACTAAGTTATGATAGGAACTCTTATACTACAAATATGATGACCAAGTGACCACCTGTAAAAAGAAAAGAAACAGAATAATTTTACATAATGTGTTGGTGCCAAAAGGATGGAGAACATAAATAAATACTCACCAATCACATTCCATTCCAGCTCCAGATGGAATACCGAATATGCACAAAAATCATCTAAGCAGAAGCCAAGATCATCCACAAATGAAGGTTAGCAAGATATTGAAAATTAAATTAGAGAATGATTGAGTATGAACATTACAACTGCAAACATCAGTGTATGCAAACAGCTACCTCCCAAAAATAAAAAATTAAACGGGAGTCTGGTTGTTGAGATCACTCCAAATAAGAAAAGAAGAAGAAGAAGAAGAAGGTAGTAAGGATGATTAATTTAACATGACAAATATTAAAAACTAGCATTAACAGTGCCAACCTTCGCTTTTGGAATGAGACGGCCCTTGGATTCATGCTTCATGTCAACTGTAGACATCAAAATCGCTATTGAAGATGGACGGCTGCCCCAGCTTAGTGTACCCCTACATATACACCAGAAGCCACGTCACTGCATCTATTAGAATTTTGAGCGCAAAAAGAGCTTACTGGACCAGAATACATGATATCAATTTCCAAATCGTTAAGGATGTGTGAAAGGAGACAACTATCAACACCCATACGAACTATTCTTTGTTATACAGTAGTACAAAGTGGTAGTATTGTATAATATATGTAGAAATCATTAGATTATTCAGCAGTCAATACACTCATCACCATCAACATCCGTACCAAAGCATGTTGTCCCAGCTGTTTACCCACGCGTGCATTCTTCCATTTCACATCATTCATCACAGCCTTGTCCCACCTTTCCTTCTGCATGTGCATGTTTATGTGTCTGTGTGTATATGCATATAACATGCCCACTCATGGGCAGGTTAGCATTGAGCCCAAAGACTTCAAGTGACACATGGGGCAGTTCAATCATTGATCTGGAATGTCCAATCATTCCATACCACCATTGGCAGGTCAAAATGCAAAAAAACACACTGATTCAGTGATTCTAACTCATTGAATGTGAATATTTTATTACAACCATCCATTTTTATGAGCCATAGATAGGATAGGTGGCATCATATGTCCATAGTGCTTGCCGTTGATTGATTTTCTCAATCCAGCTACAAAAACAGAGTGCCCATATAAAACTAGTCCTAGAACTTCATTTTAAAATATTGCAATAAGCTTTACATGGAAGGTTGCAGGCCATGCCCTCTGTCAGCTGCACACCATAAAACAGTGAAGGTTTGATCCTCTGTCTGGCATCCGTACTACATGAGTGTCAAATTCAAGAACACAAATACAAAAGAGCCCAAGTTACTGTCACTGACCATAGTAAACGTCTTCCCAGTGCCAGTTTGACTATATGCGAAAATGCATACATTATGCCCATCAAGTGCAGATTTGAGAACTGGCTTGACTTCTATGAAAACATCTTCTACAAAGTTTGAAAGAAGCAGAATCTTTTATTTTAGGAAAGAAAAAAAGGAAGAAAGAAAGAAGGAAAGATTAAGAAAAATAGTCTAATAAAAAAAAATCCTACTACCAAATCAGGAGTACGTATTACGCTTATGAAAATAAGCTTTTGTGGAGCAAATTAACCAACAAAATGGTTTGCAGTATTCAAAGAACTACAGAATTGAATTCATATCAGACTAGCATTATTCAGTATGAAACTGAAATCAAGTTTCAGGAAAATAACCATTGATCTTACCAAAACTTTTGGAAGTCAAAGATAGCTACCATTACACAAAATCAAAGTACAAAATCAAAGATAGCTACCATTACCAAATGCATCTAATGTCAAGTCTCAAGAAAAAAGAAAAGGAGAAATCTTCAGAAAAAAGTAAAATGTCCATCATAACCCTCCAAAATTGTCAGTTAGCCTAATGATAATCCTATCATATTGAAGAAAATTTCAAGTTTTAGAACATGCAAGAGGACTGAAAGATTTTATTAGCATGCTTACTTGAAAAGAGATGCAATAGTATCAGTGGTACGAGAAAATGCAAGCGATCTTATCATGGCCTGATTTCATAAAGGCCTTGTGCATCCATGTTAGAACAACTAAATACAGAGATTTTTCATGTTCTATTATCAAAATGGATGCCTCTACGGATGCGAAAACACAACTATCAGACAACTTTCGAGGGGCTCACAAATCAAGTTAAAAGATGGACGGGAACGGGGGTTGTGGGTTACTTCATTAGATGGTTAAAAGAAAATTAAATGGTGCTGAAAGTCAAATGTTCCAAAATAGATATCCTCATATAAATAGACGATAGAAATTCGAGTTGCTAATAGTGGAAAAAGCAATCTTTAGTTGAAGATATCCTCATATAAATAGACGATAGAAAAGCATATATGCTAGAAGGGAACACACAAACAAAATAGACAGTAACACTTCAACAACAGGATGAATTAACACAACTTCTGCATTTTCAATTGCACAATTGTCAGCAAAACCGCATATCACGATTCACCAACATTCCAAATTCCAAATTTCAATTGTAGGCTGTCAAGAAGATGAGATTTACAGTCTCAAGAAGATGCATTATCTTGCCTTCCCAAGAGCAAGCATTACGCATCTCCTTAAATGATACAATCTATGTGATTTGATCAAGGACTGCATATATTTAGAAACATCACATTAATCAACAATAAGAAACACTGAGAAAACAAGAAAATACTACTTGAAAGTTGAAATATTATGATTCATCCGTCACACATGCAACATACAAAGATAGTTTTCTCTACTCAGAAAATCAACTCCACATAGGTTATAATGCACACCTAAGTCCTTTTATATGATGATCCAAGGAAGTACTGATCCTCCATATAGATGAAATGTTGCGCTACTCGGATAGCCTTTACAAAAGCTGAATGAATGCTCATATCAATCAATACATTTTTTCCACAGACCAAGTTCTGTATCATTAAACATAGAAGTTGAGACATGAAAAATGTAGAAATCATAAAAAGTAAATAAAATGCCTACTGTTTAAACCTTCCTACAGCCCACCCAGATGTTTATATTCACATCTAAGTCGTTCACAAGGTTAGCACCATAGGCATCAACAGAGAACACAAATATCATCCCCAATCTAAAGCCTCTGTGGCCCCACGAACGTTAAACCCCATCATTTCCTGTGGGGTGGCCCACTTGAGCTTTGGGCATACCTCATTTTAAGAAACCCCACCCAAAAATGTAGATAATACTTCAAGCAATCACAGCAAATTCTCAAAATCAACATCAGATCAACCCAATGAAGTATTGTAAGTGGAAACAGAGTGCATCGGAGGGTCACCTAGGCCCATCCGGGAACCAACCAATGGTCCAGATTGGCCAAACGTGACTGGTGGGAACCCGAATCCCCCCAGCCACATGGCAGTGATCTGGGCCAACAGATGGGGCCGGCTTGCTAAGGTGGCAAAAAATGACTTGAAAATCTTAAAATACGGCTAATAGAAATCTGATTCCCTGAAATGACCACTTATCAGCGGCACATACTGGTATCACCCCAAGCATCTTGAAAATGTGCTGATATGCAATGTCAGCTACTGGAAAACAACAAAGAGTGATAAGAACGGCTTCGAAGAGAGTTTTCGAGAGGTTTGGGAGGGTTTTGCGAGTTCTAATGATGGATGATGAGATAGGATGTACCCTGATGTGTTGAGTTTGTTGTTGCAACAACACCGAAATTGTTGAAGAACAAGGGGAATGCCAGTCGCGCACGCTATCCAATTCTCACATTGCAAGCCGAATGGATGTTTTTGCTGAAACAGACAGTCAATCATTCTGCTGTGATTAGTGCAGATTTTGAGAACCACAACAGTTTTAGGTAATTGATATGGGCCAGAGAAAGGTTAGCAAAATGAAAAGCATCCGGCCGTAGCACCATCAATACTCACCTTCCTCCAGGCTCAGATGCCCCCGATCGGCTCTCAAGAACGGCGGCAGCTAGAAGATCTCCGACAGCAAGATGGCGACACCGAGGATGAGCGCGGCCGCACACCAGAACCCAACTAATCTCCCGATCCGGCACCGTGGCGGCCCAGCATTTCCTTCGGAGAGAGAGGGAGATCGAGGGAGAGGGAAAGTGAGAGGGAGATAGAGAGAGAGAGGGGGTCGAGATCGGAAGAGGGAGAGGGAGATCGAGAGAGGGAGAGAGATGAAGATCGAGAGAGAGGGAGAGTGGAGACGGCGGTTTGCGAAATGAAGCTCTTAGGGCTTCTGGCGTAAGAAAATAGGTTAAATGAATCGGTAGTCTGCGGTACATATAGAGCAGTGTACCTCTCGGGCCTTGTGGGGTCCACTGAGAGGTACCTATCTGAATCCATTCCGTCCATCTGTTTTAAAATAAAATAATAAAACAATATAATAAAAACTAATAAGATCCAATACACAATTGGGATACACCAATAAAATAGTGGAAATAACAAAATAAGTAGCATTGAATTGAGTACGGTGGAGAACCGTTTTCAATCAAAAACGGCTTAGCGCCGTTTCTGAACCAAAGTTTCTGTCGTTCCAGAATAGCGTTTTTGGTGTAGTGACATCCATCCCACCAAGTGCTTTTAAATGTTTTAGGTATGATTTCACATGATTTTAAATAGTGGGGTCCACCTAAATTACAAATATGACTATTTTTTAGATATTCCATAACATAGAGGGGACCCACCAAATTGTGCATTAGGTGGGTCCCACATTACTCAACATCATGGGAAACTCAATAAAATTGACCTTATATTACATTTTTCCGTACATGTATATGCATGATTTTGCAAACATCACTGCCCTCGCAGGGACATCAGCGCAGAGGAGCAAATGGGATGACCTATCAATGATCTAAATCACTTATTTATTCATACAACTAAGAGAAAGTCATGGTGTACTAAGTAAGATCCTAACTGGATCTTTACTCTTGCTCTGGTGGTAGACTCTCAGGAGTTTCAACAGCCAATCAAGAGTTCGAGTATCCATAGGTGGTGAAATCCCACTACCACATGAGTGTGTGGGGGTGTGTAAAAAAAAGAAGACAAAAGAGTAAGATCCTAGCTCTTTGAACGGGACTAATTTGTTACAGTCCGCATGCATTTATTCACCATCCATTAATCACATGGTTGAGAACCAACAAACCGAAGGGTTGCTTTAGAATCCTAGGACATTTAAATTGAGATTTATTGATTAGATATTTCAAGATAATAATTGGACTTATTTAATTTTTTCAACTAATCTTAGCCGTTCATTTTCATACTATTGATTAGGATCACCCGATTTGCATGATTTTTGCACCAATAGACGGAATTTTACTCATCAAATGTTAACAGTTGGTTGAAATTGTACAAAGACTTCAATCATCAGGGTCATCCAACTACTGTATGGTTTTCATCCATCAACGTGATTTTTGAGGCATATGTCCAATCAATGGTAGGGCTCAGGAGATGATCTGTCTCCCACGCTTGATACTACCATAGATGCAGTAGATAGCCCTGGACTCTTATCCAAACCCTAATTCAGACAAGCGGGAAAAAGGTTGATTCCTTTAGATTAACAGGGAGGATTGAACCCCATTCTCCCTCTACAATATATCAATGTTCATTAAAATAAAAAATAAAAAAATTGGTTTTATCTCATCGTGGTCAGACCAAAAATAAAAGGAAAAGACTCGTACCACACAGCTGCCTTTTTCAAGCGCCCAGAACGTGAACAATAGCTTGATTTTGACGTGGATCATTTCATCTAAAGTTAGAAAATAATGTTATGGATTGGGCCCCACAATCCACTACTTTGTATGGTGGGCCACGGTCCTATTGCATGTAACGACAACTTGTACTGTTGATGTCACTTCATACACGCAAGCCATCAGGAGAGGAAAATAAGGGCATCCTGATTCCAATGATCCCACTATTTAATATTCGATGGTGACTCCTAGTCCTACAGAGATCCTGACAATCTTAGTCTCCATCTTATCCTTAGGATTTGGAGCAGTCACTGTAAACATTTTATTGGCCATCTATGTAGGAAACTGACCGATCAAACAAAAAACCAATGAATAATAACATATTATAGATTTCCATGATTTGGCAGAGTGTTTACGCTGTGGAGAAAAAAAAAAGCCTAGTGAATTCACTATCACCTCAAAAATTTTCCATTATATAACCCTAATTTAACTCCATAAAGAATATTTATAATCGGTAGACAAAAAACATATTAGATGGGTTTAAGTGGGATGGAATTACCAAAATGTAATGATTACAATGTGCCTGTCCTCTAATCCCATGGCATGGAGGCCATCCCACTTTATGTTTGAGAAACGAATTGGCTACTCATATTGCCACTACCGGTCGGTGCTCTATGGGCCCCACCATGATGTATGTGTTTTATTCATGTTGTCCACCCATTCTTCTATGTCATTTTATGGTATGAGCCCCAAAATGAGTTTGATCCAAATTTCGAGTGGACCGCACAGTTGGCCCTAGGAGGTTTTTAATGGTGTAATTCAATCACTACTGTTTTCCCATGGTGTGGTCCACCTAAGATTTATATGTACTTCATTTTTTAGACCAAGCCCTAAAATTATATTTCAAAATGGATGGATAGCATCGATAAAACACATACATCATGGTAGGGTCCATATAGCACGAACCACTAGCCACACGAAATCCAAAGTAAGATTGTAGAAACCCTTGCCCGGGCTCTAATTCCAAAAAGGAGCTTCTAAACCCATACCTTAGGTGGGTCCCAGACCGGACATTGCAGTCATCCATGGTATCTTAAAACCCACTCCCACCTAATCCCATTTAAACCCATGTGCCAAACACCCCCTAAAATACACTATTTGATTAGGTCATATCTTTGAATCCGATCTCATACAATTCCTATGTAGAATCACACAACTTGGATGGTGGAACCGCCATACACGAGTGCTAGGCAGTGAACGATAGGACGCCAAAGCTCCTGCCCTCGAAACATAGGTGGGGCTCACCGTGATATTTGTGAGGAATCCACACCGGCCATCCGTTTTTGGAGCTCACACTACAAGAAACACCACTTTTAGCGACGAAAATTTTCGTCGCTAAAAATCATATTTTCGTAGCTAAAAT
Source organism: Magnolia officinalis (assembly GCA_021015155.1). NCBI lineage: Eukaryota > Viridiplantae > Streptophyta > Magnoliopsida > Magnoliales > Magnoliaceae > Magnolia > Magnolia officinalis. The sequence continues at coordinate 75,981,039 of JAJHSJ010000004.1, read as the reverse complement.
CTTTTAGCGACGAAAATTTTCGTCACTAAATTTGTTGCTAAAAGACCGATGTAAAAGGTTTTTATCAGCGAAAAATTCAAATCGTCGCTAAATGCAAGCTTTTTAACGACGAAAATTTTCGTCGCTAAAAATTTTTTTCAAGACATTTAGTAGAAAAAATTTCAAGACTTTTAGCAGCGAAAATTTTCGCTGCCAAAAAAATTTTCAACACTTTTAGCAGCGAAATGTTTCGTCGCCAAAAAACTTCCAAGACTTTTAGCAGCGAAAATTTTCGCCGCCAAAAAAATATCCACAACTTTTTAGCAGCGAAAAGTTTCATTGCAAAAAAAATTTTACAAGACTTTTAGTAGCGAAAATTTTCACTGCCAAAAATATTTTGCAAGAGTTCCAAAACTTTTAGCAGCGAAAATTTTCGCTGCCAAAAATATTTTCCAAGAGTTCCAAAACTTTTAGCTGCGAAAATTTTCGCTGCGAAAAAATTACAAGACTTTTAGCAGCAAAAATTTTCGCTGCCAAAAAACTTTCAAGACTTTTTAGCGGCGAAATATTTCGCCACCAAAAAATATCCCAAACTTTAGCAGCGAAAAGTTTCACTGCAAAAAAAAATTTCCAAGATTTTAGCAGCGAAAATTTTCGTTGCCAAAAAAATTTCTAAGACTTTTAGCAGCGAAATTTTTTGCCGCCAAAAAAAATTCCAAGATTTTCAAAAAATTCGTTCCACTTTTAGCAACGAAAAGTTTCGTCGCTAAAAGTCATACCGCTCAAAATTCCGCACAAAATTCCTGATATACACCTGTTAACAATATATTTCATCATATTCATCCTGATATACACCTGTTATATAATATATTTCATCATATTCACATTCACATCCAGCTAAACCCAAACTAGTAAATCCATCCAAGCCTCGGTTACAAATTGAGGCTAAAAATGTTTAATTTTTTTAAATATTTATTTAAACTACTAATCCATTCATTCAATCCACTCATAAAACAATCAATCATGAAAGCCATAATACCAACAAAATAGTTAACAACTCAATCAAACAATCAATCTCACTTGTTTACTATTTAAAGTTTTCAAAACAAACTCAATCAAACTATTACACAACATTAGGTTCCACAAATAATACAAAATCACAACGCAAGATTTGGGTATGACTTTTGCTGATGAACAACTATAGCTTGTTCGGTAGTCTGAAAGCATCTGCAAAGAAGAAGAACTGGCCATTAGCAATAATTTATAGTGGAGTCCATATCGACAGTTCAAATTGCTCCACTGGCATGTCCCTGACTCCTAAATTTACTTTTAACAGCTCTAGAGGTTTCTTTCTCAACATTTAAATGTCAAAAAAACATAGTTATCATATGAAGTCTAAAATAGACTTGTTTGACACATGTACAAGCATATGGATATCCAAGCAAAAACATATATATGAGAGCAAAAGAGAGAAACCTTCGATGATCTTGAATTAAAAGGGTAGCAGAGAGCCGATGTAGGATAGACTTACTCCACGCACAATCTCCATCGTCTCTTCAATTTCTTTTCTATGAGCTGAAATGAGAGCCTCTTCTTCCTACACAAGTGAAGAACACAGTTCCAAACTTAAAAATAAAAAAAAATATAAAAAAAATATAAAAAAAAAAAAAAAACATTGCATACAGAAGCTGGCTTTGTACATAATTCCTTAATATGTGCCATGCAGAAAATTTTCCCTGAAAAAATGACCAAGATTTAAATGCAAAACACCCTGGGAGAAAAAACAAATGCAATGGAAATCTTTGTACAAAGGTATCTTAGAACAGATGTTTCAAAACTTATCTCCAAATCAAGCAACTTAAAGAATGCTAAAAACAAAACTCACGTCATACAAATACACCATGTCATTCATGGAGCGTGTGATACATTCCTTCAAGCAACTCAACTTACCTCTGATTCCGAAATCCATATTTCCTGAATCTGACAGAGCAAGACGAACAACAATTTTCTCGGGTGTAGACAAATGCAATTGCTTGGAGAGACCTTCTAGAAATCCTTCACTCATCACTTTACTTCTCAATGCTTCACAGAAAACTGTGGCGAAATTTGGCCTACCCAAAAAGTATCTAAAGATAGGTGATAGAAGATCTAGCTTTGACTGAAAGTCTTCGCTCTGAAATTTCGCTTGATCTAAGCAGGCTTGGAGCAGTACAATGCTTCCCTCATTCACATATTTAACAAACTACAAAGCACAAGCAAATTGTTTTACAACTACAGGTCTAGGAAAGAAATGAGATAGGGAAAATATTCAGTGCCACTAACTTAATATAAGAATTGGTCTGGATCACTAGTAGCACTATAACTTATAGTGCGAGCACTATAGAATCGCTCTTTTGTACCACTCTACATGTATGTTATTACTTATTACCCATGTAAGCTAGCTAACCATGCATCATTCATGTATGCATGAATAAATTTGTATCCAATAGTAGACCAGCAGGGCTATCCACTAAAACAGAGTTGCAAGTACCCTCATAGAAGTTAAATTGAAAGATACTTCTGCTCTACTGGTTTTAATAGCTGATTCTACATCTGATTGGATAATTATCAACTAGAGATATGTTGTAGGCATAGATTTCAAAAGATCCTAGCTTCATTTTCATCAATCAGCCCACAACGAGTACATAACATAAATGGCAATGACATGTCAGAAGTTATATCAAGATTTTCTTTTTTGGAGTTCCAATATCAGCTTTTCTTGGTGGAAAACCAAGTGCTGCATTGAAAATATTCCACTTTTTCCTCATATTGGTTCCACAAGAAATTCCAAAGTGCTGAATTTGAATAATTACTCCACAAAATCTACCAAAATTGTTACAGGCTTAATGCAAGAAGTGTTGTAAGAACACAAAATTCACACCAATCAGATTATTCTAACTATTAGATCAATTGCCCACAAAATGGATGGTTGGTATCATTTAACATATCCCATCAACAATTTGATTCATCAATTTGTAGGGGAGTATAATGGATCACTTGCAGTTCTAAAGAATCAGTTTTATCAAACCTACCAAAAACGAAATAGATGGATTGCATCATCCAATTACTGTTGAATCTTCAATGGTAGCCAATGAAACATGTGCTAGTCATGAAGGACAGTCCTAACTGATAGATCGGACCATCCATGAAATGTATGCATGTACTCTACCTTGGTCTCTATGAGATTTTACCTACTCAGTTTCAAGCTTTTGACTTTCAAAAAGAGGAGAAAAACACACTAGCGTTACAACATAGAGAATAAGCAGTGACCTGAAAGATTTTTTTTTTTTTTTCCAGCTCTTTGAAAGGTGGGTGATAGAAACAACTGCAATAGAAGATTCTTATGCCACTACACAATTCCGATCCCCCTCAAACATGGGACATACTATAATCCAACCATAATACACATTAGCACTACCCTTTGGTAGGTATTCGAAACCTCTACCTTACAAAACCAAGCTTATCAATCAAGAAGAATGCGTAGGAAACAAAAGAGAAAGGTGATTGTAAATAACAATGGCATGACTTAATGAAACTCATGTGATTTGAGAAAATTATAACAGTCTCATCATTATCACAGGCAATATGAGAATAAGTTCAAAACGCACATGATGTACCGGGGAGCAAGACAGGTGCAAGGCTACAAAGGGATGTCCCATCACGGAACAGACCGCAATATCCCAGGTTTGTTATTTCTTCCATTCCATGGTGGTGCCTCCATGGAATGGAAGAAAGGGATGTCACGCACATGGTGGTGCCTCCATCTGTAAAATAATTCATGTACCGGGGAGCAAGAAAGGTGCAAGGCTATACATGAATTATTTTACAGAAAGAGGCACCACTAAGAACATGCAATATCTCAGAAACTATCCTTAAGAGAAAAAGTGAACCCTAAAACAATGGAAGATCTACCATACCTCAATTCCAACATCATGCAAGGCTTTCACCATTTGTCAGAATTAGCATAGCGGCTCATTGGAGCAAAGAAATTTATGGTAGAATAACCCCATGAATTGATCTTGGAGATTATAGTGTTCCAGAAAAATCAGAAACAACAACAAATTTCTCAAATAAGCAAGAGGCCCTTTCTCGATCTAGCAAGGAAGATGGAAATATTGATGTGAGAACAAAGCATACACCTTTTTTCTTGAAGCTCTTACAAGTTGCAATGGCCTTTCTCGATCTAGCAAGGAAGATGGAAACCAACTGGACTGATGCAGAATTTGGAAAACTGAACAACAGAATTTGGAAAAGAAACAAGAGACAAAAGGAAAAATCTCCAGACCCATAAACAACACTTGTCATTAGTCATTCCAAAAAATGCAAAATGGATTCTCCGAGTAACCCAGCCCTTTTGGCCCAACATCCAAGGTTGGCATGCTGCTGCGTGACCCACATTAACACTTGTGAGCAGCATCCGTAAAAATTGTGGGCCACACCACTGAGAACAAAGGGGGAGATGCCCATCATAAGTTTGTGTTTGAGGCTTTGGATGAGTTGATTTTTAAGATGTATAGTGATACTAGATGGACTGAGTGGCTGCTGCATCTACAAGTCAGTGGGCCCAGCAGAACTGAGGTGTTTTAGCCTCTGCTTACAATAACATGAAACAAGAAACTATATGCAGAAAACTGTTTTGTGCTTTTGTACAATTTACCAATAAGAGAAATATGCTCAGCTGCAAATATTAATCAATCAAGTTTAATTGACAATTACGGATTGATCAATTCGAAGCAAAGCTTCTTTCAGTTTAAGTGATTAATAACTATAAAGTAACAAATTTCTAGCAATTAATTGTATAAAAATTTATGTCATTTGTTTACCATTCAATAGCTAACATGGTAAGTTCTTTAGGCCCGTTTGGATTGGTAGAAAATAATATTCATCAGAGGAAAGAAAAATGATTTCCTCTTATATGACAGTTCCCTTCGTTTACTGTAAAGCCAAGATGGGTGAGGAAACTGGGTTTCATTTCCTCATATTTTCTCAAACAAGGGAAAATTTCCCCCTTTCTAACAGACGGCTGTAAATCTTAAACTACTTAGGTGGTGTTTGGTGTTGATTTTTATATTTCTTGTCTTAGTAATTCTCTGGCTTTTGCCAAAAAGAAAAAAGGAAAAAAGTTAGTTCATACATTTTTGTTGCTTTTTAACATTTTCACCTTTTACTCAAAATTTACTCTAGCTTTTGGATGAAAATTAGAAAACAAAAAGAATTTAAACAGAAAGTTTGACTTTTCCTAAGTTTCTCTAAAAATCTTGATGTATGAACCAAACACGGGGAATGAAAAACATAAAGAATTTAAATAAACATATAGACTTTTCCTAAGTTTTTTTCTGAAAACTCCTATGATGAACTAAACAAAATTTAATCATACCAAATAATGTTACTAATTAAGAATACATGTAAAAAAAAAAATCTCACTAAGGGCCTACAAGGATAGCAACATGCTAGGTTTATCACGCATCAGGCTTGAACCCATCTGGTTCAGATTTATGATTGCTCATATCTAGTAAAGCATACAACCATATTGCCCAAATAATGTTCAGTTCAAGTACTCCATCAAATTTTACACATTGCACAAGTGCACACCCACAAAAATAATTACCAGAATAATAATTAATATATAATCTGAATATGTGCTGGTAGATGTATATGTAGGTTTGGCATTTAATATTCCCTATATACCTTCTTTCATCTACGTCCAAGTTACAACTACTTAAATGTAGCAAAACATGCATTTGAAATAACCATATGGTCTTCCAAACAACAATCAGTTCCAAACAGCATACCCAGATCCAAACATGATTAAGGAATTCAGGTTCAAATCCCATTTTCTTTGGATCCAGGTATCATATTTGAAAACTGTGGTTACTTTAGAACACACATAAGTAGCACTATTGAAAAAACAAAGAAATCAAAGAAATATTCAGCATCTATACTACCCAATACTAACAGTGATAGGTTGGTCGCTCCACTCAGCTTTGTTATTGCTCTTGCAGCTATAAATATAACCATTTCTGCTGTGACAGAAGCATCCCTCTAGAAAATCATAAAAAAAGGGCCATTGGAGAAGAACTCTTTAGATTAAGAAGTAGATCTGTTTGGGATGCTTGAGGATCTAAATAAAGGATATCAAATCATCAAAATGACTAGAGAGTCTAAAAAGAAAACAAACCTGAAATAAATACGAGGTGGAGAATAGCAGAATCTGTTGTTCTGCCACTTCTATACTTGAAAGTTGGGAATCTTGCTTGCTTGCATTTTGGTTGTCATTGTACTCAACCTGAAATAAATCCCTATGTTAATATCAAATTGGAAGATATAAAAAAGAACAGAAGAAGTAACCGAGATAGATATAAAGATGTATACATTTAGGCAACATCAAGGTTTTACATTATTTGCTCTAAACATGATTTATAAAAATAAAATAAATAAATCTGTACAGGAACTCCGAGCAGAAGCTCGAAAATATGATTGGATTGAGATTAAGAGTTTGAGAAGATGATGGGATCTATTGGCATGTTAGCAAGCCTAATGGTTTCCTCTTGTGCCTAGAAGAGTGGGTTGTCCTCCTACAAATCAAACCGCTTGATTCCTTAGGTGGGCAACCGTTACTGAATGAAAAGGAACAACTAAAACCATTTTTATGTACATTTTAGACAATGGCCCACCTTGCCGAATTCTTGAGCCAGGACATGAACATCCACACGCTATAACCTGCCTGATGGAAAGCTCAGGTCTCAAACAAGTATGCCATATCAGCATGTGTGCTCGTGTTGACAGGCAGGTCCATGCATGCATTTGGGCATCCGCAAATATTCTAATCCTTGGATGAGATGTGATATGAGAAAATTGCTGAGATTAGAGGCAGAAATTGTAGGAAGAAAGAAACCTGCCTAACCCAGTTTCTGATTCCCATACTGCTAAAAAGCAAAACCAATGTCCGTTTTCAGGTACGTCCAAACAAGACCTGATCAAAATTAGCTCCTTGCAAAACCTGAACTCGTAGCCTGCAAAACCATAAACCTTTTGCCATCTAATCTAAACCATTTTGCATAATCAGGTAGTTGCATCAAATAGGACACAACCCATCAAATAATCAGGTTGTTGACATAGATAATTTGATCATCACAAGTGGTGTTGTAGGATATTTGAAAATTTTGAAAAATCTCTCTCAAAATTTTAAGATAAAGGACTTTAAAGACCTTCAATACTTTTTAGGTAAGAGTGCTATCAATTTTGATCCTTTGAAAGAAGCTCATTGTTAGCTTAGTTGTAAAGTTTGGTTTATTGTGAAACAAAACCAATTGATCCTTTGAAAGAAGCTCATTGTTAGCTTAGTCTCTCTCTGTTAAAGCAAAAAAGAAGAAGAAAACAAAACGTGGCGGGCTTCCCATCCCAATCCGCTAAAATTACGTGGTGTGTCTCACTTGAGTTTTGGAATGGTCTGATCTTTTGGGTGTCAATCCATCCTTGTGGGGCGCGTCTTATAAATAGATTGTATGGCAAACAAAACATGGCGGGCTTCCCATCCCAATCATTTGCATCTACCAAAGAGAAAAGAACACAACATTGTAACTTTGGATAATATTGAGTGCCATAAACCTGTAGTAGGCATCAGCCCAAGAATAGTCAAAGATAAATTCTCCATACAAGTGACTACAATTCAAAGTAACTAAAATATATAGTTCAACTACTATCAAACCGAAGCAATTAAAAGCCGATTGTAAAAGTTAAAGATAACCATTTAAACAAGAAAAAGTAACAAGAACAGATCATGGACTGAATTGCATATGCTAAACCTTTTAAGATAAAGTGGAACAACACCTACAATATTTTCATATGTATTTATCCTAAGCAATAAGATGCTAAGGCACCCATCCTGTTTCCTAAAATCATTTCAGATAAGATATCAAAAAAAGGTCTGAGGGTACAGGTTGATGCTGGTAACTATATGATATACATAAGAACTCTCATTTGTTATGTATTCATGGAAGACCATCTAAAGAGAAGAACAGATCCAAGTGTTTAGAAACTCATGACGACATGATATGATGCAATGATCAAACCTGCATTTCAAAACAATTGACAAAATGCAACTAAGAATGGATCTTTCAACTACAAACTTTAGAAGAAAAAATCTGATCGTTATATAACCTTTCAAGCCTGAGGACTAATTTAATTTCCATGATAAATGAATCAGATTATAGAACCTGAATTGTAAATTGTAGTATGTTAACCACAAGCTCATGTGATGAGAACCCAAAATGCGATTCAAGATCATGATAGTCCAAGGGACACCTGAGAGTTGATTGGAGGTCACCATTCTCCCGATAACCACAGTAGAACATGTGCACAGGGTAAATAATTTCTATGGCCCCAAAAAGTTTCCATAATTTTCCAGAGATTTGGATCTGCCCTATTTTTAGCCTCATTGGCTAAAATAAGTTGGCAAAATGGATGGACAGGGTAAATAAGACACACGCATCGTGGTAGGGCCCACATAGCTTTGACACCAGCTAGTTGGCTAGCATTGGGTGCACTAGTTAAACCGCCTATTGATTTTCGGCAAACATCAGGTACGCCCCAGTCAAGGATTGCGTATTGAGTAACCCAGTTAGATTACCGTACTGATTAAACCCTATTGAGCCCAGTTTGAATGTGTGTGTCTTATCCACACTGTCCATCTGGTACTTCAGCTCATTTTAACGGTTAATATCATATGTAGTATGATCCAGGGGGTAACTAGTTAAATTAAGTGTAATGATCAGTAAAATAAAAGTTTTGGATCAAATTAATTTTTGTTTTTCCTCTTCATCTGACCGTCTATGACCTAATCAACATATTGGATGTCAAATAAACAGTATAGTGGGCCTCAGGAGGATATTAATGATAGATTTATAATAATTTTATAATTTATTATATATATACACGTATGTATGTATGTATGAGAAAAGGTTCCATACGATTTAGCTCATGGGAATTCTCATACGGTCGAGCTGTGTGGGCCCCACCGTGATGGGTGTCAAACAACTGCCCAATCAATCAGATGCACCATTCCATGGTGGGCCTGGGGCTTAAAAATCACAATAAAAATCACAAGTCAATCCGTGACTTTTTTGGGCCACACTACATACAAAAGTTGAGAGGGGTTACCCTCCATTAAAATATTCATAATCATTTGTTGGGACCACTGAGATGTGGTTCACAAATCCAGTCCATCCATTATGTGTGTCCCACTTGGATGAGGAGTCTTACCAAGTTTCATATGCATCGAAATTTCAAGTGGGCCCCACCAAGTGATTTTATATGTTTTAGGCATTTCTTCACATGATTTTAAATGGTATGGCCCACCTAAGTTCTGTATACGGTTGATTTTTGGGATTTCCCATAATTTAAAGGGGGCCCATCAAATGCACGGTGTTGATGGTTGACACGCATCACAGTGGGGCCATAGAGCCCTACCATATCCAATGATCAAATAGCTTTTATTTTATTTTATGGTAAATGTGTGTGAGTTTTGCATTTGCTCTAAATTTGTGGTGACTCGTTTATAGAAATAGTGGCAATTATATAGGGTTATCTAGACCAACCAAATAATGGTTATAGTTGTAGATGGATAATATGTATATATTTTCTTATATAAAACTATCTTAACCATCCAGTAAATGGTCCCTTACATGTACGGTTGTCAATATGGTGTATGCTATAAATGATAGTAAACGCACAATATTCGGATTTGAAAGTATTTTCTTTCTTTGTTTTTTTTTTTTCACCAAAAATGCCCTAACCCTCGTTCTCTCTCTCACTCTCACTGTTTTTGCTGCCCGACCTCTCAATTTCCCGCATTCACGGTGCAGACGGTCCCTCTCAATCTCTCTCATTTAGACTTTTCTCCCCCTCCAAAAACCCTCTCTGCTGCATTGCGTCCGTCTCGCTCGATCGCTGAGACCGTGGCAACCCCCCGCCATTGATGTTCGATCTGAGTGCAATGGCGTTGCTGGGTCAACAGCAGCTGCAGAGATTCCTATTCAGCAGCTAAAATGCAAATCCCAATTCCACCGCAAGAATGAGGAGGCAGAGGAACCGCTGCTGCTCGGCTATCGCGATTGACGCTCCGTCATCAGCCAGAACGGCAGGGATCCGATGGGGATCGAGCCGTCTGCAGGGCCCGCGGGGGGAGATGGAGGACGATGTTGTCCTCCGATCAGACGACCTCGATGGATTCTCCTTTGCTCCCGTCTTCGATGGCTACGCCGGATTCTCGTCCGTCGAATTTATCAGGTCAGCATCTCTCCTTACAAAATAGTAGACTCTGACGTATGCGTGGTAGGATTTGTAGCTGTAGTTCTTCTCTCAGATGGTATGGTGTTCGATCAACCAATTTGCTCGCATGTGGGGCCCACCTTTGAGTTATCCAAACTGATAATATGATTGGCCCCATGATGGACAGCCAGGATCTCTCTATCATGGTGACCCAAACTGTCCCACTCATACCTCCGCCAATTACGGACTCCAATTGCAAGCTACTCAACGGGTGGCCATGATCATCTGGTTGGGAGGGCCGGCATTTTGTCGATCCTGATCAATTGCATGGTGAACCCTTGGTATATCCAAGATGCCCTAGAAATCTCCCTTGGTATATCCAAGATGTCTGATCATGCATTGATTTAATGTGGATCTCTAGAAGTTATGGTATTTTAATTAGACCAAGCTATTTATCTTGCATCGTATGTCTTGGGTCATTATTTTGTTCACGATCATGTTAGTGGAAGCTTCATTTCGGTTAAAACACCTGTTATGTTATTAGATCAACAACAATTCAATGCTCTGTCAAAATCCAATCAAATCAGATGCAAGCTAATCAAAACAGTTACAATTTAATCAGATTAGTAAAAGTGCAATCAGATATGTTCTAAATACATTTACTGCATATGTATCCCAATTTCTCTTGATCTTTCATCTGTTAAAACTCATTTTTTACATGCTTATTGATCTCTGAACTGACCAACAGATTTTTGATGATTTAAATAGGACTATGCACATCTAATCATCTAAAGTCCATATCAACCATTATTAATTATAAATTACAATCACTACATCAAATCAAAATTTTGTTTATGGTACAGTTCTTGTGCCTTCAACCGTACTTAGGAGTGCCAATAATAAAAGTTTTAAATACACAAATTTTGTTTTCATAGTTCTACAACTTCTCAAATTGATCTGAAATTGGCCAAGCCAACTTGACTCGGTTGAATTTGATTTCTATTGATGAATAAAAAATCTGATTTCTAACTGGAAACATTCGCCAATACTTCAACAGCAAATAGCTGAAAGAATGCCACCCAGAGAATATATAATCTAACATCTTTCAATTTGATTTCTGTTTGGGTAATTGAGAATAAAAATCTGATCTCAATTGAAGATGATAACTACAAAAAATTTGCATCAACGGACAGAATATCCTAATGGAATTATAGGTAATTGATTATTTGGTAGATGCCTCCTTTTTAAACAACTGCATTCTCATCTAATTGTAGAATTCATTCTCTCCAATTGTTGTACTTATTGGCTTAGATGCCTTTCTTGTTTAGTAACTTCATCTCTATTCCTGTTTCAAGTAAAGACTTTGCAAATCTACAAAATGAGAGACCTTAAAAGGTGATAGAAGCTACTTCATTGCAATAAATGCTCCCAAATTCATAGATTGTAGCTTGATTCCCAAACAGTGGACTTTGGAGTTTGTCAAATTCAAATCCAATGCGAACTCATGAATTTGACAAGTTCATGGATATAGAAAATTCATATTCTTATTTCTCTTACTCCAAACAGGGACTGTGCATTCATCGGTAGACATGTAATCATTTTCCAAATAAAAATGCAGGCTGTCCTAACTGTTTTCCCATTTAAGTGTTGCTCATGGTTAGGTAATCCAGACCATTTATTTATTGCGTCTCACCTTCGATATTCCATGGCCCAAAAATCTCCAAGATTGAAAGATCCCAACCACTGTGCATTCATCGGTAGACATGTAATCATTTCTGGAGTTCATTAGACCATTTTATGTTCCTAGAGTTGTTTAGAAGGTGAATTTAGTGGTATTTGAGCAAGACTAAAATATTTTTCCCTTTTTTTTTAATGGAAACAATAATCTGCTAACACATGTTCCTCTATGGGAAGTTTCTATTAAAAGCTTGGTGTTCGATTAGTGCGCTAATAATATTCACAGTTAGCATATGGCACAATTTCTTTTCAAGAGTAGAATTATGTTGACTTCAAGAAATTGCATGTTTGATATGTTGTTTTTTCATGCTGACTACTGAAAGCAGACCAAACATACATGTAAAGCAACGGAAATTGCTGCCACTAGAAGTGTTATAGGAGTAGTATCCAAGTTTTTCTCATCTTCCATGTTCTTAACTTTGGTTCTTTACTTTGTTATGCCATTGTTACAAAATCATTAGTTTCCTTTTGATAACTGCAGAATTTGTTCAGCTCCTGGTCACATGAGACAACAGTTGGGGAACAGAACAGATGAGATTTGAACACTTTCCCATACCTGCAAAACCAAAAATCCTTCTATCTATTAGCTTTTTACCCATACCTGTTTTGTTCTTTATGTTAGCACTCAAAACCACGGCAAAGATATTAAAAAATACACGCACACACATGATAGATATATAGATATATAGATTTATAAAACAGACCCATATCTAGTATTGGAAATTTTGAAAATTTTCATACAACATGCTTAAAATCAAAACCCCATATTGAGAAAAATCATGAAAATAAAGCCCATATAAAAGGAAGAAAAAAAAAAAGGCATCTAATTCGTTCTAAGTGTCATTGTTCCAGTGGAAGACATGGACCATTCTCTTTCTTTCAATTAAAAAAGAATAACACATATGCACATGTTGATGGAAGAAACCCATATCTATTGTAGCTTCTCTTTCTTCTTTAGCTTTGCACACTACATGCATAGAAATAAGAGCCCAAAATAAGAAAATATTAATAAGAAGAAAACCCATATAAAAAAAATGAATCAAACTTACTAGAAAAATCACTTTTGTAAAGACAGACTAATGAAATTCTTAGTACTTACATGTTGAAAACTAACAATTCCATAACAAGAAAAACTATCCAAAAAGATAAATCATGTTTAAAATAAAAAAAACATAAAAAAGAGAGCCAATTCATTTGAAAAAGGTAAGATTTCTAGACATGGGAATCCAAGATAGAGAGAGAAGCTGGTAAAAGTCATGCAAATAGCATGATGATAGTAGCATTACAACCAAAATGCCAAATTTAAAAACAAACAAAAACAAAATGCATGTATATGAATGTGTGTGTGGATGTAGGAATATATAAAACACTACAACAAAAAGGGGATTAGTAGGCACTTTTGGAGTCGCATTGTACTGGCGCTGAGCAAAATAGGGAGCTGCTAAATGAGGTGTATAAATACAAAAAAAAAGGGGTGCGTTTGAGTAGTTTTGTTCTATGATTTAAGTGTTAATCACAGTCAGTTTCAGAAAATTTTCAGCAACAGTCCATATTCAAGGAGGAAACGGCAAAGGATCGAAGGGTTAGAATCTCTTAATCCAACAAAGGGCCCACCTGATCAATGATCTGAGTCATGGAAAGCCCCCTTTTTCTGTTTTTTTTTCTTTATTTATTGATTTATTATTTTATTTTTTTTTAAAAAAAAAAACATGGTTTTGTGGTTCTAGAGCTGCAAATGTGTGTTATATGAACTTGTGTAGAATTGGAGTGACTTTGAAAACTTGAATGATTTTAATGAGGTTTTTCTTCTTCTTGTTCTTCTTCTTCATCTTCTTTCTGGGATTCGAATTTCCTTGTTTGGTTTTGGATCTGTGATTGAATGGTGCAAGAATTTCCAGAGAATAGTGGCGACTTTGAATTGGATTTCGTTCTGTTGGGGTCTTTTCTATTGAACTATTGAGGTTTCTACATGCAGGTTTTTTGTATCTTGTTTCTATGTGTAATCCCACTGCCTACTTGACACCCAAGCTATGCGTTCTATTGTATTCCTTCTAAATTAACAGTGAGTCAGAAATTATGATGTTCTCTACATGGTTTTCAGCTTTGGAAGTAATATTCCAAGATTAATGCAATAGATGAATTTCTTTAAAACATTTGTAAAGGCTTCAACTTCAACAAAACACATGGAGGACTCGTAGCTGCAAATTCTCCAAGATGGAAGAGGATACTTCTTTGAATCTTCTCTGAGCGAAAAGGGCGTCAAGGTGAGTTGTGTCATTTTCTTTTCTTTTACATTGTTAGGCATTGACCGATATTCACATAGGTCTTTTCTTTTACATTGCTAGGCTTTTATTGCATGTCAGTGCATAGTCATCCTTTGCAAGGATGGTGGGATTTGGAATTGGTTTGGAGCAATAAAGAAGGAGAATGGACCCCATGACTAATGAACCGTAGTTCACAAACTACACTTGAGATTTCATTGGCACAGTTGATTACATATTTTACACAGGTAAACTTCCTTGTTGCAAGATGACTTTGCCTGAGCTTTCTTTCCCACTATCCTTGCAAAGGATGAGTATATACAGCTATGCTTATCATGCTAGACCACATTTTTTGCAAAAATGTCACACATGTAGAATACCCTAGCTGAGAAAACAGTGACTTACTCACCTCTATTAAATCAGGTTGAGCCACTGATCGGGTGGGAATCAAAATTAATGGAGCAGACCCGGATGTGCGTCGGAGCTATCCGAAAGAGCGGGGGTCCCTAGAAGGTGGGAACCGCTGTTATAACCATGATGAAGCTGTCCATTTCCTATGGACAGCATTGGAAGGGCCTGGCCATTTGGACAGGCCGTATTTATGTATTTGCTCGAAATTAATGGACCAGACCCGGATGTGTGTCGGAGCTATCCGGAAGAGCGGGGGTCCTTGGAAGGTGGGAACCTCTGTTATGACCATGATGAAGCTGTCCATTTCCTATGGACAGCATTGGAAGTGCCTGGCCATTTGGACAGGCCGTATTTATGTATTTACTTGAAATTAATGGAGTAGACCCAGATGTGCGTTGGAGCTATCCGGAAGAGCGGGGGTCCCTGGAAGATGGGAACCGTTGTTATGACCATGATGAAGCTGTCCATTTACTATGGACAGCATTGGAAGGGCCTGGCCATTTGGACAGGCCGTATTTATGTTTGTATTTACAGGTACCACACCCTTAACCTAAACCTATAACCCAACCTAAACCTATACCTATAACTATAACCTAATCCTATTCTCAAATCCCTAAACCTAAACCTAATCTGAAAAACCCAAACCTAAACCTGATCCCGAACCCGAACCCAGTTTTCTAAACCTAAACCTTAACCTATTCTCAATTCCCAAAGCTATAACCTATAACCTATAACCTAAACCTAAACCAAACCTAAACCTATAACCTTAACCTAAACCCAAAACCTAAACCAAAGCCTATAACCTTAACCTAAACCAAAACCTATAACCTAAACCTTAACCTAAACCTAAAACCAGAACCTAAACCTATAACTTATAACCTAAACCTATAAACTAAAACCTAAACCTAAACCTATAACCTAAACCAAAACCTATAACCTCAACCTAAACAAAAACCTATAACCTAAACCTTAACCTATAACGTATAACGTAAACTTATAACCTTAACCTAAACCTAAAACCAAAACCTAAACCTATAACCTAAACCTAAACATTAACCTATTCTCAAATCCCTAAACTTAAACCTACACCTAATCCCAATCTCAACTCCTTAACCTAAACCTAAACGTAAACATGAAAACCCAAGCCTAACCTAAAACCTAAACCTAAACCTAAACCTAAAACCTAAAACCTAAATGTATTCTCAAATCCCTAAACCTAAACCTACACCTAATCCTAATCTCAACTCCCTAACCTAAACCTAAACCTAAACTTGAAAACCCAAGCCTAAACCCGATCCCGATCCCGAACCCGATTCCCTAAACTTAAACCTAAACCAATTCTCAATTCCCTAAACCTATACCTTATAACCTAAACCTAAACCTGAACCTAAAACTAAACCCGATTCCCTAAACCTAAACCCAAACCAATTCTCAATTACCTAAACCTATACCTTATAACCTAAACCTAAACCTAAACCTGAACCTAAAACTAAACCTAAACCTTAACCTAAACCTATAACCTTAACCTAAACCAAAACCTATGACCTAAAACCTTAACCTATTACCTATAACCTAAACTTATAACCTATTACCTACCATTCACCTAAACCTAAATCCTAAACCTTAACCTATAACCTAAGATCTAAACCTAAACCTAAAACCTAAATGTATTCTCAAATCCTTAAACCTAAACCTACACCTAATCCTAATCTTAACTCCCTAACCTAAACCTAAACCTAAACTTAAACTTGAAAACCCAAGCTTAAACCCGATCCCGAACCCAAACCCAATTCCCTAAACCTAAACCTAAACCAATTCTCAATTCCCTAAACTATACCTCATAACCTAAACCTAAACCTGAACCTAAAACTAAACCCGATTCCCTAAACCTAAACCCAAACCAATTCTCAATTACCTAAACCTATATCTTATAACCTAAACCTAAACCTGAACCTAAAACTAAACCTAAACCTTAACCTAAACCAAAACCTATGACCTAAAACCTTAACCTATTACCTATAACCTAAACTTATAACCTATTACCTACCATTCACCTAAACTTAAATCCTAAACCTTAACCTATAACCTAAGATCTAAACCTAAACCTAAAACCTAAATTTATTCTCAAATCCCTAAACCTAAACCTAAACCTAATCCTAATCTCAATTCCCTAACCTAAACCTAAGCTTAAACTTGAAAACCCAAACCTAAACCCAATCCCGAACCCGAACCCGATTCCCTAAACCTAAACCCAAACCAATTCTCAATTCCTTAAACCTATACCTTATAACCTAAACCTAAACCTGAACCTAAAACTAAACCTAAACCTTAACCTAAACCTATAACCTTAACCTAAACCAAAACCTATGACCTATTACCTATAACCTAAACTTATAACCTATTACCTAACATTAACCTAAACCTTAACCTAAACTTCAAAACCCGATCCCGAACCCGATTTCCTAAACCTAAACCTTAACCTATTCTCAAATCCCTAAACCTAAACCTACACCAAATCTCAATCTCAACTCCCTAACCTAAACCTAAACCTAAACATGAAAACCCAAGCCTAAACCCGATCCCGAACCCAAACTCGATTTCCTAAACCTAAACCTTAACCTATTCTCAATTCCCGAAGCTATAACCTATAACCTAAACCTAACCTAAACCTATAACCTTAACATAAACCCAAAACCTAAACCTTAACCTAAACCAAAACCTATAACCTTAACCTAAACCAAAACCTGTAACCTAAACCTTAACCTAAACTTATAACCTTAACCTAAACCTAAAACCAAAACCTAAACCTATACCCCAAACCTATAAACTAAAACCTAAACTTAAACCTAAACCTAAACCTATAACATAAACCAAAACCTATAACCTTAACCTAAACAAAAACCTATAACCTAAACCTTAACCTATAACCTATAACCTAAACTTATAACCAAAACCTAAACCTAAAACCAAAACTTAAACCTATAAGCTAAAACCTAAACCTAAACCTAAACCTTAACCTTTTCTCAATCCTTAAACATAAACCTACACTAAGTCCTATTCTCAACTCCCTAACCTAAACCTAAACCTGAACTTGAAAACCCAAACCTAAACCCGATCTCGAACCCGAACCCAGTTTCCTAAACCTAAACCTTAACCTATTCTCAATTCCCAAAGCTATAATCTATAACTTAAACCTAAACCGAACCCGAACCCAAACCCAAACCTATAACCTTAACCTATAACCTAAACCTATAACCTTAACCTAAACCTAAAACCAAAACCAATATTTATAAGCTAAAACCTAAACCTAAACCTAAAACCTAATGGTATTCTCAAATCCCTAAACCTAAACCTAATCCCGATCCCAATCTCAAGTCCCCAACCTAAACCTAAACCTAAACTTCTAAACCCGATCCCGAACCCGAACCCGATTTCCTAAACATAAACCTTAACCTATTCTCAAATCCCTAAACCTAAACCTACACCTAATCCCAATCTCAACTCCCTAACCTAAAGCTAAACCTAAACATGAAAACCCGATTTCCTAAACCTAAACCTAAACCTATTCTCAAATCCCTAAACCTAAACCTCTAACCTAAACCTATAAACTAAAACCTAAACCTAAACCTAAACCTATAACCTAAACCAAAACCTATAACCTTAACCTAAACCAAAACCTATAACCTATTACCTAAAACCTAAACTTAGAATCTTAACCTAAACCTAAAACCAAAACCTATAACCTTAACCTAAACCAAAACCTGTAACCTAAACCTTAACCTAAACTTATAACTTTAACCTAAACCTAAAACCAAAACCTAAACCTATAAACTAAAACCTAAACCTAAACCTAGACCTAAACCTTAACCTATTCTCAAATCCCTAAACCTAAACCTACACCTAATCCCAATCTCAACTCCCTAACCTAAACCGAAACCTAACCTTGAAAACCCAAGCCCAAAACCGATCCCGAACTCGAACCCGATTTCCTAAACCTAAACCTAAACCTATTCTCAAATCCCTAAACCTAAACCTACACCAAATCTCAATCTCAACTCCCTAACCTAAACCCAAACCTAAAAATGAAAACCCAAACCTAAACCCGATCCCGAACCTGAACCCGATTTCCTAAACCTAAACCTTAACCTATTCTTAAATCCCTAAACCTAAACCTACACCAAATCCTAATCTCAACTCTCTAACCTAAACCTAAACCTGAACTTGAAAACCCAAACCTAAACCCGATCCTGAACCCGAACCTGAACCCAGTTTCCTAAACCTAAACCTTAACCTATTCTCAATTCCCAAAGCTATAACCTATAACCTGAACCTAAACCGAACCTAAACCTATAAGCTTAACCTATAACCTAAACATATAACCAAAACCTAAACTTATAAGCTAAAACCTAAACCTAAGCCTAAAACCTAAATGTATTCTCAAATCCCTAAACCTAAACCTAATCCCAATCCCAATCTCACGTTCCCAACCTAAACCTAAACCAAAACTTCTAAACCCGATCCCGAACCCGAACCCGATTTCCTAAACATAAACCTTAACCTATTCTCAAATCCCTAAACCTAAACCTACACCAAATCCCAATCTCAACTCCCTAACCTAAACCTAAACCTAAACATGAAAACCCAAGCCTAAACCCGATCCCGAACCCGAACCCGATTTCCTAAACCTAAACCTTAACCTATTCTCAAATCCCTAAACCTAAACCTACTCCAAATCCTAATCTCAACTCTCCAACCTAAACCTAAACCTGAACTTGAAAACTCAAACCTAAACCCGATCCTGAACCCGAACCTAAACCCAATTTCCTAAACCTAAACCTAAACCTTAACCTATTCTCAATTCCCAAAGCTATAACCTATAACCTGAACCTAAATCGGACCTAAACCTATAACCTTAATCTATAACCTAAACATATAACCAAAACCTAAGCTTATAAGCTAAAACCTAAACCTAAGCCTAAAACCTAAATGTATTCTCAAATCCTTAAACCTAAACCTAATCCCAATCCCAATCCCAATCTCACGTCCCCAACCTAAACCTAAACCTAAACTTCTAAACCTGATCTCGAATCCGAACCCGATTTCCTAAACATAAACCATAACCTATTCTCAAATCCCTAAACCTAAACCTACACCAAATCCCAATCTCAACTCCCTAACCTAAACCTAAACCTAAACATGAAAACCCAAGCCTAAACCCAATCTCAAACCCGAACCCGATTTCCTAAACCTAAACCTTAACCTATTCTCAATTCCCAAAGCTATAACCTATAACCTATAACCTAAAGCTAAACCCAACCTAAACCTATAACCTTAACATAAACCCAAAACGTAAACCTTAACCTAAACCAAAACCTATAACCGTAACCTAAACCAAAACCTGTAACCTAAACCTTAACCTAAACTTATAACCTTAACCTAAACCTAAAACCAAAACCTAAACCTATAACCTAAACCTATAAACCTAAACCTAAACCTAAACCTAAACCTATAACCTAAACCAAAACCTATAACCTTAACCGAAACAAAAACCTATAACCTAAACCTAAACCTATAACCTAAACTTATAACCTTATAACCTAAACCTAAAACCAAAACCTAAACCTATAACCTAAACCTATAAGCTAAAACCTAAACCTAAACCTAAAACCTAAATATATTCTCAAATCCCTAAACCTAAACATAATCCCAATCCCAATCCCAATCTCAACTCCCCAACCTAAACCTAAACTTCAAAACCCGAACCCGAACCCGATTTCCTAAACCTAAACCTAAACCTACACCAAATCCCAATCTTAACTCTCTAACCTAAACTTAAACCTAAACATGAAAACCCAAGCCTAAACCCGATCCCGAACCCGAACCCGAACTTGATTTTCTAAACCTTAACCTATTCTCAAATCCCGAAGCTATAACCTATAACCTAAACCTAAACCTAACCTAAGCCTATAACTTTAACCTATAACCTTAACATAAACCCAAAACCTAAACCTTAACCTAAACCAAAACCTATAACCTTAACCTAAACCAAAACCTGTAACCTAAACCTTAACCTAAACTTATACCCTTAACCTAAACCTAAAACCAAAACCTAAACCTACAACCTAAACCTATAAACTAAAACCTAAACCTAAACAAAAACCTATAACCTTAACCTAAACAAAAACCTATAACCTAAATCTTAACCTATAACCTAAACTTATGACCTTAACCTAAACCTAGAACCAAAAACTAAATCTATAAGCTAAAACCTAAACCTAAACCTATACCTAAACCTTAACCTATTCTCAAATCCCTAAACCTAAACCTACACCTTATCCCAATCTCAACTCACTAACCTAAACCTAAATCTAAACTTGAAAACCTAAGCCTAAACCCGATCCCGAACCCAAACCCGATTTCCTAAACCTAAACCTTAACCTATTCTCAATTCCCAAAGCTATAACCTATAACCTAAACCTAACCTAAACTTATAACCTTAACATAAACCCAAAACATAAACCTTAACCTAAACCAAAGCCTATAACCTTAACCTAAACCAAAACCTGTAACCTAAACCTTAACCTAAAACCAAAACCTAAACCTATAAACTAAAACCTAAACCTAAACCTATAACCTAAACCAAAACCTATAACCTTAACCTAAACTAAAACCTATAACCTAAACCTTAACCTATAACTTATAACCTATAACCTAAACTTATAATCTTAACCTAAACCTAAAACCAAAACCTAAACCTATAACTTAAACCTATAAGCTAAAACCTAAACCTATACCTATACTTAAACCTTAAACTATTCTCAAATCCCTAAACCTAAACCTACACCTGATCCCAATATCAACTCCATAACCTAAACCTAAAGCTAAACTTGAAAACCCAAGCCTAAACCCGATCCCAAACCTGATTTCCTAAACCTATACCTAAACCTTAACCTATTCTCAAATTCCTAAACTTATACCTACACCAAATCCCAATCTCAATTCCCTAACCTAAACCTAAACCTAAACATGAAAACCCAAGCCTAAGCCCGATCCCGAACCTGAACCCGATTTCCTAAACCTATACCTAAACCTTAACCTATTCTTAAATCCCTAAACCTAAACCTACACCAAATCCCAATCTCAACTCCCTAAACTAAACCTAAACCTAAACATGAAAAGCCAAGCCTAAACCCGATCCTAAACCCGAACCCAATTTCCTAAACCTAAACCTTAACCTATTTTCAATTCCCAAAGCTATAACCTATAACCTCTAACCTAAACCTAAACCTAACCTAAACCTATAACCTTAACATAAACCCAAAACCTAAACCTTAACCTAAACCAAAGCCTATAACCTTAACCTAAACCAAAACCTGTAACCTAAACTTTAACCTAAACCTATGACCTTTAACCTAAACCTATAAACTAAAGCCTAAACCTAAACCTAAACCTAAACCAATACCTATAACCTCAACCTAAATAAAAACCTATAACCTATACTTTAACCTATAACTTAAACTTATAACCTTAACCTAAACCTAAAACCAAAACCAAAACCTAAAAGCTAAAACCTAAACCTAAACCTATACCTAAACATTAACCTATTCTCAAATCCCTAAACCTAAACCTACACCTAATCCCAATCTCAACTCCCTAACCTAAACCTAAACCTAAACCTAAACATGAAAACCCAAGCCTAAACCAGATCCCGAACACGAACCCGATTACCTAAACCTAAACCTTAACCAATTCTCAATTCCCTAAACCTAAACCTTAACCTAAAACTAAACCTAAACCTAAACCTTAACCTAAACCTATAACCTTAACCTAAACCAAAACCTAAACTTATAACCTATAACCTAACAGTAACCTAAACCTAAAACCTAAACCTTAACCTATAACCTAAAACCTAAACCTAAACCTAAACCTAAAACCTAAATGTATTCTCAAATCCCTAAACCTAAACCTACACCTACACCTAATCCTAATCTCAACTCCCTAACCTTAACCTAAGCTTAAACTTCAAAACCGAAACCTAAACCCGATCCCGAATCCAACCCGATTTCCTAAACCCTAAACCTATTCTCAAATCCCAAAACCTATACTTATAACCTGAACCTAAACCTAAACCTAGAGGAGCTGGCGAGGCAGAGGGAGGAGCAGGAGAGGAGGATAGAGGATCAGCTGGCGAGGCAGAGGAGGATGGAGGAGGAGTTGGTGAGGCAGAGGGAGGAGAGGAGGATGGCGGAGATGCGGGTGGCGCATGAGTGACGGATGACGGAGATGTTTCAGGCTTTCGTTGCACGCTTACCCACCGATGCCCCACCACCTCCGTCTTCATCTTTGTGATTTTTTATTTATTTGTTTATGATGTTAAGTTTATATGTATTTATGCGTGAATGAATGTGATACAGATAAGATTATTTGTGTTTGGATGAATGTAGTTTATGTAGTTTGGGTTTAGATGGATGTGAATGTGAATGTGAATATGATGAAATGTGTATATCAGGATGAATATGATGGAATATATTATTAACAGGTGTATATCAGGAATTTTGTATGGATTTTGAGCTAAATTATATTTTTTAAAAAAAGAAACTTTTGGCGACGAAAATTTTCGTAGCTAAAAGATACGGTAGTTTATTTTTAGCAGCGAAAATTTTCGCTGCTAAAAGTCTTGTACAATACAAGACTTTTAGCGGCGAAAATTTTCGCTACTAAAAATAAAAAGATTTTTTAATTTTTTAGTGACGAACAGTTTCGCCGCTAAAAGTGTATGTAGTTTGGGTTTAGATGGACGTGAATGTGAATATGATGAAATGTGTATTCAGGATGAATATGATGGAATATATTGTTAACAGGTGTATATCAGGAATTTTGTGTGGATTTTGAGTTAGATTATAATTTTTTTAAAAAGAAACTTTTGGCGACGAAAATTTTCGTAGCTAAAAGATACGGTAATTTATTTTTAGCAGTGAAAATTTTCGCTGCTAAAAGTGTTGTACAATACAAGAATTTTAGCGGAGAAAATTTTCGCTGCTAAAAACAAAATTATTTTTTAATTTTTTAGTGACGAACAGTTTCGCCGCTAAAAGTGTATATAGTTTGGGTTTAGATGGATGTGAATGTGAATATGATGAAATGTGTATATCAGGATGAATATGATGGAATATATTGTTAACAGGTGTATATTAGGAATTTTGTACGGATTTTGAGCTAGATTATATTTTTTTAAAAAAGAAACTTTTGGCGACGAAAATTTTTGTAGCTAAAAGATACGGTAGTTTATTTTTAGCAGCGAAAATTTTCGCTGCTAAAACCAGAAAGATTTTTTAATTTTTTAGTGATGAACAGTTTCGCCGCTAAAAGTGTATGTAGTTTAGATTTAGATGGATGTGAATGTGAATATGATGAAATGTGTATATCAGGATGAATATGATGGAATATATTGTTAACAGGTGTATATCAGGAATTTTGTACGGATTTTGAGCTAGATTATATTTTTTTTAAAAAGAAACTTTTGGCGACGAAAAGTTTCGTAGCTAAAAGATACGGTAGTTTATTTTTAGCAGCGAAAATTTTCGCTGCTAAAAGTTTTGTACTGTACAAGACTCAGAAAGATTTTTTTATTTTTTAGCGACGAAAATTTTCGCCCCTAAAAGTTTAAGAAAATGTTTCAGTCTTTAGCAACGAAAATTTTCGTCGCTAAAAGTATCATGTAGGATTTTTAGCGGCGAAAATTTTCACTACTAAAAGATATGTATTCCATCTTGTAGGAAAATGTTTGGAGCATTTAGCGACGAAACGTTTCGTCGCTAAAAGTATAATGTACGATTTTTAGCTATGAAAATTTTCGCCGCTAAAAGTTTCGTCGCTAAAAGTTTCGTCGCTAAAAACCCTCTTTTTTGTAGTGTCATTTTAATATACAAGGCCAAAAGTGGGAAGGTTCAAAGATTCCAGTGGGCCGTACTAAAGGAAAGGATGGTTAAGGAAATTCCTACCGTTGAAACCTACCTCGGGTCGACAGTGAATGTTTACTGCCATCCACATCCTTAATAAGGTCATTCCTACCTACTGTTGAAACCTACCTCGGGTCGACAGTGAATGTTTACTGCCATCCATATCCTTAATAAGGTCATTCCTACTTGGATGACCTGAAAACACAAATATTAGCATGATAAACTTCAATAGCCCCACGAATATTTCAACTGTACATTCAATTCTCATGTTTTTGGCCCCCACTTGAGTATTAGATCTATCTCATCTTTGGCCTTGTATCATAAAATGAGATTAATAATAATAAAAATGTATAAATAATATGAATTTCTCACAAACATCATGATGGGTCCCATCAAAATTTTCACCACAGTAACTTATGTTGAATGCTTTGGCATAAAAACCGTGTACTACACGTGTACTACCATATGCATATAGGCCATTATGGAAAGGTTTTCCAAGCCAAGCGTGCATGCAAGCAAATGTATCATGAAATGTGTTGATGCAAAAATCTAGTTCACCCTCTTTAGACTTTTGAGTACCTGCACAGGAAGAAGACAAAGAAGACCCTGGCTAGAGCAGGGGACTCTCCGATGCTAAAGTCAGGCTAGGAATCTGGGTCTTATCGTATTAATGGGTTCTGGGAGAGAGTTTTTGCATACCTTTCACCCTTGGAGTCTCTCCTATTTATAGGAGAGGGAGGATCTCGCCGTATGAGGATTCTTTCCTGATATTTTGGAGATTTGTTATGATCCTGGATCTTCTCGAGATTATAGGATCTCGTGATCATTGAGATCTAACGCTATCTTCTGGAGATTTTGAGCAAGATCTCTGATTTTTAGGAAGATCCTTCGGATCCGTAGCTCGGCTCTAGGTCGGGTCAACCTCTGGCCGACCTATGCGTTAGGTTGATATCTGGCCGACCTATAACCGGCCTCTGGCCGATCTATGACCAACCTATGACTGACCTCTGTCTGACCTCTAGTCGACCTATGACTTAATTTCCTATGGGTTAAGTTGATATCTGGCCGACCTCTGTCTGACCTCTGGCCGACCTATGGCTCGTAGTCTCATTCTTTGACTGTTCTTACATTTGCATCACCCTTTTTGAAGGTTAGCCTGCTTTTGGACGTAAAAGCCTTATCAGGCTCGGGTTTCACTAGGCCCGCGCTGTTTCAGTAGAGTTGGTCCATTACATAAGCCGATTTATCCACTTGTCCATTTTTCCCCCAACAGTAAACCCCCCTTATTTCTCGGGCTGACCTGTGGAGGTTCGAGAAGTAAGTTGGTCGGATTATGCATGATTGGCTTACGCCTAGTCGGCTTGTGCTTGGTCGACTTATGCCCAGTTGGCTTATGCCTGGTTGGTTAATGCCTGGTCAACTTATGCCTGGTTGACTTATGTTTGGTCGGCCTATGCCCAGTTGGCTTATGCCTGGTCGGCTTATACCCAGTTGGCTTATGCCTGGTCGGCTTATGTTTGGTCGGCTTATGCTTGGTTGGCATATGGTTGGCTTATGCCTGAATAATGGTTGACCCATGAAATGGGTCGGCATGGATGGATCCCTAGGAATCCCCTGGGCTGAACTCTAGCATGGATGGATCCCTGGGAATCCTCTTGTCGCTAACGAAAGAATTCTCCCCTTCTTCCCCTTGCTCCATATCCTCAACCGAGTTATTTCCTCTTCAAGCAGCATAGTTCCAATTACGAGATCGAGCACTGAGCTGACCTGTCGAGGCCAGGCTGGCCTTTCGAGGTTGACCTCAGCTGCTTAGGCCGAGCTAACCTGCCAAGGCCGAGCTTAACTGTCGAGGCAGAGCGAAACTGTTGAGGTCGAGCTGGACTGCCGAGGCTGAGCTGAGCTGTTAAGGCCAAGCTGAGCTATTGAGGCCGAGCTGAGCTGTTGAGGCCAAGCTAAGCAGTTGAGGCCGAGCTAATCTATTGAAACTGAGCTTACCTGTTGAGGCCGAGCTAAGCTGAGCTGTTAAGGTCGAGCTGACCTATTGAGGCCGAGCTGACCTGTTGAGGCCGAGCTGACCTGTTGAGGCCGAGTTGAGCTGTTGAAGCTGAGCTGAGCTTGTTGAGGCCGAGTTGACTTGTTGAGTGTCGAGTTGAGCTGTTGAGGCTGAGCTGCGCTTGTTGAGGCCAAGGTGACCTATTGAGGTCGAACTGAGCCTGTTGAGGCCGAGCTAACCTGTTGAGGCCGAGTTGACCTGTTGAGGACCGACTTGACCTGTTAAGGGCCGGTTTGAGCTACCAAGGTCGAGTTGAGGCCGAGTTAACCTGTTAAGGGCTAGGTTGAGCTGCCGAGGTCGAGTTGAGGCCGAGCTGACCTATCAAGGCTTGGATGACCTGGGGGTAGTAGATCCTCAAGCGTTCAACATCCCATGGGCGAGGTAAGAGCCCCTATGTCTTCTAGTCGATATGTCCATCAGTATTTGATGTCGAGGTCGGAGTTGGCCAATGAGACTTATTGTCGAGCTGACCTTTTGAGGCCGAGCAAACCTGGGAGTAGTATGCCAACCTGCCGATGCCGAGATGACTTGCCGAGGCTCGGTTATCAGGTTTTCTTGCTCAACTTGGCTTCTTTCAGCTTAAGGGAGTGTACCGATGGAAGTGACTTTCTGGATGTCAGTTGGTATGCTAGCCCAGTCTTGGTCGTCTTCTTTCTTTCTTTTGGTGCTAACAGAAGAGTACTCTCCTTCTTCCTTTCGCATAATGTCCTCAACTGAGTTTTTTTTCTCTTTGAGCAACACAGCTCCGAGTGCGAGATCGAGCACTGAGCTGACCTGTCGAGGCTGGACTGACCTTTCGAGGTTAACTTGAGCTGCCAAGACCGAGCTAACCTGTTGAAGTCAAGTTGAACCTGTTAAGGCCAAGCTGAGCTTATTGAGGCTGAGGTGACCTGTTGAGGTCGAACTGAGCCTGTTAAGGCCGAGGTGACCTGTTGAGGCCGAGCTAAACCTGTTGAGGTCAAGGTAGCCTATTAAGGCCGAGCTGAGCTATTGAGGCCGAGCTAAGCTGTTGAGGCCAAGCTGAGCTTGTTGAGGCGGAGCTAAGCTTATTGTGGTCGAGTTGAGTTGTTGAGGCCGAGCTAAGTTGTTAAGACCGAGGTGAGCTGTTGAGGCCGAGCTAAGTTGTTAAGACCGAGGTGAGCTGTTGAGGCCAAGCTGATCCTTTTGAGGCCGACCTAAGCTGTTGAGGCCGAGGTGACCTATTAAGTCCGAGCTGATCCTGTTAAGGTCGAGCTAAGCTGTTGAGGCCGAGCTGAGCCTGTTGAGGCCGAGCTAAGCTGTTGAGGCCATGCTGAGCGTATTGAAGCTGAGGTGGTTTTGGTCGTTATGCGGCCCAGCGGGCTCAAGGTTATTGATTTAGGAATAACTGAGATGGCTGCAAACAAATGATTCAGGAAGAGCTTCGACTTGACTGCAGCAATGATTCAGGAATAACTTTATTCTTTCATTTCGCTATTGTAGATTGTTTGAAGTATTAATGGTAGAGCAAGAACGACTTAAGATGTCGTTCCCACAGACAGCACCAAACTGTTTATGTAAAAATCTAGTCCACCCTCTTTAGACCTTCGAGTACCTGCACAGGAAGAAGACAAAGGAGACCCTGGCTAGAGCATGGGACGCTCCGATGCCAGAGTCGAGCTAGGAATCTGGGTCTTATAGTATTGAGAGGTTCTGGGAGAGAGTTTTTGCGTACCTTTCAACCTAGGAGAGGGAGGATCTCGTCGTACGGGGATTCTTTCCCGATATTTTAGAGATTTGTTGTGATCTTGGATCTTCCCGAGATTATAAGATCCCGTGATCGTCGAGATTTAGAACTATCTTCTAGAAATCTTGAGTAAGATCTCTGATTTTTAGGAAGATCCTTTAGATCCGTAGCTCGGCTCTAGGTCGGGTTGACCTCTGGCCAACCTATAGCCGATCTATGGGTTAGGTTGATATTTGGCCGACTTATGGCCGACCTCTGGCCGATTTATGACTGACATTTATTTGACCTCTAGCCGACCTCTGTCTGACCTCTGGCCGACTATGGCCGACTATGGCCGACCTATGGGTTAGGTTGATATCTGGTCGACCTCTGTCTGACATCTGGCCAACCTCTGGCCAACATATGACCAACCTCTGACCAATCTATGGCCGACCTATAGCTCGTAGTCCCATTCTTTGAGTGTTCTTGCATTTGCATCACCTTTCTTGAAGGTTAGCCTGCTTTTGGACGTAGCAGCCTTATCAGGCTCGGGTTTCATTGGGCCCACACTGTTTCAGTAGACTTGGTCCATTCCATAAGCTGACTTATCCACTTATCTATTTTTTTCCTAACAAAATGTGCAAGATCGATCTGGGTAGTCCATTAAAGTGCCTGATAATGCCTAAGTTTTTTAGCTATACATTTGTTTCCCACTTAATGACTGAAATGACGTGCCTAGGCCTTACGATTAACACATTTTTTATACCTGTTGTATTTGGTCCATGTAGAATTCGGATCCTTATAAAAATCAAGTTTGTTGCAATCTGACTACGTCATCATTCTGCATTTAATGCGGCCTTGATGACGACGTCAGTAATGACATTGACAAAAATCACTAATACAAGAAAGCAACATTTTCCTACTCGTCGCAATGAGAGGATCGAGACGCCCACAGGAACGCGGATTGCGTCCTACCCCCGACTGTCTCTAGCCACGAGCGGGCGGTCCTGTGGGTCGACCCACTGTGACCACGTTGTCCATCCTTCATCTAAGATCACAAAAATGAGGCAGATCCAACGCTGGAGTAGACCACTTCCAAATGAGATGATACCGTGGAGCAAGTGGAACCAGAATATTATGGTACAGCCATATTTCTACATTACACGTGGCAGTGATATCTTTCAATCAGTATTGTCCATCTAGTGGAACCCACTATGGATGGAAGTTGATTCAAGATTGGCAAGAAATGGATAATCCTAGCCATCTAAACAGTGGCATTCAAATGCACGATTGGGAAGGAAAACAGTCAATGGGCAACAATATTAAGTGTTGGAAAGTGAAGATAGTCTATGACAATGGTCTTCTTCTGAGTATGATGAGTCATCTCAATGGAATCATAGAAAATGGACTATCCGGGGCATACAGATGGAAGGCATCAAATGGACGGATAAGATGAAATGCATTCAATGGGAGAAATCGATGACTAGGAACGTCCCTTTGGTGCACTTTTAACCAAGACCATTCACGAACTAGCCGTACTATAATGGATGATCAAGATTTACCCACCCACCTGCTACATGCCTGCGACTGGACCATGAACCAACGTCTTTCATTGATCCAGCGCAGAGGCCGCTCGAGCACTTGGAGAAGTCGTGGAACACGTTGCGATTTTAAAATTGAGTGTTTTTGCCTCCGTCTCAACTCAGGTTCCATCATATGCGGACACCCGGTGGGGTCCACATACTGACATGATCTATGAACCGATCATATTCTCAGCAATAAGCACTCTATCGTAATCACGCTTCACTGTTAATTCTAATCTTATTTTTATAAAGTGCCAACTACTGAAAATTTTCTTTTCAATGTTCTGCGTTCATGCTCAAACATCTATGGCCAAAATCAACTGTAAATTCGTCAGGCCAGTGAGCATCTGGCTCATTTGGGGGGCCACACAAGCGGGATTGAGCTGCAATAGCATCAAAATGCACTCTCTCTGAAATATTAAAAAGAGGGACATGTATTGCTAGGTAGATTTTGATTGGCTGTATCCTGCTGTTAGGTGAGTAGGCACTCAACTTGCTTCATCTCTAACCGTGGTATGTTGCTCAATCACATCCTACCAAAATAAGTCATGAGAGATATCATAGTGACCCAATTGCTGAGAAATCCACCTCCAAACAGAATAGACACAGATTGCATGGAGACCTCAACACCCTTAGCTGGTTTTGGGATGCAGTGAATTTGATTGGCTACGTGCTACTATCAAAGATAAGGTTATACAAAGCATGTCTTAAAGTTTCATCTGCGCCCACCAGGCAATCCAACTCCTAAAAGAACAAAGGTGGATTACATGGTGACCTTAATGCCACATAGCTCAGTGGTATTGGGAGGTGGTGGGATTTGACTGGCCATGTGTTTAAGCATTTTTAAAGGTTATTAGGTCAAATAGGTACTCAATTGTGCCCTCTCATACAGAGATTGGTCCAATCAAATCCCGCCACATACCAACATCACTGGAGAGCTACGCAGTGTTGGGTCACCTAGCAATCCGAGTCCTAAAAGAAGTTGAACCCACTCGTTTGGAAGTGACCAGTGACCTTGCTGCCAGGGACATTGTGGGGTCCACCATGGTGTATTTATTTTATGTTCATGTCTTCCATCCATCTCATTTTAGGAAATGAGACAAAAAATGAAGCTAACCCAAAGCTCAATTAGACCACATTTCAGGTTGATACCTTCCTAGGGCCCACCATTATTTTTGTTTGCCATCCAACTTGTTCATCAAGTCACACAACCTGAATGAAGGAAAATCACAAATATCACCTTGATTCCAGGTTTTTTTTGTTTTTTTTGCCCCTAATAAAATTTTAATGGTGGGCATTAATTACCACTAGTTCATGCGGTATGGAAAAGGTACTATGCGCTCGAGCTCACGGGTCCGTCCCATGAGGTCGAGCTGTGTGGGCCCCACCGTGATGCGTTTCAAACATCTACCCCATCAGTCAGATGCACCATTCCATCGTGGGCCTAGGTCCCAAAAATCAAGTCAATCCGTGACTTTTGTGGGCCACACCACATACAGAAGTGGAGAGGGGCCGTACACCATTAAAACATTCATAACCATTTTTAAGGGCATACCGAGATGTAGTTTGCAAATCCAGCCCATCCATTATGTGTGTCCCACTTGAATGAGGGTTCAGACCAAGTTTCAGGCACATGCAAAACTCAAGTGGGCCCCACCAAGTGCTTTTATATGTTTTAACGATGTCTTCACATAATTTTAGATGGTATGGCCCACCTGAGTTCCATATTTGGCTGATTTTTGGGATATCCTATAATTTAAAGGGTACCCATCAAATGCACGGTGTTGATGGTTGACACGCATCACGGTGGGGCCCACACAGCTCGACCTCACGATAAGCTTATCGCCAGCTCTAGCGCATTGTACCTTTTCCATATATATATATATATATATATATATATATATATATATATATATATATATATATATATATATATATATATATATATATATAATTTTTAGGCTCTTACCTTAAAAAGATTGAGCCAAAAAAGGGATGGACTGAGTGGATGAAATACATATATCAAGGTGGGCCCACAGTGCTTATCATAAAATATATCCCCGGTGGCAAGGTCACCAGGCAATCCACTTCCTAAGCCTTCTCGGTTTTCGCCCGGTGCAATGCCCCAATAACACAATAATATTATATGGTGGTTGGTTTGCAACTCTTGGTTTGCATCTTTAAGTTGATAGAACCATTTAGATTGTTAATAGCACCATCTTATGCCTACCTTAATATCATACTTCATTGGTGATATATGTTAGGATTTGTGTTGTGGAATCACACAGAGATGGATCTACGATAGTAATCCAATGGCACCAAGCAAACACAAGAGAACACAAAGATTTAATGTGAAAAACCTTTTCGTAAAAAATCACGGTACAAAGCGACAGAAATCAATTATGAAAGCATAAATTACAAAGAGAAAAAGCTTACCCAATTCGAACAACCTCGAATTTCACCCTTGCTATACCCTTTGAAACCCTAGAACCCTTTCTAAAAACCCTTTAAAATACTTTGAAAAGCTTTGACTTACTTTAAAATAGCCCTAAGGACTCCTATTTATAGTTTAGGAAACCTCACTTATGCACCGACTTTGGAATAGTTCAGAAATCGCCTCAAATTTACACAGTCCGCGCACAATCTGCGTAACCTTTGACTAGTCGAGCCTAACTTTTGACTAGTTGAGGATCACGGAAATTCCAAACTTTTCCAGATTTAAAGACATTTATTTAGCAATAATATAGACCTTCATTTATCCTGTGGTATATGTATGACATTCATACATGTCAAACATATATCACCTTCGTGGGGATACTAGCAATGTGATCAAATCTTTTAAATGCCATGGGGGGTGGCTGATCATCGCTATATTTATGAGCCATAACTCAAGTGGTTAGAATCGTCAAATCAAAGTGTTACTTTCAAACTATAAGAAATATAAATAGAATTAATCTACTAGATATCTCAAGATAATAATTGATTAGAACCATTTTTTTTCTCTCGTTAATCTTGACCGTCGGTTTTCATGCCTTTGATTAAGATCACCTACTTCCCATGATTTTGCCATCAATCGAATTAATTTTGGTGATAAATGTTGACAGTTGGTTGAAAATGTTCAAACCATATCTACGCCAAAAGTGGGAATTTGCGACGGATTTTGGTCCGTCGCTAACGGAAAAGGTCCGTCGCTAAGCCCACGTTTGTCGGAAATCCGTAGTTTGAACGTCGCTAAATTTAGCGACGGACCGAAATCCGTCGCTAAAATCTGATTTACGACGTATTTACGACCGATTTTGGTCCGTCGTTAGTAGGCGACGGACTAAATCCGTCGCAAAATTCGATTTTATGACAGCCATATATTCCCGCCCAAAACACAAATGGCGCGCTTTTTCAGTTGCTTTTGCGACGGATCATGGTCCGTTGTAAAAGGACTTTTGCGACGGATCATGTCCGTCGTAAAAGGACACTTGCCTTTAACATTATTTTTTTTCATTTTTATAGGAATACGGTGGAAAATTAAGTTTTTTTTTAGTATAATAATTATTTTTTAATAGAATTTCAGTGGTTTAATTGTACATATTTGTATCTAAGATTATTTTTTAACAATTGATTAAATGCAAAAGGAAAATGTATTTTGTTTTTATATCAAATAAGCGAGTGAAATTTTTATTTTTATTTAAAATTAATATTTAAATGACTTGTAATATCACATGAAAAAGAATATTGAGAAGTTTAAAAAATTTAACAATGTTTGAGAAAAAAAATAGATTTTGAAAAAAATAAAAATAGTGATTTAATAAAAATCTATTTTGTGGGAAAAAAGAATTTTGAATAAAGTTGATAAATTTGAAATTAAAAAAAAAAAAGCATTTGATTTTGAGAAAAAAATAATATCCTAAAAAAGAAAATAATTTTTTTTTTAAATGTGAAAATTTTCACAATGTGGGCCCCACCATAATATTTTATAAAAACAATGAGATTTTGAAAAAAATAATATATCATTTTAAAAAAGAAAATTGAAAAGTTGAAAACAAAATGATGCTTTTAAAGAAAAAAAATCGGCATTTTGGAATTTTTGGGAAAAAAATTAAAATTTGGGAAATTTTTTGAGATTTTGAAAATAAAAATTCAAAATTTATATTTTAATTTTTTTGAAATATTTTATAATAAAAATGATATTTTGTTAAAAGTTTTCAAAGAAAAATTCCACTAATTGAACCTGTAAACGTTTAAATCAAATTTTGAAAAAAAATGTTATTTTTAAATAGGAATTGAAATTTATCTGTGAAATAAAAAATATTTGTTAATAAATTATACGTACATCCACTAATTGAACCTTTAAATGTTAAAATCAAATTTCACTTAAATTGTTGATCAATCTTGTATGCCCAATATCTTCCTCATATATAGCTTGATCAAGGCGAGTAAGTAGTCAAATTGTGGGTAGTGATCAATAAAGTAGAGTGAATGGACCAGACATGTAAAATGGGCCAAATATTCTGATCAAAATTATGACTCAACTTTGTAACATCATGAGAACCAAAAAATTGATGTTAGAAAGTTTTGTGGGCCCCATCATGATGCGTGTCGAACATCAACACCATGCATTTGATGTGTCCCCTTTAGATTATGAGATACCTCAAAAATCATCCATATATGAAACTCAGGTGGGCCATACCATCTAAAACCATGTGAAGACATCCTAAAAAATAGAAAAGCACTTGGTGGGGCCCACATGAGTTTTGGATGCGGCTGAAACTTAGTCTAACCCCTCATCCAAGGGGAACACACAAAATGAGTAGGTCGGATATGTGAATCACATTTAGGCAGCCCCAATATATGATTATGATTGTTTTAAGGAAACCCCTCCCTACTACATTTAGGTGAGTTACTCATTACCCTTACCAGAGTAAACTTTATGGGGTCCACCGTTATTTATTTATTTTATTCACTCCATTTATCCATGTTAACAGTAATTTGAGGTCTAAAAAATAAAAAGGAAGCATATCCAAAGCTCAAGTGGACCACACCATAGGAAATAGTGTGATTGAAGCTCTACAATTGAAAAATTCTTGAAGGCTATAGAAGTTTTAGATCAAGTTGATGTTTGTATTTTCTCTTCATTCATATCTTTTTGATATTATGACCAGGTTGGATGACAAACAAACATTACTGTGGGCCCAAGGAAGGTATCAACGGTGGAAATCATTATTCCACACTGTTTCATGTGGCATGGTCCACTTAAATTTTGGATTTACTGAAAATTTGGGATCAACTCACATCATTCATCCATTTTTCAAGATAATTTTAAAGAATTATCCAAAAAAAATGAATCATATCCAAAGATTAAATGGACCACACACAGATGAGGGGAACGGATTGGCTACTCCCCCTAACACCGGCCAATGGCTGGTGGTCAGTGCTCTATGGGCCCCACCATGATGTATGTGTTTCATCCATGCCGTACATCTATTTTTAAAGATCATATTATGAAATGAGACCAAAAATGAGGTATATCCCAATTTGAAATGGACCACATTAAGGAACAGTGTTGAATGAGTGTCAACCATTAAAAACATTTCGGGGGCTATAAAGGTTTTAAATCAAAAACATTTAGGGGCTATAAAAGTTTTAGATGGAGATGATTTTTATTTTTTCCCCTTCATCTACACCTGTATAACCTAATAAACAGATTTGATGTCAAATAAATAGTACAGTGGGCCTTAGGAGGATTTTAATGATGGATATCCAATCACTATTGTTTTCATGTGGTGTGGTCCACCTGAGATTTATATACCTCTCATTTTTTTTACGAAATACTTAAAATGATCTTAAAAAATGGATGAACGTAATGGATACATACATCATGGTGGGCTCACAGAGCACCGACCACCAACCACATCAGCCACGGGTTGGTGTCAGGGAAATAGCGAGACTAGCTACTGAAGTCAAATCCGCAAGTTCTGTGGGCCCCACCATGATGTATGTTTGGTATCCGCACCTTCCATCCATTAAGAGAGATCATTTTAGGGCAATATCCTAAGAAAGAGTTAAATCCAATGTTCCAGTGGACCCCAGCATAGAAAACAGTGGAACAGTGACGCCCACCATTAAAAATTTCTAAAGGCAACAAAAGTTTTAGATCAAGCCGATATTTGTGTTTTCTCTTATTTCATGTCTTTTTCAACTTTTGAACGGGTTGGATTTCAAATAAACATTATGATGGGCCCTTAGGATAGCTTCAACGGTGGGAATCACTCTCTGTTTTCCCCGTGGTGTGGTCCAATCGAGATTTATATAGATCTCAGTTTTTGGGATCTATCCTAAAATTATATTTAGAAATGGATAGACGGCGGAGATTAAAACATATACATCGTGGTGGGGCCCATTGAACCCTACCAGATCCATACAGCAAGTGACGTTATATTATGTACCATTCAGTTGGTGAGTTTTGTGTTTGACGTAAAATAGTGGTGACTCATTTATAATAATAGTGGAGATGATATATAGTTATCTAGACCATCTAAATAATGGCTTTGATTGTTAGTGGTTAATATTTATACTTTTTATCATATAAAACTATCTTAATCATTCAATAAATGGTCCCTTAAATGTATGGTTATTAATGTAGTTGATGTGTTAAATTGTGGAAAACTCACAATTCACGGATTTAAAGTAACATCTAAATTCAGAAGAGGGATTCCCTCTTTCAAACGACGCCCCCTGCCTCTACAGATCCCTCTTTCAACCTGGTTTCTCATTTTCCTCTTCCGCCGGTGGGTGAGCTCCAAATCTCTGAAGGATTTCAGGCATCTCTCCTGCCGTGGGTGAGTTTCTCTCAAAATCCCTATTTTTATTCCAAAATTCATTCCATCTGTCCAGGGGCGGCTCAACATTCTTGGGGGCCTTAGGCAAGTGACAAAGATGAGGCTTTTTAGTTTCTTTTTCTTCTTCTTTTTTTTAAATTAAAATTAAACCATATATTTGCTTCTTGACTTTTTAGATGCAAAATTACTAATTAAACTTTCGTATTCAAGTTTACCCAATAAATCAATTTCGATAGATAAAATTGTTAAACCGTTTATAAGGTGAATCCTAGATGGATGAAAGGAAAACATAAATATCAGCTTATCCAAAATTTCTGCCACCTGCAGAAAAGTTTTTAATGGTGAGCATTCAATATCCACTTTTCTTCTGCGTTGTGGTCCACTTGAGCTTATGTTCTGCTTCATGTTTTTTCTAATATTCTAAAATGGGATGAAGAAATGGATCGACGGAATAGATATAACACATATAATAACGTGTACCCCACAGAGCTCAGGGCCACAGGAATCCCTAAAGTGGCCTGCCCGCAATCCACGTCTACTGCGAGAATAATGAATTTAGAATTGTATAGTACTCTAGCAGTGTTATAGTTAATAAATAGTCACTCCTAGATTATTAATATAGCATATTTTGACTCCATCCAAACCGTCTAAATTAGGTGATCCATTCTAGATAGGCTAAATTACAAAAAATCCATTGATTTAACTATTCGATCTTCCAATTAGTGGGAATTTGTACGTTGAATTCAAATAATTTGTTTAGTATACAAGAATCAACTAGTTAGGAGATCCAGCCATTGTGTGTTTTTGTTTTTGTTTTCATGAACCATCTAAATTGGGACCCACTTTTATATCTGTTTAATTTAATTTAAAAATGTTCAAAGGTTGCAATTTCTCAATGCATGTGTATAGATTACCAAATGCTATTAGAGTATTAAAAGCCTATTCCTATAATCCTGGGCCTTCATAATTAGGGGGCCTTAGGCGATTGCCTCACCTGCCTACCCCTTAGAGCCGCCCCTGCATCTGTCATTGCTTTCTCTTTTCTTCTCTCTTTTCTTATTCCAAAACCCCTGATTGTAACAATGTCGAGATTTGGCAATGTGGGAGGATGCAATGAATTTGTCTTTCATAAGCATGCTTAATACTTCGGATATTATTCAACAGCACATTGACTGCTTGCACATTCAAGACTTGCACTTTTGATATTTGTGGTGTAATTGGTCAATTTGAATCTAGCGTACTTATTTTTGACCAACCATGTTGGTGATGATACACTTGAATTCATGTATGCATTAATTGCTTGAGGGTGCTCTTTGAAATGCTTGGTGGGTTCCTTTTTGTGCCCTCTTATTTGATACCAATGTTCATTCTCAAACGTTAGTTTATCAATTTCATTTTGGTGTTTTCTCACAGGACGCAAGCTCTAGTTGAGGACTACATTTTCACCTGGTGTAATTGATTTTGTTTTTGCCCAGTGGATGGGCCATATGCCAGAAGTCAGGCAGATTGGACCACCAATCATCAGACATTTGGCAAGTTCTGGATAGTCTAAGTTTTTTTTTTTTTTTTTTTTTTTTTTTTTTTTTTTTTTTTTTTTTTGTTGTTGTTTTTTTCAGTTACTAAGATATTTGGATTACAACCCATTTAAGATGTACTAGTATCAGTGAGCATCAAGCTTACATCTTATACATTCCCTTGTTGGGCCCACTTAAAATTTGGAATATTTTCAGTTTTTATGTGCCTACTAATTATGCTCAGTTTCACCTGCTAACAGGGTTAAATGACAAATAAAAAACAAGGTGGGCTTCATAGTCCATTTGAAAGTTGGTGTGTAGTGTTATGTGATGTTATCGTTTTTTACTCAAATTTTATTCCTGGTAAGTCATGTTAGAATTTAAATTGCTTTACACTCCCGTAATAGGCACAATTCATAGTAAAGCGACTACTTGTTTCTATATGTTCTTGCTATTAAAGTGACTGCTTAATCCATAGTAAATCCGTATTCACTGCAACTTTGGTATATAATTGTCCCTAGCACCTTGCATCATTTTCAAAGTTCCTCATTTATTTCAAATTTTATTTCAGTCTATTCTAAATCCTGTTTCAATCACAGTTTATTTTTTTTATTTTTTTTTAATGTTTCTTCTAAATGTTGTTTCTGCTATGTTGTAATTCGAAATTGACTTAACTGGATTTGTTAAAATGGCAGGAGAATCAGTTTGCTATAGTAGATGCTTGCTACCCTCAGTCAGAATGTTACCATTGCACTCACTTCGAATGTTTCAAACAGGAAACCTTAGGAATCAAATAATTGCAAAAGAAGACTCATACATAATAAGTTTCTTTTTAATGAGTCTAGAAGCATGTAACGCTGACTCAAGGAAACCTTAGAAAAACATAGGAAAAATAATGGAATTTTTCAATGATATATTAGTTGATGTTAAAAAACACATATTTGCCTATTTAATTATCAAATAATAGCAAAAAAGATGCATGTTTGCATATTTAGGAATAATAAATTTTCCCTTAATGGGGCCTAAATGCACATATCGTTGACTCAAGGAAACATGGAGAAACTTGTGGATCCATCCATCCATCATGATGCGTGGATACACACATTCACAAACACACCTCATCCATCCATCCGTGCAAGCATACATACATCCATCCATGCTCCATCCATGCATGCATGCATATACACACATAAAAACATGGATTTCATCATACAACCATGCACCCGTTAAAAAATGAAATGGAAAATCAGGTTGCTTGTTTTGAAAACCAGTTACTTCCATTTTCCATTTTTTTTTAAGACTGAGAATTTATTCCTCATTGTGGCAGGCGTACACAAACAAGCTGGAGAACAAGGTTTCACATCTAGAAGAAGAGAATGAAATGCTCAAGAAGCAGAAGGTCGGCATTTCATCTCTCCTTGCGATTTTTTTTTTTTCTAAATGGGGTTGCCGGACCATTTGATATGCTTTCTTAGTGGGTATAATTTGGATCTCATGATTGGAAAGTTGTTCAATCCATTAGTGAGTACAAGATTGGTAATGTTGTTTTCTATCATTGTGCTTTGTTTACTGCTTGTTCAATCCCATGATTCCAGGTTCCCATCTTACCCTTATTTTAGTCATACAAAACGTTTCATAAATTTGACATGCAATGGTCTATGGCCATGGTTCAAATTATTAATTGGTTGAATGTGACATGGGCAAAGTACTTTAATGAGGTTTAATTGGAAGTGTCCAAGATAATTAATTGATTGAATGTGACATGCAATGGTCTATGGCCATAGAATTCAAATCAAGGTTATCATTTTTAGTAGATTAACTTGGTATTTTCTCTCTTCTTTCAATTTTGTTCAGGTCTATAATGTCAAATCTGTAATAATTGATAGCCCTATTAGGAGTACTCCTTCCCAAATCTCACCTAGCTCACATTGCCTCTCCATTTTATAGGAGTCAGCAGGCTTTCATTTGTAATGCATTGGATGTTACTCCAATCTATGTTTAAAACCAAATAAGTGATTAATCTCTGACAGACATAACGGTAAGTCACTAGGAAAAAATCCAGAGATTTTGTTCGTTATATAGCCTCATCTAGTACACAATAAGGATCTAGTTCTCCTTAATGGAATGTTTCATGTTGTCGCTTTTTGTCGCTTTTGGCCTTATTCTTTTCTTTCTATCTTTCTTTGCATCTTTATATTTTTTTCTTTGCCAGTAGGCTCTGGATCCCAGTTATCCAAGAATTTGGTGGATGGTAGTTGTGTAACCCAGGGATTTCTGTTTAGCGGGTGTTGTGAGAGACAATAATTGAATTATTACACTTGTTATCTGTGTCGGGCTGTTGATTTATCTCTTGCATAAGTAAATGCAATCTGAAGCCATTAAAAAAAATCAGCGTTGGAATGTATCTTTTCAGGAATTCCTTTTAGGGGGCATTTAATTACTGTAGTTGATTCAGAAACATGTCCTCTTTGGGATGGCAGCAATTATAATACTAAAACAGTGTAGAAATTGTCTATTGTCTACAATATCGATATCCAATACGGAGCTTCATCCCTCCATTTTAAGCAGGTGTTGAGGTAGTTAACTTCCTAGGATGTATTAGCTAAGGGCTCTATAGACTATCAAGCTGCATGTAGACCTTTATCCACTGTCTTGATGGATATTTTATGATTCCTCCTCAGTGCATACGTATGTATGTACATATGTAGGTACGTATGTATATATGTATCTACTTATGTCCATACATATGTAAGGAGAAGCAATGTTCAAAATATTGGTATCGCGTTACGTATCGCACACCCTTGGGATATAGATATGTATCGGTTATCGCATGGGATATATCGGTTGTATCGCTTAATGTATCGTTGTTGTTGGAAACATTGGAAATTGGTCGAATTTTTCAATAGAATTTCAGTGATTGTTAAAAAAGACATCAATACACACAAATCAAAACATTACAAAAAACAAGTGCACATAATGGGTTTTCTTTGGGGAGGGGGGGGGGGGGGTCCTAATCTATGTGTTGTCTAACTG
The DNA here is from genome assembly GCA_021015155.1 of Magnolia officinalis. Lineage (NCBI taxonomy): Eukaryota > Viridiplantae > Streptophyta > Magnoliopsida > Magnoliales > Magnoliaceae > Magnolia > Magnolia officinalis. Next base: position 75,939,687 of record JAJHSJ010000004.1, on the reverse strand, counting down.
AATTGATGTAAATATATTCAAAGTCTATTCATATAATTTATAAATGTAAGAAGATATGTGGAAACGCAAGCAATACATTCAAAAGAAAAAGAAGAATCACTAGATTATGTTACATGTTTGATTTTAATTTTATTTTTTTTTTTCAATTTTCTGCAACTTGGACCTCGAAATCGAAGTTACATGGACCAAATGGTAATAGAGATGCAGTTTCATAAATGAAAGCAGTTACAAGCACTGACTAGTTGTTGCTATCTTCTCATTATGCAGGTGTATTTTGTTGGGAAATAGGAATTTCGCAATTCCTACACTTTTCATTTGGTCATTTTGTTAGACACTAGTGCGTTTAAATGTAGATTGCATTGCGCTGTTGTGTATTGATTCCAATATCTAAAGATCTTTTCAAATTGTATTATGCTCTCCCAGTGAATACTATGAAGTTAAGAAACGCTCTCACCTGAACCTCTAATGGCTAGGATGAATTCTAATCTTTTATTTTGTTAATTGGTTTCAGTTGATTAAACTATTCACCTTTCATGGATTTAAGCTGGTTATTTGTAATATATGAAGGGTTGACTAAACTATTCTTTTTCTTGGATTGAATCTGGTTGTTTGTAATATATGTAGGTAGGAAGGGCTCAAAAGAAGGTTGAACAAGAGAAGATACCAAGTAGCCAATTTGAGGCAAGGCATAGCCAACATTTGAAGTTCCGGGTAAGAAGTGTTAGGAGGGTTGAAGTTAATTTTTGTTGGAGTGGGCCACTCGGGTCATTTCCTCTTTTATTGAATTGAGTTACCAATTTTGTGAATAGGATTATTATCAAACAATAGTGTGAATTATTTTTTGAATGACTATCAGGTGCAAGATTAAAAAAAATAATAATAATAAATTATCGATATTTTTTTTATTTACATATATTTTAGCGACGGACCAAATCCGTCGCTAATTTCTGAACGTTGAAAAAACGACGGATTTGAAGTCCGTCGCTTACTCATATTAGCGACGGACCTTATCCGTCGCTAATGTTTTCAGTGACTAATTTTTTGAATAGTACCGACGGATTTTTTATTTTTTACGACGGATTTTATCCGTCGCAGATTAAACGATGGATAAAATCCGTCGTAAAACCAAAAACGACCCAGTAAACAGCGACGGACCAAGCGACGGACGAAGTCCGTCGTTTATTTGGTTTTACGACGGATTTGGTTCGTCGCAAAACAGCGATTTTGGCGCATCCACTTCAATCATCGAGGTCATTCAACTAGCTAATGTCTATGATCATCATATCCACGCGATTTTTGAGGCACGGGCCCAGCAGATGATCTGGCTCTTGTGCTTGATTACCACCATGGATACAACCCATAGCTCCGGATACTTATCTAAACCCTATTTCAGAAGAGCTGAAAAAGTTTTTTTTTTTCTTTACATCATCGGGGAAATGAACCCCAATTTCCCTTTACAATACATCACTTTTATAAAATAAAAAAGTAGTTTTGTCACGTCCTTTTCATGAAGAGGAAAAAATAAAATAAAAAAACACGGAAGGGAAAGGCTCATGGAGCAGCCACTTTCAGTCCACGTGAATGATAGCGGGAAAGTTCATGGTTGAAAACTTAAGTTTTGGATTAAGCTGGTGTTTATGTTTTCCATTACTGCAAGTCTATATGACAATCTGAACAGGTTGGATGACAAATGAACATGATGATGGGCCTGTGGAAGTTTTCAATGGTAAATTTTCAAATCCCGGACGCAATTGTACCGTGACCATCTGATCTTATCCTTAGGAGTTGGACTACTCACTACTTCACTTTTGATGTCCATCTGGTAGCTATAGATTGGATGGATAGGATTGATTGATCATTTGCTTGCAATTGTACGGTACATGAATGCTTCGGAGTGAACTACCGTAGGCGTCTAGCCAGTAATGCAAAGGTTTGCCAAGCCACGTGTTCATGCAAGCAAATGTATTGATAAGGAACACTCGTGTAAGATCTGAACTTTCCATTGAGGGGCGGACAATACTTAGATTTTCTGAGCCAGACATCCCGCAGGCAAACTCCAACCGGACTGTGAAAAGAAAGTTTTTAGCCGTACAATTGTTTCCTATAATGTGTCGGCCCCTCTATGACTGAAAGGGCGTGCCTTTGGACCCAGAAGATCAAATGCAGTTTTTCACGTGTGGTATTTGGTTCGCGTGCAAGCGTACAGACTGAGAGGGTAATCTACACGTATGGGCTTGGGAAAGTGACGTAGAGCAGGTCGTGGATAGTTTCATGGCTAAGATCAGAAAAGGCTCAGTCTATGATCGAAGTTATCTGGATCGTTAGACTTTAAATCCAATGTATTTGGCAATTTGAAATAAGCTACATAATTTTGGATAAGACGAGATATTTTGGCCACCTGACCTGACCTGATATGCCAAGTTGCGCAGGCTGAATTTCTGAAATACCATCTGATCTACTTTCATTTATCTAATTTAATTTTGTTTTTATTATAAATAGTAAGTTTTAATTTAATTATAACTCTTCATCATTTGGACTTTAGGAATTGCTTCTGATGTCAAAAGAGTGCTTAGAATAATTAGGAGAATAGTGTGGTGAAGCCAAATATAATAATTACTATTTTTGGCCAAAAACTTTGCATACTAATAGACATTATGATAATTTATAAATAATAAGTTGCAAATTTTAGAAGTTTTAATTGTAGTTTTACTTTATCCTTATTTAAAGGACTATGAACTCATTTATTTCTTTCATCAATTCTATTAAAAATTTTATAAAATTTATTTCTATTTTTCTTACGTTTTTTCCTCATGCATCTAAGAAGTCTCGGTCAAAAGTTCAAAGAAGATCTGTGTGAATACTCATCCTTGAAAAGTAAAGTTATCAGCCGCATTAAGTTCATCCCTCCTTCACAAGGACTACTCAAGTCTCATCCAAATGAAATTATATACCATGGGGCCAGTGGAACAGGAATGGTAGACCCATAGCCCTATTTTATATGGGGGCAGGGATATCTTTCAATCAGGTTAATCCATCTAGTGGGACCCACTATATATGCATGAAATCGATGATCCTAGCCATCTAAACAGTGGCCTTCAAATGTTCGACAACAAAAACAGTTAATGGTCTTCTTCTTAGTATGATGGGTCTATGATGGGTCATCTCAACGGATGGTCCATGGTTGAAAATCACAGCGAATGGATCATCCCAGTCATACAGATGGAGGGTATCAAATGGACGGTTAAGATGAAATGCATTTCAATGGGAGAAATTGATGACTAGGAACGTCCCTTTGGTGCACTTTTAGCTAAGGCCATCTACGAACTATAAGTACTATAATGGATGGTCAAGATCCACCTCCCCACCAACCACATATTTGCAATTGGGCCACGAACCAACGTCCCTCAATGAACCAGCGAAGAGTCCGTTCAATCACGTTTCGAGAAGGCATGGAACACGCTGGGATTTTAAAATTGAGTGTCTACCTCTATGCGTCTCAAGTTCCATTTTAGTACACCCGCTGGGGCCCACATGCTGAGATGGTTCAATTATTTAAATTGATCATATTCTCATTAGTGCAGTCAGCTATTCTCTTCTCCTATTCGTGCTTCACTTTTTGTTTTAATCTTGGTTTTATAAAGGGGCCGCTAGTGAAAGTTTTCTTTCATTGTTCCGAGTTCGTATACGGAGAGACGGCCAAAAGCAGCCTTAAATTTCTCTGTCCTGTGAGCATCTGGCTCAGTTGGAGTGCCAAACCAGCAGAAAATATACTGAGCAGCAACAGCAGCAAAACACGCTCTTTCTGATTTATTAAAAAGATGAACACAAATTGTCTAGTGAAATTTAATTGGCCGCAGGTTGCTGTTTTGTGAGTAGGCATCATTCTATCCACTGTAATCCAGGCAGCAGGCAATTCATCTTTATCCTAATGCTCAGCTACACACTAGTTCAGACAGTATTCGTGCAAATGTTTTTGAGAACTCATCATACGAGATGTGACTCCAAAATATGAATGATCCAAGTGAAGCAACACCTCATGAAACCCCGCCAAGCCTAATGTTTACTTTGATTCAAAACTTTGGTGGGTCATGAAAAAATGAAAATAGTTTCTTCCCTTGATTTGCATTTCTCTTTGCTATGGCTTAGTTGAATTTTAAATCAATGTGAAAATTTGTCCAGTAAAGTTTCATGGGATTCCGCATCACAAGGACCGTTCGGATTAGATGCCCATGACACATGTGCAAAGGCATGCACATGCGCATGTGAGCATGACTCTATATACAAGATTTATGATTTTGTCACATCTTTTTAAGTAAAAGGCTCACCAGATAGAGGTGCTTCTTTTAAGTGCAAAACGGGATTGATAGATTGACTTTGATGTAGATTTCATCTAATGTGAGAAAAACAGAGATATGGCTTGGGCTCCACAAACCACTACGAAATACGCCTTTCACAATGGCCAAACTACTTTGTATGGTGGGCCACGGTCTTGCATGTAACGACAGTCTGTGCTCGCGTGTCACGCAAGCAGCCAGAAAAGGAAAATAAGCATGCCTGACTCCAATGATCGGCTACCACCATTTTATATACGGTGGGGACTCTTCGACCGTACACGTTGCATAGTTCCATGGAGATCTACACCGTCCAAATCGCAGGCACAATTGTACCATAACCCAACAAGTTTGAGTTACTAGTTAGCGAGGACTTCAAGTTAGTCATTTTATATTTTAAGTTAGTGAGGACTCCGAGTTAGTTATTTTATGTTCGAAAGTCAAGCTATGAAAGCATGCAAGCCAAAACCTACGAAAAAGAGTCGCGAGCATGATCCTAACATTCAGCATTCACGAGGGTCATTGGAATGTTTATTTGCAATCCAAAAGATTGATAAAGTCACAAAAACCTCATTGAATGGACTACACTAGATGTCACCTTACTCCAAAACTTATGGCCCACAATAAATTTTCAACGGTCAATCACCTACTCATGTACTAGTGCTTCTTCAGCAATTCTGGCTTTGGTTCATTTGTTATTGTACATATGTTGTACGTTTTTTTTTATGACAGTTGTAGAAAAATTCAATTAGAAAGTACACGTGGAATAGAAAGGGAAGGATATAACATACTAAAGGTATTTAAGAATGGCTTGAGTATTTTTTATTGAATTATAACTAATATGATGACAAAACTGAAAGTAGTTGAAAAGAATTTAAAAGTAAATCAAGTGGTCGATAGGTATATAGGAGGTCGACCAAGAGGACGATGAAAACAAAACCTTGGTTAACAAAGTAGTCGATAGTTATACAAATATGGAAAGAGCTGCCAATAGGCATCCAAAAGCCCACTGAAGAGTAGAAAAGTGTTCAAAAGCAGACCAAACAGCTAAGGAAAGCTAAGAAATAGAATGCGGTCGAGAAGCTTGGTTGAGCAGTCAAAACGAAAAGACGTGGAGAGTGGTCGAGTGAAGCGCAAGCAAGTAACCAACAGAAGAAATATAGACAATGTGGGGTTGATGATCGATTAGCAACCAAAAGCAGAGCTCGGTCAAGAAAAGATGAACAATAAGGAAGAAGAAATGTAATAGAGGGAAGAGAAACAATCAAGAAGAAGAAGAAGAAAAAAACGTAACAGAAAGAATGATTTAGAGAGAGTCTTTTCAACTGTTGTAATCGTTACAATAATAGAAGAACGATATAGAAGAACAAGCTATAACATAACTCTATACATAATAGAGGAATTCAACAGAGAAAAAACCCAACAAACCAACCAATCCCAATCAAATTTATTTTATCAATTTCTTTTGGCTCAACTTATCTTAGGAGTAGCAATAATGGCTTGTTTGATTTTCCATCTCAAGTGTAATTACCATGTAAATGGGTAATAATTATTTACCTAGGTAATTATCACATCTTTCCCAGTGCAGATGTGACAACTTACTTTTTTAACACTTTAATCAAGAAATTTACAACATCAATGCGGGGCCCATCATGATGTATGTTACTTATCCACACCGCTCATTTGTTATGCCAGCCAAATTTATGGCATGAGCAAAAAAATGAGGCAGATCCAAAGGTCAAGTGGACCACACCACTGGAAACAACGGGAATCGAACGCCTACCATTAAAAACTTCTTGGGGCCCTTAAATGTTTTGGATCAAGCTGATATTTGTGATTTCCCCTTATCCATGCCTGTGTGACCCTATGAACAGGTTAGATGATGAAAAAACCTCAATGTGGGCCCAATGAAGAAAATAACTTTCAATGGTGGACGAATTAAGGCCACTCTTTCCTTTAGTGTGGGCCATTTGAGTGTTGGATCTGCCTCATTTTTCGGTTCATGTTCCAAAATGTTCTAATAAAATATATGGACGGTGTGGATATATCATATACATTACAGTGGGGTTCACATATTTAAGTCAACACTTTTGTTTCAATTTTCGAGGTGGATTACTCTCATATTTCCAAACATGATGAAAAAGTAATAATTACTTGTTTACGGTGATTTACATGTATCATGGAAAATCAAACAGGCCCTAATAGTAGTAATTCTTAGTTATAATCTTTAGTTGTAATTCAAGTTTACACTTATACATTGGATTTGTTCTCCCTCCAATATCAAGAATTTTTTTTCAAAGATCCATTCTTGTGGTTGCTCCTAATGATCGATTGTGATGATTTTTTCATTTAGTTTGATTTACACTAGTGTTCTAGAAGTCCTTTCCTAAGAAATGTACAAAGTAACCAATCTTCGGAGGAAAAACCTCACATTTCAATTATTACATGATTATTGCAAGTGGCTAAGTAAGTGACTGGTGATCTTCTCAGAATCTAGTCATATATGTTCAATATGAATGTATCTGCTTATTTTGGTGCTTTGGGTCAAAGTTGATCAGTTTGGATTGAACTGCTATATCGATTTTGACCTTAGGGCCTTGTAGAACCTAAGACATACGACAGATTTTACATCTACAACATGATGGGGCCCACCGACTTGGGTGTTTTGATAAATACAGGTTTTACTGAGGATTCCAGTACATGTTATTTAGTTCGGCAAAGACATGGATTAAACGGCCCCATCCCATGCTCCTCTTTTCTCAAAAGCAAATTCAAAACTACAGAACTGGATGCCCTATAATGTCTGTACATGACATCCAATCTGCCCTTATTTCCTCACTGGAGCCCAAAAATCAGGCAGATAAAGAATGTAGGTGGACTATACAATGTAGCCTAAAATCTCTAAGAAATTATGTGGTGTATTTTGCTTGATTTTGGAATGACCTAAATTTTAGGGTGTCCATACATCATTGTGGGGTCCATCTCATGAATGAATTGGATGGCATATATAAAACACGGTTGACCTCAAAACACAGACTGAAAGATTTTAATTGTTGGAATCCCTATCCCAGCTATTCCTGTGGTGTGACCCACCTGCCTCTTAACTCCGCCTGATTTTTCACATAGTGAACTTGGCTGACGCACATTATGAACCGAGTGGAAGTGGGCCCCACTCAATAATAATAATAATAATAATTGTAAGGCCGAGTGGAAGTGGGTTGAGGCTGAGCTGAGCTGTTAAAGCCAAGCCGAGCTATTGATGTAAGACCCGGCCGTATCCTAGTCCGTACCGTTCCGTAGGCTTCCGTGGTCCTCCCAGTCGAATTCTGGCAACCCTTGACCCGTATCCGACGTTTGCGCGCGATCTTAAGTCGAAACCTGCATACCGAAGTCGGCTTGACCAGAAACTTATACCCTAGCGACCGCGCCGTCACCACGGTTCCAATACCATGACTTGCGCACCAATCCGATACCCAGGCTAGAAGATGTGAGCCCACGTTCATTTCGAGGAAAATGTCATGCTTTGCGAATTTTGAGAGAATCTTTATGACCTATCCCATCAATCAATCAATCAATCAATCAATCAATCAAGTACACACTATACCACAAGTACAACCAACCCATCCCTTCCCATTTCCAAAGTCAACTCTCTCTCTCTCTCTCTCTCTCTCTCTCTCTCTCTCTCTCTCTCTCTCTCTCTCTCTCTCTCTCTCTCTCCACCCATCCCTTTCTTACAACCTCATCACTCCACCCATTACCCATCATTCCATCCCTTTTCACCCATCACTTCCCTCTCTTTCTCTTATTCCCTCTCTTCACTCCCAAGCAACCCAAAATATCACACGTCCATGCCTTCCCAAGCTCTCCCAAAACAATAAGTGTGGCCCACCCTCTCATCTTCCATCTCAACCATTCATTCATCATCTACCTCCATCAAAATTGAAGGCAGGGAGCTAAGGAGGCTAAGGAACCAAGAAGGAGGCCAATAGGTGGGTGATCTACCGTCAATTTGCATTTGAGGGCCCACTTATAAGTGGGACCCATTATGATATATGTGTTGTAATCATGAGGGGCCCATACTGGCGGAGCCCCTCCATCACCGTCTCTCTCATCTTTCTTTCTCTCTCACCCTCTTTCCTTGTTTTTTTTTATGATGTGGCCGTGTGGCCCACCCGGATAGACCCCACCATGAAGAATGTAACCTATCCACGCCATCCACCTTCGTGGGACCCACCTGATGGATGTGTTTGATCTACACCGTCCAGCCCATTACCGAGCCTAGACGGAAGGAAAACACAAATATTAGATCAATCCAAAATGGGTGGGCCACGTCCATGTGGTACCCACCATGATGCATGTGTTGTACCCAAACTGTCTAGCGTCCAGGGATGCTGGACGTGGCTCCACAGTGAAGTGTGAACTGACGTGGTGTGTGTGGGTAACAGTGAGGTGTGAACTGACGTGGGTGTGTGGCTAACAGTGATGTGTGAACTGCTCATGCAGGCCCCACCATGATGTATGGATTAAATCCATGCCGTCCATCTCACTCCCGACTCATTTTAGGCGTTGAGCCGAAAAACGAAGCCAATCCAGTTTTCTGGTGGGCCATAGCATAGAAAACAGGGATTTCTACCATTCAAACCTGTTAGGCACACCTTGATGTTTCTACACGCCAAAACATGCCGAATATGGGGCTCATTTGGACTGTCTTGAGCCATAAAATCCAATGGGTGGAGTGGATCCACCTGATGCGGGCCCCACCTACAAAAATCCTTGAGAAAATAAAAAATAATAATAATAATAATAAATAATAAAAATAACATGCAGTAGGGCTGCTTCTCATCCAGAGGACGCTGCAGGGCGGTGGAGGCAGGGACCATGGGTCCCAGCCGTGGGCCCCACCATGATGTGTGTAGAACATCAACGTCGTGCATTTGGTGGCCCACCCTTCTAGCTATGGGCCACCCCAATAATCAGCCGTATGTGGAACTCAGGTGGCCCACGCTACAAGAAACAGTGAGGATTGAACGTCTGCCATTGGAACCCGGTTTGGGTTACAAAAGTTTTGGATCCTTATGAAATTTGTTTTTCCTCTCCATCTAGGTCTGTGTGAGCTTATTAACAGGTTGGGTGGAAAATAAACATTATGGAGGGCCCCACGTGGGACCCACTGATGTATGTATTGTATTCCACACCTTTCATCAGTGTGGGCCCCACCACGAGGAAGGTGCTTTATCTATGTTGTCCATCCCTATAGGGACCCACCATGATGCATGTGTTGCATCCAAACCGTCCAACCATTTTGGGAGATTATTTTAAGGCTTGTGATGGAATAAAAATGAGACAGATATAGGATCAGGTGGACCACATTACAGAAAATAGTGGGTTTGAAAGTCCACCATTAAACCCTTGGTCTACCAGGTTTGGACCATTATGATATTTGTTTTTCCTTTAAATCCAAGTCTTTTTGACCTTATGAATAGACTGGGTGGGAAATAAACCCTATGATGGGGCCCACTGGAATTTAACCATAGAAATCATTACCACCACGATTAGATATGGTATGGTCCAGATGATCTCTTAATATGACTCATGTTTTTGCATAATACTCTATGTTGATCTCTAAAATTAGATGAATTGTGTTTGGCCCATTTGAATTAGCCCATTTGACTCGGCCCATTTGATTCGGCCCATTTGATTCGACCCATTAGATCGGCACATTTGATCGGCTCATTTGATTTATATGAGGCCTAATGAAACGTATGTGAGGCCTTTGTGTGGGCCGACTGTGATGTATATGAGGCCCATTGCGATGTGAAAATCCACCACGATGTATGTAATGATGTTTTGGTGGCCATGCCTTGGGAGCAATGATGGTTTGACGTCCACATTGTAAGAGCAATGACGGTTAAATGTCCGCATTGTAACTCTCCCTAGGGCCCATTAATAGTCCCATACTGGTAGTGTGTAGGCCGTCTAAGCCCCTTTTCGTTATGAACATGACCCATCACCATATAACATGCTTAGTATAGTTCTATGATTCATGCTCATATGCATCATACGTATGCTTAATATGAGGAGTGACTGATCATAGCATATGCCTTCGGGCAGATTGTTTATGGGCTCCTTGATAGGCAGAGTTGCCTTTCACGAATGCCCGGTAAGTGCAAGATTGTTGCACGACTGGTAGTGTGATTCATGCACTCCGCATTTGTATGACATGATTTCTATACACCTTAGTGACATCAGGGCTATGACCTCTACAAGCACATCGTGGATGGTAGGATTGGACACCGAAAATATTGTTACTAAGCATCAGGGTGTCATAGATGTCCCTGGGTGAAAATCTCTGAACCCGATGGTACTAGAGGATGACTCCAACGTCGAGACCAAGTGGATACATGAGCGCGCGAGGGCGTATACCAGTAGGCCGCATCTCCCACTATGTCGTAGTCGATTGGAAAGGGGTGTGACCTTACCCGCCTAAGTGATGGGTAATTTCTAGGTTGAGTTTGACTAGCTTAAGGAATAGGTCTGCTATCGACGAGCCGGGCTCGATACTGGCAGGCAGATAGTGAGTCTCTTCCACTCACCCAGTTGTGCATTCAGATAGGGGCGACAAGTTAGTGTAGAGTGTATTAGACCCCGGTGATTATCCGGAATGAGAACTATACTGATATTTGATGACCTGTATTGATATGTGAATTTGGATGAGGATTGGCATGCTTGAGTTGCATCTCGCATTGCATGGTCCTGTTATGGCCGATAGCATTCATATCTTGCACCGCATAGCCTTGGTACAGCTTATTGCATTCATATACCCATCAGCATGATTTCGCATTACTCTGGCATTGCATTATAAACATGCTCATATTACACACATACTTACATCTCCCTCTAAGCTTTTTATAAGCTTATGCACGATTGATACGTGCAGGTGACGCCCGAACACAGTCGTAGCCTCACCGCAATAGGAGTGTGCAGTCGAGCTTCAGGAGTTTCTGATATTATCATTATCTTGTATTTCCCTTCATACACATTGTACTTAAAGTTTTAATTATAGTGGATTTTGTTATAATGTTCTTGTGGTTATTGTTCGTGGGTTATGCTTATGTTTATGCTCATTACGAATCAACATCATTTAGAAATCCTCCATGTAGAACCCCAGGATTGGAACCTGGTGTACGGGTGCCGGGAGCAGAGAATAGGGTACTATGGAGGCTGTCGGCGCCGGATTTGGCTATCGAGAATTTTGTGAGCCCGGTTTTTGAGTTCGAGGCGTGACAATTGAGGCCGAGCTGAGCTGTTGAGGCCGAGCTAAGCTGTTGAGGCCGAGCTAATCTATTGAGGCCAAGCTGACCTGTTGAGGCCGAGCTAAGCTGTTGAGGCCAAGCTGAGTTGTTGAGGTCAAGATAACCTATTAAGGTCAAGCTGACCTGTTGAGGCCAAGCTAAGCTGTTAAGGCCGAGCTGACCTGCTGAGGCCGAGTTGACTTGTTGAGGGCTAAGTTGAGCTGTTAAGGCCGAGCTGAGCCTGTTGAGGCCGAGGTGACCCGTTGAGGCCAAGCTGAGCCTGTTGAGGCCGAGTTGACCTGTCGAGGGTCGGGTTGAGCTGTCGAGGTTGAGTTGAGGCCGAGCTGACCTATCGAGGCCTAGATGACCTGGGGGTAATAGATCCTCAAGCGTTCAACATCCCATGGGTGGGGTAAGAGCCCCCCATGTCTTCTAGCCAATATGTCCCTCAGTATTCGATGTTGAGGTCGGAGTTGGCCGATGAGCCTTATTGTCGAGCTGACCTTCCAAGGCCGAGCAAACCTGGGAGTAGTATGCCGACCTGTTGAGGCCGAGATGACTTGCCGAGGTTTGGTTATCAGGTTTTCTTGCTCAACTTGGCTTCTTTTAGCATTTACTTCGGCTTACTGTTCAAAGGAGTGTACCGATGGAAGTGACTTTCTGGATGTCGGTTGGTATGTTGGCCCCAGCCTTGGTCGTCTTCTTTCTTTCTTTTGGCACTAACGAAAGACTATTCCCCTTCTTCCTTTTGCATCATGTCCTCAACTGAGTTATTTTCTCTTCGAGCAGCACACCTCTAGGTGCGAGATCAAGCACCGAGCTGACCTGTCGAGGCTGGGCTGACCTTTCGAGGCTGACTTGAGCTGTCGAGGCCGAGCTAACCTGTTGACGCCGAGCTGAGCCTATTGAGGCCGAGCTAAGTTGTTGAGGCCAAGCTAAGCCTGTTGAGCCCGAGTTGAGCCTGTTAAGGCCGATGTGACTTGTTGAGGTCGAGCTGAGCCTGTTGAGTTCGAGGTAACCTGTTGAGGCCGAGCTGTTGAGCCGAGCTAAGTTGTTGAGGCCGAGCTGAGCCTGTTGAGGCCGAGCTGAGCCTGTTGAGGTTGAGCTAAGTTGTTGAAGCCGAGCTGAGCCTGTTGAGGCTGAGGTGACCTGTTGAGTCCAAGCTGAGCCTGTTGAGGCCGAGCTAAGCTATTGAGGCCTAGCCGAGCCTGTTGAGGCCAAGGTGACCTGTTGAGGCCGAGCTGAGCCTGTTGAGGCTAAGCTAAGTTGTTGAAGCCAAGGTGACCTGTCGAGACCGAGTTGAGCCTATTAAGGCCGAGCTAAGCTGTTGAGGCCGAGCTGAGCCTGTTGAGGCCGAGCTAAGCTGTTGAGGCTGAGTTGAGCCTGTTGAGGCCGAGGTGGTTTTGGTCGTTATGTCGCCCAGTGAGCTCAGGGTTATTGATTCAAGAATAACTGAGATGGTTACAAACAAATGATTCAGGAAGAGCTTCGACTTGACTGCTGTAATAATTCAGGAAGAACTTTCTTCTTTCATTTCGCCATTGTCGATGGTTTGAAGTATTAATGGTAGAGCAGGAACGACTTAAGATGTCATTCCCATAGACAGTGCCAAACTGTTGATGCAAAGATCTGGTCTACCCTCTTTAGACCTTCAAGTACCTGCACAGGAAGAAGATAAAGGAGACCCTGGCTAGAGCAGGAGACGCTCATATGCCAGAGTCAAACTAGGAATCTGGGTCTTTAGTATCGAGGGGTTCTAGGAGAGAGTTTTTGCGTACCTTTCACCCTTAGAGCTCTCCTATTTATAGGAGAGGGAGGATCCCACCGTATGGGGATTCTTTTCCGATATTTTAGAGATTTTTTATGATCATGGATCTTCCCGAGATTATAGGATCCCGTGATCGTCGAGATCTAGCGCTATCTTTCGAAGATCTTGAGCAAGATCTCTGATTTTTAGGAAGATCCTTTAGATCCGTAGCTCAGCTCTAGGTCGGGTCGACCTATGGCCGACCTATGGGTTAGGTTAATATCTGGCCAACCTCTACCCGATTTATGGTCGACCTATGGCCAACCTCTATCTGACCTCTGGTCGACCTCTGGCTGACCTATGGCCGACCTATGGCTCGTAGTCCCATTCTTTGAGTATTCTTGTATTTACATCACCCTTCTTGAAGGTTGCCTGCTTTTGGACGTAGAAGCCTTATCAGGCTCGGGTTTCATTGGGCCCACGCTGGTTAAGTAAAGTTGGTCCATTCCATAAGCTGACTTATCCACTTGTCCATTTTTCCCCCCAACAAGATGTACAAGATCTGCGTAGTCCATAGGGTGCCAGACAATACCTAGGTTTTCTAGTCATACATTTGTTTCCCACTTAAAGACTGAAATGACGTGCCTGGGCCATAAGATCAACACATTTTTTATACATGTTATATTTGGTCCATGTAGAATTCGGATCCTTAGAAAAACTCAAGTTTGTTGCAATCTAACTACGTCATCATACTGCATTTAATGCAGCCTTGCTGATGACGTTAGTAATGACCTTGACAAAAATCACTAATATAGGAAAGCAACATTTTCCTACTCGTCACAAGGAGAGGATCGAGATGCCCACAAGAATGGCTTCTAAATGAGGACACAGATTGCATCCTACCCCCGGCCGTCTCTGGCCATGAACAGGCGATCCTGTGGGTGGACCCACTGTGATGTATTTGCTTATCCATGTTGTCCATCCTTCATCTAAGATCACAAAAATGAGGCAAATCCAGTGCTGGAGTGGACCACTTCCAAATGAGATGATACCGTGGAGCAAGTGGAACCAAAATATTATGGTACGGCCATATTTCTACATTACACATGGCAGTGATATCTTTCAATCAGTATTGTCCATCTAGTGGAACCCACTATGGATGGAAGTTGATTTAAGATTGACAAGAAATGGATGATCCTAGCCATCTAAACAGTGGCATTCAAATGCACGGTTGGGAAGGAAAATAGTTAATGGGCAACAATATTAAGTGCTGGAAAGTGAAGATAGGCGATGACAATGGTCTTCTTCTGAGTATCATGAGTCATCTCAATGGAATCACAGTGAATGGACTATCCTGGGCATACAGATGGAAGGCATCAAATGGACAAATAAGATGAAATGCATTCAATGGGAGAAATCGATGACTAGGAACGTCCCTTTGGTGCACTTTTAACCAAGACCATCCACGAACTAGCCGTACTATAATGGATGGTCAAGATTTACCCACCCACCTGTTACATGCCTGCGACCGAACCATGAACCAACGTCTGTCCATGATCTAGCACAAAGGCCGTTCGAGCACTTCGAGAAGTCATGGAACACATTGCGATTTTAAAATTGAATGTTTTTGCCTCTGTTGCAACTCAGGTTCCATCTTATGCGGACACCCAGTAGGGTCCACATACTACATGATCTTTGAACCATTCATATTCTCAGCAATAAGTATTATATCATAATCACGCTTCACTGTTAATTCTAATCTTATTTTTATAAAGTGCCAACTACTGAAAATTTTCCTTTCATTGTTCTGCGTTCATGCACAAACAGTGATGGCCAAAATCAATTGTAAATTTGTCAGGCCAGTGAGCATCTAGCCCACTTGGGGGGCCACACGTGTGGGATTGAGCTGCACTAGCATCAAAATGCACTCTCTCTGATATATTAAAAAGAGGGACATGTATTGCTACGTGGAATTTGATTGGGCTACATGCTGCTGTTAGGTGAGTAGGCACTCAACAAGGCTTCATCTCTAACAGTGGTATGTTGCTCAATCAAATCCTACCTAAATAAGTCATGAGACATATCATAGTGACCCAATCGTTGAGAAATCCACCTCCAAACAGAATAGACACGGATTGCATGGAGACCTCAACACCCCTTAGCTGGTATTGGGATGTAGTGAATTTGATTGGATATGTGCTACTATCAAAGATAAGGTTATACAAAGCATGTCTTAAAGTTGTTGCTATAAAATAAATGATTTTATAAAATATATTTAAAATATAATATAATATAATATATTAAAAAGTTTTGTAAAAAGCTTTTTTGGGGTTTTGAGAATAGTCCCACATGGGAAACGGAAGAGAAGATTTCTTGGTTTAAATGAAAACAGTGGAGTACCTTATCATTTGCCTACGTAGTCCATGGACGAGCGCGCGCACTCGGGCTCGACCTCGGGCTCGGTGCGAGGGCGTGGGCATGTGAGGCAGTGTGGCTATAAAGGCGCTAGTGGTGCACTTCGAACGTCCGCATCGTGCCGCTCCCTCGCGACCTTACGCAAATCGGAGTAAAACGTGTGTGAGTCATGGTGCGACTAAGTGGCTAAGATGGATGGTAGTGCCATTAGTGCAGAGACCATGCTGTAACTGCTGCATGGCTAGCCCAACAGCTAGAAAACGGCTAGCCAGCTCTTACAATAGTCAGCATGCAACTGCTGTTATGAGCCATGCACAATAGTCAGAAAACGGCTAGTTTTCCAACAGCTAGAATTAGCTTAATGGGAGTTATTTCCCTGAACCATAACCCCCAGCCACAAATGCCTATATTAACAGGGGCTGGATGGGTTTCCACACCATCTCTCAACCCACTCCAGTAGACCCATACGAACTGAGCTATTTCCACTCCTCTCCTATACTCCGGTGACTCCAGCAAGATAGCAAGGTTGAACAATTGCCTAAAGATTAGACCCGTGGTGTGGTCTTGAACGGTTCAACTGAACTAGTAGCTGAAAAACAGACCAGTGCAGTGGTTTAAATCACAAATCTTCTTCTCTCTTTTCTTTCTGAGATTTTTCTTTTCTGTATTTCTGCCAGACTATGTAACAGAGTTCCAATAGTGGGCCTTCGTGTTTGCTGAACGCGGACCCACATCCGGCTCGTCGTATCCTAGAAGTTGTTTGCCTATTACCTTTCAGCATACTCTATTCACTTGAGTAGTGGCAAATAACGCTTTAAGGACACCGTTCCAGACGTGCTTCAGCCTGTCCTTATTCTAAATCACTTGGATTTTTGGTTTTTATATTTTACGGAAAATCTATTCTGTAAACTTTTTTTATAACAATCTTAAAGCGTTATGTTCTGATGGAAGCCGATAGTGTATCATCCATCAAGTTGATGAATCAGGATTTGATTCGTCTTGACCAGTTCGATGAAACCAATTTCATTAGATGGCAAGACAAACTGAAATTTTTTCTGACGGCACTGAAGATCTTCTACATCCTAAATCCTAATCATCAGTCATTGCCTGAAGCAACTGAAGCTGACACACCTGAACAGATAGTTGTTCACACCAAACGAGCTGAAGACGAACTCTTGTGTCGGGGATACATTTTGAACGCGCTCTCCTACCACCTGTACAATCTGTACACATAGACATCATCAGCAAAGGAAATCTGGACTGCTCTGGACTTTAAATACAAGGCTGAAGAAGAAGGTACCAACAAATTCCTCATCACCAGGTATTTTGACTTCAACACGGTAGATAACAAACCGTTGTTAGCCCAAATCCAGGAACTGTAGCTTATAATAAACAATCAAAGCCATCAAAATTAATCTTCCTAAATCATTCTAAGTCAATGCTATAATCGTTAAATTGCTATCGATGTGGAAAGACTATAAAAAGAAGTTGCTGCATAAGACTGAGGATTATACACTGGAACAAATCCAGAAACATCTTCGAATTGAGGAAGAATCCTGTAATCACGAAAAGAAAGAATGACAATGGGAATGCCTTGTCCAAGGTACATGCAGTGGAGAACACTAATAACAAGAATCCTGAGAAGAACAATTCCCTGAAACCCAATAAAGGAAAATTCAAGAAAACCGCCCAAAAGAAGAATGAAAAGTTCAAAGGCCCATGTCATGTCTGTGGGAAAAACGGACACTATGCTCGAGTATGTCGATATTGAAAATTTAGAAAAGAGGTGAGTGCAGTAGAAGAAGGTGATATTGTGGCTATGATCATTGAGGTGAATACCATCTAAGGAAAGGTTCTCGGTTGGTGGTATGATACTGCCGCTACCATACATGTGTGCTACGACAGAGCAGCCTTCAAAACCTATGAGGAATTGACCGATGGTCAAAAAGTCTAAATGGGTAATGAAGTTCGATCGAAGGTTGTTGGCAAAGGAACAGTCGAACTAATATTCACCTCTAGGAAGAAATTGATTCTTACTAATGTACTGCACGTCCCAGACATGAGACAAAACCTAGTTTCTGGGGATATTCTGGGTAAACTAGGGATAAGGGTGGTATATGAATCAGGAAAAATGATTCTATCCAAGAACGAGAACTTTGTCGGAAAGAGATATGCTTGTAACGAGATGGTTAAGTTTTCTCTGAATAAAAGTAGCACTTATGCATATATGGTTGAATCCGCTGGTCTGTTGCATGATAGACTAGCCCATATAAGGTATAGTACCTTAAAGTTCATGGCTAAGAATGGTTTAATCTCATACACAAAAAATGAAACTGATAAATGTGAAGTGTGCATACGATCTAAAATAACAAAGAAACTTTTTCCAAGTGTTGAGAGATCGTCTCAAGTATTGGATCTTGTGCACAGCGACATCTGTGAGTTAAATGGTATTCTTACTCATGGAGGTAAACGGTACTTCATAACCTTTATTGATGATTGCTCTAGATATGTGTATGTTTATCTGTTAAAAAATAAAGATGAAGCATTGAACATATTTAAAATATATAAAGCAAAAGTAGAGAATTAACTAAATAAGAAGATAAAAATTCTCCGTAGCGATAGAGGAAGAGAATACTTCTCCAATAAATTTAATAACTTCTGTGAAGAACATGGACTAATACATCAATGTACTGTGCCATACACACCTTAACAAAATGGAATAGCTAAAAGAAAGAATAGAACATTAGTAGAGATGGTCAACTCAATGCTAATAAGAGCAAAGTTGCTACTGAGTTTATGGGGTGAGGCACTGCTTATAGTGTGCTACATACTAAACAGAATTCCATCTAAAAAATATAAAATATCTCCATATGAAACATGGAAAGAAAGAAAACCTAACCTAGGATATCTTAAAGTGTGGGGGTGTCTTGCATACTGCAGAACTCCTAATCTAAAAAGAACTAAGTTAGGACCCAGAGCTATTAAGTGCGCCTTCGTAGGGTATACACAAAATAGTGAAGCTTATAGACTTCTAGATGTAGAGTCTAAGACAATAATAGAATCAAGAGATGTTGAGTTCTTTGAGAACTCATTATCCTTAGAGTCAAAGGACAATGAAGTCTAAACTCCTGATAGAGAACCAAATAGCACAGCTCCACAGATAGTAGAAGCTCCTGTTGAACCTTGTATGAGTCAAAAGACAAGAATAGAGAAGAGTCTAGGAGATGACTATGTAGACTCACAACGCGTCATTTTCTATCTTGTAGAAGGAGATAGAGAAAATGTTACAAGAAAAATACCTATAGTAATGACTATAGAAGATGATCCTAAAACATATAAAGAGGTTGTATCCTCTAGAGACTTAGATTTCTGGAAAGAAGCTATAAACGATGAAATGAAATCTATAATATCAAATCAAACATGAGAACTAGTTAACTTACCTCCATGTTTTATACCCATAGGTTGCAAGTAGGTATTTAGAAAGAAATATCACACTGATGGGACTATCCAAACCTTTAAAGCTCGACTAGTTGCTAAGGGTTTTAGACAAAAAGAATGGATAGATTATTTTGACACATACTCTCCTGTAGCTAGGATAACATCCATTAGGATATTATTTGCGCTAGCTTACATCATCTTCACATCCACTAAATGGATATAAAGACTGCATTTCTGAATGGTGACCTCAATGAGGAGGTATACATGGAACAACCTGAAGGATTCGTTCTACCAGGAAATGAAAATAAAGTATGTAAATTAATCAAATCTTTGTATGGATTAAAACAAGCACCAAAACAATGGCATGAGAAGTTTAATTCCAAAATACTATCTCATGGTTTCATGCATAATGTAGCTGATAAATGCATATATTCTAAAGTAGATGATTGTTGTATGATTATTATTTGTCTGTATGTTGATAACATGTTAATAATAAGTAATCAAATTGAATGCGTGACTAAAATAAAGAAGTTTTTATCTTACGTATTCAAAATGAAGGATCTTGGACAAGTTTATACTATCCTAGGTATCAAAGTTAAAAAACATTGTGGGGGTTATGCTTTGTGCCAATCTCATTATATTGAGAAAATACTAAACAAGTTTAACCATCTAAATATAAAAGAAGCAAAAACCTCATTTGATCCAAGTATCAAGCTAAAAGAGAATAATGGAAGAACAGTTGCACAATTGGAATATGCAAGTGCTATCGGGAGTCTTATGTATGCTATGCAATGCACTAGACCTGATATCGCATATGCTATGAGTAAACTTAGTAGGTTTACTAGTAACCCCAGTACTGAATACTAGAATGTAATTAGTAGAGTCTTTGGTTACTTAAAAGTAACCAAAGACTTATGACTATTTTATTCAGAGTTTCCTGCCGTATTGGAAGGATATACCGATGCAAGCTAGATATCGAGTGCACGTGTAACGCCCCAAAAATCAGGGGTCGAGTAAAGCTCAACTCCCGAGTTCCGACGCATCACTTATGCAACATAGATAATGATGATTAAATATTGTCCAGTTTGGTGCATTTAAACATAAATGGAATTATACTAAATTAACATACATACTCCAAAGACGATTAACTTAAGCAAGCAAAAGACTGTGATAGATATATAAAGCATATAAATGGTCGTAAGTCCCCAGAGTATGAACGTGTTACCAGGTTCAATAATTACATGTGTGGTTCCAAAATATACAAAATGATAAAGTATAATGTCGTCTAATCCATGTCCTTATAGCCCCGGTGATGCAACTCCAGGTCTACATAGACCCGTCAGAGAGTTGCAGGTAGGAGAACTCCTCCTCATCATTGTAAAAGATTGGCTTCATCTCGTAAGCCTCGTCGTCACCTGCAACTACAATGGAGTCTGGTTGGTGTTTTAAAATACTGTCCCAGAGTGAGAGTGAGTGATCAACTCAGTGGAGCTATAAGGTAAATGTTAATATGTTATCAATTCAGTCAAGCAGTAATGATAAAGCAGTACAACAATCATGTCCTAAGTACTCTTGTTAATGCAAGAATGGTATGCGATAATAATGTATGCCCTCGCCTGCACTCCCTCAACGACATCATCTCACGATCGTGCATGCAACACTCCTGATAAACGTGCGCTTCCTCGCCAAAGCACATGCAATGTAGTGCATGATCGTGTTAGCCAAGTTCTTATTTAGACCTATTCATACAGCAGATTCGGGAAGCTAAGGTACCTCCCTTTATATCATTTACCCATACAATGATCCATCTAAGGTAGTCAATCCTAGTTAATCACATACGATGGGTAAGTTCGAGAGTTTACACTCTAGGTCACTACGAGAGGCTCGTCACCGTCAGCGTAGGCCTATTTTGTACTCGAGATCACATCACCAACACCCTTCCAACTGGTAGTCTATTTTCGAAGGCTCGTCACCAACCCAACTGGGGACTACAACCAGGCTGTGCTGGGGTAGGCCGATAGCTCGAATACAGTGTCACATACCACCGTATTCGGCTCACGAGTTTGGGTTACTCACTGGTCACTATGGGGAGGCTTGTCATCCCAGCATAGGCTAACAGCTTGACCACGATGTCCCATACTACCATGCTCGACTCATAAGTCTTAGTGGATCGTGATACCATGGTTGAAACGGACTTTTTCATTAGTAAGTGGTACCTTAGATTCAAGCAGTAGCATCCATACATGGTAAACACGCAATAGGTCAATCGGTTTATTAGACAAGTTTGGCTGGTACAAGCGTACGTTGAATTAATTAATATAGTACCACTGTCGACAATCATTGTACGACTCGGAATCACTGAACACATCAAATGTGGGGAGACTAATCCGGCCACTCAATCGGGAATAGTTACCGATTTCTTGGACTACGTAGTAGTCCCAATCATACTCAAATGCAGCATGTAAAGGCATGTAATAATCATATAGACATTTAACAAACAATCCAAGTACAACACTCATTTGAGTCTTTTATCAACATATTGAACATGCTACCGAACATTTCAATTCATCCGTAAATTGCATAGTTGAAATTAAGATTACATGAAGGAAATTATACATATAGATAAGGTAATTGAGAATTCTATCTCAACACCCTTATCAAATACAATTCATCAAACAATATCTCATTCAGACATATTATCAAACACTTAGACTACACATTTCTAAAGACATAGACTAGATTAGTTACAACATGAACTATAGCAATTTCCTACCCAACATAGGTTATAAAACACATAACAACATTGATCTAAGATTAGAAATCATGACAAGCACAATTCACCATTTCATGTTCATTCAAACATTTCAAGTAACACATGGAATACATTTTGTATCATACATAGACTAGATTAGTTACGGCATATATTATGGCAAATTCTTTCACAAAGGAGTTGTCATACATATAACCATCATGTATTCTAGGTTAATAGTCATGGCAAGAACGAATCATGATTTCATGTTCATTCGAATATTTCAACAAACACATAGAATGCATCATATATTCACATAGTTCACACACATGTATAATTTATCGAATACATAGTAACTAAGATCATATGGCAGCAATCAAGTCAAACATAAATCATTAGCTGACATTGAAAGCCTTGAAAACCATAACCTAAACGTTTATAGTCCGCACCTTCCATCGGTAAGCTCGTATCGAACTCAGTTCGAACACTATGCTTTCGTCTTCGGCACAACGGCTACCTGAATCACGAAATAGGTTAGCTATTTCATCGATTCTTCTACTTGGATACCTAAAACAGATTAAGGTTAGGGTTTCTTCTCCAAAAACATAATCAAAATCACCGGTATAGTGATGCAGGCAAGATGATTTGGCACGTAGAGCGGTGGGATCAAATCCCAGCAACTATCCCTCACTCTCTCTCTCTCTCTCTCTCTCTCTCTCTCTTCTCCACACTTTTTCCTTCTCTTTTCTCTCTTCTCTCTCTTAGGGTTTTGAAAATTCGTATGAAATGAGAGAGGGGTGGGTTTAGGGTCTTATATAAGCTCAGAACTGATGTCAATGGCCCCAGGGTCATGGTATACTTAGGTTATAGCCAAAAGTCGTCTATTTCAGGCCAACGGAGCTCATCTGGAGGTCCATTTCCCACATACGGTCCAGAGAAAGTTTTCTATCAATAGATTTATGTTAGGTTAAAGTTTCGGTCTGATTGGATTTGTGGATCGGCCGCGGTGGACCTGTTTTAATTTAACGGTTGTCGTCTCTCGATCAGGGTCACAAGTACACTGACCTGTGTAGGGAAATTTTCCTAATCCAAGGGTGTAGTTGGGTCAGAATTTGTCAGTCTGAAACCTTAAATTTAGCCTGCAAGTGAATGCCCCAATTTACTTAAGTTTGAGTTCATTTTCTAAAGATATTCGCATTTCTCACACACTTCGCTCCGGGCTCATGTTGTGCATTTTTGGGTGATGTTTGGACTTGATTTTCGAGATGGTTGTCAAGCCCAGTAAGGCAGTCATGACCGTATAGTTTCGAGGGAATCGGACTTTTGACACGCGGTCCAGGTCTGATACGAAGTTTCAATGTGCTCCCGAGAGTAACTAGGTTTTGAGACTGATCCTAGGTTTCTAGGTAATGTTGGGTTAGCGATTCTAATGGTTTTGGGTCTTGCAGTTCATATAGAAAGTGGTTCGAGCTAATTCTTCGATTTATTTAGTTTAGTACTTAATTAATTTTTGCCTAATTCCTACAGAATTCGATCCTTAGCGATTTCTGCCTGAGGTGATACTCGGGTCTCAGTACAGATTTTTCCGGGACGTTACAGCAGGAGACAATAAGTCTACTACAAGGTGGATATTCACCCTAGGAGGTATAGCTGTATCTTGGGGATCCAAGAAACAGACCTGCATAACGCATTCGACAATGGAGTCTGAATTTATAGCCCTGACTGCAACAGGCAAAGAGGCTGAGTGGCTAAGGGATCTTCTATTAGAAATCCCTTTCTATGTAAAGCTCATATCGGCTGTGTCACTACATTGTGATAGTGAAGCCACATTAGCTAGAGTCTACAGCGGCACATATAATGGTAAGTCTAGACATATCAGTCTTCGACATGATTATGTCAGACAATTGATTCGAGATAGAATCATTGTTATTTCCTATATGAAATCAAGTAATAACCTGGCAGACTCTTTCACTAAACCTCTACCAAGAGAGGTAGTAAAGGCTATATCTAGAGGGATGAGGTTGAAACTCTTCAACCAAAGTTCCACCAGTGATGGTAACCCAACCTAAAGTCAGAAAATCTCTAATTTTAGGTTTTATGGGTAAGAACAAGTCACTGATATATGGAAAGTTTTCAGCACTAAATAATAAAACATCATCCCTAATAGATAAGTGTTGAGCGTTACGAAAGATGGTTGAGTCTTAGAACTCTTAGTGAAATCCAGTCTAAAGGACAAGTGTCTTAAAGTAACGAAGACACTGGAAGGATTTCACTTATATGAACGTAGAAATGGTGCCGTCTCTCATGAGAATTAAGAGTTTTCTTTCGGGATCGTTCACGAAATATGATAAGCACATGGTCATTAATTGTGCTGAGTAAGATTGTGGAAACTCTAATTAATATATAGTGAATATGTGTGTGGTTTCTCCGACTCTGTTATCTACGAATAACTGGTTCAACGCTGCAGCTACCAGTCATTTCGATATAGTTTTGAGATACTTACACTAAGGGAAGATTAAAATTGAAAGATATGTTTCTTTATGCATATAAGCTGATTATTCGGGCAGAAATGTTTAATCGATATATATATATATATATATATATATATATATATATATATATATATCAGTGGGGGATTGTTATAAAATAAATGATTTTATAAAATATATTTAAAATAAAATATAAAATAATATATTAAAAAATTTTGTAAAACACTTTTTTGGGGTTTTGAGAATAATCCCACATGGGAAAGGGAAGAGAAGATTTCTTGGTTTAAATGAAAATAATGGAGTACCTTATTATTTTCCTACATAGTCCATGAACCATGGAACTCGCGTGTTCCAGTGCGTAGCATTGGAACACCCGTGCACGCGCTAGCGCTCAGGTTCAGTCTCGGTTTCGGCCTCGGCCTCGGTGCGAGGGCATGGGCATGTGATGCAATGTGGCTGTGGAGGCGCTAGTGGTGCACTTTGCACTTTGCACCTCCACATCGTGTCGTAGAGAGTCGCTCCTTCGCGACCTTACGCAAACCGATAAGTGGCTAAGGCGGATAGCTGACTGGAAGAAAAATTAGATGACTTAATGAGAGCCCTCAGTATATATAGATGCTGGAATATGACTGTTACAGCAAATGTATAACAGTTGTGCCATTAGTGTAGAAACCATGTTGTAACTGCTGCATGGCTAGCCCAACAGCTAGAAAACGGCTAGCCAACTCTCACAATAGTCAGCATGCAGCTACTGTTATGAGCCATGCACAACAATCAGAAAACGGCTAGTTTTTCAACAGCTAGAATTGGCTTAATGGGAGTTATTTCCCTGGACCATAACCCCCAGTCACAAATACCTATATAAAAAGGGCTTGGATGGGTTTCCAAACCATCTCTCAACCCACTCCAGCAGACCCATACGAACTGAGCTATAGCCACTCCTCTCTTATACTCCAGTGACTTTAGCAAGATAGCAAGGTTGAACAATTTCCTGAAGATTAGACCAACGGTGTGGTCTAGAACGGTTCAACTAAACCAGTAGCTAAAGAACAGACCAGTGCAGTGGTCTAAATCACAAATCTTCTTCTCTCTTTTCTTTCTGAGATTTTTCTTTTCTGTATTTCTGCCAGACTGTGTAACAAAGTTCCAGTAGTGGGCCTTCATGCCAGACTGAACGTAGACCCACATCAGGCTCGTCGTATCTTAGAAGTTTTTTGCCTGTAACCTTTTAGCATACTTAATTCACTTGAGTAGGTTAACGCCCCGAATTTTGAGGGTCGAGCAAATCTCAACTCCCGAGATCCAACGCATCACTTATGCAACATAAATAATGATATTTAAATGTTATCCATATTAACGTATTAAACATGAGTGGGATTACACTAAAACAATGTATCATAGTCCAAAGATAATTAAATTAAGCAAGCGAAAGACTGAGATAGGTATATAAAGTATATAAGTGTTTCTCAATCCCCAGAGTATGAGTATGTTAGCAGGCTGAATATATACATGTATTATTCCAAAATTTACAAAATATCAAGTGTAATGTCCAACTAATCCATAACCTTGTAATCCTAGTGATGCAACTCTAGGTCTACACAGACCCGCCAGAGAGCTGCACATAAGAGAACTCCTCGTATAAGAAATCTGGCTCCATCGCGTACGCCATATCGTCATCTGCAACTAAACCAGAGTTTGGTTGGTGTTTTAAAATGCCGTCCCAGAGTAGGAGTGAGTGATCAACTCAGTGGTACTATAAGGCAAAGGTTAACATGTTATTAATTCAGTCAAGCAGTAATGATAAAGCAGTACAACAACCATATCTCAAGTACTCTTATTAATGCATGAATGGTATGCTGTAATGATGCATGCCCTCTCCTACACTCCCTCAGCGACTTCATCTCACGGTCGCGCTTGGCAAACTCCCTAAACATACGCTTCATCACCAAAGCACATGCAATGTGGTACATGGTCATGTTAGCCAAGTTCTTAATTAGGCTTATTCATACAACAGATTTAGGAAGCTAAGGTACCTCCCTTTATATCATTTACCCCAAACGGAGATCTATCTAGGGTCGCCAATCCTAGATAATCACATACAATAGGCAAGTTGTAGGGAATCACCCCTAATGGAAGCAGTGGATAAGTAAGTTCAATTGATTATACTCGAGGTCACTACGAGAGGCTTGTCACCTGAACCTAGGCCGATAGCTCGAATACAGTGTCCCATACCACCGTATTCGGCTCACAAGTTTGGGTTGCTCATTTGACACTATGGGGAGGTTCGTCACCCCAGCGTAGATTGACAACTCGACTACGGTATCCCATACTACCATGCCCTGCTCATGAGTCTTAACGGATCGTGGTACCATGATTGGAACAAGTTTTACATTAGTAAGTGGTACCTTAGATTCAAACAGTAGCGTCCATACATGGTAAACACACAATAGGCCAATCAGGTTAATTGACAAGTTCGATTGGTACGAGCGCACGCTGAATTAATCGACATGGAGCACATAAACACTCCACGTGGCCTAACCACTGTCGATAATCACCGTACGACTTGGATTCGTCAAATTTATCCAAGGTGGCGAGACTAGTTCGGCCACTCAATCGGGAACCGTTACTGATTGCCTAGACTACGTAGTAGGCCCCATCATACTCAAATGCAATAGGTAGTCACATGTGATAATCATAACGTCATCTAACAAACAATTAAATATAATTCTCATTTAAGCATTTTATCAAGCACATTGAACATGTTATTATACATATGCATTCATACATAAGTCACGCATTAGAAATTTAGATTACATGAGGAAAATCATAAATATGGACAAGGTAGTTGAGAATCCTATCTCAATACCCTTGATCAATACAATTCACCAACAATTTCTCATTCAGACATTTTATCAAACACTTAGACTACACCTTACTACATACATAGACTAAATTAGTTACGGCATATATTAGGGCAAATCCTTTCACTAAGAGATTTTCCATACACACAACAAGCATGAATTCTAGATTAATAGTCATGGCAAACACAAATTATAATTACAAGTTCATTCAAGCATTTCAACAAACACATAGAATGCATATTTGTCCAACATAGTTCATACATGTATAATATATGAAAAACATCGTAACTAAGATCACGTGGCAGCAATCAAGTCAGACATAAATCATTAGTTGATATTGAAAGCCTAGAAAACTATAACCTAAACGTTTATAGTCCGCACCTTCCGTCGAAAATCTCGTTTCGAACTCGGTTCAAATCTTACGTTCCTGAAAATGGAATAACGGGTTCTTAAATCATAAAATCCGCTAGCTAGGTTGATAAACAACTATTCTAAACCTTAACTACGGCATTATGGTTTAGATTTCTTACCCAAATCGTCATTGGATCGAGTCGTGTAGCGGTGGTGGGGAGGCGAATCAGCACGTGGAGTGGTGGGAGTGAATCCCAGCAACGATCTTCCAAACTCTCTCTCTTCTCCTCACTATTTTCTCCTATTTTCTCTCTTCTCTCTCCTAGGGTTAGAGAAATTCGTATGAGAGAGGGGTGGGGTGGTTTAAGGCCTTTAAATAGTCCTAAAACTGATGTCAATGGCCCTAGGGCCATGGTATACTTAGGTTATAGCCAACAGGTGCCTGTTTCGGGTAAACGAAGCTCATCTGGAGGTCCATTACTTGCCTATAGCATAGAGCAAGTTTTCTGACCATGGATCTAAGCCAGGTTATGATTTCGGTATGATCGGATTAGAGGATCGACCGTGGAGGACCTGTTTCAGATCAACGGTCGTTGTCACTCGATCAGGGCCACAAGTATACAGATATGTGTAGGAAAATTTCTCTAATCTATGGGTGAAGTTCGGTCTGAAACTGAAGGTCTGAAACCCTCAATCTCGCCCGTAAGACAATGGCCCAATTCACTTGAGTTTCAATGCATTTCCTAAAGGTATTCGCATTTCTCACACACTTCACCCGAGGCTCAAGTTGTACATTTTCAGACACTGTTTGGGCTCGATTCTCGCGATAGTTGTCAAGCCCAATAAGGTGGACATATCCCTATAGTTTCGCGGTCATCGGACTTTCGACGTGCGGTCCAAGTTCGATACGGAGTTTCAATGTGCTCCCAAGAGCAACTGACTTTTGAGATTTCTCCTAGGTTTTCAAGTAGTGTTGCGTCAGTGATTTTGATGGTTTTGGGTCTTACCGTTTGTATATATAGTGGTTTAATTAAACCCACCAATTAATTTAGTTTAGTACTTAATTAATTTTTGCCTAAATTTCTACAGAGTACGGTCCTTAAGGATTTCTGCTTGAGGTGGTACTCGGGTCTTTGTACGGATTTTTCCAAGACGTTACAATCTACTCCCCTTAAAAATAATTTCATCCTCGAAATTGCCTAAGGGTAATAAGTAAAGATTTTATTATTTCATTTGCCTAAGTTTTATTGATTTCAAGTTTATATGCGTGGTAGGGTGTATACTATCTATGCTAGTCTGGCTCATTTTAGTCTACCCCCTTTAAAAATAATTTCACCCTGATGGTTTACTACAATTTATTTATTTTCTATTTGTTTTTAAAGATTTGGATTTATGACGACGATTCCCCTCTATCTAGAGTAAAAATATTTGTTTTCAATGTTCGACCAATACGAAGAGACGGTTGTAGTGAGCTTGATTCCGATACATCGATCATCTACCTAACCAGGGTATAAGACTCATTGTATCACTTCCTAGTCCTGGTGAATCCTGATCTTCTGCTCGATCAAAGCAGTGAGTTCATTAGTAGTCGCTTAGGATTGAGAATTGGGTCAAGCCGCAAATGCTTCGCAGTTGTATACTTCAGTAACTCCGTAGTCCGATCAATCTAAATGTTTAGGGAATGTCCGTCATTGAAAAGTTCAAATTTTCTATTTATAAGGTTGTCCTTTGGGTTTTGGTCTAAAAGAGTCCTTGTTTTAATTTATGTCCAAGGTAGGGGTTAATAAATATCTTAATATGCCTATGGTCAAAGATCAACCTAAAAAGGTTTCTAATAGTATAAAATTTTTATATCACCATTTCGATCTTATGACTAGTGAGCTATGAGCAAACTGCACTTCGGTTTCATTAACTTCGAGAGGGAAAATAGAATCAAAAATTTTAAGGTATTTTGGAGGTTTGAAGGGTTAATAACACCAAGAAGGACGCAGAAAAGAAAAGACGAAGAATATTGTCTTCTTAATATGGTATGAACCTTATATCTATAATAGAATAGAAAAACTTAAAATATTTTACCATAATCCACCTCTAATACAAACTTACGGGGCCTTAAACTATGAAATTCAATCATACTAACGGGTCCTAATTCGATTTCATTGAAAACTACTTAAGATAGAAAAATATATAAAAATTTATTTAGTCACAGGATGATCTCTAGTATTATTAGAAATAATTTTCTAAATTGATACCGAATACTAAAACTCCAAATAGAAATAATTCCTAGTATTTCACAATCAAAAGAGGGGGTTGAAGCAATTATGCAGTTGTTTACCAACTTATGTCAGAAGGCCAGTCCAATTCACAAAGAGTGTCACCAAGTGGTTTACTTGTGATGGGGTTCTTGTGGAATGTCTATTCTTGGAAGAAAAAAATGTTAACAAACCGACAGATGATTATGCTAGAGATTCTCGAGAGACCAAATGAATCCGAGCAGACTATAGGTACTAATATACAAGGCATGATTGACCGATCAGGTGAAGTGAGGCAATGACACCATTGCCCTAAAATTTTGACAGTTTGAATTCTACCTGTTTTACAAGAATTCTTTGAGATTGCATGATTTACAGTAAACCATTCTCCAAACATGGTTGAAAAGAAAAATGAATCCATGAGCCTTTTCTTTCCTATATATATATATATATATATATATATATATATATATATATATATATATATATATATATATATATATATATATATATATATATAACAACCACTTCCGCACATAGCAAACAAGGCATTATGATCCTTATCTAGCAAAAAAAAAAAAAAAATTATTAACAAAATAATTGGTAAACAAATAGCATCAAACACAATGCACATATTCAATTAAAATTGTATAACAAGACTCCTTGAAGAACATACCACATAGAGGTACCACGGTTAGAGATGAGCTTTGGACGATGAACAAAAATGTCAGCATACCTAATTCAAAATTGAATGCCAGAAATATGATATGGAAAGAGGTTTTATTATTATTATTATTATTATTAGAATAGAAGGAAGGTAAGGTTTGAATTAGAGGTATAGATCAAGAATTGCCTAGATCCGTGTGGAAAAGGAAAATGGGTTTTTCAGCTTCTGGCAGGTCTTTGCAAAGCATAAAAACAGAAAAACTGCATGTAGCATGTACTCATGAAATGATGTAAAATTCACTCGATCAACATGTAACCATAGTATTAATACCGATGGAAACTCATAGACCATAAGAGAACGAGACTTGACATTAATGTGGGCCATTCTAACAGGCTGATGGCATTTAAACATTGCAAATGTCCTACGTAAAGGTTTCAATGATAGACACTCAATGGTTGTTGTTTGGTGTGCTCCACTAAGCTTAGATCTGATTCATATGGGGCAAACACATGTGTATAGGTGGGCCACACAGTAGGCAGATGGCCGAGCTAAGACACAGATAGCATGCGAGCCACACAAAGGGATAAAACACAAGCATCGTGCTGGGTCCGTGTCTAGATAGCATGAAAACGAAAATAAAAATAATAAATAAATAAAAATGCACATCTAACCCAAAATCAAGACGGTCCCAGGGAGCGACTAGAACATGTGCAAGTACCATGGTGGGCCATGAGAAACATGGATAACACATGCATATCAAGGTGGACCCAAGGGTTTCAATGGTGGACATTCAACACCCATAGTTTCCTGATGAGAAATTTGGGACTGTGGACCCCACCTTTTATTCAGCTGTTTTAATGAAACAATACAAACTTTGTTTTGCAACTTAGACCTGCACGTACGGACAGCGAATTTGAGGACGAAAATACCCCTCCCTTCCTTTCGAAGATGAGTGCTGACGCTCCTCCAACTGAGAGTTGTACGAACGGCTCAAAAGAGATCAAAGTTACATGCCCCACAGCTATGTATTTATTATATCCACAACGTTCATCCATATTTTGATATCATTTCAGATCATTATCCCAAAAAAAAAAAAAAAAAAATCATATCCACAGATCAACTGGACCACACCACAAAGAGCAGCGGGAAAATTGATTTTCACCGTTAAAAATTTTGTAGGCCCACCATAACATTTATTTTCCATCCAATCTATTCATAAGGTCACAAAGGCCTGGATGAAGAGGAAAAACAAATTTCATAATGATCCAAAACTTCTGTAACCCCTAAAAGGGTTTCAATAGTAGACGTTGAATTCCCCACTGCCTTTTACAGTGTGGTCCACTTGATAGTTAGATCTGTCTTATTTTTTGTCTCAAGCCTTAATATGAGCTCGTCAAATAGATGGACGGTTTGGATATAACACAGACCTCATGATGGGACCCACAAAAGCAATGAAAATTCCACAGAAAAAAAAAAAAAAGGGAATCCACTATGAATCGCGGATTCCGCAATTCCACTGCAACTTACTGTAGGATTTGGGGATGGATTGCAAAATCCACGATTCATCGCTGATTCAAACTAGAGGGCTATGGCTACAGATTATAACCGTAGCTATAGCCATATCTAGTGCACTTCTTTTTCTTTATTTTTTTTTATTTTTTTTTTTTTTTTTAACATGGAGAATTTTATTCTACCTACATTTTTCTCTAACACATATTTATATAAATATGTATATATAAGCATATAAAAAAAATTTCTCTCCTTTTTTCATTTCCTTCTTT
Source organism: Magnolia officinalis (assembly GCA_021015155.1). Classification (NCBI taxonomy): domain Eukaryota; kingdom Viridiplantae; phylum Streptophyta; class Magnoliopsida; order Magnoliales; family Magnoliaceae; genus Magnolia; species Magnolia officinalis. The sequence goes on along the minus strand of JAJHSJ010000004.1, from coordinate 75,907,317 downwards.
ATTCATATAACAAAAATATTTTCTAAATCAAAATTAGTTACTTGACGTACCATATATGATTTTATGGCTGAAAGTTGGGCGGGCTCAACCCAACCAACCTATGACCCACCCGACATTGGGTTGGACTTGGGCAGGATGTATCGGGTTTGGTCTTGGGGTTGGGTCATACAAACACCAACTCAGTAAAACTTGAAAACGAAATCGCCGGGATTGACCATCAAATGCATGGAAATGACAGTGAAGTGAAGGAAATTGACTGTGAAGTGCATCGAAATGACCTTGAATCTAAACGGAATCGCCGGAATTGACCGTGAAATGCATGGAAATGAACGTGAAGTGAAGCGAATTGACCGTGAAATGCGTGGAAATGACCGTGAAGTGCATCGAAATGACCGTGAATCTAAACAGAATCGTTGGAAATAACCGTGAAATGAAGCGAATTGACCGTGACATGTATGGAAATGACCGTGAAGTGAAGGGAATTGACTGTGAAGTGCACGGAAATGACCGTGAATCTAAACGGAATCGCTGGAATTGACCGTGAATTGCATGGAAATGACCGTGAAGTGAAGTGAAATGACCGTGAACTGTGTGGAAATGGACGTGAAGTGAAGGGAATTGACCGTGAAGTGAAGTGAATTGACAGTGAAATGTGTGGAAATGACCGTGAAGTTGAAGGGAATTGACCGTGAAATGCATGGAAATGACTGTGAATCCAAACAAAATTTGTCAGAATTGGCCGTGAAATGCATGGAAATGACTGTGAATCCAAACAGAATTGTCGGAATTGACCGTGAAATGCATGGAAATGACCGTAAAGTGAAGGGAAATGACCATGAAATGTATGGAAAACGCACCTAAATAAGACTTTAATTTCACTACTAAACTATGGAGGTGTCCCAAAAGAATACTTTGTGGATCTTCTGAGGAATGCTTTGAGTGATGCTCGAAATGTTCGTTCCAATAAGCACATTGCATTGAGAGGTATGTTTTCTACTTTAGACTTATTAGATGTGCTCTACACTTTGGAGATATCCATGTTGTCACTGCGACTTACATCGAGGATTTGGAAAATGTTGTTGAAAATTCTAATTATGTTATTTTCTTTCCAACCAAAGGGCCGCGATCATTGGCGGATGAGATGGCGAACAGTGATTTTGATGGGGACATGTACTGGGTGTCAAGAAATCCAGAGATTCATCCTACAACACGAGTACCCAAGCCTACTAGAGAGAAGACTCCAACAATGATTCAATATCTAATGGGCTACCGGATGTAATATGGTATTCAAGCTACTTTTGGGTCCCACCAGGGAATAGCCTCAATAGTCATCTACAACATGAAGGGAAAAGTAAAAAAGAGGTGTGCAATTGCACTTGCAAGTGAGCAGTTATGCCAGGTGTTTCGTTGTAGAACAAATCGATCTAGTTCTTACTGCAGTGCACTAGTTCTTGTTGTAAGTGGGTTGTTGCTTCACCTGTTATCTCCTTCTACGATATGTTGTTGTTGTCCCTGTGTTCCAAATGTTACCTAGTCATCTCTGCCCTGGTGTTGGCTGCACATTAAGTGAAGTCTATCATTTGTGTGTCACTGCATGGACATCATGTTGGTTAGATGATCCTATCCATCCAAATGTTGACCAAATCGTACAACTAGGGTATGCTCTGTTGGAACTTCAGGAGAGAAGGCCTCTTCAGAAATCCTCTACTGCTATCAACTTCATGATAGTACATAGCCTTTGTTAAATGCTGTTTGGATGCAAGGGAAGTGCTTCTCAGGCACTCTATTGAATCTGCAATAGGCCTGAATCAAGACCGCACATTTCCACCGTTCACAAATCCATGTCGACACCTAAGCAGAAATGAAAAAAGAAAAGAAAATCTTCAAAGGAGTAGATGAAGACAACACCTGACCAAATTCTGCGATCGACAACAATACCTGGCCTTGATAGTGATTTATGTAGACAGAAACCTTGTACTGTACTGATTTTTTGAAGCATGAATAGTGATTTATGTCAAATGACATGTTTTCATCATTTTTCAGTTATTTGCATCTGGAGAACTTGTAGCATGGAGGAATTTCGAAAAGTAGAAATTGAGGGGGGCAAGCATGATATACTTGATCATGATATTTATATGTGTGCTAAAGAATATAGACTCTTTTTTTGTTCATAAATAGTGATTAGGTAGGCCAATTTATACAGACAATAAAAAAGTATGTTAGGCTACTTATTCTATGTTCGAAGCGGTTCATTTACATAATTCTTAAAAAAGTAAGATGTGATAACAAACAAACATTACTGTTGGGCCCACTATGGTTTCAACGATGGAAATCATTATGCCCACTGTTTCCCGTGGTATGATCCACTTGATCTTTTGATATGCTTCAATTTAGGCTAAACCGCTTAAATTATATGGAAAAACAGATGGATGACGTGGATATACTACGGGCCAAACTGGAAATTGAGCGAGACAAACTGGAAATTGAGCGAGACAAACTGGAAATTGAGGGGGACAAACTGAAAATTGAGTGGGCCAAACTGGAAATTGAGCGGGACAAACTGGAGATTGAGCGGGCCAAACTGGAAATTGAGGGGGACAAACTGGAAATTGAGCGGGCCAAACTGGAAATTGAGCAGAATAAATTGGAAATTGAGCGGGTCAAACTGGAAATTGAGCAGGATAAACTGGAAATTGAGCGGGCCAAACTGAAAATTGAGCAGGATAAACTAGAAATTGAGCGGGCCAAACTGGAAATTGAGCTGGCCAAACTAAAAATTTAGTAAGATAAATTGAAAATACATTGGGACAAAGTATAAAGTTCATTTCATCATCCATCAAAATTACAAAGTATGTTATACATCCACCCATGCACTTCTGGCAAAAATGAAATTAAGTGAGGCAAACTAGAAAATCAGCGGGGCAAACATGAAATTGAGCGGGGGAAACATGAAATCAATGGGGCAAACTATAAAATCATTATGCCCACTGTTTCCCGTGGTATGATCTACTTGATATTTTGATATGCTTCAATTTGGGGCTCAACCCCTTAAATTATATAGAAAAAGGGATGGACGGCGTGGATATACTACATGAAACAGATTGGCTACTCCCCCTGCCACCAGCCAAGGGCTGATGTTCGGTGCTCTATGGGCCCCATCATGATGTATGTGTTTCAACCATGTTGTCCATCTATTTTTATATATCATTTTATAATATTATACAAAAAATGAGGTATATCCTGATCTCAATTGGACCACATTACAGGAAACATTGTTTAATGAACATCGACCATTAAAAACTTTTTGGTCAATTCCTTTCACTTCACGGTCATTTCCATGCACTTCACAGTCAATTCCCTTCACTTCACGGTCATTTCCATGCATTTCACGGTCAATTTCACTTAACTTCACGGTCATTTCCACGCATTTTACGGTCATTTCTAGCGATTCCGTTTAGATTCACGGTCATTTCGATGCACTTCACGGTCAATTCCCTTCACTTCACAGTCATTTCCATGCATTTCACGTTCAATTCGCTTCACTTCACGGTCAATTCATGCGATTCTGTTTAGATTCACGGTCATTTCCATGCACCTCACGGTCAATTCCCTTCACTTCACGGTCATTTCCATGCATTTCACGGTCAATTCGCTTAACTTCACTGTCATTTCCATGCATTTCACGGTCAATCCCAGCGATTTCGTTTCATTTCACGGTTATTTTCCTTCACTTCACGGTCATTTCCATGCATTTCACGGTCAATCCCGGTGATTCCGTTTTATTTCACGGTCATTTCCATGCATTTCACGGTCAATTCGCTTTACTTCACGGTCATTTCCATGCATTTCACGGTCAATCCCGGCGATTCCATTTAGATTCACGGTCAATTCGCTTCACTTCAGGGTCATTTCCATGCATTTCACGGTCAATTCGCTTCACTTCACGGTCATTTCCATGCATTTCACGGTCAATCTCGACGATTTCATGGCCATTTCCATGCTTATGGTTGTAATCCGTAGCAATAGGGAACCCCAGCTTTCTAAAATCACATTTCTTTTGTGGGTCCCATCATGAGGTCTGTGTTACATCCAAACTGTCTATCTATTTTGCGAGCTCATATTAACGCTTGAGACGAAAAATAAGACAGATCTAACTATCAAGTAGACCACACTGTAAAAGGCAATGAGGAATTGAACGTCTACCATTGAAACCCTTTTAGGGGTTATCATCTTCATCCAGGCCTTTGTGACCCTATGAATGAACTTAGATGGGGAGGATTTCTCACAAACATCACAGTAGGCCCCCAAAAAGTTTTTAATGGTTGACACTCATTTAACATTGTTTCCTGTAATGTGGTACACTTGAGATTTAGATATACCTCATTTTTGGTCTCATATCATAAAATGATATGGAAAAATATATGAACGGCATGGATGAAAAGCATACATCATGGTGACCCACGGACTACCGACCATCCGCCATTGGCTAGTGGCAGGGGGAGTACCCAATCCGTTTCCGTGAAAGGAGGGGTATTTTCGTCCTCAAAATCACTGTCCGTATGAGCAGGACCAAGTTCCCAAACGAAGTTTGTATTGCTTCATAAAACCTTCTGGATAAAAGGTGAGCTCTAAAGTACTAAGTTTCTCCATTACGAACGGTCGAATCCAAGTTCCAATGTTGTCATGGGTGTCAGATCGCATCCCATCTCGGCGTGAGGGTGTTCTGAGGTGGGACCGTACTATAACTACTAATGATGATACCGAGTTTTCTTGAGGTCCATGTCAACTTTTCATTAGATCCAGCCCATCTATTACACGCATACTTTGATTTTGACTGGAATAGATAAAAATCAGCCAAAACAGAAAGCTAGGTGGGCCACATATCAAGGAAGAGTTTAGAAGGGACGTGCAACGAATAAAACATTCCTCACTATTTGTGGAGCCAACCGTGTCTAAACTCTAATCCATTAATCAGACGTGCCCCACTACGATGAAGTGAAAAACAAAAAAATCAGGCCATTCAAAACCCAGGTGGGCCGTCCTGCTTGAATTTAGTGGTTTTATTAATGATTTTACATTCTTCTCTGTTTGTTGCTCGTCTAACTCCTGACAGGACAGAGTTTTAATTTCTACGGTGATGAATTCCAGTAGAGCACGATAGACGGGGTGGATTGAGTGAATAGTCAATGTGATCCTATAAAACCCCAGTACCAAAGGGTTACTTTTGAGGACGCAGATTGGGTTGGTGAGGCCACCCACGCCACCCACTGAGGCAGCGAGATTCGATTGATGAGCCTTGATGGGCTCGATGTATTTTAAAGTTTTTTTTTTTAATTATTTTTTTTAGCATTGTACGTCTGCATCATCTCTCACAACAAAGCTCCACCAGTTAAATCTCACCACGTCATTACACCATCAAGTAGGTGATGAGCTCCTTGCCAATCAATCCCAATGATGAAGACCATTTATCAAATGGAACCCTGCATGGACTTTACGCCAAAGCTTAGCGCACGAGACAATCCTAACATGTTTCACTTGGCCTTATTAATGCATCCATTCAATGGAAAATAAGAATCCTTATCCTTAATAAGCTTGTAAGTCATTAGCAGGAAACTCTTTTAACTTATCATTTTTACACGTAAAATGCACTTCGTTCATTAGGTAAGAACCGTTGATGCACTACATTCATTAGGTAAGAACCGTTATTAACGGTACAAATAATAGAGCAGCCGACCAAAAATTTAAATGGGCCTCACTAATAAGAATAATATAAAGTTTCTCCTTAAACATCAAAGTTCAGTGGTGTATCTGACCTGACCTTTAGATCAGGCTGATTTTGTATATTCTTCTCATCCAAGGTGAGTTAAAGTCATTCTAGTGCCGTGTATTGCAGTAGGGCATCATGCATATGCCTGATGTAGGGTGGCAAATGCAGGGTACCAATTGGGCTAAGGCATGGTTAAATGATTGGATGTGAATGGCCTGCGCCCCCACCACTAGGATGTTCCTGTAGGTCGACGCAATATGGGACGTAATATGATTTCCATGAATATCCATTCTGTTCACCATCTTTACAAGCTTAAAACACTACAACAATTGGGAAAGCGCCGCTAACTAAAACTGACGTTGATTCTAGCGGCGCTAGTCTAGCGCCGTTAAACTTACAGGTCGGTAAAAGTATCATCGGCGCTTTTATGATTTTCAGTTTTTTCGACGCGAATAAGCGCCACTAAAATTTATCCTAGCGCCGGTATATTAGTTTGTGAACATTTTTTCTAGTGAAAAAGCGCCGTAAGATTTCTACACAAGCGCCGGTAAAACTTCATACGTATTTGAGTTCCCTAGCATGCCGGTAATTTTTTTATTATTTATAATTCAATCAAAACCTGTATTTTTTTTAATATTTGAAACATAACAATGATGCAATACAAATAAAACTGAATATTAAACAAATTTTATATTACTACACAATAATATATATATATATATATATATATATATATATATATATATATATATATAGATAATATTTATTACAATAAATGGTCTTGAATATAAATAAATAAAAACAAATCCTCTATCTGGTCTACTCCTAGCACAAGTGGCTTCAAAAGGCTAAAGTGATTTGAACTCTGGATTGCCACACTTGTATGCAACGAGAAGAGTGGATCACCCACCATTAACCCTTTGAAAACTGCTCCTATGATAGTCAGAACCAAGCTAGTCCTTAGTTGCTCCATGGAAGTTGGTTTTTTAGCGCTTAATGTGCTGATCTGTTGGGTGGAAAGAATGGTATGTGGCAATATTCCTTCATGACTTGAAGAGGGCTCTTTCTGCAGCTCATCAAGCTTCATCTCTAAACCTGATGACATACTACAATTGGTAGCTTTTATATTTCCAGTGTTACCATTCTGTCCAATGCATATTTCAAGTTCAATTGTCTTCTTCCCTATCTGATGACAACAAGACATGTATCAGCTGCTGAACATGGACACACCCATAAATATGCCACTTCAAGTATTGTTAGAAGATTGAAACAACAGCAGAACAGTTATTGACGAAGCAATAACACATTAAGTGAGTATGTACAAACATATTCCTGGTTTAATGAAAAATAACATAATCCAAGGCAATAATTAAAGGATATTCAGGTGCCACCAAGTGCGCTTGCATTTGGTTGGACTACCATGAATAAAATTCTTATTGGCAACCTTCTCAGTGGTGGCTGCTGTTTTGAGTACAGGTGAGTATCAAGTTGTGTTGTAGAAGAGACCACATATCATTTATTCCTCAGCCTATCGGATTGATTTAACATTCTGTCATTGATCTGCTTTAGGTGACATGGATGAAACTGGATGGTATCTAAGATGTGTTGAGAATCTAAGCAAGAATCTTCTACATAATGAGTCACAAGAATAATAGATCACAATAATAGTAGAAGGAAATTTAGAAAGTTGAGAATCTATTAGCATCTACAACAACTCTCAATTTAATTACGCTCTAATATTAAAAATAAAAAATAAAAATAAAAATAAAAATCAAAGAAAAGCATTCCAAAAGATCGAAGCATTACCTCATATATTGTTGGGGTAAATGAAAACCCACGCCTTATTTCTCTGCATAGACAAAGAAACAAGGTTCAAAAAGTGAATCTCCAGACAAACCAATGAAAAAGTGAAAAATTGAATGAAATATGCAAGCAGAAATTACACAAGTACCATTGATTTGGGTGGCAAGTTATACTTGAATTTTGCCCTAACAATTCCCCTATTTCCATGGATTCTGACATACAAATTCTACCTATAGCTTCAACTGATTGCAATAGAATACAAATTCTACCTTGCTCAATGCTTTCGAAATTCAAGTTGCAGGTGGATCTTTTCTTTTAATTTGGTCTACATTCGAGTCATTACCTGCTGGGAGCTTGTTGTGTTGCTCCTGTTTAATGCTGGCTTGGTGACAGCCTCTAGCTATGGGATTGTGTGCTTTCCTTTAGTCTTGGAGCGGGGTTTTGTCTCTTTGCTGGTTGGAGAGGTTATCCTTTCCCCATTTTCATATTAACAAGAGTTAAGGAAGCATTTCCATTCTTTATAGACAGTTGGAAACACAATAGCAAATACATACCTGTGCAGAAGGGGTTGTTGTACAAATGCCAAAAGTCTTTCCAACAGTTTTAGTGCTAGAGGATCTGCATTTATTATTAGAATAGGTAGTGAAAATCTCATATTTATCTCAAAATACTCGCTTAGTTTTTTATGCCGAAAATCCAAATTCAATACTTGCATAAAAGCTCACCTTTGAATAATGGACGCTCCACACAACTTCTTGTAGAAGTCTACTCCAATGTACATGGACCCTGGATAGAGAAAAAGGAAGTCTACTCCGATGCATCTCTCATGTTAATGATGCATTGTGATCGATTGCAAGCAAACAACATGACCTAATATTAAGATAATCAAATGTAGACATTATCAGTTAGAGGAATAACAACTACTCAAATGCAAACGTTATCAGTTAGAGGAATAACAAACTATGTTACATAAATGTGAGGGAATGAACAGATAGTGCATGGCTTACATGAAGTTATATTTCAGGCTTCTAAACAAGAAATCACTTGTTATGCATGCCTCTTTGTCACGAAATGCATGCCTCACCAAGTGAAGCCTAAAAGCAGAGAGATACAGAAGATTTTCTGTGTATTTGAGACAACCCAATGGGGTCGAATATATAGAGATTTCAACCATCTATACAAGGAAAGTAATAAACGTAGAATTCCCTACCTATAGAAACAAGATATACAAGGTAACAAGATATACAAGGTATGTGAGGTATCTAACATCCCCCCTCAAACTAATGCTGGTCATCGACAAGTAATAGTTTGTCAACAAGAAACGAGTGGCGTGCAGACGTGAGGGACTTGGTGAGAATGTCAGCAATCTAATCATGGGATGTCACATGTGGATAAGAAATGAGCCCAGACTGAAATTTCTCACAAATAAAGTGACAGTCAACTTCAATATGCTTCGTCCATTCATGAAAACCGGGTTAGAGGCAATTGAATGGCACTGAGATTATCGACATGCAGTGGAGTAGGATTCTGTAGAGGAATGCCCAAGTCTGAAAGAAGTCCACGTAACCAGACAAGCTCACTACACGCAGCGGACATCACCTGATACTCGGCTTTTGTACTCGATTTGGAAACAGTAGCCTACTTCTTACACTTCCAAGAGATGAGAGAAGTGCCGAGAAAAACACAGTAGCCAGTAGTAGATCTTCGTGTGAGAGCGCATCCTGCCCAATCAGCATCCGAATAAGCACGAAGGTCTAGAGTCGCCATGGAGGAGAAGAACAGAGATCGATCTAGAGTTCCACGAAGGTACCGTAAGATGTGCAACACCGCAGTCATATGAAGAGTCCGAGGAGCAGAAACAAACTGCCTGACGACTTGGACAGTGTAGGCAATATCAGGGCGAGTCATAGTTAAGTAAACCAGACTCCCAACCAGACAGCGGTATAAATCAGGCTGTGTAAGTAGATCACCATCGTCACAGCCATAGTGAACGTTAAGTTCTAAAGGAGTCTGAACCGTCTTCTGATCCGTTAAGGATGCTAACGTGAGAAGATCCTTGGTATATTTACGCTGGCTGACCAGAATCCCACAGTTGGAACGTGAAAATTCAAGTCCAAGAAAGTATGTTAGATGGTCAAGGTCTTTCATCTTAAAGGATGATTGCAGAACTTCCTTTAAAGTCGAAATGCCAGTAGCATCACTACCAGTCAGTAGGAGGTCATCAACATAAACCAGAACAATAACAATGCCGTGAGCAGTGGTGGGCAAAAATAGGGATGGGTCATGACCATTTTGAGTAAAGCCAGCACCCTAACCACATTGTGAAAGCGTTGGAACCTGCCCGTGATGCCTGTTTGAGGCCGTACAGGGCTTTATTAAGGCGACATACCTTATTGTCAGGAATTAAAGAGCTAGGAGGAGGCTTCAAATATACAGTTTCTTGGAGGTCTCCATGAAGAAAGGCATTTTTCACATCCATCTGAGAGAGTGGCCATGAGTGAACAGAAGATATTGCCAGAAGAGTACGAACAATTTTCATCTTGGCCACAGGAGCGAAAGTCTCATCGTAATCAATTTTGTATTCCTGTTTATATCTCTGAGCGACAAGTCGAGCCTTGTATCGATCCAATGATCCATCAGACTTGAGCTTGACAGAATAAATCCATTTGCTACCAATTAGTTGTTGGTCAGCAGGTCGAGGGATAATGTCCCACGTATGATTATCATCCAATGCCGCAAGTTCTTCTGCCATAGCCTTCTTCCAACAATCATGAGTGGCTGCCTGAGAATATGAAGTAGGAATAGAAACAGTATCCAAAGAGCATTCATGGCAGACATGGAGCATATCAAGCGATCAGACGCTCGAGTTCACGAGCAGAACGACATATCGAGGTAGGTTTAGGATCCGTAACAGGTACAGTAGGTTCGGGTTGAGTAATAGGTGATGGATTTGTACGTGATCGACGTGAATAAACCTGCAATGGATGAGGTAGAGTACTCGAAGCAAACGAAATTTCAGGAAAGGTGGTTAGACTAGAAGAATTTGGAGTGTGCGGAGAAGGAAGAGATGAATGAAAGACAATATGTTCAAGAAAAACAACATGTCGTGAAACCCAAACACAACGAGAAACATGATCATAACATCGAAAACCCTTTTGAGTTTCCCCAAATCTTAAGTACATACATTTGACCGATTTCGGAGATAGTTTATTACGTTCACGTGGAGCCAGGTGAACATAACAAATACAACCAAACACATGGAGTGTGGAATATGCAGGAGGTAAGCCGGTGAGAATAAAGTAGGGAGATTTACCATTCAGAACTTTGGTTGGCATCCGGTTAATCAAGTAGACTGAATGTAACATGGCTTCCGCCTAGAAAGAACGAGGAACACTCATTACTGTCATTAGGGTGTTGGTAGTTTCAACAATATGACGATTTTTCCGTTCAGCCACCCCGTTCTGTTGTGGAGTATCAGAATAGGTGGTCTGATGAATAATCCCATGACCTTGAAGAAATGTACGAAATTCGGTTGAGAGATATTCCTCCCCTGAGTCAGAGCGGAGAGTTTAAATTGGAACCCGAAACTGAGTTTCCACCATAGAGTGAAATAACTTGAATTTTTCAAAAACCTGTGACTTTGATTGTAGAAAGTAAATCCAAGTGTACCGTGTGAAATCATCAATGAATATAACATAGTATCATAATCCAGAGAGAGACATAATTGGTGATGGACCCCAGACATCCGTATACACAAGTTCAAACATAGATGATTTTGTAGTACTTAAAGAAAAAGGAATACATTTACTTTTTGAAAGACAACAGGAAGAACAAGAATAATCTAAATCATTTTTATTAAGAGAAATATCCCCTAACATGCCAGATGAAATTAACTAAAGTAACTTATCCGAATGTGGATGACCCAGGCGAAAGTGTCACAGTTTCCACAATTTATTTGCTGAAGTAATATCTGATGAAGATGGAGAAAAGAAACAACGAGCTGGAGTGACAGATGGATCAAAGTCCAGCACGTACAGACGACCATGCCACCTACCCTTCCCAAGTACCTTCCCCGTTGCCAGATCCTGTACAAAACAACAGTTGGGAAGAAATATGACTAAGCAGTTATTGGATGTGAGTTGACCAATTGAAATTAAATTGGAGGAGAGGTTAGGGACATGAAACACATCACGAAGCATGAACTGGCGTGAGCAGAAGGAGAAAAAATCAATGATCCAACGGACTGAATAGGTAGTCTAGTGTCATCCGTAGTAGAAATAGCCTGATTGCCGGTATAGGGACGAATGTCGCGAAGATGGGATACATCACTGGTCATATGATTGGAAGCACCCGAATCGAAGAACCATGTAGAAGATGGGGATATACCTGACAAACCGGCGGCATAAAGGGCCTGAACAATTTGCTGCAGCATTGCAGGAGTCAACGGAGATGAAAGACCTTCAGCAAAAGTAGTAGATGCAGAATCACTCACAAATGGGTCAGAAGAAATAGTCGCAGTCGTAGCAGAAAGAGCACGACCACGGCCACCACGTCCACGGCCGAAAGAAGATACATAAGCTTGCGTACGGCAGTCCTGAATACCATGACCAGTCCGTCGATAATAAGCGCACCATTCCTTGCATTGAGCGACAACATGACCCACCTTGTTGCACCCGCGACAAGTCAAAGGAGAGGAACCAGAACCACGTGTTGGTGGAGTCGTGGACACAGCAAGCACCATATCGATGAGCCCGGAGTTGAGAGAACTTTCAGTTATTGTTCCTCAGCCAATAAATCATTAATAACCGAATTCAATGAAGGAGTAGGGCTACGGTTCAAGAGAGCAGCCCGATAATGCTCAAATTACGGATGTAGCTTCATAAGGAATTGACGAACTTGCGCACTCTCGCGCATAGTTTGGAATATTTTAAAGTCATGAGAAAATGTTGGATCCATCATAGCCATCTCTGTCCAAATTGTGACAATTTCGGAGTAAAATGATTGAATACTATCGTTACCCTGAGTAAGGTTAACAAGATCCTGTTCCAGGCGGTATAACCGGGCCGCATTACTCTGTTGATAAATCGTCTGGAGATGTTCCCACATAGCCTTAGCAGTGCAATGAGGTGTGAGGCCAACAACAATGGACCGACGACCGAATCAAGAATTCAAGTAATAATCCGCCCATTGTTCATTTCCCAATCAGCTAATTTGGCGGCATCTGTGGGGATAGTAACAGATCCATCTAGTAGTCCCCACAACCCACGACCCTTGAGGAAGTTCTTAAAATGGATGACCCATAGAGAATAATTGGTACCATCAAAACTATAACGTGGGGCTTCTATACGTGATGAGTCCTTATCCATTGATTGATCTGAAGTAATGGAAAGCACAGAAGAAAGTTTTAGATGTACCGTACAGCAGGGGATTGGAACAGAAAGCGCTGAATCCGGATCTGGAATAGAGGGTCGGTGGATCTGGATCTGAATCTGGATCTAAATCTGGATCTGGATCGGACGAGCAGAGGTTGGATCTAGAAGAGCAGGATCTGGACGAGCAGAGTGCGCCGAATCTGAATCTGGATCTGGACGAGCCGGATCTAAATCTAGATTTAGACGAGCAGAGACTGAGCAGGGGCTGGCCAGACGAGCAGGAATGAGCAGAGGCGCAGAGGCGAACAGGGACGAGCAGATGCAAGTAGGGACGACCGGACGACGCAGCAGGGTTGAACGAGCAGATCTGAAGTAGAGGGGTCACAGGACGATGCAACAAGAGCAGCCAGACGATGCAGGGGAGGTCGGATGAGCAGGAACAGTGGCAAGACGCAGCAGGGATGGCCAGACGACACAGCAGGGGCGGTCGGACGGCGCAGGAGGGGCGGCCGAATAACGCAGGGGTGGTCGGATGAGCAGGGGCACTTGCCAGACGCAGCAAAGGTGATGACCGAACGACGCAAGAACGGTTTCGGATCAACTTGGCTTTGATACCATGAAAGCAGAGAGATGCAGAAGATTTTGTGTATTTGAGATAACCCAATGGGGTCGAATATATAGAGATTACAACCATCTATACAAGGAAAGTAATAAACGTAGAATCCCCTACCTATAGAAACAAGATATACAAGGTAACAAGATATACAAGGTATGTGAGGTGTCTAACAAAGCCCTCATCTAGGCATACACATCTAGCATTTGCTTGATACCTATGTCATTTCTGATAATTTTGGAAAGGTTTTAAAGGTCGATATGTTAGAATTAGCATTCTATTGATGTTGGATACATTTAAGTGACATGAGATGAGATGAGACAAACCTGGTTTGAATCATCTAACAAAACCTTCTCAAAAACTCCAAAGGGCAGGGCAACTGATGTTGGAATTCCTATCGAGGAAGGCACTTTTCCTTTTAGATATGAAAGTTTATCTGAATACCATCCCTGATTTTCCATATGCACATAGATTAACTCCAAAATGCCATACCAATGAAAGAAATAAAGAAGTGGAAGGGAAAACAGATCTTCAAAAAACCATTCCATATATTTTACAAGACTAACCATTTAACTGGTGAATTTATGAGCTGGTATAGCATATCTACCTGCTTTCTGATCAAAGCTAGGGACGGTGAAGATCCATCTTCTTTCAAATTTGTTGAGCTTGCATCAGAGAGTTCACTTTCCTCAATCTCACTACTGTTAAGACAAATGGATAAGGATCCGTTCCATATTCATGTAGCTGATAGAAGTAGCATGAACACAAAATTACACATAGAAAATAGTAAAAGAAAATTTGTCAAATTGGACCATAAGCTCATTTTATGAGGAAAATATAGGCTTATCTTGTAAATCATGAGATATATTGTCATAATCACATCATCCACAAATTCAAGGGATATATTTACCTGTAAAGTATTTCTGCAGAGGTAGCTTTTAGGCATAACAACTTTGGCAAGATGTGATGGTTGATATATGTGGCATACAAGTAACTCAAATTAATCTGTCAGCACCAACTTAGATGCATCATAATCCAAAAATTACCTTGAATTAATTACCAAACTAGCCAATTGGTGGCCATGACTTCTAGAAGGCTTCTTGATTCATCCTGCATCAAGAAGAAGGTTCCATATGAAAAGGAGATGATTTAGAAAAGCACTAAAGATGCTAGAATTCCAGAGACTATTCCTAACCTTTCCGGCAGGAGACGCGAGAAATCTCAAACGTTCAGCTTCACTGCGGTCAGAAGCATGAGCAGCTAATGCAAGTAGAGCAGCCTAATAAGATGCATCCATACACATAAACATTGTGATTCTTGGAGAGATTAAAATGAATACAAAAAACCAGCATGAAGGAAAATAGGCACTTCAAGCAATTTCTAGAACTTAGATGGGTGTGTACATAGAATATAACCACCCTTTTATTTTAAAGAAATAAATCTGGTCCAAATATTAATTCTTAGAAATTTATTTAAAATAAAATAAAAATAAAAAATAAAAAATAAAAATAAAAAAACCTTGGAGAATGAAGAAAGAGCAAAAGGCACTTTTATAGAAATTCTTCCTGAGTTATCTGCACAAGTTCCTGCCTTAAAAGTTTTTTAAACTATAAGAGAAGAGCATTTTCTTTTCAAAAATCATAAAACTTGTTTTTAAGTTTCCCCGGAATTTCAAAGGCAGTCCACTTTAAAAATCAACATGTTCAGTCAGCCCCATCCAAAAAACACATAACGAAAAAACAACTGCTTCAAGTTACTTTGCAAGTCAACAGTAGCAACTATTTAAGTTTCACAAATAATGCATCACGGATCAAGGCCCTTGGTTTAGTAATCCTAACCATTGGCCCTACCATGGATGGAACATGCCCCAAAAACCTCCTAAATGGAACAATCTTAAGATCCTGACCTTCATTTTATGGCCTCAAAATAGACTGTCGAGAACAAATACAAAAACAGCCCGCATATTCATCTAAGTGAAGGTGTTCAAGTCTTTCACCCTTCCAAGTTAGTATATTCTCCCAAATGATCTATCAAAACTTCACCCAAAAGAAAAAAAAAAAAAAATACAAACAATAAAAGGAGAAACAATAAACATATTCAAATTACCATGCAAAGGATCGGTGATTGCAGATGTTTCAGAAAACAGTACTGTCCAGAATAGAAATACAAAGAGAAGCAACATAATGTGATGTTTGGCCATTGATACGAGATATGTATGTATGTTTTCCTGAAAATAGAAACACAAATTTGTAAGAAGATAGACATAAATCAAGAGAGATCATACAAAAGCATGATATACCCCAGAGATTACAAAAAAGAAATCAAATAAACAGTCTGCAATGAATTTAAAAGAGCAAATAAAAAAGAAAATCAAATGAAAGAACTTACTGATTTTGAATAAAAACAGAGCTTATCAACAACTAATACTCAATATATTAAAAATTCAAAAAAAAAAAAAAAAAAAAAAAAAAAGGCAGAATCTTGTAAAGATTTTTGAAATTCCATTTAGAATCCCATCCAGCCATTAGAGAACCCATGGACCCAACTAATCTTCTATTATTGAACAAGAAGTAGCAAATAACTGATAAGATTTAGTTAATGTATGGGATATTTTCAGATTGAGGGTACAACTTGTAGTTGGCCTTAGCTCAAGTGCTTCATCTTATCTCCTGTGGTTAGTGCTTCCCTGCATTAGCCTCCATGCCTGTGACAACCTGCTTCCCTCATCCATTTTGCAGCTTAAGGTGTGGAGAGCGTGCATGGGGTAGAAAACCTCTATTAATTAATAAACGAGATCACAAGAATAGTCCATGATAGCAGAAGTAATCATCAACATATCACCATAAAGAACACTTTCTGTTCCTCTTCCTTTTTGGGTTTTTTTTTTTAAAAAAAAATTATTTAAAGAATATCACAATAAGAAAATTTTCCAACACATGTATACACAAAATGGATTCTTGGCACTGGTTATTTTGTAAGAAATCTAAAACCAACCTTGGTCCCCTTTTCAATTAGGCATGTAAAATCAAGCTTCTTACTTAATAGGCTAATTTTCTAACAATATAGGATATGATGCCATCTAAACTGTGACTTGGCCTCATTGCTAAATTAGGAAACACAAGCAACTAACTTATCTCAACAATCTACTTGATGGTTGGGACTGTCCTCAATAGCCATTCTTCATTGTTTTATCAATGTTTTGTAACTCTTAAATCATATCATGCATCACACATCTAGATTTTTCAGCTTGAGGTTTCTCAAGCTCCTCCCTTGATTTATGAGGATCATGAGATGAGAATTCATAATCTTCCCAGTTTTTCTATATCATTATTTCTCAGCTGCAATCTAACTATGCCTTTTAAGTAGTTTATTTACCTTCAGGGTGCAATCTTTCTATTCCGTCCCCATCCATGTACCTGATAAAAGAAGACGCTCTACCTTCTGACAGCTGAAACCAGGCCATATTTGATGTTTTCTACATATTCAGAAAACTTTTCACCACCACCTTCTGAGAAAGTAATGTTGAAGGCAAGCTCATATGGCTCTTTTGGATATAGACTGCTCCAGCTATGTTTAACAATGTGCAACAGCAAAACTAAGATGCATACATGAATATTTCGAGATATTGAGGTAAAAAGATTGGTCCTGCTTTTGGTGAATTTCGCGTGATAAGAACAAATAACAGAGAATTCAGATCAGATGCCATAGCCAGTTACTATTTGTGATATGGGTGTTGAGAATTTTGATGGTGAGGATTTAACAAAGAGATTTGGATAGACTTCATTGATGATGCTCCTGTCCTCAGAGCATCTACAAATTCTGTTGTTGCCTTTGCACCTTCAAGCAACTCACACGAGCAATGAAAACTCAGTATACAATAGAGAAGCTAATGAAAGCTCAGGCATTGATGGAACCCCAATATGCCTACAGTTCCACTTGTATCTCATGTCATTAACTGTAATTACCAAACACAATAGAAGCCAATAAAAACTCAGTATACAACATTTTAAAGAAGCATTATAAATTTTAAAAGAAGCTTCAATATGACAAAGTTACTTCAAAATAGTATCAAAATGGCAAAACACAAATTTTAAAAGAAGCATTATCAAAAGGTACCCCAACTAATCCTAAAGATTTGAACCTGGAATTTATAGAGGTATGGAAAGCATTCCAGCTGATCCTGAAGAAGTTCAACATCATCCAATGGATTTTTTGATAGGCCGTCTGGAAATCTAGCTTGCAACAAATACCCAGTAAGGAAAGAGAAATTTGGAAGTGTCAATTTCTCTTAGTAAATGAAATCTCAAAATATATTGATTCCCAATAGGTGGACAGAAAGTACTCACCATACAAGAAATCGTACCTACATAGAGTCCAACCTTGACGTGATAAAACCTTCAGTTTTTTCAGCAAAAATTCATCCAATAGACTTGGTGTATCAAATAAGGTATAGACCTCACCAATCTGGACCAAAGCCCTAAAAGGTACTAGACACTGCCGCTGGTGTATCCAACCATGACTGCAGAGACTTTGATCTGAACTCTACTACTAGGCATATCCAGTCACCATAGCCTTTGACATTCACAAGCTCTGACAATTGTACCATAAGTCACATGATTCTAAAAATGAGTTAACATTTTCAAGAACATATCAACCACATGAAAAAGAAAAAATAAGTGAATGTTGTAAAGTCTCTTGGAATTGCATAATAAAGAACATAGAAGCAACCAAGGAAATATCTGCAAGCATGGATACAAAATCCTGTGGAATTTGGTAGATTTTAATCCATGCAAAATTGAGTAGATTTGAAATCATAACTTTGTTGTGGAAGTTCCAAAAAAACTCTTTTAGAGTTTTGGATTCCTCTCAAATCCAAATACCTCCAATTCCTTGTTACCAAACGACTAAAAAAATAGCAAATCCCCACAAATAACCCTGGTTTCACGTTGCTAGACGAGCCCTAATGGAAGGACTCTCTTCCCAAGTTCTCTATATTGCAAGTCTTGGTAACAATCCCTCTCGAATAATAGCAAACACTCCATTCTCATTTGCAATAGAGATCAAGATACAAAAGAACTTGTTCACAGATCAAAGCTTCAATGTTCATTCACGATAGCACATCAAGGTATAGGAACGAAACCATTAACAGAGTTGCAGTGATCTTGGGCAATGTATGAAAGCAAAGATTGTCACTATGTACAGCAAATGTAGAAAGGTATTGTATCAATTTAGAGGCTCGATGTAGTGAGAAATATCAATAAAGAGAAAGCATAAAAAAAAAAAAGATTCTCCCTATTAAAAAATATCATTGGTGAGAAAGCATATAAATAAATAAATAAATTATAAAAGTCAGATTTTTTTTTTCAATCCATAACAAACCTAATCTGTGCTTTTTCTATACATTCACCACCTTCTAAATCACATTAAGTTGAAGATTTCTTCTACTAAAGCAAAAAAAAAAAAAAAAAAAAAGGGCCAGATTTTTTCGATCCCCCTCAATCTGAATACAACTTCAAAATCATCTCGAGATTCTCCAAATCTCCGAAATAAAAATAGAAAATTAAAAAATAAAAAATTGCTTCTAATAAAGAAAAATAAAAATAATTTTTTTTACCAATCCTCCTATGGCTTCAAATCATCTCGAGAAACTCCAAAACTCCAAAATAAACTTCCTAAACTACAATGGAAATAAAAAATTGAAAATATCAGTTTCTCAACAAAACCTGAAAGGAGATAGAATTTCACAAATGTTACCAAGTACCGAAGGCATTATCTTTTCTCTCTCTCTCTCTCTCTCTCTTTTTTTTTTTTTTTTTCAATTTCTCTGTTTTTCCTCCCAATCCAATAACTACACCAAAAAAGATTTCTGAAATTAAAGAAAATTGAATAAATAAATAAATTAATATTCAAAAGATCTAAATCATCAAACCACAAAAAAGCAGATAAATAAAAATAAAAATCCCATGAAACAATCTCGACATCAAAATGCAGCTCCAGAAACCCTCGAAATTCGTTGGATAACACATGCGACTCAAGAAACACCACAAACATAATGGAGTTCGATGAAACCCTAACCTTACAATGCATGAGGATGAGATTGAAAGGTCTGCCCTAAATCGATAAAATGGGGAATGAGGAATTAGAAGAAACCTTAGATCCAATGCGAGCGTGAGAACCGAACAGGTCTGCCATTGTAAACATGAGCTCGTTGAGATCTGTGAATCTAAAGGGGAGCTCTCTCCTCCAACATTTAAATTGAGAGAGAGAGAGGCTGTCGTTTTTGAGAGAGAGAGAGAGAGAGAGAGAGAGAGAGAGAGAGAGAGAGAGAGAGAGAGAGAGAGAGAGAGGAAATGGGGGAGGTGTAGAGAGAAAGAGGTCGTTGGTTTTGGGAGAGGAGGGAATAGGAGAGAGAGAGAGAGAGAGAGAGAGAGAGAGAGAGAGAGGGTAGGGTTTTTTTTTTGGTTTTTTTTTACTGGGACATTCGTGGGTGGCTGGTTTTGTTACGGTTGCAAATGTTACTCCGATGGATTTTCAGGACACTCGTTTCTTTCAACCGCGGGTGGCCACACGAACTGTCGGCTATGCATGTTGACCACGTCAAAAATGTGTTGACAAAGCTGCCTTTTCTTGTAGTGTATAAGAAAGGAGTCCAAAGATGAAGTAGATTTTAAACTTAGGTGGACTACAGGACAGGAAACAGTAAGAACAAAAACTCTCACCGTCTAAACCTTACGTGAGTCACCATGATGTCTATATGCCATACAAGCCATTCATAAGGTTATTCCCTTCTCTGGCTACCACAAAGTGTTCATCCCCACCGTTTCATGGGGCATGATCCACCTTAGCTTACGATCTGTCTCAGGCCAAACATAGCTTCCGCCTATAACACGGAATGTTGAATTGGGTTAGCTCTGACTAACTTCGACAAGTCACGGTGTACTTGTTGGAGTCTTAATTGGTTTTGAATTGGGCTAGGTCTGACTAAATCTGAGTCGACTCGAACAAGTCGCAGGGTACTTGTTGGAGTCTTAATCCATAGGTTAAAAGTACTTTCTAGTCAAACCAATGAGCTAATAACCAAGTAGGCGCCCAACCCAGCCAAGCCCAGCAGGTTATATAAGGAAGTAGGCCTAGGCGAGATCCGTACCCACCTAATGTTGAATATGTAGGGTTGGGCCTGGCTTAGGAGGATGGATTTATGACGCTGTCCAGCACAACTAGTTAGTAGAGCTATATCCTAGGTCCATATGTCGTCTGTGGGCGCAGAAATCAAACCAAAATATGACCTGGGCCAGGCAAGGTAAGCCCATCCCAGTTTCTGCTCTACCTATAATTTTACTGATCCGATGGGCCGCGTGATGGATAATGGATGCCCGAAATCCATCCAAATAAAAAATAAAAAATGCTAGCATCAAATGTGGCTTTTTAACCTTAAGATTGTAGTAATCTATTCATGTGTATTGTAAGCCATTGACAGAAGTGCAGAGGTCTTCCAATTCGGATGATTTTTGAGCCATCCAGCATAATCCATGACAGAGCCCATCAAATAGTTCGTCTGGATGACCAAACCGCTCAGAGATGGAGCCCAACAAATCTCTAGATCACCAAACCGTGGACTGAGAAGGACTAGAAACCTCTACATAACATACTGAGTTTTCTATGTGAGATCTGCTCCGTGTGCCTCGTGATGTTAGATCATGGGGACAAATATCAAACTGGTGCACAATTAAAGTGAACCCACAAGGAATGATGGAGAAACGGACGTACGCCAACCATTACAATTTATCCTACCTGTCTGGAGAACCACACCGAGTAAACTTAGAGGTTCTAGGTATGATTTTACATTGTTCCGCATGGTATTGCCCACCTGAATTTTGGAAGCTGATTTTCGGATGTACGATGCATAGTAGACGCTACACGTACAACTATGTGAACGCCACATAGCTTGGTCATTTTGTCCAGTGCGTGCAATTGTAGAAGAATCGGGTCAAAGAGCAAGAGTGAGCATAGTTTTTGACTCAATGTGAACAAAAACGTCGTTTAGGAACGGTTTTAAACCGTTCCTAAAAGAGGCGTCGCAAAATATCTGAAAAGGGATCAAGTGCTGTCAAATTTTTAGGAACGGTTTTAAGCCGTTCTTAAACGGTATTTTTCATTATTTACATGACGGCCAATAAAAGCTGTACATTTGTTTTTATATTTAAAAACCATAGAATATTATATACAATTAAAAATTAATATTGAACAAATATGGTGTAACTTTATAATAAAAATTATATATATTTACAACAATAGTTTACAATTGCATGAATAGAACAAAAATAATAAAAATAAAAAATCTTCCATGACGTGCTCCACTCTAAGAGAAACACACAAGGTCCACTCTCACAAGGCTTTTGAATCAATTTTTGCCATCTTGAAAGAGAGAAAATGTAAGGAACAGAATAAAAGACAACAATGAATGAGAATTA
This sequence comes from Magnolia officinalis, assembly GCA_021015155.1. NCBI lineage: Eukaryota > Viridiplantae > Streptophyta > Magnoliopsida > Magnoliales > Magnoliaceae > Magnolia > Magnolia officinalis. The sequence goes on along the minus strand of JAJHSJ010000004.1, from coordinate 75,885,291 downwards.
TCAATGTGTCTATTGTTTGATCTTCACATACGTGTTACCACTTCTCACATGAGAGGTGGTCCACATGCAAGCATGTGGGTGCGCCTATTTTCTTATTTAGAAAAACTTAGGCTCTTGGTAACCAATGCTTAATCATATAAGGGAACTTCACATGAAAGTAACTAGGCTCTTTGGTTTGTGTTTTCTAGTTGATAAATTTGCATATGTATGCATTTCACAATCCAAATTTGAGGAATCATTACCACTCATCGGATTCTATAAGAGTTAAAAATGTATCCATGCATACTAAACCGAGGTGAAAGCTTTGATTTCTGCACAATCATTTAGCTTAGAATCTAGAATCTTTTCAACATACGATTACTCAGGAAATCAGGTGGGTAATTCATCTATTGGGAATGTGGAGGCATTTTGGATAACGCCGCAACGGATATTCAAATCTATTGAGAATGAAAATGCTGAAAATCAGTAACGGAGCAAATGTTTTCTACATTAATGATGATAAAAATAAATACCTGAACGTTCCAGATTTTGCTATGGTTCCTAGGTTCTTGATCAGATCTTCCTTTGTCATCCCGATACCTCGTCACGAATAGAAAGAATTTTTCTTCTCCTTGTCCAATTTCATCTGCATTATACGACAAATACAGCAAACTAAAATGTTAAAAAGAGAAACTAAACCACTTCTCAAATGTTAATATCAAACATCATTCTTATGGTGCGATGTGATGCACCAGCAACTTGAATGCACGTATTGGTCTAATAAAGTGGAAACACCAAATTGTAAAATCCTTCTCCACAGCTTGCTTATATTGAGGGCCTATAATCACTTTCAAGTTGGAATTGAAAAACACATAGCTCTACTTCCTCATTATAAATATTAGGAAACATCATTGTTCTTTGTCATTTCCAATATCACCTTCACCCAAAATAATAGTATACTAAAAAAATGAGCCATCACTAACCAGGATCTCAAGCTTTGCAGTATCGCCTTCACCCAAAATATCCTTATCATCCATAAGTGAAAGAAATCTGATCTTATCCAATGCCTGCCAACCAACAGAACGTGTCACATTAAAACCACCTGCTATGTCATTTAAAGAGACATGGCCATTTTTTTTTTGTATTTATTTATCTTTATCTTCTTCTTTTACATTTATGTTGTTTTTGGTTTGCGAGAAGTTCAAACATACTCTTTAAGTTGGTAGTGTTGTTTCATGCACATACCAGGCCCAGTTGCAGCATGGCTCGACGTGTAAGAACCACAAAAGGTTGTAGAGGTCTTCTGGATTATTCTGTAACCATTGCGAAACAGGCATTTTAATGGCTATTGTAATTTATTCTAAATCTGAAGCGGCTTAAAAGCCGTTCCATAACCAAAATCTAGTTTCGTTTCAGAATTGCTATTTTGGTGTAGTGTTGGCTCATTCGACTCTGAGTTCGATCAGGATTGTTGGGGCCTTGCACAAAACCTTAGGATCTAGCCTTCCGAAAAACAACCAGAAATTATAGAATAATAAAGCAATGAAATAAATCAAAGCATAAATCACACCACACGAGATTTTTATGGGAAACCCTCAAAAAGGTAAAAACCACGGGAACCCATCCAGATCAACATTTACTATGAAGTAGAACGTTACAACCTTAAACTATCACTCACGCGGAGTAGATAAACAATAAGAGAAACAAAGAAAACGGAGATATCTCATCGATTACAAGGACGTGGAAGCGCTGAGATATGGTAAATCACCTCTATGAGCATAGTCTCCCTTCCACAAGCTTCCTCTCTCTCTCTCTTTTTCTCTCTCTTATACCTTTGATAGCCCTAAACCCTTTAGCAAACTCTTGCAAAGCTTTAGGAAACTCTCTTGCCTTACCTCTTGAATCCCATAGAAAATCCTAAGGACCTCTTATTTATAGTTTAGGAAACTCTTTCGCACCCTTGCGAAAGGCACCTCAAAATTTCGAATTCCGCACAAAATTGAACTCAAATCTCCGTAACCAGGACTGGTCGTGCAGGCTGCAGGACTGATCGAGCCAACCCTCGACTGGTCGAGCACTGTTCACAGAGCTCGCTGGACTTTGAGTCGAGTGACTCAGGACTAGTCGAGCACTGTTCACTCGACCGGTCGAGTAGGCTGCAGGACTGGTCAAGCAGCGTGGGGATTCCATTATTTGTGGCATCCAAACCGCACCTTATCTCCTCTGACTTGAGGAGAAACCATCAAATCTCCCCCTTTCCGACTCAGGAGGATTTTACCTTCTTCAAGCTAGCCAGGTTTCTATAAACCTCAAACTTGCCCTTGAGCAAAGCCTTAGTCATCATGTCTGACCCATTATCATCTGTGTGGACCTTCTCAAGTTGTAACACCTTTTATTCGAAAGTATCCCTGATCCAGTGATACCAAATCTCTATGTGCTTCGACTTGGAGTGTTGACTTGGATTCTTGCTCAAGTGTATAGCACTTTGACTATCGCAATAAACCACGTGCTGCTCCTGCTTCAGGCTAAGTTCCTGTAGGAACCTCTTCATCCAAAGCATCTCTTTACATGCCTCTGTGACTCCAATGTACTCAGCCTCTGTCATCAACAATACTACTATCTTCTGTAGCTTGCTCTGCCAAGAGACAGCTCCCTTGCAAACGTGAACATGAAACCCCGATGTAGACTTCTTGAGTCTATGTCGCCTGCCCTATCTGCGTGTATATAGCCCTCTAACACAGGTTTTCTGTCACCATAGTATAGGTTCAACCTGGATGTGCCTCTTAGATACCGCAGTATCCATTTCACCGCTACCCAATGCTCTTTTCCAGGATTAGCAAGATAACTGCTGATAACACTAACCGCATATGTTATGTCTGGGCGTGTACACACTATAACATGCATCAAACTTCCTACAGCTGATGCGTAGGGTATCTTCTGCATCTCTTCCACCTCTGCCTTCGTCTTGGGACACTGTCTGTCACTCAATTCGAAGTGACCATCCAGTGGAGTACTGACCGGCTTCGCTACATTCATATTGAACCCCTCTAGGACTTTCTCAATATGACCACTCTTGTGACAGCCAAAGCTT